>OX411722.1:15475725-17975725 GCA_948252095.1 Dicycla oo
GGCAAAAGAAAAAGTTACTACGAGTATACACGTATGGCAGCCAACGTGTTAATGACATATTCTTCATACTATTTTTGAAAGAAAATCATTTTTGTTTAACACAACAACAACAAAGCGATAATTACGTTAGCTGCAACCGGAGGACTTAAAAAAAAAAAACAAAAATTATTTTACTCAATTTAATTTAAATAAAAGTATTACTCTGCACATAGGTTCACAACTACTGTAAACCCACGGTCACCCACGGATGATGTTTTTTTTACGTTTATATATACAGGCTGTAAGTGTAAACAGTGGCAAAATTTTAAGGGGTACCTACTCATCATTATGAACAACTATTACTATGGGACCAAACCTGAAATCGCGAAAAAAATCAGCTGTTCAGTAGGTACCTACCTACAATTATATTCGCTTAATTCGTCAAAATGTAGGGAACAGCTCTGATTTTTTTCGCGATTTCAGGTTTGGTCCCATAGTAAAAGTTGTTCATAATGATGAGTACAATGGCCCCTTAAAATTTTGCCACTGTTTACACTTTCACCCTTTATATGACATAAGTTTATATACATAATTATTACCTATATAAACATTTTTCTTACGGGGTATGGACACTCCCGGAATCCCGGGATTTGAAACATATACTCGTATTATAAAATAAGTTAGAAATTACTTTGTAAAAAGCTATTCACGTCTTAAGGAATTATGAAGGAACACCTAGGCTTCTACCCCGCCCTGCCGGCGGGACCGAAGTTATGATGTACTCTGTGGTTATGGAGTGAGTTGATAAGTTATTGTCGAAAAACAATTTAAATGCTTGTAGTAAGAGACAAAAACAGCAGGCTTAGCACGTGAACCGTAGGTAGAGAAGCGTTTTGTCGACGGAAGAGTAGACAAAAATGACGTTAACATGTAGACAGAACGACGGCAACAAATTAGAAAGAGGCAACTGCACTTTTACGAAATTCACCTTTTTGCATAATTCGATTCTTTGTTTTTTCATGGGATTATTTTTCTGTTTAATTCTCAATTTTTACAAACAATATTAAGTCACGCGTATAAATACAATTGCGGAGGCAGCCCCGGAGAAGATGCGATTCCCAACGTGTTTTATATGGAACTTTTCACTTTTGTATGGAAAATATGAAAAATGATTACCTACATGTAGAGTTTGAGGGGGTTACGGGTTTTATAAAGGGGGCAAAATTTTTATTATTTTTGCGATAGGACACCGTTTATATTTTGTAGATTCGTATACTTACCTATACTTTGCGGCCGTCGAGTAGAAAGTTTGCTACTGTCTTTACCATGGCGATTACAAAATCAAAGTGTCTTCACTACCTACATAATATCAGTATCTAGTTGTCAGTGTGATTTTGACAATTGGGATAGAAAACTTTCTTCCGAAATATTCTACATGAAAATGACCTAGACAAAAATTGTTAAAAACGAAAGACAAAATGACAAATTGAGGCGTGGAACTTACAAATGGGCTAAGTGCCTAAAAAATCGGAATCTACTTTTTGCATTCTAAAGGTGCTACGTTAGACAGCCATTTCATTTCAAACGTGCTAAGTGCCAACAACAATTTTGACTTTAAAAATAAATTGTTGTTGGCACTTAGCACGTTTGAAATGAAATGGCTGTCTAACGTAGCACCTTTAGAACGCAAAAAGTAGATTCCGATTTTTTAGGCACTTAGCCCATTTGTAAGTTCCACGCCTCAATTGTAGAAGGATTTCTACGGTACGGTGTCAAAAATGGAGGAATGAAATGTCACTTTGTATAGAAAGAGATGTGTCTATTCTTCGTAGTAGAGATAAAAGTGGTGATGCTAAGCCTGCAGTTGCGTTCCTCTAGCGGCGCAGCCCGCTATTGTATTCTTTAGTTTCCGCTAGTCATGTCGCGCGTTACACCTGAGCGGCAACACTGCACGTGTGCGCATTGGAAATCGACCTACACTGCAACCTGCACCCAACCAACCTGCAACCTGCGCTGATCTAAGTTTGACAACGTCGTGCGCTCACTGCCAATACATAGGTAGGTAAGACAACCTTTAAAAAATCAATTTATTTTTTCAAATCACGGAGTTTCAGTAGCTCTTTTAGATAAAACCCTCCTCGAACGGGAGCCGTTCCAAGTCAGCAGGATCCCTGAGGTCAGCCGTGACTGTATATCATAGGTATTAAAACTGTTTCACCACCCTGTCTAAGGGTACACTATTTAGACGTATAGGGTGGTATATATAGCACCACCGGCCTAAAATACCATGTACTGACTTTTCTTAATATTATATACAAGTCCCTGTTAAACAGCGTAATCCTCCCATGTCGCTATCAACCTCCTTAGGCCACAAATCGTAGCGCTCAGCAGAACCACGTCGTCTGCATAGGTTAAATTAATGATATACACGTCGCTACATACCAGCGGACGTGCTGACTGCTCAGCTGACGATCAGCGCGTCCATGTTAATGTTGAGTAACGAGGGTTAGGTCAGGTCGCCCTGCCATACACCGCCCTGTAATCGCCTTATGACTCCGACATTGCCCCCGACCTGCTGACGCAGTTGACTTGGTGCGTATACCAATACTTGAAGATGGTAACAAGTTCTGGTGGTAAGTTGATACTCTCAAGTTTTTCCCACAAGAGACATACGACACTAAACCAAAGGCCCTGGACAGGTCGAGAAAACACGTGTATACCGGGGTTTTACGGTCATTATAGTATCTGACAGTATGGTTAAGACATAGTACGGCACTTTCCGTTGATAATGGGTGTCGAAATCCAAACTGATTAACGTGTACATGTGTATATCTATTCAAACCTTCAAACACCTTCGCTGTAACTGTAGCTAGAGAAATGGGCCTACAGTTACTATTAACAGCTAAATCACCGGTTATATCTTTAACTATAGACACAACTACAGTTTTCATAAGATCCGGCGGAAGTTATGAGTGGCTCACGCATAGCGAGTTCGAGAATAGCGAGAACATTGCTAATATTCTGTTATATGTAGGCCAGCGTGAACCAGGTGTTCATGGATAGAGTATCATAACCTGGACTCTTGCCTTTTGTTATACTCTTAAGGGTTACGGCCACGTCCTTGGCAGTAAACGTCACCCCAACATTACCTATATTATCTGAGCCCCAACTATTCCCTCAGAAAAAATTAAACGAAAGTATCCGACAATCGGTTCCTCTCCTCTATCGTTGGGCGGATTGTTCGAGGTGACATTGGGGGATAGTAGGTATAATTCCTATTATCTAGCATACTCGACGCAGCGCGCTGGATTAAACTAAATTATACCCTATAGCTGTAGGTACTGTAGGTACCGACTACGGATAGCTGAATACGGCCAATGCTAACAATAGATCAATCAGCGGTCTGGACAATGCTTCAAATACCAACAAATCTTCTGGCGGCTCTCCTAATCAATCAGTTGAGCTGCTTGATTGAAATCAACCATATCTACTCGAGTCTTAAAGGCTATTGTTCTGCAATGATACTGATGATTACGGTTTCTATTCCCTTTACATCTTTACATTTTTACGAGTTTGGAAAGGTAAAGTCAAAACAAAAATAAATATAAACCGAAAATCATATAGGTATAAAAAGAAAAGTGTGCTATTTATAGACATCGTTTTATTTTTCCTATAATCTTTACATAAACTTCTGTTATAAAGAATAATTTCAGATTTTTCTCTATGCAAACTTCGGAGACGGTATTTTTTTACATTTTTTATCTAAAGTTGAAAACTATGCGGCCTAAAAAAATTACATAAGGTTTGAGAATGTGCAAACAGCGGTCTTTCATATGATACCCCACATGCCCTAGTAGGCCCACTTCAAATTTTTAAGAACCCCTTTCAGTCCCTGTTGCAAAAAACAAATATATATTTTTATTTCTTTCTTATTTGCAAAATAGTTGGGCAAACGTCATCTTAAACAATTCCCAAATTAAAGTTGATAGTATTATTAATTCTTGTGATATCCAGCTGTGACAGACAGACAGACTGAGTCGCACCATAAGGGTTCCTTTTTACTATTTTGGTACAGAACCCTATTAATTAAATCAATGGGTGAGCCTACAGTTCCCTAAGAAATCAACGTTGGGGATACTCGCCAACCGAAAGTTTTGACGTAAATGTCGTCGGCGTCGCCTCCGCTCTTCCTGTAGACCTTCTTCGAGCATTAAAAAACAGCCATAGTTTCGAATTCTTCTTAAACTTGTTACTTTCGTCGATAACACGATAACTATTTTGATGTCGTATCAATTGACTAAACGAGCCGTCCAAACAAGTGTCAAACTTCATTTTTCGGACGGGCAAAAACACATCGGGAGCAGGGACAATTGTCCAATCGTGTAGTCATTCATTCTTCGTTCGGGCCCCGAACGAATCATCCGTCCGTCGGTGATAGGGAGTAGGAAACGCCCGTAACGAAGGCTGAAACTACGGACTTCGTGCTTAGGGAGTAGGCCCCCTGGAACTACGTGTATCTCCCACGTTTACCCCACAGACAACACAACATTCATCTTCACAGAAGACTGAAATTACATTGCCGGGAAAAAACATCTTGTTAAATATCCAGAATTGTACATTTAAACTATATATATAAAAATGAATCGCCGAAATGTATGTACGCGCATAACTTCCGTCCGACTGCACCAAATTGGATAATTCTTTTTTTGTTGTGTTTGAAATGGTCAGGACAAGGTTTGTATGAAAGAAAAAATGTTTGAAAAGTTGCCGGGAAAATTGGAAAATTCGGGAAAACTGAAAGTGAATTTTCTATGGGAATTTTGTATGAATTATTTAAATTTTGACAGGACAACGTTTGTCAGGTCAGCTAGTCTATAATATAAAAATGAATCGCTGAATGTGTTGCTAAGCGCAAATCTCGAGAGCAGCTGAACCGATTTTGCTAATTCTTTTTTTAGAATATTCCTTGAAGTACGAGGATGGTTCTTACGGAGAGAAAAATTTTAAAAAATGCCTAAAAAGGTCTAAAAACAACACTTTTCTGTACTCCCATACAATCGATTCGTAATAATACTTAAAAGTCAATTTGAACTTTAATACCTTAGCATAAAGTTTAAGTGTTAGTAGAGAGGTTCTGGGAAGGCAAAACAATTGAGTGAAGTTAGTATTCCTGAATAGTAGTAGTCCTGAATATAGCAGAATAAGTATTAAAAAAAAAAATAAAGAATCGCCTGTTAGGCGGTACGAAGTTCGTCGGGTCAGCTAGTTTTTAATAAAATAAACTATTAGTTTATTGTATTACATCATTTTATTTTTTTGCAATCGTATTTAAAAATAAAGTGTAACACACGGCGCTAAACCCCATTATAACTCGGTTTCTATTTACTCCATCGCTAAAGCTCGGGAGTAAAACTACCTCATATAATAAAATTATAAATGGGTCATTTTAGCCCGTTGTATGACAATCTACGCTTTGATCGCGTAATAATTAGTAAGTACAGCCCATGGTTTGTATTTATAAATCTAAAATGGACGCAGTGTAAAAAGCATTCAGTTTGTTTGTCTAGGGATCAACGTGTAAGCCTGACGAAGCCGTTACGAGCGTGCTCGTTTTATTTTTGGCGAGATTAATGTCTCAGCTATTTTAATTTTGGATCGAAATGGTGTCTATTTTTCGTAGAGTTCCTAATTTACGAAAATGCTTAAATAGTGTCAGCGTAGTCTTTTTTTTTTTAAAGAACGCTATGTCTAGCCGTCATCGGCGTACAAATATCATTAAGGAACACACATGCTGATTACAATAAATTATTACACAATTGTCACACATTAAATTTCAAATTGTCAACACAATAAAAAATTTAAAAAAAATCCAATAAAATATAATAATAATAAATTGTTAAATCAATAATTAAAAAAAAATATGATAATAAAGATAAAACAAGCCAAAAAATATAAAAAAGTAATTATAATAATTATGTCAATTAAGTATTCATTCACCGTATAATATGTTTTTTCATATAATATTTTCAGTAAAGCCTTTTTAAAATGGTGTATGTTATTTATTTCTTTAATTCGCCTAGGAATCTTATTATAGATCTTAGGTGCCATTCCTAAAAAACTTTTTGTATAAAGAGCAGTGGTATGTGGCTCAGCGCATACCTATCTCTCTGTTGCGTCTTTTAGACCTCAATGTTTCAAACAGATGGAAGTTAGATTTGACAAATACTGCCGTCTCGAAAATATACATACAGGGCAATGTTAACAGTTTAAAATTTTTGAAATACGGAAAACAGCTTTTAATAGGTTTCAGTTTAAACACAGCACGCACACATTTCTTTTGGGCCTTAAACGCAATCTTTCCGTCACGTCAGTGGAATTACCCCAATATATTATTCCAAAACGTAATGCAGATGTGACATAGGCCTTGTAAGAAACTAGAACGACGGACTCATTTGCTATTTTTGCTAGATTGTGGAGCGCATAAGAGTACTGGTTTAGTTTCTTACAAACAGTTTCTACATGACATTTCCAATTTAAATGAGTATCCAAGTGAAGTACCAGAAATCTAGCACTGCTTGTTTCAGTTACCATTAGATCTGCATAAGCTATGTTTAAGTTAAGTTTTTTTGTTCTTTGATAAAATGTCATAAGCTTGGTTTTGTCTATGTTTATTTTTAATTTATTAATTTATTTTATAACCAATTTATGATGCAAAGGATGGACTTGTTTATGTCATCTTCGTAAGTTTCTATATTTTTACATGGAACAATAAGAGTACTGTCATCGGCAAACAAAACAGTTTGGTGCTCAGTGCCTTTGGTCGATCCAAAATAAAAGGTAAACCAAATTAACGACTTAACATCAAATATTACCTACTTAATTTAATAGAAATCCTAAACAAATCTGTTACCCACAAGAGTTCACAAGACCACAACAAGAATGCTCGCTACATTAATACGGCAGACGTGGGTACCTATTTTACTTCAGGCCACAATACGTAGGTAACGGTTGCAGGAGTAATTACCTCTCCCGATTCATTCCATTACCTACCGCTCGTTCCCGAACGGAAATTAAAGCCTTTTCTATAGAAACTAGACACACCGTGTAGCAGAACTTCTTTACACAAAATTGGTTTTTTTCTTTTTGTGGAAGTGATAAATGAAGACGGATTTCCTTTCACCGGTACCTACTTGGAACTGAACTGTATTTTAACCAACTGAATAAAGGAGGAGGTTATTATGATTTTCTTTTAATTTATATTGGTACCTATGTTGATCGATATTTTCGTCAATTCTGGACCGATTTTGAAAATTATTTTTCCATTTGGTAGAGAAAACTTCGTCTCATAGAATTGTTATTAATTTTAAATAATACGTATTTTTTACACTTAGGGCCAGTTTTTTGATCCGTAGTTAACTCAACCAATGGTTAAACACAGTAACTAACGGTTGAATTTTGGCTAAATGTGAAATGCTAAACATGAATGAGTTAACATGAATGTATTCATAATAACTCATTCATGTTAAAAATAATAACTAATGGCATTTTGGCAAATACATTTAGCCAAAATTCAACCAAATGTTTAACCATAGGTTGAGTTAACTACGTATTAAAAAACCGGCCCTTAGTCATTTTGATGAGGTTATAATAACAACTGTCACTGTTATTTACATAGTAGGTAGTGATATACAAAGGAGCTGGCCCAAGCCCCATACAAAAAATACCCGGGCCCGGCGCAAAAGTTTTGTGTTCCAGATTTTAGAGGATATTTAAAAATAATATTCCATAATATCACTATCCCTGTATCGGGTGGCTAACATTATTTTTTTTGCTCGAGAAGTTTTGTAGGCGTTCCTATTAAAATCTCATTTGTGTGGACCAAAATATGTATAATTATTTGCAATTATTGTGCAATCGCAATCGCATTCAAGATTATCTCAAAACTACAGGGGTAGGCATACATAAACAAAGTAATATAAGTATTAAATTGATCAAAATAGATCAAAATCAATTAGATGAAATTGTAATACGTACAGCAAAGTATACATCAAACGCTAGCGGATGACTGCGACACAGAACATATATTATATACCCTGACGACATGCGACTGTAATAATAATTGGTGGCTGAAAAGAAAACAAACTTGAAAAAAAAGTAAAAAATGACGAAAAAAATGACGTTACGAAAATTTTTTTTTTCTTTTTCTTTTTGGCTTCGCACGATTACGAAAATTAAATATAGCGCGGATTCTGTACGTGTCAAGTTACCGACGCTTCATCGGTTAAGACTTTACGTTATGTACTATACTATGACTAAAGAGTTAGATTATAATAATAACCTGTACCTATGCTTATTATAGGTTTTGTATCAGTATGTTTGTTTGTAAACAATTAACGAACTAGCATAATAAATATTTTGGTCGGTAAATGAGTTTTTAATAAGAACGCCTACAAAACATTTCGAGCAAAAGAGAAAAGAATGTTAGCCACCCTTTAGAGAGATAGTGGTAGTTTTAAATATTATTTTTAAATATTCTCTAAAATCTGAGATACAAAACTTTTGCGCCGGGCCTGGGTTTTTTTTGGGCCATCGCTTTTGTATAGGGTATGACTTCCCAAAAACACTACAAAGTGGAAAATAACTTAATTTCGGAAGTCGATGGCAAAAACGAAAATACAAAAACCAAAGACACAAAACTAAATTTTATTGTTTTGACGCATGCGCACGCGAACTAGTTAGGTACCTACCTACTAAAGTTACAGTTGGCCTTTTAAGTTATGATTTTACCACCAACCGCGGCCAAAACTCTTCTTGGCAACCAAGATTATCAGTCTTGAAAAAATAAATTCATAATTAGATAATATTATACATTCAAAAGTAAGTCTGCCTGTCTGTTACGTTTTCACGCCTAAATCACTGAACCGATCGTTAATCCTGGATATTTGAATTAAAAAATTATGTACGTCCTGTACCTGATACAAAATACATTCAGAGCAACTAGCTAAGTTTCAATTTCTTTTTTTGGGTTCCGTGCCTCAAAAGGAATAAAACCGTACCCTTATAGGATCACTTCGTTGTCCGTCTGTCTGTCTGTCAGTCTACCAAGACCCTTTTTCTCAGGAACGCGAACAATTTATATCATATGAGTAGGTCTACGATCCCTTGGAGCTCTAAAAAAAATCAATAAATAAAAAAATACGGTCATTTATGCCATTTATGCGACTTATTTTGATACTCGCAAATAAATCAAAACCTACTTCCCGTTGAACTAGAATCATGCGTTTAAATAGGTGACGACGGATAGGTAATATTATTACGGAAACATAATGTATGCATCAAATGAATGAATGTGTTTGTGAGGATAATCGAACTTACAACCCACCCAATAGGAAGAAGAAGAATGAATGAAATGTAAAGTCAGTGTGGATTCAAATATGAAAATATTTTTGTGTAAGGCCATGTTGTTGTTTTTGTAGGCTGTCCTCAATGAAGTACAGCCGGTCTATTCTGTAAAAATCTCACCGTGAAAGCTTAGGTGAAGTGAGCTTGAAGAGAGCTGTCATTACACCTGATATTGATTGGATATGGATTGACACTATTGACAGCTCACTCCACGCTTACCTCACCTATGTTTTGACGGTGAGATTTGTTCAGAATAGCACTGCTGTACGTGTCACCGTTGCTGGGTTGCAGCAAATCGCCAAGAAGAACGTTTACAGCAAGTACAACAACAAGATAATCAAGCTAATGGAGAAAACTCGCAGTAGAGAGTAATTCCAACTAAAGACTAGCAAATATGGAGACCTGCATAGTGCCCTTGTTTTTAAAAATACACTCATTAGTAGAACACAACTTAAACGTTCCTCCAAGTGCCAGATTTTGTACAGTGTATATCACAAGCAGTGAATGGGAACTATTAAACGAGTTTGCCTAGACATCATTCATTTCTGAATAAATAAAAGATATGCTAGACACTTTAAGAGACGCTTATTTCGCATTTCAGAAGAAAACATACAGTTTACATACATATAAAAACTTGTTAAAGCCGTTTCTCATGGTATGTACAGATGGGTATATTGTCGACATACCCGGAGCTCATGCGGCAACCACTTCTGACGCTACCATAATGAGCGAACAAATGAACGAAAATCATGCGCCAATACACCATTTATTTCATGAAAACGATGCATTTTTACTAGATCGCGGCTTTAGAGACGCAATTTCCGACCTAGAAGAACATGGTTATGACAGTCACATGCCGCCATCTAAAAATCAAAACGCTACACAATTGACTAACGAGCAGGCAAATGAGTCAAGAACAGGAACTTAAAAATAATTAAGTAAAATCATTTTACACAAAATACCATATTCTTGCATTCTCCCATTCATTCATTCGTTCACATTTGTTATCTTTATAACAATAAGCATGTTTCCATCTGAAACTTAACATGCTACAAGGGTAGGGACAGGGTCCATACAAAAACGCCCATTGTTCTTTGGTAAGAAGCGAGGTCTCACAGCACAAGGAAATAGTCCAAAAACAGTTAATTTGCAGTTTTATCACATAAAACAATTTTTTTTGCGAATTCTAACTTACATATGCAGATGGAGAATAATTGACCGTAGCATACCTATGTATATCGGTGTATGCGGAACATGTTTTTCAACTACAATGTTAAGTTTGTTTTTGGATAAATTCATCCCAACTACGGAACCCTTCATTGTGCGGGGTCCGATACGCACTTGGTATATTTTTTTCCACGACCGACCCAGTTGTCCAGTTTTCATGGTGGAGTAGTACCTAACACATCCAGAGGGTATTACAACTTTCGGGATCAATAAAACCAACTTATTGTCTCAACAAACCCTGCTATTACCGAACTATGCCTCTACCTGACCTCAATGAATGTGGAGCAAGCACTTCGCTAAATTGAGTGATTAATTTAGACACCGCACCCACAACCGCAGAGGTAACAAAAGTAGGTACTGCAGAATCAATCACATGTTCTACACCCACTTAGGAAATGAATGCCAAATAGAGAGCCATGTTTTGGGCAAGCTTGTGTTTCATATCCATGGTGTATTACTGAGTTTTTTGGTTCAGTGCTGTTGATAGATGAGGAGAGAGGATATAAGGTTTTCAATAATTGTCAACACGAACTGTGGATTAGGTACTACGAACACGGTGTTATAAATTATTTTATCATGATCGATGTTGGAAGGTTATTTTCAGTAATTTCAAGAAGTTTTGATTTGTATTTGTGTTTAATTTGTAAGTATTTATAACGTGCAAGTGCGTTGTACTCACAATTGGACCGTGTTATGCAGAAGGCAGCCATGACGGGAAAAGTAGAAACAGAGTTATAAGCATTTTTCTGTAGATGGTTGCATCATGGGTCGCTGCATTTGACGGCTCATAGCTCCGTGTTAAATAGAGATATCGACGTGGCTGCTTTTGCACAAAACCTTGTATATAGAAATTAGTATGGCTGTGTTTATAACTCATTTTTTGAGTCGAAATCAAAGTCAAAAGCCCTAAAACGCCCGACCTTCACCACTTCCGAGTGCTTTAGATATGAAGAAAAGAAGTTAGACGAACTTGATTCTATATATAAGGTGTATCTATTCATACACGAAATCTCTTAAGGGGTCAATGTACTCATCATTACGAACAACTTTTACTATGGGACCAAACATGAAATCGCAAAAAAAAATCTGCTGTTCAGTACATTTTGACGAATTATGCGAACATAAATGTACTGAACAGCAGATTTTTTTTTTTCGCGATTTCAGGTTTGGTCCCATTGAAAAAGTTGTTCATAATGATGAGTGTAATGACCCCTTTAGAGATTTCGTGTATGAATAGATACACCTTATATACAATGCAAAGTAGAAGAAGCCAAAGAAAAAAGAAACAGAGAAGAAGCGAAAAAAGGAGCTCCTCGCAATCAGTGCGGAACAGCATTGACTGGACCGGACATGATGGTGCGTCCCGCAATTCCATCGTCTCAGCTGTACGTGTCCCGACTACACCACTCCGCGAAGGTAGAGGACATCGTGGAATACATTCGAATGAAGACCAAGTTCACCTTGAGAATCGAGATGTTGCAGTCGCGCCATGAGATTAACTTCAAGTCTTTTGTGGTGCGGGTTCCGACTCATTATCTAGACATTTTCATGAAGGAGGAATTTTGGCCGAAAGGTGTCGTGTATCGGCGTTTTTGCGGAAGGCTACATGACACCACGACTCAGCATAATACGTACTTATTAGGCAATAATTTAATGTTAGATGTTATTATTAATATGTAGTAGTTTATCATTTTGTCAGATTATTTGTGTATTGTATCTATGGGCCTTAGTTGCCTGAAAATAAAGCGATAATTATTATTATAGTTTAAAAAATCTCGGGACCCTGGGGTCCCGGACCTTTGGAAGGCGTACGAGGAGCCGAAACCAACTCGCAGAGGCCCCTTAAATAATTTTGAATGATGAGGAGGCACCAAGCGACGATTATCCCTGTATGCACTATGCAAGTGCACCCAAGGACAACCCCCGGTTGGTGGCTGACTATTGTTGTACATACGTGCAAACAAAACATATTTGGCTATGGGTCTGGGTGGCTAAAGTGGATTGGGTAACTTGAACTGTGGAAGAACTATGTCCCCTGCCTAACCAATGTTATATATTATAAACGAATAAAATGGCAGGGGGTGACTTGCACGCTTAATAATGGGCACCCGGAAACGGCAGCTAGCACATAGTGACGTAGCGACAGGGGGGCAACACTTCCTGAGGTGCTTGAGGAGTGGAGAGGTGTCCCACGGCTATCAGGAGTATCCCGGAAGTTCGGTCAAGATCCCTACCAGCACCTTACTGGAATACTTCCTTCCTCCGAGCACCTTTTGCTCTTCAGAATCTCCACTCAAGCCGGCCAATAAAGGCAAGAAAGAGGTGGGAGCTCTGTTCCTCGTCAGTATTCATTCCAGCCAGCCAATAAAGGCAAGCCAGAGATGAGGACAAGATTTCTCCCGGGAGCTGTTGGACAGTAACGACCCCATGGACCCTCCGTGGGGTCGCTACTGCCCAACAGCTCGCCACATGCTGCCCTGCGGGTTTCTGTATTTCTCTTGGTCTGACTTCTCATCCTAGACCCGTTCCGGCAAAGTAAACACAGACCTAAAGTTCGGAGCACGCAAGCCCCACCACGACGTCAACGTAGAGATACAGCGGTGGGTAAATTATTATTATTATTATTAAAGTAATGAACATTACAAAACAAAGAAACACAAAACATTTAACCAAATTAATTACCATAATATATCAGATAGCACATGCCAATATACCAGGGGTTCCCAAACTTATTTTGTCTACTGCCCACTTTGAGAATAAATTAATTTTTAGCGCCCCCATTTTTTCACCTACTTAAAAACCACTATAACTTCAAATAAAATTAATTATTGTGAGCTATATTAGGGGAGAGTTAAACATTCATTCTAAACGAGACTATTACTATAACCCGCAAGAGTTAACTTGAGACCTGAGCACACAACGGCGCTCAGGTCTCAAGTTAACTCTTACGGGCTACACCTGCCAATGAGAATAATTATTGAAACGCAACTTTATAGTACTCAGACAGAGTATCTTTTATTCAAAATAAAACAAACATAATCGATTCTAATATAAAAACGAATGTGAAGGATGCTGATGCTGTTTAACAAGTTTGTTGATATCAGGTTCCACTTTACTCAAGAACAGCCGCAAGTCGCCACGTTTGGTAACATGCAAACGATTTCTCTTTTTAGTAAGCAGCGTTGCCACAACAATAAATTCACGTTCACATAAATATGACGATGAGAATGTTATCAAGAATCGTTGAACGATTGACCACAATTGCGGGATCGGTTTTTGTAGCCAAAATTCTTGGTAGCCATTTTTGAACTTGATTTTTATTTCCTCGTTCGTTGTCAATTCTATAAGTTCTTCTTCCAGCTGAGGTGATATTGCTGTGTTGACATTTGAAAACGGATCCAACACGCAGTCTGGTAATTCCAAGTTCAAAATGTCCTGGTATCGTTCGGTGAAGTCAATGTGGAGGTTTTCCAAATGTTGACAGTAGGCAAACAAGTCGTTGTTACTGCAGAATACTGATAAATTCGGAAAATTGTGAAACTTACGTCTGCCCATATTCTTTTTGTGTAGAAGCAGTTTGGCAGCGGAAGCAGCAACGACATTTTTTTGTTTTAATTAAATTTAGTTCATCGCCTTGCAGTTGGAGATACATGCCGTGGAACAATTTATACAGGTCTGTCATGTAGGTACCTAAGCTATATCATTCTTTGATGTAATGAGCTTGTTGCGCAATTCTGTATCTTTAGTTTCCAAGAACTCTATCACAAAGTCAAACAGGTTGTAAAATCGAGTCAGACAATTGCCTCTTGATAGCCAACGAACTTCAGTATGAAACCACAAACGGTTGAAATCTTCGTCATTAGTAACACAAAGCTGATCAAATAATCTATCATTCAAAGAGAATCACTTTTTACCACTTTCATATAAAACTTTTGAGTAAAAAAAAAATAACTTAGTAAAATTTTAGAGAAAATGGGTAAATAATTTTCTGGCTGGCTGGCTTCATTTCGGCTATTTAGAACGTTAAAGTTCATAAAATTAAAACAACAGAAAAACTTCAGTACAAAACCAATTTCCTTAAAAAAATGCAAAAATTAAAAAAAAGTGGCAATAAAAAATCTTTTAAACCAACCTAAATCTAGCATTACGATACTCGACTCAAAATATAAAGTCGCTCATTCACTAGATCACAATAATTGAAAGGATATTTCATGTTGTGCATTAAAACTTATAGAAATACCACAGTACATACAGTATTTTAACTGTAAGATCACGTAAATCAGCGTTATCGGCAAAATTTCTTATACGGACTCTTAAACGCATTAAAAGGCAAGTAAAGAAAAAAAAGCTAAGAGCAAAGAAGTTGTTATACAATTTTATACTAAGCCACAGACTAAGCCCACCAAATGAGTTAAGAGCGTTTATTCCGTGCAGGCTGGCAACGTCACATTTCTACAGGTTTTTCGTAATCCCAACTTTAATATTATAAATGCGAAAGTAAGTTTGTTTGTTACCTTTTCACGCCTAAACCACTGAACCGATCATTCTGTTTTGCATAAACGTTGTCAGGTGTATAGACACGGACATAGGCTACCTTTCATCTCGGAAAGAAATACTGTTCCCGAGGAAAACAACAATAACGTACTTTATGATAATAGATGGCGCCACGTGTCTTTCGAATCATGATTGAATTACATTATTATAGAAACTTGAGTAGTGTGTTAAGAGTTTTTTTATTTATGTACCTAATACATTTTGTGAGTTCAGTGTCCGGTTTTTCATCTTCCTAACTAATAATAAAAATGCGAGTGTTTGTTTGTTTGTTGATAACGCTTTCACGCTAAAACGGCTGAACGGATTTGGATGAAATTTGGCACTTGCGTATACCATAACCTGGAGACGGACATAGGTTACTATTCATCCTGGATCGCAGACGCAGTCACGGGCAACTGCTAGTTATTTTAATACATTTAAATCCAATTACTATTTTTCTTAATACACTCCATGTATCGTTGGTTTTATGTTGTTTATCGTGTTGTCATGTATGTTGGTATTTATGTATGCTATTGTTTTTTTACAGTTATTTTATTATATAAAAATTTACAATATTCTATAATGTAGAACAATGTCAATTTTTAACATTTGTTTTACATAACATAACGCCTGTAATCCCTGAAAGGTTAGGCAGAGGTGTACCTCTAGTACACCCACATTTCGCCAGTTATGTTGAAGTCCCATGTAATAGGGGCGACCCCAGACTCCGGGCTGTAATTGAGAAATTCTAGATGGAAAAACTCAATAACACTGCCCGACCCGGGAATCGAACCCCCGGAATCGGGACCTCATGCTCAGCGGCAGCGCTTGCGACCACTAGACCAATGAGGCAGTCAACTATTGCATTATTGCTTTTGCATTCTTATTAACCCCCGACGAAAAAAGAGGGGTGTTATAAGTTTGACTGCTTTGTGTGTGTGTGTGCGTTGTGTGTCTGCCTGTGGCAGCGTAGCTCTTAAACGGGTGAACCGATTTGGATGCGTTTTATTTTTATTTGACAGCATGTTTTCTAGCGGTGGGTCTTAGATATTTTTTATCAAAATCGGTTCAACCGTTTCAAGGCCATCCGCTCTTTTGTTAGCTGCTGTTGGGATCTTAGACGCATAATGGGCTTTACTTTACTTTCAAACATCCTAAATTTTGAAGCACCCATGTATGCTGTATAACTATGCAAGATAATGGAATTTTTGGTCTGATGCTGCAGCCAGGATATCCCGCACACTAGTACACACTTGAAAAAAAAATAGCAGATAATATCGATGCCTAACAGCCAAAAAGGGATAACCGCTACTTTACAAACTTTACAGGAGAGTAGTTAATGTTCAAAATAAGTGAAAAAAATTCATATAAATTTTCCTGTGGGTTCCAAAAATTTCAAAATTTACCCATATAGCTTTTAATTATGTCTTTACGAAATGTCATTGTTAATTTAATATAAATCTCACTCCTAACACCATTTATTGTCGCTTACCCTCAAATGGTCCAGATTTTATTAACAAAAATCAAAAAAATCAAAATCAAAAGTCATTTATTCAAACTAGGCTGAGAATCAGCACTTTTTGAACGTCAAAATTACATAAGACAGTCCCCCAAAACGCCCGCCCTTCACCACTTCCTAGTGCTTTAGCTGGAGAGAAGTGGCGCAACAAACTCCCCAGCAGCACAGCTGTCTGGTCAGTTAAAAAAAAAAAATGATTCTATATAACACTGCGCATAATAATTTAGGTACATTACGCAATACAAAACATTAAATTAAATTATTTGCTATAAGTAAGCTAGCACACGCCAATATACCAAAAAAAAAAAAATCGAAAACTATACTCAAGCAGAAACAAAATACAAAACTAAAAACGTAAGCAGAACTTTATACCCAAATAAAAGCCTCCAGTAATAAAGGGCGTGCCCACTTACATTAGCCGTACATGTAGTCGTAACTCAAAGTCACAGATGATAAACTAGGACCATCGAAGTAAAATCAACAACGAGTTAAGTTACTAATAACAAAACAAAACCAAGGTCAGCAAGACGACCTGTCACCACAAGCAGCACCCGTTCACGAGTATAACGCAAAGATCAGCCATTACCCCCTCGCCATATTTGAGGGAAGGAGACAACCCGACCCCCGACGCTACCGCAAGCAGTGACATCTAAGGGAGCATGACGAACTTGCTGCCGGTTGCTCGGGCAAGAAAAACTATGATCAATTGTCGAGGTCACTAGCTAACCACATATTGCAATATCACTCATAAAAAAATAAATAAACATTGAAATGAGTAGATTATGTCAATAATAAATTAAAATAAATTGACCTTGAGAGTCAAACAAAATAAATAATTATATGAACTCATATAACCTGTCAGTAGGTATGCTAATTCTGGAGAAAGAACATAAACATTGTCTTAAGTTAAACACATCGACCAACTATTCTTATCGTTTAAGTAATCGTTGATAGAATAGTATGCCTTTGAACAAAGGTTAGATTTTACTTTAGCTTTGAACGCATTAAAGGGCAAATCTAGCAAAGAAGAGGGTAGCTTGTTATAAAAAGATATACCAAGCCCAACAAATGAGTTATGAACCTTATGAAGCCGGTGAAATGGAGCACGTGATTTGTCCTTATTTCTGGTGTTAACATTCAACAGGAAGAACGTCATAAATTAAAACAACTCACAGATTTACCTCGAACCTAAATGATTTAACTGCACCATTCGTTTTATTTCAATTAAAGAAAAAGAGCATAGCTCTAAGTTTTCTGTTCATCAAGTGGAGCCAATATGATATAACCGGCTATCGGTTAATGACAGACGAACAAGGAAATGGTAATAAGTTAATTATATATAAAATATAATAATCAGCTCGTCTAAACAACGAGAAAGCACCATGTGATTATTTCTTATACAATTATACATACATACATAGATACATAATACATACATAAGACCTTTACCCAGAGACAGGATATTAAAAAAAGAGATTTTTGTTAAATCAGTCTTTATTTTTCAAAATTACGCAAAACGACATTTACAACACGTAACTAAGACAGAGAACATTTGGTACAAATATGATATAATTTTTATATCACTAGGTAGGTAAACACGACTAGACACTAGAGTCCTTAAGGCAGTAATGGGAAGGAACAGATGGAAGACTTTTTATGAAATTGGTCACTGATGTTATTGTTGATTCTTTAGTTTTATTATGCGGTTCACTTCTATGAAGAATTTTATTCCAACATCCAAAGTAGCCGCTATGAGTTGAAGACGAACTGATCGTTTTCCCTCACCTTCCGTTATTGAATACATATAAATGTAAGATCGTTTATCAGAATCCTTAGTTCTCTTCCGTTTTATAGTTGTTTTCTGCGTCATAGATACCAGCCAAACTTTACGTCGTGTCGTTGATGGACTCCATTAATACTCAAAAAAATAACAGATACACAACCATTGCCACATTTTGTACCTATATACATGGATTAGGTTTCATTTCTTTAGCAGGTATTTCAGTCCCATCTTTGTTTGTGTATGCTTGACCAGAATGCTTCTTTCTTTTTATTATTCCGCTGCTGTTTTATTGCGTTTTCTCTTTCTATATTAAGCTCTATTTGATGTACTGAGTCTCCTATTTTTTTAAAATTTGAGATGGGTTTGCTCTTGACTGTAGTCTAGGTCAGTGACAGAGACAAAGTCTATGATGGAGTGAGCTTACCCAGAAGAAGCCTGTTAACTCTGGGCTGTTACTGAGAATTCATTAAAAACCTAATAACTTCTTGCTGGCCCAACCTGGAATTCGAACCTCAGCCTTATATACTAGCCAACAAACAAACAAAGCACTCAAAAACTAAGCTATACTTATTTAACCACTCATATTGTCTGAAAAAGATAGCCAAAGGATAACTTTGTATTTATAACACCTAAAATAACTAATAAAAAAAATTAAAATATGAAAAATGGTTTATTACTAATTACATACACATTGATGAATAGAAAAGTCTATAAACTTACCTTTTTTTTTTCTGTCGAAGTAGGCACAAAACTTTGCGCCATAATGACTCACGAGCACGTGTGGCGCTTAGCCGCGGTCGTCTAAACGCTAAAAGTTCGCTGTGCAACGACAACGTCATTTGTATCGAACGAATGAGAGAGATAACCGATATTTTTTTGTTATCTTTGCACAAGCTAACCGCCAAACCTTTGATTTACCTTCTTATCTAACCATCATACACGTTAAATTTATTGCGAGGAAAAGAAAGGATAAGCGACAATATGTTAGGCGACATTCCTTTGGACGATTTATCCTAAGCATCTCCAATAATTGATATAGTGACTTGGGAAAATAGCACTAAGCGCCAAATAAAGTCGCGAAAATGTGGCCTACATGTAATAAATGACAAATATTTTGTCTAAAGAAACTGACATAATATCCTAACCGGAAGTTTAGTAATTAAAGATTCAAGCGAAATTTGATTAATGTATTTTTTGCAAAAAATATTTATAGCCTAAACCAGTTAACGTTCAAGCAAGAAAATTTTATTCAAAGCCAATTTTGCGTAACTCTCAATTTTGAAATACTATTTTTATCCAATCACCAAAATAAGAATAAATACCAAAATAACTGTCGTTTATGACGAAAAGCTAAGTCCTAGGACCCTACTTTTTTACCGCCTAAGCGACAAAAAGTTGTTCCTAAACTCATGAAACTTAGACCAATAGACGCAGAAAAAAAAGCCGATTCTAACCATAATATAAGTCGATTTCGCAAAAAATGTCGCTTATCCCTTTTTGGCTGTTAGGCATCGATATGTAGTGTTTGCATTCGTTTTTTTGGTCAGTATTTCATTTTAAGTTCTATATGCGCTAGGCACACGTGCGAGGTGTCAAAAGACGCGTCTCCGCGCGGGCTAGCAACCTATGTAGCTAGTGGATTTTAAGCCTAATAAAAATTTTGTGTTCTGGTCAAAAAATTTGTTTTTCGATCGAAAAGTATGTAAAAATCAGAAACGACTACCAAAAAAGACTCGAGCTCGCTGAAAGCACACCAGAATAAAGGTAAGGCAGGTAAGTAACTATTTTAACTAAGATCAAAGATGATTTAGAAGAAATAGTGTAGAAATAGGTCTTCATCGAATTTGATTGTTCAACGATAGGTATTATTTTAGACTTTTTAAATGTTCGCTTTGTTTTTTTGCGTTAAGGTTTTTTAAATTTTAATTTAACTTTTTTTCTGTAACAATTTAACTGTCGGTACTTACGGTACAATGATTGTCTTATTGTGGGCATCCGTTATTACAACAACAACTATTTGAGATTATTATAACAATCATCTAAATACCGTTCACCAGGGTGTAACTATCGATATTAAAATAATACCGAGAGCAATTTTGAAAATGATATTTACGAAAATTGAGCCAAATGGTCTTAATAGGGTGTTAATTGGAGGTAAAAACACTATAAAGTTTAGTTTTAATCACAGTACGGCTTCAACTATACAAGTATTGTAACAATGAAGGCTCTAAAAGATAAAATACGAATATTTATGGAGAGGATTTCCTACGTGGAGGATCCCATTGAGGCTGCGAAGGCGATGATCAGCTCTATACAAAAATTCGTTGGGATTCGTAACGTTTTTGGTGATAATAAAAGTAGTAAGGTTTTGATATTACTTAATTCTGATATCGTTATTTTTGCACAGGATTTTTTTATGACGCTATCTGAAATGATCTGTTGAACAAAGTAAACTGAAAAATTTATATGCTGCAGCTTTTTGCTATTTAATTAAAATGCTCTAAAGTCGACATTTACCTACGAGGCATTTGCCTACGAGGGTTCTGTACCAAAATGGTAAAAATTAACCCTTATGGTGCGACTGTCTGTCTGTCACAGGTGGATATCTCAAGAACTACTAAGCTATCAACTTGAATTTTGGAATAGTTTTAGATCACGATTGCCCAACTATTTTGCAAATAAGAAAGCAATAAAAATATAGATATATTTTTTTGCAACAAGGACTGAAACGGGGTCTTAAAAATTCGAAGTGGGGCTACTAAGGCATGTGGGGTATGATATGAATGAGCGCCGTTTGCACATTCTCAAACTTTATTTTTTTTAGGCCGCATAATTTTTGACTTTTGATGAAAAACGTAAAAAAAATACCGTTCCCCACCACCCTTATCTCCGAAGTTTGCATAGAGAAAACCGGAAATTATTCTATGCGATAGAAGTTTATGTAATGATTACAGGAAAAATAAAACGATGTCTCTAAATAGCACACTTTTTTTTAAATATGTGATGGTACGGAACCCTCGGTGCGCAACTCCGACTCGCTCTTGACCGGTTTATTTTTTGTTTGGCCACTCATTTTTCTGGAATGTTTTAGTGCGACCTCTTTTTTGTTGAAAATTGTAGATTTTACTCTCTTTTTAGGGTTCCTTACCTCAAAAGGAAAAAACGGAACCCTTATAGGATCAATCGTGTGTCTGTCTGTCTGTCTGTCCGTCTGTCACAGCCAATTTGCTCCAAATCTAATGGACCGAGTATGTTGAAATTTGGCTCACGTATGAATTTCTGTAACCTAAACACGGACGTGTAACGTAAATAAATGAATTTTGAATATGGGGGTCAAATAAGAAAATAAAAAAAGTGTGACATACCTATCAAAGGGCTTACTGTGAGGGTCTCAAATATATTTTTATTATAATTTTAAAATAAACTGTTTTAAAGTTATTTAAGAAAATATACGAAAATTTACCATTCCCCCCCATTATTTCCGAAACTACTGAGCCTAAAATTTTGAAAAAAAAAATTCAGAAAATAGTTCTATACGTATAGATTACAGGAAAGCCTAAAAGAAGTCTATGTTCTTAAAATAACATGGTAAATCTCTCAATATTGTGCGTACAAACTTACATTTGCAGTTGGAATGTATGGGAGAACCTGTTTTTCAATTTTTAAAACTGTTTCATTTTAATCTTGTCCATGTTTCAGGCATAACAGTTTTTTCGGTGATCGCTACATTGTTATACGCTGGATCGTTTATATACGTGGGACAGTTGAGTCAGCTCGTCTACCTGGTCCAGGTCTTCCCTGATAAGATCGAGACCTTCAAAGCTATAAACTGTATCAGCGCTTCTTCTGTGCCTCTTACTAAATTCTTTTTTATGTGGACTGCGAGGTACGACCTACGAGTACCTATAGAAATTGGAACATGTTAGTCTAGATCAGTCATACTCTCTGTGGAACCCTAGGGCTCCGCAAAGTCTCTGTGGGGGCCGCAAAAATGTTAGCCTATGGCCTATGTCTAGCAGTGGACGTCATTGCTTTGTGGTATTTTAGCTGCTTCGGAATCATCATAATCTAGTACGAATAGTTTCTGTTTTGTCTTAGTAAAACTGTTTTTATTTTCGGCGTTTTTCGGTGTTTTTTTTTTTATTACATCCAACAGTGCTAGCCCTAGTGGGAAAAAGTGAACTCAGAGTTTATGCGAGTGTTATTGGCCCCACCAAAATCAATTAGTCGGACACATTGGATGACAATACTGTGAACTTTGTCCCACTGGTGTTCCATCGCCAAAAAAGTTTGAGAACTGCTGGTCTAGATTAATTTGTGTTTCTGATTAAATTATTTATTTTACTACTAGGGCTCGTTTAAGGATTGTGTTTGAGCTGAGCCGCCACGGATTGGATTCAATACCAGAAGGAACAGCATCAAAGAAGAAAATGCTGAGTACGTTACAGCGAGCGCGTTACTTCTCCTGGCTGGTGGTCGCTAACCAGGCGGTCACTCATGTTACCTACTTGTTGATGCCTTTCCTCTTCACTATTTTTGGGAACGAGAGGTATTTGCCTACTACGCCTGGTGAAACGTACGGTAAGGAAAGTTTGTTGTTATAAGGGTCTATAGAAATACCTTTTTAGGGTTCCGTACCTCAAAAAGAAAAACGGAACCCTTATAGGATCACTCGTGTGTCTGTCTGTCTGTCCGTCTGTCACAGCCAATTTGCTCCGAATCTAATGGACCGATTAAGTTGAAATTTGGTACACATATGAATTTCTGTGCCCCAAACATGGACATGTAACGTAAATAAATTAATTTTGAATATGGAGCTCAATTTTGGGGGCAAATAAGAAAATTAAAAAAAAAAAAATTGCAAACTGTCTCATGTCCATTTTTATAATTATAAAATAAATTGTTTTAAAGTTATTAAAGAAAATAGTCGAAAAATGACCATTCCCCCTTTATTTCCGAAACTACTGAGCCTAAAATAAAAAAAAAATACAGTATATAGTTCTATACCTATAGATTACAGAAAAACTTATAAGAAGTCTATGGTCTTAAAATTACATGGTAAATCTCTCAATAATGTGCGTACAAACTTACATTTGCAGCTGGAATGTATGGGAGAACATGTATTTCAACTACAATGTTAAGGTTGTTTTTGGGATAAATTCATTCCAACTACGGAACCCTTCATTGTGCGTAGTCCGACACGCACTTGGCCGGTTTTTGAAATGCCATGCCACCTTTCTGTACAATAAACATAAATCAGACCGAGTTTTTTTTTAATAGGGATGATGACTAAAAAATGATTTTTTGTCCGTCATGTAGATTATTAAAATATATTGGACACGTATTTTTTCTTTTTCTACGTAATCAAAAGATTACGGCTATACATTGAGTTAAAATGTGGCATGACGTCACGTCTTTGTAGATTTTATACGTAAAAGTGACGTAGCAAGCCCCCACTCCCGAACTTTGATGCGAGTTATCTAAGTCATTTTTTATTAATATAATAAAGCAAAAAATACGTATCTAATATTTTTTTATTATCTGTCTGACGGACTAAATAGAATTTCTTTTTTCTTATCCAGGCATCATCCCTATTATAAAAAGATTTGAATTATCCAATTATGTGTTTGATACAAGATTCATCGAGCAACCAGTGTCACAATAAATCAAAGTTACAACATTCCCGTCCTTTCCAGGTTTGAGTCCAAAATACGAAACACCATTTTTCGAAATAACATTTGTCCTGACGTGTGTTGCGACCGCGTTCTCCGCCATTAATCAGACCGGCTACATTGTACTGTTCGTCACCCTCATCTGCCACGAACTGGGGCACTTCTGTGCCATAACAGAAGCTCTCGACGAAATACATACAATCTTGATCAAGAACGAACGCTCGCGGAACAATTCTGAAGAAACAGAAAACGAATCCATCGATGAATTACTAATGTTTTGTTTAAAGCACCACCAGTTTCTAATGTATTACCACGGCAAGATACGAGAGTTGTATAAAGTAATATTCGGGGCTCACTTCCTCAGTATGACGATAGTTCTGGTGACGACTCTGCAGACGATGAACGTGTGGGATGTGCGGAACACGTTGCTAACAGGAGTTACGGGTATCATGCCGTTGTTTTTGTACTGCTTCGGAGGGGAGATGCTCATATCCGCGGGGCTGCAAATGTCCGCGTCTGTTTACGGCTGTGGTTGGGAGCTAATGGAGGCAAAACAAGCGAAGGTCGTCCTCTTCATGCTCTGCCTATCGCAGCGCCCCCTGTGCTTAACAGCGGCTGATATTTTCGTTATGAACAGGAAGACTTTCGGCGACGTGGCGCAGGTTGTTTATAAAATATACGCGGTTTTCAATTAAGTTTGGTTGAATCTAATCACGTTCGAGAAAGGTAAACAATATAAATGTATGCTAATATAGTTTCTGTTTCACTCGTCTTTGCCCGAATAAAAATACTGTAGACAAGGTTTTTGTTTTTATTTTATTCCGATTATAAATAGTATAGCAATAATAATAATAGTATACTGGTAATAGTACAGTGTAGTAGTATAGTAGTTTTGCTTCGTCCATTCGAAGCTTGAAAGTTTTCAAAAGCTTAGGATATGCTTTGTAGTGCATAGTGAGCTGTAGTATGTGTACGAAACATTTCCAATATTCCCTGTGTATTCGTGTGGTGCAGGGGATTGTCTGTTTTGGTAGAATAATAGCTAGGTGGGTCTGTGCTCTGGTTACAAAGGTGGTTCGTTTTTAGTACGGCCTACATGGTTCGATGCAAAGACCAGCAAATTATAGTTATAGACTAGCATGTTTGGGAATATTTTCGAGTAGTAGTCGCTATAAAGTCTCGTAGTTATTAGCAGTTGAAATCTTACATGTTTTTATCGGTCAGAAATATTGAACTTACCACCAGTAAGTTGCATTTTGACATGAAAACGTCAAAATGCAAACTATAGCTGAAATAACTGTGAAATGACTGTATGTGGCTGTAAAGGTCATAGCACACATATCAACTCGGAAACGGATCGTATCCGTATCAACTCAAGCCGTTTAATATTCTTTGTATGAAACTCCCTACTGAAAAGCACACTAATCGGAATCGCCTCGGGACAAGCTCACGAATCGCGGTGTGGCGTCTGTTCAACCAGCAGCGGTCCCCGCGCTTACGGCTCGTCGTCCCCGCGCTTACGCCTCTCCGTCGCCGCGCTTACGTCTCTTTGTCCACCCTTGCCCCTCTCACCTCTCCCGCCGCCTGCCAGCAGCACACTATTCTCACAGAGAACATTTTTATATAGGGTATAGAGACGTCACTCGCGTCATTTTGCGGGATGTATGGCGTATGGCGCCATCTGGTGCTACACTTCACGTTCGGATTCAAACTGATCAACCAGCGGTCGGCGAGCCGTAAGCGCAGCGTAAACTAGCTGTAGCTGAGTCAACGTATCGGAGCTGCTAGTCCGCTTTGGTTACGTGCTTACGTTAGGTTGACGGCGAGGCGAAAAGCAATACGGTGACGATTTCTTTCCGAGTTGATATGTGTGCTGCTGCTGTACCTTAATGTGTGGTGTACACACCTCATCTGTTGACGTTATTTGCAGAAAACAGAATTTATGATTATTTTTCTTTGTTTATAAAGCGTCCTCAAGTTGACAGCAATTTCGCTGGCGACAGAGATACCGCGACGAATCGACGATGCCGCTATGGTAATTTCTTACCCGCTTTACTTTTGTTTTAGCCCAATTTATGACAAGGCGTTTGTCAAGCTCACAGGATCTTGTAATTTTGAGATATACGGCAATCTCGGAAATATGAGTGTTCTGATTTGATAAATATGCAGCAGGTAATTTGCCTATGTATATACCTATTTAATGAGAATATTTTGTTTCAATTCAAATGTTGTATTAGGTACTTTGATATTTTGATATTCATTATTACAGAAGAGTAGGTAGTGTAGAATTATCCATTCTAGAAAATCTTTTTTAAAGATTTTGCATTAAAATAGCATTTTGTTTTGGTGAAGTACCTACACAAATTATCTCATTATGTTGGTTGTACGAGTATTTCTCATATTTTTCCTCTCGATTTAAAAATTCGAATGTCAGATGATTCTGTGCGTTATGTCAGATTTTTTCAATGCCAGACCCGAATTCTCTAAACAGGAGGGCTGATACCATCGAGATATAAGTACTAAGTACTTATATCTCGATGGCTGATACCTATATTTTTCCACACAACAAAATGTTGCAATTTTTGGCATACCATAAAGCGAAGCTGCCGATTGAATTTTTTGAATTGAATAACGTGAAAATGGTTTGTATTGAAGATTCAGAGATTTTCTTTTGGGAATTCATATTGTGTTTTGGCCCTAATAATTGTTCTCCTTTCCTAAAGAGATCATAATTCTATCAAGAAGATCATCTACGCCATGATTATCATAATCGTAATAATCGCTGAAAACTAAAGGGACCAGTTCCGTCTTCGAGGAGGTTCGTATTTCCATTTTTATTCTTTTACTCATTATAGAATCTTTGGCATCACTTGGCATCCATCGTTTTTTTCTTACCCCCTGGTCTAACAGAGACAATAGTAGAGGTGACCGGAGCCACACTACTCCGCCTACCCCTACTTCACCTGATTGGGTGATCCCAATTCCCACGTCTGCACTCTACGCCAGGACCAATTAGATAACCCATTTTAATCTTTAACCCCTAAATTATAAATTATAATTTTATCTATATCATAACCACTCACTGTTCATTACAATTTAACTATACTCTTCGATCGAGTATAAATTTTTAGCCATATTCGCATATTATCTATTTACTTGTTTAAACGGTCGAGCTTGGGGGATTGCAATCTTACAGGCTAGGTTGTTTCAGCTAAGTTAGTTCAAGGCAAGATGCGCGGCTAAAATTTAACCGATCTATTTCTTTCCTTACAAAAATACTTCAATAAATTTATTTCACATTATTTTTCTCAAAAATGTTAAATTTTTAATAAGTTACGTTGGAAAATTCGGTAGAATTCATGTGATCTTTTTATATATTTTTTTGTAAAGTTTTATTTTTTTATATTTTGATATTTCTGTACCAGAGAAGCATATAACTGTAAGCACCAAAATCCAAACTTTACAGGAGAAGGATTTTTCTCAAAAATAACTGACAATCTTTACTTTAAGGAGCTTGTGAAATAAAATGTGCCAACATTTTGGAGGAAAATGTTGTACTAGCTAACAACTACACCATTAAACTTTAAATACAATAGGATAGTGTAAAAAGTTCTCAGGTACAGATTAAAAAAAAATACACGTATTCTAAAGTGGCAAAATACATCTTTTTTATTTTATTCTGCTACAGTAGGTAGGTATCTTTCAGTCTAACACTACACGTCCCTCCACTAAAATTTCTATACAAACATTTGCAAAGTGTATAGAGGTACAAACAAATATGGGTTTGGTGAGGGAAATTAACATGGATGAAGTAAGGAAGGCAGTTCAAAGTATGAAAAATGGAAAGGCCATGGGCCCAGATGACATACCAGTAGAAGAATGGAAGTGTTTAAAAGAAGATGGATGTATGTGGCTGACTTCTTCAATGAGTTGTTGCATGAAGAAGCGATCCCACAATAATGGTGCAATAGTTCGCTAGTGCCCATCTTCAAGAATAAAGGTGATGTACAAGACTGCAACAACTATCGAGGGATAAAGATTATGTATAGTATGAAGGTATGGGTTCACCCATACCTTCATACTATGGGACTATAATAGAGAAAAGATTGCGAGAGGAGAGTGAGATTACCCCAAACCAGTTTGGGTTTATGCCAGGTCGAGGAACAGTGGACGCCACTTTTTCACTCCGCCAATTGTGCGAGAAGTACAGACGTGCACACAATAACTTGCACATGGTGTTCATTGATCTGGAAAAAGTGTATGATAGGGTATCTCGGGATGTCTTGTGGTGGGCCTTGAAAGAGAAAGGTTTGCCTGGGAAGAATGTAGAGTTGATTCGTACTATGTGCAGTCAATCTTGTATCTACGACAACAGTGTGGCGGTAGGCTTGCATCAGGGGTCGACTTTAAGTCCTTACATCTTCCTGTTGATTATGGGCGCTCTGACGGCGGACATACAGGAAACGGCACCCTGGTGCATGCTATTTGCCGACGACATCGTTCTTGTCCGTGAAGATGGACCTGAGATCTAGAGCAGATTGGATAAATGGCAACGGAACCTGGAGAATGTCGGCTTGAAAATCAGCAGAACCAAGACCGAGTATATGTTCTGCGATTTCGGCGGTCTTTCCAGTTCTGGGGCCATAGCGCTTGATGGCACGCTTCTCCCGATCTGCTCCGACTTCCGGTATATTGGTTCACTTCACACAAAGCGATGCTGAAGTAGATCGGACTGTTAAGCACAGAATTAACACTGGATGGATGAAATGGCGGCAGGTCACGGGAACAATCTGCAACTCCCGCATTCCCCTTAAACTCAAGGGGAAGATTTATGAAACAATGGTTAGACCTGCCGTCTTGTATGGATCAGAATGTTGGGCCATAAAAATGAAAAATGAAATGAAATGGAATGAATGAAAGGCAATTTCATGCAGCCGAGATGAGAATGCTAAAAGGGATGTGTGATGTTGTTACGGATAGAATAAGAAATGAGTCACCGGTGTCACTTTCAGACTTCCTCTTACATAAAGAGGAAGTCTGAAAGTGACACCGGTGACTGAAAAGTTGTGTGGAAATCGGTTGTGATGGTGTCATGTGATGCGGAAGAATGAGCAAAATGTTGTCAGGAAAGTGTTGAGTATGAATGTGGATGGTTATACGAGTAAGGGAAGACCAAAAAACGATGGATGGACTGTGTGAAAGATGATATGGCCAGAAAGGGAGTGACTACCGAGATGACGACTAATAGAGAAGTATGGAAGAAAAAGACATGTTGCGCCGACCCCAAATAAACTGGGACAAGAGCAGGAGAATGATGATGAAATAAGCAGTATCACCATCTTCACATCACACAAATTACATCTACTAAAAAGATTTTTTGATTGAATTCATCAATCAAGAAACAACAATAAGCCAACCTAGACCTTGATAGTTCGAAAACTATCAAGGTCTAGGTTGGCTTATTGTTGTTTCATGATTGATAAATTCAATAATAAATGTTTGTTAAAATAATATTTAACGTAGTTAAGCGAAATTCATTTGAAAATACGTAGTACAAGTGAAAATATTTTCAATTAATTATACAAATAGCTGGTAAGTACTAATCAATAATTTAACAGATCACAAAACGTATCAATGATAAACTATAATATAAACTCGTTATACAATGTGTATGCAAATGTGTTACAAAAACCAAATAAACGTTTTCCAATTGTTTCTGAATATTAATAGCTTTTGTTGTTCAGCCAATGTTTTATAATAAAGTCGAATGTTCATCGGTGCGCCTAAATTAGATAAAAAAGTAAATAAAAATAAATATGGCAAACATCAACGGAGCGAAACACGAACCGAGCACAATTAATTAAGCTGTAGATACACACGGGTAAGAAATGAATTAACACATTCTCTGCTGAATTCTTTATGCAAAGGCTTCTTTATGCTACACACTTACCGACCCTTTTTTTACGATGTTTTCGAAACAATAGAGATGCACAACGAACGCACATGTGCGCCGCGCCGCACTCGAAGAAAGTTATGAAAACGCGCATGTGCGTCTGCCGCACCTAATGTGTTAAAAAAACTGAATAATTAAAGACCGCATTACGTTTGCATTATTGAAATGCAGTACCTAAGTATTGAAATTCAACACGTTCGCAATACACAAAGAAGCGTCTGCGGAAAACTTTACGTTACAATATAAAAACAAAGTAAATCGGTATTTGTAGCTCTCAACCGTTCCTTTGAAAGGCTAAAGTAATAAATCGTCGAGCTATGTAGACAATCATACGACATAAAGTGCTCCGTCGAGTTGCACATCCGATACAGACGCTTACATAAAAAATCCCTTTGTGGAACAATTCCGTTTGCGGGGTTAAAAAGCACTTAGTGTCTTCTTTATTGCTTTAAAACCTAAAGTAACCTAAAGTATTGCAAATTAATAATATTTATAATCATGAACTTTTGGATTTTCAACTCTCAGCGCTAAGCTGAGAGTTGAAAATTCAAATTGGCGCTTTTATTTAGCCATTTATTTAAGTGTCACCTAATGTTAGTGAAAACAGGCCTTGAGGTAAGATGTGGGCTAGGAAATTATACGCAGGCGCTGACAAATAAAAAAGAAATATTGTGACGGCTCCATTGTGTGAGTCAAAATATCAAGTTATTTACGAGTGGGTGTTTCTTGAAATGATGCTGGTAACTTGCGTACAAAGAGCAGGCGGCTGTCAATTAAGTAACGGCTCGTTCTATGAAACAGTGGGCGTTGTTGTTTCGCAAATGGCTGCATTGTTTGATGTAAATTTATTTATAACTCAAACTCAAAGTATTTATTTCAATTCAACTAATTACAGGCGCACTTTTTAATTATCGATCCGTCAAAAAGATGAAGCTATTTGCCCATTCCAAAGCGTAGTAGGTATTCTATGGAGAACAACGGGCAAGAAACTCCATGGACACTCTTTTATATTATCATTACATGGTATGTAATTCTGCGTTATGTCTTTGATTTTCATGCTTTACAAATAATACAATTAGTAGCTGAATAGATAGAAGTGCCTAAATAAAAGAAATATTGCTACAGTTATCGAAGTTATCATGAGTTAATAATAGCATTGATTGTCCTTGTGAACTCCTCACAAGGACAATCAATTCGAAACGTACGAAGAATGCAACTAAGCAGTCTTTGTACGTTTCGAATTGTTCAAATGATCGCAGGTATGCTTCAGTCCAGTCGTTTATAGCTTTTCAATAAAACCTTCACGTTCACTAGGGATCCAGCGATATCGTTCCGAATATGGCTAAAAGCCGTGATGTAGGTGTGTAATGGACATTCCGATCGTCGTCAAAGGCCTAAAATGTTCACCGTTCACGCACTTTTGATTAATGGATAGAGCTTGCTGGATTGGACAAGCTAGATAGATATTTTTTCCATTGCCGAAAACGGGCTACGAATTATATTATAGGGTGAGGTTATATAATAATGTATCTCGATTTGTATGATGTGCATTAACTTGTGATACGTGATGATTGCGAGATAAAAAATACGTCGCCATATACTTGGAAGTTGTTTTATAGAAGATGGGAGCTTATTGCTGCAATTATTGTACGCGTGGTGGGGAACCTACCGTTTTCTTATTTCATTTATGCGAAATTGCGAACATTGTAATTTACTTATATTTTAACGAGAGAAAGTGCTGCCCTTATTTCCATATATATTTTGTTACGTGAAATTGCATAATCCGATTAATCTTAAATTTTAGCTCTAGTATTTAAAACGCAGTAACTCGTATGAAGCTCCTGATTACCTACGTACTAAAGTTACTGTTTAGGGTTCCGTCCCCAAAGGGTAAAACGGGACCCTATTACTAAGACTCCGTTGTCCGTCTGTCTGTCTATCGTGACATGAATCGTGATAGTTAAACAGTAGAAATTTTCACAGATGCTGTATTTCTGTTGCCTCTATAACAACAAATACTAAAAGACAGAATAAAATAAATATTTAAGGGGTCTCCCATACAACAGACATGATTTTTTTGCCGTTTTTATAGATAATGGTACGGAACCCTTAGTGCGCGAGTCCGACTCGCACTTAGCTGGATTTTTTCTGTATATTAAGTATTTAGTAAAAATTAGTTTAGTTGAATATAAAGCTATCCATCACTCCGTTACTTTATTATGTACGTAGGTGATTGTCTCTGAGAGTGACTGATCGTGTGAAGACATATAACTTGAAAAATTGAACTAAATGCATTATTAGATTAGGGAGGCCGTGATTGGAAACGACAGATAGCGACAGATAGCGCGTTCAATAAAAATGCTTAAAATAAATATTAATTGACTGAATGTTTGCATTTTTTCATTCATAAGTGAAGGTTTACATGTGGACAAGAAAAAGTAATCTAACATTGCGGCAAAAATTCAAAAGTAAAACCTGTATAATCTCCAGCAAGAAAACATACAATTGTAAGCACGTCAAAGCTTGCACGTTCTCTAAAGAGAAAAGGACTCCGATATTATTTTTGTGATGGTTTCGACTCGAGTCAGCCATTTCCTGCGCTTTGCATAGCCGCGCGCACTTTCCGTCCTTTTGAAATCTTTCCAGTTTTCGATTCCGCTCAACAACGACCTTTAGCTGCAATTGCCTTTGATTGTACTCGTTGTACTTCACTTTTAAAGGAGTTCGGTATTGCTATTGAGGTTTTATGCTATTTAAATCTACTCGAATGAATGGTATTATATTTTATTGTACAGTTTTCATAGCTTTGTATTGAAGCAACTTGAAGTTATGGTCGACAACAATTTTTTTTTTTTTTAATTTATTAGTTAATAACGCAGCTGTCTTAGCTCAGGCATTTAATGAGTTTTTTGCCAACATCCCTATAACTACGACTCGCCCTATATCATCACTATATGTAAGTGGGCACGCCCTTTATTACTGCGGGAGGCTTTTATTTTGGGTATAAAGTTCTGCTTACGTTTTTAGTTTTGCATTTTTATTTCTGCTTGAGTATAGTTTTCGTTTTTTTTTGTATATTGGCGTATGCAAGCTGACATAGCAAATAACTTAATTTGATGTTTTATGTTGCGTAATGTACCTAAATTATTTTGCGCAGTGTTGTATAGAATCAAATTTTTAACTGAACAGGCAGCTGTACTCCTGGGGAGTTTGTTGCGCCACTTCTTCTCCCCAGCTAAAGCACTAGGAAGTGGAAGTGGCGGGCGTTTTGGGGGACTGTCTTATGTAATTTTGACGTTCGAAATTGCAGATTCTCAGCCTAGTTTGAATAAATGACTTATGATTTTGATTTTTGACTTCAATAGAAACGGATTTTTAAACTCGGTTTCATAAAATGTTAATGTAAGAAAACTGTTTGTGATAGTTCAAACTTCTTAGTTTGAACTATCACAAACAGTTTTCCAGTGTGGATTTCCACATCAGTCGAAGGTTAGTTACTAGTAATTCTGTTAAACATGAAAACTTTCAACAATGTATACAGGCAAAATGCCAACAATTTATTTTACATTATAACATAATAGGTATTGTAAACTGGGTAACGTATCTGATAAAAGCATTCGAATGATATTACAGTATTGTAAATCTTTAGAGCCGTGACGCATAAACTGACTGCATCGCACTTTATAGCCCGGCCTCATGCAAAGAACGAGAGAGTGTGGCCACTACTTTAATCCACATCGTCTGATGACGTCCGATAACAAGGTGTGGGTACGCAGTCTCTTTCTTTTATATAAGTTTGGTTTGATCGGCCGAGTTCGGCCGACGACGCGACGTAGGAGCATAGTTCGGCCGAAGACGGATTAGGTGTACGCCTAGCGTTACGATTGTCTCAATCTCAGACCAAATCGAAATTTTTAGGGTTCCGTACCTCAAAATGAAAAACGGAACCCTTATAGGATCACTCGTGTGTCTGTCTGTCTGTCGAATCTAATGAACAGATTAAGTTGAAATTTGGTACACATGAATTTCTGTGACCCAAACACGGACGTGTAGCGTAAATAAATTAATTTTGAATATGGCAAACAAGCAAAAAATATTGCAAAATGTACTGCGTGACATATCCAATGAAAAAGATTACTGTAGCGGTTTCAAAAATAATATTTTTAATAATTTTAAAATAAATTGTTTAAAAGTTATTTAAGAAAATTGACCATTCTCCCGCTTCTCTCTGAAACTACTGAGCCTTAATTTTTTTTAATACAGAAAATAGTTCTATAACTGCAGATTACAGGAAAACCTATAAGAAGTCTATGGTCTTAAAATAACATGGTAAATCTCTCAATATTGTGCGTACAATTTTATATTTGCAGTTGGAATGTATGGGAGAACATGTTGTTCAACTACAATGTTAAGTTTGTTCTTGGGATAAATTTATCACAACTACGGAACCGGTGGTGGTGGAACTAATATTGTGCGTGGTCCGACGCACTCGGCCGGTTTTTTTTTTAATGTTTCGGCGTGGCGTTACTATTTCAGTTCAATAATTGAGTGTGCATTTTTGCTAAATCTCATATAATAATAGCTAACTAAACTAATTTGGCCCTATTTCGAATCCGACAAACAGACGCGGATTTTTCGATTGTGAGTGAAAACAATCGATAATCATCGATATAAATAATCTCTCCATCGAGAATCGCAATACCTATTATGCTCGTTGTAGACACACCCTATTACCTCACTCGTCTATCTATACACGTACACATTATATCGATAGGCTTAATAATTACGATAGTGAGAATGTCCAGAATGAGTAATTTGAGTTTGACGTTAATTTTCAATGTTAGAGCTGGTTAGAGCTTTTTCAGCAAAATTCAATCAGTGTCGAAAACAAATGCCTGAGCAAAGAGCACATTTAGCATGCACATAGGATATAAAAAGCTCTTCAGTTTTCTGGCAAACAATGGTGATTAACGATATTAATGTCCGTTTTACAGCACATATTCTGTCCTTGAGTAAGAGCATAACTCAAAAAGTTCAGACTTAGTGCTCTTCATTTTAAGTACATTAGTTATTAAAAAACTCGGACTGATGCGGAGGAATGAGGAAAATGTTGTCAGGAAAGTGTAATACGAGTAAGGGAAGACTAAAGAAACGATGGGTGGACTGTGTGAAAGATGATATGGCCAGAAAGGGAGTAACTACCGAGATGACGACTAATAGAGAAGTATGGAAGAAAAAGACATGTTGCGCCGACCCCAAATAAATTGGGACAAGGGCAGGAGAATGATGAGTTATTAAAAAACTCTCTACTCAACTTGTAAAATCTTATAATAAAACATTGATGTGTCAGTCAAAGGTAATAAAGAACAATGTTGCAAGTATTACGAGTTTTTTGTCTCAACTTTTATATTTTTTCGTCATTAATTTTTTAAGTACTTTTAAGAACTAATAAAGTAAAAGGACGGTGCGCGGTTTTATAACTTAACCTACGTTAAGTCATAATGAATCAAGCTAAGTAGCACGAAATTACACATTTTATTTAACGTTGCCTACGCGGCTACGAGCTGTGACAGTGCTACGAAAACATGTTTTCCGTAGCACTTCTGTAAGGCGAAAGCGCTCAAGTAGCCCGCGAATTACAAATTTTGTGAACCAAGATATTACATACTTGTTACGGTCGCGAATTATATTTTGATCAACATACAACCTAATACTGACTGGTAAATTGCCAAAAACGTAAGAAAATTTGAAGGCGCTTTCCCAGGCACATTAAACGTGCGTCATAAGAACTAATTATTAAACACTATTATTTTGTAAATTCTCATGCAAGGTCCCGTGATCTTCAAAACGTTTCGAATTAAAACTGCCCCTTTTTATAATGTACCTAGTAGGTACGTGTTATTTTATATTTATTTTAGTAGGTGTGTATTGTAGAATACTTAAAATTGCTCATATTGTATTTTTTCCCATTCTTCATTTACTAGGTTCAAGGGCAGCCAATTTATCTATACAATTAAATAAAGTGGAAGTGTCTGTTTGTAATGTCAAAATAACCTATATACGGTATATGGTACTTTAAAAAAAAAAACAGTTTTTAAAATTTTTCGTCTGTCTGTCTGTCTGTTTGTTCTGGCTAATTTCCGAAACGGCTAAGCCGATTTTGACAAAACTTTCACTGACAGATAGCTGATGTTATATAGGCTAATTTTATTTTAGAAAAAAGAAATAGGGTTCCACACAAACAAATACAACCCATGAAATTGTGAACAAAAAGTCGGATTTGAAAAATTATTTTTGCATTGGGCAGGCCAATTTTCGAGGATGGTTATAGCCTATTTTACATCACGCTATGACTCTTAGGAGCCGATCAAAAAAGAAAAAAGTCAGAAAGAACGCTATGCGAAAACGACGTACGAGCGAGGGCGCGTGCGCGGGCCATACAACGCGGCAGGTGCGGCGGCACGACGGAGTTTTATTAAAATGTGGCTATTATTTTAGTATCTGCATTGTGTGTCGTACGACTTCCACGCGAATGACGTCGCGGCGAACAACTAGTATGCTAATAAATGTTTTTGAGAAACATTTTTACACGTGGAACCCAATTCAAATAAATCCATTTATATCGTTAATCGTACTCGAGAGCCTATTTACGACTATGTATGTATTTGAAACACCATAAAACCATGGGATTAGGGTAAAGTAAACATAGTCCCTATTTAACGACTTCAGGCAGCAATAAAGTTAACCTTTTAATCTAACTTTAGATGTCGATCCTGATTTTTTTTTTACTTTTATGTTTTCGACTTGTAGGTAGGTACTTCAAAATAATTGGAGCCATTTCGGTTTTATTGTATCATTTGTTTTGTGATTTATATTTCTATTTTCAAAGGCTTCGTTTTGAATTATTCTTCTCGAAAGCTAATCCTTAAATCTAATTTAAACGTACGGCATAGTCTTTATTTATTTGATTAGGTACTTACTTTAACTTTTTATCTCGTGTAAGATGAGAATTGTAGGAGAATAGACCATGTCGTGGAGATAAGAATAGTCAGACGGCAATATTGGTAGTGGTGTCGACTGCCCGGTATGGTCTGGTTCAATTTAATTTATGTTGCCAATAAATGTTAGGACTGCCTCGTGGTCTAGTGGCCCCAAGCGCAACTGCTGAGTATGAGGTCCTAGGATCTATTTCTAGATCGGGCAAAGTCTTATTAGGTTTTCCCATCAGGAATTTCTCGGCATGGAGTCTGGATTTGTGGTCGATTGATGGCTATAGGCTCGCCCCCTATTACATAGGACTTAAACATAACTTCCATAAGTTCCAATAGCATTCTGAAAACCCTATCTGAACACCTGGGTGCCCCAATACTGAGGCATTTTGTAAATGTGCTGGTGCAACAAGGTCAACCTTGTCGTTCATAATGAATTTGTCTTTGGTGTGTGGTTTTAGAGTTAGTTACTAACCCGTAGATTAAGTTTCTTATTTGTTTTGTTTACTAACAATTGGAACGTGTAATCAATATAAATAAATGAATTATAGTTATTATAACTGGTAAAATATGGGTATGCTATGGGTGCAACTCAGACCCAACCCTTAGAGGAATGCAGGCGTGAATTCTCAATAATTAGGTTCACTCCTTTGAAACTATTATTTTTGGGAAATCGCATTGAATATTTTGGCAATCATGACTTGTCTTACAAAATGGCTTATAACTCAGTCAAAGAGCATAATAATAATGAAATAATGTATTGTAGGAATAATTGATGAACTGATTATTGATACAGAAATGATATTTTGAAGAAATTTAGTTTTTTTTTTTTTAATTATTTTTAAACGTTTAAAAATGATGTTCATGACTTATGTCTGGAGTCGGTCAGTTTATTATTAAGCGTGCGTTATGTTAGCATGAACTAGAGTTAAGTAGGGTTTTGAAAATGTGTCTGTCAGTCCTAAACTGTGTTAGGGCTGTGTCCAACAACATTCAAATTTGACATAAAACCACTGTTTAAATACCTAACCAGTGGTTTGAATGTTGGTGAACACAGACCTAATTATCGTGTGGCCCGTTAATTGTCACACGAGAGGTGATTAATACCGGCGAGCCATCAACCCGTAACCTTTCGAGAGCGAGCAGTGATACATTATTCAACACTGTGACTGATCGAAGGAGACACTTGACACTTCATTAATCTGTGTTGAGTCTGAAGGTGCTCAAGTATATTACAGTTTTTTGATCAATTTATTTATTTATTTCACTTAATGTTATAGAATCAATTTGTGTGATGAAATAAAATAAACAGGTATAAAGCGATGGGTGAACGACTTTCAGAAAATTGGAACTGAATTTTATATTACTGAAAGCATTATTACAGTGAGACACTTTGGTCTTTAGAATGGATGTGATGGTGCGTTGCACTCACGATTTCGTACCATGCTGCATAACATTATAAAGAGGAGCTCGTGGCTAAGTATTAACAGCGGCACGGGTCGATCCATCAGGTTAAGCTACGCTTGCCGAGTTTGGTCCGTGGATGGGTGACCATCTTTTCATACCGAGACTCCTCCGTCTTCGGATAGCACGTTAAGCCGTTAGTCCCGGCTGTCATTCGTGGATCTTTGACAGTCGTTATGGGTCGTCAGAAGCCCGAAAGTCTGACAACTAGTCTTACCAAGGGGTATCGTATTACCCAGTAACAGGCTTGTAGAGGTCAGAGAGGCAGTCGCTCCATGTAAAATACTGGTATACAGCTGCTTCCGGTTAGACTGGAAGCCAACCCCAACATAGTTGGGAAAAGGATGCAGCCGAATACCAATATTTCACATGGAGCGACAGCCTATCTGAACTCCACAACCCACTTACTGGGTAATACGACACCCCTTGGTAAGACTAGTTGTCAGACTTTCGGGCTTCTGACGACCCGTAACGACTATCAAAGATCCACGAATGACAGCCGGGACCAACGGCTTAACGTGCTTTCCGAGGCAAGGAGGAATCTCGGTATGAAAAGATGGTCACCCATCCACAGGCCAACCCCGGGAAGCGTAGCTTAACCTGATGGATCAACCCGTGCGGCTGTTATTACTTAGCCACGAGCTCCTCGCATAATCAATTTTGAAAACGAATTCTGAATTCGCATAACGTAATGTTCCTTTTTGCATACAACCTTTACAGTATCTACTACCAGTAGCACTGTACTGTGAGAGTAGTCTTTTGTTTCCTCGAGTAATGGTTTAATTATGGGCTGCAGTGGAGAACACTGTATTGTGTAGTATCGCTGCATTCTTCCCTTTCAACGGAGAAATATTGCTCTGTGCATAATTTCGCTGTTTTGGAAAGCTTTTGAACTGAATACCGAAAAATATATATGTCAGTAGAGTTGTTAAAATGTACGTTAGTTCAGCTTTGTTCGAAAATACCTGGTAAAAAACATACCTACCTACATTTTTAATTTTAATATTATCTACATATATAACGTGGCGTTACATTGGTGAGATTAATTTAACAAACGGGTAGGGTAGGGGATAAAATAATTCGTAAATTGAACAATTTAAAATTTCAAACAAACTATATAATAAAATAATAAATAAAATTAGAATCGCTCTGTGCAAAAGATTCATTCATGAAGCTACTCAAGAAAGGCCGTTGACACCTTATGTTCATCTGTTTGTCTATTGTTCTGAGCCCGCTGGTAAGTAGCTTCATGAATGCACAGTGCTCCCAATTTGAATTACAATTTTTCACTGGTTTCACTCGCGTAATTGTAGAACCCGTAAGAATATAGGGATAAAAAGTATCATATGTGTTAATTCAGGTTATAAACTATCTGTGTGCCAAATTTCATCAAATTGCGTGAAACAAACATTCATCCATCCTTTCCATCCAAACTTTCGCATTTATTATATTTGTAGGATTTAGTTTATTTGAAATTTTGATGTTTTCAATTTACGAATTATTTTATCATAATATAATTTTTAGGGTTCCGTACCTCAAAAGGAAAAAACGGAACCCTTATAGGATTACTCCTATGTCTGTCACAGCCACTTGGCTCCGAATCGAATGGACCGATTAAGTTGTTTGGTACACGTATAAATTTGTGTGACCAAAACACGGACGTGTCATGTAAATAAATTAAATTTGAATATGGGAGTCAATTTTGGGGACAAATAAGAAAAGTAAATAAAAAGTTTTCCAAGTGTACTGTGTGGCATATCAAATGAAAGGGCTTACTGTAACGGTCTCAAATATATATTTTTTTATAATTTTAAAATAAACGGTTTTAAAGTTATTTAAGAGAATAGACGAAAACTGACAATTCCCCCTTATCTCCGAAAAAACTGAGCCTAAAATTTTGAAAAAAAAAAAAATACAGAAAGTAGTTCTATATCTATAGATTACAGGAAAACTTATAAAAAGTCTATGGTCTTAAAATAACATGGCAAATCTCTCAATATTGTGCGTACAAACTTACATTTGCAGTTGGATGTACGGGAGAATATGTTTTTCAACTCCAATATTAAGTTTGTCCTTGGGATAAATTCATCACAACTACGGAATCCTTAATTGTGCGTGGTCCGACACGCACTTGACCGGTTTTTTTATGATTATTGGCCACTAGTCCTACCCGTGTGTTAAATTAATATCGCCATTGTAGCGCCACGTTGTATGCAATTCAGATAGATATATAATATGTACACCAAAAATTACAGATATAAATGTAGACATTTCACAAACCTTCAAAATGTTGAATAATTTAATAAACTTTTTATTTATTTGTTACTGCTCGTGTAGCCGAGATTAGGTGCTTAGGGGTAATGCAACCCTCAGTGTCTACATAATCTGGATAATTTCGAAGATATTGCATCGGCCACTCCTAATGGATCCATTACCTACCTACATTAAAACATAAATGGAATATTACTTGAATTGAAGTGATTTAACTCAAGTAATATTCCATTTATATTTTTGAGTACTTGATGTAAAGAAAAAAGGGACGTTATATAAAACTTTAAGTTCAGAGTTACTATTTATGCAGTTGTCTGGTTTATAAAGGATTCCTTTGATTAACGACATGTTAATTTGGAATTAGTGCCGGTCAACCTGCTACATCGCTTGATGTCTAGGTAAGATGTCCCCATTGCTCCCAGGCACGCTTTTTTAGAGAGAGGTGAACAGGGGCTTCGGATACACTATGGGAAGGTTCAGAAACCTCATAGTGTCCCTCTTTGCCCCCCAACCCCCACTTCAATACCTTCAGACCAGACACTTTAGAACAATTTTTCAAATTTAAAAAACTTCTACCCCTGTCTTAAAGAGAGTTCTCCGTGGCGCAAGGCGGTTTGTTGCTCTAAGTTTTTACGCGATCTCTCCGCCTTGTGACCCAGGAGAATTCTTATAGCGCCTGGGAGCAACTATTCACCGACCCTTATAGGATTTTGCATGTCCAAAAAATTCGGCAACTAAAAAAACATTGACAAACTAAATTAAAGACAACTGTTACAATCAGACTCTCTATCTAAAATAATTAGATCTAAAATTACCTGAATTCAGTAACCCTTTTCGAAGAGGCTTATGTTCACATGTGGAGTCCAAAAAGGGGAAGGTGACATCAGGGGAGTGGCCAGACTCCTGTTCAGTAGCTATGTCGTGGCGCCTTACTCACCAGAAACTGTTCCAGCCCTGGAGAGTAAACATCCAGCGTCTGCGGATGGTCTCACCTTCCCTGCTTCCCCCCTCCTCCCACCAGATCCGGATTCTTCAATTTCTCTTAATGTTACTACCCCCTAGCTGACTGCAGCCGTGAACTCCTTCCGAAGTGGTTCCGTTGGCGGCCTCGACGGCCTGACTCCTCAGCATTTAAAAGATTTATTGAGTTCAGGCGCCGGGAAAGCTGGTGAGTCGCTTTTGAAGGGGCTTGCGGCTCTAATTAACCTGATGCTCAAGGGCGGTGTGAGCGATGCCGTCGTGTTTGTCTCGTACAGGGCCAACTTATGTGCCCTGCGCAAGAGGAACGGCGGAATTCCTCCTATCGCCGTTGGGTGCACCTACAGGCGTACGGCAGCCAAAATATGCTGCATATTGTACGGCGAAATTCTGATCAACAAGTTTCAGCCCCTATAGCTTAGCTTTGGATCCAAAGGCGGCTGCGAGGCTGCCGTACATGACCTTCTCAGTTTTTTAAATGCCAGTAAGGGTGATATCAACCTCAAGGTTGACGTTAAGAACGCCTTCAACGCCGTTACACACTTTATTGGCTGAAGTAAAAAAGGAGTTACCAGAAATTTATCGTTTCATGTGGCAGTGCTACAGGCACTCATCGAAATTATTATATAAAGATAACGTTTTGGAATCTGCAGTCGCATGCCAACATAGTGATCCTCTCGAGTCGGCCATTTTCAGTTTAGCTATCCATTTCATAATACAAAAACTAAATTCCAAATTTAATGTGTGGTACTTAGATGATGGAACACCAGGAGGTGACGTAGACAACGTTCTAAAAGATCTTCAATTCCTAAAGCAGCAGTTTCAATCCATCAGCTTTGAACTCAATAACTCCAAATGCGAAATTTACCTTTGTAAACCGACTGACAATCAGCTATACAGAAATTCAATTCAATAGCCCCAGATATCAAAGTTTTGGCAAAAAGTTCACTGCACTTTCTAGGTTCCCCAATTTTAGAAGACAGTTTTTCACTATTCTTCGACCATAAAATTAAACATTTTAACGATATTTCGGACAGACTTTCTAAAATTAATTTACATTCAGCATTCACCCTTACCAGATATTGCTGTTTCGGTTTAAATTTTATGTATTTTCTCCGCTCTTTCTCTTTATGAAAGCAGCCACAACTTTTAGACAAAATAGAACACATTATTCGAAGTACCCTAACATCAATTTTAAATGTGGCATTGGACGTGGCTGCAAGCCACACTACCCATTCGTTTTGGTTGCTCGGCGTCCACAAAATTTCTAGTGTAAGCCTGCCGGCGTTCCTGTCCTCGGTCCACAGCACCGAAAAGTTAACCACAAGAATCTTAGCCCCTTCTCAGGTGGACTCTGAAGTGCCGTGTTTGACCGACGCGGTGAATGCCTGGAAAGTGGCTTGCCCGGATACGGTTCAGTTCGGTTCACATCGCTGACAATGCGGCGAAGGAGTCGACTGCCTTGGACACCATGGCCTATCCTGCAGCAAGAGCGCTGGTCAGATGGCACGGCACACCAGCTTTAGTGACATCATCCGTCGGGCTCTTGTCACCGCCGGGGTGCTAGCTGTTTTAGAACCCAATGGTTTGACACGTGACGATGGGAAGAGGCCAGACGGAATGACCATAATGCCTTGGCAGTTGGTTAGGTGTGGGATGTAACCTGTGTCGACACCCTCACGCCATTCCATCTTCTTAGCACGGTGAACTGTGCTGGGGCGGTTACTGCAGGAGCAGATAAACTCAAAAGGCGCAAATATACTTGACGGGTTGAAACACTAGGGCCTTGGGGTCCGAGTGCTCATCGAGTATTTCGGGACATCGCCAAGCGGTTGGTCGACTCTTCACGGAACCGAGGGCTAGCCTATTTTTAGCCCAAAGAATCAGCATTGCCATCCAACGTGGCATTGCTGCCAGCCTTTTGGCCACTTTTCCCATTGACAGCGATACGGACGAATTTTTGGATGCCCTATGAGTTCTTCCCCTTTTTATTATCTTTTTTAGGGTTCCGTACCAAAATGATATAAAGAAACCACTAAGGTGCGACTCAGTCTGTCTGTCCGTCTGTCACAGCTGGATATATCAAGAACAGTAGTTTTTGAGACATCCAGCTGTGACAGACGGACAGACAGACTGAGTCGCACCTTAGTGGTTTCTTTCTAAAACTATTCCAAATGTCTAGTTGATAGCATTAGTAAATGCTATCAACTAGAAATTAAATTTGGAATAGTTTGCGCAACTATTTTTCAAATAAGAAAAAATATATATATAATTTTTTTTTTTTGAAACAGGTACTGAAAGGTGTTCTTAAAAATTCGAAGTGAGCCTACTAGGGCTTGTGAGGTATCATATGGAAGAGCGCTGTTTGCACATTTTCAAACATTTTTTTTTTTTTTTAGGCCGCATAGTTTTCGACTTTTGATGAAAAATGTAATAAAAGAATACGTACTGTATTATTTAAAGACTAGTTGCGTTGCGGCGCGGCCCGCCCCAGTCTAAGCTAGCCTTAAATGTACATTGTTTGTTCAGGACAATTAACCGCAGGGCATGTTGTGTACCGGCCGTTAGGCGGGTTTGTTAGTATGATATTTTAAGAGTATTGTTAATTAGCAGTGTTATTCTGCAAGCAAAGTTTGTTAAAATCATACCGAAAGCAAAGGTAACTCGACACCGAGCGAATTTCTATAAATCTTTAGAGAATAGATAACACTATTACAGTTTTGGTTAAAGACGGGCCTCATCTAGAAGCAGTAGTTTTGGAGCACAGTAGGTATAGTCAGGAACAGAAGTCGATAATAACTTAATTTTTTAAATAAATAATACTTGAGCAAAATATCCATAATTCATTGAAATCTAATACCTACTTGAAATGCTGAAAAGCAATGTATGGAATCATTTTGTAGTAGTTTCGAATTGTTGTGGGCATTGCTCCTCCAAAATTTAGGTTGGAGTAGGTACTGACGCAATGATTGTTTATTTTATATGCCAACGGCCTTGAGTGATTGGGGCAGCATAGCTTGCGTGTTCTGTGCTGAGCTCACGCAACGCGTCGTACGTCCACCCAGTAATAGAACTCGTCCATCAAGGAGAGCTGTCCCAAATTAGACACATTATTCATTTATGATACATAAAACACGTTTACTAAAAGATAAAAATAATTGGATTATCTTTAGAAAGGTGAAGGCTCAGTTCAGCCTCCTACGCCGCCGCCGTCAGGAAAGTAAGACAATACAGACGTTGACAAAGCTCGGTTAGTCTATTTTAGTTATTTTCATAGCGTTATGTCATACGGTATTTTGCTCTGGGGCAAAGCCGTTGACATTCAAAATATATTTGTTCTTCAGAAACGAGCTGTTCGAACAATTTACCAGCTCGGTGCCAGAGTTTTTCTGAGAGATTTTTTTAAACATATTGGTATTCTCACGGTGGCATCACAATTCATCTTCGCCAACATTATATATATTAGACAAAATATACATTTATACACTAAACACAGTGATATTCACTATGTTAACACCAGAAATAAGGACAAATTACGTGCTCCATTTCATCAGCTTTCATAACTCATTTGTTAGGCTTGGTATATCCTTTTATAACAAGGTACCCTCTTCTTAGCTAGATTTGCCCTACAATGCGTTTAAAGCTAAAGTAACCTAACCTAACCTAACCTGTGTTCAAAGGCATACTATTCTATCAACGATCACTTAAACGATAAGAATCAAGGTCGCTGTGTTTAACTTAACACAATGTTTATGTTCTTTCTCCAGAATTAGCTTACCTACTGACAGGTTATATGAATTCATATAATTATTTATTTTATTTGACTGTAAAGATCAATTTATTTTATTTTTATTTATCATGATTTTTTCAATGATTATTATTATTTTATTTTTTATGAATGGTTATGCAATATATTATGTGGTTAGCTAGTGACCCGACAATTGATCGTAGTTTTCTTGCCTGAGCAACCGGCAGCAAGTTCGTCATGCTCCCTTAGATATCCCTGCTTGCTGTAGCGTCGGGGGTCGGGTTGTCTCCTTCCCTCAAATATAGCGAAAGGGGTAATGGCTGATATTTGCGTTATGCTCGTGAACGGGTTCTGCTTGTGGTGACTGGACGTCACCACAAGCAGAACCCAGTTAAATTAAATGTAATGTTTGTGTTGCGTAATGTACTAAGATTTTTTATTTTGCGCAGTGTTGTATAGATTTTTTTTTTTTTACTGAACAGACAGCTGGGGAGTTTGTTGCGCCACTTCTTGTCCTCAGCTAAAGCACTAGGAAGTGATGAAGGGCGAGCGGTTTGAGGGACTGTCTTATGTAATTTTGACGTTCGAAAAGTACTGATTCTCAGCCTAGTTTGAATAAGTGACTTTTGATTTTGATTTTGTTTAATAAAAATACGCTTGATAGATTTTGCGTGATTCTTAGTTTTTTTCCGCGTTAGACATAACTTTACAAACTAATTACACTATGTATTATAAACACAATCTAAATTATTCACAAATTAAGTTAATAAGAAAATGCTCTAATTTAACATACAGTCGGTCGGTAGACAGCAAACCGTACGCGCGCGCATATACTTGTTCCTACTACTTGTTGCTACTGCTCGGCAACGAATTGGTGACTCACTCAACGTACCTACGTCCAACCAACAGCGTTTCTCAAACTCTCCAAGATGTTTACCTGTAAAAGGTGCGATGTGGAAGCGAGAGACGGCGTCGCATGTTCTGTGTGCGCGGGGCAGTTTGACTTCCCCTGCTCAGGCATCACGGAAGCAGGATGGAGAAGACTTGGAGATCGTAAAACTACATGGAAATGTAGCGGTTGCAAAACATCGATGTTAGCCAGTCCCCGAGCTGATTCTGACAAGAGTTCACCAGCAGACACGGAAACCATCATAACTGAGCTCAAGCGGCTATCTACACAAATGGAAGCCTTGCCAGCACTGGTTGAGAGTGTTAAAGCTGTGCAAAACGAACTTGTGGAGCTCAGAACTTTAAAGGCCGAATTCTCAGAGGTGAAGACGTCGCTACAGTTTGTTAGTAACAAAATGGATGAGCTGACCTGCAAAGTATCAACTCTGGAACACGACATTGAATCAATGAAGAAGACCAAGGATGACATCGCAAAGTTGCAAGACCGCATAGCTAAATTAGAGCTCTATCAAAGTGAGAGTGAACAGAGGTCCAGGATGAACAACATCGAAATCAAAGGAGTGCCAATAACTAGCGATGAAAACTTATTCTCGATTCTGACTAAAATCGGGGATGTTATTGGATGTCATATACCCAAGGAGCAGATTAACTACATAGCCCGAGTTCCAATGCGTAGTGATCCACTTAATAAAAATATAATTTGTTCGGTGCATAATACCTACTGCAAAAATAATTTTGTTTCTGCGGCGAAAAAGCACAAAACCCTTAATGCTGCTCATCTTGGTCTGCAAGGCACAAACAGGATCTATATTAACGATCATCTCACGCTGGATAATAAAATTCTCCTGAACCAGACCAAAGCTCGTGCCAAAGAACGTGGTTTTGAGCACGTTTGGGTCACGAGTTGCAAGATATTTCTTCGAAAAAACCTTACATCCCCAAAACTCCACATCAAGACGGAACACGACTTAAGAAAATTTTTATTCTAAAAGTTTTTATATTGAAAATGTCGGTTCAACGTCCTGGTAAGTTGTGCATCGCTCACTCTGCCTCATTAAGTTTGAGAACCACAGGTATTTGTTTTTTCTATGCATTCCTTTCTCGCCGTCCTTTTGTTTGCTTATCGCTTGTTTTGAACCAGTTCGTATATTATCGCTATTATGACTTTAAATCTTCCACTCATTACCTTAAAGGTGTATGTTGCTTATTGACATTTAACAGTCTACCTTACAATAATTATATTTTATTTCTTAACGCTCAACTATGTACTATGCTATTCGGATCTTATTCGTATGGAGATAAAGTTTTATTTTACTTATCTGTATTCATCTCTCAATATTCACAAAATATTTATTTCAACGGATTGAATGTGCTTTATTTTCTTTTTTCTATACTAATTCTAGTGTTTTTTATGATTTATTATGGCGCCTATTAGCATTTTTTATCAGAACGTGCGGGGACTGCGAACTAAAACAGGTGTTTTCTACAGAAATGTATGTACTAGTGGTTTTGATGTTATTTGCTTGACTGAGACTTGGCTAACTGATGGTATATCCGATTCCGAATTATTTGATGATAGATATATGGTATGGAGACGGGATCGGGACTACACCAGTACAGGTCAGACTATGGGAGGGGGGGTTTTAATTGCAGTTAGGCGTGAGATTGTGGCGCATGCACGCGATGAGTGGCACTCATCGGCAGAAGATCTATGGGTTACATTAACACTGCAACAAAAAAGACCTAGGACAACATACAAAATGCATATATGCGTTGTTTATATTTGCTCTCAGAACCTAGGTAACTCGTTAACAACTCAGCTGGTTAACTATTCTGATAACTTGAACAACATTATAATGGAGCACCCGGTTGACAAGTTTATTGTGCTGGGAGACTTTAATCAACCCAATATATCATGGACCCCTGCAAATGATGGTTATTCTCTGCACCCTACAAACCTGAACGGTCACGCCCAAACCATATTTGTTGACAACATTAACACATGTAACCTGTTGCAGTACAACTGTCACTGTAATAAAAACAATAAGATTCTGGACTTGGTATTTTCCAATAATGAAGTTTCTGTCTCCTGCAGCATTGATCCCCTAGTTCCTGAAGATCCGCACCACAATGCACTATGTATTACGGCGGACTTTGTTCAGCTGCATGGTCTGCCAGCTCGTCCCTATGTTAAATACTTGTACCGGTGTGCTGACTACACAGCAATAAAAGATGAACTTAACGTCGTTGACTGGCAGTACGAGTTAGGCCATAGGTCACTAGACGATGCCGTAGCATTCTTTTATGATGTTTTATATAAAGTACACAAAACTTATATCCCATCGAAAACAGTTGTTTCCAAGTCTAAATACCCCCTCTGGTATAAGAGACCGTTAATAAAAATTATTAAAGAAAAATCCAAATACCACGCTAAATTTAAAAAGTATGGGAACGATTCGGACTACCAATCTTTTGTAATATTACGGCAACGTGCAAAGGTATTAGAGAAGTGCATGTTCGATGATTACATGGCAAAGGTAGAATCTGCTATACGCAACAACCCTCGAGCCTTCTGGAGCTATATAAAATCAAAAAAGGAAAACAACTCCTACCCTTCCGTGCTGCGGTTTAGGGACCTGTCCTCTAGCAATGGTGAAGAAATTTGCAATTTCTTTGGCGAGTATTTTCTGTCAAACTTTCGTGAATACACCAGCTCTGAGAATAATGCACAATACCATTGTACCAATGAGCGGACTGATTACAGTACCTACGATATTGCTGCTATAGAGGTTTGTGAAGACGAGGTTATGAAACTGTTACAGCATTTGGATTTAAATAAATCTGCTGGTCCAGATAAGCTCCCACCGGTTTTCATAGTTAACTGTGCTACAAGCCTCTCGGTTCCTCTTACAATCCTATTCAGACGGTCTCTTAATACCGGGGTTATGCCTGTTATATGGAAGTCGGCTTATATAACTCCTATTCACAAAAAGGGACCGAGAAACTGCGTTGAAAACTACAGACCGATATCCAAATTATGCGTGTTTGCTAAAATATTAGAAAAAATTGTATACAGGCAAGTTTACTCTGCTCTCAGACTCAGTTTTACCGACAACCAGCATGGTTTCTTGGGTGGTCGTTCAACAACCACAAACCTCGTCCTCTGTAGTGACTTCCTGTCTGAGGCTATGTCAAATCGGTCCCAAATCGACGTCATTTATACAGACTATGCCAAATGTTTCGATAGAATTGATCATGTCGTTCTCATGCGGAAACTTCTATCAATGGGTATTAGGGGTAATCTCTTCCGTTGGTTTAAGTCGTATGTAGAGGATAGGTGTCAGACTGTTGTGCTGAATGGGTATTCATCAAGATCAATGCGTATCCCATCAGGAGTTCCTCAAGGATCTTTATTAGGGCCGCTCTTATTCAATTTATTCGTCAACGATATTGATTCCTGCTTCCTTCACTCTAAAATACTTTTATATGCGGATGACATGAAAATTATGTCAAAGATATCCTCCTTATCAGATGCCATATCACTGCAGGAGGATCTAGATAGGTTCCAGTACTACTGCAACACTAATAAGCTCCATTTAAACGTCTCCAAATGTTACGTGTGCTCCTTCACTCGGAAGCCCGTACCTATCACATTTGACTATAAACTTTTAGACAGATCCCTAGCTAGGGTTAACACAGTAAAAGACTTGGGAGTAGTATTTGATTCTAAACTTTTATTTGATCAACACGTAGATAAAATCATTAATAAAGCATCAAAATCACTAGGGTTTATTTTGAGAGTCTCATCTGAGTTCAGGAGCATCAAAACCATTAAAATTCTCTACTGTACTTTTGTTCGCAGTCATCTCGAGTATGCCTCTCAAGTTTGGAATCCCAATTACAACATATACATCAATCGTTTGGAAGGCATACAAAGAAAATTGTTGAGGTATATTCAATTCCGGTCTAAAACTTATTCTCCCACTTATCTCCTACGCTGTAAAAGATTCCATCTACTTCCTCTTTCTGAACGTAGAAGAATTGCAGACTTAGCGTTTTTAATTAGAATTGCTAATGGTTCTACCGGGCTTCCCGAATTGCTGAACAAAATCGGACTGCGGGTTCCTTCTGCTTTTCTGCGCAATCCTTACCTATTGCATACTCCTGTGGTACGAACGAATTACAGACAAAATTCATACTTAATTAGAGCGAGTCATACGTATAATGCGGTCTGCCGCCGGGGCGTCGACATCGATGTTTTCAATACTAGCATCTCAAAATTAAAAAGGACTCTTTGTGATTTCTTTTTTGATCACGTAAACTAATTTATTTCAATTTACGCTGTTTTAAACACATGTTTACTTATATATGGTTTTTACTTAAAACATTGTCTACCTTCTCAATTTTTTATCTTTATAAGCTCTTTTCTATATGTGAAAACTTTTAATTGGCCTTAATTTTGTTATTCTCAATCGTGCAAAAATGTTTAGCTGTAAGTTTTCCAAAAAGTGTAAAATAAAATAAAATAAAATAAAACATATATATTTTTTTCCAAACCTTTATTATCACTCGCTTAGACGTGAACTTCAGTTTAAAATCATTAAAAGTCGCTTATCGTCATATAACATAGTTACGAGTACCTACTAACTAACTCTATGAGTCTTATAGTTACTCGTAATAAAGAATTTATTATTATTTACTGGGTTCTCCCTCGGGTCTTTCCACGAGTTTCTCTGACTATATGTAGAATCCTGTTGATTCCGTATTACAGATCAACACTAGTACACTGGTTCATCATTATACCAAGCCTCCTCGTAGTCCTAGTACAGTCACTGCCTCACTTTCAACCTTTGCCCGCCATTCGTGATGAGTGGCAGTTGGCATTAGTGACAAGCACTCTCAGTACTTGTGTCTTATCTATTAAACTGATACTTACGTCACAGTAAGATGGTTGTAGCTGTGATATACATATATATTTTATTTTATTTATTTATTATATTTTATATTAAGGATAGCTATCTATCTATCGGAATATAGTTATATGAAAACTGTCAGAATGCCCTAATTTTGTTACTGCGATCAATTTCGACGTAGCGCTCGCCGGCTGCTGCCGCGACACCGCTCGCTCTTCGCTCGCTTGGCTCGCGCCTCAGAATACAGGCTCGCGCGTATTGGTCACAGTTCTAACCTAACCTATTTGGTCGGAGTGCTCTAACTTAGTGTCTAAGATAGTTATGAACCGCTTTCATATAACTATATTACGGTTAAGTACCGGTCACCGGTAGATAGCTATATTCCTAGGGATATAACTATATCACAGCTACAACTATCTTCCCGCAACAGATACACTACACTATCTAACTCAATTTAATTCAAAACTTATATAACAGATAATCCAGCTAACGAAGCAACATTTAATCTTGAACTACACAGTACGTTTTCAATACCAATTAAAACTATAACACGGTGAAATTAACTTGTGACGGTCGAGACACTGACTCCCAACTTCCGTATTTGAGTGGATCAAGTGCTATAAACTCATTACCGAACAAGTTGATCCCGCATCTTGAGTGATATCCGTAACTATGAGATTAGAATGCCAAACGGAATGAACAACACTCCGAATCAAATGGTTGGAAGGGACAGGCAAGAGAGTATTGTAGGGATGTCAGAAATGGCAAAAAGTGTCGGTATACATATTGTCGATATTTTTAAAAGGTGTCGAAACTGCTTTCGATATGTTCAAAAAAAAAAAGAAAGAAACAATAACGATATCGGCAAAATTTTGTAAAGAATTTAGCATTTTACAGTCTTCTAAAAATGAAGAACTTCTCAAAAAGTATGTCTGCGAAACATAAAGTCGAATCAACTGTTAAAGATAGGTTGGAAGTGGGACGCGTGCGGCGCGGGTGTTGTATTTCTGTACAACCTTTTGAGCTAGGATGTTTTTATTTTACTAGGCGTAAAAATTTAGTTTTATCGCTAGGTACATCGAAATATTTAATATTTATTTAATTTGGCTATATAGCTAAAATATTCCTATCGATATTTTTCGACAATCTTATTGAAATCACTACGCTTGACAGATAAGCGAGTCGATAGCAGTTTTTTTTATGGTAAAATTAAGTTACGGTATTATTTCGGGTCTCTATTTCGGGACCCGATCAGATCACGCTTTGCGATATTATGTACCGGGAGCGTCACGGAATGACGAAATAATATTCGGAACATGTTTTAGCTCGATTTCAACCTTTTTGTGATTCAATATTATTGCCTATTGTTATTGTAAACTTCTGATTGTATTTCCAGACTTTCAGAGATAAAAAGTAAGAACCGACTATAAAAAAAAAAAAAAACACGAAGCATGATGTTTCAAAAGTGATTTGTTTCAGTCTGGTATTCCTGTAAGACGATCGACAAGGAAAATGTACGGTCTCCTTGACCGGGTATTTGCTGCGCCAGTCTAATAAATCTATATAAGTCTGTAGTACCTAATCTCTGCCATGCCGCAAATTGCTTTTCGCTAGACATCTGTCGCGTCACTTCGCGATGTTATCTCTATTTTTCGTAGTCTCAAGGTATTGTACTCTAGAAATAGTTACCTAAATACCTACAGTTTAAGTAGATTGAACAGAAATAAAGTCATCGCACGAGTAGACTCGCAATGTTTAGTAGAATAAACAAGCAAAGGAAAAGTTGTGATTCATAAAATAGAAGAATCACATATCAATCTGCACATCTTTTTTATCTATACTAATATAATAAAGCTGAAGTTTGTTTGTTTGTTTGAACGCGCTAATCTCTGGAACTACCAGTAGGTTTTGAAAAAATATTTTTGCATTTGATTGCCCAATTCTTGAGGAAGGTTATTTAACATCATGCCGAGCATAAAGCAATAAAAGTCAGAAAGAACGCTAAGCGAAACCGAAGTAGGTATATGAAAAGGGGAAACTGACTGACTGACTGACAGATCAGCGCACAGCCCAAAACTACTGGAAATTATAAGAACGTAAAATTTTGCAAAAAGGCTTTTATAATGCAGGTGAGCACTAAGTGTACGACCCGAGTGAAAGCGTCCAGCGGGGCGTTCAGCGTTGCGTGCAAGCGGCGAAGAGCGTTCACCGAGCGCCGCTCGGCCGTCACTCAGGACACTCGCGAGTGTTTGCATGTTTAACACGAACGTCGCACGCCCCGCCTCGCCGGACGCTCGAGTCGAGCGTGCACTCAGGCCGTGCACTTAGAAGGGGTTTTTGGAAATTTAACCTTTCGCGCTTTGAAGGGCGCCAATGAAACACCATAGACGTTTTATTGTTATTACTGCTACGGCCGTATAGTGTCCTTCAAAGTGTTAACATGGTGAAAAGTGAGGGATTTGGTTTCTATAAAAAAATGTATTTCTTGAGCCAATAAACTTGGCACGAATAATTATCTAAGTTATTAATAACGTTTTTAACTACCCCCTAAAAGGGTATTAACGAATAACAAATCAATTTTGACCGTCTCGGTACCCCAATAAGACTTTGCGACCGAATTCGGTCGTAAAGCCATCGCTATCTACATATATTATGTCGATACTGCAGGCCCAGCATAAAGCTACCGTAAAACTTGCCGCCAGTAATTTGAATGTCACATTTGAATATCGAAACAATATAGGTAGGTACCCAGTTCTTTGCACGTAACATTTCAATTCAGTGTTTCCCGAGCCATTGTTACTCCTATTGTTTAAAGTTCCCGGTGCGCTCATTAGTTAGTGAATGAACCGTTACTTTATACATGGTGTGGCCACCGCTAAAACAAGTACCTACAAGTAAGTAATACAAAGTTGTTAGTTACATAGTAATTTGTAATTGATAATAAACAGTTTACACCAGACCACAGATTACCTGCAGTATTGTCTCGTTTCTTTAAATCTACTCAAAGGTTGTCTTTAAAAGACCGCTTTTAGTGACAAGACCGCCCATTGTGTCACCCTATGTAAAACTTCCAGGCTTCTAGGTACTTTTATATACAGGGCTATTTTAAAATCACTAGCTAAATTTTCACAGGGTGTTCTACCCATGAATATGAACAACTTTCACTATGGGACCAACTCTGAAATCATGAAAAAAAATCAGCTGTTTCATACGAAAGCCAAAATGTATGAAACAGCAGATTTTTTTTCGGGATTTCAGAGTTGGCCCCATAGTGAAAGTTGTTCATATTCATGGTTAGAACACCCTGTGAAAATTTAGCTAGTGATTTAAAAATAGCCCTGTTTGTAATTAGTATGGTGTACATAATAAAGATTAAAGAGATTCTATTCTTATTTGGTTAAAATGTGCAGACTGGCAATATACAGAATGGCGATTAGGTTATCACATTAATTTTAATACGTATTCAGTACAGAACAAATATTTTCTTAATGTCCCTCGGCAATCATCACATACAAACGAATGCTAATTTCCATGTCCGTCAATTATTAGATTTATCGTGTAAGTATAGTAATTTGAATTCAGAACTAAGTACTTTATTGTTGTTCAAATCAAAATAAAACAAATTATTTAATTGTTTTTTAGCTACCTATAGCATTAGGTATAGCAATAAAATATAATTAATACTAAATTGAGAACAAGCAGAAAACAAATCAACCCCATTCGGATTTCGTCAAGAGGATGGATACCAACACATGCCTACATACATAGCGATAATAAGATTGGCATGTATTTAATCGAACCTCTAACGATTCCCATTTTGCGCTCCTAAAAATATTATTGAACACTCTTATTATTGCGCCTTTTTTTGAGAACCTCAAATAATTCCTATTTTGGGGTCCTAAAAATACGACATAGCCAAGTAACTGCAACCAACTTGGATGTTCCAACGGCTCCCTGGCCGCTGCCATGGCACCGCTCGTTTCGCTCGGCTCGCGCGCGTTTGTGGCAGTTCAACTTAACCTAATCCACAACAAGATATCGCAGACGTGATACCCATCACGTCTGCGGAGTTTCGCAAGCTAATTTAATTTGACCCTGTGTAATTTATTAAAGATATTAAAATCTGTTATCGTAGATACAACTTTTATTCTATTGTGTCAAATGTGTCTTGTTGTGTACATTGAAGATTTATGTACTTAATTATCTTTATCTACCTTCTGCCCGCGGCTTCGCCCACGTGAATGTCGGAAATTATCCCCAGTGACTGTCTAAAATCGCCGTCTAGCAGTAACATCATATATTCCGTGTTACTTTGTTTGCTCCTAATATCTTTGATAGTTCAAGTGTAATTTCTTGATTTTACCAACAATTTTAAAGTAATTAGATTGGTGAGAAATGTTTTAAATGTATTTCCCTATTTTTAAGTATAGTGTACAAGGACCTGGCCCAGGCTCCATACATTTTGGAAGATCTCCTTTGAATTTTCATATCCCTAACTTCAGAAATCATGGGTTTCTCAGACAAACTTTCATCATCTATATATAGGGGATGAAAGTTTGTATGAAAATAATCGTACAGGGGGATCACCCCCTGTAGGATTAGCCATCAGCCATTGAGCATCCATCCAGTCAGCCATCACAATGACAAAATAAGCTGTCATTGTGATTTTAATAAAATAATAGAAGAGCGAGCGAAACAAGCTTGAAAGTTAGAGCACTCTGACTTGGGTGGTTTACATTTTCTGTGTAATTTTAATAAATAAATGCAAGCCTTTGAACGCCATAAATAAATTACGTTACCTTTCATATTTTCAGCATAAGAATCAATCATATTGATAAGAATCAATAAGAATTTGATTTTTTAGATAATATTTCAAAAAATTTTACTAACACACGTTGCGTCGGGGGGCCCTGTAGACTGGGGGCCCCGTATCACTGATACGGCAGATACGGCGGTAGCTAGGCCCCTGCGTTGCTCTCTAATGAAGCAGAGCATTATTCACAACAAACATTATTAAGCTGAATGCTTCAATTAGTTAGGCAGCTGGTATCAACACGACGTAATAACGTGCGGAGGTATTCATACCTCCCTAATAGGTTGGGACACGAAAACAAGATATTATACTAAACGTCTTCGTTCTGTTCATTCTAACTGGATGATTATGCGTAGATTACACTAGTTTAGGAATAAATAAACAAATAGTTTGTTCAAAAATTATCAGATGAAAATGTAAACAAACCCTGTTCAGCACCCTAATTGCGTAACACACTATCGATCGGAATCAGAATCATTTTGAAGCAAATTACTGATCTAATAGTAGCAACTCGCCCCCGGAGTCTGGATTTGTAGGTACCCGGTTTATGGCAATAGGCTCGCACCCTATTACATGGGACTTAAGGCAAGTAATACAACTCCTTAAGTTAGTATAATCCTCTGATGTCAAGATTTCATGAAATAGTCATTCAATAGGATTACTTGGTCTTAAGGGGGAAACACCAGGTAGCCCGCGAAATTCAAATTTTCTAACGTTTTTTGCTATTTGCAAGTCAGTACTAGGTTGTATGTTGATTAAATTATGATTCGCGACTAACATATTGATTACAAAATTATAAAGTCATTAATTAGGATTATAAGAAACTTAGAGAGTTGTACTGATGATTTTAATGATTATAATTCTATAAATATTAGGTTGGGGAAAAAGTCTTTTCGCATTATATAGTATGTATGAACTTGTAATAAAATCTCTTTGGCTATACTATTTGTATCTGGCAGGTTTTGGTATCATTGAAAGTTTAAATTTTAAAGAACATAATTCCAAATTCAAATTAGGAAAATGTGTGATTTTCATTTGTTTTTCGTACCGTCAAGATGAGTGAATCTAATGAAGAAATTCGATACATTTTAAAATTTTACTACAAAAAAGGTAAAAATACAACGCAAGCCGCGAAAAAAAATTGCGATGTTTATGGACCTAGTGTAGTGTCTGTGAGAGTAGCACAAATTTGGTTTAAGCGTTTTCAATCCGGAAATTTTGATGTCAAAGATGCACGTCGCTCTGGTCGCCCTATTACGGATAAAATGGATGCCATTTTTGAAAAAGTGGAGCAAGATCGGCATATCAGTAGTTACGACGTAGCTGAAGAACTGGAAATTGACCACAAAACAGTTTTGGCGCATTTGAAAAAAACTGGGTACACAAAAAAGCTCAACATTTGGGTACCTCACGAGCTCACTGAAAGAAACCTAATGAACCGTGTACTCATTTGTGATTCTTTATTACGACGTAATGAAACCGAACCATTTTTGAAGAAGCTGATAACTGGTAATGAAAAGTGGATCACGTATGACAAGAAGTGGTCAAAGGCCGGTCAGGCTTCACAGACTGTGGCGAAACCCGGGTTAACTCGCAACAAGGTGATGCTGTGTGTGTGGTGGGATTGGAAGGGAATTATTCATTATGAGCTGTTACCACCAGGCAGGACCATCGATTCTGAACTCTACTGCGAACAACTGATGAGATTAAAGCAAGAAGTTGAGAGAAAGCGGCCGGAATTAATCAACAGAAGGGGTGTGGTTTTTCATCATGATAACGCTAGACCTCACACATCTTTAGCCACTCAGCAAAAATTAAGAGAGTTTGGCTGGGAGGTGTTAATGCATCCGCCGTATAGTCCTGACCTTGCACCTTCAGATTTCCACCTATTTCGGTCTCTTCAGTATTCTTTAGGCAGTGTCAGGTTAACATCACGAGAGGACTGCCAAAACCACTTGTCGCGGTATTTTGACCAGAAGTCCCAAAATTTCTATAGCAATGGGATCATGTCCCTACCTACAAGATGGCAAAAAGTTATCGAACAAAATGGTACCTACATACTTTAGTTAAATGTAAATAAACTATATTAAAAAATGTTTTGAATTTTCTTAAAAAATGCGAAGAAACTTTTTCCCCAACCTATTACATACTTGTATGTTTGCGAATCATATTCAGATCAACGTACAACCTGATGCTGACCTGCAAATTGCAAAAATCTTAATAAAATTTGCGGGCCATCTTGGCGCTTTCGCCTAAACACTAACTTGTTACGGTCGTGAAACGTATTTTGATCAACATACAACCTAACACTGACTAGCAAATTGCAAAAAAACGGAAGAAAATTTAAATTTCGCGGGATACCCTGGTGCTTTCGCCTTTAAACATAACTGGCGAACCACATTTTCATCAGCCCACAGCAGTCTACTGCTGGACATAGGCGTCTCCAATTGCACACCATCTACAGTACAACTATTTTCTTAATGTCCCTCGGCAATCACAGCATTCCCGAATACAAACGAATGCTAATTTCCATGTCCATCAATTATTAGATTTATCGTGTATAATAATTTAGAATTCAGATCTAAGTACTTTATTGTTGTTCAAATCAAAGAGAGAGACGATTGCCGAGGGACATTAAGGAAATAGTTGTACTGTATTAGTTTATTGACAACCAATAAACTATTTTCAAGTTTTCTGAAGTCTTGAAAAGTGTAGGAGGAGCAGCTTCCAATACATCCGTGCAGGTGCTTGATTTGATCCTATAATCTAACACGTGGAAACGCGACTACAGAAATGGATAAAACTTCCTTTCTTTATTTCTAAGGGCGTAAATACACATGCTTGCAGCTGGTATAAAAATATGCATGTAGCTGGCATGCCGTGTGCCATAAAAACTTCTGATTGGTCAATGTTAGAGAGGCGCCTGCTACTTGCATAGTTTTGTACCAGCTACAGGCATGTGTATTTTCGCCTTTATGGAGAAACTCGTCCACAGATTTTAGTTTATTAGTATCAAAATGTAAACCTACCTACTCTATACATGGTTAGTTTCGCATGCGGGCGTGGATGGCTATTCTGATTTGAATTTTCTAGTGCGGAAATCTGGTGGTAAATATTGAAAACAGACACTGACGATCACAAATTTTATTACAGATAAATGTACAAACATTAAATTACTTTTGAATTTACATGTACATCGTACCTAAAGGATATCATACATTAATTAAGTTGTTCATCGAATACTCATACAGAGATATAATATATCTAGTACACAATACTTAGCTAGCTTTATTTAATTCTGAATCTTGATTCATCTAATGTAATAATTTTGTAGTAATGTTACACTCATATAAGTTTCACATAGATGACTTATTATGGATAGTCATTACACAGAAAATAACGTCTTTGTATGTAACATTTACGATATGCTATAAAATTTATGATACAAATAGCGCATTGTTTCCCAATTTCTTCCTTACAACTAGATACTTATAAATACTATAATAATTATTTTATATTATCTATAATTCTATATAAGCAGTAATAGCTTTGGCAACACTTTATAGAATGGCTGAAATTACGTGAAATACGTACAAAAGTTATTATTTCTGACTTGTAATAAAATCGCATAGTTACACATAAATATAAAATTTCTAAATTACTTAAGAAAACTCAGCATGTTATATTACATTTTTCTAATTATATTAATTTAAAAAATATGTAACAGTAATTATCTGTCAATTAATATTCTATTTTTTATGTATTTATTTAAGTAATAATTATTATGCTAATAAATATATTTCATACGTTATGATTAAGTCGTTCATGCATTGCATAATAAATATTTGCTATAATAATAATTATTTTACAATAGTCTAATTACAGGAACGTTAAATGCGTACAGTTTAATATTCAAAATATTGAGTGTTCGGGCTTGAGTTCAATGAGTTTGGTGTGGTGGCGTTGGATACTGTATCTAGTCTGTTGGTGAGTGAGAAGGGTCCATTAGCTGATGACTTGTCGTTAGGACTGAGGGAGTCTGTTTTCTGGTACCCGTTGTGGTAGTTAGGGTTGGGTAGGATGGAGATGGTGGTAGAAGCATTGATGAGCCACTGTTGGTTGTCGGTGGGGCAGAGCGGTGACGAAGAGGCGGGAGAGGCGGGGGTGGACGGGCCGGTGGTGGGGGGCGCGTCCTCCTCGGGTAGGGTGCGCAGGCGCGGCATCCTCCCCCGCCCCCCGCCTCACACCGGGGACTGGTCGCCGCTCGCGCTGCCGCTCGTGATGTAATCCTGCGAAGTTATATGCTATTTTCGTATTTGCTGGAGAGTGTAAAACTTTGGATTAGCCAGTTTTCGAAATTCTTTATTACCAGTATCTACCCCAAAATTCAACTAGCTGGCTGGAGACTAATATGCCAATGATTGTCGTGATGAGGCTCCAACAATAGACTGATAATTGGGTGGCTATTCCCCTTTTCAGAAAGTGGTGTAAGCTGTAAGCCCATTAAGAGGGTGCATTCTGAAAGGTGGCAAATAGCTGTCAAATATTTCACTGTAATGGATAATCTATCAATATTACTAAATTAACCAGGACATAATGAAATATTGCTCAGAAGTGTACTAAAATGTAAATTAAGAATTGCAAAATTATCACTGCATTTTTAACAGTTTTACATCTAAAACTAACGATATTAATTTTAGTGCATTACAGATATTGATTTATAACACACCGGTCAAGTGCGAGTCGGTCTCCCACAGGAAGGGTTCTGTACCACCGTACTATATATTATTAACAATACATATTTGAAAATAATAATAAACGAAGAATATTTTTTATTTCGTAATGATACTGTGCATTACAAAGTTATTTTTTGCAGTTGCAGAAAATCGCCCATATTTATTGGTTGATTAAATTGATGGTATTAAATTATCGTCGTACATGAGTACCTACATGATGTACTACATAAGTTTCAAATTCCTAACTTGTTTAGTTGTTGCGATAGAGCTTGGAGAAAAATGGTCTACAACTGTCAACTTTTGCGGCCCTTATTTCTCAATTTTTGAAGAAAAAAAAAACATATATTTGAATTTCAATGAGTTCAAAATCAAAAGTTTATTGTAGTTAAGTATGGGGACCCCCTTCAATTTTTAACTTTATTTTATATTTATTATTTGTTGTTATAGCGGCAATAGAAAAACACAATCTGAAATTTTCAACTGTCTATCTATTACGGTTTACGAGGCCCGCTGACAGACAGACGGACAGCGGATGGACAGACGGACGGCGGAGGCTTAGTAATAGGGTTCTGTTTGGCACCCTTTGGGTACAGAACCCTATAAAGGGAAGATAAGGTACGCGCTCCTCGACGTGGACCGCATAAATTAGGCCCATGGGTCTAATTGACAGGCCAGCTGGCGTGGTTGGTTAAGATACCGCCTATCATGCCGCTGGTCGTGGGTTCGATTCCCATCCAGGACAAACATTTGTGTACATAAACATGTCTGTTTGTCCTGAGTCTGGGTGTAATTGTCTATATAAATATGTATTTACATAAAAAAGTAGTGTATGTAGTATATCAGTTATCTGGTTTCCATAGTACCTACAAGCTCTGCTTAGTTTGGGATCAGATGACCGTGTGTGAAAATGTTTCAGGATATTATTATTATTAATTGACCTTAACCACAATCGAACTGGCGTTTGTGTAGCACACTTCTAGCACGTTAAGTAAAATTATTATGAATCGTCTAAATAAGTAGCAACAATTGTGTCTGTCGTCCTGAGTTTTCAAAATGAGCACAAATAGTTCAAAAACCAAAAACAAGTCCCACGTTCCACGGGATGACTTTTCACTTAATTTTCTTTAAAATTTTCCCGATTCATATTGCTGCTAGACCGCCATTTGCAGAAAGGGATAGAAATAGGTATATGTAAGAGTGTGAAGAGACAAGCGGCAGCGCAAGCGGCGAATGAGCAGACTTGTTATGGGTACATAGAAGTGACAATTATTGCTATCTCGTTCTCGCTACAGCCCGCGTAATATGTCTCTCTATTTTGGTTGTTGATGCACATGATGCATGACATTGAGAAATGTAGTTGTGTGGGTGTGTTTACATATAATTGTTTCTAATCCAATAGTAATGTTTACGTGACGTCAGAGCTTACCATGACTTCCTTTTTTTTAGAAATCAATGATTACATAGCGATATTTCATCAATTCATTCATTTGACAGCTATTCAGAATGCAACCTCATAATTAACAAAACAAGATGGAGGCGATAGTTCTGATTTTGGCCATGCGCTAAAAGAACTGTGTAGCGCTGTACGTGTACATTGCATTGCAAACCTGACGGAATCACTTATTTTTTTAATGGTTTTATTCCAATGTCGTCGAGAGAATGCGTTCTTGACACCTGTCAGTTTAAATCTAGTGAATTCGATCCTTATTACTAGGTAGGCACCAACATACAGGTTTCAGGAAAGCATTCCTTCGACAGCCAGATTGTATGTAGGAAATACTTACAGCATGAAGGTGCCTGCCATCAAGAGGAGGCAACAGTGATGTTCTTGGCACCAGCAGTGTAGTAGTAGTAGTCTCCGAAGCTGCTGACTCTCGTTTAGATGGGTGGCTGTACAACCTGCCCCACAGGCTTCTTGTTAACATCCGTATTCAAACACTCTCTGTGCATATACGCTAATATTTAAGTAACATTAACAATAGTCCATGGGTTAAAAAAAGTTAAAAAAGGAAGAACAATTTAATAAAAAGAGAAAATTAAATTTACAGGTATTCTTTAAAGCAAGAAAATGAGGGAGACACAGTTAAGGCAAGGAAACAGAAAATCTCCTTTTAATATGCTCAGGCTTGGCATAATAGTTTTCTCGAGAAAGTTTTTCAGATACAAAGGTAAATTAAAACCAGCCTTAGTGCTCATATACACGACACTAAAAGAAGAAGAATAAAAAAAGCACCGATTCATCAGGCAACTCGTGTATTTGAGTACGTGCTCAAATACTCGAGCGGCAGGTTGCCAAAGGCAAAGGCACTCGTGTATATGGACACTCATTTCTCAAACCAGCGACAAAGATAAAGGTGCCCTTCTAGAATTACTCATTACCACAAGCTCATTACCATAAATATATTTGTATATGAAGAGCTTGGGTGAAGAACATTTTCTTGAAATTTTCTTCGTAATATTGATGTAAGTGAACCAACGGAGGAAGTCAAGTAAAGATTCTAGTTAGAATTCTTATTTACTTAAGTTTACAGATTCTTTTATCGCCTTCAATAAATACCAGATATACACGTGTTTTACTTCTGCTTCACTCTACCGAGGTTTTACTTATAAGTAGGTAGATTGTTTGCTTTGTCATACAATTTTCAGCTGTTTTGAAACTTCAAAGCGAGGTTAGAATTGCAATGTTTGGACAATATTGCACAAGTTCGACTCTGTTTGTCAGCAAACGCCACTTTGAAATTAAACTTTGTTGTGTATTGTTTTCTCAAAGTCGAGCCATTATTTGCCGAAAGCGATTGTCTGGAAACTAGCGAAAATGTAAAATTTATTGTACTTTATTTTGTCTGCTGGTTTCAGTTTTCGTACGAACGAAGTGAAAGAACTGATAATAAATGCTCTTATTAAGTTCTCGAATTGATTCATCAATAGTAGGAAGTTATTTGGCAGAGGTATACCAAGATTTATTCCACTTTCCTTCCGTTCGTGCCCACTTTGTTGTCAATAGGTATGGAAATTGACCCTTTTAGGAAAGCCCTTTTGAAGTCTATCCCTTTAGAAGCGATATCAATGTGAATTCGAAAGGTATCTTGGCAAATATAATATATTAGCGCCTCCAAAATTACTTTAGATGATAGTGAAGTACATTTTGGTACAAGTGGGCAAAGTTTGTTATTGCACTCGTGGCGGGATTCGGGGCCCGAGTCGAGGGCGAGGGCGTAATGGAGCCGAGAGTGAAATAACAAAAATGCTCACGCGAGAAGTCCCAAAGGTGGCTCGCTTACAACATCTAGGCAAGCATATTATCATAGCGTCCAGGTTACAAATTATGCAATGCAAAATTATTTTGAAATCAATGATGTAGGTAGTGAATAATGATGGGCCAAAATTAAATGATGTTGTCCACAAAATGAGAAGTAAACATAGAATATGAAGGGGTAGGTATTAAAATTAATAAGAAGAATAAATAAAGCTGATTAAACATTGATTTATTGTAAAATTAATAAAATATACGTTACAAAAATAAAACAATAAAAATTTCATCCAAATCCACATTATAATACATCTTCTTAAATGCATAAAGTCCATTCCAGTAAGCAAATTCGTTGAATGTCTATCCAGATTGGAATCCGTGGGCCTCTTCATACTGTGAGTCTATTGGGAAATAAAAATATCTGATCAAATATGGATTTGGAAAACTGTTACCTACCTACTGGATGCATTTGCAGGTATAATTTTGCGGGGATAAGCGTGCAGTAAGGCGCTTTGTAAACACAACTTTGTAAAATTTATAGAGCTATTGGTCCAAACCACCATTGGATAATGATACTCGGTTATTTCTTTTCAAATATTACAACACTACCAGCAAAATGTAATTCAAGGAAATAACCGCAACAGCTAGGATTACAGATAATTATAACGATTATTCCATTTTCAGCAGTAACTTCTTTAACGTTGAGTATAGTAAACATTTTACCTTTATTAATAATAATATTATTTATCGAAACGACATTGTATACCTATTTTATATTGTTTTGTTACCCGACCGCTGCAACAAGAACGGTACCTACTAGAATTTTCTTCTGCAATTTGTTCCTACATAAATTCTTGCCACTTGTAGTCTATTGAATCGTGACTTTCGTTAGGTTTAGAAATGAAGCTACAAAGTATTCTGCAAGTCAGAGCTTCATTATCAGACTATAATGATTCTTCGTTTTCTTGCAAGAGTATGGTAACTATTCCGAACTCTTTAGTTTTTTTTATAGTACTCGTAAATTTGGTGAAACATCTATCTTAATATAATAGTGGTTCTACATTACCGTATAGGTTTGTTTAGCCCCTTCAACTTGGAAATGTAATGTTTTTAATAAATTTTTTTTTCGTGAGGCCGTTACTATCGCACACTAAAAGTGATATTGTCATCCCGAATGCAATATGTAATAAATTTTACAACGTTGGTGCTGGTAAAAATACGATATTCGCAACAGATTTTATGTGACATCTTTGAGGAGCTCAGATTGTTTGGGGTGACATGCAAAGTGTTGAACTTGTCGATTTATTTGTTATTTGGAAACTAAAATGGATTATTAGATTGAGATAGAATTTTACATATTGTGTTACATTGTAAGAAAAATATTTGAAGAAAATAAAAAAAAGGACAACTAAAAATGATATACTCGTACCTACACAATTTTACGGAACCATGATAATTCAACTGGCCGGTATAGGTACCTACTCCTTAATAATTCCAATTACTTTTAATGAATAGGTACGCTTCACTTACTTAATCAACCAATCCGTGAACCAAACGTAAAGTGCGAAGGGCCGTTGTAAAAAGGTTACGCTAATTTGATTCAAAAGTTGGTGTCCCATGAAGTTTAGTTGTGAAATTAATGGAATGGTGGCCAATAAAACCCTTTGTGTCTATGTTTGATGAAAGTTTAATTTATCCCAGATTTTAAATTAGTATTTTTATTTGGGTTTATGTTATTGCGTGCACTAATACCTCAGTGTGTGTTTACACATGCATCGGACATTATGTTGTAAGTTCTTACCGTATACTCTCTGTCCGTGATCGTGGGGACCAGTCTTTGGAGTAGGAGGCCCCCCTCCGCCTGCCCCCTCCGATGGTCCTTCCCGTCTTCCACCTTTCCACGTGGTATCTGATCGCGTGCCGCACTTCAGTGTTCATGAAGCAGTAGAACAAAGCCACTGTGAAACCCTGGAAAAGAAATATTTTTTGTTTTTCGAATGTTCCTATAACTTTCTAAAAATAATAACCGCACCACCGCCCGCTCCGAAGTACCTACTTACTAATAGACCATTTAAATTCGCGGCCTTTTCACCGTTCTTTCAATATTTTTGATAAGAAATTAGAAATTATTACCGTAATTGAAATACTCTTGAAGTTAGAATCGAATTATTTTTATCAGCAATAGGGTAGATACATTTTATATTTTGTAAAAGTGAATCAATAGTATACCGAGCGCGCAGTGGCGCCCTCATAGTTTGTTTGGTTATTTCTTTTATTTTATAATGCAAATATAGAAAATAAGCATGTTATGTAAGACTATGTGTGATTATTATTACAAACAGTAGTTTTATATGGTTTAGTCTTATTGTAATCGTTAAAACGGAGCTTAGTGGCCATTATTTTCCGTTTTAATGATTATAATAAAATTTGATAAAATTTATCCGACTTTGGTCAAATTAGCCCGTAGAGGAGGCGAATGCGCAGGTGAAGACCTTCGCGTGTACGCACCCAAGTGCACAAAGATAACTGAATTAACCTCTCCAGACTTGGGAGAATAAGGCTGTTTTTACTTATTTCTGTTAACCGGGATCGAGTTGAAAAGGAGCCAAATCAAAAGAAATTTAATTTCTATATACCCCTGGTTTAGGGGGATTCTCGGATTTGCATTTGCATTTGCAGGAGGGTAAGCTAGGATGACCCAGAAATGTCATCATACTTAGGTACTGTTGTAAATGCATTGTTTGTCGGATCTGCGCTCAGATGGTTGTTGCTCGCATGTGATAAGCATCGTATGGTGATGCCGAGCCTGACGTGAGCACGAGACGGCTGCTCAGTTAGATATTTGATTGAATTTCAACTAAGAATCAAGAACCTTGAGAATAGTAATTACGCTAAACATTGGGTCAGGAATCGGATATAGGAGTGGTCGTCTTGAACGTGGCATGGGTTCTGCTATATTTTGTCATATCTTTCTAAAATATGTTACAATAAGGAATGTTGGGGAAGTGGCGAAAGCTAATATTAAAAAAAAGTAATGTGATTACATTTTATTTTAATTTGAGATCTATCTTTTGAGAGTAGGTATTTGCAGGCAGTGTAAATGTATGAGAAGTCTAAATGCGACTCCAAAATTTTATGAAAACCTGCTATTCTTCTTTACGTTATCTTAGAAGTTACAAACAATCAACTACGTGGCAAATACCCCACACAACATATAAAGTAGGTAGGTACCACTGCTACAGTTTGCTTCAGCATTAATCCATCGCAGTTCGAAAGGTAAGCATGACTCGGCGCAAAGGGGCGAACATACAGACAAGTTCGAAACTTCATTACTCCATTAACTTGCCACAACTCAAGGCTTACGTTTGATTGTTTGTGGAGAGGCTCCATGTTTCGAAGTTAAAGGGCAACAATTCGAAACCAAACAGAAACATGGAACTTAGAACATAAGCACCTTGAAGTGATCTTGCGGTTTCTAAAGACAATTTACAACGCCAACGGTTTGTGGGAGCTGAGTGGTACTGCCAGACTAGACATATTTAACGACGCCGACGCCTGACCTTGTCATTTTTATGAAGAATCTATCTATACTAATAATAAAGCTGAAGAGTTTGTTTGTTTGTTTGAACGCGCTAATCTCTGGAACTACCAGTCGGATTTGAAAAATTCTTTTTGCATTTGATAGCCTAATTCTTGAGGATGGCTATAAGCTATTTTACATCACGCTAGGATACTTAGGAGCCGAGCAAAAACCAAGAAATATAGTAATAGCGCGGGCAGGCGATGCGATGCGACGCGGTGGTCGGGGGAGCAAGAAATTTCACGCGGTCGAAATTGCGGGCAGAAGCTTTATAGTGGGTTATATAACCGAGATGAACTACAAGTCTTGGACACTAAAAATAGATTTTGTGATCGTCAGCAGCTATACATATATTGATAGAGGAGGTCAAGCTTCAGAATTTATTAAAGTAATGAACAGTTTTTCGGTTTTGTTCACAATTTGTTACTTCTTTTATTTGATTTAATTTTATTTTGTAGTTATTGGAGTGCCAATATAATAACTTTGAAGTTAAAAACCACAAACCTAAATTCATCCGGAATAAGTTAACAAGTCTTGTTGTTGTTGCTGTTGTTGTGTTACCCAACGTCCTAACCAAAATCTAGTGACGCGCAATTCGTGATTATATACGATCGTTTACCTGAAGGCCGATCGTCACGTCCTTATGTCACTTTGTTCGGTGAACCCTGAACGCATGGTCGTGCCGACAGAGGGCGTTTCCGAACAGAATGTGACATATGGATGCGACGAACGCTTTTAAATAGGACGCGGGGGATGAAATACATATACGCTACCTGATTGCTCACCCGAGTAGGTTACTTTTATACAAAACGATTATGACGATCGCGCTCGGCTAGGGCTTTCGGTTAGGACGTGGCCTTATTTGTCAGCCTGTCTTTGTACGTAGATGTTAATTTTTTACTTTTTTCCTAACATTTTTGTCGCTTATACCCATACCTGTGTCGACAGCATAACAGCCCTTGTGTAGTCGAAGGCATGCGCGAACCAGGAGTCATCACTGGGCCCACAGAGCACCAGCAGGTTCGTGATACCCAGCAGTGGGATCAGGACTAGAAGTGCTTTGGTTGCTTTCCGATACTGCTCCGTTTCCAACGTGTTCGCCGACCGGAGTTTTGTGATTAATACCTGATCAAATTGGATAGAGTTAGTTGAAACATAATGGCGAATAGCGAAGCTTAGGTATATATACGGTATTGTATACTGATAGTTATACCTCTGCCTAACCCTTTGGAGAAAACAGACGTGGTGTTATATTATGTTTAGTTATACCTTCCTGTTTTGGCAGACATTAGAAAAAAAACAGTAGGTACAGAAACTAACAGCATAGTTGTACTCTTTCGGAAATCAAGTTTCATTTCTACCTGGGTCTGTCTGCTTTAGTGCGGATTTCACCGATGAAACTGAATGCGATCAGCACATAAACCACGTTTAAGAGCAGTCAGTTTCATTATTTTCGTTGGAATATTGCCACTGACAACTCTTGAGCTCGGTTTAGATGTGCTGATCGCATTCAGTTTCATTGGTGAAATCCGCACTTAGATAGTTTTATGTTTCAACAAAGAGTGTGATCGTTTTTTCGAAAATGCTATCAATTCGGAGGGTGAAAAGAAGGAAAGAAAATTGATGTTGTCAATTTATTTCAATTATGTCCCGATTGCGCTATTCTAATTTCCCGAGGGAGGTTTAACTTGGCCGGGGTCTTTCGTCAACTTAATTAAATCAGACTGCAAAAAATATTGGCTAACTTTTTTGAAAGGGATATTATTAATTGCACCCATATCACCTATCAATTTATTTCCATCATTTATATATTTTTTTACATCAAAAATACTGACTGCACAGCAAATTCACAAGAGCGTACATACATAATACTCACACTCATAGCAAAATGACAGGGTGACTAATATTAACCTTGAGGTTAGGTTTGGTAAAGATACTTTAAACGCTTTAGACAGAAATAGGAACCCCGAGAGCGAGCGAAGTGCTCGAAAGGTAAGTTACAATTTTTTTTTTTTGTCAAGAATTGTTAATGTGCGCTAGTCATTATTAGCTATACATTAATAAAAAAGCTTTACTTTAAGATAATTAGCGGTGCGCCACGAATATAAATTGTTGCTTATTTAGTAATATTTTGAGTTGAGTATTTTGCTGTGTACCAAATATTTTTTCTTCATATCAATATTTCTGTAGGTACATCCTTTTTGCTTTCAGCGGCAGTATACTCGTAGATAAAAGACGCTAAGGTTTTAAATAAGTATTTATGATTTTGTAACCCACTCACCCACATAATCCTAATAAGAAAGAACAGATTTAGGGCGAGTCCTGCAAGCGCTGGAGCTTTGTGTATCCAGTCAACTTTATCGTGCTCGTGCATCCAGATGCACATCTTGGCTTCCCCCGCGATGGCCAGCTGCAAACAAATAGCGATATAGATCATCGTCATTATTTACATGTTACACATTGCTGGCTGTATCATCGTAACATTTTTTCGTAAGGGCTTTTTTATAAGTAAAGTAGTCGTTGAGTCGTTGAGCTCCTTAAGGTCTTAGTTGAGCAAAACGATTACTGACAAATGCTTGCACTAACAGTACAGGTCTACTCAATTCTGCATGGTTCTTTTCTTAAAAGACCATCTGCATGGTCCTCATATGGCCTGACTAAATGACTGGGCTTTAAATGAGATTGCGACCTCCGGTAAAGTATTTTTTGGTAAAATGCGTTTTTCTTTAATTTTGGTGGCACTACACAATACTTTGTAGGCATTGTTTAAAGATGTAATCATTCATGAGACAGAAAACTATTTTCTAAAATAAAACGGATAAGTAACACTCTTTTGTTCATCCTGTATTACGTGGACATGTAAAGTTTATCAACAATCTCAGACTACAGAAAAAGCAAAAATCCTGTGGTATAATAAATTGGCTATACTTAAAGTTTGCCACGAATATTGTTTAATTAATATCAAAATATAATTACACCGCTGCTCACCCCATCCGTCCCGTTGGAAGGCTCGACGTTGACGAAGCAGCGCGATATTACCCATACTATTAGGAATACCGCGGGCGCACCTGCGAACAAGAAATAAATGTTAGAATTTATTTTTAACAAGCCGCGTGCCCGTTGGGATTTCTCATCGGAAAAAAATACGAACTTCCATACAAACTTTCATCTCTTTTAACCCCATTAGGGAATGAATTCAAAAACATCCTGCTTTATGCTCATCATCGTTATAAAAGGAAAATTCTTGTGCAAAATTTTATGTTTCTAGACCCACGGTTTAGGCTGTGCGTTTCCTGTCAGTAAATTTAAGATTTTTATTAAGTGGATTTTTGCAACGTAAACGTTTTCCTTACCATTGTTCTTTTTAGGGTTCCGTACCAAAATAGTAAAAAGGAACCCTTATGGTGCGACTCAGTCTGTCTGTCTGTTACAGCTAGATATCTCAAGAACTACTAATGCTATCAACTTGCATTTTGGAATAGTTTTAGATGACGATTGCCCAACTATTTTGCAAATAAGAAAGAAATAAAAATATGTTTTTTGTTTTTTGCAACAGGGACTGAAAGGAGGTCTTAAAAATTCGAAGTGGGGCTACTAGGGCATGTGGGGTATCATATAAAAGAGCGCTGTTTGCACATTCTTAAACATTATTTCATTTTTTTTAAGCCGCATAGTTTTCGATTTTTGATGAAAAATGTAAATAAAAATACCGTTCCCCCTCCCTTATCTCCGAAGTTTGCATAGAGAAAAATCTGAAATTATTCAGTATGATAGAAAAGATAGAATTTATTAATCAGACTGTTGTCTGATTAATAAATTCTAGCTTTTCTCCATTCGCTACTTCTAACATTTGGGAATTTAAATCTAATGCAATCGGTTGTTTTAGGGTTCGGTACTTCAAAATTAAAAATGGAACCCTTATAGGATCACTCGTGTCTGTCTGTCTTTCCGTCTGTCACAGCCAATTTGCTCAAAATCTAATGGACCGATTAATTTGAATTTGGTACACGTATGAATTTCTGTGACCCAAACACGGAGGTGTAACGTAAAGAAATGAATTTTGAACACAGGGGTCAATTTTGGGGGCAAATAAGAAAATAAAAGTTTTGCAAAAGGTACCGCGTGGCATATCAAATGAAAGGGCTTGCTGTGAGAATCTCAAATATATATTTTTAATAATTTTAAAATAAATTGTTTAAAGTAAATAGACGTGACTTGACCATTCCCCCTTATCTCCGAAACTACTGATCCTAAAATTAAAAAAAAAATAATAATACAGAAAATTGTTCTATAGATTACAGGAAAACTTATAAGAAGTCTATGGTCTTAAAATAACATGGTGAATCTCTCAATATTGTGCGTACAAACTTATATTTGCAGTTGGAATGTATGGGGAAACATGTTTTTCAACTACAATGTTAACATTATAACGTTTAATAATAACGTTTGTTCTTGGGATAAACTCATCCCCATTACGGAGCCCTTCATTGTGCGTAGTCCGACACGCACTTAGCTGTTTTTTTATTTAGTAACAAATTATTCACAGTAAACCAATCTTGGACCTGAAGAATAGAATTATTCACGTCGTCAAGATTTTGTGATCGTCGGTCTATTTTAAAGATCAATGATGAATGATCTGCTAATAACACCATCTTCGATTGATTTTGAAGTAATTGGGGTAAATCATTAATGTAAATATCTGTAATCATAAAATCATAATTGACTACTCGTAAAAAGAGGAATGGACCCAATATCGAACCTTGAGGAACGCCCATTGTCATTTCAGACCCTAATGAGTTTATCCCGTTTACTTGGACTTTAACCATTCTATCATTCAGGTATGATCTTAGTAAATCAAGAGCTGTATTCCTAATCCCCTAGTGCTCTAGGTTCAGCAGAAGTGTCTCATGGTTTTAAGACAGGTCGCAAAAAATTTCAATGGCTTATTGTGCATCCCAGGCGTTAAAAATGTTCTTTATTAGGATGGCACTGGGGTCAGTGGTACAACGCCCTTTGGTGAAACCGTATCTACTGTTGTTCATGAAAGATGGAATTTTTAATTAAAGTGGCGTTACATTTGATTGAGTATCAACTTTTCAAACATCTTACTGAGGCAGAATTCACACAGTCCTATAATTGTTGGGATCTTTACTATCACTAGATTTGAACAATGGGCCGGATTTCAACTACTTTACTGTGTTTCAGATCCGGAAAGACACCTTGGTCTATACTGGTATTAAATAGGGCGCAATAGTTGCAATGATAGATCTACAGATTTTTACAGACATTCCCTAGAGATCTCCTGTTGATTTAATTTTAATATCTTTAAAAGCTTTTATAACAGCCTGGGGTTTTGTGACTTTCATTATTAGTCTGATGATCCAGCCAGTGGTCAATGATCATTTAAATTAGAACGATCATTCGTTACTAGCTAGCTACTTGTTAAGTTAATATTTGATTTAAAAGTGTGTCTGAAGATTTTCTTGTCCGTTCTTCTTTGTACGAATCTACTAGCTTTGGAATGGGCTTCATCTTTCTGACTGACCAACCACTTGACAATTCTAAAGTGCCTGTAATTCGTTTATCTGCTTTGAGTTTGAGTTTAAAAGGTTTATAAACTTTATAAAGCAAGACGTGTACTGAAAATATAACTTTTACTGTTTACTACTTACCTATTTAAAAGCATTGAAGTGTGTGGATTTGATAAATTCACTTCAGTAGATAAATATTCTTTATTGGAATTGCTATAGGGAGAAGTTGTGGATAATAAAACTTATAATGATGTGACTGTATTAAAAAGAATTACCCAGCTTAAAAGTTGTACTACTATCCAACGTTGTTATTTGTGTTGTACCTATGGAAATTTACGGTAAATGAATACTGCAATATTGAAATAAAAAACCAGCCAAGTGCGTGTCGGACCACGCACAATAAAAGGTTCCGTAGTTGGGATGCATTTATCCCAAGAACAAACTTAACTATCTCCTATACATTCCAATTGCAAATGTAAGTTTGTACGTACCATATTGAGAGATTTATATTGTTATTTGAGACCATAGACTTATAGGTTTCCCTGTAATCTATAGGTATAGAACTATTTTCTGTATTTTTTTTTTAATTTTAGACTAATTTCGGAGATAAGGGGGGAATGGTCGATTTTCAACTATTTTCTAAAATAGCTTTAAAACAATTTATTTTAAAATTATAAAAAAATATATATATTTGGGACCCTCACAGTAAGCCCTTTCATTTGATATTATATCACACGGTACAGTTTTCATAACTTTTTTAAAATTTCCTTTTTTGCCCCCCAAAAGTGAACCCCATATCAAAATTCATTTATTTACGTTACGCGTCCATGTTTGGGTCACAGAAAGACATATGTGTACCAAGTTTCAACTTAATCGGTCCATTAGATTCGGAGCTAATTGACTGTGACAAACGGACAGACAGACACATGAGTGATCCTATAAAGGGTTCCGTTTTTTGCTTTTAAGGTCCGGAACCCTAAAAAGTGTTTGTGCTCACTTAGATCTAGCACTATTTTTATAAATATATGACAAGATCGGTCCACAATTGATAAAAATGTCGATGAGCAATGTCACCTATATAAAAGTAAGTCAAACTCACCCCATCCAATGGTGGTGTACACCTTCAGCTTGATATTCTCAGCGGTAAATGTTTCCACCACCAGCATGTACAGGTACAGGCCTGCAAAGATTTACTCATTAGTAAATTAGTACATCAACACTGATCAGCTACGTGCTAGATAAAGAAGTTATTTATATACTATTGAATAATGTTTAATTACGTATTGTCGTATTCCTATTCAGATGCTGCAGATGATGATTTAATGTAGAAACATTAAATCATCATCTGCAGCATCTGAATAGGAATACGACAATAAAAAAATAACGTTAAAAGGGTTTCTTCTACCCTTTTAACGTTATTTTTATTTCATTCAGATTCTTTGTGTAATGATTATTCTTTGAATCCGATCGGCATAGAATATAAACCGGAGTTTCATGCATAGTCATGATTGAATCAATCGTTTGAGCATTCGATTAAAAACCAGAACATTTTATTAGCCCGCTGATCTATTCTGTAAAATTTCACCTTGAAAACTTAGGTGAAATGAGCATGAAGTGAGCTGTCATTCTATCTGATGCTATGGAATTGATACTATTGACAGCTCACTTCACCTATGTTTTTACGGTGAGATTTTTACAGAATAGATCAGCTGGTGCTTGTCGACTGGAGATTGATATTTTTTGTGACAAAAAGAAGCTTTTCTTCTTACCTTCTACAAGCATCCAGAAGAAATTAGTGAGGTAAAAGTAGTGCATACATATGACGAGAATCATACACGACGTTTGATCTTGTTGGGCCTCTTCAGACCAATTCTGAAACAAAATACATCGAGTTAGGATTGTTCTGACTCATCATCATCTACCACAGCCCGACCTCACCCACCGCTGGTTTTGCTTTGCTCGTGCCAATTCCCGCGCTCCTGTATCCTGTGTGTTGTTTCCATTTCAGGTAGAGCTTCATCTAGGCTCTACCTGCGATGGAAACAATCCAGCCATTCGGACTACATTAAAACAATAGAAAGTATTACCTATTGTTGGGTATATGTCTCCCCAAGTAGGTCGTATATATTCAATATAACTGAATTCATTGTCATTTTTAATCAACTTGATGATAATATGTTTTATGTCAAACGGCATTTACAAGCATGTCAGCCGTGTTCACCCTTGTCTCGTAAAATGTCGATACATTTAAATATATACATTAACTTTTACGAGTTGGGACAGGATAAATTTGGTATATTAAGTGTTATGAAGCCCATATAAAATTCTGATTGAATATATCGAAGGGTCTTATGGTCAAGAGATCCGAATTACGCCATGTAACCAATATCCACGATATTTCATAATTGTATAAATGAAAACAAAAATAATGTCAAACATAGAAATGTAATAAATTTAATGTACTTAACCACTTAGTTTTGTGGAATAAACACTGACTCAAACCCAACTTGTCTTTGTCTCAAAGCATTGGTAAGCTCACTCCATCGTCGACTTTGCCTCTGTTACCTCTGACCTAGACTAGAGTCAAGAGCAAACCCATCTCAAATAAAAAAAAAATGGTTTAATTAAACCATTTACAGGTGCTCGAGTTGGTCAGCCAGAATTATGAAGCTAGTTGCTCATTCCAAGGCGTAGTAGGTGCCTATAGAGAAGAACGGGTAAGACACTCCATGGAAACTCTTTTTAAATTATATTGTTACAAAAATATTAGGTATACTTAATATGTGAGAACGATGTAAAAAAGACGTTACATATAATTTCATATAATTTCATATTGTTTTTATGGGTGTCGCTTAGATACTGTAGCCTGGTATTAAATACCTATTTAGATAGCCAATAACAACACGAACGAATTTTGACTAAGTGGAAGAAGTAGATTGTAGATATATTAGTGTAAATTTTGAAAAATTGGGTTAGTACCTACGTAACGTAACTAGTAACGATTAAAAGCGTCCAGAGTAGCAAACAGAAACAAAAAAAAAACTATAATTAAAACCATCAAAACTTTTGAAGGAATAGGGAATAGAATAAAAGTCAGAAGCTCTAGTTAACATCACTCAAAACTATAGAAAACAAGTATTTTAAAATAAGAACCTTATAGATGTAATCCAGGAGTATTTAAGCACATTTATGTGAGATTCAAACTGGCCATTATTCGCTTTAAGTGTCCTATTAATTACTGGCAGTTAACTGCAGCTTCCCGGTTATAAAAAGTAGTGGGTTATTTCCGAGGGTGACTCGATTTTCCGAGATAAAAGCTGCCTGTAGTGGCATTTCCAGGGAAGTACAACCATTTTTTTTTTTTGCGAAATCAGGGAGCTATTTCAGTGTAACAAAATAATGGTAAATTGTTACTACACTGAAGAATAGCAGCTTGTTCCTGCTGTATTTTTATTTGCCTATCCACATTCAGACTGCCATCAGTCGTAGGCTTCAACCTGCTTGACATTTAAAATGACGCCAATTCGCAAATATTTGTCGAACCACGGAAGTTTTGGCGGAACGACTTAGGTGTTTTCCTAAGAGTTGGTGAGAAGTCGCAAAACATCGAGAAAAAGGTCTCCACTTTACTCTCGTGCCTAAGATTGGAACTTAAAAAAGATAATATATGTTTTCAAACTTGGACGATTATCTACAGCTTTAATACTTTATGTGTATAGAAGAGGTCCATTTTGTTAGATGATTCAATCCATACATCAATGGATATTGAAATATTTCCAAGCTGCGATCCTACACAAAGGCCAACAGGAATCAAACAGAGGCTTACACATTTTTTTTTTATATCCGGTATGTAGGATGGAGGCTGTTATGGATACAATTACGCTGTGGGAGATGAAAAGCCAGTTGTCAACGCGGAGGGCACTCTTCTAGATTAATTATTAGCATTGTCACGACCTTTGTCCACGCATGATGCCTTATTACAGAGGAACTTTTGTTTCCTGAGCATTTACTTGATTTAGGATTTAATTAGGGAGTTTCATTAATACGTGGATTATGTTTTTTTATGCCTGAAGTGGATTAGGGCAAAAGGACCCAAAGACAGGTCAAGTCGGCAACATTTTCGGAGAATATACCGGAATAAAGAGCGAATCGTCTCCATTTTCGGTAGACAAGAAAGGACTCGACATTCTGACCTTTTTCTCTAGTAGGTGAACACTTACATATTGGAGAAAACTTTCAATCTGCCTAGCCTTTTCCCAACTACACATAGTATGTTGGGCTTTTAGTCTATCCGGATGCAGCTGAATACCAGTATTTTACATGGAACGACTAACTATCTGACATTCACAACCCAGTAACCGGGTAATACGACACCCCTTGGTAAGACTGGTTGTCAGATTTTCCGGCTTCTGACGAACAGTAACGACTGTCAAAGATCCAAGAATAACAGCCGCGACCAACAGCTTAACGAACTTTCCGAGGCACAGAGGAGTGTCGGTATGTTAATATGGTCACCCATCCACGGACCAACCCCGGCAAGCGAAGCTTAACCTGATGGATCGACCGTGCGGCTGTTATTACTTAGGCACAAGCAAACTTTCAATAAGTTTATTTGGGGAACAAATGTCAGTGGGAAATATAAGTGCCTATGTAGAGCAACCTCCGTCAATATCCGTAACCTTACTTAGAAAATCCTCGTATTCTAATGTTACATCATTTATTAGAATTTTATTCGTCAAATAGGTTCATTCAGGTAATAAAGTATTCCAGAAAAATATATCCGTAATTGATAGATTTAGTTCTAGAAACCATATATAATGGATAGAGTACCACATTAGAGTCGGATTGTTTTGACGTGAAATGAATAAAGAACCCAGGTTATAGGTATTATTATTAGATTCCCATATTCATACATAAGCAGTTTTTATGCCATGTTTACCGACAGGTACCCAAAAATAAGCTGAGGTTTATCTATTCAAGTACGTTCTAAATCTACAAATATTTTGATCAAATACTATTTATCGTAAATAAAATCTGGCGTGATTTCTTTGTTATTTTAAAAACATTTTCATCGCATATTTTATTTACAATTTAAGATCTAAATAAACTCAACGAAATAACTCGCGTGCAATTTATAAATCGCGATTGAACGCAAGATAATAAAAGTAAGTTCAAAGACTTGCTTGAGTCGTGAATGGAATCTTTCATGGCAGTAAATTCCAAATTAACGACGGCGACGTTTAAATTTGTAGTTCCATAATCAAAGCTCAGACTTTTGAATCTCTTTTATCCGCGGCACGTTTTTTTTTTCATGACTTGTTTATTAGCCGCCAAAGGGATAGCAATTCATTTTGAAATACTTCCTTCACGTACCTACTAGAATATTCTATACAACGTTGGCTTTGTTGGTAACCAAGTTCCTTGTACCAACTCTGGTATATAGTTCTTTTATAAATAGTTGATGCGTATAAATTAGGCACGTAGGTACTCGTGAAGTAAGTTTTACCACTATTCTCAAATGAGTAAATTTGCATATTTACCTAGTTGTTAGCAGAATAATTAACTTTATATTGCGAAACTTGGAAAGTAAACCAATAATGTTTGTTACGAAACCGTGTGAAAGCTTTACCGTTGAAACACAGCCTGTGTGTATGTTGGGAAAAAGGAAAGTTTTCAACGAAATGAGATGGATTCGCGGAATTGTCAGTCATAGCATAAAGTTCATTTCACTCTTGAGAGTTGATGTAGGTAAGCTAAATCCGGTGAAGCGGAAACCGCATCTGCTTGAGAGGAACTTCGAGCAACTTTATATAATATCATAGATATGATTATATACTTGAAATATGGTTATATACTTGAAAGGATACGGAGATCCGTATCCTGATGTACTTGATATATCAGGACTCGAGGGACCAAACTTTATAATCTCGAGCCCGCATGCGGTTGGACGATTTCTGAATAGAAGCAGTCGAAAGGGGTGCTGTTAAAACGCCGTAAAAGTGCATGTACTAGAAAAGCGATTGGCGAAGACCGCATCGTGTAAAATATATGAATTTGACTGATTTTTTTCTTTTTATAGAGCTAATAAGTGTAAATAAACGTGTTGTGGGATTGTGCCCTTCAAGAGTAGTTTGAAGTGGTTTCATTTAAAGGGTTACAATTTAGGCTAATTACAACTTATACTTTGAAGTTAGTCACCTTTGTTTTATCTTTGACAAATGCTTAAATTCTATTAAATTTGCTTTATAATAAAATACAAGTCGGCGAATAAAATAATAAGCTTGTAGAGAAGATAAACATTCCCAGTTGAAAATTTGAGTTTCTATTATCTATTGTATAAAACAACAAAGGAATACATATAATTAATCTATGTTTATTGTGTTGCGGTTTTCATGTTGAATTTCAGAGTGTATAGTGAAAATGTTTGATTTAATAAAACGTTTAGTAATAGCTTCGTATTGAACATAATAGGGTAATAAAATATTGTCCTGTCCACCGTGCCAGCATTGTTCGCGAATAGTTTAGCAATCATCCGGAAATTAAAGTAATTCCTTGGCCAGCTCGGTCCCCTGACTTAAACCCCATAGAAAATATATGGGGTTTAATGGTGCAAAGATGGGAAGCTCGGGATGCCCTTTTTTTTTTTTTTTTTTTGTGGATGGGAAATCATCAAATAACTTCTCCCGCTCTGGGTGGAGCGGAAGGGCGTGTCAGACTTTTACTGACTAAAACCCACCCGTGTTCCTTCAGTTGCCTATGCCAGGGCCACGGTATCTTTTTCAAACAACCCGCGACCTCAGCGGCATCGGCCCTATTGGACCCCATATTTTGCTGACATCTCTTTGAGGCGCGCGTGGAACACAACGCGCCGTCGACCCGGGCCTGGTCCTCACCGGACGGCGAGCTACCCACTACTCACCGTCCGCAAGCCCGCGCCTACGGTGGCCGGGAATCGGCTATCGATTCCCGCCGCCCAGGGCGTCTCCTGCGGCGACTGAGGGCGTGAGGCTGCCTCTCCCTCACGCGTTCCGCCTCCTCCTTCGCGAGCATTACCGCTTCGCAGAAGGAGGTGACGGCCTCCCATGCACTCTCGCTCCGCACCATGGCCTGGACCTCGGACGCGAGAGATCGCCGCCGCCGATCGCCTCCTTGAGAACACGGCGGTGCTCTGCCCAAGCCGGGCAGACCTCCACTGTATGCTCCACCGTGTCCTCTGGGCGATCCACACAATGGTGACACCCGGGCGTTTCCTCCCGCCTTATGCGAAACAAGCTCGGGATGCCCTGAGCTACTCAAATCCCATTGCATGCAGTTATAGGATAGTTTGCGCGGCACAAATATCTGTGCAAATATTGTAGCGTCTATGCGTCGACGTCTCATTAGCTGTATCGAGGCTAACGGAGGTCACACGAAATATTAAAAATCTTAACTAGGTAGGGTAATTTTGAGTCAGGGGATTTAGTGGCTTTAACAAATTAGTATTTATATTATTGTAATATTGAGGTTAAGTTTCAATCCTCTTTTCATTGAGAAAATGAATAATTAAGCTATAACCTCTTAAATGATTTCAGAATTTTCATAATATCTATATGTAACCTAAAATGTGTTTTTTAACATTCAATACTATAATAATAACATAAGTAAGTGTAAAGGATTTCTTTTATATAAAAAATATTACAATGTTACCATATCAAAATTTGTTTCATTTATTATCATATTATAATAATAAATTAACTTTATAATATATTTATTGTAATATCTATTTTAGGTTCAAAGTAATTTACAAAAATAGATTACTAAAACATACAAATAATAATAATTATATAAAACACAACTCGGATTCGAACTCACGTCTATCCCGATCACATTAACGAGTGCAGCCTCTTACCGATCTAGCTAATGTTAACTTATATTCACTTGTCGAAATTTTGCATTACTATGAAAAAAATAATCTGACGGCGATAAAAAAACAAGTAACTGATATTGTCATCCTTGTCTAGCATTGACCACATCTACAACTAGCGATGCTATACGACATGTTAATGTGTTGGAACATCACTCAGGCCGCAGTCCGTATAGCGCAGGCGATAATGGTCATTGAGGTGTAAGTGGACTTCTAGACGTTGACTGTACCTTCACGTAAAATATCGTATTGGATGTGCCGGTCACCGATCAGAAGATTCAGAAGATATATAAATTGAGAAACTACCTATCCTCAAAAGTTCGAATATATATTTCATTATGTGCTTATGCTTTTATTATAACGCCCTGTTAATTTTAATAATTTTACCGATAGTCGCGTGCAGAAGCTAGTAGACGATAATTGAAATTAGTTCAATGTTGGAAAAATCAGACGCGGAATGTTCGTACCTATTTTCTTAAAATAGTTTTGGATTCACAAAAAAAAAGCCACTCTGTATAACTTAAGTCCATTCACCTCTGAATTTATAAAATGTTTTAATACGAAAACTTGCGTTTGACACCTTGTCGTTTTCGTATTTTTGATAAATTATCTTGAGTCAATGTTGCTAATGTATGTTGACTGAAAGCTTTATGATGAATATGATAAGTAGGATACTATGTACCTAAGTTGAATTAATTACAGAAATACAATGCGTTTATTTAGTTAATTAACGTCGAAGGAAAGTCGTGGTTATAATATGTCTTCAAATGATGTAGGAATGAAAATCTGTGTAAAATGAAAATGTGTGTTTACACTGAATTATTGATTATCTATAAACCTTATTTATCAATCATTAATTATGTGTACTTCCTTTAGAAGTCGATACTGCGTCGCGTCTGTATGAATTCTGCATCGCGACTGCATCGATGCAGAATCGTGGTTACGAGGGCGAAGGTAATACGACCAGCGGCAGTATCACTACTGTATCGCTGTAAAAATGCACCTACATTTAAAGTGGCCATTCTTATTAAACCGAATTTCAAAAAAAGGAGGTGGTTCTCAATTTGTCGCGTACATATTTTTTTTATGTATTAGGTTGGGGAAAAAGTCTTTAAGCTTTATAGTATGTATGAACTTGTAATAAAATCTCTTTGGCTATACTATTTGTATCTGGCTGGTTTTGGTATCATTGAAAGTTAAAATTTTAAAGAACATAATTCCAAATTCAAATTAGGAAAATGTGTGATTTTCATTTGTTTTTCGTATCGTCAAGATGAGTGAATCTAATGAAGAAATTCGATACATTTTAAACTAACCCAACCAACCAACATAATAGGTTGGGGAAAAAGTTTCTTCGCATTTTTTAAGAAAATTCAAAACATTTTTTAATATAGTTTATTTACATTCAACTAAAGTATGTAGGTACCATTTTGTTCGATAACTTTTTGCCATCTTGTAGGTAGGGACATGATCCCATTGCTATATAAATTTTGGGACTTCTGGTCAAAATACCGCGACAAGTGGTTTTGGCAGTCCTCTCGTGATGTTAACCTGACACTGCCTAAAGAATTCTGAAGAGACCGAAACAGGTGGAAATCTGAAGGTGCAAGGTCAGGACTATACGGCGGACGCATTAACACCTCCCAGCCAAACTCTCTTAATTTTTGCTGAGTGGCTAAAGATGTGTGAGGTCTAGCGTTATCATGATGAAAAACCATACCCCTTCTGTTGATTAATTCCGGCCGCTTTCTCTCAACTTCTTGCTTTAATCTCATCAGTTGTTCGCAGTAGAGTTCAGAATCGATGGTCCTGCCTGGTGGTAACAGCTCATAATGAATAATGCCCTTCCAATCCCACCACACACACAGCATCACCTTGTTGCGAGTTAACCCGGGTTTCGCCACAGTCTGTGAAGCCTGACCGGCCTTTGACCACGACCTTTTTCGCACGTTCTTGTCATACGTGATCCACTTTTCATCACCAGTTATCAGCTTCTTCAAAAATGGTTCGGTTTCATTACGTCGTAATAAAGAATCACAAATGAGTACACGGTTCATTAGGTTTCTTTCAGTGAGCAGTTCTTCAGCTACGTCGTAACTACTGATATGCCGATCTTGCTCCACTTTTTCAAAAATGGCATCCATTTTATCCGTAATAGGGCGACCAGAGCGACGTGCATCTTTGACATCAAAATTTCCGGATTGAAAACGCTTAAACCAAATTTGTGCTACTCTCACAGACACTACACTAGGTCCATAAACATCGCAAATTTTTTTCGCGGCTTGCGTTGCACTTTTACCTTTTTTGTAGTAAAATTTTAAAATGTATCGAATTTCTTCATTAGATTCACTCATCTTGACGGTACGAAAAACAAATGAAAATCACACATTTTCCTAATTAGAATTTGGAATTATGTTCTTTAAAATTTAAACTTTCAATGATACCAAAACCAGCCAGATACAAATAGTATAGCCAAAGAGATTTTATTACAAGTTCATACATACTATAATGCGAAAAGACTTTTTCCCCAACCTAATATTTTACCTGTAACAGCAGCCACCCAACAGCAACATTATTGTAAAAAGAACAAAGATGACTGTGATTTTTACAGGCTTGACAGTGTCAACAACCCAAAAACAACCTTCTTGTAACGATCATAAAGAACACTGTGATAATGACAGCGATGCAAAATCAGAGGGAAAATAACCATGAAAGAACTTTACTGTATACTCCACTAATTGAATATCCCCACTCCATGACGACGTCGTTAGTACTATTATTTATTCTGTGACGTCATATAAATCAAAGTTCAACCTAGTTCTCATTCTTTCGTTAAGCAAATGTTTACATCCACTATCTACAGATAATGTCTAAGTATTAGATAATAAACCCGCGGGGCAATTGCTTAACACACTATCAATCGGAATCGGTTTCATTTTGACAGTTCAACAATATTCTTTGCGTTATTTACGTTGTTGAGCTGACTATTTTTTCGAACATATAAAGCAATGGATTAGCAATTTAAAATTCAAGCTTCAAAATGATTCAGATTCTGATTGACAGGGTATTATGCAATTAGGGTGCTGTACTTACTTGTAAAGCTAAGTTTAACACCCAACTGCAAGCAGACAGTATATACGTGGACATGAGGTTGGTATGTATCGTGTTCCTTAGACATCGCAGGTCCCTGAAAATGAGAAAATAATATTAGTACAAGCAAGGCCAGATGTAAGATACACATCTACGTCTTTTGAGTAAATACCTGGCGTAATTATACGTATAATTGCTTTGTTCCCTTTATAAGATGAGTTAAAGTTGTCCCGCATAATTCGTAAATGTGGCTAAGGCTATATGTGTAGTAAGGAGCTTAATAAAGAAGACATTAAGGTACCTACGTTTGCGTGACCACTCGTTAAATACAATTACTTACTTAGCTAAATTATAGTAGCATCGATGTGTTTCAGTCAGTTTTATGAAGTTGATAGAGATGTCACAGATGCATTGCAGAATACGCTGTTTAATAAAACCGCTAGTTGTTTTACATACAGCACCGTTACGAGTATGTAAAACAGCTGAACAACTTTCACCTGGATTGTCATTGCTCTACGTTTTACAATACTGCTACCCACGTTTAGACGTAAAATAGCTTATCTGCAGACATTATAAGCGTTTGGTGTGGCTTCTAATGCTGAATCGGTCGCAATAACTAAGCTAGGGTTCTCTGACCTGGTTTAGGTTAGCTAAGGTTAGAGCTGTGACCAACCATGCGCGAGCTGAGCGATCGACACGAGCGATGCCGTGGCTGCAGCCGGCGAGCGCTACTTCCAAGTTGGACGTAGTTACTTGGATATTTAGTATTATTGGAACCTTCATAAAACTCTGAAAAGTCTAGATTAAAATAAGTCCAATCGCTGTTTTCACTCGAGTTTGGGTCATTTTCACTCGTATTACTCGTTTTATTTATTTTTGTTTCGGAAGTCATTATTGTTGCCATGGCACACAGAGCCACGAGCATCAAAATTTAGAACTAAAATCTACAATTTAACGTTTATTTTCACGTTGTTTTACATAACCTCTAATTTCTAAAATTGACCCGCTGCATTGATAAACGCAAAACGTTTAAACGATCCTGCCTGTTAAAGTTCTGTAAAAATGTAAGATCGCTAAACGTCGTTCATTTGTTTTCCAAAACACTGATTTACAATCCATCTGCGACAGAGACAAAGACATTTTTGCAACACATTTGTTCGAAAAGTGGCTCTTATTGTACCGTTTTTTGGTTCAAAATGCAGTGTATTTAATACGCTTGCTGTTTGCTTTATCGCACAAGTACGGGAACGTGCGCCACAGATAGTTTATACTAGCCAGAGATGTGCGTTTTCTTTTTCAATCTCAGCAATGAGCTTTCATACCTTTTAAGCATGTAAACGTTACAATCCATCAAAAACTTATTTTGTCATCTCACTTTTTCATTTTTAGTAAGTATTAGGTTGCTTGGTGGCTTCGAGTCGCCTCTCCTTCAAAAGCGAGCCACGCCTCGAGTGTAATGACAAACTGGCTGCTTGTATTAAAATTAAGAAATCTGTCAGATTTAAAAAAATATCTATTGAATCGAGATTATTAGGTTTAGAATAGATACCTATATTTATTTGCAAATAATATAGGTATAAAATCTGTTGTTACAGAAAGTTTTGCATCGTTATTTATTAAGAACAATTTGTAACTCAATTTTAAGTCGCCATTATGTCTCATGCTGGGTTCTGTCAGATTCAATGTAGCCATAAAAAAAACTTTTAAGAACATCTTAATATTTCATGTCGTTTCATTACTCAGGGGTCAGCGACTTCATGCGAGCCAGAACCAGCCATAATTATGAATACACAGAGAATGAATGGTCACATCTGACTTCACCATAATGACACTTCAGCACTAACGTTCGGCCTAATTTTATCTTCACCAAATAGGTTATAAGTAGTCCTCTGGTACTAATTCCTCCTCTACTTAATGAGTTAGAGAATTTTAGAAGGTATATTTAACCCTCATTTGTGCCAAACGGGGCACTAATTAGTCCATTGGCACATAGAGGTACTAAACTGCGGTTATTAAAACCTTTTACTTGTGCTAGGTGAAGTGACTTACACAGACTGTTTTATCTATGAGTAGCAGCGCCCCGCGGTTTCACCCGCGTAATTCTCGAACCCGTAGGAATATAGGGATAAAAAGTATTCTATGTGTTAATCCTGATTATAAACTATCTGTGCCAAATTTCATCAAAATCCGTTCAGTAGTTTTTGCGTGAAATAGTAACAAACATCCATCCATTCTCAGAAACATTTATAATAATTATTTGTAGGATATTTTCAAACCTGTCGATGTAAATCGACACGACAGGCACGAGCTAGATAACAAATGTGCAAGTTTAGGTTCAGCGTCTGTGCCGTGCTGACACGTGTCTGCCACGTTCTGTCTGTACATTATGTAAAGGAGCTTTAGCGCAAGTGGTGGATTTTCATGTTGAAAAGTTAACTCTGCAATTTTATAGTGACGCTACAAATCATCTATCGCAATGGTCTTTTTAGGGTTCCGTACCAAAATGGTAATAAGGAACCCTTATGGTGCGACTCAGTCTGTCTGTCTGTCCGTTTGTCACAGCTGGATATCTCAAGAACTACTAATGCTATCAGCTTGAATTTTGGAATACTTTTAGATGACGTTTGCCCATATGAAAGTTTTATCATATGAAAGAGCGCTATTTGCACATTTTCAAACACTCAAAAACTCCTTGGTTTTAGGCCTCAGTTTTCGACTTTTGATGAAAAATGTAAAAAAATACTGCCCCTCCCCCCTTATCTCCGAAGTTTGCATAGAGAAAAATCTGAAATTATTCTGTGTGACAGAAGTTTATGTAAAGATTATAGGAAAAGTAAAACGGTGTCTAATTTCTAAATAGCAAACTTTTTTATATATGTGATAGTACGGAACCCTCGGTGCGCGAGTCCGACTCGCTCTTGACGGTTTTTATTTTTCAATAATAATGGAACTGTACATTTTTGACACTAGGTTGCATAGATTTAAACAACTTTTAACACCACCTCTTTGTGCAGTAAAGTCTTAATGCATTTGGATGATCACAACGATGAAAGATAACTACCGTCAAAATTGATAAAATAAGATCATGTAACATCAACGTTTATTTTAAATGAATTTAAGGCGCTACCCCGAGCAAAACCTTGCGATAGTGCGTATTTCTTAGATATACAGAGGCTAATTATTAACTATAGTTTTTTTCTCTTAATTAACTCATTAATTAAGAGAAAAAAACTATAGTCCGCGCGCGATCTCCGAGGAATCGGGGGCTGAGGAAGCGGGCGGTTTTCAAGCACATACTATTCTCATAGAATTATTGAATAAACATTTATTTGACTGGCCTGTTGGTCTAGTGGTTAGTGGCCCTGACTGCTATGCCGGAGGTCGTGGGTTCGATTCCCACCCAGGACAATTGTTTGTGTGATGAGCATGATCATTTGTTCTGTGTCTGGGTGTAATTTATCTATATATGTATGTATTTAGAAATATATAAGTATGTTTATCAGTTGTCTAGTACTCATAACACAAGCTCTGCTTAGCTTGAGGCTAGACGGCGTTGTGTGATAGTTGTGAAATATTATTATTATTATTATTCTTCGCCTCCGCGCGCCACGCATGTAATTAATTATGAAATAATTATATGAGGATAGTATGTGCTTGAAAACCGCCCGCTTCCTCGGCCCCCGATTCCTCGGTGCTCGCGCGCGGACTGTACATTATTAATGTTCGATATTCTACCATCACAATGCACGTTCGTATTAAAATTCTTTTTATGTGTTGGGTAAAAGTGGGATAGTTGCCCTAGGATAGAAGCCCCATAATTCAAATTATGACTTGTAAACGTACTATCATCGCAGTTAATGTTAGATCCGCTCATCACAAAACTAGAGAATTCTGAAAATAATTATCATAATTTCTCTAAAACGAGGCATAATTATCAGAATTTCTCTAAAACGAGGCATAATTATCAGAATTTCTCTAAAACGAGGCTTTAAAACTAATATCAATGTTAGTTCTACAATAAGGTCACTAGATGGCGCAGTAGCAGCCATATTTTTTAAAAGTTGGATAGGTATATTAATTACAGGTTTTCAAACTGACATAGTTATATTCACTACTAATGTTATTTAAAACGGGATATTTACAATGTTTTTAAAAACAAAAACATTGTAAGTATCCCGTTTTAAATAACTTTCGTGGTTTATTTATTGTTGCCAAAATGTTTGTGCTCGCGAGGTCTACTGTTCGCAAAACTACATACTAGTTTTTAGAAACGAAACGAATAAGTTCAGATTGACAGTTTGCGAAGTGTAACTGACATTGCTGATATATTTTTTTACATATTTTTTTATTTTTTTTATAAGAACTTATTGATATTGTTATACTGACGAATAGTATTGCGAATCTATACGTTGAAAGAATTGATATAGCAAATCAATAACTGTTAACTTTAATAACAAAATGGAAAACATTGACTCTCAAACTATTTTGGCACTAATGGAAGCAATTTCATCCATCCATAACAGCCATTTTCCGTATGATATCAGATGTTATTATGCTTTGATCGCATCGTTCAAATGTAGATGTTAGTTAACGGCCATAATATCTCGTTCGCTCGCCAGAAGTGATATTCACCACTCACCATATTATCGCCATTATGTTAAGGGTAATGTCACCGCTTCGACTGTGGCACTATACACAATGGTCTGTTTAGTGTAATGACTAGCGTGGGTAACCTTAGTGTGCACATTCTACATTGTTTTTGTTGTAAACATATACATACAGGACAATTTTTTAAGCAGTGCACAGATTTTTACGGGTTATTCTACCCATGAATATGAACAACTTTCACTATGAGACCTACCCTGAAATCGATTTTTTCGATTGATTTTTTTCGCGATTGCAGGGTTGGTGAAAATTTGCGCACTACTTAAAAAAATGTCCTGTATATATAGAACAACCCTAAAAATATATGTACATATAAACTCACGCCTTCTTCCCATGGGGGTAGGCAGAAACTACAGAACGCCACCTGCTACGATCCTTATATACTACTTTTGCCTCGTGTACATTCATACATCTGCACGCACGCCGGTTGTGAGTACTATGCACCTGACCTTTCTGAAGAACTTCATCGATAAGGTCACTATATATCTTCCTAGGCGCCTCCTCACGGCGTTTGCACTCACATCTGCTTTGTAAATAACTTTTGTTAGTCGCCTTTCATTCGTCCTCTCAACATGACCAAACCATCTAAGCATACTCTTTTCAGTTTTTGTCACTACATCTTCTTTATAACCGCAACGTTGTCTTATCACATAATTCCTCAGCCTATCATTCATAGTCACACCTCACATGCTTCGCAAGGAACGCATTTCTACAACATTTATTCTACTTTAATGCTTCTTACCCTTTAAATATCATAGAAAATCCCTTAAAAAATGCCTTTGTTTGAAGATGTTTTAAATCTAAAAATAAAATACTGTCAATAATAATATTGTTTGCTGATGTTTTGATACACTGATGGATAGATCGTAAAGTTTAGTATAGCTAAGATATATTATAGCGGCAATAATATCTTGGCTCGGAACCTACCTACTCTTCATAAATGGAAGTATAAATTTTAGATGGCTATTAAATTGACACTGGATACTGCAGTAACTGTTCCACACCGATTTGGAGAGTAAACAGAATATGAAAATGATTTATAAATACAACAAAGAGAATTTTAGGATAATATATTTGAGCTTAAATATTGTTCTGAAAGGTATTTTTGAAACGCCTTTTAAGCTTATCGCAGACACGACCAAAATATGATTTAAACGTTTTCCTTGCCGTTGGATAAGTAGGAAATTATTCCGGAAGAACTATGCCTCAGGCTCGATTTGAGCAGTATGTAAAATAACTGAAAGGTTTAGCAGATTGGGAAAATGCAAAATTTGTTTTTGCATTTTAACTTAGGTTAACTTTTTAACGCAAGTTATTTAGACATCAAGTTAGTCACAAAAAAGCGGTCACTGTACCAAAATTTCCCTATCAACTAAAATAAGTCTTGTTATTTTACAACCCTGTATTAAGGCACGCACGGGTAGCCCGCGAAAATATATTTTTTGTTTTTTTCAATTTGCAAGTCAGTATTAGGCTGTATGTTGATAAAAATATGATTCGCGACCGTAACAAGTATGTATTTACACAATATTATAATCATTAAAGTCATCAATACAACTCTTTAAGACCAGGTAACCCTATTGAATGACTATTTCATGAAATCTTGACAGTTGAGGATTGTACTAACTTACTTAGTTGTATTACTGATTCTAATTCTGTAAATACATATTTCTTACGGCTACCCTGGCGCTTCCCCCTTAAGTGAGCGATAGCGATTCTAGCATAGTAAAAAAAAAGTGAAAATAATTGAATACAATTTTTTTTTCCCCCTTAAAGATAAAATACAGCGTAATAAATAGAAAGAACAACCACAATAGAGTTTCTCGAAAACTTTATCTTATTGTTAGTTGTTATTGTTAAAGAAAATAAACCATTTTTTTATTCCAAACAATGTCCTTATTTGTGTATCTGATTGTACTTGTAATAAGCAGAGATAGTTGTCCGCTATATATAATATTATCTCATATTACGACTCTTTGCTTACATATCGTAAGTAACTTGTGGATCTACGCGGTTATTTTGACTCTCTTGTTGGTCTAGTGGTCGTGCTACTGTCAGCAGTAGCATGAGGCCGTGGATACGATTCCCAGGTCGGGTAAAGTATTGTTCGGTTTTTCCATCAGAAAAGGCTCAGTAGCAGCTCGGAGTCAGGATTTGTGCCCGGTTAATGGTAATAGGCTCACCCCCATTTCATGGGACTTAAACATAACTGGCGCATTACTGCCTAATCCTTTGGGGAAATCAGACGTGATGTCATGTACGTTATGTTAAATTTGAAAAGGTTTCTGAAGGGTAAATGTGAGTCCAAATTGCTTCACCTGTCGTGCCTGAATTATTCGCTCGATTAATCATATCCACAGATTTAACGTTATCATTATCAGGGGGGGGGGGGGGGGGGGGGCAATTGCATAACACATTATCAATCGGGATCGGTTTCATTTTGACAGTTCAACAATATTCATTGCGTTATTTGCGTTGTTAAGCAGACAAATTTTTCGAACATATGAAGCAATGCATTAGCAATTTGCTTCAAAATGATTCAAATTCGATTGATAGTGTGTTACGCAATAAGGGTACAGGCTTTAAAGATTCTCGTATAGATAATAATATACAGTGTGTCCGGACATGGACTAGCGATATTCTAAATACTTAAATAAAAACTATTTTAAAGTACAATTACACTCTAGGCTTGGGTCCAATACACTTCCCCGCTATGTGGCAGCCATTTTTTTTTTTTTGTTGAAATATGCTCTATGCGAGTACAAAAAAAAAATCATATCTCTCAAAGTTTTAGTCATACTGAGATAAAAGTAGACTTATTTGAAAGGCAATAAAATTGTCTACCGTTTGCATTACAAAGCAATGTGTTCACAATTCCGTAACTTTGGAAAATAAATGTGAAAGTCAAAAAAAAAAAAAAACGAAAAATAATGCAATTTAACAAATAATTGTTAATTACTACAAAAACACCCCGACAACTTTTTTTTTTTTTTACTAGATCGATAGATTTTGAGCTAAGCTACAATAAAATATAAAATTCATAACTGTATGTCTAATTATCTAATAGTTTAAGAGTTATTGTTGTTTGAACATAGCATGTACGCTAGCACAAAAGGCCTTTGTCGGAACTCTAAACAGGAAATCATTAAAAACACATAACATTCATACTGAATTTTCTTTGATGGTTTTTCCAATATAAAATGACGATTAAAATATCTAAAGCAGTTGCTCAAAGTGGCCACCTCCAGCTGCACCTGGGTTGATGAACGCCTAATTAAATCCAAATCGGATCTAATTTCTTCGGCGGCTGCCATAACTTTTGCGACGAGTTCTTCCCTGGTATTTGGAACTGTAGCGTATACATTTTGTTTCATATGACCCCACAAAAATAATCCAAGGGTGTCAAATCGGGTGAACGAGGCGGCCACGCTACTACACCACCACGACCGATCAGCGGCGATAGATATTATCTAAATATTATGTCACTGCACAACACTAACGCAGCAAGTAAACAGTACGGACATGAATGAAATTAACGATCACAACGAAGGGCGAGGGACAGCTAACCCAACTAATCATTCATTTGTCCTTAAAACTGTGATTTTGTTCCAGGTAGTGGACTAATACGTTCCATCTCGCTCACTCAGGGTTGTAACGAACAGTATTTATAGCCTGTTCTCGGATGGAATGCAGTAAATGGCATAAATGTCACTCTATCGGTTAACAAAGGCCTTTTGTGTTTGCGAATTCGCTATATTCAAACAACAATAACTCTTAAACTATTAGACTTACAGTTGTGAATTTTATGTTGTATTGTAGCTTAGCTCAAAATCTAATCAAATAAGCGTATTTTTATATCAGTATGACTAAAACTTTGAGAGATATGATTTGAAAAAAAAAAAAAAAACAAAAGGGCTCTGCGACATATCGCGGAAGTGTATTGGACCCGAGCCTAGAGTGTAATTGTACTTTAAAAATAGCTGAGCAAAATTTAATAAAAAATGTATTACATTCTAACAAAATTCATCACATCGCTTAAAAGTCGATTGTAAAATTTTCGGCGGAAAATTGCAAATTTTTAGTTACTCTGTCGTATTTTTAGGGTTCCGTACCTCAAAAGGAAAAAACGTAACCCTTATAGGATCACTTGTGTGTCTGTCTGTCACAGCCAATTTCCTCCGAATGTAACGGACCGATTAAGTTTTGAAATATGTAAACGTATGAATTTCTGTGACCGAAACACGGACGTGTAACGTAAATAAAATAATTTTGGGAGGCAAATAAAAAAATTAAAAAAAAGATATCAAATGAAAGGGCTTATTGTGAGGGTCCCAAATATATTTTTAATATTTTTTTAAGAGTTAGTTATTTAAGAAAATAGACGAAAATTTACGAAACACCCCTTATTTCCGAAATAGTTCTATACCTATAGATTACAGGAAAACCTTTATGAAGACTTAAAATAACATGGTAAAACTCTCAATATTGTGCGTACAAATTTACATTTGCAGTTGGAATGTATGGGAGAACATGATTTTCAACTACAATGTTAAGTTTGTTCTTGGGATAAATCCATCCCAACTACGGAACCCTTAATTGTGCGTGGTCCGACATGCACTTGGCCGGTTTTTTCAAATGTATATAACTAGTTTTGTGTTAGGAGAATACATCCCATTAAAATAGGTACCAGGGTTATTACTACTGAATTTTATATGACGGTAAGCTCCATTTTTCCAGCTCTTCACCTGCACCAAAGAACCTCTTTTCGCAATGAAGTAGAAAAAATAAAATTCTTTTAAAAAGATTATTTTAGAAAAAAAGAAGAATAAAACTAAATTCATTCACGGTTCATTTGAAATTCAATTTGTGAACTTGTAAAAGGTAGGTAAGCGATTCGTTGGTTAGGCGCAAAATTGATATCATTACGAACCACATTTTGTGCAAACAAATTACTTAAATGTGACAACACCCAGCGGTTTGAGATGTGACATTAAATTGTTTACATAACCAGTGAAACGTGTTGAGGTTATTCCGATTCCCTTGTTCACAAACCGCCAATAATAATAAATTAATGGGCTTATTATCAATTATTCTGCCGTCATAAGGAAAACAGACGTATCTGACATTTTTTTTCGAAATAGAGCTATTTACATATTCGGAATCAGCAAAAAAATACGCATCTACCAGTATTTTTAAAATGGCGTAAACTTTGTTGGAGTATTGCAAAAACAAACGAACCTACTTCAACACTATTAGTCTTTCTGTTTCTAACTCATAAATATAATTTACGACTATCCGAGCCCTCCTCAGCACTTGACTGAGATCCATACTTTCTCATAGCGTCACTACTCTTCTATTAGCCTTCCATGGGATATATATCTCACCTTCCAATATATAAAGCAAAGGATAATAAACATACTATTGAAATCCTTAGAACGGTCTTTCCTTTGGCTTTCCCCTTTAACCCTAACAAACTTAACGAAAACCTAATAATTCTTACTATTAAAAGACGCATCTGCCTATGTATCTTATAGTTTAAACCGGACAAAACATTTTTTCTCCATTTCAATATTTCTATAGATAGGTCCCTTTTCCTTACGGCGCGGCAGTATTGTCCGCTGGGTACGCGAAGCACAGAACCGGTCGAAGTGGTGATGCTTGGCGAGGTCTAAGTCCAGCAGTGGACGTCTTTCGGCTGAAATGATGATGATGATTGTGTAGAGTTAATACTACCAATAACTTCTAAACGCCTGTTTTTTTGTACTATTTTTCAAGCATAGGTATGTACAGTCAACGTCTAGAAGTCCACTTACACCGCAATGACCATTATCGTTTGCGCTATACGGGCTGCCAAAGTTGCCAATGTGTAGTATTGTCAAACGTTCTTATAGAAGAAGGTCATAAGTACAACTAATATTGCTATGCCATAGTTTTGTGAGATTGCTAGTCGACTTCTGACTGTTATAGTACCTATGCTTGAAAAATAGTACAAGTAGTGTAGATGAGACGATAAGTGACAATTAAAATAAAATATATTTAGAGGTTTGGGACTATGGCCCTTGATTTCCCTTCAAATGCCCCATACCTCCGCTGACCCTCGATAATGACTAGCATTTTATTCAACGCCCAGAATAATGAGAAGACCATTGTCCGAATAGAGGGACATACGCATTACAGTTACAAATTATTGTATTAACCTTGTTCAAAGGCGCATTCTCAGTAAATAGGTAGAGAACTCATTTATTAACCGACTTCAAAACAAAAAAAGGAGGAGGTTCTCAGTTCGTCAGAATCTTTTATATATTTTTTTTATGTATGCTCCCCGATTACTCGAAGACGGCTGGACTGATATGGAAAATTCGTTTTTTGTTTGAAATGGTATACTTTCTAGTTGGTCCCATTGTCATCAGGTCAGGATCTGATTATGGGATCCTGGAAAAATCGACGGAACTCTTCAAATGTTATAGGTATACCTATAGCGATTTGGATATTTTTTTATATTAACTCGTGCATTTGTTCTTGGAAAGCACCGTTTGGTCAAGTGGAACTGATAATGAATATCACAGAAGGCCACCGGAACTATTCAATTATAAGTATTTCACGGGTTGCGATTGGATTAGGTACTTCATTAATGGTTGCTAAATAATTTATGCTCGTCACAATACTTATGGTGATGTGGAGTTTTCCTGGTACCTACTTACCAGAAGAACTCCTCAACAATTAACGTCCCTGCATCGGGAATAGCAATATCTTGTAAAAGGTGATGAGCAGTTGACAATTGCTGACTGCAATTATTATAATAAATATAACTTTACAGCGATTTATTTGAAATACCTACCTGTTAATGTTTTTGTTAGTAAATAGCAACATATTTCCACCGGCCCCCTTCTACCATCGGACATCTAGACGCACTGCCAGTTACCATCCCTACCTGGTTGCTATTCCACCAATTAACAACTAAGTAAGCGCTTCCAAATTGTCTTTTATAATGCGCACAGCAAAGGAGTGGAACTCGCTACCTGCGTCTGTGTTCCCGAACGCATACAAACCTTTTTTTTTTTTTTTTTTTGGATGGGAAATCATCAAATAACTTCTCCCGCTCTGGGTGGAGCGGGAGGGCGTGTCAGACTTCTACTGACTAAAACCCACCCGTGTTCCTTCAGTTGCCTGTGCCAGGGCCACGGTATCTTTTTCAAACAACCCGCAACCCCAGCGGCATCGGCCCTATTGGACCCCATCTTTGCTGACATCTCTTTGAGGCGCGCGTGGAACACAACGCGCCGTCGACCCGGGCCTGGTCCTTACCGGACGGCGAGCTACCCATTGCTCGCCATCCGCAAGCCCGCGCCTACGGTGGCCGGGAATCGGCTATCGCTTCCCGAACGCATACAACCCTAATCTCTTCAAAGTGAGAGTGAACATGTTTCTTCTGGGTAAGCTCACTCCATCGTCGACTTTGCCTTGTCACCTCTGACCTAGACTAGAGTCAAGAGTAAACCCATCACAAATAAAATAAATAAATATAAATTAGTAGTTATTGTTTAAGGGTCCTATGATGTGATTGTGCGACATTTACGATAAAAGCAATTTAATCAACAAACAAATAATTAACCTAACAAAACTGTTGGTTAATTTTGTTTCTTCGTTTTGTTTTATTTACTTTACATTTTTCACGCTTTTATTTAAGGCGAAAGGTTCTTACATTTTTTGCAATTTACAAGTCAGTATTAGGTTGTACGTTGATCAAAATGTAATTCGCGGCCGTAACAAGTATGTATTTACATAATTATGACCATAAAAGTGATAAATATCACTTTTTGAGACCAGGTAATCCTAATGAATGATTATTTTATGAAATCTTGACATTTGAGGATTATACTAACTTCAAGAGTTGTATTACTGATTCTAATGATTATAATTCTTTAAATACATATTTTTTACGGCCACCAATCATACTTTATTTAACATACAACTTAATACTGACTTGCAAATTCCAAAAAAACGTAAGAATATTTGAATATCGCGGGCTACCCTGACGCTTTTCCCCACAGAACAGATAAAATTACCTATGCTTTTCCCTTAGGATCACTTATCTTTAATAGGTAAAGCCCATTACAGACGTAACTAATATAGGTACATCATAGTTAGCTGATATTACTATATACATATTTTATCGTTGAGCTCCTTAAGTTCTGAGTTGAGCTGCACGATTACTGACAAATGCGTGCACTGACTGGACAGGTCCTCTCAATCTGTGTGGTTCTTTCCTCAAAAGACCATTTCAGACACCAATCTACATGGTCTTCACATGAAGTGACCAAGATTACGTGTGGACTTTATAAGAGACTGTGACCTCTGAGTTTGTTTCGGCCTTTCTTCTCAGAGTAGTCAGATAGGAAACGCCGACCTCATCTAGTTTAAAAAAAAAAAAACATGATTGACTTGTAAAAGTGTTTGTACAAACCTACTTACAGAAATAAAAATCATTTATCATTTATATTGAAAACATATCAATGTCATCAACCTATATTGTAAAATTTTGCATTATAGCTAGGCGGACCACCAATTAAATGAATCCAAAATAAATATTATATCATCGTTTCCATTTGTGGTAGCTTGCTATAATGTACAGGACAGCATATGAATATACATTATAGCTACATCTGTGATGGGCTTACAACCTAACCTATATGGGTAAAATAAATGTCTATCCAACCAATACGAAGTGACGCGTCTCGATATAAGCCAACCTTTACGAGGGTAGTCTGACAACCTAATGATATGACAGCGATGTAATTCTCTAGACATTTATTGGATATTAGGCTTCAAAGGCTCGATGTTTTTGTAAGGCCTTTGGAAAGACAATATTCGTATAGCCTATAGATAACTATATTATTATGTATAACTGCTTAAGAGGGCTGTCGCATTTTGTCACCTCTCTCGTTCACACGTAACCAATTTTTTAAGAATGTTAAATGAAAAGAATTTTTTTTTGAAAAATGCAATCAATTGGCGAACTAGTAAATAATATTAATTTAATAGGTAATTATTAAAAACACATTTCTAGTGTTAGATAATGAACTCAGCTCAAAAAGTTTTATGATCTGTTTTTGAGATGAGTCAAATAAATGCCACAATAAAAATGTGTTTTTAATAATCACCTATTAAATTAGTATTAATTACTAGTTCGCTAATTGATTACATTTAAAAAAAAACATCTTTTCATTTACCATTCTTAAGAAATTGGTCACGTGTGAGCGAGAGAGGTGACAAAATGCAACAGCCCTCTTAAGTTGTTTTAAATCATCATGCCATCTTTTACGACTACTTGTAGATTGCTAATTGCTGACAATTGATTCTTGTTTGAATTCCATCATTCATTTCTTGTTCTGAATTTTATTGTTACAACTTAAACTTTTTAATTAATCATCTCATCATCAGCCTAGCATTTCCCAACTATGTTGGGGTCAGCTTCCAGTCTAACTGGATGCAGCTGATTACCAGTATTTTACATAGAGCGACTACCTATCTGACCTCCACAACCCAGTTACTGGGTAATACGATGTTGTCAAACTTTCGGGCTTCTAACGACTCGTAACGACTGACAAAGATCCACGTTTTCAAGCCGAGACCAACACAACGTGCTTTCCGAGGCACGGAGGGGCATGTAATGATGGTCACCCATCCATGGAACAACCGCGGCAAGTGTAGCTTAACCTGATCGATCGACCCGTGCGGCTGTTATTACTTAGGCCCCTTTTTAATTAATATAATTATATCATTTGATTGTATTATATCATTATTGATTTATTTGATTTTATTATGATTAATGTATTTGATATTATTATTATTAACTTATGATTTATTATTATTTTTATCACTTTAATTATAAATAGGTAAACTATTTAAGTGCTGTGCTTAGTGTGTACCTTTAAGTGACAAGTTTGCTGAAGTACCTACTTATACAAAAAGACTAAGCTCTCTGTTTATGTTTTTGTGAACTTATCGTTAGAGTTCATATATAATACATAAATAAAAAACCTACTTTAACAGACCTTTATTTAATATTATCATCATTCTCCAGCCCTCTTCCATACTTCTCTATTAATCGTCATCTCGGTAGTCATCTTGACTCGGTGGAACGCAGAGCTAAGTGGCTCATTGACGACGTAAAACTGGTGGATCACAAGCTTTACAGCTTGGCTCATCGCCGCAAGGTTGCCTGCTTGTCGGTCTTCTATAGATTGTACTTCGGTGAGTGTGCTCAAGAACTCCACGACCTGATTCCACCGAGCCCCTTCTACCACCGGACATCTAGACGCTCTGCCAGTTACCATCCCTACCTAGTTGCTATTCCACTAGTTCGCACTAAGCGTTTCCAAATGTCTTTTATAATGCGCACAGTAAAAGAGTGGAACTCACTAAGTGCGTCTGTATTTCCGAGCGCATACAACCCTAATCTCTTCAAAGTGAGAGCGAATAGGCTTCTTGTGGGTAAGCTCACTCCATCGTCGACTTTGTCTCTGTCACCTCTGACCTAGACCAGAGTCACGAGCAAACCCATCTCATATTAAAAAAAAGTCACTCCTTAACTAGCCATATCATTTTTTGAACACAGTTCATCCATCGTTTCTTTGGTCTTCCTCTACTCTAGTATAGCCATCTACATTCATACTCTAAATTTAATATATTAACTTGAAATTCAATTTCTGATCATGCAGAATGGTAAAAGAAAAAGATTTCGTATCTTTTACCTTATCACAAGCTAAAAGATAATATCAAAGTGAAACAGAAATCATGCCCGTTACCGTATCCGTTTTCCGTCTGTGTTTCCGAACGCATACAACCCTAATCTCTTCAAAGTGAGAGTGAACAGGCTTCTTCTGGGTAAGCTCACTCCATCGTCGACTTTGTCTCTGTCACCTCTGACCTAGACTAGAGTCAAGAGCAAACCCATCACGAATAAAAAAAAAAATCTAATGCAAACATGGGTTCCTAATCGAAAACGATTCCATTTCCTTATTTAAAGAAGCAACATCAAATGACGTCGATTTTATCTTAAGGATTGCGGAGATCTGCGCATGAAATCCGGGATTAGCCTTGCTGTACACTTTGTTCCCATTTAGGCCCAGGATCTTTGTAATGATAGCTTTTGCCCTTACTACATAGACGATAAACTAGGGTTTGTTACACTAGGGATGGTATTCAATGTAAATAAGTGCGACTGAACTTATCCATTTAGTGAGCGTCGTTTGTGAATAATGTGAGCCTTCGACCTATGTAAACTGTAAGTATTTTATTTGACTTTCATCTGGTTTGACTGAGACATAGGATATCAGGCAATAATTTATACAGTGTCACTTTGAAAACAAGCGACAAAATATAAGGGGGTGTTCTACCCATCAATATGAATAACTTTTACTATGGGTCCAACTTAGAATTCGCAAAAAAATATCCATCTTATACAAAATGGTCCAATCGGGTATGTATAGGTATTTTTACATGAGAAGGTCGATTTTTTTTTCCGAATTCTTAGGTTGGTCCCATAGTAAAGGTTATTCATATTGATGGGTAGAAGTTCTAAACAATCGACAAAAAAGGGAGTGTTCTACCGTAGAACTATATATATATATCATATTTTGTCGATTGTTTTCAACGTCATCCTGTAGTTATGTATAGTTTGATATGCCGCTGAATTATGGTGACTTATATGGTTGTTATTTTGCTGAAAATGTCTAATCTATTTTATAAGGACTTTCATCCTTTGGCTCAGGCCAGATGGCGTGGTTGGTTAAGATACCACCTATCATGCCGCAGGTCGTGGGTTCGATTCCCATCCAGGATAAACATTTATGTGCATAAACATGACTGTTTGTCCTGAGTCTGGGTGTAATTATCTATTATATATAAGTATGTATTTACAAAAAAAGTAGTGTATGTAGTATATCAGTTATCTGGTTTCCATAGTACATACAAGCTCTGCTTAGTTTTATCAGATGACCGTGTGTGAATAATGTCCCAGGATATATGTATATATATATATATATATATATATTCCGCGTCCTTATATTACCGGGTCGTTCAAATCCTATACTATTGAGCAATATTTCTATTTCACGTTCTCGGTTCGATGAAATTTGTAATATAGGGGTTTATGGGGGCGAAAAATCGATCTAGCTAGGTCTCATATCTGGGCAAATTCGTTTTCTCTATTTTCACACGAGCAGAGCTCGGCCGCCCAGGTACTAAAATACTTATTTAGTATTAAAAGAGTAATTATTCCTAGAATCGGTTTCACGTTTTTACATGATGACGCAATCTGTCAGCTCTTCAAGTCTAATAGTTTCTAATCTTCTAAAGTCGAAGTAGTGTTTGTTTCATAATATTATGCTATCAACATATATTATAAAATATTCATAAAAGTTGCATGGGCTAAAGGGTAAGCATCAGCACGCACCTACTGGATAAAATAGGGCTAGCGTAGTGTAACCAATTTTATCCATCTGATATAGAGACTACATACAGGCCTATGCCTATTTATTTTTGTTCCGAGCTGACCTTCTCGTCTTTTTTCTATTCTAAATTCGAAGTAGTGTTTATCTCTAAAATATGCCATTAACTTATCAAATATTCGTGGTGGTTGGATGAGAAAGCTATCCAAGTTAAAAAATATATTCCCTACTATAAAAGAAATGCGAGTCAAGCCATTATGCCCGGGTTACATGAGGCTAGTTTTTGAAGCTAGCATAGAAACCAAGTCGCTGCTTTGCATGAATACCCGCACAAACCAAAATTTTGTAAATACTAGTTTATAACACAGCTAAATGCAAAATAGTCCTTATTTCATGGAAATAAGACTCACATTCATAACGGCAAAACCGTCGATTATGCCGTTATGAATGTGAGTCTTACTGACCATGAAATAAGGACTATTTTGCATTTGACTGTGTTATAAACCAGTCATTTCAAAATTTTGGTTTGTGCGGGTATTCATGCAAAGCAGCGAAGTAATATTCTGGCTTGGCACATGCTAGAGCTGTTTACACGATGCTAGGAAATTTTAAGAAAGTAACATTGCAGTGTCTTAGTCCGTAGGGTAAAAAAATGATCCGGTTGGATACTAGTTTCGCCGGCCATAGGAGGCTAGTACACAAGCCAGGGTAATAAAATAAGTGATGGCAGTGTTGGCAAAAATTTAGTTTGATTGACGATTGAAAAGTAAAACTACAAACATACAATACTATTTACGAGTTTTAGTCGTGTAAGAAATTAAATTAATCGATTGAATTAGCTTTAGTTTTCGATTTCAATTAAATTTTTGATTGAAATATCATAGAGCACCTAATCAAGAAAAACTCAAAAAAAGATTCTTAAATAAAAATAAATGGTTTATTCTTTTATTAGTCAAAAGTGTGCATATAACAAGTCTTATTATGTTTATAGGCATGTATAAATACGTATTTATACTCTCTGTTAGTGGATAGTGACACAAACAGGAATGAGCTCTATACAGGAAAGTACTTGTAAAATAAGACTTTGTTTTGAATTGAACGAACCTGAGTCATTTCAATCAAACTAAAGATTTTTTTTTTCGCGATTTCAGGTTTGGTCCCATAGTAAAAGTTGTTCATAATGATGAGTACAATGAGTTAATGACCCCTTAAGAGGTTGTTGGTCTTTTACCAATAACCCTCTATATTTAAAACTGAAAATTAGTTTTAGTTTTAACTAAAAACTAAAATTGATGGCTGAATGTGTGTGAATAGTTTAAACTAAAACTGAAATTTTCAATCGTGATTAATTTAGTAAAACTAATTTAGCTAACTAACTAGCACAATCTTGCTGTCCTGGCTCCATAACCTAGCTTCGTGTAATCCGGGCATAAGTTTCTCTTTAAGTAAATATACAGGAGCGTCATAAAACAAATTATTCATGAGCAGCCCACCGGTCATTTACATTAATGCCAGACATTTTGTTGAGTCAGCTTCGTGTCTAACGATAATCGAATGTTAAGCTAGTTTTAGGTATTCATTTTGGGATTCATGACTGAGCGTTTTAGTGTTTTAGTACGGATTTAGTCGTTAGTTTAGCGTCATAAGAGTTTAGTTAAGTTAACTAAAAGTGTTACGTTTTGTGGCTACATACATTGATAGTCCAACCTTAAATGTGTAAATGAAAAGTAAGTATTTAGTAGTAGGAATTCCTACTACTATTACTGGCCGATTTATAAGCTACTCGTAAATACAACAATTTGAAAAACAAAAACGTTAAAAACAAAAGACTGGTGAATTTATAATTTATTAGAATAAACTCAAAAGATTGCATGGCCTAATATGAATTTAGTAAATAATTAATTTGTTGAGTGTGTAAGTAGGTATGTTTTAAGGGCACTGAGTCAGAAGATCGAATAAAGAACTACAAATATAAGACACGAACAACAAAGTGACCCTTCAAAAGTTCCAATTTTCATTTTGGGTGCCTACGAAACCTTAAAAAGGCATTCCAGATTTTACTTTAGCAGATTATGCGATAATACAGCTTGCTGAATCACGTTTTCATTATTTACTTATAATGTTAATCTGCTAACAAATAGGTACTGTATTTTTGGTATTTTCGTCGAGATGTGGCGGAAGCTCCAGTTAGCCCGCGAAATTCAAATTTTCTTACGTTTTTTGCAATTTGCATGTCAGTACTAGGTTGTATATTAATTAAATTAAGATTCACGACCGTAACATATATGTATTTACAGAATTATAATCATTAGAATCAGTAATAAAACTCCTTAAGTTAGTATAATCCTAAAGGTCAAGATTTCATGAAATAAATGAATGATCATTAGAATTATATGAACTTAGAGAGTTGTATACAGATTTGTTACGGTCGCGAATCATATTCAGATCAAAATACAACCTGATACTGACCTGCAAATTACAAAAAACGTAAGACAATTTGAATTTCGCGGGCTACCTGGAGCTTTCGCCTTAAGGTATAAATTGAGCTACTGGATTACTAACACATGATTGCACTGACTGGACAGGTCCACTCGAATCTGTTTGGTTCTTTCCTCAAAAGACTATCTTAGAAACTAATCTCCACGGTCCTCATAAGGCCTGACTAAGATTATAATTGTCTGGTCTTTAAAGAGACATCTGAGTTTGTTTGTGTCAGAGTAGTCGGATAGAAAACACCGACATCATCTATGTTGTAAAATACTATTGACGTATAAAAGTGTTTAGGTACCTACTTACATAAATAAATATCATTTATCGTTTGACAAGTATGATTGATAATTCGAATGTACCGATGTAATAATGTGATAATATCTCACGGTTCGATCTCAGTTCAGTAGCCTACTTACTGTGTCTTTCTATCTGCCGTGTAGATAATTCGCAAATCATACTAAAAGTACATATTTATATTATACCTATCCTACATAATGTAGGTACCTACTTTTCAAAGACCGACTGTCACTGACATTTAGATTTTCTGTGTTATTAGTATAGATTTTATCAATATGTAAAGTTAATAAATAATAATACGTAGTTTCAAAATCAGCTTGTTAGTATAGATTTTACATAGGCTGTGTAACATTGGTGACAGACCGTTGACGTACTGTCAACAAAACGGACGCCTTTACACCTTAAAGTTGCTTTTTGTATCACTGGTTAATTGAAGAAACCCTGCCCCTATGGTCCTTTGTTCTCGTAAAACAATACAGGCTACTCGGAAATTCGACCTATTCCGTGAAAGGGGTTATACCAGAGATCATCATCATCCAACAAATTTTTATCAACTACGGGTCGTAATTTTTTCTTCAAGTAAAACAAGTCTAAATAAAAAAAGAGAAGGTTTTCTGTTTTGTTTCGGAAATTATGGAAATTTAAAGCATGTGTTTTGTTTAATTAATGATCACTCACTTATCATTAGTCAGAAAAATCACAAATACATGTCGAGAGAGAAGTAGTTATTTTTAAAATATTTGTTTTTGGTGACCAGTCTGAAAAATTGAACAATAATCTAAAAAACTCCGTAACTCGGAAACCATTAATTTTCGGCCCCTAGTTCCTAGCAAAATTGTTTCAATATTGGAAAGCCAAGTCTCGTAGATGAATTTCCCTTAGTCATACTCCTGCTACGGTTCTTAAAAAAGCGGCTTAGTGAGAGTTGGACTCCTACACGAAGGGTTCCCTAGTTGCGATGAAATTATCCCAAGAACAAACATAACATTGTAGTTGAAAAACATGTGCTCCCATACATTGCAACTGCAAATGTAAGTTTGTACGCACAATATTGAGAGATTTACTATGTTATTTTAAGACCATAGACTTATTATAAGTTTTCCTGTAATCTATAGATATAGAACTGTTTTCTGTATTTTTACAAAAATTTAGGCTGAGAAGTTTCGGAGCTAAGCCCTCACGTCCATGTTTGGGTCACAGAAATTCATATGTGTACCAAATTTCAACTTAATCGGTCCATTAGATTCGGAGCAAATTGGCTGTGATAGACGGATAGACAGACACACAGAGTGATTCTATAAGGGTTCCGTTTTTCTTTTTGAGGTACAGAACCCTAAACACGCCGAAATAGAACACGTATCTTGTATGGAGACAACTTTAATTTTTAACTCAATTTCATTTTTATTATTTGTTGTTATAGCGGCCACAGGTAGTATACACTATGAAAATTTCAAGTATCTACCCTACGGTTCAAAAGATACAGCCCTTTGTCGGACGGGCAGCGGAGTCTTAATAATAGGGTTCCGTTGGTGGTACGGAACCCTAAAAGCGGGGACGCCTTGAGTGCATCTTGAAAAGATCCACAAACTAATATTCGTCCACATGGTTCATGGTGGGCAATTAATAACAGGTACACACTTTATTATTAAAATTTTATGGTATGAAATGTAAAAATTATTATGTGAGTATTTTTCTTTAATATAGTATTTAGGGTCGGCAGTTAAGTGTGGAAAATAATGTCAGACAAATGTCCACCTCTAACAGCGTGGGAGATGTGAACCGTTATCATAGCGTTTTCCATGACATCTTCAGACATTTCCTGCGTTATCTCAGGGACTGTGTCTCGGATATATTGTTTTAATTGTTGAAGGTTCATTGGCCTATTAGCATAGACACGTCCCTTTAGATCACAGAAAAAGCCTCACAGAAAAAAGTCAGGAGCTGTTAAATCCGAGGATCTTGGGGGCCAAACAATATCACCGTTTCTCAAAACATTGAATCGACCCGGAAACATTCTTTTCAATGTCTCGATTGTGGCTCGTGCCGTATGACGTGTGGCCCCGTCTTGTTGGAACCACATGTTTCCATATCCCAACTAATTCACTTGATGTAAGAAAAAATTGTTTATCATCTCACGGTACCGATCTCCATTCACTGTAACAGCATCACCCATAGCATCTTCAAAGAAATAAGGCCCAATTACTCCTCCTGACCAAATTAAACACCAAACTGTTACTCGACGTGGATGCAGTGGTCGTTTGAGATTAACGAAGGTTGTTCTTCACCACAATAGCGAGAATTTTGTTTATTAACAAATCCACTGAGGCTGAAACAAGCTTCGTCACTCATAATTATTTTTTGATGAAAATCTGAGACTCTTTCCAGCTTGTTTAACATAACACTACAGAAATCACGACGCCGTCCATGGTGTGTCTTTCTCAGTTAGTGAGTTATCTGAACCTTATATGGAAACAAACCATGGTCTCTCTTTAGAATTTTCCATACAGAAGTCCTCTTAATTACGAGTTGCCTGATTATGCCTGTCGCCTGGTAGACAATGTTGGTTCTTCGGCTACCGCTACACTGACGAACAATTTCAATCATTCTGCTCTGTACGAGCCCTTCTGACACGACGAGTAACTGCTTTATCTATTACAATGCTATGCTGCTCATTATTCACTAAACGAGTTATTGATAGCTGCGAAGGTAAGTGATTTCTTCCAAAAAATTTGCCGCAATTTTCTTAGAGTTTCCGCAATACATGATGGGGTTGAGTAGAATGTTTTAATAATTAAAACACGTTGTTAAGTCGTAAAACGCTCCATATAAATTTGCAGTATCTACACAAAATATTTTTTATGGAATAACTGTCATATTTGCCGCCAAAACAAAATGGCGGCAAAAAAAGTTGTATACCTCCAAGTTGCCCACCCTGTATTTCTATAAGATACGAGTAAGTTAAAATTATAAGAATCTAATGAAATATTGGATACTTTAATATACTCGTAGGCACTTTTGTGTTTTGTTTTTGTTGAGAAAATTTTTTGAAACTATTATGTCTCGCCCTAGTGTCTCTCTTTATTACAATCGGTCTGCAAATGAACTGTCTGACGCGTTTTGATAGACACAAATCTCGCAATTTGTATCTTAGAAACAAAAAGTCTACGAAAAATAATAATTCTCTGCTAGTTTTTCGCAAGTGAAATAAAAGGACCCCTTGCAAAACGATATTATGACTAAGACTGAAACGTTTATGTTTGTTTCTCTTGAAAATACGATTGTTGTATTTCTTGGAAATGGTCGCTGAGAATAAGTACCTAATTTATCCTGAGTCAATAAATCGGCTGGCTTACTCCCGATATTTTCAAGTCAGTGTCTTTTTGTACTTTGATTCGAAGATGTCGGGAGGAAGTCCATGCGATTATTAAATTTACGATTTGGTTTTAAGATATTATCTTACGTGCTGTAATATTTTGCACAAGTACAGTCGCCAGCACATCAAGTTACCCCACTTCGACCTCGAGCGCGTTATGACCAACAACAGCGAGAATCGTGCGAAAGAGATGAGAGCTTTTTGTCAGTTCCAGGTCAGTTCTTACTTATTGTTTCGTGCTGCAGTGCGAACGTGAGCGTGTGTGCGTATGCGCGTCGTAGTGTATAATAAGATACTATGCGTCTTCGTGAATACCTACCCACTCGGAAAATCGATGACACGTTAGTGGTGCTTTACAAGTACACTTACTTGAAGTAAAGGAACACGAACACGGCGAGCGAGAGCACGGCGAGGCTGAGCGAGTAGCCGGCGAGGTAGATGAGGCTCGTGACGTCAGTCGTCGACATGTTAGCGATGCGCTCCGTGCAGTTCGCGTAGTTTGAGTAGTTCCGCCATACGCCGCCGTCCATACAAAACCGAGATGCGTTCTCTGTCACAAATAAAGTTATATTAGAATTTTGCAGTTTGATAAGAGCTTAAATAGTTAGGCTAGTTGAGGATCGCTGACTTTGTTGTACGATCTCCTCGGCTAGAATAATAATCGTCAGTTGGATATCTTTATCTTGAACCAAACTGCTACAAGGATCTTTTGGCGTTCGAATGACGTTCACAGAGGGGCGCTGTTGGTAAACATTTGTGCATTAGTTTTATTAAATGTTGTTTGAAAAAACAAGATGGTTCGTTAGTTCCGAACTTGGCCACGTGCCAAAAGATTCTTGTTCAACTATAACGGTCCCTGACCCTAAAATAGCTTTTGCGAATATTCTCCGATTTTTTGTGAGTGTTGAAAAAGGTCACTAATAATAGCTGGAAGATAATACCAGTAAAAACAAATGAAATTCTAATCACATAAATGAGGTCTCAAATGTTTCAGCAAGATGACATTATTAGAACCTGAATCGGTAACATTTATGATCTAACTTACCTCCTTGTTCACGTTTATGATATCAATTTCCGTGAGATTTAGAAAAGAAAAGCGAAACTTCATAAAGAGGAATGAGAAACCACAGTAAATATATTTAAATGAAGAATGTAATTGTGTTCAGCTATATAACTATATCTTTGCGTAACGAATCCCTCAGGCCTTTGGATATTATGAAAAATAGAGCATTTGCCTTTCTCCCTTATATATTGAGTACAATAATGCAACTGTATCTGAGGTTACAAGTACACAAGGAGACGGGAAACGGTAGGCACAAACGTATTAAGTTGAAATAATTATGATCTAAAAAAATTGTCATATTTTTTTTATCTTAGAATATCAAAAACCAGTTAAATTCTCGATCTGAAACTGGAGAAATATTAGAAAGATAGTTTTCGTGAGATTATCGATTAATTGAGTAATCGATAACATAATAGAAAACCTTCGCACTAGGTAGTACTAGGTAACTAACTCAAAGTAATTAAATGCACCATACATACTGCTATACAATATAGTGCATTTAATTACAGTCATATTAATAAATTAAATATCAATTGATTACTGAAAAACCAATATAATGATTAACAATTTCATAACGATTAAAATCAGTCTTATATTTTTAGTCTATACTCTATGTTACTGGCATAACAGCTGACCATATTTTTATATTTCTATGCAGCTGACTGACATTGACACTAGACAGTTGTAGTAGGAGAGGGAGGCCACGATGTTTTTGGTGATTTATTCGAGCGTCGTGGAGACCTATTTGATTTAGATGATTAGATGGTAGAAGATGGTAGGAATATTAATCTGCCGGTTTGCATGGTGGGGGCGGCCGTACGAAGGGGTTGATAACGGGCAAAAAAAAAAAACAAACATTCGAGCGCGTCAGATATTCAAAAGGGATGTTAAGTAAACCCTAAAGGAGCTCCTATTTAAAAGACTGACGATTTGAGCGCGACCAAAACTCGTGGCTGATTTTTGAAAATGCAATAAAAAAAATGTGACATTGAAATACTCAAGCGCGTGAGATTAATGTGCAGACAGTTCAGCTTGATATCCTTGTCGTGCTGACCCATAATCAGAATGATCTATTGGCAACGACACTACCAGCCGCACTACCACTAGTGTCGTTGCCAATTAACGACACTACCAAGCCTGTTTTGGATTAAATTGTACACTCAACAAAGCAAATTTCAGAAATGTAATTCTTTATTGTACAATTTACATACAAATGTAAAATTTACATAGTGATACTATGTAAATTTTACATTTGTGAAGTTTGCTGTTACTTTTATTTCATGATTTACATAGTAGTAAATAAAGAATTACATTTCTGAATATTGCTGTGTTGAGTGTAAAATTTAATCCAAAACAGGCTTGGTAGTGTCTTTAATTGGCAACGACACTACTGGTAGCGCGGCTGGTAGTGTCATTGCCAATAGATGATCAGAATTTGAATTTCAATATAATTATAATTGTTATAGGTCAGATAAACTGCAAATTAATTCCACAAGATTAAATAATTAATCTTGACAATCTGTCTTTTGGCAGGTTTTCAAGTGCTTACAATAAGCTAAACCTACTTTCTACTACCAGGAAGGGTGAAAAGTTTTGAGCCTAAGTACCTGCAAGTGTCATTATTGTCTCGCGCTGCATGTTACTAATTTGCGAATATCCTCTTTAGTATAAATACAGAGTTTCATGTTTTACCGCAAGTTTTTGAGTTTGTTCGCTTCCGTTCTGGAAATTTTGATTTCAACAATGAGCCCCGGGGAGAAATTTCAAATCTAACGAGACGGTGAAAAACGCCTTATATCTGTATCAAATGCATCAACGTACTTTCATTAAAATGACAAAAGTGCGTCGACAATATTTCTTTAAACAAAATGTTTGATTTTTTTCTATGTACAGTAAACGCTCAAAAGTCCATAAGCGTGCTAAGGATTACATTGCTATGAACAGTGCGAGCACGAACCAGTACGTGTGCGTGTATGAGCGATGTCTCACTCAACATTCCGCAGATAACACACACTAATGAATTGTCGCATGTCGTCGTACTACGCGAAAAAACATTATATATCTGTTGCATTTAGAATACACGTCATAGTGGCAACCTGTTCTTACATAAATAACATGTGCTGGTAGCTGTTTGGGCTAAGCAATGGTTTCACGATCAATGAAGTCTGATTTCGAATCTTAATCACAATGTGGGACTGTTTTTTGTTTCTTTGGAACCATAATAATATATTTGTACTATTTTAAGCAAAAACTTGTTAGATGTTTATGTTCATTTATTATTTATTTGTATAAGAAGTTAAATATTAGTTATTGTATTATTATTTAACTATTTTTGTGATTTTTAATTAATCTTTTCGGTGTTGGAAGGTTGAAATAAAAAAGTCGTGCTGAATGGTAACAAAAATGTTTAATCGTTTTATTTACTTATTTATAAAATTAACAAACTTAAGAGAATTGTGACGTTACATTCCTACTAGATAAAAGAAGTTTTTTTGTAACCGTTCATAGGATTTTTTGTTGTCTACCTCACAGAAATCGAAATTATTTATTTCGTTTTCTATGATCTACCTTTCTAACTTTACGAAATGAGTGACCAAGCCAACAAGATAAAGAATATTATATTTCTGTCCCACTACTTCTTAATCAAGTAAAAACTTACAAAAAGTCAAGTACTGCGTGAGATTTGAACTCACGGCTCACTGATTCACGCATCTATCTGCACGCGCTTAACCGCTAGGTCATCTTTACACATGTTATAACTTTGAAATTATTAACTACAATCAGTTGTTGACGACAATAATTATGCATGTTTATGTTCTTGGGAATAGAAGGTCTTAATTCAAACTAAACTAATTGAGCTAAACTAAACTAAACTAATTGAGCTATTGCTTTGTGAGTTTGCTTATCGACTTTTGGTCGCGACTGTACATCGGCAATTTCATAAGTAAAGACTTAATGTTTTGCGTAATATTTATGCATCCAAGGAAAAACTCTAGCCTTGATGCATTCGCGCACAAAATATTTTAGCGATTATAAAGCGGATTTTCTCACGGCTTGTTTGTCAATATTATTCAGACACAAAACACGATGGAGGGATTTTCTGCGAGGTTACACTTTTTTAATATAACAGATGCTTTGTATCTTTTCTTTCTGTTGTAGATTGAGCACTTTTTAATTGTTTTCATATTTTGTCTTTAGACAATATCAAGAGGATGAGGACACCGCTGTATGTCTACTTTGACAAGAATCATCCAGACTATTCTGTAAAAATCTGAGCTGTCGTTCCACCCGATGCTAGGGATTGACACTATAATTGACAGCTCACTTCACCTAAGTTTTAGCTTTTTTCAGTGGCTTCGCGCGCGTGGATGTTGGAAATTATCCCACGGGAACCGTACATTTTGCGGGATAAAAAGTATCCTATGTGCTATTCCAGACTATAATCTATCTCTGTGCTAAATTTAATCCAGATCCGTTCAGCCGTTCTGGCGTGATTGAGTAACAAAAATCCAAACATCTTTCACACTTATAATATTAGTAGGATTTACAGAATAGATCGCTTTTAAAGATCAAATAGGTTTCAGTTAAGATTATTTCTGAAAGCCTTTATAATCTAGATACTTTCACATACGTGGATGTGCGACCATCTTTACCCCTCTGTACCTCGGAAAGCACTTTAAGCCGTTGGTCCCAGCTGTCATTCGTGGACTTTTGACAGTCGTTACGGGTCGTCTGACAACCAATCTGACTAAGGGGTATCTAGTAACTGGGTTGTGGAGGTCAGATCAGTCGCTCCATGTAAAATACTGGTTGTGTTGTGCACAACCAACAATGTTAACACCAGAAATAAGGACAAATTACTTGCTCCGTTTCACCGGCTTCATAAGGTTCATAACTCATTTGTTGGGCTTGGTATATCCTTTTATAACAAGTTACCCGCTACTTTGCTAGATTTGCCCTTCAGTGCGTTTAAAGCTAAAGTAAAATCTAACCTTTGTTCGAAGGCATACTATTCTATCAACGATTACTTAAACGATAAGAATAGTTGGTCGCTGTGATTAACTCAAGACAATGTTTATGTTCTTTCTCCAGAATTAGCTTATCTTCTGACAGGTTATATGTGTTCATATAATTATTTATTTTCTTTGACTGTAAAAGTCAATTTATTTTAATTTTATCTTTATTTATCATTGACATAATCTACTCATTACAATGTTTTTTTATGAGTGGTATTACAATATGTGGTTAGCTAGTGACCTCGACATTTGATCATATTATTCTTGCCTGAGCAACCGGCAGCAAGTTCGTCATGCTCCCTTAGATGTCACTGCTTGCGGTAGCGTCGGGGGTCGGGTTGCCTCCTTCCCTCAAATATGGTGATGGCTGAACTCTGCGTTATGCTCGTGAACGGGTGCTGCTTGTGGTGACTGGTCGTCTTGCTGTCCTTGGTTTTGTTTTGTTATTAGTAATTAAATTTGTTTATATTACTTCGATGGTCCTAGTTTATCATTTGTGACTTCGAGTTTCAGCTTCATATACAATCTTCATATATGTAAGTGGGCACATCCTTTATTACTGGAGGCTTTTATTTAGGTATAAAGTTCTGCTTAAGTTTTTAGTTTTGTATTTTTATTTCTGCTTGAGTATAGTTTTCGATTATTATTTTTGTTTTTTTTTGGTATATTGGTGTGTGCTAGCTTACGTATAGCAAATAATTTAATTTAATGTTTTGTGTTGCGTAATGTACCTAAATTATTATGCGCAGTGTTGTATACATTCATTTTTTTTTTTTTTAACTGAATCGACAGCTGTGCTGCTGGGGAGTTTGTTGCGCCACTTCTTCTCCCCAGCTAAAGCACTAGGAAGTGGTGAAGGGCGGGCGTTTTGGGGGACTGTCTTATGTAATTTTGACGTTCAAAAAGTGCTGATTCTCAGCCTAGTTTGAATAAATGACTTTTGATTTTGATTTTGGTATTCAGCTGCATCCGGATGACCCCAACATAGTTGGGAAAAGGCTAGGCAGATGAGGCAGATGATGATGAGGCGTACTGGCCTAGCTAAATTGTGCATGTAATCTGTTACACTTCAATCAACTATAAGTGCTAAGAAGTCCGACAACGCGATTTTCACAAGTGACTTTTTGGCAGTCATAAATTAAATCTACAAAAGAATCTAAAATGAAAATGTTGCGATTGATTCATAAACGTGGTATTTTTACTTTTAGAAAGCTAATACGATTTAGAATAATTTTAAGTAATAAAAAAATTTAGGTAATAGGGGGTTTTATTGAGAAATTTTAAAATTATTGTAAAAATTGACGACAAGAATATCAGATTTTTGTCAAAAAAAAAAACACCTTACTTCTCAATTGACAGCAGTTTTATATTTAACTTTTATTTTATGCGGACGATCGGTTAAGTATAATCAATCAATGCCTACCTGCCTAGCCTTTTCCCAACTATGTTAGGGGACGGCGTCCAATATAACTGGATGCAGCTGAGTACAAGTATTTTACATAGAGCTACTGCCTATTTGACCTCCACAACCCAATTAATGACTAACACGATACGCCCGGCGTATTCCCATTGGAGCACCTAATCATTTTGCACCAAAGGTATTCCCATTTGAGAAAACTTTTGATGCAAAATGCATAGGTGCTCTAAAAATAGGTGCTCAAATGGGAATACTCCGATAAATGATAAATAAATACATGATAAATGATTGTATTTCTGTAAGAAGGTTTGTTTTACAAGTCAATCATGTTTTTTTTTTAAAACTAGATGAAGTCGGCGTTTTCTTATCTGACTACTCTAAGAAGAAAGGCCGAAACAAACTCACAGGTCATAGTCTCTTATAAAGTCCAGACATAATCTTGGTCAGTTCATGTGAAGACCGTGTAGATTGGTGTCTGAAATGGTCTTTTGAGGAAAGAACCACACAGACTGAGAGGACCTGTCCAGTCAGTGCACCTCTTTGTACTAGTGATACCTCTTCGTAAGACTGAATGACAGGCTTTTGGGCTTCTGACGACCCGTAACGACTGTCAAAGATCTACGTATGACAGCCGGCACCAACGGCTTCACGTTGTTTCCGAGGCACGGAGGGGTCTCGGAATAGCTATAGTTAAGTATTTTAAGTATTAGCTTATTTATACGTTTAGTATAATTTGTATTAAAGTTGAATAACCCAAAGTACCAGATTCCCGAAGGTATCCCTTTGTACTACTTGACCTATATACAGTGTGAGTCTTTATAATGTGCACATATCAAAATGAAAACTATGCTTAATTTTATCGACGGAAAAAAAAAACTGTTTATAGCACTTTTTAAATTCTTGTTCGCTGTTGTGACTTCTGTGTAAACAAAACGGTATAACTTTTAAACTAAACGATATATCACGATGAAACAAACTCAGTTATGATTGAAAATAAAAGGGCGTCCTCATAAAATAAAAGTTAAATAAAAAAAACTGCTGACAATTGAGAACTAAGGTGTTTTTTTGACAAAAATCTGATATTCTTTTCGTCACTTTTTAAAATAATTGTAAAATTTCTCAATAAAACCCCCCCTTACCTAGTTTTTTATTACTTTAAACTATTCTAAATCGTATTAGCTTTCTAAAAGTAAAAATACCACGTTTACAACTCAATCGCAACATTTCCTATCAGCTGTTAAAGAAAGGCCTTGCACACTGCTACGTACAAAAATACTTCAGCAGGCAGACAATTTTTTTTTTTTTTTACTTTCTTTCCACTTGTTTTCATTTTACAAAGCTACGTGGGAATTTATAGATTTTTATCCGGCTTCCAAAAAGGAGGAGGTTACGTGTTCGACTTTGTTTTGTACACACCGAGAACCGCATCGATATGTATCTTTACATACCGAGACCTTTCCGTGCCTCAGAAAGCATGTTAAGCCGTTGGTCCCAGCTGTCGTTCCTAATCTTTGCCAGTCTTTACGCGTCGTTAAAACTCGAAACCAGACTTACCATGGGGCATCGCTTATCCAGTTACTGGGTTGTGGAGGTCAGATAGACAGTCGCTCCATGTAAAATACTAGTATTCAGTTGCATCCGGTTAGACTGGAAGCCGACCCCAACATAGGCGGGAAAAGGCAAGGCAGATTGATTGAACTAATATTAAAATGGATAATAATTTGACAGGGTTGCGGTTTTTTAGGTACCTAATGGCATGGGTGCACGTAATGTATGCTTTAGTGGTTTACGGAAATAATAACGGTTTAATTGTAAACAACTGATATGGAGAACCAATTGTTTGACTAAAACTCGATTTTTGGGTTATATTTTGCATAGACCTTTTGGCATTAAACGCCTTAACCTATTCATTATTTTATTGCTTTATCTACAACAAAAATGATGTCTAGACAGTAATTTAGGTAATAAACTATGTATTCGTTTCATCAAGGGATTATCTCTCGAAATTAGCAAAAGCTTCGTCGTTATTACAGTCCCTTTTTTGTGCTGAAAGTTAAAAACAAAGTAAGTCCTAGGGGAATACCTTATTCTTGATAGAATACCTAGATACTTAGGGCAGATTTCACCAATAAAACTGTATGCAATCAGCACATCTAAACCGCGTTTAAGAGCTGTCAGTGTTTAGATGTGTGTGAACGGTGAGTGACCGCCTCAAAAAATCTAAGCAACATTTTATAAGAACATTCATGATTTACATATTTGAATTTCAAATAAAAATAAATGACACGTCATTGACGTCATGCATGAAATGAAAAGGCCAAAAATAAAAATATTGTTCTTCTAAACGAAGTTAAAGACGTGTTATTCTAAGGGCCACACAGGATCAGCACATCTAAGCCGCGTTCAAGAGCTGTCAGTGTCACCATTGTTGTGGATTATTGACTCTAACAGCTATTGAGTGCAGTTTAGATGTGCTGATCGCGTTCAGTTTTATTAGTGAAATTGGCACTTAGTCATAGGTAAACGAAGCTTTAAAAAGCAAAACAAATCACATAGATAAATACCGTTTCTACTAAACACGTGCTTATTTCGTCTGCTACACAAAACTAAGTACCTACGGCTCAAATGAATTCTCAATCCGTTCGAGTAAACCCGTACGAAGTTAAAATGTATAGAGCTGCACTCAGGCGCGGTAGTTATTATCGTTGCATTTAACACTTCAGTCGCTACAACAGTTCTATCTGTTTTCACAACAAAAGTAACGATGCTGGAAGTGTTGTTATTTGTATCGCTTTTGTTTTCAAGTTATTTTAGTACGACTGAGTACGACGAACAAAGCTCTTTGAAAATGTTTTGTATATTGCTGTTATTGAAGAATGTTGGGAAATATAGCTGTTCTTTTTTTACTCTAGTTTCCATTATATTACGTTTCGGTAGATATTTATAGTAGAAGGATTGAAAAAAAAAATGTATTAGGCGCAGTTCGAGTCCGCGTCGTTTGTTTTCGTGAAAACAGGTTGAAAATTTACTATGGTTTCCGATACTGCCGTAGCCATTGTATTTGCTCGACACAAGATCAGATTCACGGCCGATATGAGATAACTGCAACAGATTTTCTTACGGTTTCTGACACTGCCGTAGCTATTGTATTTGCTCAGCACTAGACTTTTTAAGCTCATTGCACTCCTTTTGATGCAAGCTTTCTCCGATTGCGGTTTTTTTTTCATTTCTGAGCAGATTTACGGCCGATATGAGACGAGATCTGACATCATTTTGCTATTGGCAACTTCATATTCATTTTTAACCTTATTTTTTTTCAATATTTCTGTGGTTTCTCTTTAAATCCTGGTAGTGCTTTATTAACTCTTGACAACGACATCAGAATAACTGATTTAGCTAAACACGTTTTTGCGTTAAACGAATTGATATTTCGAAACAAAGTGAATAGTAGAGGGTCGGGCGCATGCGCGTCATCTCGCAGTGTGACGTCACAAGCAAATTATATCCGGCCTTAAAATTGTTATAAATATGACCTATCTTTTGAATACTCAACCATTAATCTAGCATTAAAAGTCTGGTAGTTATTAGCGGTTGAAATCTTACATGTTTTTGTCGGTCAGAAATATTAAAATTTATACACGGTACAATTATGCGGCACGCTTTCTTTTGAGTGACAGGCACACGTGATTGCTGCTACCGTCAAAGGCACACAATTATTAAAAGGAATACATTAGACAGTTCTTTGAAACATACCTGTGTCAAAGTCTTTTGTTTTATTTTTATTTGGTATTTTTCTTCTAATTTTTAATTGACCTGATAATAATAATAATTGACTTGTTGGTTTACAACTAGTTTGTAAGAGGTGAATAGCCTTACTAGGAAATAAGGTCAAACTTGCGATTCAGATTCGAAACAGTGAAATCAGTCTGTTACATAAAATATACCTGGGTGTCTATATAGCTCACCCTATGATGAAAAGAGGCAAATATTGGAATAAACATTCAACTAAAAACAACCTACACTCCTTTGCAAAAAAAACGGGCGGTTTTGTTTTTTCTTCATTATTGGTACTTAATCATTTAGTTCTAAAGAGGTTTTAATAGCCAAAGTATGTTACTGGCACTTAATAAAGAGTCTAGGTATGAAAAACGTTAATTCCAAATTCAAAACATTTGTTTTTAAATATAAGAACAACTTTTTCAGTTTGTGAGTTCTTACTTACTTTTCGCGGGTTTGTGGTTAAAAGGTTATCAGGCAACTAAAACTAACTTTTCGTTTTTTTAGTAGAATAATTTATATTCGTCGCATAATCCTGCCTTATTGTGATTTAAAACAGATATATTTGTGTCGATTGTAATGGCAGATATAGCAATAAGAGCTAGTACAGTAAACTTCTGCTGGAAGAGGGGTGTAGTCAATATTACGTCTTACAGCGGTTAAAAGTGAGTCGTTCAACCGTCCAAAGAACCTGGACTCGATACCGAGAGACAGGTTCCGTGCAGAGAAGGCAAGGTTCTGGGAGAAAACATGACACAGAACCACGAGACGACCGCGTCTTAGTGACTCAGGCGCTGAGGAACCGCAAATACAGTTACATAGACCTCAAAAGAAACCTTGAAGAGGTACGAGGAGGACAAGTTAGCCTATGGACACTAAGAAGGAGGCTTTTAGCGGCTGATATACTCAGTCGACGACCAGCGCGGCCCCCCATGTTACTCCGTTAGCACCGGATTGCTCGATTGAGGTTCGCTAGAAATTGCCTCTCTTGGACACTATTCCTGGAGTAGCGTAGTCTTCTCCGATGAGGCTCGAATTTGTATGAATGGTGAGTGCCGACGTCGGCAAGTGTTACGAAGACCAGGGGAACGCTATGCCGAAGTGTGTTTTGAAGAAATCATCCCTTATGGTGGATCGTCCCTTATGTTTTGGGCGGGCGTAACTTCCAGCTATCGTACCGAGAGAGTAATCATTGAAAATGACTCACTAAATGCGCAAAGGTACATAACAGAAATCTTTTGTCAACATGCACAACCCGCACTGACTGTAATTGGTGAAGACGCCATTTACTTGGACGATAATGCTCAGGCCCCTCCGTTCTGGCGGCGTAACTTATATGCAAGAGGTCGGTATTCGTTGTTTGGATTGGCCAGCGCAGAGCCCCGACCTTAACCCCATTGAGCACGTCTAGGACCTCTTAAAATGGCGAGTACGATCTGTCCAACCACTTCCACAAAACGTCAGGGAGCTTAAACGTGTGATCTCGGCTGAGTGGGAACACATTCCACAGGACACCATCAAAAGCCTGGTGGAAAGCATGCCAAGACGATTACATGTCGTAATCGCTGCAAGAGGAAGTCAAACTCGTTATTAATTTTTATTTTTTAATGTCTTTAAAAAAAATACCACAAAATACTCGAAGTCTTAATTTCATTACATTGACTAAAACACCGATTGTAGGATTTAAGTGTTATAAACTATATTATTATTGATAATAAGAAATTTCTAGTCGTTTATGCTAATGACATACTAAAAATATTAATATTATCCATAGAGAAGCCAATCAAAATCAAAAGCCATTTATTCAAACTAGGCTGAGAATCAGCACATTTCGATCGTCAAAATTACATAAGATAGTCCCTCAAAATGCCCTCCCTTCACCACTTCCTAGTGCTTTAGCTTGGAAGAAAAAGTGGTGCAACAAACTCCCCAGCAGCTGCCTGTTCAGTTAAAAAAATTGATTATATACAGCACTGCGCAAAATAATTTAGGTACATTACGCAACAAAACATGAAATTAAATTAAATTCATTGCCATAAGTCAGCTAGTACACGCCAATATATATATATATATATATATAAAACGAAAACTATACTCAAGCAGAAATAAAAATACAAAACTCAAAACGTACGTAACGTCAGTATATGTAGCAGTAACTCGAAGTCACAAATCATAAACTAGGACCATCAAAGTAAAATAAATAAAGAGTTAATTACTAATAACAAAACAAAACCAAGGTCAGCAAGAGGACCAGTCACCACAAGCCGCACCCGGTGAATGACTGTAAGGTGCCCGTTTTTTTTTGCAAAGGAGTATATTATTGATGACAGTTTCTAAAATATTCGCGGAAACCAAATCGACTGCAAAAACAAAAGACTGGACGAAAATGAATGAAATGTCGAAAGATCAAGAAGACACAACAACAAACTGTAACAACTATGGAAATATCACATAATTTTCTATTCATTCACATTTCAGGCATAGCTGGCATCTTCACTCCGAAAAAGTTTGAGAGATTTTGTACGAAATCCTTCAACAGATCCGCCGCCGACACCACGTGATCGCATTGTTTACATTCATGAAGAGCGGCGTAATACAGGATTAGAGATTAACTTACGTGTGTCATCGTACTGCACGCCGTGGAACTCGCTGAAGCAGCGCTGCACCGCCAGCGTGTTCCAGGGCGTGGGGTCCCAGCACAGCAGCCCGTCGTAGTACGCGGGGCAGAACCCCTGCTGCACCAGCTGCTCATTTTTCGCCGCGCACTCCTCACTGACATTCTCGACTAACTCCGTATCAAACGTCGTTAGGTCCTCCAGCTTGACGACGTAAAATCTCTCTCGACTAGGAATTTGAGCTAATTAGCTTTGGTTTGTTCTTTGGTTGGCTATTTACACTAATATTAACACTTAATCACATAAATAGTCACTGCCACCGGTCTATCTGTGTTCAACTTCCATCGCGCCATCCGTGGGCAAGACGTGTGGAGCACTAGAGAGCCGCGAGCCTCAGGTGTCTCGTTCGGCGCGCCGGAGTCGAGCGGAGTCTGTGCAGCGCCTCCCAGTCCCCGGTAAGAACCTTACCATGATAACGTTGTTTGCTCGCGGCTTGTGTTCTAACTTATCAAGTGATAACGTTCCGAGTGCAAACATCGGCAGTATGTGCGAGTATTTGCGTATCGTGCAAGGAACTTTAGTTTTTAATTTAATTTCATTCGCCCCATTTAAGCCTTGTTGTCCGTGCAACCTGCAAAGAGACAACTTTGGTCATGTTATCGTGTAGATAAGTAGTGTACACACTTTATATGAGTTATTATTTGATACAGTCATAATGTGGGCTCAGTTACTATTCAAGGAGCGTGCTATAGATAACAAATACGTGGTACTATCATCGTTTCATGTAACATAACATTCATAAATATTAAACAGGAATAGGTAGTGATTTGATTGCAGTAATTAAGTGCGTTATCTACGATAGAGATATTTAATTAAATAATTGAACCAACGTTATGGGGAAGCATTATTGGATAGCGGTGGGAAATGCTGACGAGGTATTTAGGTCATGGGTTCGATGGTCAGGTCGGCCAAAAACTACGACGGGTCTATATGGTTGTTATGCGTTACGTAGGTATGTAAGTTTATAAACAAAGAATATATGTAATGCGTAATTATAAAAATAAATTTTAATCAATATGTAGGAATGTGGAATTCACACATGATACGGTCAATTAATTATAATCAGGAGGTAAACAGTACTTATTGAATCTCATCGTAGACGCTAAAACGTTTACTCACGTAAACAAATACTACAATAGTGATTATCTTAGAAACTAGTTCGAACAGGATTAGTTCACCGTTCTTTTAGTTCAATGGCACTTGTCCCACCGCTGACGAGGAAGCGAATAGCTTTCAACGATTTTCTCGCTAAAGAAGCGTACGAAAGATTGTAGGTCCCGTGTAGTAAAAGAGATACGTATATTAAGGCGACGATAAACGATTTTTAATAATATTAAACTGAAGATCACGTCTAAACGAGTAGTGCTGAGTGTGTGTAGTGCGAGTAGTAACGAGTAGTGTAGTAGTGATTTGGAAAACAAAAATTAAACTAGCTTCTGCCCGCGACTTCGTCCGCGTGAAATTTCTTGTTCCCCCGACCCACCGCGGTTATCGCATCGTATCGCATCGCCTGCCCGTGCTTTATTACTTCGTTTTAGCTTAGTGTTCTTTCTGATTTTTTTTTTCTTTTGCGCGGCTCCTAAGTGTCCTGGCGTGATGTTAAATAGCCCATAGCCTTCCGCGTAGTTCCAGATATTATCGCGTTCAAACAAACAAAAAAAAAATTCAGCTTTATTATAAGTACTTGAATAATTGTTAATAATAATAATCTCGAATTATTTCATGAATGACAATCTAAAGAAATTAGGTATTTGAGATTTTCATTTAAATCTTTATTCAGGTGGTCGTTAATTCCAGTAGATAGGTTGGTGGTTTCACATTTATGTGGATTAGTGGAACGTAACATTTACGAGTAAATAACGCCCATTTTTGCTCGCCGAGCAAACGAAGTTATTTCATCACTGCCATAGAATTTCCACTTTATATTCTAAAAACCTATGTTTCCTGAATAATCATATTAAGCTTTTATTTCTCTACAGTCCTTTGATAATGGACGGTAAAAGTTTAACAAGATTAAAAAGCATTTCGCTGAATTGTGTAGGTAATATGTCTAGTGCTGCCACGGCGTCGCGTTGGAAGAGAAATACCGGACAGAGGGAAGCAGTACCTAATTTGATTTATATGCACCTTGGAAGTCAATTAAATGATAAATGATTTTATTTCTGTAAGTAGGTTTGTACAAACACTTTTACAAGTCTACAAGTGTTTTTTAAAAACGAGATGAGGTCGCCGTTTCCTATCTGACTACTCTGAGAAGAAAGGCCGAAACAAACTCAGAGGTCACAGTCTCTTATAAAGTCCAGACATAATCCTGGTCAGTTCATGTGAAGACCATGTGATAGACCATAAATTGGTGTCTGAAATGGTCTTTTGAGGAAAAACCACACAGATTGAGAGGACCTGTCCAGTCAGTGCACGCATTTATCAGTAATCGCGCAGAACTTAAGGAGCTCAACTAATCGACGTACAATACCAAAAAAAAAAAACCGGCCAAGAGCGTGTCGGGCCACGCTCAGTGTAGGGTTCCGTAGTTTCCCGTCCGTAAAAATATAATAAAATATGTAAACGAAGTTAAAAATAATGCTTGCATATACGATTATACTACAAACTTAGTCCAGAAATTATTTTGTACAACTTTTTGTCTTTTTTGTACAAAAAATGTTGTTTCCATCAAGTTCAAAATGATTTTCCGAGAAAGTCCTTATAAAGTTCTACTTTTCAGATTTTTTTCATATTTTCTAAACTTATGGTTCCAAAGTTAGAGGGACACACACACACACACACACACACATTGTTTTTTACTTTTGGAGCGATTATTTCCGAAATTATTGACATTATCAAAAATGATTTTAGTAAACCCCTATTCATTTTTAAATACCTTTCCAACAATATGTCACACGTTAGGGTTGAAATAAAAAAAAAAATCACTTCCCACTTTACATATTCATAAAATATAAAACAATACTAATAAGACATTTTTTTCCAATTTTTATTTTACCACTTTGTCGGCGTGATTGATATACATATTGGTACCAAATTTCAGCTTTCTAGTGCTAACGGTCACAGAGATTAAGCGAGGATGGACAGACGGACGGACAGACAGACATGGCGAAAGTATAAGGGTTCCTAGTTGACTACGGAACCCTAAAAAGGACTTTTGGAAATTCAAAATTTTATCGAATTTTCCTGCTTTGATTTAATTTGAGTCACAAGTTTTTATAAGCTACGTGAAAAATATCCTGGTGTTCAGTAGACGTCAAACATGTTAAGGGGGGTAAACATAGAGTAACCATACCTACAGATCACCTATTAATATGCATAGCATAATCAGCCTATAACGTTCCTACTGCTGGGACACCAGGCCTCCTCTCTGTGAGAGGGAGTGGGCCGTAATCTACCACGCGGGCCCAGTGCGGGTTGAAAGACGTCACATGTCTTCGATTTTTTTGTTCTAGGACATGCCGGTTTCCTCAATGTTTTCCTTCACCGTTTTCAGAACAGTGGTGGTGAAATTATTTACACAAAATAAAGTGCCTGCCTGGGTTCGAACATATGACCTATAACTTGTAAGTCGGGGCCGTTACCACCATTGCTCCACACGTGAATGTATAATTTACATATACGTAGTTCTTTTCAAGAGGAGCTCGTGGCTAAGTAATAACAGCCGCACGGGTCGATCCATCAGGTTAAGCTACGCTTACCGGGGTTGGGCTGTGGATGGGTGACCATCTTTTCATACCGAGATTCCTCCGTGCCTCGGAAAGCACGTTAAGCCGTTGGTCCCGGCTGTCATTCGTGGATCTTCGACAGTCGTTACGGGTCGTCAGAAGCCTGAAAGTCTGACAACCAGTCTTACCAAGGGGTATCGTATTACCCAGTAACTGGGTTGTGGAGGTCAGATAGGCAGTCGCTCCATGTAAAATACTGGTATTCAGCTGCATTCGGTTAGACTGGAAGCCGACCCCAACATAGTTGGGAAAAGGCTAGACAGATTGATTGATAGGTAGTTCTTTTAAATAATAAATTGTGGTAAGTGCACATTCAAACAAATATCAAACAACAAATCACGCTTCTATTTCCTGAAGGATTAGGCAGAGGTGCACCTATAGTACACCCACATTTGACCATTTCGCCAGTTATGTTTAAGTCCTAAGTAATAAGGGCTGAGCCTATTGCCGAAAACCCAATAACCCTTTGCCCGACTAGGTACTCGAACCTAGGACCTCCTGCTTAGCAGTAGCTCTTTCGACCATTAGACAAACGAGCGAGAAAGACGCTGCTAATTTTACACATCATCTAAACTGACACAAAATTATTCGATTCATTGTATTTCTACATTTCATATAGGTAATAATAATAAAGCCCTTTTATTTCCTTAACATAAATACAACTTCATAAATAAGATTTCACTTAGTAAGTAACATAAACGTTACGTTTCTAACTTTCGCAAGACTCTCAAGTGGCTACCTATTCGACTTCGCAGGAACTCTCGCATATTGTGTCTGCTATTTAACATCCTTCACAACCCTAAAACACCTTCCTATTTGCGGGAACGCTTTTCTTATGCCCGTCCTTTTGATGTGCTTTGCAGGTCGCATCTTAGAAACCTCCTAAAATTTCCTTCCCATTCCACTGACTTCTACTCCTACTCCTTCACTGTGCACGCGGTTCGGTTGTGGAATTCACTTCCACCTGACATTAGGGACTGCCAAACTGTTGCAGTATTTAAAAGAAGAGTGAAAGAACACTATCTTTCTACTGCGTCATAGTTATTTTAGTGATATTTATTCTAGAAGTATGTATGTATTTAAGTATTTATTATATGTTTTTTTAGCTTAGTGAATTGTTTTTTTTAGATTTTATGTATTTTTATTTTCTCTCTTATTCTTACACACGGTGTCTACATCTTTTTTTATCCTTTGTCCTATCGCAGGTATGCTGGAAGAGATTTCTTTAGAAATAAGCATCACCTTTGCACGTAATTTTCTGTTCCTTTTTCTTGTCTGTTTATTTGTGTGTACATAAATGGTTAAATAAATAACAAATAAATAAATAAATAAGTTAAGGCCCCACACGGGTATAGGCCTCCTCCAACATTTTCCAGGCTGTCCTTGTCTTCGCTTTCTTTGTCCAGTCTTCTCCAGTTATTTTTTTAAATTTCATCTAGCCATCGTTCTCTAGGGCGTCCTCTGGCTCTCTTCCCTCTCGGACCCAACCAATTAGTGACCAGTTCTGTCCACCTTCCATCTGTTGATCTTGCCACGTGATCAGCCCACTTCCACTTCAGTCGTTTCGTATGCTGGAGAGCATTTCTCACTCTGGATTTTTTGCGTATATTTTCTATTTTTTGTTCATATAGATAATAGTTAAGAGTTAAAATATTCTTTAAATAATTTTACTTCTAAACCGATTAACCGAATTGAATGTTTAGTTAGCTCAATAATTATTTTAAAAACTGTAGTGTTAATCGATTTTTGTCGCTGACTGTACATAAGTATTTATATTTTTATGCGTTTATTGTGTCTCGTTATATTTTAAGTATCAAAGCATTATGAAAACAATACATTTCAAAGTGTTTTTGCATCTCTCTCTCTCACTGCCTAGCCTTTTCCCAACTATGTTGCGGTCGGCTTCCATTCTAACCGGATGCAGCTGAATAATAGTATTTTACACGGAGCGACTGCCTGTCTGATCTCCACAACCCAGTGACTGATTCACTGGGTAACAAGATACCCCTTGGCTTTAGTAAGACTGGTTGTCAGACCTTTGGGCTTCTGATTACCCGTAACGACTGTCAAAGATCTACCAAAGACAGATGGAACCAACGGCTTAATGTTCTTTCCGTGGTACGTAGGGGTTTCGATACGTAAGGGACGATCACCCATCCACGAAGCGACCGGTGGCAAGAGTAGCTTAACTTTCGATCGACCCGTGCCGCTGTTATTACGCCACGAGTTCTGCATCTGTTTGTAAGAATTAACTACATATGACATTATGTACCTACATAACTCATAACCTTTAGGAGTTGGTCTTATTTTTATAGTTCAATGACACAATCATGATTAACGTTTCTTTCTGGCAAGTGATACCGGCTGATTGATTTATACGTATTTATTTACGTATGATAACAACGTATCGTGAAACTGAACGTAAATCACTGAGTCTATAAAGAGGTAAATGAGTGTGTATAAGTTTGTTTGTTTTAGTTTGATGTGAACATACACACCTTGTGGGGTTTCCACAGTGTTTGGATTAAGAAAACTTTGCATTATAATACATTTGAGAGTTTATGACTTTTTTTTCTTCTAATTTGTCGAGCACTTAAGATTTTTTGTCGAATTTATTGATTAGTCTACCGAGTCGATGTTTGCAATTTTGCAAAATATGTCGTTGTTAATGTAGGAATACGTGTTTTTTAGCAAGCCTTACAAGTTTGTGAATAAATGTTTATTATTTAGAATTTCCATTATATGTGCGAGGTTTTTATCGATATGTTTTCTTTACTTTTACAATTTATGAATACATTATGAACGGCCAATGTTCAGCTAAAGATTGTGAAAAAAGCAGATTTTTGGAGGCTCATACTGATTTTGTTTCTCCAAATTTTTATTTTTCGTTTTGATAAAAACCTAGATACAGAGCACAAAATACGTATTAGTTCCAAAATTTGTTAGAAATATATGTTAAAACGCTATAACCACGTACGAGCGTTTGTATGAAAAGTATGACGGGTAAATCTAATGCCGCGGTCCCACAGCCCGCTTTCTCACAGGCCAGACCGCGCCAGGCCAGGCCGCAGGTCGTGGGCTTTTTTTTTTGTGGATGGGAAATCATCAAATAACTTCTCCCGCTCTGGGTGGAGCGGGAGGGCGTGTCAGACTTCTACTGACTAAAACCCACCCGTGTTCCTTCAGTTACCTGTGCCAGGGCCACGGTAACTATTTCGAACAACCCGCAACCCTGGCGGGCATCGGCCCTAGCGGACCCCTTCAGCTAGTGCTGACATCTCTTTGAGGCGCGCGTGGAACACAACGCGCAGTCGACCCGGGCCTGGCCCTTACCGGACGGCGAGCTACCCGTTGCTCCATCCGCAAGCTCGCGCCTACGGTGGCCGGGAATCGGCTATCGATTCCCGACGCCCAGGGCGTCTCCTGCGGCGACTAGGGGCGTAAGGGCGCAAAGATTGCCTCTCCGTCACGCGTTCAGCCTCCTCCTTCGCGAGCATTACTGCTTCGCAGAAGGAGGTGACGGCTTCCCATGCACTCTCGCTCCGTATCATAGCCTGTACCAGGGCTGGACGCGAGAGATCGCCGCCGCCGATCGCCTCCGCGAGCACGCGGCGGTGCTCTGCCCAAGCCGGGCAGACCTCCAACGTATGCTCCACCGTGTCCTCTGGACGATCCACACAATGGTAACACCCGGGCGTTTCCTCCCGCCTTATGCGGAACAGGAACCTCCCGAAGCAACCGTGTCCGGTGAGGACCTGCGTCAGGCGGAAGGTGAGGATGACGTGACGCCTCTCCAACCACTCCTCAAAGAGAGGACTTATCGCCGCAATGGTGGCGTGCCCAGGAACAGTCGGCCTGCGGTGGCCTGTCGTCGCCTGTCTGAAATATATGGGATAATCCGTAGAATGCTCGGCACGGGCCGCGACAGGCCTCGACAGGCACAGGCCGCAACGCGCCTCGACAGGCCATGGGAAGAGAGAGGGTATCTTGCTGTTCTATCATTTTATCAAGCTTTTGGTCTTATTTAAAAACCGTATCTATACTAGGAACCTAGTTGTTTCTTATTTCAACAACAAAATGGTACAAAGTTCAACATGAATTAACAATATTCAGGCATTGCCAATTACAAGAGTCTTTGATAGCAGCAGATTGCTGTTTGTATAATAATAAAAGTAAACCATCATGGATTGGTGTCTGCTTCAAATTGAGGGCCGGGAATATTTACCTACTCAAATTAAATTCTCTGTAGAGAAGTATATTTCTGACTGCCATTTACGTATAAAATAATGGGGAGAAATTAAGGAATTATAAAGAAATAAGTAAAAAGCAAATAAGAACATTTATAAAGCCAAAATGGTGTCTGGTTTTTACAAGCAGTGCTTTCTATCGAAATAAATGATGCAGTTTCCATTTAATGAAGTTTTACTAATTGGAAACTGTAAAACCAAGTTATTGCAAAATCCGGAAATATATCCGTTCGTTAATAAACCTGGGTCCGTGCATGAATGTTTCGAATCTGTCCCTTTTTCATGCTGTTATTTTAACGAGAAAAGTTTCAGCTTCATCAACAAATAAGTAAATAACAATCCCCAACTGGCCGTTTAAATTTTGGAAAAAATTACATCGGTCCGCTTTTTACATAAAAATAACACGCCATCGGATATCAGTTAAAATCAAAGTTTCGTTTTAACCAGCAAAATTATGCCCTCGGGACTACAAAAAAAATCCGTTTAACTTACTACCGGCCTTTTCCAATAATTTTCTGAAAGCCTATAGGGAAATACAATTTTTCGTGAGTGGAATTAGTTTTTCTCCTACAGAAGCTCGCAGTTTTAAACGAATAAAGCTAGTTCGCCTATTAACTGTAAATAATCAATGTACGAGGGGTGATCAAAAAGTAATGATAATCGGGTAGTTCCAGTGCACATAAAAATAAAAATAAAATTTTTTTTGCTTGCTCATATACCCACCAGGTTAGCATAAAATAATCATATAAATAGGGCATGAGTCCCGGGAGGTACATTCCCGACCGATCACCATGTTCGGCAAGCCAATCCCTTGGGAGACGCGAGCCAAATACCTCGGTGTGACCCTCGACCACCACCTCTCCTTCGCTGAGCACATAAAGCAGGTGCGTTCGCGCGCCGCTTTCGCTCTCGGTAGACTCCACTCCGTTCTGAATGCACGTAGCAAATTGTCACTTAGGTGCAAATTGCGCATTTATACAGCGTGCGAATGCCCCATCATGACCTATGCGGGTTCAGTGTTTGCGCACGCAAAACCTCACCTCATTCATAGGATGCAGGTCCTCCAAAACCGTTTCCTCCGAAAGGCAACGGGAGCCCCTTGGTTCGTTCGGAACGAAATCCTCCACGTAGATCTCGACATTCCCACCATCTCCCAGTTCTTGAAACGCAATTCCAAGCGTTTCTTCGACTCAGCCACCAACCATCGCAACCCTCTGGTTGTCGAGGCGGCTAGCTATGTCCCCTCTCGTATTAGTAAGGTCCGCCGCCCTAGGCTTGTCCTCTCAGATCCCGACGACCCCATAACTCTTCTCCAGGAGAGCAGTAGGGACCGTAGGAACAAAATCAAATCGACATACCGACCTCGCCGCCGAGGTCCCTCGCGACGACCCCGTAATAATCGTCCTCCCCCCCGTCCCTTGCTCGGGTATGATGTGCCAGCTGGTGGCGTAGCTGAGCCAGTAGCTTTAAACTCCCCTGACAATAATAATTCTAATCTCATCCAGCCTGTCCCATCTTGCTGTCCTCCCCCCAGCGACGCCCTAAGCCGAGGCCCGTTCCCCACAGGAGGAGCCCTTAGCGTGTAGTCGCTTAGTCTGTAAGTTCAGCAGCCCCTAGCTGGAGGCTTTGAGTCATCTTAAGGCAGCCACAGGATAGTCCGGTTAAGTAGTCTCGACCTCTCTAGGTCAACTACGAGATGCCATACATAAAAAAAAAGGGAGGTACATTCATTTGAATACGAACAGTCGAAGAGATAACATCAAAATGCAGAAAATCGAAATTAGAGCTGTCATCAAGTACCTCTGTTTGAAAAAAATGTCTACCAAAGACATACACATTGACTTAGTGGAAACATTGGGGGACTCTGCTCCTCCATATTCCACAGTTGCACGCTAGGCGAAGGAGTTTAAACTGGGCAGAACATCCACGGAAGATGAACATCGCGAAGGACGCCCATCCACGTCCCTCATTGAAGATAATGTGAAAAAAGTCGAAGATGTCGTGTTGGCAGATCGGAGAGTAACCATCAGACATATAGTTGAGGTCACAGGGATCTCATATGGCAGTGTTCAAAGAATCTTCACGAACGAATTGCATATGAAAAAGGTCTCCGCGCGTTGGGTGCCGAGAATGTTAACCGACGAGCAAAAGAAAAAACGAGTCGACATTTTGAGAGCGAATCTCGAAAAGTTCCAAGCAGATCAGGAAAATTTTTTGCCACGTTTCGTGACGATGGACACGACCTGGGTTCACCATTTCGATCCTGAAACCAAACAACAATCAATGACCTGGAAGCGAGCTTCCTCACCGACGCCGAAGAAATTCAAAGTGTCAAGTTCAGTGGGAAAGATTATGGCGTCCGTTTTTTGGGACGCTGAAGGAATAATTATGGTGGAATATTTAGAAAAGGGAGACACTATATTGGGCTCTTACTACACAGACCAAATAAGAAGATTGCGGGAATCCATTAAGGAAAAAAGACGCGGCAAACTGCGAGCTGGAGTGCTGTTTCACCAAGACAACGCACCAGCTCACAAAGCCGCAGTTGCGATGGCTGCCATTCAAGAATCGGGATTCGAACTGCTCGTAAACCCGCCCTATTCGCCAGATCTAGCTCCTAGCTTCTATCTCTTTCCTCGGCTCAAGGAACACCTCCGGGGCAAGAAATTTGAAGACGATAGCGAAGTGATGACCGCTGTTGAGGGGTTTTTGGAGGGTTAAGACAAAGATTTTTTTCTAAGGGAATTTTGGGTTTAGAAAAAAGATGGACTAAATGTATTGACTTGTTAGGAGACTATGTAGAGATTTTTTTTTTAAACTATAATCACCGTGTTTAATATTCATTATCATTACTTTTTGATCACCCCTCGTACCTACATAACATAATATATTAGGCTACCTATATTGTTTTGAAAAATACCTCGTAATACCCCGTTTCTGAGGTTTTTAAACGGAGTTTATCCATTCGATAATGATTATTGGTTCAGAATCGTGTTTATGTGTTCAGTTTTCAGATTTATCTTAAAAGTCGAGTAAATTACTATCGAGGGTTTATCTGAGGATCTCAAAAACCGAGCATTAAGAATTCGCTTCAATAGATGATTTTGTCGAATCAAGAGTTTAAACTCCGTTTAAGAATTCTTCAGAAATCGGGCATAAGTAGTCTGACTCATACCTGTAATAATATTATCAAAAAGGTAAACATTTCATTTGTTATTTTCTTTGTGACTTAAAGGCAGGCAAGACATGAAAAGCCATCGTAAAACACAATAATTTGGTGCAATTTAATGTACCTACACTAATCGTAAAAAATAATAACAAATAGGAGAGGAATAAAGGAGTTATTATGTTCATGTATTTATAGAACCTTTGTAAAATAAATTTTCGGGAGCCTTTGTAGCGCTCAATTTCATTTCACATTCATAACGAAAGGCTTATGATTGCCAATCGCTCAGATTAAATCACATAATCATAAAGGAGAAAGAATCAAAAATTTCCATATCCTGATATCCCACACATCTTCATTCATACTAAAATAAAATAATAACGAAATAAAAGAACGTTATTTGATCGTCGGTGAAGCACTCACGTAAAGAAAACTACGTAAAATGATCAAATATTAAAAAGATTTCATTTCTCGAGAGACAAAATTTGTTGGCACGAATCGCAACAAAGGGAATAGCCGATATAAAGAGCCAACAATAACTAATTCACAGAGAAGACGTGAATTTCGGCTTGTTTCCGTCAATTTATAAGGAAATTGCCGTTCGCAAGTCGGCCAACAATGGAAGTATTCCCATTTTTATTGGTTTTATTTTTATTTGACACTCCTTGGTTGGTGAAAAAACAAATACTTGTAGGTCACGACTGTACTGATTGTAGCGCGCCAGTATCTTGTTTGATGTTGATATGATTTGATTTATCACACGTCTGTACAGTTAAGTAGACTTTGATCGCGGTTTGTCTCAAGTGGCTGCACGTGTACTCGACTGTACCTCGCAGGCAATCCTGGCGATATATTAAATTGCCTTTGGAACCGAATTTCACAGGCCTCAGCTTCGAAGCCTCGATGCCAATACTTCTTTTATTGTATTTCCTGAGTTTAGATATTTCTTGTTTATAAACAAAATAGATTATGGTAGATTATATTCTTTTTTTTAATGTCCAGAATTATAATGCTAGTAAAGGCTCAATTATTTCCAACGCTGGATACCTCCTTTTTATTATTTATTGATGGCGTTAACTTACTATTCTTTAATATTATCTCAGCCTGGTGCTCGTAGTAATCCTACTTAAGTACCTACAAAAGTGAGATTTCGAGATGATAAATTAATAATTGGTTCATGCATAAACGAGATTTTTTAGAGATAAATAAAAGCGTGGAAGATGAATCTAGGGTTCGGATTATTTAATTAAGTTTTAGAGAATTGGTTCACTTGAAGCTAACAAAAGAATAGCGCTATGTAGCGGAAGTAGTGACTCGTTAGATATTGTTTTATAACCGCTTTGTATAGTCTCAGGTGATGACGGACATAACAGTCATATTAGAAGCAGACTCTGCTTCTAATATGACTGTTATGTCCGTCATTAGCATTATTTATGAAAATGGACAAACAAAAGTATACAACAACAAAAACACGCATCACTTCCACCGTTACAATAGGGTTGAAAACGAGCGCAAAATGTAAAAGTGACGGTGAGAACAATAGATATAAAATGGAAAGTCGTTTGGCGCGTATTCAAGCGTAATCGTTCCGTTTGTTTCGTTTTTGACAATCGTCTGATTCCGAGCGGTTTCGGACGATTTCAAACGTTTAAACGCGGATGCGCAGCGGCGAACTTTCACTGGTGAATATTCATTGTGTAAGGGTTTATTCATGTGTAGAACGCTGGCACCAGCAGCGCCGATATTCCAGCGCTTTTCGGCAAGCGCTGGCACGTCAGTACCTATTGTCAATACCGGTCGGCGCAGGCAGTTTTCATACTTTTTAGGGTTCCGTAAATCAAAAGGAAAAAACGGAACCCTTGTAGGATCACTCGTGTTTCTGTCTGTCGGTCTGTTTGTCTGTCTGTCACAGCTAATTTGCTCCGAATCTAATGGACCGATTAAGTTGAAATTTGGTACACATATGAATTTCTGTGACCTAATCACGGACGTATTTAGTAAATAAATGAATTATGAATATGGCGGTTACTTTTGGGGCAAATAAAAAAATAAAAATTGTAAACTATACTGTGTGACATATCAAATGAAACGGCTTACTGAAGGGACTCAAGTAGATTATTTTTTATAATTTTAAAATAAATTGTTTTAAAGTTTTTTTTAAGAAAATAGACGAAAATTTAAATTGACCATTCCTCCCCTTATCTCCGAAACTAATAGTTAAAATTTAATCTAAAATTTTTCAAAAATTAAGAAAACAGTGACAGATTACAGAAAAAAATATAAGAAGTCTATGGTCTTAAAATAACATGGTAAATCTCAAAATATAGAGCATACAAACTTACGTTTGGAGTTGGAATGTATGGGAAAACATGTTTTTTCAACTACAATTGTTAAGTTTGTTCTTGGAATAAATACATCCCAAATACGGAACCCTTCATTGTGCGTGGTCTGACACGCACTTGGCCGGTTTTTTTTTCTTGAAACGCTGGCATATTGGCGCCGGTTACCAGCGTTCTACATGAATACAATGTAAGTACCCATTGAATCATATACGAACGGAAAGTATCGGAAAAGTAATTTATTTTTCAATAGTTCCGGATCTACAGCTTTTTCATTTGCAAGGGATTTGCATAATTACTTAGCTGGCGCATTATGCTTTGTAGACGATTTAATTAAATTGTGTTGTGTGACTTTTTTAGCATTTCTCATGAATTATAAAATATCAATAATATCAATAAAGATCGAAACCCATTTTTTTGTTTAATAATATTAACGAATAAGAATAATTACATTCGTAATAATTCTCATACTCAAAAATAAGAAAACATACAGAAAAATTAATAGGGTAGTAAAGCAAATGAGAAATGTCGATTAATTCCGTTCTAATACCAATAACTAATATCACTGGTATTTGTTTCAACTCATATTCATTTTCTACTAGACTATGCCCGCCCCGGCTTCGCACGGGTGTACTAATGAAGAAAATAAGACCAGATCTTAACAGTACGATCATCTAACGAAATAAAATGACAAATAAATAATTTTACAACGATAAAACAGTGAGTTTTATAAGCTACTATTGCTGGTATTTTTAAAAATAGCAGGTATAATATAACATTTTCCAACTTTTTATTACTTTTTTTTCACAAAATAACAAAATATTACTTTTTCGGGTGTAACAGCATAGGTAAAAATATTGCAAGAAACTGAAAAACAAAACGTCAATCTGTCAATATTTTTGAAGATCTCCCTACAGTCTTTTGTCTTACTCACTTTTTTATATGGAGATTTTTTATCCAAAATTGTTCACTTTTCCGTACAATTTTTCAAACATTTTCTTTCATTCAAACATTGTCCTGACAATTACAAACAATAAAAAAACAATTAGCCAAATAGGTGCAACCTTTCTGAACTGATGCGCTTACATACATTTGACAATTGATTTTTATTTATATAGAATCCGATCGGATACCATTTTTTACACTAATACTAAAACAAGTTTAAAAGGATAAGGTATAAGCTTTAAGATATAAGGTAGTAGGTACATGTACCATTAATTGAAAAAAAAATCTGTTAGATCCAAAAAAATAAAATTTACCCTTTCTCGCAGGAAAAAAAATAATAGCAAGATGATTCACTTATCTCATAATTAAACTATTCTTACCTATACCTTTGTAGAAATATTGGAATGAAGTGAATTTGGATTACATTATATAACGATTTCTTCGTTCGCACACTAAATTTAATTATTTAAAGAATGTATCCGTTCGGAATAGAAAATAAATATGAGTTGAAACAAATACCAGTGGTATTAGAGCGGAATAAAAGAAAATGTCTACCCCACTAAACTCTTACCTCCATTACCGTTTTACCGATAAAGCATAAACATCATCCAGTAAACGACAAACGATAAAGATTAATATACCAAACAAACAACGAGACAAAACTGTGTGCATCAGGGATTTCAACACAGTTATAAATGATCCGAGGGGCAGTCAACCACTCCCCATAATAGTGTTTGTGGAAACCCGTTTCAATTTATAACGTTAGTATTAAAGTTAACCTATAATAACTGTCTCGTTTAGACATAAAGTGGCACATTAAGTTTGTATTAAGAGGACTACAGGACCTACACGAACTAAACGCAAGTTTTATACTGCCTAAAAGTAAATGTAGATATACAGCGGTGGGGTTATTATTAATTATTATTTTTTTTACATTTCTCGGGACCCTGGGCTCCCGGACCTTTGGAAGGCGTACGAGGAGCCGAAGCCAACTCGCAGAGGCCCCTTAAATAATTTTAAATGATAAGGAGGCACCAACGGACGATTATGCCTATCTGCACTATGCAAGTGCACTCAAGGACAACCCCCGGTTGGTGCAGGACTATTGTTGTACGTGGAAACAAAACTTGGGAAGCTATGGGTTTGGGTGGCTAAAGTGGATTGGGTAACTTGAACTATGGAAGAACTATGTCCCCTACCTGACCAATGTTATAAATATATACACGGATAAAATGGCAGGGGGTGACTTGCACACTCATTAAGCGGTCGTTTCCGGGGGCCCACCCCGGAAACGGCCGCTAGCACATAGTGACGTAGCGACAAGGGGGCAACATTTCCTGAGGTGCTTGAGGAGTGGAGAGGTATCCCACGGCTATCAGGACAATCCCGGAAGTACGGTCAAGATCCCTACCAGCACCTTACTGGTTACTGGAATACTTCCTTCCTCCGAGCATGTTTGCTCTTGCGAATTTCCACTCAAGCCGGCCAATAAAGGCAAGAAAGAGGTGGGAGCTCTGTTCCTCGTCAGTGTCCACTCCAGCCGGCGAATTAAGGCAAGCCAGAGATGAGGACAAGATTTCTCCCGGGAGGTAGGGTCCGTGGGGTCGCTACTGCCCAACAGCTCGCCACATGCTGCACTGCGGGTTTCTGTATCTCTCTTGGTCTGGCTCCTCATCCTAGACCCGTTCCGGCAAAGTAAATTCTACCGGCATAGACCTAAAGTTCGGAGCGCGCAAGTCCCACCACGACGTCAACGAGATACAGAGATACAGCGGTGGGGTTATTATTATTATTATTCAATTAAGAGGTTTATCACAAAATTTTGTTTTGACAGATTAGTTACGACGACGCATCGCATTATGTAGCAATTTGGCAGTTATAATTACGTTTATTTTGAGTTTTATTATATATTTTGTTTGTAGAAAGTATACAATTTTAATTTCTTATTAACTAACGTGTATTCTGATATAAATTTTACATAATAATATTAATTTAGTATGGATAAATTAACAGTTAATTCTGAGCGTATTTAGTAGTTTTATGGTTTTATATGGGATTTTTTTAATAGATATTCCATATAAGTATATTTCAAAATTCTGAGGCAGCTATGGACTAAATATTTAACAGATATTATTATATATTTTTAAATTCACACAGGCCAGTTGGCGTGGTTGGTTAAGATACCGCCTATCATGTCGCTGGTCGTGGGTTCGATTACCATCCAGGACAAACATTTGTGTGCATGAACATGTCTGTTTGTCCTGAGTCTGGGTGTAATTATCTATATAAGTATGTATTTACAACAAAAAAAAAGTAGTATATGTAGTATATCAGTTATCTGGTTTCCATAGTACAAGTTCTGCTTAGTTTGGGACCAGATGACCGTGTGTGAAAATGTCCCAGGATATTATTATTTTCTCCTTTATTTATTTTTTTAACTTATTTTATTACATTTTTAAATATTTTTATAAAAACATTAAAAAAAAACATTTAAAAATATAAAAAATAGTGATCCGCCGGTAGCGGGTGCAGGGTCCAAGCTACCGGTGGTTAGGGCCCCAGAGAGAGGAACCTCCTCACAATACGCGCCGTATCAAGGAGGACTGCCTTCTGAATCAGGCCCTTCACCCAGCCACCCAACGAGAGCCTCTTGAGATGTTGGTCGAGGCTCTTAGCGATAAGGCCATTGACCGTAACGACTATCGGCACAATGATTGCCGAGTCCACATTCCACATAGCGACAACCTCGTGGGCTAAGTCGAGATACTTCAATTGTTTCTCCTTCTCAGCCTTCACGAGGTTCTCGTCATGCGGGATAGTGACATCGATTATCATTGTGCGGCGCACTGATCGATCTATTACCACTATATCAGGCTTATTGGCTACAATAGTCCTGTCAGTGATAATAGATCGATCCCAGTATAACGTGACATGGTCATTCTCGAGAACTGGGTCGGGCACATACCTGTAATACGGTACCTCAGAGTCCACAAGGCCGTATTTCAGAGCAAGTTGCTGATGGATAATCCTGGCTACTTGATTATGCCTGTGCAAATACTCGCCGTTAGCTAAACGAGAACACCCAGAAGTAATATGTCTGATAGACTCACCGGGACAATGGCATGCCCGACATATGTCGATCGTCCCGTCTTTCATTATATACTTCCGGTAGTTATTCGTTAGCATAACTTCATCCATAATCGCACAGACTGAACCTTCGGTTTCCCCAAAGAGGTCACCGAAGCGTAGCCAGGCCACGGACGCTAAGAAATCTACGTCGGGCCCATGAAGGGCCCGGAAAAAGCGTCCGTGAAGCTCCTTGCTTTGCCATACTTCCTTGCGGTCGTTGGTACTAAGCACCACAGGTATGCGCCAGTTTTCTTTAGCCAAGGACAACGGGGTGAGTCCCTTGTCTACTGCAACTACATCTCGGTGCATACCCACGTCAGCCTTGAGAAAATATTCTCTGAGACTGCACACCTCGCGATTGTGGAGGGTCTTAGCATTTAAAAAACCTCGACCCCCGCACTTCCGCGGAATGTACAGCCTCATGACAGACGAACGTGGGTGATGCATCCGGTTTGCAGTCAGCAGTGACCGGACTCTCCTATCCAGGGCGTTTAGTTCCATCTGGGTCCACTTTAGTATGCCAAAGTAGTACATCAGGACCGGCATGACCCAACCGTTAAAGGCGCGCACCTTGTTGCCGCCGGACAAAGAACTATTAAGTACCTTTTTCAGGCGACCGAAGAAGCGCTCCTGCAACGATTTTTTCATGTCAGGTCCGTTAATGCCTAACCCCTCTGACATACCCAGGTATTTGTAGGTATCAGTTGCGGAGAGTGATCTCAGGTTTATAGAATCTGAGAGTTGTAGTCCCTCAGATTCCACAATCCCGCCCCGCTTTACATGTATGACTGCACATTTATCTACACCAAATTCCATCCTGATGGAATCACTAAAAGTTTTAGTTACTTTTAGTGACTCCAGCAGTTGCAATTTGTTGGTGGCAAACAGTTTCAAATCATCCATATAAAGCAGGTGGGATATTACCTGACCCCCTCTCCGCAAAGGACAGCCCAGCCCTGTACCCTCCAGCAGAGTGCTAAGAGGGTTCAAGGCTAAACAAAACCACAGTGGACTCAGACTGTCGCCCTGGAATATTCCCCGCTTAATCCTAATAGGTTTGTTGCTCCCCTGAATTTGTCGGCATCCTGGATAACGAAGAACCGTCCTCCACAGAACCGTCCTCCACTGCCCCATACACGTCGTTAGGAAGGTGCTCAGAGTTGTATCAATTTTGTACAACTCTAACACCCTCAAGAGCCATGTATGCAGCACCGAATCAAAGGCCTTCTTATAGTCTATCCAACATGTCGACAAATCCTTTCGGGATCGACGGACCTGTTGGCTTATGGCCATGTCAATGAGGAGTAGCTCCTTGGTGCCGCGGGACCCATTCCTACATCCATTTTGAGAGACAGACATAATAGAATTCTTTTCTAAATGAGAATTAATTTTCTCTCTCAAAATGGATGTAAGAAGTTTATAGACCGTCGGCAAACAAGTGATCGGCCTATAATTTTTGGGTTCCGTGGCATCACCTGACTTATGGAGCAGGTGAGTAACTCCTGTTGTAAAGAGCTGTGGCAGTGACCCAGACTCTAAGGCCGACTGGAATTGCGATGCTAAGCACGCGTGTGAACTTTGCAGCCATTTAAGCCAAAAATTGTGCAGTCCGTCCGGTCCCGGAGATTTCCAGTTCGGTATCGGGCGGGCTGCACTGGCTACATCGGAGGAAGTAATTATTACTTCCTCCATCTCCGGTATGGCGTCACACACGCGCTCAACATCCCGCATCCATTCAGCCTCAGTATGGCAAACGGGCACCGACCAGATGTTACGCCAGAATATGCTAGTGGCATCATCATCCGGGCGGCATACGTCTGCCACATTTTGCTCAGGTCGCTCCCATGCTCTATACACCCACCTTTGATCACGCTGGAATATGCGATTCTGGGTATACCGCTCAACCCGTCGCTTATACCTACGGATACGGCTTGCCCATGCACAGACCTTCTGCTTCAGGAAGTCAATGCGCTCTGTGACACGGGACATATATTCTTGAGGACTGATTCCAGTCCCCGAGAACGCCCGCCTCACAAAGCGCATTATTATTATTATTATTATTAATTAATTTTCTTATGTAAGTATTTCAATCCACGAGCTTAAAAAAGTGCCGTCGCACATTTTATGAAAAACTTGCTTCGGAATTTTGGCTTTATTTATATAGATAAGAAGAAAAAATGAGAAAAGTGAGGACGCTATAGACTACACTAATAACTATTCTCCACCACTCAATAAGTCAATGTTGTAGTTTCAGTTTCTCACAATCAGAACAACAACGCCAAAGTTGGCCGTTTAACGCAAATATCACAGCCGAAATGTAATAGCGCCTTTAAGTCGACAGGCGATACGGGTGACCGGTGACAAGTAGATATTTTTCCATAGAGGGGTTTGTGGCTAAGTAATGATTTAACAGCTGCTCTGTCCGTGGATGGGTCACCATATTTACATGACAAGACCCCTCCGTGCACGGAAAGGTACGTAAGTAGGTACGTAGGTAGGTAAGGTAAGGTGCTCCGTGTTCAGAAAGCACGTTAAGCCGTTCGTCCCGGCTGTCATTCGAGGATCTTTGACAGTCGTTACGGGTCGTCAGAAGCCTGAAAGCCTGACAACCAGTCTTACCAGGGGGTATCCTATTACCCAGTAACTGGGTTGTGGACGTCAGATAGGCAGTCGCTCCATGTAAAATACTGGTATTTAGCTGCATCCAGTTAGACTGGAAGCCGACCCCAACATAGTTTGGAAAAGACTTATAGGCAGATGCACTGATAATAAAAAATCCACTCACCGTCTCAAATCGTCCGCAAAAAAAGAATGAATAATTTAATATAATATTGATATTGATATTTTTACATACATTTTCTGCTTTATAAAACAGCAGGTGCTGTTTTATAATTTTATGACAAATATGTCTCATGGCCAGTTATACTAAATAGGGCCCTGGGTTTCAGCATTATCATCGACTACAGTTATTGCCTTGTAAGCCATATTTTAAAGCACATATATTGAGTCCTGAACAACAACAACAAGGCGGCGGTGAGGATGTGGAGATGGAACACGAGTTCTTCACACCTGACGCTGACCCAGAGTCCGATTCTGAAGAGTATTCTTATGATGATGATATGCCTTGGAAGGTATGTTATTACAGTCACAAAATTGTAACCTGTAGCGCCCATATTAATAAACCTGGTTAAGTTATCCCAAATGTAAACATTAAGAATTGATTCTTAATGTTTACATTTGGGATAACACCACTTCAGGTAAGAAACTAAGCTATTCTAATTAACAACAGCCATTGAGAATAGAGTGATTTTTTAAATTGTCTAATAAAGCTTGCAACGGCAGACTTTAATTTATTCCCCTATGTCAGGGGTCACGGGATTTCCTGCAGATGAAAGGTTAAAGGATAATAATATCTTCTGATGGTACGTATTTCTTAAGCAAAATTTACACTGAGCTGGTAATGGCTTTTTAGTGCTTTACGTGCTAAAAGTCCTACAACAACACACTGCACTTGAAGGCGAATTTAACAGTACACGCTAAACAGACTTTTTGCTCATGTCTTTATTTAGAATACAAGTACTTTTGGGTTTAAAAAGGCAAATCGAAAAAAATATGCATTTATTTAGCACAAATTAAATGTCACACAACATAATCTGCAAATAAAAAAAAAAATAAAAAGTGTAAAGTGCGTTGTAAGAAATTAGCAAGAATGATGTGCCTCACTGCTACGCCGCATAAACATGGCTGCCACTTCACACACCAAAAACGAGACTTACAAAAAAAGTAGACCCGTTCATTTTAGAAATATCATTATTTAAATTAAAATAAAATGTATATTTTTAAGTATAAATTATTTATTTAATAAAATAATGGTAATGTATTTTTTTTCGTTTAAATAACGTAGCTAGTGCTAGGCTGACTTGAACCAGATTGACACATAAAACTATATTTTTTTATTCTGGAGGTTTTAGCATATTTTCCTGCTCAGGTTTTTTCAAAAACTTAAAAATGTTTTGGCAATTCTTAACATATTTAATTTTTGCAATTAACTCTGCCTTCACCATGTCCAGTGACAAGCAGTTTCGCTCGTCGGTCCACAAATTTCCCATTCATGAAAAAACGCGTTCTACGGAAGCATTGCTTATAGGGATTAAAAAAAAATCTATTATTTTCGGCAGTTCTGTGAAGGTTGAGGTGACTTTGAATAACTCAATCAACTGACAATGTTGAATGAACTGATTATGTTCGGCTGTCGTTTCGCTGTAACCACCCGGTCTGACCCGGAGATATCGATGTTAAGCCCGTAGACTCCGGGTCAAACCCAGACTGGTGGCAGCCCTACCCATAAGCCCAGTTTAGAAAAAATGCCAGACAAATTATGCCTGACGCTGGCTTTCAACTGGACGAAGATTGGTTGTAAAATGCACAGGCAACAGCGACAAAACGAGTTTTAAGAAGTATGATTAAATAATCATATAATTTATAAGCCCCAATAAGGAGTAAAATGTATTCTCTAAGAAATAAATTTACTGTGGAGTTTGGAAATGTGAGAAGGTTAATGAAAAAAGGAAGGAACTGTTTGTTATCGGATAACAATTCTGAACAGAAAAGCCTTCAGGGTTCATCGTATATTAGGATCTACAATCTGACCAATATTTGTTACGTAATCCGCGTGTAAATTGGGATGAATATGATACTAGAATTATTTGATACAAGCAAAAATTGAGTGTTATATGAATGGTTTTCTTTTACTATTCTGTTTTTTTGCGCGTCACTTTGCATCAATGAAGAATATTTTTCTTTCTTCATTAACTTAAAAGATAACTTGACCTAGGAGCTGCAGTTAACATTCTCCTCTTTGCTGATGCAATAATGAAAACGAAGAAAATACAGCATGTTTACACTGGATTTCGTTCAAAACTAATTAGACACTAGAAGCCGTGTCTAATTAGTTTTGAACAATGACCTCTGCTGAGTTCTGCTCAATGAACCTATCAGCTGCTTCAATGAACCTAAATGACGCCTAATTTCTCATATATTTTTTTAAATAATTATATTTGCCTCTGCTTTGCACGGTGTAACTGATGTGGCAACATGTCAATACATCGATATTTTTGTGATATCTAAGTAAAATATTAATGCAGGTATTATATACATTGATTATGTCACACATGCCATTGAAGACCAGCGGAAGAGTGATCTCGGTTACAGACGAGACCACCTCAAGATAAGCCACCCTCCAACATAAATACCATTACGGAAATTACCTTTAGGATGGCTCAGCTAAATACCAACTTGCTGCGCATGACTTGGTAGAACGCAGAGCTAAGAGGCTCATTGACGACGTAAAACTGGTGAATGCCAAGCTTTATAGCTTGGCTCATCGCCGCAAGGTTGCCTGCTTGTCTGGCTTCTATAGACTGTACTTCGGTGAGTGTGTCAGGACCTCCACAACCTCATTTATTATTTTTGTGTGCCTTTTAGTCTGTGCTAAATAAATGTATTTTCTTTCCTTCTTTTTCTTTCATTCCACCAGCCCCCTTCCATTCTACCATCAAACATCTAGACGCACTGCAAGTTACTATCCATACCTAGTTGCCATTCCACTAATTCGCAGTAAGCGCTGCCAAACATCCTTCACAATGCGCACGGCAAAAGAGTGGAACTCACTACTTGCGTCAGTGTTCCCGAAAGCATACAACCCGAATCTCTTCAGAGTTAGAGTGAACAGGCTCCTTCTGGGTAAGCTTACTCCATCGTAGACTTTGTCTCTGTCACCTCTGACCTAGACTATAGTCAAGAGTAAACCCATCTTAAATAAAATAAAAATAAAAATGGTATTCTAACGTGTCCGCACCTTCACAGCCAAGCTAGGCTACACTAGCCACTTATGAGCACCCACTCGTAACCCAGAAAATGGTTACCGTAGCCGAAATCGGCATGCGAATATAATATATTATATTTATAAGTATAATAGTATATAGTATTATATATACTATATAACCTAACCTTTCAGAATACTCAAATTGGAAGGACTTTTATATAAGGAAGATCCCCCTCCCGCAAGGGGGGAATCTAGGAAACGCATAGTTTTTTTTTATGAATTTAAAAAAAAATCTTATTTTGAGGTTATGTTTTGTTAAGTTTTTGAGTAAAATTTAGTATCTTTGGCAGTAGAGGGTAGAGGTGGGGGCTGCCCCTGGGACCACTCTAATGAAAAGGTAACGCAATGTTCCGAAAAAAAAAAAAAAAATTGTAGCCTAACCTCTAAACACAAAGTTACTTCTGTAAGTAACTTTACTCTACCTAGCGACCAGCCTCAGCCTCTACGGCTCGCACGGGTGCCTATGCTGTGTTACAGCGGGCGGGGGCTGCTCTCCCTCCGCGCCTCCGGATTTTTATATACACTCTTGAGGTAGCAGCCAAAAGACTACGTGCAGTCGGGGTGCCCCAATTCGGTTTTGGGACAGATTCGACCTATATTAACCATAAAGTGGAGGTACACTAATTCGCTTGGCTCACTCTCTCGACCCCGCCATACCCTACATACATTGAATGACACAAAAAATCACAAAATGGCTGCAATTTTGTTTGTGTTTCATTTCAACTGTGTAGCAGATACCATTATGACAAAAATAATAATTTAATATTGTCAATAAATAAACATTTTCGTAGTTATTCACCCAAAGAAAAACTGAAATCACTGTGAAATTGTTAAACCCAAATAAAATAACGAAAAACAATGTTATTTCAAAAGAAAGCTGAATGCGCGTCAACTTATTATTTGCATAAAAAAATTCAAAATTCATTTATTTTGTGAACACAGGGTACAATGATCTTATGTATATAATAGTGTTTGGTTCAACCTATGTTCCGCCGACAGGCATACAAAATAGTGATGCTATGATCAAAATTAAATTAATTATAAAAATCTCTTAAAAAATAAAAACAATGCCAACAAATAAAAATTGTCAATAGTTAAATAAAATAGTACAGAAAGATAAAACAATGTCAGCAATATTACAGTCGTCAAAATTAATTAAATTAAAATAGTCTAAATGTCATAAAAAAATACAATGTCCGCAGAGATTAAAATTATCAAAAATTAAAAATGCATTATAATAAAATTAAATTAAATAATATATAATCAAAACGCTTTATTAAAACTCCCTAAAATAGCAACACCAGCTGTCAAAATTACGACAAAAATAATAAAAGAGTGTAAAAGTTGAGGTTATTGTATCAAAGTTTGATATTTTATATTTCCGAAAGTTTTTAATTCCTAGACTTGAAACTTCGTGAGATTGCTCAAGATAATAAGTACTTTGCACAAAAAAAATGAAGAGTCTATTCACATCCCGTTTTTAAAAGACGAGCCCTCAAATTCTCTAAATGATGGTGAAAACCGCATCAAAATCCATTTTAGAAGAACCAAGCAGTCACGCAGAGAGACACCAAAAACGACGTTGTTTAATACTATTTATTGATATAAAAGATGTCGGTGCTACTGAATTAATTCTTTGTAATCACGCCCTAAGCCCTCAAGTACGTAGACATCTGTATCATTTGTTAACATCAATATCAACCGAGTCAAACTCAAGAGTCTGATAACGACCGAGATTACTATATTTGTCATTATTACTAATACTCTTTTTATTTGTTTATATTTTCACCTCTTATTGTAACACATTGTTACTTATTGTTATCATTATTATTTTAAGGATCAATAATAATATTAATATTTGATATTATTTGTATTATTATTGGTCCTTAAAATATGTTCCATGTATGATTTTTTTAAATCACTCACTAACATCACAAACATCAGCAAAGATTATTTTTTCGTTATTTAATTATTCATAAATTTTTTGATGTCGACATTTTTGTAAAAAGTATATGAACATCAGTATTCATTTTAATTCTTTGTTCTTTATCGTGTGGTTAGTTAGTGTTTTTATGCCGCTCATGGACTTGGCTTCACATGCTGTCAAAAAATATATCTCAGGCATGGCCGGGTTCCTCACGATGTTTTCCTTCACCGTATTATAAGCAAGTGATAATTAAATACGCACATGAATCCAAAAGTCAGAAGTGCGTACCTTGGGTTCGTACTCGAAATCTATGACTTGGTAGTCCGACGGTGACACCATTAAGCCTAGTGGTGTCACCGTCACTGCTATTTATTTTAATTTAAACTAAGTTAATTAGGCTACTTGCGGACGTCAAGAATTATATTAGGTAGCCCCTAAAAAGTTCACACCATAAAGCATCATAACGTTATAATTTGAAGTATTATGCCCACCATTTTCATGCTGACTACGCTTCTAAGCCCAACCAGAAATCATTTCAATTTCTGATTGAATTTGCAATCAGGAAACCATTTAAATTATAACCGAGATTCGAGACATTGCACAGAATTTGAAATTGTCTTTCAACAAGTTACTCAATCCCCATTCATAGTCAAATTGGAGACAAACTGGAATTGATTCAACCGGTCCGGGGTTTTGGACTTAATGTCAAATTTCCAAATTTCCATATCATCTGAAACTCAATTCATATATTTGATGACAAAATTGTATTGTGCGATTCTGTTGAGTGTCATGTAGTTTCCTGATAGGTGAAGTACCTACTTTTAGTTACCTTTGTACGACTAATGTCCATATATTATTCTGGCCACATGAAAAAAAAAAAACACTATAAAATGAAAAATAACTTTAATTACAGAAGTTGGTGTCGTGGATCTGTATTTTAGTTTTTTGCCACCGACTTCTGAAATTAAAGTTATTTTTCGGTTGTGGGTGTGTTTTAGTGGGTCAGTTTGTAATTTATCTAAGTTACAATAGCCTAATGTTAACTGCTCATCACCTTTTACAAAATTTTGCTTTTCTCGATGTAGGGACGTTAATTGTTGAGGAGTTCTCCTAGTAAGAAACAGGAGAACTGGAGCTGATGGTGAAGTCTCCATTAGCTTCACTTTACCATATGCATTGTGACGAGCATAAATTGCTTAGCAACCATTTTAAAGTACTTAATCGAATCGCAGCCCGTGAAATACTTATTATTGAGAAGTTCCGATGGTCATCTGTGGTCTTCATCATCAGTTCCACTTCACCAAATGGTGATTCCGAGAAATATCCAAATTGCTATAGGTGTGCCTATAAAATTTGATTTCCTTGGGCTCCCCATATCAGATTCTGATTTGGTGACAATGGGACCACCTCGAGAGCACACCTTTTCAAACAATAAAAGAATTTTCGAAATCGGTCCAAGTAGTCCAAATGAGTATTTCTGCAACGACCGTACAAAGAAAAAACCTCTGAAGGGGTCATTGTACTCATCATTATGAACAACTTTTACTATGGCACCAAACCTGAAATCGCGAAATAAAAATCTGTTGTTCAGTACATTTATTATTAACGACTTCAAAAAAAGGAGTTATCAATTCGACACGTATGTATGTAATATTATTGGAACAGCTTTATATTCACATATGGAACTGCCATTAAAATCTGTGTGATTCTTTTCTCAAAAGATCATTTCACACGCTAATCTAGGTGGTCGTCACATTATCTGACGAAGATTTTGTCTGGACTTTAAAAGAGACTTTGACTCCTGAGTTTGTTTCGCCATTTCTTCTCAGAGGTAGTCAGATAGGAAATCATTCTCCTGCCCTTGTCCCAATTTATTTGGGGTCGGCGCAACATGTCTTTCTCATATTTCCTACCATGTTGCATATAGTTTCAGCTAAGTTTTTACAGTCGGCCGCCCGCCTGACACCAACCCTCCTTGGGAATGCTTTTGTTGGCGGTTTACCCGCCACCGCGCGGTTGACCCAAGGTGCTTAAATTATATGCACTAGGTCTCAAGTTCCCTTAGTCGCCTTTTACGACACCCACGGGAAGAAATGGGATGGTGCTATTCTTTACGTCCGGCACCAAACGGAACCGTCCGGCACCAAACGGAACAAATGTTAACTTCTTATCATGACGTTCAAAAGTGATATCGACTTAATTACTTTTTTAATTATTTCATTTAATTTCAATACTTAAAACTAAAAATAAAAAAGTACGTGTTTCAGGGTTTTTCAAAAATCATCTCCTAACGAGGTGGTGGAAAAGGGTAATAGAGTTTAAGTGTGGATTTTACTGCTCGCTTCAATTGACTCGAAAATAAGTAATGTTTAAGTCATACAATGGAAATGTACCAAAAGCTTTTTTACAAACAAGCCCTGTCGTGGTTATTTTGAAAAATCTTATCAATCAATCAATCAATCAATTTTATTTCGGAAATCATCCATATTGTATTAGTACTAGAACTTACAAGCTATGTTAGTGTTAAAATCAAAATCAACATTAGAATTACAAATAAAATTAAAATTTGAATCAGAACCACAGTAAAAATTCAATCAAATTTAAATTAAAAATTAAAATCTAATCAAAATTAAATCAAAATCAAATAAATTAAAAGAAAATTAAATTAAAATTAAAAACAAAAATCAGTCAAAATTAAAATCAATATCACAATCAAAATTAAATTTAAATCAAATCAGAATTAAATCAAAATTAAATCAATGAAAACCTTTATACCTTTGATCTATTAACTTAAAAATTGGCCTGAATATTGTACACTAATAAATGTATACTAATAATAAATCTGAATTTGTTTTTTTTTCAGGTTTTGTATGTTTGAACGAGCTAATCTCTAGAACTGCCTGTCAGATTTGAAAAAATCTTTTTGCATTTGATAGCGCAATTCTCAAGGAAGGCTATAGGCATATCACATAAGGATTCTTAGGTGCCGATCAAAAAGAAAAAAAGGCAGAATAAACGCTAATAGCGCGGGCAGGAAATGCGATGCGGCGAGGTGGGTCGGGGGAACAAGAAGTTTCACGCGGACGAAGTCGCGGGCAGAAGCTAGTTTAATATAAACTCAAAACAAAATAGGGCCCACTTGGTTTTATCATCGAAAATGAAAACTGACAAAACAAATGTATTTTTTATGAGTAGATGTGTTGAGGGTAAAGAATGATAAGAACTCATAAACATCTAAGTTTTACGGTAAAACACTTGAACTTGCCCATAAATAAGTTTAAAGTAACATGCGAACACTTTTTGTGAATAAATCGTGGTGGGCCCGATTTTGTTTTGAGTAGTTTAATATAGAACCAACTGTGCATTAATATTGACATTTTTAAATGTGACTTCGAAAAAGCACATATGAATGCTGTAATTTCCCAGACGTAAGTATAAATGGTTGTTACTTCCACTTTAAGGCGATACGTAAAAAGCTAACTGAGCGGTAATAAGAAAGTGACAGAGTCAATTACTTCCACATGCGAAAAAAAGAGAGCGCAACAATGCGCTGGAAGCAAAATAAAAGCGCCAAACCAAATAAAAATTGTTTAAAAATAAATTAAGCTATCTATCAAAAATATGTTCAGCCAGAGTTTTAAATTACCTAATACGTACATTTTGAATGCAATTTAGCAATGAAATTACTTAGGATTTTAGAATTACAGAAAAAAATATTAAAAAGTAGAGGTATTTTCGGAATTAAATTCTATCGAGGAAATTTAACTCAATCGTGTTTTCCTTCAGTCAGAGTATTGATCAAATAGTCAATAAATATATATCCAAAAATTAAATCCATACATTCTGTAATAGTGAAATAAATGGTTACGAAAAAGCCCCCCACTTATTTTGGTATCGCCTTAACCAGACGGTGTGGAAAAAGGCAAGCCTTAGGAATATGCGAAAACAAGGCTGGGCTTATGTACAAGTCTCCCTTTGTTGCCTGAAGAGAATTTACTGTTGGTCGTTGATAAAATGGAGAACAATATCAATATGAAAAAAAAAATAAAGCATATTTTAATAAGCAATGGATGCTATCAGCTGCAGAAACGATCAACGTCGCCGCAGCAATAATGCTTTGGAAGTGTGGAACAGGCGGCTTAGTGTTAGAATGCCACACTAACCTATACTCATTCCTTTCGTGTATATCCTGAAGAGAGAAGTGAAGTACCAGGATACCCGTGTAAAGAAATGCGTTGTTTTCAGGTGCTCGTCGTAGGCGAAATGAGATAAGCTTTGACTACAATAAAAAAAAAAAAAACAACCGCGGGAGCTAAGGGAGTCAAATATTACTCCAATTTGTTTTTTTGGAAAATGGAATTTAATTAAGAAAACGTTATAGATAATTTAAATAGGTATTATTTTTTGTCAAAGAAATAAAGTTTACATTATGTTTTACTCTGCAAGTTTTTTTAATTCAAATGTCCGTAAACTGCACACCATTATTAAATTAAGTAGGTAGGTATATATTGTATGACGATGTACGACTGTACATCGATGGTCATTTTCTTTATCAGACCTATAAACATTCAGGCATTTTGGGGCACAAGACTCAAAATGAGTTTCAGATGATATGGAAAGATGGAAATTTAACATTAAGTCCAAATACCCCGGACCGGATTCAACTGCTTGTAAACCTTGGAAGGGGTTGAATATTATACAAATATTGGGCCCATCTGTGCAGACCTCGGAGTCCTGAAATATGTGTGAATATAGAATAAGGGCAAGGGTTCAGGGTTCGTCGAAATTTGTGGTTTGTGGCATGTACTACCTTTGGCTTAAGACAATCCCTGTTTCGGGTAATATTTGCGACTATTTATTCCGGTGTTTCCTTTCCGCTTAAAGAAATCTGGAGATTTTCCTCCGGATTTATGCAGAATAAATAAAATTTCACCAGATTCCTAGCCTGGCTTTTCTTTTGGCTATTTACGTACAGCAGCCTACTTTCGTGTTATTCAATAATTTATGAATTAAAGTGTTTATTCCGGAATTTTTTATATCTTAATTAAGGTATCCGAGTGTTTCCCAGACATTTCGTATGCTTTCTTTCCCTGAGGCAAAAAGAGGACCCAGATACAACAGTAACAATAAAAGCTTCACCTGAAATTGAACGGGTTACTTTTACATTCAAAAAAAAATTCAAAGAGAACTGTTTATTGACAATGGTGCAAATTCTGTTGTGCACAAAGTAAACTTAATTTAGGCTATTGCTAACTTTTTCACTCTAATAAAACAAGAAAAAGACGGACGTAAATTAGAGCTGTCAAATTTAGTTAAATAAATATGTCCATACTTTAGACGACACAAATACATGTCGACTAAAATCACGTTGAAGCGCAAGGCGTAAACTAATTTGACATCTCTTTCTTAGTTCTTAGCTATAGCCGTCCTTTTCTCGCGTTGCCTGTTAGTTGATAGCGATTCTTTAATTTTAGTTTAGTTACTGAACAAGAGAATCAGCACTAGAATAAAAGACGATAATAAAAAAAATCTGAGTTACGATTCGAAGTTATGACAGCTGAATTGTGATCGCTTTTGACTCTCGTTTTCGTGTTTACAAGTCTAGTCTTTAGGAATGCAATGGAGTGGAACGGAACGCAATGGAACTATGTACCTACTCAATAACATTGTATTTATTGAAACTCACAAAATAACCAATGCATTCTAATGCATTGGTTTGTTACGCAAGAAGTTGTACCTAACAGTCTTAATAATTAGCATAATTGTATATAAATAAAGGACAAAATAAAGGAAGAGTATAGGAGGCAAAATAAAGGACCTGGGCGTGACCTTTGACTGGACTGACATTTAGAGATCACGTCTCCTCTCTTGCCAAGGAATCTTTTAGGAGTTTGGGTTTTGTTTTGCGAAATGCCCGTGATTTTCACAACCCAAATGTAGTTAAACTTCTGTAAACCACTTTGGTTCGTAGTAAGCTTGAAGCTGGTGCCTGTATTTGGCATCCCTGCACAGCGACTCAAATATTAACGCTAGAAAAGTTACAGAAAACTTTTCCGAGGTTTCTGTATAAAAAGACGTTTCACTTCTTTCCTTTCATGTACTAATTACCTCCTAGAAGTTTTGGGCTTCAACTCGCTGGAAGTTAGACGAGGCTTTCTACAGCTCACAGTAGCCTGTAAGACTCTCAGAGGACGCATTGACAGTCCCGAACTCCACGATCTTTTCTGTCCGCTATTTGTTCCCAACAAATATAATACTCGTATATCGGACATCGCCAAAGCCGTCGACACAATCTGTTTGCGCCGCCGTCATCTAAAACTGTCGCCATAGCTGAGTCCCCAGTATGTCCTACTTTAAGGATACTTAACGCTCTCCTAACCACCAATCCTGAATGTGATCTGTTTGCCGATGAATGGAGTAGAATTATGCGTGTATGTCTGATGTTTTGTGAGTAACTAGGCTAAGGTGTCTATATGTTAAATATTTTAATTTACTCTTACCTGTTTCAATCTTATGTTATGTTATGTTAATGTAATTGGTGCTACCGTTTTAATTAACAATAAATAAATATAAAACAGTTGGGGAAAGAATCATAGGGCATCATAAAATTCGTTCGCATCGCTATCAACAGTGGTGACTTTAATAAAACAAAGGGGTCACGAAAACTGTAAAATCGCTTGACGAATCTATACTAACTTTTTATTACGATACACTATACAGTATTACATTTTACGTGAAACACTAAAATCCTTTAGTGCTGAATGAATGTCATGAAATGTACTAAAGTGAGGTTATTGGTATTAAACGTGGCGTGCCGTAATCTTTACCGTGCAGTAACAGCAACGAAGTAAGTGCAGCCGGTTTATTCTGTAAAAATCTCTCAGTGAAAACCTCGGTGAAGTGAGTTTGAAGTGAGCTGTCATTCCGCCTGATGCTAGGGATTGACAGCTCACTTAAGGACGCGTTCTCAAAACAGATAAGTATCGAATCGCATCACTACACTGACACGGCTCAAACACACACATACGCAAGGTAATGAGTAACTTAAACTGATTTTGATACTTTAGCAAGTTTGAGTATTTTTCTTAGATTATTATTCATGTTATCAGGTTTCCATAGTACAAGCTCTGCTTAGTTTGGGATCAGATGACCGTGTGTAAACAATGTCCTAGGATATTATTATTATTTTTATTTTCATTTTCATTTCACTCTGGACTCAATTCTCGTCCACGCAGACGAAGTTGAGAACAGAAGCTAGTGATACAATGAAGAAACAAACGAGGATTTTCAATGAGATCAAAGAAAAACGTTACCTGATCCAACAATACCAATGTCTTTTAGTCGTAGCAAAGGATGCGTCTCCTAGGTTAATTATAAGACCGGCTTTTGGTAAATGAATTTGTCCCAGTATTTGTGATAATAATTATAGGGAAATATTTAACTGACCATCTAAAACTTATTGACCTTCTAATGATACACTTTTAAAATTAATGAACCTCTAAAAATACCATTTCAGACACTAATCTACATGGTCTTCACATGATTTGACCAAGATTACGTCTGGACGTTAAAGAGACTGTGACCTCTGAGTTTGTTTCGGCCTTTATTTTGAGAGTAGTCTGATAGGGAACGTCGACCTCATCTAGCTTTTAAAATTATGATTGACGTGTAAAAGTGTTTGGACAAACCTACTTACAGAAATAAAATCATTTATCATATAAACTTTTTGGACTTCTAATGATGAACACTTTATTTAATAAAGAAGTCTCTTATTGTCGAGCCAATATGAGTCGTAGTCTCAAATTGGCCTTTTCTCAAAGTTGGTCTCAGTCACTTGGCTTTTAGTATGTTCAGGATCCCAAAATTTTAGTTATACAATAAGACGCGCATATTAGACTCTCAATAATATTTTTAGGAAAGCAAAAAGAGAATTATTTGAGGTTCAATTAAATACATGCCATAATTAAAGTATGTGTTATTAATTTACGATAACGTCTACCTACCCCATACATTGCAAGCCTTCGTGGTATAACTTAGTTGACGATATTCCCAGAATAGCAACATACATGACGGCGTCAGCGATGGCTGAGCGATAGTGCTGTCATCAACTCGATTCGGTGGTACGGAATCCATAGTGCAGGTTTTCAATAAAACTCGATGATACAGAGTTAGTATTTCACTTTCAGAATAATTAACCCAATACCATACTAATAACATGCACGCACTGTTTTCTTCCCAAGAATGACTCGTCCTTCAGTCACTTCTCTTGACACGACTCTGCCCATGTGCCGCGCCCCTCTAGCGAGCCCGCCACGGCGTTTACCCTCAACTTAGTCCTACAATAGTCAATTGAGAGACTGCTATCGCTCAACTTTTATAATCTACGACATACTTATTCGCCCACATAATGTTGTTACGGGAAGTGACGTACGGCCAACGCTACGACAGTTTCGTAGCAATCGGCTACGAGACGTCAACGTCGTAGGCGAATGAGACTTTCAGTAACATCATTAAACTGTTGATCAGTTTTCACCTTCGAAGTTTGTTCAGGAGATATTGGACGAAGGATCGTGACTGTGTCGCGTAATCGCAAATATAAATGTCGATAAAGTCTTACAAATATTACAACAGTTTGGATTTTAGTGAAATTTTGCACACAAATAAACTGTGACCTGCATTGACATACCTATGACATATTTTTTATCTGGGAAATCTAGCCAGTAACTAGTATGAACTAGCTAGTATGATATATATATTTTCTTGTCACGTTAACATTAGCGTGTAGGGCTGTTAGGTAGTAAAATGGGCAACCTACACGAGACACAATGGAACATTATGTACAAAGCTCCCTTTATGCAATACGTGCTTAACAACAGCAGTGTCTGACATTCGTAACCACATTTATAGCATGGAGTTTACACGCTTTCGAACGATGCACTGAATAACGGTTATTTATCGAATCTGGAATTATTTAAATGCAGAATACATACTGTGGTCTTTATTATCGCTTGGTAATGTTCCACCTGTTTAAGCAAAGCTTGCCGAGGTCAGTCCGTGGATATCCGTGCCTCGAAAAGCACGTTAAGCAGTTGGTTCCGGCTGTCATTTGTAGATTTTTAACAGTCGTTATAGGTCGTCAGAAACCCGAAAGTCTGAACACCAGTCTTGCATATATAAATTAAATAACTGTCAAATTAAAATAGAAGACAGTATGAACATTTATGAGATTGACACTCAACGCTTACAGTCTGAAATTCAGGTACTAGATGAGTCAATACATTCTCTCTACGTATACTAAGTATGTGAGGTCTGAAAAACAAACTCAGGAGCACATACTTGCCGCAAATGAGTTAGTGGATATGTGCAACTCTAATACAGACAAAGTGGACCCGCTGACTCTCAGAAACCCTCATGTTTTTCTTTCTTCTGGGTTGTGGAGGTCAGATAGGCAGCCGCCCCATGTAAAACATTGGTCCATCCAGCTGCATCCGGTTAGACTGGAAGCCGACACCAACATAGTTGGGAAAAGGCTAAGCAGATTGAATGTTCCCACCGAAGGGGATGAGTGAATGATAGTTTTTTTTTCTTCTTTATTTATTTTAAAAGGGTTTTAATTGGTATGAATTTAAAGTCTCCGTTAAACAATGTTGGTTTCCTGCAACTCGGTGTTAGTGTCTAACTGTGTGAGCGCGTTGTTCTTCTAAACTACGCAACGGATTTTGGTGCGGTATTCACAGTCATTTAGAGCATTTATTCCGGAAGGTTTATATTTAGAATACGTTAATATTAAACATAAATAAATCTCAATGTTTAGCCAAAACGTAAAAGCCGTTCGATGCAGAGGTAGGTCACTAGAGTGGTATAAAATATGTTCAAAATCTCATTTTGTTGTCGGCAACATTTTCACGAGCCTGTTTTTGCAACGAACCACGAGGAAATTAAGCGATTGACCCCGTCACATTGACCTAGTAAGAACGACAAAATTTACTTAGTCCAAAAAACATTGTTAAAATTCTTATAAGGTATCGGTAAAATTACGCCTCTTTTTTTGTTTTAGACGTGTTTGACATTACCAAAGGGAAAAAGTGCGGTTCCTGTCTTTGGCTAAGGTAGGAATAGGGTCACTTGATCCATAATATGATTTGGCGATTTGTTTGTTGGAACAGATATTTCAAAAAATCTAATGAAAAAGAGTACAAAATAAAATATGAGTTAAAATCTTTTTAAAAACACGCCTTTAATTTACTAAAAACTTACATTGAAATAGAACCGTAATATTTGCTTAAAATCATGAGGCGTAACGTCCTTTTTACTTACACTTAAGGACAATATTAAGTTTAAAAAAAAATATTACAGTTATATACGTACCTACCTAGCTAGTAGCAACATAAGCCATCCTAGCTTTTCTCATATCTATTCTAACTTTAAGCTCGGTCTACACAATACGGGCGGTTACATAATCTGTCAGGCTCACGTGTATACCGTTTGTGTTCACAAATCACAAAAAGAGGGGACAGAATATGACAAACGTTATGTTCATGTTTTTTGTAGATAACCGTCATTCATAACGGTTATCTACAAAAAACACCTTCAGGTAAAAAAAATTATATCTCACAAATGTTTATATTGACGTCACGAATGTTACGTTCTGATGTAATTTCGTTACATAACTTCATTTGGATCGACTGGCTAACCATTATCGCATGCACACAAAAACTCACAATATAGGTTTAAATTTTAGCAATTAACTACAAAGTAAATATTGATATTCAGCTACATCTAGTTAGACTGGTAGCCGACCCCAACGTTGTTGGGAAAAGGCTAGGCAGATTTAGTTACCTACAAAGTAAAAAAAACTCCTCTGAAAAATCTTCATCAAATCATCAATATTCACGCCAAAAATGGAAAACAATTTTAATATAACAAATGATTAACTATATTCACTAGTCATTATTCATTAGTCGCAGAGGTAGTGTAAGATGATTTTTAGTTGTGTAGTAGTATGTACAGACGCCAGCAGGTCAACCTACCCGAAACTGTCAGATTTTCCCAATCAACCTTGAACCTAATGCCTTAGCAATAAAGTCGAAAATCTATTAAAGAAATCTGACAGATTGTAGTAGCTTGATGTGCTGGCGTTTGTACATAAAGTCCATTTGGAACGATGAGGGATAATCTGTCTAGATTAAAACCCTTTTTAAATAAATAAAGAAGAAAAAAAACTATCATTCACTCATCCCCTTCGGTGGGAACATTCAATCTGCTTAGCCTTTTCCCAACTATGTTGGTGTCGGCTTCCAGTCTAACCGGATGCAGCTGGATGGACCAATGTGGCTGGATGACCTCCACAACCCAGTTAGTGACTGGGTAATACGATACCCCTGGTTGTCAGACTTTCGGGCTTCTGACGACCCGTAACGACTGCCAAAGATCCACGAATGACAGCCGGGACCAACGGTTTAACGTGCTTTCCGAGGCACGGGGAGTCTCGGTATGTACAGATAGTCACCCATCTCCGGACCAACCCTGGCAAGCGTAGCTTAACCTGATGAAGCGACCCTTGCGGCTGTTTTTACTTAGCCATGAGCTCCTCACAAAAACTTTAAATTCATACCATCGTTACATTTTGTATCAAAAAGAAAGTGACAGCATCAGTTAAAAGTCTCTGTTAAACTAATGTTGGTTTCGTCTAACTCAAAATAAGTGGCATTGATTTACAATTTACGTATAGTTTATACAGATGTAGGTGTATTTTTGGTTTATTGATATTGTCGGCGTGCTTTCTTCTTTGAGGAAATGAGAATGCTTCACGTTTAACCAGAGACAATTGTGACGCAGTTCTGGTAGGCTGTGGAAAGATCAATGTCAAATTTCTTTAATAGATTTTCAACTTTATCGCTAAAGTATTAGGTCAAGGTTGATTGGGAAAATTTGACAGTTTCGGGTAGCTTGACCTACTGGTGTCTGTACCAAATAAGTAGGTATTGCGGAAAAAAAAACAGCTCTACCCAATTAAGCGTAGGTATATTTACCCCGAAATATTCTTGTAAATAGAACCGACCATTTTCAAATTGAAACGGAAAAATTCTAAATAGAATGAATGAAATATAAAAAGTGTAAAAAATATTGCATACAGTTAAATACAATTAGTTTTTATTCAACATACTATAACTCAGTTATACACGGAATGAATAGTCATGTTGACGAGAATCCAATCATATTTCTACTTTGTAATTATTTTAGATCAAATTATCAGTTTTATTCACAGGCAACTAACATTATGTCATCATTACCTTATATAGAAAGAAAGAAAATAATGAAAAATAAGTTTATTTGTCACAGAAACGTATGAAAACAACGTTATAAAGGAAGTTGTTTGGCATGTAAAATACTGTATTCAGCTGCATTCGGTTAGACTGGAAGCCGGCCCCAACAAAGTTGGGAAAGGTCTAGGCAGATAAAAGAAGTTGGGTCATTTTGCTTGCCTTTTTCACATTACGCTTTGGATGACTATTGAGGTCTGCCCGCTATGTTATATCACCAAAACGACTTATGATGGCCGTTTTTACCTGGATGCGACGCATATTTTCTCCCAACTTGTTCTTTTTTGTGTTTGTGTTCTTTCTTTGCGTCATGTTTACCGCAAATAAACGTATTTTGTTTTCTTTGTTAATCTTCTGAATTACGGATCCGATTTCGAAAATTATTTCACTAATGGGAGGCTATAGTATTGCCGAAAGTCATAATTTATATTGTGTATTAAAAAAGATATTTCACGCGTCGGGGGCAGAAGCTAGTCGGCAACACTGGGGATACCACAGGTGTGATGTCTACCCTTCTAGATCTCTTGCACTGTTTTCTTTAATCTATGTATGAGAGAATTTTGCCTGTTTCGTTGGAGCCCTTTGCTTTTCCAGCATAAAAAGTACCTATCCTAAATGTTGCTCAGGAATAACTGCAATAAGCAATGATACCTATAAACAGATTGTTTCGAGTTAAGTAGGTACAGATTTTTTATTGTTTATTTCTGAAACAACGACATCGTCTTTAAGACTTGAATTAGACAATTTTATAACTTTAAAGCCGTATTTACATTACAAAACTAGTTGCGCAAAATTTATTTTTAATTGTTTGTTTCACGTGTAAATAATTATCTATTTCCACGTAACCCAACGATAAACGTTTTAATTTTAAATCTTTTTATTAATTTATAATTCAATACCTACTAGGATCGGCTTTAGTACGTTGATAAAGTTTGTCTTATTTGTGTAGATTATATTTTTCTTTCAGACGATTCAAGATATTGAAGTCTCTTTTATGAATGTTACATTCCCTGAAAATTATTACTTTCTCTTTGTTCGCTCGTAAAATAATAGAAAGGATGAGTTTTGTGTTCTTGGCTTGTTTATTTTATAGAGGCGCATATTAAGCAGGCATGTGGGTGGCGGGGTGCCCGTAGAGTCATGAGGCGTCCAGACTGTTCCATTATTAATATCGGAAAGACTTGCTGATAATAGGCAAAAATGTGTCTGATAAACATTTAGAGGAAATTTACTATAGAACCTTGAACTTGAACCTTTGAAACCCATGAATTCTTCACGGAGAAAGGTTCAAGGTTCAATAAACTTTGTCTATTATAAGGTTTAAAGTAGTCATCGCACTTCAATCAATCTGCGTAGCCTTTTCCCAACTAAGTTGGGGTCGGCACATCATCCTAACTAATCCTAATATTATAAAAGCGAAAGCGAGTCTTTTGTTACCCTTTCATGCTAAAACGGCTGAATGGATTTGGATGAAATTTAGCACATAGGTAGACATGACATAGGATACTTTTTATCCCAGTAGTACATCCCCGTGGGATAATTTCCGACCTCCACGCGGACGAAGCCGCGGGCAAATGCTAGTAGTAGTATACAGCGTGTTTTTTTTTTTATACCATTACTCTAGGGCGTTAATGAGATCATCATTTTGAACCAATTTTACGATGGGACCAAACCTGAAATAAAAAATCAGCAGATTATAATTTTCACGAGTTTTGCGAACATATGAGACAGCTGATTTTTTTTTCGCGATTTCATGTTTGGTCGCATAGTAAAAGTTGTTCAAATGATGATGATGTTCTAGAGTGATGGTATATATATTTAAAAAAACACGTTGTATATCATCATCATAAAAGATGCTAAACGATGCAAAAGAATTCTCCCAGTCTGACGCAGAATCCTTTCGTCTAAGTACTCTTCAAATAAATCACTCTTCTGACACCGCTTTTAAAAGTTTTAACAAAGGACGATCGTAAGTTGGGACACAAAAAACTGGAATCCTGAGATTGCGCTAATGGTCTTCTCTTTAGTCGGCTCTTTGAAAGTTTAAATTATGCGAAATACTCGCTGTACTTCGAGTGGAGCAGTGAAGGATATACGACTAAGCTTGCGAGATGCCTGACCTCTTAAGTTCTAACTAGCCAACCCTGGCACTTTCACGCTGTAGGGTGACAACCCTAGTGTCTAGTGTTTCCTTGACAGGGCTTGCACGCAGTCAATTTATTTTAGCTTATTTTGATGGGCGTGACGGCAAAATGAAGGAAAGTAATTTGTTTTCAAGTTAATTGAGTTTGTCTTTGGTAGGTACTTTTAGTACGTTTGATATTTTTAGGCTATTTTTGTTCGAAGTAATTAAGAAACTCACTTTTTTGTGCGTTTTCATCTCGTGTCGCTGTCGATACGCGCTCGAACTAAAATTAAAAAAAATATATATATATATAAATAAATACCAGTGTAAGATTAAGCGGAAGGCGTAGTGTTGGATGGTATCCCATAAATAGGACCGATAACCTAGTTAAAACCGCAGGAATCCACTGGATGCGAGAAGCACAGAACCGGTAGACGTGCAGGCGATGCTTGGGATGCCTATATCCAGCAATGGACGTCTTTTGGCTAAATTTTATAGTTGCTAGTGGCAATTTGATTGCATCTTTTAATATTTCTATTTAACAAGTTGTATTAGAGGTTCCCATCACTGTTCCACGTAAGAGACCCTGCGCTATCCTAACACATTTTATCCTATTTCTACGGTCGTACCATTACAATGTGCTCAACATAAACTTAAATTCAAACCTGGACATATTTTACGACTCCTTAGGTGGTATTCGTGAAAAATACTCGACAATTATCATGTAGTCACATAAATTCTGTTAGTATAATTATGTATCTGAACTATATGTTCATGCTCTTCATTAATTTGTATAATGTTATATTTAATTTTATTAAAGTTAAATAACTTTGATTAAATTATTTTAAATTTTACTTTTAGTTTATAAGCACCTTCTGTCCAATTTTTTTCCTTAAATGTTATGTACACCTATAATTTGTGTATACATTAGTAAGCCTTTCTTAAGTACACTTGTAAATCAATGTTGAATCCACGCTGTTGGTGTTCTTTAGTAAATAAATAAATAAAACACTCAACTTATTATACTACATCTCATAATTATATCATCTACAACATATTTATAAAACATAGTTACAGATTTGTCACCCCTATAATACATATCCTTCGTGTCCCTTACTAGGCCATGTCACGCCACTACGCAGTGAATTAAATTACGTCGATCAATATATTGATAAAGTTTGTGCGGTATCAATGAAATTGATTGAATTTCGTCTCACTTAGCTGTTATTAATTCTTGTTTTAATTACGTTTGACTATTAAATTAACTAAGACCTCTTTTGTTGGCAAGAAAATGGAAGTTTATTAGCTACGAGTGCAGGGTATTTCAGACTTGATCATAAGCTTCTTGGGAGTGGTGGGTGGAGTAAAGTTAGGTAGGTCATATCATGTCGTTCAAAAGCACTATTTTGAGAAAAAGATCGATATAGGTGAAGTCGATTTCGGAATGACAGTCTTCATATAATGTAGTTTAATCTGCATTTTTATACGTACTGCCTATGAGTCTGTGAAAATATGAAAAATCTAGGTAGGTAAAGTACCTATTCTGTTGTGGATTTAGTATGATTTTTGAGTAGCTATTACAGTAGTTACACAAACAGTAACTGTTGAATTTCTATCAGAACAACATAGTGAGGCAGACTTTAGAGACATTTCTAGACTACAAATATTTGAATGGGCTGTACTAGACTTTACAGCCTCGTTGAAAGTTTAACCACTTTGTAATAAGTACGCACTCAGGTAAAACTTTTCATTTGCCTGCGATTATTACGTCATGTTTTTAATATTGATTCGATCTTCTTTTTTTTTCGGCAAGATATATACCGGTTTCTGAATTGAGAATTTGAAGTCGAGACTTGTCAAACTCTACTGTAACTTGCATTGGTGAACGATATACAATAGAAGTTTTATTGTTACGACGTCTTTAGACGTCAAGCGCCCGTGAAAGAGTAAAGGCCTATTCAAACCTAAGCGGTATTCGCTGCCGCTATGGGTAGAGGTAATACCGCGCGGGTTTCGCTTAGGTATTTAGTATTATGTTTCGCGGCAAAAGCGGTACAGATGAATGAACAGTAATATTACCGTATACCCACTCGGTTTTCTCTACCCATAGCGGCAGCGAATACCGCTTAGGTTTGAATAGGCCTTTAACCGGCAGGGCTTATTTTTGATTAATCTTATAATTCGTTTTTTTTACATCATTTTCTTATATAGAAGCAACAAGAATGATGTACCCAGGATTTTGTAATAGCTTGATTTAAAAAAGGGTCCTTAGAGGTTCTTGCCCGTTCTTCTCCATAGAGATCTACGTTTTGGAATGGGCAGCTAGCTTCAACTTTCTGACTAACCGACCGACTCTTTGACAATTCAAAAGTGCCTGTAATTGGTTTAATTGAAATAAATGCTTTGTGTTTGAGTTTAAAGTAGCCCCACAGATTAAAACAGATGGGACACTCCGCAAAATCATTTAAATAAAAAAAAAACAGTCAAGAGCGTGTCGGACCAAGCACAATGAAGGGTTCCGTAGTTGGGATGAATTTATCCCAAAAACAAACTTAACATTTTAGTTGAAAAACATGTTCTCCCATACATTCCAACTACAAATGTCCATAGTTAAACGAAAAAGGACCCAACCCAAATTACACCTAATGTGGGTTGGAACTATGGACATGTAAGTTTGTACGCACAATATTGAGAGATTTACCATGTTGTTTTAAGACCATCGACTTCTTATAGGTTTTCCTGTAATCAATTTTAGTATATTTTCTTAAATAACTTTAAAATGGTTTATTTAAATAGTGTAAAAAAATACATTTGAAACTCTCACAGTAAGCCCTTTCATTTGATATATCATACGGTACAGTATGCAAAACTTTTTTTTTTAAATTTTGTTATTTGCCCCCAAAGTTGACTCCCATATTCAAAATGTATTTATTTACGTTACACGTCCGTGTTTGGGTCACAGAAACACAAAATTATGTGTACCAACCAAAATTGTGTGTTTCAACTTAATCGGTACATTCGATTCGGAAGCAAATTAGCTGTGACAGACAGACAGACACACGAGTGATCCTATAAGGGCTTCCTTTTTCCTTTTGAGGTACGGAACCCTAAAATGCGACTCTTGATTCGACACAATAAAGTGCAATTAAGGTCGCTTGTTACCTACAGTTATATTCACCTACAAGTTGCCTCTCTTTCTATAAGAGTTAGACCTTCTGACCGTGGCAGTCCTACTGATAGGCCCGCCGCGTAATTGTAGCTTCATACCTAAAGTGTCCCATCGGTATTAATCTGTGGTAGCCCGTAAATATGAATTTCGCGGACTACATTGCAAATATCGCCTTAGTGTTTTAAAAGAGCTCAACCGACACGTGGTAAAAGTCTGCATTCAGCAAGGTTCTAGCGGGGCAGTCTGTCCAGGGTGTGCCAGAACTAGATTTAAATATCCGGCTCCAACACCATGCTACCGCCACTTTTGAAAGCTATTATTATATGCAACCCATTAATCTATACTAATTCGTTTGTTTGAACGCGCTAATCACTGGAACTACCAGTCGGATTAGAAAAAATGTTTTTCTTCTAACCTAACCTTCTAACCCTAAGGAGACGAGCAAAAAGAAAAAAAATCAGAAAGAACGCTAAGGGAAATAGAAGTGCGGGCAGCTGGTACCGACGGGGTGGGTCGGGGGGATATGAAACGGACGAAGTCGCGAGCAGAAGCTGGTCTAATAATAAAGTTAAATTAGTTATGCAATGTCATCAAAGACTCTGTGATCGTAGACTGTGATACAGCTTTATTATTATGTACTTTTGAAGGTATAGTATAGTAGGCATATTATAATGTGCCTTCGTCTTAAACTCGAGGACGGCAGCTGTAGATGCTCATTCGTTCACAAATTCAATTAATACTCGTATGTTAGAACCAAGTTGAACGAGATTGATTAAACTCGTTTACACCTAATGAACTTTTACGCTTTTCGTAAGGTCGCTCCGAAGTTTTAAGCGTGGTGGTTACGATTGTAACATAAAAAGAGTTGGAAATGTAAATGTATTTGCGATCCCGGCAATAATTCTTTAGACCACCTGAGACCCTTTTGCCACTCGTCTACTTATGAGGGTTGTAAAAGGTAGGGATCAAATAATTCTCCTTTCGGTCGAAACGATTGGTGATCTGCGATATACAGCTTATTCATGATATACTCAGCTAGAGTATGTTTACAATGTGTGTGTGTGTATTGTATGCAATGATATGAATATTTACTTTGTAAAGTATTATATTAGTTTGATATTTCTCGGGACCCTGGGGTCCCGGACCTTTGGAAGGCGTATGAGGAGCCGAAGCCAACTCGCAGAGGCCCATTCGATAATTTTAAATGATGAGGGGGCACCAACCGGCTATTATCCCTGTATGCACTATGCAAGTGCACCCAATGACAACCCCTGGTTGGTGCAGGACTATTGTTGTACGTGGAAACAAAACATATTTGGCTATGGGTCTGGGTGGCTAAAGTGGATTGGGTAACTTGAACTATGGAAGAACTATGTCCCCTGCCTGACCAATGTTATATTTATTATACACGGATAAAATGGCAGGGGGTGACTTGCACACTCAATAATGGGCCCCCGGAAACGGCCGCTAGCACATAGTGACGTAGCGACAAGGGAGCAACACTTCCTGAGGTGCTTGAGGAGTGGAGAGGTATCCCACGGCTATCAGGACAATCCCGCAAGTACGGTCAAGATCCCTACCAGCACCATACTGGAATACTTCCTTCCTCCGAGCAAGTTTGCTCTTGCGAATCTCCATTCGATCCGGCCAATAAAGGCAAGAAAGAGGTGGGAGCTCTGTTCCTCGTCAGTGTTCACTCCAGCCGGCCAATAAAGGCAAGCCAGAGATGAGGACAAGATTTCTCTCGGGAGATAGGGGGTCCGTGGGGTCGCTACTGCCCAACAGCTCGCCACATGCTGCCCTGCGGGTTTCTGTATCTCTCTTGGTCTGGCTCCTCATCTTGGACCCGTTCCGGCAAGTAAAGCATATTATTAAGTATATTATTTGAATTATTAAAATTTTCACTAGTCAATTTAATTTGACCCTGTGTACTTAAGTCTGTGGGCGGTTAATCAAGTGCTGAGAATAATATTAGTAAGTATTTCAAAATATTAACCACTCATCATTTTCACCTAATAACACCCAAAGTCATCAATCAGTACATTTCAACTTTAGAATACCAACCATGTAATGTACTTGATATCTGATTTACATTCAGACACCTTCAGTCCGTGACCTAACTATGAAGCTAGCTCCATTTACTGGTAGATGCTCGATGTGACAGCCAATCTGACCATCTATTCAGACACAAGGGACGTGCTATATATCAAAGTATGGCTCATTACATTGTACTACTTTTTCAATCTGCTAGCAGTGGCCGTGTCTCCCGACACTTTCATGTTCTGCTAGTAATCTATTGCTCTAGGGATCTTTTTTTAATATCTAGGAACAGCTGTAGTTTTATAGTCTTTTTTTCTAACGATAGATAGATTCTGATAATATTTATGTTTAATAAGAGATCTCTTCACTGACTCGAATTTTTAAACAAACGACCACGGGTTTATTTATTACTGTTTTGGAGCGCCCGCAGGCTTTGTATCAGCTGATGGTTTGGTCGGTTTCTTCATCAGTAAAGATGCAAGCAAGTTCGATCAACGATCGAATTTCTAACAATTGCTTTTTATTTTAATAGCCTTCATCACGTAGTGTTTATGATAGTTCTGTAGGAATTTGTAGCAGTTACAGAGAGGCCTATCTATGTTTGTCATGTCGTGGAAATTGTAAGATTGATGTAAAGTAGGTTTAAAAACACAGATAGGCGGCTTTTCTTATAATCTAAAGGATTTTCTGAGAAGGAGTAGGTAATCTGGATTACTTTAAGTAAGTCCATCCAGTAAGTACCTTATAATATGGCTCTTCGTTTACAAAGAGGTATTTTTAACGTCCTTTACAAATGGATTTAAGAATAGAAAAGCCTTTGATGTAGACTATGCAGAATAAAGTTTGATTTAAGCTTTTTTTTTGTATTATTAAATATTGAACCAATCACAAAGGCGCCCCTTATCAACAGGGAGTTCCAGCAATCACTGCAATTACATGTTACAATTACAGAGATACTGTTGTAATCACTACTATAGGCCGACTAACCAGATATCGATGAAAAAATTATTAAAACGAAGTTAAGATTATAATATGTCAAGAGGATTTCTTAGTAGATGCATGCATAAAAAAAAACGTGTGCGGCTGGGGGACCTCCGTCAGGAACGAAGTTCCTTCTCACATGTGATTTTAAACAAAAACAACATTTCACAACCGCTATCTTAAATTTACATTTTGCCTCAGTCACTATCGACTTTAGCACCCTCGAAAACTAGATATGGAAAGACACCCATGACGAATGTTTTTTAAATTTTGACACAGAAATATAGAGAGAGAAAGTCGCAAGGAGGAGGCATAACGCGTATAAGGAAACTAACTTGGGCATTTAAAAAACTTAGATATGTAGCTGACTTCGAACTCCTTCGCACTGTGTACTATGCGCTCGTGCAGTCAGTGGTGGGTTATTGTGTTACTATATGGGGTGGAGGATGTAAGACTTTTATGATTCACCTGGAAAGGGTCCAAAGATCACTACTTAAAGTCATTACTTTCAGACCTTTTAGATTTCCCACCCGAGACTTATACGAGAATTGCGAAGTACTTACAGTAAGACAGAATTGTATTCTGCAAGTATTACACCTTATAATACATAAATTAATAAGAAACGCACCAAAACACACGTTTGCTTACCTTTGTACTGTCACACGACGTATATCTTGCCACTTTTCACACACACACACACACACACACACACACACACACACACACGCACACACACACACGCACACACACACACACGCACACACACGCACACACACACACACACATACACACACTCATATCAATACCCTCTATTTTTAATTTAATTTTGTTTTGTATAATACTGGCTTTATTGTAATTTCTTTTGGTTCTAATTTTATTTTATTTTATTTATTGTTCTCAATGTTTAATATAATTTTGTTTTTGATTTAATATTATTATTTTATGTATTATTATTTATTATCATTTTATTTTTATTTTTTATATATTTTTTTCTAATTTTATTGTTTATTTATTCTATTTTTAATTAAATTAAATGTTTACTATTAAAGTTAATTTTAAGTAAGATAATTTTATCACCATTTGCTGCGTAGACTTGCTTAATTGTTACTATCTAACTGAAAGAAGTCACTGGCTCCTGAAATACAGGTACTCTAACCTAGCTCTCAAATTTTTCTGTAACCTGTTTATGGCAATAAATAATTATAATTATACAGCTTTTTTCGTTACATGACGATTTCTCCCAGTTCACCCCAAGCGCAAGCTGCGTTATTAAGCTTCGTTCCAATAAGAAATTAGTAGCCCGAAATTGGCACCGGGCGGTTACTGAAAATTTTTGTGGAAATCGGTTAACATGGTATGGACAGAGGAATGAGGAAAATGTGAGCAAAGTTTTGAAAATGAATGTGGATGCTATAAGATTAGGAGAAGGCCAAAGAAACGATGGATCGACTGTGTCAAAGATGATATGACTAGAAAGGGAGGAACTACCGAGATGAAGACTAACAGAGAAATATGGAAGAAAACGACATGTTGCTTGATTTCTGAGTAGATATGGAATTTGAGAAACAAATAATTGTCATGCGTTTCACGGTTCTAAAATCACAGTAGCACGTTCTTGAACAAGTATTAACTCGGTGTGAAACTTCGATATTATTCTCTTCGATGCAAACTCAAAGTTACGCTCAATAAAGAGCTCTTAAAACTTTATTTACTACTTTCGCCGTAACGCTCGCTGCGACGGTCATTATGAACAATCTCCGGCGTAGGTGGTCCATTGATTGTTATCGACGGTTTTAATTTAAAGACTACCTGTGATCGTAAAAGCTGTTATGTTAATTTAAGTGATATTTTATTGGACACTGTATTTATTCTACTGCTTAGATTCTTTGATATTTATTATTTGTGCGTTTCACTCTTACCTCACGAAATTAATATAACTTAGGCACCTGGCATTACCAAAGAGTTTGCCAATGTGTTGTACACTTGACAAACAATGTTGAGAAATATCATTTCAGCCGCACCCAAACCACCAATGCTTGGCAGTAACAGAAATTGTGGTGAAAAATAAACTCGGTACTCATCTGGGGAAATATACCCCAGATGAGTACCGAGTTTATTTTATTTGGTACCCAACCTCGTCATCATCATCAGCTTACAGCGGTCCACTGCTAGACATAGGCCTCTCCAACCGCATGCCATTCAGCTTGATTCTCGGCATCTCTCATCCAGCTGTTACCAGTCTTCCCTGCAAAGATCGTCGCTCCACCTAGCCTGATTCTCGGTCTTCACTCAAGAATAAATCTACCCCAACGGTCTAGGTTCTACCGCTAACATTGCCGGCTTATTCCCACTTCAGCTTGATGAGCTTGATTATGCTTTGTGTGTACTCAACCTGTTAGTCATGAATTTACCACTTTCACGAGTTGCTTACCCCACGTGTAAGAGAAATTCAAAAGCCACTCGAACAAGAAAGACCGCTTACGTAGACCCTTAGTCAATAGTTCTATACTCTATTGATAGATAAGTTTTCTAACTCCGATCCCATCTATGTAAGTTCGCCCCACGTCATGTTACTTTGAAGTTAAACACAGCTAACTTCGGTATTTTTAATTACAGGTTAACTTAAACATCGGAAAAGATAAATTACAGTTGGAAGTTCTTTTTTGTTGCTGTCCAAACTGTTCTGTTCAGTTCTTTATAGTTGATGTTTCCGAAAGAACATTTGACATTTGATGTTAAAGAACATTTTGTTTGTTATTTTACTTAAATAAAAATCTTAAATTCATTCATTGAAATACAACGCACAGCCTAAATCATCTTCAGAAACTGGGCACCATGCCCGGTTTCTGAAGAATTCTTAAACTAAGTTTGAGGCCCTTTAGCACACCTCCGTCGCGAATCATAGTAGCGAAACCGCAGTGGTTCAATTCAACTGACTTGCTTGATTTTCCGCTACTCGAGTAGCGGAACATCAGCTAAGTAAACATCATACGGGGTCTCCGTTTCGTGGTTTCGCAGCGGAGATGTGCTAAGGCCCTGAACTCTTGATAGCTATTAATTCGACAAAATCATCTATTTAAGCGAATTTCTTCCTTATACTCGGTTTTTGAGGTCCTCAGATAAAGTCATGATGGTAATTCACTCGACTTTTAAGCTAAATTATTCCTTAACGAAGTGTTCAGAAACGATTTCGAACCAATAATAATCACTATGGAATGGATAAACTCCGTTTAAAAACCTCAGAAACAGGGCATGAGTCTAAAAGCATGACATTTTACACCTGAGTTCTGAGCACTAATGAAGGACTTTTCAAAACTCACTCCTTAAAAATAGAAGGTTAAATATACCCCTGTTTAACCTTCTGGAGCTTGAGTGACATTGACCACGGAGTGTTGTTGGCTGATTTGTGTAATTGTGTCGTAAAATTGTTTTGAAAAACAAGACTGGCGTTAGTTCCGATTTTCGCCACGTGCCAAAAGATTCTTGTATGTACAATATTGTAGTAAGAAAACCGACAAATCTTAAAAAAAAAACCAGACTAACTAACGATACTTATGAAAAAGAGGTTTTATAACAAAGTACGATTGCACTAGACGTGTAAAATTCATATTTAATTTGGTTTCTATACAGATAAACATTAAATTGATCGACCTCTATACCTTCACCCGTCGAAAGCAGCAAAGATAAAGCAAAAAAAAAAGCACGTATTTTATTTTGACACAGTTGTTATAAATTATCTCCCATCTTTTCGGGAAAAAACAAAAAGATTTAGAATTTTTTCATTCTCCTTACGCACGAACTGAAAGCATAAATTGCGATGAAATGACTAGATTTACGAGATAAATAGTTGAATTATTACATACGTTTTTGTTATGAGCGGTTCAGAAACATTTATGTCGGGCACATTTCAGATGGTGAGTTAGTAAGATGTTATTTATGGCCGTAAGGCGGCACTGTACAATACATTACCTTGTATATAAATGTTCCGTGTCGCACAGTTGAGTACAAGACCAGGAAATAAGACTTATTGGGTTGCTTTTGCTTTATATAGTTCGTAGGTAATTTATTTATTTGACTGGAGATAGGAGAAATGTTTATGTGTTGGAAGATTTAGTAGTTACTGCTTTGTGAATACCATGGATTCCGAAGGAAGCATATGTAGGTACGCTTCATCTTACTTAAAAGACCTTAGGCCTATTAGTATTCTCGAAATATCTAGAGGATAAACATATTCTGCCTGAGCTATAGTCAGGCTTTCGCAAACAACGTGGTACCTCAACGGCTCTTTTGGACGTGACAGATAACATTCTGCGAGCACAAGATAATGGCCTATGCACATTTTTTGTCCTACTTGATTTTTCGCGGGCTAATAGATTTGTTTCTATCAAAGCTTAGCTACTATGGATTTTACCAAAATATGATACACTGGTTCCATAGCTTTCTCACCAACCGTCCGCAGCGCGTGGAATCACGGCTGAGCGATGGCTCATCTCTTGATTCGTCACTCACTTTTGTTTACAGAGGAGTACCGCAAGGCTCAATACTGGGCCCCATCATCTTTATTTTGTATTGTGCGATATCATAAACTCCTTGAAGCGACGTCGGTACCATATTTATATGCTGATGACGTACAAGTCTATTTATATCCTTTAAGCCAAGTGACTATGACATCGCGATAAAGGATCTAAACGATGATCTCGACAGGATAGCATGTTGGGTTGAAAATAACGGTTTGGTATATAACCCCACTAAAACCAAATACATGTTGTTTGGAACCAGGAACCAAATCAGTGCAGTGCCGGCTACACTCAACGTTACCCTGCTGGGACTGACCGACTTCGGTCAGTCGAGTCAGTGAGGCACGTAATCTGGGTAACATGGACGCTGGGTTGAGATACCAAGCACACGTGACAGATGCAGTGCGCACTTGTTTTTACCGGCTTAAGGTCCTCTATAAAATAAGCCCTTATCTTTCAGAGGAGTTGCGGATCCAGCTGGCTGAGTCTCTTTTGCTGTCTAATCTGAACTATGCGGACGTAGTTATTGGCCCTCGACTACTGGCAAGAACTGATCGACTGACCCAGAGCTGATTCTGCTTCTCAATCCCACCAAGAAGTCACGTAACGTCTTTTTTAAATAATCACTCAATCCTTAAGATGAAATCCCGTCGTAAGTTGCACTTGGCATGCCTACTTTTTGGTGTTATAAAGTACAAACAGCCGTCCTACCTGTAAAATAAATTAAGCTGGATCTCTAGTAGAAGAGAATGCGCAAGAAGACAGTGCTCACAGCAACTCTCCACTCAATCACACAAGATAGCTACTTTCAGGGGAAGTTTTAGATATGCTGCATCTAAATGCTGGAACAATATTCCACCGCCGATAAGGAATCTTAAATTTCTTGTTACCTTCAGAGTTCGATGGCGGCAGTTTCTTATCGACTCGTAAAAAACCACTAGGGATGACTGTTTCGAACACGTCCATTATATAACTAGCTATAGTGTCCGTTTAGCGTATCACGTGCTCACAATCTGTGAAGAAATTATTCAATTAATTGAATAATTTGTGAATAATAAGCATAATAAACTTGTTATTTACCTATATTTATTTATTGTAAACACATTTAATTTTAGTCTAGTAACGGCACAGGTGCGAAGTAAATAAAACGATTTGGTTTTATTTACTTCGTACCTGTGCCGTTATGATTATAATATTGTACATTACGTATAACTTTACACTAAACTGACCAAGTAATGAAAACATAATCAACCAACCTACAAAAAAAATGTCTCCCAATGCTAAATTTTACTGTATACATAATTAAAGTGTCGGGTATACTTACATAATTTCACTCCGCGCATAACATTTTCTCACAACACAAATTTATCTCGCCTGCTCGACGTCCGTATGTATGTATGCAGGGATCCAGCAGAATATCAGCGTCAGGTATATTTGCCTGACACACGCTGAGCAGGACTCCCATTTGGTGCAACCTTGAGACGCACACCGCACTGAGTATAGTCATTATCTGGTTTCCATAGTACAAGCTCTGCTTAGTTTGGGATCAGATGACCGTGTGTGAATAATGTCCCAGGTTATTATTATTATTTTTTGACATTTCTCGGGACCCTGGGGTCCCGGACCTTTGGAAGGCGTACGAGGAGCCGAAGCCAACTCGCAGAGGCCCCTTAGCTAATTTTAAATGATGAGGAGGCACCAACCGACGGTTATCCCTGTATGCACTATGCAAGTGCACCCAAGGAAAACCCCCGGTTGGTACTGGACTATTGGTTGTACGTGGAAACAAAACATATTGGGCTATGGGTCTGGGTGGCTAAAGTGGATGGGGTTACTTGAACTATGAACTATGTCCCCTGCCTGACCAATGTTATATATTATACACGGATAAAATGGCAGGGGGTGACTTACACACTCAATAATGGGCCCCCGGAAACGGCCGCTAGCACATAGTGACGTAGCGACAAGGGGGCAACACTTCCTGAGGTGCTTGAGGAGTGGAGAGGTATTCCACGGCTATTAGGATAATCCCGGAAGTACGGTCAAGATCCCTACCAGCACCTTACTGGAATACTTCCTTCCTCCGAGCACGTTTGCTTTTGCGAATCTCCACTCAAGCCGGCCAATAAAGGCAAGAAAGAGGTGGGAGCTCTGTTCCTCGTCAGTGTTCACTCCAGCCGGCCAATAAAGGCAAGCCAGAGATGAGGACAAGATTTCTCCCGGGAGATAGGGTCCATGGGGTCGCTACTGCCCAACAGCTCGCCAGATGCTGCCCTGCGGGTTTCTGTATCTCTCTTGGTCTGGCTCCTCATCCTAGACCCGTTCCGGCAAACTCTACCGGCAGAGACCTAAAGTTTGGAGCACGCAAGCCCCACCACGACGTCAACGTAGAGACACAGCGGTGGGGTAATCATTATTATTATTAATTTGGTTTAAGAACACATATGATTGTCATAGTGTCACTTTTATTTCTCTATGTATGTTTTTTTTTTCTTTTTTAGGGTTCCGCACCTCAAAAGGAAAAAACGGAACCCTTATAGAATCACTCCTGTGTCTGTCTGTCCGTCTGGCTACTTTGTTCCGAATCTAATGGTCCGATTAAGTTGAAATCTGGTACACGTATGAATTTCTGTAACCCAAACACGTACGCATCACGTAAATAAATAAAATTTGAATATGAAAGTAAATTTTGGGGGGCAAATAAGAAAAGTAAAAAAAAAAAAAACATTTTTAAACTGTACCGTGTGACATATCAAATGTAAGGACTTACTGTAAGGGTCTCAAATAAATATTTTTTTATTATCCTCAAACAAACTGTTTTATAGTTATTTAAGAAAATAGACGAAAATTGACCATTACCCCCTTATCTCCCAAACTACTGAGCTTAAAATTAAAAAAAAAAATACAGAAAATAGTCTGTAAATCTTTAGATTACAGGAAAACTTAATACCTTAGGCGCGGCAGACGCACATGCGCCTTTTCATAACTTTCTTCGAGTGCGGCGCGCCGCACCTGTGCGTTCGTTGTGCATCTCTATTGTTTCGAAAACATCGTAAAATAAGGGTCGGTAAGGGTGTAGCATAAGGAAGCGTTTGCATAAAGAATTGAGCAGACAATGTGTTAAAAGAAGTATATGGTCTTAATAAACATGGCAAATTTTTCAATATTGTGCGTACAAACTTACATTTGCAGGTGGAATGTGTGACTCCGGATTTTTAATGTGTCTTTTCAGTAGCAGTTTTTGTTTTTAAACTTACTTTTTATTTTAAACATTTTACCTCGACAAGTTTGTCACTTTTGAAATATTTTCATTTAAGCTTTTGCGTTAATTAATCCGAACAGATTTACCTAAAAATACAACCAGCTAGGTATCCACTACAGAAATGACTGAATTCAGTAAAAATAGAATGTGTTCTGTACCTATGTAATCCCTTTGTAATTAATAATAAGTCCTTAATCTGCACTTAATGTGTGTAGAATAAAGCTTAAAGTAAGTACGAAATACATTAGTAGGTAGGTACGTGAATCTGGGAAATATTAATAGGGTACTTCCTAATATTGCTATTAAGGAATTCGTGGAAAAAACGATTAATGGTACCTACTGAATATAGTAGTGGTAGATAATGTTTGTGTTAACAATCTTAGTTATGCAGACGACATGGTACTGCTGGGACCAACGGCTGGCTCGATCAGGGAGCTATTACGAGTGTGTGAGCAATATGTTACGAGCCATGATCTTGTATACAATGTTAACACGGTCTTTGAGGCCTCTGGGAAAAGTGTACCGTGTGACCCGGTTATAACACTTATTGGGTTGCCACTTAATAGAGTATATAAATTTAAGTATCTGGGACACTTTCTTACCGGGGACCTTAGAGACGAAGTTGACATAGACCGTGAGCGCAGGGCGTTGGCGATCCGAGCTAATATGCTGATACACAGGTTCGCTCGTTGTAGTGGGGTGGTAAAAATTTCACTATTTCATCAATCCTTCTACACGAGCGGCTTGTGGGTCAGATTTACCAAGAGGTCGCTAGACGCCCTGCGGTACAGTATAATAACTGCATCAGGATGTTGTTCGCATCTGCGCGTACCGATGACTTTTACGCGATAATTCGAAAGAAGACGTATTCAATTTTGTCAACGGCGCGGGCTAGTTCGAATGGCATCCTAAGTATGGTGGTACACAAGTATGACGCACTCTGGTTGTCTCACGCTATGGCGGTGTTAGTCAAAAAACCCTAGACTTTAGGTTGTACTTGTTGGTTTATCTTCTATGTAAAAAAAAAATATCTTTTTGAGTATTGGTACTAACATAGTATTTAAGAACACTGTTACTAATAATTTGGGCCCAGTTGCCATCAGTAAATAAATATTATTATTATAGTCGTAAGTACTATTAGTACTTCTCTTTGAAAAGCAGCTGAATATACTAAGCCCGTGTTAATTTTATAACGTTGATGTTATAAGTCTCTAGAGACGTTGACGTTATTCATATTCATACCTAATGAATATACGTAACACGCGCCTACGTATTCTCCAAATTATCTAGCAGATTTAGATATTATCATCATAATGTTATTCTTGGAATTCAGCACCTTGTAATATCAAAGATAAATAAAACAATTTATTATTAGTTGAGATGCCGTAAAGGCGAAAGCTCCAGGTAGCCCGCAAAATTCGAATTTTCTTACGTTTTTTTTTTTTTGTAATTTGTAGGTCAGTATTAGGTTGTATGTTGATTTGAATATGATTCGTGATCGTAACAAATCTGTATTTATAGAATTAAAATCAAAATCATCAATACAACCAATAATCCTAAATATCGAGATTAGGATTATATGAGCTTAGAGCTTAGCTTAGAGCAGTTCACATAATCCTATATTTAGCATTATACTAAAGGAGTTGTATTACTGATTCTAATGATTATAATTTTGTAAATACATATATTACATATATGTTACGGTCGCGAATCATACTTTAATCAACATAAGAAAATTTGAATTTCACGGGGTACCTGGAGCTTCACCCTTATAGTCGTTAAGGTCATACTCAGTCTTTCTTGATTTACGTCGAGATTAATATTAAAGCTGTCAATAAATTTAATTCAAGATTAAAAAATACAACAAACAAACATAAATGGCGACATAAGGGTGTACAGACGCCAGCACATCAAGCTACTACAATCTGTTAAATTTCTTTTCAACTTTATCGCTAATGTATTAGGTTCAAGGTTGATTGAGAAAATTTGACAGTTTCGGGTAGCTTGACCTGCTGGCGTCTGTACTACATCTGCCTAACCATTTGGCGAAAACAAGCATGATGTTATGTTAGCAGTACCTGTATCTGTAGTCTTTAGGGTTCCGTACCTCAAAAAGAAAAAACGGAACCCTTATAGGAACACTCATGTGTCTGTCTGTTCGTCTGTCGCAGCCAATTTGCTCCGAATCTAATAGACCGATTAAGTTAAAATTTGGTACACGTATGTATTTCTGTGACCCAAACACGGACGCTTAATGTAAATTAGTGAATTTTAAATATGAGGGTCAATTTTGGGGGGCAAATAAGAAAATTAAAAAAAATATATATTTGCAAACTGTACCGTGTTTTATATCAAATGAAAAGGCTGTGAGGGTCTCAAATATATTTTTTGATAATTTTAGGTCGAAAATAGACCATTCCCCCCCTTTTATCTCCGAAATTACTGAGCTAAAAATTTTGAAAAAAATATAGAAAGCAATTCTATAGCTATAGATTACAGGAAAACCTATAAAAAGTCTATGGTCTTAAAATAACATGGTAAATCTCTCAATATTGTGCGTACAGCCTTATATTGTCCATAGTTAAACGAAAAGAATCCAACCCACATTACACCTAATGTGGGTTGGATCCTTTTCGTTTAATTATGGACATTTGTAGTTGGAATGTATGGGAGAACATGTTTTTCAATTACAATGTTAAGTTTGTTCTTGGGACAAATTCATCTCAACTACAGAACCTTTCATTGTGCGTGGTACGGCACGCATTTGACCCGTTTTTTTTTTAAATTAATGACTAGATGACCCGGTACTGAGGCGAACAACATAAAGAAAAAAGAAATACTCAATCATTTTTGAGTTTTTGCGAGAGTAACACACGGCAATTGATTTTTATTTATATAAAGGATGGAAAAAATCAATGTTCCCCGAAGGAATAGTCTTAGAAATAAAAAAAGATCATGAAAACCATTAATTTTATTTTATCGTCAATTCTAATAAGAAGGAGACGAAAACATTAAAGAAAATTATTACCTAGCAAACCTTGATACTTGAATTATTTAAAATTACAATTATATTAAACTTTAATAATTTAACTGATAAGTTGTTCGAAATAAGACCCCTCGTTACGGTTGCACAAATTTAGTCTGTTTTGAAATTCACTGCCTTCTGCAAAGTGTTGTGGTGTATGCTCCTATTAGGAGCCTCCTAATAACATTTTCTACCTCAACCCTTAGCTCTTCTAATCTCATAAGACTTTTTGTAAATAACATTTTTTACATGGCCCCATAAAAAATAGTCCAGAGGCGTCAGGTCTGGACTTCTTGCAGGCCATCTAATCGTCCCGTTTGTACATATCCAGACATTGAAATTTTCACTAAGGTAAGCCCTGGAAATTCGTCAGAACTCCTCGTCTAAGAAGGAAATGTGCATAGAATTATTATCGATTATATGATTTTCTTATTTAAGTCTTCAACAAGGTACTTCGTGATAAATGAGCAAGCTTGGACTTCATAGAATGTCTTTGGATGTTAGAATGATAAGAAAATTATAACATGTCTTTTACTTGTTGGAAGTGAACAGTTCTAGTCTAGGTAACTTTGATTAAAGCCCTTGTGTACTAAATATTTGATTTCATAGTTAGCTTGTACGACGACCTAATTAAATGATTCTTGGAGAAATTTTATGTATCGACTAGTGAAATAAAATAGCGAAAGTATATTTTTTGAAAGTTTATCTGGTTCGATTCTCGGTTTAGGTAAACTTGTCGAAAGAGATGTCAGCAAAAGATGGGGTCCAATAGGGCCGATGCCGCTGGGGTCGCGGGTTGTTTGAAAAAGATACCGTGGCCCTGGCATAGGCAACTGAAGGAACACGGGTGGGTTTTAGTCAGTAAAAGTCTGACACGCCCTTCCGCTCCACCCAGAGCGGGAGAAGTTATTTGATGATTTCCCATCCACAAAAAAAAAAAAAGGTAAACTTGTCGAGAAATCTGTGAATGCAGTATTGTATCTTTTTAAAAATAAAGTTTCCTTTAAGTAAAATAATCTATCTTAAGGATTCAAAGTGTTTTCTCTTCAGGGCCCATTGATTTTACCCATCCTGTATAGCTTCATATTTCTGACTGACCAACTCCTTGCCAATTCAAAAGCGCCTGTTAATTGAAATATGTAAATGCTCTAATTTGAGTTGATTGGAGTTCTGATATAATACGTATTTGTTACCTGTAGCAGAGTCGTTGACATCAGAATTGTGGACTTACCTGAAACAAAACATTAAAAGTTTGTTATTCATTTAAAAACTGAAATGAATAGTAAAAATCAATCTGCCTAGCCTCTTCCCCCCAACTATGTTGGGGTCGGCTTCTAGTCTAACAGCTGAATACCAGTATTTTACGTGGAGCAACTGCGTATCTGACCTCCACAATCCAGTTACTGGGTAATATTATAGCCAATGGTAAGACTGGTTGTCAGACTTGTGGGCTTCTGACGACCCATAACGACTGTCAAAGATCCACGAATGACACCCGGGACCAACGGCTTAACGTGCTTTCTGAGGCACGGAGAGGTCTTAGTATGTAAAGATGGTCACCCACCCACGGACCAGCCGCGGCAAGCGTAGCTTAACCTGATCGATCGACCCGTGCGGCTGTTATTACTTAGCCACTGGCCCCTCTGAGATGAAAGGTTATGAAATGATAATGTAAACTTCATTGTATGACTAGCGACCCGCCCCTGCTTCGCCCGGTTTTTACAACTTAAAAACGTAGAGATTTCTTTATAAAAAGCAAGTTTAATATTAAATGTATTATACAAATACATTTGCCGGAATTAATTCACTAAATGATGGTGAAAACCGCATCAAATGCCGTTGCGGAGTTTAGAAGAACAACGCGATCACACAGACAGACACGAAAAGCGACTTTAATTTAATTATAATATTGTAAAATATGTATATAGGGTGGTGTCGCTCCTTGTAAAATACTGGTATTCAGCTGCATCCGGTTAGACTGGAGGCCGACCCCAACATAGTTGGGAAAAGGCTAGGCAGATTGATTGATTGATGTATGACGTATTGTATATGATATGTGACGTAATTAGTGACCGATAGTTAAACACATGATTGTACTCATATTAACAAACAACTTTTACTATGGGACCATACCTGAAATCGCGAAAAAAAATCAGATGTGTCGAGATATGCGAACATGAATGTGTGGAGTGGTACCTATATGTAGTAGCATATATTATAACATAAGGCATTACTGTAATATTAGAGAGATTGTAATAAAGGGAACGTCTCGCTAAACACTTGTTTATTATTTTACGCCTCCGGAATCCCCCACACCTCAAATGTATGGGACAGCAGATTTTTTTTCGCTAATGCAGGTTTGGTCCTATAGTAAAAGTTATTTGTTAATATGAGTAGAATGCGTTTAAGTATCGGTCATTAATTATCAGCCACTCTATACAGGTGAGTTTTTTTAAGTGGGCGTGGGTGGCCAAATAGGGATGATGCCTGGGTAAAAAAAAAGAAATTCTATTTAGTCCGTCAGTCAGATAATAAAAAAATATTAGACACTTATTTTTTGTTTTATCATATTAATAAAAAATGACTTAGATAACTCGCATTAAAGTTCGGGAGTGGGGGCTTGCTACGTCACTTCTACGTATAAAATTTACAAAGACGTGACGTCATGCCACATTTTAACTCAATGTATCGCTGTAATCTTTTGATTACGTAGAAAAAGAAAAAATACGTGTCCAATATATTTTAATAATCTACATGACGGACAAAAAAACATTTTTTAGTCATCATCCCTATTCTATATTCAAATCAATAATATTTTAATGCTGAATGCAGTACAATCCTTGAGACGTCGAATTTCAAGCTATTTATTGAAAACAATGATCATCATTTTGAACAAATAATCAGGTAGGTAACATAAGAAAAATAAAAAAGTATTTAGTTAAAAATGAGCTCTTTCCCTTAGTTTGCCGTATGTAATTACTTCTCAGAATTCTGTCCTTATTAGCGACTTATTAGCGGCGAAGATTGTTTTTTTTTTTTCAAAATGAACGGTTTCGATTCCTGGCTATAAGTATTGGTTTTTCAAGAATACAATGCAGTAACATAAGAAAAATAAAAAAGTATTTAGTTAAAAATGAGCTCTTTCCCTTAGTTTGCCGTATGTCATTACTTCTCAGAAATGGATCGTTATTAGCGACACTATCGAATGGGGTGTGTGTATTTTTTTTTCAAAATCAAGGGGTTCGATTCCTGGCTAGAAATATTATTTTTTCAAAAATCCTATAATGCTGTTTTAGTTTTCATCAAAATCTAGCCGGTGACACCTTTGAGTACTTTTCGCTATTCCTCATAGTTTCAAATTTGGCTATCCACGCCCACTTGAAAAATTCACCTGTATATATATATTTTTATGTTGGCCTACATTGTCCCACTGTTGAGCACCCCAAATCCTTCCAAGCATCCTTTTCCAGGGCCACCTCGATCCAACCCTTACGGTAAGTGATAATTAATTACCGGTCATAATTATTTTTAAGCACCTTTGGGTAGGTGGTTCGAAGGAACTTATTAAACTGTAAATTCGTGTATTTCAGTGAGTATACACCTAGCTGACTAACGCTCAGAACTTGCCGCTATGGAATTTGTAATTAATAATAGGTTTACCTAGCTATTTCTTGTATTAATTTTGCGAATAACTAGACCCAACTATAGCTAGTACCTACGAATTTTAACTAATCCGACAAGATAATTAATTCTTGAATATTCACGTAAAGTTATTCTGTAAGTTCATTTTGCAGCGGCGGTTTACGTTTGATGGATTTAATATTTGTGCTTTTATTCATATCTTTTTTCAATGAAGGTAGGTACAATATTTTTCCATATTCATGCATCTTTTGCAAATATCTTACAAAGTTTGTTAAAGTAATGGAGGCCACTCAGGGTTTTATTCGAATAGCATCACGCAAAATAGTAATTCAGTGCAATGTGTGTGTATGTGTAGTGGCTACATTAGAATGAATGCAAAGAGTTTGATCAATCTCTCTGCATTGATTCTAATTTATACCTTATTACCGTAAGATGCTTACGTGGTTGCAAGCGCTACTGCTGAGCATGACGTCCTAAGTTTGATTCCCGGGTCAGGGAAAGTGTTATTGGGTTTTTTCTATCTGGATTTACTCAGTAGCATCCCGGAGTCTGGATTTGTGCCCGGTTTATAGCAATAGGCTCGCCCCCTATTACATGGGACTTAAACATAACTGGCGAAATGTAGGTGTACTAGAGGTACACCTCTGCCTAACCCTTTGAGGATTACAGGCGACGCGTAATGATGTTATGTATAGTGAGACAAGAATTACATTTCACCGAATTCCTATTTTGCGTGATGCTATTCAAAGAAAACCGTAAAGCTACGGTTTCATAGAAGAGCAGTGGCTGCACTTAACGGCCGCAGTGACGGCTGTCATAAAAATGATGACAGCAGCAAAGATTTAAATCGTTAGATTCGCCCTACCGCGTCTAAAGATAATCGCATTTCTGTTTCGTTTTGACACCTCTGACACGCAATGACGCAGTGCCTTCATTTGATTATCATAGAAATGTTGCGTTGTTGTGTGAGCTCACTGTTCTCAATATAAACACTTTTCTTGTGACTAAGTACAGTGAGGGCAAATCTAGCTGTTTAAATCATTGGGGGGCGGGGTTTGACTAAATGTCAAATACTGGTGATCATGACAGATTTTGATGACGGCCATTACGGCCAATTTCCTAGGAAACTGTAGCTTTAGTGACCCCCAAATATGCTAGTTGATTTTACATCAATAATTGGTCATTCAAGATCGTGAATATGCTACTTTAGTCAACTAAACGACAAAGTTAAAATGTTAATCAACCAGTTATCCAAACAGGATAATTGGTTGGCACTGGTTAACCAACTTTCCATCAGGAATTTCTCAGTAACAGTCCGGAGCCTGGATTTGTACTCGGATGATGACAATAAGCTTTCCGCCTATAACATGGGCCTTAATTAATAATAGGTCTATGAACATGCCGATTTACATAGAAAAAAGTCAAACAATATTTTTTTAAAGAAATATTGTCGATGCTCTTTTGCAATTTAATTAAAGTTCGTTGATGCCTCTGATATAGATATCCTGGGAACGGGAATCGATAAATTCTTTAGAGGCGTTTTTCACCGCCTCGTTGGATTTGAAATTTTTCCCCGGGGCTCATTGTTGAGATCAAAATTTCCAGAACGGAAGCGATCAAACCAAAAACGCACCGTGCGTTCAGTTGCAGTACTTGTGCATACACGTCGTTAATATTGCGTGCTGTTTGTGTTACGTTGGTGCCACAACGGAACTCGTATTCGAAAATAGCGTGTAATTTAGATTTTTTCATGGTTACAGAAACATCGATATCAAAGAAAAATCGAACGGCGGGAAAACAAATGAACAACAGATTTTTTTAAATGTTATTCTATATTATGAAATTAATTTGAATTTGGAATTCTAAATAGAGTGAAAGATCTTCACACTAGCCAGTATCAAAAATCGGCAATTTCATGGGTATAAAAGACCTATTTATTGTAACTGGCGAAATGTGGGTATTTGGGTGGGTGGGTTTATCTCTGCCTAACCGTTCGGGGATTACCGGCGTGATGTTATGTTATATACCTATCCAAACAAGTGCAATGTGGTTGGTCATTTCCATACACGTCAATTATAACAACTTGACATTTACTGCATCTTTATTTCATAGACTTAAGGGTGATTTTTGAAGTACAAGCGTGGTTGACTACCTTATGTTGCCTTTTGCCAACTACGTTTGGACGGCTTTCAGTCTACCCGGATGCAGCTGAATACCAACCACTATTTTTCACTATTTTCTCATGGAGCGACTGCCTATCTGACCTCCACAACTGGGTAACACGATACTTACTCCTTGGCAAGACTGGTTGTCTGACTCTCGGGCTTTTGACTACCCGTAACGACTGTCAAAAATCTTACAAATGACCGCCGGAACCATCGGCTTAATTAACGTGCTTTCCGAGACACGGATGGGTCTCGATATGTAATGGATAATCATCCATCCACGGATCGACCTCGGCAAGCGTTGCTTAATCTTGAGAATCGACCCATGCGGCTGTTATTACTTAGCCACGAGCCCCCGTACTACCTAAACGATGTAAAATGTAAAGGTATTCAAATTGGTTTCAAAGGGGTTGTCCGTGGATATTAAGGAGTATCCGACGCAAACACTGTATAATATTAAATTCCTGTAAAGGTTTATTGGAAGATCACTTCGGATTCAGTAACCAAGACTTCAATTACAAAGTAATAAACAGTTTCGCTAGTAGGTTTGTGTTGAATGTAAGGCTTTTAAGAAAACAACTGCCTCAGTAGGTACAAGAAAAGTTAACAATTTGGCTTATTTTTAACCAACTCCAAAAAAGGAGGTTCTCTTTGCGACCCGTATGTATGTATGTTTGTATGTCCGCGATTTTTATGATTCTTTCTCTAGCTTTATCTACATACTTTCAGAAAGGTTTTAGTATATAATACATTAGGTACGAGATTTCTAAGCGGATTTTGCTTATTCTTCTTTTCGTTCTTCTTGGGCTTATGTAATTGTATATTCAATTAAAAATGAAAAAGAAATTTACTTTAAAAAAGTAAAAACCGACTTCAAAAACCTACAACGAATAAAATAACTTTCATAAAAAAAAACTTAACAGTTTCTGATGTCGGTGTCGTCAATTGTTCAATGAACCTTAGCTTGGCACCGACTTCAGAAGCTGTTAATTTTTTAATGAAAGTTACTTTTCCTAAATGATACATTATAACTACTTATTTGCCTTATTCAACTTAGTTGTATAATAAGTATTGTATTTGCATGCCAACAAGGCAGAATGCACACGGTTCTTTATTATGTTATTTTCGATCCTATTTGTATGTACCTGCATTCTTAGCAAATAAAGTCCTATTCTATTCTATTCGTTTCTATTTATTCGTTTTAGGTTTCTGAAGTCGGTTTTTACTTTTTAAAGTAAATTTATTTTGAACATGGATTCAGAAACTACTGTTAGAAAAGATTTATGCCCGTTTTCACTTATACTAGGTGAGAGGCATTCATTTAGGTATAGCCTAGTGTAAGTGCAATGGGCTTTAGTGATAGGGTTTGTTAAGCATTTCAGTTTATTGTAAGACTTCTCCTAGTCTTTTCCCAACTATGTTGGAGTCGGCTTCCGGTCTAACTGGATGCAGCTGAATATATAGTAAGATTAGTAGATATAGTAGGTAAGATTTCTCAATAGATAGGTATTAATGTCGACATAATTTCATAATAAAGATGAATCCAGGAATATGTGAACATCATCATCATTCTCTTGCCCTTGTCCCAATTTATTTGGGGTCGGCGCATCATGCCTTTTTCTTCCATACTTCTCTATTTGTCGTCATCTCTGTAGTCACTCCCTTTCTAGCCATATCATCTTTCACACAGTCCATCCATCGTTTCTTTGGTCTTCCCCTACTCGTATAGCCCTCCACATTCATATTCAAAACGTTCCTGACGACATTTTCCTCATTCCTCCGCATCAGTTGCTCATACCATGACCACCTTTCATTAAAATACAAAAAAAATAATTAAACATATAATAGTAGCACTTTATAATCATATATAATTGAATTGCTTTCACTATCAGAACTTCCACTAAAAGAATTACTAGAGTAGGATATTATTGGGCATTCTACCCCACCTTCCGTTCCATCGGCTCACTCCGTTCGCCTCGTCACTCTCGGTGGAGTAGAATGCCCAATAATATAAATGAAATCCACTGGTTCGGCGCCTATTCCACCTGATGGAATGATCATCTCCGTCACTCTCGGTGCAGTAAAATGTCTAATACTGGTTCGGCGCCTATTCCACCCGATGAAACGGAAGGTGGAGTATGAATTCTTACATAGTGCAGTAAAATACTGGTTCGGCGCCTACTCCACTAGGTTGAAACATTTGATTGAGTTAGCGACAATGAGTTATAAATGTCGATGTAATACATTAATTGACTCATTATTAATATAACCGTTTCAAGGAGTCGTCATGAAATTTGTAAAACAACCGCAATCGTTACATGTAAACAAACTTTGTATTCAGTCTCAGGAGACTGGTTTTCGCCATGGAGAATTATTACCTAAATCGGTACGATGCATCATTTGCGGACCGTCAAATTGTGGAAAAACTAATTTATTAATCGGTCTTCTTATACACGAGAATGGTTTAAGATTTCAAAATGTTTATGTTTATTCGAAAACCTTGCAACAGCCCAAGTACGTTTTTTTAGAAAAAGTCTTGCAACGGGTACCAGGCATTTCATTTCAGAAATATCATGAAAATGAGCAAGTACTGAGTGTTCAGACCGCAAAACCGAATTCTGTAATTATATTTGACGATGTTGCTTGTGAAAATCAAAGTGGTATGCGTGATTATTTTGCTATGGGGAGACACAAGTTCATCGATTGTTTTTATCTAAATCAGACGTATAGTAAAATCCCTAAGCAGTTAGTAAGAGACAACGCAAACCTAATCATACTTTTTAAACAAGATGAAAGAAATATGAGACATGTTTATGAAGAACACGTCAACACTGACATGACATGGCTTGAATTTCGTGAAATGTGTTCAAAAATATGGAGTGAGCCCTTCAGTTATGTTGTAATTAATAAAGATTGTGCAAAAAATAAAGGATGTTATAGAAATAAATTTGACACGTTTGTAATTTTTGATTAAGAGCACGAGTATATATTAAGACGTCACCGTTGAATTTACATTACTCTACAAACAGAGCTTAACCGGTTACAATACATTTAACAATTATGGAAAAATCTTTAAAGAGACAAATTGTTGATGCTGCAGCAGCTGTAAAGAAGAAGGTGCGAAAAATGCGAGATGTTGAGAATGAGAGTAAGCAAGCCTTGGAAACAGTTTTTAAACCTGTAACAGAGCCTCTCAACCAAATTGCTACAGCCAGTATGCAAACTCCTTTGCTGTATAGTAATGAAGATGAAGAATCTAAAGATCTGATAAGAGACGAAACGTTGCAAAAAGTCGCAATTGGTAGTGATGTAGAGGAGTCTGACACCAACAGTGAATCTTCGTATAAATCAGTTGAAAAAAGTGAAGGTCGTGATACATCATCCTGGTCAGTGTCTTCAGAAGCGTTAACAGACATTCCATTTGGTGTCAGAGTAGAACGCGGAAAATTGATGTTAGGTTCTGCTCATATAACAATCGACGATAGTTATATCATCGTGGCTGGTCATAAATACAAACATACGCCTGGTTTAAAACAACTACTGCTTAAGAAAGATATTGATTTAAGTTTGGTTACTGAAAATGACTTGCAATATTATAAGAAAATGTTACTTGATACAAATGCACATCGTCGTGATAATGACCCAAGTAAACCAATAAAAAGTAATAAGGGACAAAAATATTTACAAGTTATTAAACCTCTTTTTAATCTGCAAAGTACGCTTCAGGGTCATCATTCGAAAGGTAAAGGACTACCATTAACAAAAATCTGGAAAAATAACGTAGATTTTGTGTATTGGGATGATCCTAATGAATTGGTGGAAAGGTTAAAGTTATTAATAGCATCTAGAGATGCCGGCAACACAGGATTAGATAATGAAATAATATCCATTATTGAAGAATTACGTGAAAGTAAACTTATAAATAAATAGGTGTAAAATTAACTATTGTTTAGTTCATCATCAGCCTTTACATAAAGTACACCTTAAACATGAATATAGATAAATTTGGACATTTTATTCATAAAAGAATGCGTTTGTCAGAACTGATTAATTTCAATGATAACGCGTTGTTAAAATCAGAAAGTGGAGATTTTGATTTAAAGTCTTCTAGATTGAGAGGAATTAGACATCCATTAGAATCAGACGATGCTGTGAACAAGGATTATGTAGATCGAATGTGTGCTGATACGATAAAACAATTTAATAAGCTGATTGCATCATTGCGTGCTCAAATCATATTAGATGCACAAAAGTCTATTCAGACTACTTTAAAAGTAAAGGAACCTGAGGTTTTGATTCATTTGGAAGAGAAGTTTTACTCCAAAGCAGATATAGACAAATTACTTGAAAATCTCAGTAATGGCAAAACAACAAATAGTAAATGAAATACACAAAGCGGCACGAAGAAACTTCCTTCGACGTTCTGTTATTCTCAAAGGGATCGATGATTTGTGGCAAGCAGATCTAATGGACATGCAAAACCTAAGAAAGTATAACAAAGGTTACAATTTCATTTTAGTGGTGATTGACTGCTTCTCAAAGTATGCCTGGGCAGAACCGTTAAAATCTAAAAATAAATCTGAAGTAACTCGAGCTTTTGAATGAATACTACTAAGCAGCAATAAAAATCCTGTTAATTTACAAACTGATATGGGCACAGAGTTTTATAACAACACATTCCAAACGCTAATGAAGAAGTACCGCATAAACCATTACTCATCTTTCTCTACTAAAAAAGCTTCAATTGTAGAGCGACTAATTAAAACTGTTAAAAATAATTTGTACAAATATTTTAATCTCGTTGGAAATTATAAGTGGTTAGGAACACCTTTAGAAGATTTATTTAATACATATAATAACACAAAACATCGTACTATTAAAATTAAACCGAATGATGTTAATAAATCGAATGAACCCATCGTAAAAGAGAATATTAAAAACAAATGTAATCATGTATCCATCCAGCGGAAGCCTAAGTTCAAAAAAGGTGACTGTGTTCGTATCAGTAAATACAAACACAATTTCGAGAAAGGTTATACTCCTAATTGGTCAACTGAACTCTTTACGATAAAAAAGATTAATAAAACTATACCAGTAACATACCACATAGAAGATCAACGAAAGCAAGATATATTAGGAACTTTTTACGAGCAAGAACTTCAAAAATCTAACTATCCTGGTGTTTATTTAGTAGAAAAAATACTTAAAAAGAAAGGAAAGAAACTATTCGTTAAATGGTTAGGTCTCAATAATGATGAAAACAGTTGGATTGATAAATCCTCATTAATAAATTAAGATATAAAAGAAATACTTTGTGAAATTTGTATCATTATTATTTAAGTAATGCAAGGTGGTGGACTAGTTAACAGTATAATTAATAATCTACCGTTCGAAGCTCATTTGCCTGGATACAATTATTGCGGACCAGGAACTAAACTTCATAAACGTTTGTTGCGAGGCGATCGAGGTGTGAATAAACTAGACGAAGCTTGTATGCACCACGATATAGCATATGAAAATCATACAGATTTACCTAATCGTCACAAAGCCGACTTACAGCTTTTGAACATGGCTAAACAGAGACCAAAATCAAAAGATGCAGGAAAAGGTGAAAAATTAAGCTCATGGTTAGTAAGCAAAGTCATGAAAGCCAAATTGAAATCTGGTTCTGGTGCCAAAACATTTAAAAGTTTAGTATCAAAAATAAAATCTAAAATAAAAAAGCTAAAACCCAAGGATAGTAAGTCTTTAATAAACTTGGCTTACTTAGCTGCAAAAAAGTTATGCCCCAAATTACACCAAATCAGAGTACCGAGAGTGATCCCCATACCGAAGACTGGTGGAGTTCTACCTTTAATTCCAATTTTTGCTGGCTTATCAGCTTTAGGAGCTTTAGCTGGTGGTGCAGCTGGAATTGCAAAAACGGTGAATGATTATAAATCTGCTCAACAAAACTTGCGAGAGACGGAACGACATAATAGAACTATGGAGGGTTTAGCAGTGGGTAAGGGTTTATACATAAAACCTTATAAAAACGGTAAAGGATTGTTTATAAAATCAACAAAAAACTGAACAAGAAGCTACCAAATCGCGCACTAACTAATGTAGACATCCAATACTACGCAAGAGACATCCCATATTTCCGAGGAGTATATATGAAAGATCAATTGCCAAGGAAGCCGAAACGTATGGAATGTGGTATTGTTAACTTAGACGATTCTAAAAACGAAGGAACGCATTGGGTAGCTTATGTAAAAGTATATGACTATTGTGATTATTTTGATAGCTATGGAAATTTAAAACCTCCATTAGAACTGTTACGATATTTTAAGAATTGTAAAGTTTCATATAACTACACAAGATATCAAAAATTTAACACTGTGAACTGTGGTCATTTATGTTTAAAATATTTGAGGACTTTTTGGAATAAAAATGTATAAAATAAATGATTTTATTTTATTTCAATCATTTGCAAGATGTCACTCACTTTGTCGATAACTGGAAACTCATCAATTTTATCTACGTACTATCCTAATACGTTGCAACTAAATGGAGAATATGAGTGTGCTTTATTGCATTTTTCAACATTTAATTCTATACCAAATATTGATAAAAGTAATAACAAGTTCTATTATGGTTCAAACGAAGTTATTGAAATACCGGAAGGCACCTATGAATTGCAAGATATTTATGATTATTTAAAATCCGAAATAAAAGATGCCTCAATTAAATTACAATGCAATAACAATACTTTAAAAACTGCCATATATTGTTCAAAAGACGTTAATTTAAAGAAAGAATACTCTTTCAGTAGACTGTTAGGGTTTGATAAGCAGGTCTTAAAAGCAAATAAATGGCATGTGTCACAGCATCCAGTCAACATTTTACCGACGACTGTGGTAAGGATCGAATGTGACATTGTGAGCGGCTCTTACATAAACGGTGAACCAAGTCACATAATTCATGAATTCGCACTCAACGTACCACCTGGTTACAGAATCATAGAAATCCCGAAGAACGCAATATATTTTCCAATCAATCAAAACAACATAAGCTGCATACATATCCGACTACTAGATATAAACAATCGCTTAATTAACTTGCGTGGTGAAGAAGTACAGCTGTATTTACATCTTAGAAGAAAAAATGATTGACTACAATAAATATATGTCTCAACAAATTAAAAATACCAGTTCTTCTCAAGCTACCTACCAAATAAGACGTCGTTCTAAGAGCAAAATAAAATTAACTAAAGACAATAAGATATTTCTCAAAGCGATCGGATTGTTAAAATGAATATCTTAGACGTTTTATCCACTCCGACTTACGACAACAGTATAGAAGGAATCGAATTTCATTCGTACAAACCTTATGTAACAAGTTTCAACAGGAACGATGAAATACGCATACCTATCAACCAACAGGATCTTTACATATTACCATCAGCCAGCACTCTGTATTTGGAAGGAACCGTTATCGTTAGCAAAAAAGAATCAAAAGAGAAAGCTACTAGTGTTAATTTTACGAACAATGGACTACTCTTCTTGTTCCAAGATATTAGGTACGAACTAAACGGAGTGGAGATTGATAAAATAAAAAATGCTGGTATAACTACAACCATGAAATCGTTAATATCAATGAATGAGAATGAATCAAAAGTAGCTAGAGCTTGGGGTTGGAGTATCGATGGTATAAAAAATATTAATGGGGGAAGTTTTTCTGCGTCTATACCACTTCGGAATATCATCGGTTTCGCAGAAGATTTTAAAAAAGTTGTAATAAATAGTAGACATGAACTAATATTGTTACGAAGCAACACTAATTTGAACGCTGTAAAATTGAATACCGGAGAAATAGTGGAAGACATTCAAATCAATAAAATCATATGGCGCGTACCCCATGTGAAAGTATCGGACAAAGAAAAAATAAGTTTATTAAAACTGTTGGAAAAAGATCGACCGCTCCAGATGATATTTAGAAACTGGGATCTATACGAATATCCCACTTTACCTAGAACTACAAAGCACACCTGGTCTATCAAAACATCATCTCAAATAGAAAAACCGCGATATGTAATAATCGGACTACAAACAAGTAGAAAAAATAATGCAAGTTCTGACATGTCGCAGTTTGATCACTGCTATGTTCGTGATGTTCGAGTGTACCTTAATTCAACATATTTCCCGTATGAAAGCCTCAATGTGAACTTCGCTAATAACAGAATTGCTTTATTATACGAGCAATACATCAGATTTCAGCAGTCGTATTACGACCGTTGTTCGGAGTCTTTATTAAGCGAGAAACAATTTAAAGAATTAGCACCGTTGTTTGTTATCGATTGCTCTAGACAGATCGATAATCTGAAGACTGGACCAGTTGTGGATGTAAGGGTAGAAATTGAGAGTGATTCAGAAATACCAGATCAAACTTCAGCATACTGTCTCATTCTTAACGATTGCATTGTTGAATACAAGCCACTAAGCAACACAGTGAAGAAGTTATCATGAACGCGGATATTATCATTGTCGAACTCCAAGGATTTAAATATTTAGACAATAATTTTATTGTCAAAGAAGTGGCTATCGTAAGTAATGAGCACACACAGACGTTCTTGGTTAAACCACCGCATACGTTTTATTACTTAACTCAAGAAGAAAAGAAGCAGGTGCGGTGGTTGGAAAGAAATCGTGGAATTTTCTGGAGTGAGGGCTTTATAGACTACAGAGAGTTTCAACATGTCATCGTACCGTATTTAGAAAATAAAAAAATTATTACAAAGGGTTTGGAAAAGATTAAGTGGATTAAAGAGTTATGTGCAAACTGTGAAGTGATTGATATAGGTGAGAAAGGGTGTCCTAATTTTGCGACATTAAAAAAAAAGTTCTGTAAAAATAAAACTGATTTTAATTGTGTGAACCATAAAGTGAATTGTGCATTAAATAATGCGGTGTGTATTAGAAAATGGTATCTTGATAATAATATGTCTATATTTAATCTATTTTAAATTATTTTGTAATGTTCAGTTAATAAAAATGATTATGTACATAAGGTTGTTTTATTTAATAATATAATCTGGGTAACCTACATAACAAACTTAAAATTAGCTGTAATAAAATGAATTTAATTGAGTAAGTATTCTATTAATTTTAAAATATTGAAAACATAATTAAAACCTATAATGAGAACATTTCTTTAGAGCTAATTTAAAGTGGGAGTATGATTATAACGTCAATAAAAGATAATTTAAATTATAAATATATTATTTATTTAGTTTTCACATTATTTACAATTACAAACTAAATACACTTGTCCTTGTTATTTAATATTTTATGTATGTACATGAAACTTATCTACTATGAACTATGATGTATTTTGAGAATTTTAATACACTACTACATTAACAAATAAATTATTTTATTTCTTCTAACTTATTCTCTCTAATTACAATAAAACTTACACCTTAGATATTTCATTTATTTATACATTAAACTTACATATTAACTAAAAACCTTAACTAAGAACCTAACTAAGGGCTTAAAGTTTTCTTAATATTTTATTTTTTATTTACAAATTGTGATGATCTATGTGGAATCATTTTATTACACTAACAGATTAACAAATGAATTTATAATATCAATATTAAACTAATTATTTATTTCTACTGAATATACAAACTAGGTAGATACATTACTTACTTACTAATAATAATCATCACCACAAAGTTTCTTTGAAATTTTATTTATCAATGATTGTGTCTCTTCCATAACATTGTCCACCGGTTCACTAACTACATATTGTGCACTTAACAATACCACGTTCTCATTGTCACTTGAACTTGCAACACTTGCTTCTTGTCGCTCACTGATGTCTAATACTTGTATCTGGATCAGTCGTAAACCTTTTTTCTTTTCGTTGTTTATAACGAACGATTGACTTATAGAATGTTCAGGTGCCTTCCGTTTTAAACCCTCCCGTCTTGGTCTAGGCTTTTTGTTGGTTGGTTCAGGTCTTTGTTGCTCTGGAACATGCCAGCTTAAACTTGGAGTTGGCCAACCTTGACCATATTGTGAGAAGATAAAATCAGGAGAATCGCACATTATTGATGATCTGAAACAAACAAGGTTATAATTATTGATAACAATTATGTTTAACAGCTTATGAAATAATTTTATAAATACGTATAAGCTTGTGCAATACTTACAATTTGTTTTGTTTTTATTCAACGTGATATGACCGCTCCGGCCGACTGTGTAATGATAGAATGACGTTCTACACAATAATATTACTGTGGAACGTGACTAATATGTAATTAGACTCCATAAAACCATACGCTGTGAATCAATTTCATGTTTCAACATGTCCGAGCACCTGTTCGGTGTCAAATTCTACAATGCGCGTGCGAACTTCGAGGCACGAGTCCTTTGTCATCAAAAATGAACATTATATGTTTATCAAGTTGGAACCTGTGTGCTTTGTAATCAATCAGGAATGGAAATAAAACAGATATAATTATAACCATTAAATACTATTTATTTATTTACTACCAATATAAGAAAACTTATCACATAGCGACATGGCATTTCATACAAACTTAAGTCCGAAGTTTTGGAAATGAATAATATGATTTAATAAAACTTGATACGTCTAAGCAGGATACGTCACAAAAAGTTAGTAGATTATATTTTAGGAATTTTACGAAATGCTGTGTCGCGTAAATGCTCTTAAAACTAATTAAGTACTTACTAAGTTCTAAAGTTTATACATATTTTGTTATAAGTAACAGTTAAAATAATAATATCTATTTGAGGCACCAAGAAAATTTAAATTTTTACAATTACATTACACATTATTTGACCTTACTTTAGGTAATTATCATTACATTTGAACGTTATCTAAATACATTGTAAAAAATGTATCTACTGTAATTACTTACATTAAAAATAATGGCAATTCATTACTTAAATATAGTTGCATTACCCCAAGCTAAAGTAGATACCTTATCAATTGATAACAACCGCTTATCATCATTGCTTGAAAGTGCTACTTTATTTACATCCTGAGTGAAAATTTCATGTTTTATCGACTTAAACAAAACATTTTTTTTGCGAATGACGTTACAATTGTACAAAACGTTTTTATAATCTAACATATTTAAATTTTTCGTAACACATTTTTTTATACCTTTTGCTTTCTTTATTGTTTTGTCTAAAGTTTTAATACAATAAAGCTTTGAGCGCAGTCCTACGAATTCTTTGATAATTTTACCACCCATTTCATCTTTAAATAACCCTGGAACCTTCTTATTAATAATTGGTAAGTTAAATTCGTTGTTTAAGTCGTAGTTGCTGGTATCAAAATATTTTAGAAAATGTTCATTGATATCTTGATAAATGTCATCAGTATTTACATCATAAACCAAACTATCCGTATCAGTATAACACAATTCAATTCGGTTACCATAAAAAGGCTTTATGATTGAATAATGGAAGTCATACATGTGACTCTTAGATAATTCCAATACAGTAAATCCTATATATATTGGTTTATTAAGAATAACGCGAGAAGGCTTCATTTGGATTGCCACTAGATCATCAGAAAATACTGAGGCGCTATGAAAATATGGACTGCCGATCAATTTCTCAGCACAAGTAGTCTTTTTTGTTTTATTGTTCAAGTCACACCACTTGTTTGCTAACTTAACATCTATTCGATGCTCATTATTTTCCAGAGTCTTTCCAAAAATACTATTGTTCAATAATTTGAAAAAATCTTGTTCAAACGTTGACTCTGCTTTTTGACGTAACTGGGTGTTAATATCAATATATTGTTTTAAAAAACAGCTTTGCTTGAAAACAATTGCACGATGAATCCTTCGTAATACCAATCCGTGTTGCAAGCATTTTTTTAAATGTATGTAATGAATAATATAGTGGTATTTGTCATACAAATTCGGTATTAATTTTTTATTCTTACCACCGGGTGGGACGAATTTTTCTGAGCAAAATGGAAAGTCATTATGTTCAATGTGCAATGTTGTAGGATATAATAAATCAACTTCAAGAATATAACCGTTTTCCGCAGTATCGCTTATATCTATTAAGTTCAACTGCAAATCATCTATTTCCTGTCTACTCATGAATCTAAAATCCGAATGAGGCAAATATTGACACATGCTATAGCCATATAAATTGTTACAATCTAAATAAATAATAAATGAATTCGGAAGGGATGGGTCGTAAGAATCCAAGTATTTATGATTGGCTTGGGCATGTCTTCTGGAACACATACAAATACCTCCTCTAATACCTGTTTGTATCATCCTATAAATTTGAACATAACTTATCAATTCTAATTTAATTCTAGTTTTCAAAAGCATTGCATCGAATGATAGACTTGGTGCTGTAAGATAGAACGCGGGATCCAGATTGTAATGTCGTTTACATGTTTTTCTAAAACTTTCAAACACGTCTGTAAGCAAAAGAACGTCGGTTTTAAGGTATAAATCTGTATACATACCCATGTTACGAATATTAAATACTGACCAAACGGACTGAGCGTGTTCATAGTCTTCATCAGTAATTGACTCATTAGTTAAAGAGTTAAAAAAAAATTTTTTGGAGGGTAAACACGTATCTTCGTAAAGTTTCCATTGAGACATATAGTCGTACGGATAAACTCCTTTACGGGTAAGTAGATCGAATTGTGTTTTTTCGGGAAAATAAAATTTTAATTGTTTAAATTCTTGTTTTTTCATTGTACTAACCAACTTTTCTAAGCTTGTTCCTAAAAACTTGAAAGAATCTACAAATCGTACCTGTATGCTTTCATTATCGGAAATCGGAATATACTTCGTGAAAGAAATATAATTTTCTTTTGTTTTAGGTATGACTTTAATAGATCCTGGAGCTTTACCTAATTCTTTTATGAAAAGGTGGCAATCATAACCCGATAAGTTATGAAAAAATACAGGCAGAAACTTAGGCATTTTATATTGTAGGTTACAGTAACTGTGAGCTGCGCCACGATATTTACCAGTCAAATGACAATGATCGCGAACCCTATCACCAAACAAGAAATTCTCGCAAATATGACATGTATCAGAGTTTTCAAAGTCGAGAGCATTCTCATTCGTGTAAATCATAGGAATGGTATTATTTAAAATTCTATAAAGCTTTTTAGCGTCTTTATAGATAGACTTCACAAATTTCGAAACGCAATCCAAACCACGATACGAAACGTAACGATTATAGGTTTCATCTAGAGTGCATGTAATATGATAAGCGAAAGCGATGGGCACATGTCGCTGTCTCGTAACGGTGCTCGCCTGAGTTGGGTCAGGTTCGCAGGAGTCGTACCGCTCTAGCATTGTTTCAAAATCGGCATATATAACGAATGGCACAAATTGCTTTCTACCATAATTTTCAAACTGAATGAAAGAACCCTTTGGAGGTAGTTCAGTAGCAACTCCTCCACAACTGTGTGAATTCAGATCATCACATGAATCAAAGAACATTAAACAAACATCACAAAAGTATAATTTACTGTGGTGTCTTGTTATTTGATTTTTAACAAGACGAGGTAAATCCTTAATGAGACAGTAATGTGATAAATCATCTTTTTCTAAGTAAAGTAAATGAATCACTTTTCTCTTCAAAGATTTTGGTTTATAAAACGGTCCAATCACGGAATTATTTTTAAAGCCATATATATATATACAAATTTCAGGGTTATTTAATTCGAATCGAGCAATATCTGAGAAACTCAATGGAAATTGAATGTCTTTTATATTTAACACGCTTTGAAAATGGGGGTAAGATGATACTCTTTCAGGATGAGTTTTAGCTGGATATAAAGCAGCAACAACTGACCATAAAAAGCAATAATTATCTTTATTATGAATATTAATACATGCTTTTTTTGATTTAATTGATGTCGGCAACTCGATAAAGCTTGAGCCGCGCAAAGGTTGGTATTTGTTAACATTAACTTCCAAATACGAACTGTTTAAAAATGTCCACCCACTGTCACGATCTTGAAATTCTTCTATCTTTTTTTTCAACGTGTTTCTAACCTGAGATGCTAATGAATCATAATCATAATTCTGATGTACTACATAATTCTTTGTAGCAAATGATTTCATCTCCTGACTATCATTTTTAACCATCAAAAACAAAGCAAAATATTCAAAATTAATTTTTAGACAGATATGATCCTTAAGAGATTTGTTTATTAATGTCTTGATTTTTTCTTGACTGTTATTAAAAAACGAATCTAAAGAATAATTTTCATTAGTATCAATAATTCTATAAGAAGCTATACGATTTAGAAATGCAGAATGAATTAATTCAACACCTTCGCAAACGTATGAAATATTTTTATTTTTATGATCGGTACTGCGTAGATGACCTGTCCAATGACTGCGCTCAACAGATATGTTACAAACAGTGCAGAAAGGCATTCTATCGTAATTAATTACTTGCTAAGTTTAAAAATAAAGATTTATTTTGGATGCCCCAAATTCAAATTTTAAATGAATAATGTAACTTATTTAAAATGTATCTTATCACTATAAATACGGGCTCTGAGTCATCGAACAACTCGTGAGCCTTATGCATGAATTTTTGTAGTGAGTTCCACTGCGAGTTACCTTTATCCAGTTGCAGTTTTAATCTTTATTTTGGATGCCTCAAATTAAAATTTTAAATTAATAGTGTAACTTATTTAAAATGTATCTTATCGCTATAATATACCGGCTCTGAGTCATTGAACAACTCGTGAGCCTTATGCATGAATTTTTGTAGTGAGTTCCACTGCGAGCTACCTTTATCCAATTGCAGTTTTAATGCAACTTGGGACTTCTTCCAACGCTCCTCAGGAGCAGTGGAGATGATGTCTTCTTTATGGTACACCTTCAGTTCCACAAAGAAGGCACCCCTTAGATCCGCTGTCCGTCGTACCTTCCCGTTGGCGACGCGGGACAGCAAGGATGAACCTAACTCCGACTGCGGAGGAAGGCCATCTAAGTCTTCCAAACCGAAAAGATCGGTGCTCCCTGGTTTCTTGTTACTGTAAACAAATTAAATTTTATTTTAATAATCTAGAAGAAACACTTTTCTAGATACAAACTTATGATGAGAGAAAAATAAGTATGTACTTAAAATTATTTTTGCAAATCAAAGTTCTCTATTGAAATCTACTTTATATTAGAATATGTGAAAGTAATAACTTAGAAAATAAAAATAGTCATAAACTACCTTGATCCTAATTCCACGACCGAGGAAGCTTTGCGCTTTGTTGTTTTTTTCGTAGGCTGGCTCTTGCTCGGCACGACCTTTGTAGCAGTCGGCGGGCTCTTTATGTAGTCGGACACACGGGAAACGTCGGAGTCAGACCTATTACACAAGATAAAAAGTACTTAATATTTTATATAACAAAACAAATAACCGTTTAAGGTCTTTTTTTGAGATACAATAATCAATTTATGACAGGATGAGAACAGTTACATCAGCCGGCAGGCAGAAACCAGGTCCGTAGCTAAGTAACAGTCACTATGGATAGATAGAACATGATAATTACAACAGCCGGCAGGCAAAAACCAGGTCCGTAGCTGAGTAGCAATCACGATGGATAGATATAACATGTTAATTACAACAGCCGGCAGGCAAAAACCAGGTCCGTAGCTGTGCATTATGACTACAAATTTAAAATTAAGAAGTACTCACTTACATGTTTTAAAGTTGATTTTAAAGTACTGCTAGTACTACTTGTCACTTTGAAGATTCTGGAGCGAATGTAATTTATTGATTGAAATTAATTCGTTTATATTCACAAAAAATACAATTTAAGCATAAAATAGATCGTTTCAATTTTAAACTCTAAGTACATGTCTTACAGTTGTATAAAAAAATATGTCGTTTATGTCATATTGAACCATATTGATCGCATACCAATTTCGCTAAATTGCAATTTGTTCATGAGAACCGCAAAATAAAGCCGACAAAGTGAACCCGATCCCTGTTATTCTTTATGACTCAATACTGAATTAATATGTATAATTAATTGAATAATTGATGTATGTTTGTTGAGAATTTTTATCATCACAATTACGTTTATGCGAGAGGTGAAACTCGTAGGTAGATCGCGTCGTTGAAAGTAAATTTTGTGAGCATAGTTGACTCAAGAAGTAAGTAGGTAGTTGAAAATAATCGTAACTATTTTGATAATAAACCATTTTGTAATACGCACAAACCAATCCGTGTGGTTGTTAATGTTAAGTTGCAGTTAAACTCGGGACTAATATTATAATCACATAAAAATACTACTGTGGAATAAGTTCATTTAAAAATACTCACAAATAAAATTTTAATTCGTATTATTAAATAATCACTTAAACCCACAATTAAAGAATCCAAGAAACTGTATCGTGTGGGAATCGAACACATATGTCTGAGTTATGGTTTTATAGTTGTCTAATTTATCGATAATAACTTTAGTTTAACTTTAGCATAGGTACTATTATAATGCTCCCAAATAATCTTGTGCACAGGGTTCTCTTTTATCTAAGTTAAAATCGCGCCCGATCGAAGTGGGTAATGGTTCAACCAATAATACATGTTGTACTTGATAAAAAATATATCATATAAATATTCATATAAATAAGATTATATAATCTTATTACCTAGAAGAATGAAACACAATAAATTAGAAGCGATTACAAACTTCAAATATAAATACGAAAACAATATTTAGGAAGTTCTATAAAAGACGAATTCAGTGAAGATTTATTAAGAATAAGAAGGTATAAGTATTATTTTATTATAGTTTATATAAACTAGATTACAACAAATCTAGGTAAGACATAGTAGGTATGTGAAGTACCTAGACAATTCTGTATAAACCTAAATTTAATTAAATACTACAACGTGAACGACGATCATGTTACATTCAACATTATAATTCTTTTAACACACACACATACCTACTCAAGATGCAATGAAGTTCAAAACTGCTTAGACTGCATGTTGCAAGATTGCAGCCTTGCACATATAAAATACCATTTACACTACGTGGTTACAACTGTCTGATGAAAGCGTTCAGGATAAAGAACGGTGCGGTGACGCCGGACAATACGTGTGTACTGTTTTGAGAACGACTGTGAAAACGTGATGCACACGCAGCATACACAGTATTACTTGTTTTTATTAGACTGACTAACTGATCACGGTTTCCGACGCTGCCGTCAGGCGGTTCGCAACTGAGAACGGCGCGGGTATCGTCGAGTGTAAAGGTACCTTGCTAACTGCTGGTGTCGATTACAAAGCGATATATTGTTAGTTAGTAACAGTTAGTAGGGAAGTGGAGCAAGGTAGTGCTCTCTGTTTGAATTAATTAAATTAAAATTTGGATGTCCTCGAGCCAATCTGGTCACAGAAAATAGAATGTGTGGGTGCCTCCGGGTATGCACTATTTCTTACTTTTGTGGAGAGACATAAGACAATCTGTCCTGGATTTTAGTTTAATGTAGGGTAACTTAAAGTTCAGATGATCCTCGAGCCAATCTGGTCACTTAAGCGGAGTAAGTGTGTAGCCTATTAAGGTTATGAGCTACCTCTAATTTTGTGGAGAGACATGTGACAATCTGTCCTGAATTTTAGGCTACCAGTTCAAGTAGCGAGCACCCTTATTTGTTAATAAGTAAACTAGTGTCGACTGAATGACTTAATTAAAATAACGGTAACGCGGTAAGTTAATATTGAGTTTTAGAAATAAAGTGTTCCTCTCACTGTGGCCAAGACACCTTTAGCCGTCATCGATCCTATGAGTCTGTGGGATCGGCGGTGAGAAAACCATTTCCTGTGTACATTGCACGACGTACACAAACCCCTATTCCTACCCAAGTTCCGTCTGTTCCCGTAGGTCTCCTGGTAACAGACTTCCCTCACGTAAAACCAACGTAACCTACGTTTGGTGTGGTTTGTATGGTAGGCTAGGGCGTTAGGATAACTAGGGGGCTACATAGCCACATCGTACGCACTTAGAATAACGACCGTACTAAGCTGTAAGTCACGGTGCGCACTTTTGGTGTGGAATAGGCGCCGAACCAGTATTTTACTGCATTATGTAGGAATTCATACTCCACCTTCCGTTTCATCGGGTGGAATAGGCGCCGAACCAGTATTAGACATTTTACTGCACCGAGAGTGACGGAGATGATCATTCCATCGGGTGGAATAGGCGCCGAACCAGTGGATTTCATTTATATTATTGGGCATTCTACTCCACCGAGAGTGACGAGGCGAACGGAGTGAGCCGATGGAACGGAAGGTGGGGTAGAATGCCCAATAATATCCTACTTACTAGGTAATAAATTATCTAGTTTGTGAAGTGTCACGTTATTAAGTACGAACAAGTGCCTCATAAAAAACAGTAAAATCGCTTAGCGCAATTTAATCAAGTTTCAGCCGCTTGAATATGGATACAAGGCTGAATCAAGCGTAAAGCGCTACGTCATCATCTGTGTAATTGGTATTCAATCGAGCTTACGAAATGCCTATTATACCTACTCATAATTATGTATTAGTGAGAGATAAACTTGGGACTAAAGCAAAAACAGACTGTTGTATATATGTACATAGTTCGCGTCACGTAAGTTTGCCGCTTTGAAACCAGTCTTTCCAATGTGCATGGCATGGCACGCTGCTGTTTTAGTATAAATATTGACTACTGCGCAGCCATTTGTAGCCTACTTCAGAGTGGCAAACTTACATGGCGCGAACTATAAACGTTTTCGGATAAACTGCTACTGTACTACTGTAAATATAGTTCGCGTCAAATAACTTTGAGGTTCTGAAGTTCGGGCAAATGACTGAGTAGTCAATATCTATACATAAACAGCAGCGCACCATGCCATGCGCATCGGAAAGCCTGATTTCAGAGCGGCAAAGTTATTTGACGCGAACTATATGCAGGCAGAAAAATAATTCTGGTAGCATTCGAATTTAGAATCAGTTTCAAATCTGTAAAGAAGCTTTTGTTTTTGAATAAAAACATTATCGTTATAGACGCATTAAAGTGAACACGTCTCTTTAAATAAGAAGTTTAGCTTCTGAATTGCTTCTTATTTAGCGGTAATACCGAATCTATGCTAATGCAAGCAATAATTGTGAAGAGAGAATAAATTAGGTACATTATTATTATATTCTGGTACCCAGGGCTCATTCGAGCTCTACAGTACTGTGTAATGAGGTAATTTTTGGCCAAATGTGGATTACATTAAAACCTAGAGAAAAGATTTGATGTTTACCAAGATTTCATTTGAAATATTCATCTTTTCTCGCTTTTTTCTCTAGGATTATAGCATGAAGAAAATGTCTCAGTCAGTCAATGTACAATAAAGCCATTTATATAAAGGTTTGGTAACATGGTTAAGATTTAAGGAATGCTCTCCACTTGTAGGTAATTGGATCCTGTACAAAGGCTGATGTGTGATCTAACTTTCAATAGGTTTCAACCTTGCAGAAGATACCTATATCCAATAAAGTAGTCAGTATCTCGTCAATAATTACCTAAGTATAACCTCACTCGACCGCTTTATTTTATTAATTTTGTCAAATTAGTGCTACTTTTTTAATAACTCACTCTAGAAAGTACATATTAAATGTATATTATATGCTTTCTGCACCTCCTTTAGTAATAATGAGGGCACGGATGAAACTTTAAACTCGGCCTCATTGTTCTTTACGACGCTCAGTTGTTTTGAACTTGAGCTATAGTTCGCGTCAATTAACTTTGACGCTCTGAAATCAGACTTTCCGATGCGAATGGCATGGCGCGCTGTTGTTTTAGTATAGACTACTGCGAAGTCATTAGCGTGAACTTCAGAACGGCAAAGTTATTTGACGCGAACTATATCACCAGCACGCGTAGCATGACCACTTCTATCTCTACGAAGAATAGACACAAAATGGAGGATCGAAATGTAACTTTGTCTAAAGAGATCTACAAAGTGACATCTGTCATTATGTCTTTCGTTTTTAACGATCATTGTCTAGGTACTTTTTATGTAGACTATTTTGGAAGAAAGTTTTCTATCACACTGACAACTCACTATTGTCAAGGGAATTGAAAACAATTTGATTTTCTAATCGCCATGTAAAAGACCGCCGGTTATCCACAAAATCATGATTTTACAGGTAAGCGTTTTGAACGCAAAACTGTGAAAATTAATAAAAGAACAATCTTTAACAACAAGCTATCTTCTTCTATTTTACATCACTTAGTCAATAAAATGGTTAACGCCAACTACTGTAATATAAAGGTTCATCTATTCATACACATTGTCTCTTGAAGGGTCATTGTACTCATTATTATGAACAACTTTACTATGGGGCCAAACCTGAAATCCCGAAAATAAGATGAGTTTCAAGAATAACAAGAAATCGAATTCTGCCTCTCTGTCAATCTGGTTGCCGCCTTACTGTCTACACGGAAACGTCATTTTTGTCTATTCTTCCGTCGACAAAACCTCTTTCTATGGTGGTCATGCTACGCGTGAAGGTAAACTCGTGTTGAAAATTTTTGTTTACTTGTATCATTGAATTTCAGGCTGGAGGAGTCACCTTCATCATTCTATTGCCCTTATGCCAATTTTTTTAGGCTGTAGGAGTAAAGGTTAATGAAGGTACCGTATGATGTACTTTGTATCTTCTAGTACGTTCTGAACTTTCAACCCTATTGTTGTTACTTTACCATCTATGGATCGTTGCTCTTACGAATAACATTCCAAACTACGGCCCGAGACCGAAGATCTCAGAGATAATATTCATTTAAACTACTATGCTTGAATAAACGGGGTACTCATTCCCGGTAAAACATAACCAAAATACTAGTAAAGTCTAGACTAATTTCTCGAGGAATTATTAATTTATTTAAACTAGAAGGTCCAAAGCTTCTCCCGTTCTGCGAACCTATTTAACTGTATTTAATTGAACTCATCTCCAGGTGGACTGTCGTGACAAAGGATTTTTCAAAGGTTATTTATCACTGGTCAGAACTACGTAACACGAGGCGTGTATGTAATAACTCCTAACTTTGCACTTTAATCACTAGAGTTAAAAAAAAAAAAATGTTTAAGCGAAAAATTCCTGTATTAGGACACTTCGCTTTTCAAAATTTTAAAATTACTTGACGAACCGTTGAATCGTTATTACATTTCAACCGTGATTTTGCGTTTGTCGTTCTTATTCTGAGAAACTGAAAGACTTCGATAACTTTTTTTCTTATCTACCTATATAATATATTTAAAAACAAAATTCCGAAGCAAGTATTTCATAAAATGCGCGACGGCACTTTTTTGAGCTCGTGGATTGAACTACGTACTTAAATAAGAAAATAAAATGAAAAATATATTACAATATCTGTTAAATAGTGGTTTAGTCAATAGCGGCCTCAGAATTTTGAAATATGCATGGAATATCTATTAAAAAATCCCATTTAAAACCATAAAATTACTAAAAACGCTCAGAATTAACTATACATTTCTCGTTACTACATTAATATTATCACGTAAAATTTATATCAGAATAAACGTTAGTTCATAAGAAATTAAAATTTCATACTTTAAACAAAAAATGAGGCGCTCGTGGCTAAGTAATAACAGCCGCACGGGTCGATCCATCAGGTTAAGCTACGCTTGCCGGGGTTGGTCCGTGGATGGGTGACCATCTTTTCATACCGAGACTCCTCCGTGCCTCGGAAAGCACGTTAAGCCGTTGGTCCCGGCTGTCATTCGAGGATCTTTGACAGTCGTTACGGGTCGTCAGAAGCCCGAAAGTCTGACAACCAATCTTACCAAGGGGTATCGTATTACTCAGTAACAGGGTTGTGGAGGTCAGATAGGCAGTCGCTCCATGTAAAATACTGGTATTCAGCTGCATCCGGTTAGACTGGAAGCCAACCCCAACATAGTTGGGAAAAGGCTAGGCAGAATGAAAAACTTTAAACAAAAAATAAATAAATTATAAAACTCAAAATAAAACGTAATTTTAACTGCCAAATTGCTACATAATGCGATGCGTCGCCGTGCTTCCCATATAACTAATCTGTCAAAAAGCCCTCTTAAAGAAATTGTTGTGTGTGTCCGTGTGTCACACACATATATACACTTCTGTACACACAGGAACACACACTCATAGTGAGTGTGTGTTCGTGTAGGTGACAGAATATGATGCGTGCCGCAAGAGGGCCTTGTTTCGTAAATATAGATAGGCTTTTCGAAGAAGCTAGAAAGACTGGCTTTTTCAATAAAAAACGCTATTCAACATAAAACCTATCTTTGCAAATAACTGGAACAACCTAAGGTAAACCATTTTATTAGCATACGAACATTTCATTACTTTTATTACTCCATCTCCTTAGGTTATGACTTATGATGTAAGGTTACCAAGTAAATATGTTACGAATAATAAAATATAGAAGTTCAAGGGAAACTATACATACGTATATAAAGGGTCCGCCAGATAACTTTTTTTTTTTTCAAATGCTATAAAAAAAACTACTGAATATTTTCTCAAATTTCCTTTTTTATTTGAAAGTACAATCCTTCCGGTTAATAATGAAAAATAATTTCATTCAAATGGCTGCCTCGGCTGGCCATGCAGTAGCCTACACGATTGGTCCAATTTTTAAGCACATTATCGATTGTGTGCAGCTGTATTTCACCAATGGCTTCACGAATATTGTCCTTTAAAGCGTCAATTGTCTCTGGCTTGTCGGCGTAACACTTATCTTTGACGGCACCCCACAAACAATAGTCCAACGGTGTCAAATCGCAGCTCCGAGGTGGCCAAACGACATCAGCTCTGCGGCTGATAATGCGATCTTCAAAAACAGGGCGCAAAACATCGAGTGTAGCTTCGGCTGTGTGGCATGTAGCGCCGTCCTGTTGAAACCAAATGTTGCCAATATCCTCCTCTTCAATTTTTGTGAACAAAAATTCGTTCAACATGGCCCGATAACGATCGCCATTGACTGTAACGGCCACTCCTTGCTCATTTTCGAAAAAAAATGGCCCAATTATGCCTCTGGACCAAAATCCGCACCAAACAGTGACTCGTTTTGGGTGCGTCGGATTTTTCAATGTATGCGTGCGGGTTTTCTGTGCCCCAAATGCGACAAGTTTATATACCCGCCAAGATCAAAATGAGCTTCATCTGAAAAGATGATTTTTTTGGCAAAATCGGCATCTTCTGTAAGTCGATCGCAGCCCCACTTAGCGAAGCGAAAACGCATTGGATGGTCAGTTGGGTTCAACTCCTGAACCAATTGGACTTTGTATGGCGTCATACCAAGGCCTTTATGCAAAATTCGTCTCAATGATGTCTCCAAAATGTTCAATTGTTGAGAACGACGGTGAATTGATGTTGATGGCGTTTCACGCACACTTTCTGCCACAGCAGCAATATTTTCGGGTGTACGCACTGTTTTTGGCTTTTCACGCTTTGGTTTATCGATGAGGATGCCAGTTTCTTTCACTTTTTTCACGAGATAACGAACATACGGAGCTGACGGTGCTTCTCTTCTTCCAAAATCCGTACGCAATTTTCGCACACATTCTGCAACATTACCATGATTTTCAAAGTAATGTCGCAATATTTCCCAGCGTTGTTCAAGCGTATACACAACCATATTCGTTCAGCGGAAGGATAAAACTAATTATCTGTCAAATCAGACATGAGCTAAGTGTTACCATTCACGAAATAAGCACTAGGTGGAAAAAAAAACGTTAGATGGCGGACCTGTTATATGTAGGTAAAGTGATAAAAGTCAACCTTTCACTGACATAATTGAATACCGACTTCAAAAAAATAAGAACAAGACAGAAAAATTGTATTGTCTTCAACAAAGTGGGTACTAAAATGTCTTCTGTTATATATCTCAAATTATTCATTTCAACCGTTTCTTGAATTAGGTACCTACTTCTATCATTTACCTACCTAGGGTATCGGGTCCTATGCTACATAACCTTGGCAAAATGGCTTTCAATATCCGAATTCTACGCAGATTAACCTCTCGACCTCTCGTGATCGAATCAGAAATGAAGAGATCCGCAGGATGGTTCTCCTCCGCAGGTAACCGACATAGCCCGTACGATTGCCATCTTAAGTGGCAGTGGGCAGGGCAGATTGTTGGCAGAACAGATCGCCGATGGGGCAGAAAGGTTCTGAGTGGCGACCGCGTACCGGAAGACGGAACGTTGGAAGGCCTTCTACAAGGTGGACCGATGACCTTGTGAAGGCCGCAGGAATCCGCTGGCTGGAAGCACAGAACCGGTCGAAGTGGCGGTGCTTGGGGGAGGCCTATGTCCAGCACTGGACGTCTTTCGGTTGAACTGATGATGATGAACCTCTGAACCTCAATTACCGAGCAATATCGAGCTCCTAAAGTTAAGAACTGATCTTCTTAGCCTTTCAAATCAGGGCTTTATGTTTATACAAAAACCCTTTACACCGTTTTGGTACTTAATGCAAATAAGAAGCTTGTTCAAATAAATCTGTTTTCCTTTCTATTTTACTTTGAATCCTTTTTCTTAGAACACAGCTGCGTCTTTTTTATAATATTTTCCTGCCGATCTGTTCTGTACAAATCACATCGTGAAAACAAGTGAAGTGAGCTGCCATTCCACTCGATGCTAGGGATAGACACTATTGACAGCTCACTTCAAGCTCACTTCACCTAAGTTTTCGTGGTGATGTTTTTACAGATTAGACCGGCTGATGTATATTAGAAACAAGAACAAAAGATAGTAGGCGACCTCTGACATGATGACAAACTTCGATCACCATAGAATATGAAATTTAAAATAATTGTACAGTCAATCACAAAGTTTTGAAAGAATTTGATTAATGAAAACTTGCTAGATAATAATGGTAAATCAATCTACCTAGCCTTTTCCCAACTAAGTTGGGGTCGGCTTCCAGTCTAACCGGATGCAGCTGAATATCAGTATTTTACATGGAGCGACTCGCTATCTGAACTCCACAATCCAGTTACTGGGTAATACTGGGTCCAGTTAAGGGGTCTCCCTTGGTAAGACTGCTTGTCAGGCTTTCGGGCTTCTGACGACCCGTAACGACTGTCAAAGATCCACGAATGACAGCCGGGACCAACGGCTTAACGTGATTTCCGAAGCACGGAGGAGTCTCGGTATGAAAAGATGGTCATCGATCCACAGACCAACCCCGGCAAGCGTAGCTTAACCTGATGGATCAACCCTTGCGGCTGTTATTACTTAGCCACGAGCTCCTCTAGATAATAATGGTAATACTTTTAAAAACTAGTGAGATTATAAATTCTGAAATTATGTCCAATTCAAAATATTCATCGACTTTTGTGTCTGTGCATACTAAATTGCCATAACCCGTTAAAGGGTCACGTAAACCGCAAAAATATCCTTCTCCATTAACTTCATTGCAGTCTTGTAAAAAGGAATTCAGTAAACTTGTCTTTCGTTTAAAATAATATAATCAAAGTAGCTACAGATTTGCCTTCCAGAATATTCCAAGCACGTTCTATTTCTTTGTAGTAAAAAAGTTAACACGGGTGCCGTCAGATCTGCTGAGGATAAAGTAATAGGAATGCAAAGAAAAAGTTCAGTGAGCTTTTGTAGAATAACTAATAAGAGATAAAATATTGCGTGGTTATTGCGAATGCAATTCTATTTTTAAACGACTTCAAAAAAAGGAGGAGGTTCAGAATCTTTTTTTTTTTAATGTTTTGTCTCCGAATACTCAAAGACGGCTGGACGATTAGGAAAAATATATTTTTTTATTTGAAAGGTTTTAGGAGGAGAGAGGAGAGAGGGAGAGTTTCCTAGGAGGTGGTCCCATACAAATTTTTATTAACTTTTCTTGGGTAGTTTTTGAGTTAGCTTCAATAAATATGTATTTTTTCTTAGTCTATGTGGATGATGTTATAATAACTTCCTGTCACTGTAATTTACATAGCAGGTAGTGTTCGAATTTGTGTGGGATCTGTACCACAACTAAAAATGAAAAATAAAACACTTTTTTTTTGTAAAAAAAAACAGGCCAAGTGCGTGTCGGACCATGGGCAATGAAGGGTTCCGTAGTTGGGACTTATCCCAAAAACCAACTTAACATTGTGTTTTAAAAATATGTTCTCCCATACATCGATTAACGTCACAGTCAATTCTCCAACTGCAAATTTAAGTTCGTAATCTATCGATAAAACTACAAAAGCACAATTTTCGGACTTTTGCCTTTATTGGTCCTGTGAGACCTTGTTGTTGCCAAATTTCATGATTCTAGGTCAACGGGAACTACCCCGGTTTTGATTTATTTGTGAGTATCAAAATATGTCACTTAAATGGCCGTGTTTTTTTTGCGTTGACTTGATTTTTTAGAGCTCCAAGGGACGGAAAAATCAAGCTTAAGACCTACGTATTTCATATTAATGTCAACTTGATACCTCTTTCCGTTCCCTTCTTCTTCTTTTTTGCCTTCTTTCTTCTTGTGCACTACTGTAAACAACGAATTATCACACCAAAAACAAAAGTCGTTTCCCAGAAACTATTTTTACACAAACTAATCTGATGTACAGAATGCGTAGCAAGACGAAGACTTCGTGAAGCGTATTTTTACTCCCTGTATATTAACGTACTTACGCTAAAAATACATAGAATCCTATAATTGCACTTGATAACATTCAGGATATTTCTCATATACAGTAGAACTATTTTTTTAATATCCCTCGGCAATCATCGCACTTCCGAATACAAACGAATGCTAATTTCTATGTCCATCCATTATTAGATTTATCATTTATAATAATTTGAATTCAGAACTAAGTACTTTATTGTCGATCAAATCAAAACAAAACAACAATAAAGTAAAGTCAACAAAAACAACATTCTACCTCTAGCACAAACTACATTTAGTTGCACTAACGCGACCAGCACACAGATTGCATCGAGTTTAGCCGTAAGCCTATTATCCTGTGGCTGTAAGCATCGTCGTCGGCGAATGGCGCGGAAAGATACGGACAGACACGTCCCACACACGACGGGTAAAAAATAAAACGTGGGAACTGGGGTTTGTTTAGATTTAGCTGTTACAGGCAGCGGGCACGAAAGCAGCGTTGGCTGAGCGGAGCGATGGCAACGGCACAAAATTGTTCCACCGCCACCGCCCCGCTCGGCCATCGCTGGTTTCGTGCCCACAGACTTAGACTGGGTTTGTTTCGGAGTTTGAAACATGAGGGTACGGAAGTAAACTTTTGATCCCGATGTGGTTAGTAGAAAGATGCTGCAGAAATCGTCTACGAGAGTTAGTATTTAGTATGGTATTAAATGCCACTAGATGTTTAAATCGCTTGTTCATGACAACAGAAAACTTTAACATCTTACATACATATTACAAATTAAAATTGTTTTTCTGGTCTATCTGTGTCACCGCGGTGTTCTTCTAAATTACGCATCGGATTTTGATGCGAATCTCATCATCATCTGGAGAATTTATTCTGGAAGGTTTTATGGTGTAAATTGCATTAATATTAAGCTTACCTACTTAGGTATTATTATAAGGAAATCTCGATGTTTTTCCAAGTCATATAAACCGTGCAAAGCAATGGCGCATAACTAGTGATTAAAAAGTGTAAAAAACTATTGGAACGAAGTTCATTAACGCTACTCCTACCGCATTAAGAGTCGACTTGTCTGGAGAAATCATCACACAGAAGCGCGATCATACTTTCAAAGCGTTCATGCTTCATACACGATATGCCCCTCCATGCAATTTTCTTCATTCGAATTTGGCCTCATTTGAATTATGAATTTGATCAAAAAGAAAATCCAAGATGGCGGCTCTTAAAATTTAAAAATTTTTCATCATTGGTACTGTTTTCATGATTTTCGAGTGTGTTAAAGGCGATAGTGAAGTCAAAATGGAAATCCAAGATGGCAGCTGCGAAAATTTTGTTTTTGTTTTAAATCATCTGTGAGAAGGAACTTCATTCCTGACGGAGGTCCACCGACCGCACACGGTTTTTTTAAAATTTTCTTTTTGACTTTAAAGTTAGTGCTCCTTAGCTGGCCTTTCCTAGTCTGTTATGAAAGTTCAAAGCAAATAGTAAGAAAGTTTGTTACGATAATATATGGAGTAAGCCCGGCTTATACACGCATTAGCTTCCACCTTACGCTTTAGGGGACTAACTAGTGGACTATATAATTATGGCAGACCAGACAAGCGTGGAAACTACATATTACCTACTGTTTAGGTTACTAGTTATTTTAATTACAAAATGTTACATACCATCACGCCTGTAATCCCCGAAAGGTTAGGCAAATGTGTACCTATGGTACACCCACATGTAGGTAATAGAGGGCGAGCCCTATTGCCATCAATCGGGTATAAATTCCGACTCCATGCTGCTACTGAGAAATCCCTGACGGAAAAACCTAACATCTAACACTTTGCCTGACCTGGGAATCGGACCCAGGACCTCATGGTCAGCAGTAGTACTTGCGACCACTAGACCAACAGGCAGTATTATAATTAGGTAGTATTTTAATAAATAAAACTTAGGGGTCGCGTTACACAGCAGCTAGGTTGTGGAGGGCAGATAAGCAGGCGCTCCATGTGAAATACTCGTATTCTATTTTCGAGAACTAAAAAAGACCACAAACATGCAAACTGCTATGGCCACCTACTATGCCTATGCTCATGCATGGCTTAGCTACGGCATAATAATGTGGGGAAATAGCACAGACGCACCGGCGCTGTTCACAACTCAAAAAAAGTTACTTCGGATTTTAGTTAATATAAAACAAACGGATAGCTGCAAACCCCATTTCATAAAACTAAACATTCTAACTCTTCCTTCTATATACATATTGGAAATCTGTAAGTTTGCACACACACACCAAGACTTTTACACTAAACGAGAAGACATACAAGCAAAATACACACTTCGACACAAAACACGATTAAACCTACCGACATCCCGTTTAATAATGCACTCTGCTAGTCCACTGGTTATGTCGATAAAAATGTATAATAAACTACCTGACGTACTCAGAAACGAGGAAAATATTTCTGTTTTTACAAATAAATTAAAAAAAATATTCCTACGCAAATGTTATTATAGCATAAATGAATATTTGACTGACAAATCTATAGGTATAGAACTGACTTAATAATATAAATTGACAAAAATCTTAGATTAAATTAATAATTAATAAAATGTTACCATAAATTATACTTAATAACTTGTTATTCGTTGGTTTGCCTGTATAAATAAGTCTTCTTCCGCTAAATTTTCTATTGCTGTGCCCAACAGGGTCCATAATTGTTACCTACCACGTAAGCATATATAATACATTGTGGAATGCAATAAATGATTGATTGATTGATTGATCTATTTGTTAGAATAAAAGCTGACCCCAATATAGTTGAGAAACTGCTATGGTGATGATGACGACGGTGCTTATAGATCTTCATAATAGCAGACAAGCAAGAATTACCTCAAAAGTGTAATTTCAGAGATTCTGAACAAAGTACGAAAAATTACCTACAATTCGGGGGTTTTCGATCATAAAGTTGAAACAGGGCCGTGTTACACGGAATACTCCATGATATCGTACTGTATAAGTTCCTACGCAAATTAACATGTTACGCGTAGAATGTAAATTATACCGTAAAAGCGAAAAGTCTGGTGCTTCAAGAGGATTAAAAATGAAATTATGAATGTACAAAATAATGAGGTATTTACGGGTATTGTCAGTACGAATGACATCGACTTTATTATGTCATCTTCATCCTCCCGCTTATAAAGTAATTATTTTTATCTACACTCATATCGTAAAGTTCTGATTATGAATTCAAAAATAGTACCATAATGACAGACTTTATGCATATATAACTCAAACAAAAAAAAGTGTTATTATAATACAGATTTCTTAACAAAATAATCTTTACTCATCTGCCTAGCCTTTTCCCAACTATGTTGGGGTCGGCTTCCAGTCTAACCGGGTGCAACTGAATACCAGTATTTTACATGGAGCGACTGCCTATCTGACCTGCACAACCCAGTTACTGGGTAATACGATACCCCTTGGTAAGACTGGTTGTCAGACTTTCGGGCTTCTGACGACCTGTAACGACTGTCAAAGATCCACGAGTGACAGCCGGGACCAACGGCTTAACGTGCTTTCCGAGGCACGGAGGAGTCTCGGTATGTAAAGATGGTCAACCATCCACAGACCAACCCCAGCAAGCGTAGCTTAACCTGATGGATTGACCCGTGCGGCTGTTATTACTTAGCCACGAGCTCCTCAAAAAAAAAATCCTTACTTATATTATAAATGCGAAAGTAAGTTTGTTTGTTACTTTATCACGCCTAAACCACTGAACTGATCATCCTGAAAGCATATACGTTGTCACGTGAACAGAAACGGACATAGGGTATTTTTCATGTCAGTGTTCCCGAGGAAAACAACAATAACTTTCTTATGATAATACAAGATGGCGTCACGTGTCTTTCGAATTATGATTGAATTATATTATTATAAGAACTTTAGTAGTGTGTTAAGTTCTTTTTTAATTTAATTACCTAATACATTTTGTGAGTCTAGACTTCTAGTGTCGATAAACCGGTTTTTCATAATACTATAAATGCGAAAGTGAGTTTGTTTATTTGTTACGCTTTCACGCTAAACCGCTGAATGGGTTAGGACATAGGATACTTTGATCCCGGTAGTGCGCTCCCGTGGGATAATTTCCAACAACCACGCGGGCGAAGCCGCGGGCAAAAGCTAGTGCTATATAATAACTTTTTTTTTATTAAAGTACACTTCGGATCGACCAAAGAGTTTTTAATTCGATTTTTATCATTGTATATGGTGACCGCGCTAGGGCGCATGCGCAGTTGACCGATGACAGCTCCCTAACCATTATTACCATTATTGTGTTTTTTTACTTTTTGCTAACTTTGGTTTTTTATTTAAATAGGTAACTACCCATTGCATGAGTGTAGATAAAGTAGTGTATGAAACCGCACATAACTAGGTATTAAAACATTCGACGTGTGATACTATTAAAAACCTCGCCCGTATTCGAATTTTAAACTTCAAAAGGAGTTTAAATATATTGACATACTATATAAACACAATACCGAAATTTTAAAATCGAATCATATTATAAGAAAATAATGTTATAAAACATTTTTTTTACCAATACGATACAGGGCAAATCCAAGGAGTTTCCATAAATGATTTTTTTCTAACACTTATGCTGGGCGAGCTATTTTCATAGCATTACAAAAAAGTTTTCATTCCAATTTTTACTTGTCTGTGGTAGAAGCAATAAACTTTTCAAAAATTTTTTATTTAGTAGGTTCAATCCCAGTCTATGAGAAGTAGATACTCGTAAAGTAGTGTATGAAACTCCACTCATGGGTATTAAAACACTGTTTTAATATCTGGTTAGGTATATGCAGCAGTTTCATAAAGTACTATTATATTTATTATAATCCTGCTGAACCTGCGTCTGCAGACTTATTAAAAGAAAAACATGGAAATGTTGCGACAAGATGCTGTGTTTAGACCAACTATTGAAATACCCCCATAAACAAAAACACAAATGCATAAAGAAGCATTTCATAAATAAAAATAAAGTAGGTATAATTTATTAAGACGAATAGCTGATGTTCTTCTTTCAGCCCTAAAATGGCATACCAACTTAGAGGTATACAACATTAAATAGTTTTTTGTTACAAACGAAAATTACTGCTTGTAAATTTTTCCAGATTAGCACTATGAGAATGTGATATTCATAGCTTAGCTGAGGATATTTCATTGGGCGCGGCCGACGCGCATGCGCGTTTTCGGACGTTCACCACGTGCTTGACGGCGCGTATGCGCGTCCATATAATTTACATAACTTTATTCGAGTGCGGCGCGCCGCACCTGTGCGTTCGTTGTGCATCTCCATTGTTTCGAAAACATCGTAAAATAAGGGACGGTAAGGGTGTCTACACCCAATATAGTTTTTGCACGCACCCGAGCGTTTGCCACACAGGATTAGTGTAGCATAAAGAAGCGTTTGCATACATTTCGCTAATAATTAAGCAGTCAATGTGTTAACTTATCGTCTTGCATGAGGTGTACAGGTTTAATTGCCCCAGGACATTTTTTATAAAATTTTCGACACGTGTAATCTCAAAATCATACGAAACAAATTCCTCAAACCGAGAACTCAAATATTAGTGTTCATGAATATAATATAATCAATAAGCCACTTGCCTTTACTATTATAATACGGAATAATCCCAAATGCTTGTAGCATTTGGGATTATTCCGTATCTCTCATAAGCGGCTTACGAATACGCTGGAATATGCCTGGATCTGATAAATTGGGTACTTAGTACACCGTTAATTAGCTTCGTGTAAATGAGAACAGTAATACATATTGTTTACATTTTTAAATATATTTATTCAAAAAAAAAAAAAAAAATAGGTATATTATCTACAATTATCTCTTTATTGTTAACTTTATTCGAATTGTGAATATTATACGAAGAATTAGAGCAGCATTTATGGTCATACCAAATCTTGAAACTGATATGAACGTGTGTTGTCACCGTCCAACACATTTTATAAGTTCAGTCCATCTGCCTAGCCTTTTCCCAACTAGGTTGGGGTCGGCTTCCAGTCTAACCAGATGCAGCTGAATACCAGTATCTGCCTATCTGACCTCCACAATCGAGTTTCTGGGCATTACGATACTCCTTGGTAAGACTGGTTGATAGACTTTCGGGCTTCTGACGACCCGTAACGACTGTCAAAGATCCACGAATAACAGCTGGGACCATCGGCTTAACGTGCTTTCCGAGGCACGGAGGAGTTTCGGTATGTAAAGATGGTCACCCATCCACGGACCAACCCCGGCAAGCGTAGCTTAACCTGATGGATCGACCTGTGCAGCTTTTATTACTTAGCTACGAGCATTTTATAAGTTCAGTAAGAGCAATTAAACTTTCTATAGGACACAGAGTCCGGTGCCGACTGAAAGACGGGGTGGTGCGGCGGCTATTATTACGAGTAGGTAGATATTTATTGAGATTCTGTGATTTGTTTTATTTAATACAAGATTTTTAAAAAAGGATTATTTTTCGATAGTCAATTGCGAAATTAATTTAGCTAAATTAATTAGGAGATACAACTTGTATCTAAGTTCAAAACTAAATCCCTTCTAGTCTCATATACCCCTTTTTCGTAATTAGTCGTTACCAGAATGAGGACCTCATGGCTAAGTAATAACAGCCACACGGGTCGATCCATCAGGTTAAGCTACGCTTGCCGCGGTTGGTCCGTGGATGAGTGACCATCTAAACATACCGAGACTCCTCCGTGCCTCGGAAAGCACGTTAAGCCGTTAGTCCCGGCTGTCATTCGTGGATCTTTGATAGTCGTTACGGGTCGTCAGAAGCCCGAAAGTCTGACAACCAGTCTTACCAATTGGTATCGTATTACCCAGTAACTGGATTGTGGAGGTCAGATAGGCTCCATGTAAAATACTGGTATTCGGCTGCATCCAGTTAGACTGGAAGCCGACTCCAACATAGTTGGGCAAAGGCTAGGCAGATTGATTCGTTACCAGAATGAGTACTTTTTCTTAATTTTTAACCAACTCGCTCCCATCTTTCACTGTCCCAATTTTTATCACCCATAAAACCAATTTCTAAAGCCCTGCCACACGAAATTGTTCGCAAACAATTTCATACTGTAACATGAGCGTAACAATCTGTCGCATGTAAATATACGTGGAGCAGTTATTAAACTTAGCTGCGCCCTGTGACCCTATTGACATTCTCCGTGCATCTGGAAACTTCCTAACCGCTGTCCGTGAAACTTCGAGCTAGTCATTGTATGGTCGTTAGCGTTTCATATTATGTTCTACTGTATTTAAAATAGCGGTCAGAGGGCCTAGTACGAGTTTCTGTATGATTTCGATCGTGTTAACGTTACTTACGTCAATTTGTATGGAACACAATTTAATTGTACAACAGTTCCCATTATTGTCACCAGACGTCGCTTCTTCAGTTTCAATACAAATTGCAAGAAAAATAGCTTAAATAATATATAGTACTCATAGGTCTTTTAACCTATGAAACTGCTGATTTACATAAAAAAATCAAAAAAAAAATAATTAAAGAAGTTTTGTCGATGCTCTTTTGCCATTTTAATGAATGTTCGTTTATGCCTCTGCTATAGACATCCTGGGAAAGTGAATCGATAAATTCTTTAAAGGCGTTTTTCTCCGCCCCGTTGGATTTGAAATTTTTCCCCGGGGTTAAGATCAAAATATTCAGAACGGCAGCGATCAAACCAAAAACGCACCGTGTGTGCACTTGCGGTAGCTTGTCTATACTCGTCGTTAATATTGTGTGCTGTCTGTGTTACGTTTTTCTTTTTCATTCAATCGTCGTGCTGGCCAGTGCGATTATTCTAAAAATGAGGTTGGCGCACTGATAAGAAATAAGTATTAAATCATTTTCAATAGACTGGCGGCATAGAAAATTATTGAATAGAAATTTTCGAATTTTAAAAATCTTTCCACGCTAGCGGATACAATGCACTTTTGCACCCAAATTTCGAATGATAAACTGTCTTTCTGCGGTTGTGAGGTGAAAAAGTATTTTACAATGCATGTGCTCGAAAACAGCGTTTTCCAAGCAGCCAAATTGAGCGGAAAGTACCACTTTTTCGCACAGTGCTCTTTACTTTTTATTTTTTTTTTACCAAATTTTTAACTCCGTCGTCAGCCCGACACAAAGACTTTTTATTATTTGAGAAAAGTTTTACAAATTAGTCAAGTACAGATTATCATTCAAATAAAAGGTACAATAAAACTAATACTTCATTAATCGTGTTATTAATTACTCTAGATTTAGATTTTGAACAATAAATTAATTTTAAATATTCATTAAATATGTGTTTGGTTGAACGCATATTTTGCCCGTGCCTTTTTTGCGATACGACGTGGCAGCTATTTGCACATGCGCAGTAGTAAATACCGGTATGCTGAGCGCGCATTATATTTAAAATTAGCCCGCCATTTTACCAATTTCTCGCTTAGTTCGGAGTCGATCTGTGTAATCTACTCAAAATGTGGAGTTCAAGTGACGAATCAATTAATTTAACCCCGGAAAATGTTATACAAGAAGCACAAAATGCCAACAAATTCAAATTCAAATTTTTTCAAATTCAAATTAATTTATTTGCTAGAATGTAGGTACAATGAAGAAATTAAGAGTATCGTGGCCCAATTACATTCTACTATTACATATGGTGTGCAAATATGTCATATTAACACATACAGCTCAAAAATGGAACTAATATAAATTCAATTTAAATATTCAGATTCAGAAACATACATTCATTTAAGTCAAATAAAGAATAGATAACATTAAATATCAAATTATGAATATAAAACAATGTCCATACTCAATAATCTAATGTCACGATTCATTAATATTAGTCCTAGATATTAAACATTAAATTAATTATTATCTTCTTCACGATATGACATAAAGTCCTTTAAATCATAAAAACAATTTTCCTTTAACCACTGTTTCAACTTTTTTTTGAACACATTGAAAGGTAAATCTTTGAAGCCGTCTGGTAATTTATTATATACCTTTATAGCCGTTATATAAGAATTATTTTTGTACAATTCGAGCCTACATTGAGGTACACGGATTAAATGTTTATGCTTATTTTTATTCCTAGGAGCTACATTTCTTTTAATTACATCTTTGTACTTCGTGAAATATTCTGGATTTTTTTGTACAAATAGGCATAATTCTTTAATGTACATGCACGGTAAAGGCAAAATATTATACTATTTGAACAAGGGCTTACAGCTATCGGTATACCAGGCTCCACAGATTGCACGCACACATTTTTTTTTGTACTCTAAATGCTCTTAAGATATCCACCGGACCCCACATCAAAATACCATATGCGAGTACTGACGAAACGTACCCGTGATATGCGCAAAGAGCAGCTTCTGTTGATACTGTGACTCTTATTCTTTTTAATGCATAGACAAATCGATCGAGCTTGTCACAAACGTGATCGACATGCGCCTTCCAGTCACAATTCTGATCCAACACTATGCCCAGAAATTTAGTGCTTGCTACTCGTTCTATATTAGTGTCGTTATATTTGACATTTAGTAGCAATGGTTTCCTTTTATTCGTTTGGAATTCGATCATTTTAGTTTTATTCATATTAATTTTCAAGTTATTTGAATGTAACCATTGTATTATGTCGTTTATAGCTTTATTTATTTCTCGTTCATATGTACTTTAATTTTCACCCTTTACAATAAGAGTTCTGTCATCAGCAAACAAGATTGTGTCATGAGGGGTGCTATTTGGGAGATCATTTATATACATGATGAATAAGAAAGGTCCTAACACGGTGCCCACCAAAATTGTTTTGCTGATAGTCACTTCTATACACCTTTTTTTTTGTTATTTTGGATTTTCGAGATTTCTACACATTGCTTTCTGTTACTTAAATAATCTCTTAACCAATCGTTCGCTTTGCCTCTTATTCCATATTTTTCTAATTTGTGTAAGAGCAAATTGTGGTCTACAAAATCGAACGCTTTGCTCATATCCAGAAATATCGCTGCAACTGGCAAGCCATCATTTATAGCCTGAGTGACAATTTTGATCAAGTTGAAACATGCTAATGAAGTGGTACTATCCTGCCTAAATCCAAATTGCTCATTTTGAAGTCAGTGATCCCTTGACGCAAATTCTTGAAGCCTCCTAAGCAGTACTTTCTCGAATATTTTCGACATGATTGGTATCAACGTTACTGGCCTATAATTATTCATGTCAGATCTTTCACCTTTTTTAAAAAGTGGCTTAACTATTGATTTTTTCAATATATTTGGAAACGTACCTCCTCAAAGGACAGGTTTATTAAATAACTCAGTGGTTGACATACATAGTGGTGCTCAGTGGTGCACTTATTTTTATTACTTTTGTTGTGATGTCGTCTGTTCCCACTGCGTTCGTGTTATTTAGAGTCTTACTCATTCGAAATATTTCCATGGCGTCAGTAGGTTTAAGAAATATTGTTTGTTCGTTATTAGTGTCAATAGTTTTGTTTATCTCGTTCCAATCATACTTAAAATGGTTACTGTTAGTCAGTTGTATATAAAATTCATTGAATTTGTCACTAATTTCTTTAGGGTCTTCATATGTCTGATTATTGTCAATTATTCTGTCAATGTAAGTTTTTGTGTTAATGTCATCAATGTTCTCGTTAATAACTTCCCATGTGGCTTTACATTTATTTTTATTATTATCAATATATTTCTTACTCTGAAGTTGTCGAGACTTATGTATGCACTTTTTAAGTATGTAACTGTAGGATTTGTATTTCTTATTCATTTGTTTTTTGTTAGTTTTATGGTGTTGTTGGCTGAGATAGAGATACCTCTTCCTTGTATCCTAATACCTCGGGTTAACCATTTACAGTTCCCTTTTTTATTTGTCTTCTTCACAGTGTTTATAGGGAAGCACAGATCAAAAAATAATTTAAATAGATTATGAAATTCAATAAACGATTCTTGTAAATTATTTTTTTCGTATACATTTGAGAAATTAAGAGACGAAATGCAATTACATAACTTGTCCATATTTTCTTTACTATAGTCTCTGATACATTCATACCAGCTATATATTTCGTATGATTTATTTGTTTTTAGCGATAGCGTTTGTCCTGTTTCATGGTCAGACAAGGCAAGATGATGTACCTCCGCTTGTACTTGCTTGATGTTACTTGCTATCTGGTCTAGGCACGCTAACTGTCTCGTTAGTGTTTTTATATGTAATTCTATATTAAAATTTTTCAATAAACATTTTAATTCTTCGGTATTCTTGTTGAGATGTCCAAATTTCAGTCCCCACAAAGAATAATTTTTTACACTTAGTCAGTCTAGCTAATAAGTGTTCAAGTTTATCAAGAAAAACTTGTGGATTGCTACTTGGAGTTCGGTATAAACAAATAATAACAATTTTATTAATTTCTACACCGCAGCATTCAATTTTAAATTTACATGTCAAGTCATTCATATTAGTCAAATGTTTATATTTTAGATTATTATTTGTCAATATACATACCTCTCCTCGTTTAGTGTCACGTGAATAGGATGCAACTAATTTGTAACCTTGAATTTTCAGGAGCGTCTCTGTACCTCTTTGCATGAAAGTTTCAGTTAAACACACAACATCTATTTTTGAACCATTTTGAGACATGTCGCGGATTGCAACAACAGCCCCTTACAAGCTAAATCAAAAGTAAAATACTTTTTCAATACTCGTATATATAATATATTTTTATTTCCTCGCACAATGCATAGTAAGACGTTGCATGATAACCGTGCGTAAGATGATTTCCGACTAATGTCGACATATACACTCGACGGAAATCACCTACTTTCCGCACTTGTAGCATATATAACAATATCAAGACGGCCCTATACTAAACGAGTATCACATTAGAACTAAGAACTGTCCTAGAAATTATAACGGCCGTTGTTATTAGAGCGCAATGTGGTTGTAAACTACATTGTTAGCAAACCAGTAAAACGACATATTGAGGTTACAAGTTACCAGGAAAACAAGAGATTGGTACAAGTTATGGGACAAATTAATGAAGTCTTAATAGGTAATGAAGTTGCCTAACTTGATAGAGATCAAAGAAATGAATAACATTATGAGAACAGACAACTAACTAATAACTACGCTGGGTTATTTTGCGGTCATTGTTTTAAACATTCTTAATATGGTTTTAACATGGTCTTTAGAAATTTTTAGTGAGGTAGAATATTAAGACATGGTCATTGTGATTAGAAGGAAAGCTTGTTCTTTGCAATGCTGTCAATTTTGTGTATGCGTTACTAGGAATAAAGCGATGCGGAGGAGTTCCTTAGTTTTATTTTGTAATAAATCTTTTGTTGTTTTTATTTATAAGAGTTAAGGTTTCCATAATAATAATAATGTTTATTTGCAAGAAATACATTTTTTTAATACATAGGTGGAGAGATCAATTTTAACATATCTACCCTAGAGTTAATTCACACTTGAACAGCAAAATACACGATAGTTAAAGAACAAGTTAATAACCGATTGATCAGATCAATCTACATGTCTGATTGATATGTATTGCGTAATATTACAAGTAAGAGGGGTCAGCCATCAATCATTATTTGATCGATTGATTACGGGGCTAGGAGTACTGATGTATTCAAGTAACAGATGTTGGTAATTATGAACTGTTTGTTCAGAATCAGTTGGCTTCTTACTATTATCCTATTTAAACTAGCAACCCGTCCCTGCTTCGCACGGTTTTTATGAAATCATGATTTTTATTTTATTATGTTACTTAGTTTAATATGTATGTATTAGGTAAACCCATCAAGCTTTCGCCGACCTCATCTAGTTTTTAAAATATAATTGACGTGTAAAAGTGTTAGAAATAAAATCATTTAGGTATTATTTCGGAACAAATTCCCAAAATGATGGTGAAATCCGCATCAAAACCCGTTGCCTAGTGGAGAAAAAAAAACGCGGTCACAGAGACATAATAGAATAGGATAGAATTCTCTTCTCGCTTCTCTAATTTCTGTCTACAGACACGAAAAGTGGCTTTGATATATAATATAATAGATGAGAATACTTTTAGGGCCGTACGGATCCAGTTGGTTTGGGCAGCGTTTGAAAAACTTCGTCAAGTCTTCTTGTTGCCTATCCCGCAATGTTTGTAAGGTCTTCAACCAGTGCGTCCTGCCCGTTATGACATACGTTGCGGAAACGTGGGCAGTACAGTCGGGTTGGTCCATAAAGTCAAGATCGCTCAGCGCGCTATGGAGTTTGGAGTTTCTTTGAAGTATAAAATCAAGAATGAAGTTAGCCGGAAAAGAACCGGAGTAACCGACATAGCTTGCAGAGTAAGAAAACTGAAGTGGCAGTAAGATGGCCATGTTTGTCGAAGGACCGATGGCCGGTGGAGCAGACGAGTCCTGGAGTAGAGACCGCGTATCGGTAAGCGTAATATGGGACGCCTCCTAGCTAGATGGTCCGACGAATTGAAACTGAAACGAAGGTGGCTGGGTCAGACTGGATGCGGAAGACGGAGGACAGGGTGTTGTAGCGCAGCCTGGTCTCTACCTCTGCCAATGTCCTGCAGTAGAGTAGAGTTGATTGAGGGGACGAGTGGATTGTATCCAATACAGAAAATGGCGATAAATAAAAGTCATATGATACGACTAAATGGGTCGTCATTTATTAAAGTAATGGTTTTATGAAGTGGCATTACGTTTTCCAAAAAATATGTAGGTATTTTGTCAGCGGCCCTTTACTCTTATTATTGACAATGAGTCTCACCGTTGACTTTTTTGACTGTGGTTTTCTGTGTTCTTCATTATTGAATAATAAGAAAATGAAAACACCTAAGTAATTAATGTTCTACGGAATTCGGAATCAAGAAAGAACATGACAATGGGTCTACCTTTTATAGCAGTACTTTTTGTCATAATATTATTTTGTATAACACGGATAGCATAAACATCATTTCGCAGAAAATCGTTTGGCATCCACTCATTTATCATACATTCAAAACTCATAATTTTGTAAGTCAGAATAAATTTAGGCATAGATTTCATATCCATAATAATTAAAAAGTAGAACCATCATATTGCAGAAAGTTCACAGACAGAATCGTCTTTTGGCATACATTTCATATCGATATTAAAAGGCAGAACTATCATACAAGCATGCAAACCTGCAAGCATGCAACATACAAACATGCCAACAAGCATACACCATGCATGCAGCAAGCAAACATGCAAACCAGCATACACCATGCATGCAGTAAGCATACACCATGCATGCAGTAAGCATGCAGCATGCAAGCAAGCATGTAGCATGCAAGCAAGCATGCAGCAGGTATGGTTTCTGTTACAGCTCCGGCGCTGCGGGGCTCCGGCGGCGGTCCCACGCGAGCTTATCGTCGCAGATGGTTTAACGCTCACCACTGCAGCTTCGGCTTGCTGGCTGGCAGAGCCGGCCAGCCTCAGCCGCGGCGGCGAACTTTGAAACCACCTACTCCTCAGCTCGCGGGCTGCCTCGCCCCTCCGCGCCTCCGGCTTAAATTACACTCTAGGGATGGGGCAGACAAGACCACGTGGAGTCGGTTTTGCAGGGATTCGTTTCTGTCACTATGTTTTGTAGCACAACATATTGACTTTTTAAGACAATATTTTACCTTTAAATAATCGTCGCTCTAAATAAACGTTATGCTAAACAAAATTATGCGGAATTTTAACTTTCCCAAAGGTGATTATGCCAAATAAAATTCTGCCATCTTAAAAGTTTGCCATTTTAAATTCGGACATATAAACATTCGGCCAAACAATAATTATATTAAAATAATTTTTATGCCCTAAAAATATTCGTATAAAGAAGATTATGCCAAGTGTGTTATGCCAAATAAATTTCGGAGCATCAAGATTCTGCCAGATAGAGGGAAGCCCTCGGCAAAATTCCGTCGGGTCGGTCGGGGTCAGTTTTGTGGTAAATTGCTTGGTCACTCCTGAAAATAGTTGGACAATAATGAACTTTAGTAAAAGCTAAATATCTATCACAACAGATAATCCATTATGTTTCATATATAACAAAGACAATTACCTGCCATAATCAATATTATTTTTAACATAGCTCGTTTATTTAATTTAAATTATATTCACATGAAGAAATAGGTTTGGCGTCGCCCTCGAAAATAGCATTTAACACGACGAAGTCTGAATATAAATAAAATAAAATAAATAAGAACCTGATAGAAATAAAAACGAATATGAATTCTATCAACTATTTTCTATTTAGCACACAAACAAATTCCCCTAAGTAGCTCAGCAACAATGTTTTCAAAGCCGCTGAGAAACGCTTGAAGCCGTAATTGAAGAAGGTAAGTGGAAGTAGAGAAAATGTTAGACTTTAACAAACAAGAGGAGTAAATAAACTTGAGCAAGTGCAGTTCCGTGGTACTAAAGTATCTTTTATACTTAGCCCAGTATCGCACGAGAAATTTTTCCTGCGGCGAATTTTTTGCGCGCACTGGATTTTCAACGCACTGCTCAGCGCCGAGAGTTGAAAATGCAACAATTTGTTTTTTATGACACACTCGGATACACTCTGTTGGATTCTCAATGTTCGGCTCAAGACTGAGAGTGGAAAATCCAGTGCGCGATAATATCCCGCCGCGATAATTTTACGTCCGTGGGAACGGAGGCTTCTAATTCCATGATATTTCCACGGAACTATAGAAAAATACTAGGTTTTCCAGTAGCCCAGTAGATAAGTGTTTCAATCAGTCAAAAGGAGTTTACTTAGCATGTATACTGGTGTAATTCTAGACCAATACGTTAGTATGAAACGTCAGATCAAACGGTAACAGACCGGTCTGTGTTTGTTTTTCTTGTTGCTCTGTTTACTCGGTAAGGTAAAAGACTTTACGTAAGTAGGAACGTGTATTTCTATAAATGTGGGAGTCTTTGTGGATTTAAAAATATTGTACATTGGTGAATGCTATCTCTCATCTCATGTTGTGGTGATCAACTTTTCATCAACGCATTTGAAAATAAAAACCGGCCAAGTGCGTGTCGGACTACGCACAATGAAGGGTTCCGTAGTTGGGATGAATCCCAAGAACCAACTTAACATTGTAGTTGAAAAACATGTTCACTCATACATTCCAACTGCAAATGTAAGTTTGTACGCACAATATTGAGAGATTACTATGTTGTTTTAAGATCATAGACTTCTTATAAGTTTTCCTGTAATCTATAGGTATTGAATTTCCTGTATTTTTTTTTCAAAATTTTGGGCTTACTACCAGATAAGGAGGAATGGTCAATTTTCGTCTATTTTCTTAAATAACTTTAAAATGATTTATTTTAAAATTATAAAAAAATATATATTTGAGGCCCTCATATATATATTTTACGATACAGTTTGCAAAACATGTTTTTTTAATTTTCCCCAATATTGACCCCCATATTCAAAATTCATTTATCTACGTTACACGTCCGTGTTTGGGTCACAGAAATAAATATGTGTATCAAATTTCAACTTAATCGGTTCATTAGATTCAGACAGACACACGAGTGATCCTATAAGGGTTCCGTTTTTTTCCTTTTGAGGTATGGAACCCTAAAAATTATGTCTTTGATAGTACTCTTCTCATCGGTAAGCTGTCATCAGCACATGATAATCATGTTAGGTATCATTATATCATCTAATAAAGAAAACATTACGCAATGTTAGGAGTGCTTAGATAGAGAAGGTTTGGAAACAGAAAATAAAAATTGTCTTCTGATGTGGTCAATCTTAGCATCCTTAAGCTTAAAAATCTTAAGGTTGACACCCTTTCTATCTTCCCCAGAATCACACTTTCTTTCATATACTCCAGTGTTTCCTAATAAACGTGTATTTATATCTTCCCAAGTAACACATATTGAGGAAGCACGAGAGATACCTGTTGCTCTGTCATGTTCACTGGAGCGACTAACTTCAAGAGACGTTGTCGCTTAGCAGTTAGTGGTAGGTAATGTTGGTACTACCGCGGACTCAGCACAAATCCGATTACGGTTGGCGGCCTTGCATAAATATGTTTTATTGGGAAGAAGTTATGTAGTGTTTTATTAATACAAATTCTCTTAATTTCGTTTTATTTTTGCCTAAAGAAATGTTATGCGTTGAGTAATGTAGGAATCGCCTTTGCCAAACTCAGAGAAGATTTTTTGGGGTGGTTTTGGGATCTACCTCCTAGTGGTCCACCCTGGGCAAAGGCACCACAGGCTTGCCTGTGGTACGGCTGAACGATCCCACTTAGCGGTGGTAGGCTCCGCAAGAGGCCGCCTGGCTCGCGACCACCATCCCACCGGAGTCCGGCGCCAAGCAGCTTGCTGTGTTCCGTCGGTGTGTGGGAGTGCCAATGCCTTTGGGGGAGAAGGAGATTGTCAGTTGCGCTGTTTGGAACCGGTTGTGGTCTCTGAGTCAGCTAGCCGGGTAACTCATTTTGGAGGGTAGCGGGATCCGAAGCACGGTGCCAGCCGTTGGTCGACCGCAGTCAGTAGGGGCCCAAGTAGCACGCCAGCCACGTGCCAAAGGCTGCCCCGCCAACTCGCGAAAAATCCCGGTATGCTCCACCGTGCCAGCCGGCAACTGGATGGGAGGACTCAATGGCCATATCAGGGGGGGTTCGGGCGTCCCCGCAGTCTCCAAATGAGTTCCCCGTAGGTTTGGTTGGCTCCAGTGTTCCACTTGGATCACTGAGCGGCGCCTCGACAAGTCGACTTTTTCCCCTACAACTCCACTCAATATGACACACAAAGCGAAGAAAAATAAGGTAAAACAACGGCTGCACTTACTCCCACTGAAAGTGCACCTCACTAATATCAGGGGATTGCACTCCAATCTCGATTCGGTCCATCATCACCTTGAGACCGAGAAGCCGCACCTGTTTTTCCTAACGGAGACGAAGATAACAACCCCGTCGGACGTGGCGTACCTCAACTACCCGGGTTACTCTCTTGAACACAAGTTCAAGAAGCAAGCTGGGGTCTGCGTGTACGTTCGCGATGACATTTCTCGTCGTCGTCTCCGTTGCTTTGAGAAATCGGGTTTCTTTGCCATATGGCTACTTGTGGATACTGGCGTGGAGAAATCTCTCTATATTGGCATCTACCGATCGCATAGCGTGACCAGAAGACAACAGCACTCTTTAATTTCCTCGTGGAGTCAACTGACGTAGCCCAGCAACGGTATCCAACGGCAAAGCTCATTTTTCTGGGGGACTTCAACGCCCATCATAAAGAATGGTTGTTCCCATACCAGAAAACTGACCATGCTGGGTTGGAGGCGCGCAATTTTGCTTTAACGCTAGATCTAACCCAGATGGTGAATGTGGCAACGCGGGTACCGGATGTTGACGGCCATACACCCAATTGCTTGGACCTTCTGCTGGCATCTGATCCGGACAGTCATTCTGTATCGGTCTCTGCCCCGCTGGCAACGTCTGACCACTGTCTTGTGAAATCCATATCGACGTGCTTTCCTCCAGCTGAGAGCCCTAGAGGCACGAGGCGAGTATGGCGATACGGGTCAGCAGACTGGGATGAGATGCGGCACTTTTTTGCGTCTTGTCCATGGCGGCAAGTGTGCTTTTCCTCAGGTGACCCCTCGTGCTGTGCTGACGCGGTTGCGGACGTGATTTGGCAGGTGATGGAATATTTTATTCCATTCTCCGACATCCCGCTCGGTCACAAATCCCGGCCTTGGTATAATGCAGAATGCGCCCACGCTGAGGCCCGAAAAGAGACTGCCTACCAAGCCTGGGTCAAGGCCCGCGACCGCAAAGTTAGAGCGCGTAGGGTTCGCGCGAAGAAAAGAGCCTTTAATTCTGCCGCCAAGTTCTGCAAGCGGGTTTTACTTAGGGCACGTTTTGACCATGTCGGACGTATCGGGGCCAGGCTGGCTTCGCACCCTCCGGGTAGTAAACATTTCTGGTCCCTGTCTAAAGTGGTTGAAACGAATTTCTGTCGTCCCACTTTACCTCCTATGATGAAACCTGATGGGTCGCTGGCTCTGCAACTGAGAAAGCAAATTTATTTGCCTCTCTCTTTGCAAGCAATTCACGTCTGGACGCTGGCTCAAAGCAACCACCTACTGTACCTCATTGTGAATCCTCGATGCCGGAGATCGCAGTACACATTAAAGAGGTCCGAAGAGTATTGTGCAGTCTAGACGTGAAGAAGGCCAGCGGGCCTGACGGCATTCCAGCAAGAGTGTTGAGGCAGTGTGCGCCTGAACTGTCTCCTGTATTGACACGTTTGTTCCGCCTCTCTCTTGAAAAAAGAACGGTGCCGAAATCCTGGAAGCTTGCAAATGTACAACCAGTTCCCAAAAAAGGCGACCGTGCAGACCCTGCCCATTACCGTCCGATCGCCATTACCTCCATTCTGTGCAAAGTTTTGGAAAGGGTACTGAACAGTAAGTTGCTGATCTACCTTGAAGACAATGATCTCCTCAGTGACCGTCAATATGGCTTTCGCCAGGGACGATCAACTGGCGATCTTCTTGTGTATGTCACGCACTGCTGTGGCAAAGCCATCGAGAAACACGGCGAAGCACTGGCTGTATCGCTTGACATCTCGAAGGCCTTTGACAGGGTCTGGCACGCTGCTCTGCTCAGCAAGCTTCCTGCTTATGGCATCCCAGCTGATTTTTGTAGCTGGATATCAGATTTCCTTAGTGAACGGTCGATCAGAGTAGTTGTTGACGGCTGCTCTTCTGACCTTACCGGCTATTGATGCCGGAGTTCCTCAGGGGTCTGTTCTCTCTGCAACTCTTTTCCTGCTGCACCTGCTTCGGCCTGGTATTGTTGGGTACGCAGATGACAGTACGGTTTCAGAGAGATACTTGTCCAGCGCAAAAACCAGCGGGGCCGAAGTTCGTTCCTTGAGAGAGGCCATGGTAGAGCGGACAGATTTGACCTTAAGCTTTGTCTCCCAGTGGGGTCATGATAATCTGGTCTCTTTTAACGCCACCAAAACACAGGCGTGTCTTTTTACCGCTAAAAAGAGTCGTTTCGCCCAAATTCCTACTTTTCGGAGTACATCTGTTCCTGTAACTGATCGACTTGAGCTCCTAGGCATGGAGTTGACATCTGGTCTCAACTTCGGCGCCACCATCGAGTATAAGGCCCAAACTGTTGCCAAGAAACTGGGCATCCTAAATAGGGTGAAGCGATACTTTACGCCTGGACAGCTTTTAACCCTTTACAAAGCGCAAGTCCGATCCTGCATGGAGTATTGCAGTCACCTTTGGGATGGATCAGCTAAGTACCAACTAGCCGCGCTTGAATCGGTGGAACGCAAAGCTAAAACTGGTGGATGCCAAGCTTCATAGCTTGGCTCATCGTACTTCGGAGAGTGTGCCTGAGAACTCCACGACCTCATTCCACCGGCCCCCTTCTACCATCGGACATCTAGACGCACTGCCAGTTACCATCCCTACCTGGTTGCTATTCCACCAATTCGCACTAAGCGCTTCCAAATGTCTTTTATAATGCGCACAGCAAAAGAGTGGAACTCACTACCTGCGTCTGTGTTTCCGAACGTATACAACCCTAATCTCTTCCTCCGAACCTGTCAAAAAAAAATCTAAGAAGAGTACCATCAATGCGACAAGAAGAAGAAGAGTATAAGTGTTTATTTGAACTAATTTAGAGAAATAAATTTCATCATCGTCATCATCACCACACTCTCCATCACATTAGACTACAATCACACCGCAGTTTTTTTATTTATTTGAGATGTGTTTGCTCTCGACTCTAGTCTAGGTCAGAGGTGACAGAGACAAAGTCCACGATAGAGTGAGCTTACTCATAAAGCAGTTTCATCTATCTTGTTTCCTTTCGCACTTTGATAACAAAATAATTACGTTTAGGAAAATATCCAAACGTTCAATGCTGCGAGCACAATATTATTTAAATTCCGCGAGGGGTAAGTACGGTAAGTACGTGAGTCCATACAGTACGTGCCGCGGTAACTTCGGGGCTCATTAGTACACATAATCAAACTTTTGCCGTCGCTGTGACGAAGACTACGACGTTTCTTGGCAATTTTTAAGGAACTGTCTCAAACTTTTAGGTACAAGGAGCTTGTAATTTACAAGTTACGGTGCGGGTGGCCCAAAAACAAAAACTTGGTGTACGGCTAACAGTAACTAGATTAAAAGATTTTGAGAGTTTTTTGTGTGCTGGGTTGCCAATACTTTTATATTTTAACGAGCTTTTGTCCACGGCTTCTCCCGCGTAGAGGGCAGAAATTATTCCACAGGTACATACTACATCTGTTCCTGTTACTAATCGGCTCGAGTTCTTAGGCATGGAGTTGTCTTCCAGTCTCAACTTCAGCGCTACCATCGAGCACAAACCTCCTAAATAGGGTGAAGCGGTACTTTACGCCTGGACAGCTTTTGACTCATTATAAAGCGAAAGTCTAGTCCTGCATGGAGTATTGCAGTCACATTTGGGATTGCTCAGCTAAATACCAACCAAATTGCTGCGCTTGACTCAGTGGAACGAAGAATTAAGAGGCTTATTCACGACGTAAAACTGGTGGATGCTAAGCTTCACAGATTGGCTCATCGCCGCAAGGTTGCCTGCTTGTCAGTCTTCTATAGACTGTACTTCGGTGAGTATGCTCAGGAACTCCACAACCTCATTCTACCGGCCCTCTTCTACCATCGGTCATCTAGACGCACTGCAAGTTACCATCCATACCTAGCTGCCATTCCACCAATTCGCACTAAGCGCTTCCAAAGATCCTTCATAATGCGCACGGCAAAAGAGTCGAACTCACTACCTGCGTCTGTGTTCCCGAAAGCATACACCCGAAACTCTTCAAAGTTAGAGTGCACAGGCTTCTTCTGGGTAAGCTCAATCCATCGTAGACTTTGTCTCTGTTACCTCTGACCTAGACTATAGTCATCAGGATTTCAATGAAATTTTTACATCAATGTATTCACAATTTCCACACTCAGAGACGTCAATATTAGTATGGATAGGAGTCTGCAGTCGGCCTGTAGTCGTTCACGGTAAAACAGGCATATTTAGGCACATTTATTCAGACGTCCGTATGTCACTGCAGGGATCATTTGTCAGGTATATATGCTTGACACATGATGAGCTGGACTCCCATTTGGTGCAACTTTGAGACGCACACCGCACTGGTTATAGTCGTTATTAATTTGATTTAAGTATGTCATAGTGATTTTTTTTTTAATATATACTGGCACATTGTTTTTTTTATTATATTCATGTCATTTGTTGTCATCTAATTGTACTCTTGTGTGTTGTGCTGTCTTTTGTGTGCACTAAATAAATGCAAAAAAAAATGCAAATCTATCAACATTATCAAACATAATTATCAACAAAATGTGTTCATTATTGTTCATGCACAAACAACCAATAAAATATGTCATCATTGTGCGAGAATAGGCTCAATAAAATCTTTTTTATTACTTCGAATGATTTTAGATATTTGCCAGTTCGCTAACTCTTCCGCCACGTGGGTATTTCTTGTGGAAACTAATTAGAAATTACCAGGAGCTCATCGATTGCACTGTATTCCTACACCACATGTCCGTGATGGTTTCGCAGATCCAATTATACCTCCCAAGTTTTGAGTAAACCGGAAAGCCGACATAATTAATTAAGTCAAACTGGTTTGTGCGCGTTAACTAGGGGGGGCGCCAGCCTGCCTTGGAACGAAGCTAGGCGTATAAATGTGGATGGCTTAGATTTCTGGATATTGTGTCACATTTTGATTGTGGTGTTAATTAGTATCTGAGTACTTACAGTAGAGGTTTTATCTGATGGCTTTCTTATCTAACCTCCACGAATCCGCAACTGACGCATACAATACTTCAATAACTACCTACTCGGCCCAAATGTATGGGACGTCTGATAATTTCGTGATTACGATGTTGGTCCCATGGAGAAGTTTGATGGTCTGTACTCTCTGTACCACACCCTTAAATATGACTACACCTTTCTGATATGCTGTATGATAATCTGCTGTATATGAAAATGAACACTATTTTATATTAAGGCGAAAGCGTCAGGGTAGCCTGTGAGATTCAAATTTTCTTAAGTTTTTTTTGCAATTTACAAGTCATGTATTAGATTGTACGTTGATAAAAACGTGATTCGCGACCGTAACAAGTATGTATTTATATACTTGTAATCATTAAAGTCATCAATACAACTCTTTAAGACCAGATCATCCTATTATAATAATAATAATAATAATAATAAGCTGGCAACACGAACGTCAACTAGTCATAATTTTCATACTCGTCTCGTATTTTTTTTATTTATTTTAGTCGCAGTTTATTTTTATTATTTGTATACCACATACAATAAACTCTGAAAGACCAGAAGAACCAGAACCTTGAAGATCCAGAGATAATTGGCTAACCAAATGAACAAAATTTTATCAAAAACTGCAATCGGAGGTGACATCTGTCATGTCACCTCCGATAAAACAACAAGAAAATAAAGCAGAACAAGGAACGAGAAACTCATGAAAATTAAATGCAAATGTTGACGAGATCAGCAGCTCGCCGCGCACGCCTGCTACCTCCGGACTCGTCGCTCAGCTCCGCCCCGCCGCCGCCGGTACTCAGCCCCATCGAGAGTGCTGTGACACCGGCCGTGGCAGTTGCGTCGAGCTCGAGCGACGAATATTTTTCCCCGCCGACGTCACCACCACCTGCTCGTCGACGGGGAGGACGCCGGCCACCGGACGGCTTAGGACCTCGAGGCCCACCGGCCTCTGATAGGGTCCCAGCTCCCGGTGGAAGTGTGCAGCGCATGAGATGGACTCAATCCATTAACGAGAACGTCATGCGCTCATACTATGGGGCTACAGATGGAGGAAACAATCTGACCGCGTACCGTGTTCGGATGCTCTCTCTGTTTCAGGTGCTTGAGCCAGCTGTCAACGTTTCGGCACAACGACTATCGGATCAGGTGCGGGTGATCCAGCGTAATCATATGTTGGATGACACTGTACTTGATCGCCTGCGAAGCGAAATGCAGAGTAGCCATGTTATCACCCCCCTGTCGCAGACTGTTGTTGTACCACCACAGTGCAACACAAGTCAAGCTGACGAGGGGTGTGATGACAGGGCTACAAACGTAAGTACCCAGTACAATGAGGAATTGAGGAGTGCTTTGGAGGGTGCGATTCGGGAATATCGATTTATGTCGGCTGAACTTAGACCACGCTTACCTCGTTTGCCCATGCATAACAAAAATAGGGCGCTGGTGGCGGCTCTGGATTCGCAGTTGTCAAACTATTTTGATGACTGTGAAGACCTCACCGATACTCATTCGATTCTGTACTGCGCGGCTGTTGCGGCATGTCGTGTAGCTCACGTCAAATTTGCTAATGACTCTAGAGCTACACGACCGAAACCAGCCGTACCAGCTTGGCAGTGCAGAATTGAGCGACGTATTGGTGGGGCCAGAGCGCTCATCGGCAAACTAATCTGCTTCAGGGAGGGCAATACTCGCCCCAGAGTGATGCGCTTTGTGAGGCGGGCGTTCTCAGGGACTGATATCAGCCCTCAGGACTATATGTCCCATGTCACAGAGCGCATCGACTTCCTGAAGCAGAAAGTGTATGCATGGGCGAACCGTATTCGTAGGTATAAGCGGCGAGTAGACCGATACACTCAGAATCGCACCTTCCAGAACGATGAAAGGTGGGTCTATAGGGCTTGGGAGCGTCCGGAACATGGTGTGGCTGACACGCGCCTGCCGGATGATGACGCCACGGGTTCGTTCTGGCGAAGCATCTGGTCGGTGCCTGTCAATCACACCGAAGGTGACTGGACTAAGAGGATCGAGCGAACGTGCGATCAAATACCAGAAATGGGGGCACTTACCATCAGCCCCCAAGATGTAACTTGTGCAGTCCGTCCGTTGCCTAACTGGAAATCTCCAGGGCCGGACGGGCTGCACAACTTTTGGATAAAATGGTTTCATAGCTCGCACGCTCGCCTGGCGTCCCATTTCCAGTCAGCCTTAGAGTCTGGTTCGTTACCACAGTTCCTAACGACAGGAGTTACCCACCTGCTCCATAAATCAGGCAGCACCGCGGAACCCAAAAATTATAGGCCGATCACATGTTTACCGACGGTCTACAAAGTTCTTACATCAATTTTGAGAGCTAAAATTAACAAGCATATAGACACCAACTCCATTATGTCTGCCTCTCAAAATGGATGTAGGAATGGGTCCCGCGGTACTAAGGAGCTACTCCTCATTGATATGACCATTAGTCAACAGGTTCGTCGTTCCCGAAAGGATCTATCGACATGTTGGATAGATTATAAGAAGGCCTATGACTCAGTACCACATACATGGCTCATGAGGGTGCTGGAGTTGTATAAAGTAGATGCAACTCTACGCACCTTCCTGATGTCGTGTATGAGGCAGTGGAGGACGGTCCTTCGCTATCCAGGATGTCGAAATATCCAGAGGAATAGCGAACCGATAAGGATCGAGCGAGGCATATTTCAGGGCGATAGTTTGAGTCCGCTTTGGTTCTGCTTAGCCTTGAATCCTCTAAGCACACTGCTGGAGGATTCAGGTCTAGGCTATCGGCTGAGGAGAGGTGGTCAGGTTATATCTCACCTCCTTTACATGGATGACCTAAAACTCTTTGCCCCCAACAATTTGCAACTGATGGAGCTAATGAAAGTAACCGAAACTTTTAGTAGCGCCATCAGGATGGAATTTGGTGTGGACAAATGTGCAGTCATGCATGTAAAGCGTGGAGAGATTGTGGAATCCGTGGGAACCCAACTCTCGGATTCCATAAACCTTAGAGCCCTCTCCGCATCCGAAACCTATAAGTATTTGGGTATGTCAGAAGCCTTGGGCATCAATGTTACTGACATGAAGCAATCGTTGAAGGAGCGCTTCTTTGGCCGTCTGAAGAAAGTATTCAATAGTCTTTTATCAGGCGGTAACAAGGTGCGTGCCTTCAACGGTTGGGTCATGCCGGTTCTGATGTACTCTTTCGGCGTACTCAAATGGACTCAGACTGAACTAGACGCCCTGGATAGGAGGGTCCGTACGCTGCTGACTACATATCGAATGCACCACCCACGATCATCGGTAATGAGACTGTATATCCCGCGAAAGTGTGGAGGTCGAGGCTTTTTAAACGCTAAAACCCTCCACAATCGTGAGATATGCAGTCTCAGGGAATATTTCCTAGAAACCGACGTGGGCATGCATCGAGATGTGGTCGCGGTGGACAAGGGCCTCACCCCGCTCTCCTTGGCTAAAGAGAACTGGTGCAAGCCTGTAGTGCTTGACACTAACGATCGCAGGGAGGTATGGCAGAGTAAGGAGCTTCACGGACGCTTTTTCCGGGCCCTGCATGGACCCGATGTAGATCTACTAGCGTCCGTAGCCTGGTTGCGTTCCGGTGACCTCTTTGGGGAAACCGAAGGTTTTGTCTGTGCAATTATGGACGAAGTTATCATGACGAACAATTACCGGAGATTTATTGTGAAGGACGGAACGGTTGACATCTGTCGGGCATGCCACCGTCCAGGAGAATCAATCCGACACATTATCTCCGGGTGTTCTCGTCTAGCTAACGAAGAGTATTTGCATAGACACAACCTTGTAGCCAGGATTATCCATCAGCAACTTGCTCTGAAATACAGCCTTGTAGAATCGGAAGTGCAGTACTACAGGTATGTGCCCGACCCAGTTCTCGAAAATGGAAATATCACATTGTACTGGGATCGATCCATCATCACTGACAGGACTATTGTTGCCAATAAGCCTGACATAGTGGTGGTGGATCGAATAGAGCGGCGCGCAATGATTATTGACATAACGGTCCCGCATGACGGGAACCTCGTGAAAGCCGAGAAAGATAAACAAATCAAGTATCTTGACTTGGCTCGCGAGGTTGTCGACATGTGGGATGTAGACTCAGCGATCATTGTGCCGATAGTCGTATCAGCCAATGGCTTAATTGCCAAGAGCCTCGACCAACACCTGAGGAGGCTCTCGTTGGGCAGCTGGATCAAGGGTTTGATTCAGAGAGCGGTACTTCTGGACACGGCTCGCATTGTTAGAAGGTTCCTCTCTTTGGAGCCCTGACCGCCGATAGCTTGGACCCTGTTCCCGATACCGGTGGGCTACTATATATTTTTATATTTTTAAATGTTTTTATATTTTTTTATTCTAATATTTAAAAATATAATTTATATATGTATTAACTATTGAATAAAGGAAATAATAATAATAATTCTTTATTGACATAATTATGTTACAGAAACTTGTTTGAAGCCTCTGACTCCTGAACTAGGTGTACCTGTATGTCAGGAGTCAGCGCCCTCTCCCATTTTATTTGGCTTAGATATTGATGTCAACATAAGAATAGACAAAAAATGTGTGAGCTACAAAATACAATTTTAAAGAAGTAAAAACATAAAAAAAAAACAAATAATAACAGAAATGAAAAATATGAAAAAAATTGAAAAAAATATCAAAAATATAATTTATTCTTAAATTATTCTATCGTGCTATGTGTGTAAGGGAGGTGAGTGCGTGTGCGTGTGGGTGGGTTCCCGTACGTGTATGTGTATGAGAGGGTGTATGAAAGAAAGGTATGTTCTATGTATGTGTTCCTTTGTAGGAATAAGTTAATTATTTATTATTTTCTCTACATCCTCATAATCAAGAGTAAAGAGCCAGTTTTTTACTTTAAGTTTACACTCGAGTAGTGTTAGCGGATAAAAATTTAAAATTCTATTAATTTTGTTGTATAAATATACAGAAAAATAAGCGTTTTGTCGTCTTGCAAAAGCCGTGCGACATTTAACAGATTCAATTACGTTTGGCGTGGTTCGCTTATTTAGAAGTTTACCTGGATCATATGGGGTAGATACGTGTTTTTTAGTTATAATCTGGAAAATAAAAAGTTGTCTTACTGTAAATACCCGGCACAATTCGTATAATGTCTTAGTGGGAAATCTGTATGGTTTGAATGACATTGTTTTAAGCAAGGACCGTTGCGCCCTTTCCAGGCATAAGAGATGCGTTTTACATGCACCTCCCCAAACCCCAATACAGTAACCAATAACCGATTGTGCCAATGCATAATACACTGTCCGGAGAAGATCGCTATCCGCTACATGCCTCAGGTTTTTAAACACCCATGTCAGTTTCCTGACTTGTGACGAGACCATATCGATATGTGGTTGCCAGGATATTTTCTCGTCTAAGAGAACCCCAAGGTATCTGGCCGTCTTAGATTTGCTCAGAGTTGTACACGAGCACTGTTGAGTGAAAGGTGATTTGCATGTATGAATCCGGACAGCCACATTGGGTTGTTTTATGCGAGCGTTAGTGAACTGTACAAATGAGGTTTTCGATATGTTAAGTGTCAACAGGTTATGCCTCAGCCACAAGCTGACTTTATGGAGCCCTATCTCCGCATTTTGTTGGACTTCATCCCAAGTCTCTCCCTGAAATACCAAAGCTGTGTCATCGGCATAGGTAAATATTTTGCCTTTATTCAGTGTCATCTGACATAAGTCGTTTATATAAATCAGGAAGAGACTGGGACCGAGAATGCTACCCTGAGGGACTCCATAGGTGACTGCGACATCCGAGCTACTGGCACTACCCACTTTAACCCTCTGCAGACGGCCAGTAAGAAAATCTTTGTAGATTTTAAGTACCGTTCCCCTTATTCCACACCTTTCCAGCTTGTCAACAAGAGCAGAGATCGAGACAGAGTCAAAGGCCTTGGCCAGATCAATAAAGACTCCAACACACTTTTGTTTATTATCTAGACAAGCTGTAATATAATCTACTAACGAGCTAACGACCCCATCTGTACTTTTACCTACCCTAAAGCCAAATTGAAAGTCAGATAATATGTAATTTTTTTCTAAGAATTTTATGAGTTGGTTATTCAATACTTTTTCTAGTAATTTAGAGAGCGCTGGCAACACAGAAATTGGTCTGTAGTTTGTTACGCTGTCTCGAGCTCCACTCTTGTAGACAGGAGTGATAAGCGCCCTTTTAAATACACTAGGAAAAACGCCCTGCTCTATACATCGCCTAACGATCGTGGTAAAGTGTGGGACGATAATATGTTTTGACATTTTTAAAAACCTGCTCGAAATAGAATCCCAGCCCGTTGCAGAGTCATTTTTAAGATTCATTATAAGCGATTCAATTTCTGATTCGTGTGGTGGGAGCAGTACCATAGAATTTGGGACGCGGGTTCTACTGAAATCAAAAGTAGGTAGGGTGATTTCGGGATTGTCAGAGCATTTTATCTTGTCAGCAAGTAGCTTTCCGGCATGTGCAAAAAAATTGTTCACAGTTTCAACGGCATCATGGGGGTTATTTCTATTCTTTAGTAAATCGTCAGCATAAAATTTTTGCTTTGCAGTACCAGTAATTGATTTTATAGCCGACCACGTTTCCTTACTACTTCTTGCACTTTGTAAAAGAGTTCTTTCATAATTTCTTTTAAGCTTCCGCAATAGAGCGTTACAGAAATTTCTGTAGCGCTTGTAAGTGACTTCAAGAATCGAATTATTGGGATTTTTCCTAACCTTAACATGTAGCTTATCACGGTGTCGGATACATCGAACCAAACCAGGTGTAATCCATGGTTTTATGTTTTTTTTACGACCAGAAACAAGACTAGACGTTGTGTTTGATTTGATTGCAGACGTCAAAATCTCAGAAAAAAGAGTTGCAACTTCTTCAGCATTAGTTCAAGAAGAGACAAAAGAGAAATCCATGGATTCTAATTGTTTTATGGTTGCATTAAAATCTGTCTTAACAATTATGTTCGATTGCCTTATTCGTTCACGCCTACAAGATAAACTAACAAGAACCGAATCGTGATCTGTAACTGTGGACTCTATGACAGTGACGGTGGCTGGCCTATTTGTTTTGATCATGATGTGATCCAAGCAATTGCATAATCTAGTTGGTAATGTATGCCCTGGGAGAAGCCCCAGCTCTGCAGTGAGATTTAAATAAAGTGAACTATTTCTATCACTGTTATCGGGCTTAATGTCTATATTTACATCTCCAATAATTATAATATTATTGCAATTAATAGGACGAAGTATGCTGTCAATCGAATTCAAAAAGTTGTCAATGCAATAAATTGACGGAGATCTGTACGTAGCCAAAATGGTTATGTCGTTGTTAATTGTAAGTAACAAAAAATTTGCTCCAACAGGATCAGGTTCCTCCACAGTACACTTGATATCACTGATGACATAAATGACAATTCCATCATTTTGATTTAAACTTTTTTTGGAAAAATAACATGAGTAATTGTCTAAAAATGGTGGTGATTTATGCTCACTCAGCCAGCATTCTGTTAAAATGATTATGTCGGGTTTAAATGTAAGCCTAGCCAAATGAACAATAAAACTATCCATATTTTTATAGACACTGCGAATATTTTGTGAGATTACTGTCAATGCTTTAGAAGTAGACTTGATTAAATTGCCACATGTTTCCGGGTCACATTTATAAGATTTAGCCAACGACACATCATCAATGTCTTGAATTATGTTATTTATGGAAGCCATTGGTGAAGTGTAAGCAAATAATTCACTATTTTAGGCACGTGATTTCTCCCACAGATAAATGTTACGCTATTTGATTGAATGACTATTGCATGAAATCTTGACATTTGAGGATTATATTAACTTAAGGAGTTGTATTACTGATTTTAATGATTATAATTCTTTAATTAAATATTTGTTACGGTCGCGAATCATACTTTAATCCACATACAATGTAATACTGACTTGCAAATTGCAAAAAATGTAAGAAATTTTGAATTTCGCGGGCTACCCTGACGCTTCCCCCTTAAGTAAAGAAAATATTAGACATACAGCACCGATAGCTGACAGCGGTGTATTTTTAAGTAATAATATACTTAAAAGTGCTAAAAGCTATAAAATGAGAAGCTCGTGGCTAAGAAATAAAAGCCGCACCGGTCGATCCATCAGGTTAAGCTACGCTTACCGTAGTTGGTCTGTGGATGGGTGACATTTACATACCGAGACTTCTCCGTGCCTCAGAAAGCACGTTAAGCCGTTGGTCCCGGCTGTCATTCGTGGATCTTTGACAGTCGCTACGGGTCGTCAGAAGGCCGAAAGTCTGACAACCAGTCTTACCCAGGGGTATCGTATTACCCAGTAACTGCGTTGTGGTGGTCTGAAAGGCAGTCGCTCCATGTAAAATACTGGTATTCAGCTGCATCTGGTTAGACTGGAAGCCGACCCCAACATAGTTGGAAAAAGGCTAGGCAGATTGATTGATTGAATATACTTAAATGTGCTCGATACAAAATTTCTAGTAGCTTAGAGCATGTCAATCCCGGGGAGACTCTTTAAGTCTCCCATTATACCTAATACAGAAATACAGATCCAATATTTTCATAAGTAATTTATGTCCTTAAAATAGAACGTCTGTGCAACCATGATTTCTTTCTTATCCTGATGAATGATTAGTTGATGACGAATGCCTTCAGTGACACAGAATACTTGGTTAATAAAATATGAAAGAAGATTTTAAGATGAGAATTACGTTGGATCATTTATTTAAAAACACGATCTTAAGGTATTTGAATATGGTCTAAATTATGTAGATTCGTAATTATCGTATTTTATTCATACGTTAATTCTGCAAGCCTTCAGAAATAATGCATATCCATAAAGTATGTAAATAAATAAATGCTCATTGCCTGTTTACAATTTAATTAAGTATATAGTACAATGAGAAACAGTAACAAGAACATTATACTAAGCACCCTAGGCACTAGTTACGATCAGTGCTTTGCTAATCATTTGCAATAATGAAAGTGCGATCCGACTTTTACATAAAGTGTTTATTAGTGTGTATACTTACTAGAAAAAAAAGCTTATTTGTTGCAGTAAACTCAAACTTAAAGCAATGAAACCAACTACACGCACTTTTGAATAGGGATGATGCCTGGGTAAATAAAAACTTTTAGGCAAAAAATAAAACCGACTTCCAAAACAAAACACTACGAAGTGAAAAAACTTTTATTTCGGTAGTCGGTGTCTTTGGTTTTGTATTTTCGTTTTTTGCCACCGACTTTCGAAATTAAAGTTGGGGAGTGAGGGCTCGCTACGTCACTTCTATATTCTAGCAAGGCGTGACGTCATGCCACATTTTAACTCAATATATGTATCTCCGTAATTAAAAAAAAAAGAAAAAGAAATACTTGTCCAATATTTTTTTAATAATTTACATAATCTAATCGTACGTCCACACAGTATTAAGACTCGCACATTATGGAGCGCTGTCCTAAATTAAACGTATTATTACAATAATTTATAATATATTAAAGAAAAGGTAGTATATTAAAACACGTAGGTATACTAAAAGATAAATAATTAAATTATCTTTAAAATTAAGGTTTCATAAAAATACGCTTGATAGTTTTTACGTGATTCTCAGTTTTTTATCCGCGTTAGGCACTACTTTACAAATTAGTTATTCTATGTAACATAAATATAATCTAAAATATTTACATGTAAAGTTACTAGAAAATACTCTAATTTAACATAATTTTATTCCAAATCATTAACACTACTCGTTTAGACGTGATCTTCAGTTTAAAATCATTAAAAGTCTGTTATCTAAGTAAGTTTATCTGCTGTGCCTTAACTAGAGACCGTTGCGTTGATTATTAGGCCCATGTTCATTAGCGTAGTGCATGTTTTCGGACGAATATGTGAGATTATCCTAAGTTGTTTGTCCTTGTATAGGGACGTTGTTTGTGCCCGTATGGGAACGTTATTTGACCACTACTACTAATTAGGTCTTTGATTCAAAGACAGCTGCGTGGGATCGGCCGCTACGAAATTGACAACGAGCACAAAATTTGCGCTGGAATTAGATACGCGTCTTATTCTAGTTACATAGCTATAATTATATTATGCACGATTTTGGCGGCTTTTTAACGCTTTCAAAGACACTAAATTTTATTTCACCTATATTTTATTTCATACAGAGATTTGATGAATTACTTAGACCTATTCTTGTTGGTTCTGTCTCTAAGCTTAGGTAAATACAACTGCGTGTTTAAAAAGAACAAGACGAATTTCACATTGCAAGCTTGGATTAATTTCATTTTATGGCTTCTAAGTTAAATATTGCTCCAGACTTCATGTAAAATATTTGATGTGGCAAACATATTATGTACGAGGACTTTACATACAAGGTTGGTATACATATTATATTTGTAGATTAAAAGTCGTTGGCGACGTTCCGTATAATATCGAGTGCTTTAAAATAAATAATGAAACAAGGGTATTGGTAGTGGTTAGTGATACAGCAATATCTTGGTTAGGTTCAACATTATATCAAACTGGATCCGCTTTAATTATGATATCACTTTTTACTGTCGATTGATCGTCGTTGATTGTCGATGTCGAAGTGATCTCCAAAAGTTGTGGTTCCAAAATGATGGTTGCCCAGCACACTATGCCCGTCCTGTGCGAGAATATTTAAATCAAGAGTATCCAGGGCGTTGGAACGGGCGACTTGGTCCTATCTTATGGCCACCCCGTTCACCCAATTTGAACCCCTGGACTTCTTCTATTGCGGTTGTCTTAAAGACAAGGTCTACTCAAAACCTATTGCGACATTGGACGAGCTTCGTCGAAATATCACTCAGGCTGCGGATTACATCAATAGCAGAAAATATGCAAGACAAATAAAACGATCATTTTTAAGGCGATGTCGTGAATGTGTTAATGCTGGTGGCAAACAATTCGAACATTTGCTATAATGTTAATAACGTAATAAATTACACGTGAAATTGTTTGTAACATTTGTTTTAAAATATTAAACATTTTTCAAGAACTAATACTTTTTATTACCCGACCGTCATTTGGAAATAATAGGCACATTTTTTTGTAACTTGTTTTCCTAGAGAATAAAATAAGTTTAATTAATTTTTGTGAAAAAACTAGAGGTATTCTGGATTTTTTAAGAATTGTGGTAGATAGCAGTGCTATTCAGGTAAAATGCTAAAAATATTCACTAAAATATTCAAAAAAATATAAAAATATTCACTAAAAATAAAAACTAAATTGCGATGTTTCCGTCCTTCAAGTACGCGTGTACAGAGTGTTTCTTTTACGTATCAATTTAACATTTTTAGTGAATATTTTAATATTAAAAAAATAAAAACCATTTTGTTTTCGAATGGTAATATTTTTTTAGCATGTATGGATGCTATACTATTGCGGGTTAACGGGAACGCCCTCTGTTGGTTAACATACTGTATATATCCTCTCGAGGTAGTCCCTTTGTCACCAGGTCAGAATCTGATATGGGGATCCCATGGATGGATTGATAGTAACTCGTGCATTTACTCTCGGAATGCACCATTCGGTGAAGTGGAAATGATGATGAAGACCACAGATGGCCATCGACTCAATAATTAGTATTTCACGTGTTGCGGTTACTAAGCAATTTATGCTCGTCATAATACATATATTATGGTAAAGTGGAACTAATGGTGACTTCAACATCAGCTCCAGTTCTCCCGGTTCCTACTAGGAGAACTCCTCAACAATTAACGTCCCTACATCGGGAACAGCAATATTTTGTAAAAGGTGATGAGCAGTTGTCATTAGGCTATTGTAACTTAGATAAATTACAAACTGACCCACTTAAAATTGAAAATAAATAACTTTATAAAAAGAAAACTACTGACTTCCAAAAAAAAAACACTACTAAGTGAAAAATATCTTTAATTTCAAAAGTCGGTGGTAAAAAGCTAAAATACAGATCCAGACACCGACTTCTGAAATTATTTTTTTTTTGTTATTTTTCACTTTGTAGCGTTTTTTTTTTGGAAGTCGGTGATTTTTTTTTGTAAAAAAGTTTTTTTTATTCTAAGACACATTTATTTTAAGTATTTTAAACTTACAATCGGTTTTGACATCATCATACCTATCTACTATATACTATATTCATTCACACTGTTCCCCTTTTGGCTTACAGACTCCTTCGTTCTTTCACACACACGGTCCTTCATTTACATATCGTTCATTCTATTCCTTCTGGCATTCATTCCCACATAAACAGAAAAAGAAAGAGACATTTTTTTATTCCTCAAGTAATTTATCACACGTGTGCGAGCTAAGTATTCTCGAAACTTTACGCACAGACACGATCATTATTTATTCGAAATATTCAGTTGAATTATTTTTCCGAGTGAAATGTTTTATCGTGCTCAATTAATTTTAATCATGGCTGAAGCGAGAACTCTACGGAAAATCTTATTTGTTCGGCCTCTTTTGTTCCAAGCATAAAGTTATGTATATTTAATTTGCATTGTCCAAGTTCCCTTCTTTGTTTCGCATAATTAACAAGTGACTAACGTTAACAATTCTTTAATTAGTTGCGTTCAGACGTTTACAAATAATAATTTTGTTTGGCCTAAACTTGTTTCAGAGTTACAGACTTGTAGGTTGGCTATTGTCTTAGAATTTGTTTGCTTCATATCTTTTATTAAAACAGCTGGTGGTTAAGTAATAACAGCCGCACGGGTGCATCGAGCAGGTTAAGCTACGCTTGCCGCGGTCGGTCTGTGGATGGGTGATAATCTTGACGTACCGAGAGGTCTCGGTACGTCAAGATTATCATCCATCCATTGTAATTTAGGACAGCGCTCCATAATGTGCGAGTCGATCGGGTCGATCCATCAGGTTAAGCTACGCTTGCCGGGGTTGGTCTATGGATGGGTGACCATCTTTTCATACCGAGACTCCTCCGTGCCTCGGAAAGCACGTTAAGCCGTAGGTCCCGGCTGTCATTCGTGTATCTTTGACAGTCGTTACGGGTTGTCAGAAGCGCGAAAGTCTGACCACCAGTAACTGGGTAACATTATATAGATAGGCAGTCGCTCCTTGTAAAATACTGGTATTATTCAGCTGTATCCGGCTAGACTTGAAGCCGATCCCAAAATAGTTAGGAAAAGGTTTGGTGGATTGATTGCTTTTATGTCTTCTATTTGTTAGTAGTATTTTAAAGGACGGGGTGAACTTGTTGGCTCAATAATTATGTTTCAGAACTAAAAAAATGTGTAGTTTCTCTGAGAAAGTAGCTCTTCCTGTTAACAGTACCAACTGCTTATCCACAATTGCACTCTACTAAAAACTTTAATCAGAGCTACATGAGATTTTGGCAGTCAAAGTCAAAGTTAGTTAGTTTTGGCGTTTATTTCAATTAGGCACATAAAAGGCACTTTTGAACGTCAAAAATTAACAAGAAAATAGAATTGATTATAGTTGAAACGAAAACGAAACGACCTTTTGGAAGGGATCCAAAAGATAGTTTCGTTTGGAGAAGAATGGGCAAGAAACTCCACCTCTACTCATTTAAAATGTCTTACAATCTATATAATATAAAAATGAATCTCTGTTTCCGTTGTTCACGCCATAACTTGAGAACGGCTGGACCGATATGGCTAATTTTGATTTTAAAATATTTATAATAGTTTGAATTAGGTTCTTACGGAAAGAAAAATTGGAAAAGCTTACCCGAAATTTGAAAACGACTTTTTTGTATGTATTATTGAAATTTGGACAGGACAACGTCAGGTCAGCTAGTATTTTATATACATTAATTATATCATTATATGTGAAGAAGATTCACTTATAATAATTACTATACAACAATAGGTAAAAATAATGAAAAATGAAGCAATGAGAGTTGAATTAATTATGTGATAGATACATGGTGATCACATATTTTATTCTTTTGTCACAAATTAATGCTGAAATGAACCCTTTTGACGCAGCCGTGAGGCACACACTGGTGATTAAACATTTTTTTATTTCTTATTTGTATTTTGTGTTTCACGAACTGTGTCAAATAAATGTTATTCTTTCTTTATTTCTTTCTTATATTTACAAACATTGTAAAAGTAGACGACTTTATGTAAAATTAATGTCTTCATCACTCAATGTTAAATCAAATCATCTCACTAGGTATGCATATGTTTAACCTCTTAACCTTCAATAAGCCTACTTCTAAAGCAGCAAAAATACTACATACTTTTTTTATTAGATAATAAATTAGATTAAGTTAAGTTTTGTGTGGCTAATATTAGTTTATTTAGTTTAGGAGTAAGTAGTTATTTGCTAAAGCCCGATGGGAATGACATCGTCGCATATGTGCACAAAAATCCCTTAAAGTTAAAAAAAATACCTTCAATAAATATTTCAAGCTCCTTCCATATCACTTTGCATACCAATGCAAATGCAAACACGACACAGCAAGGAGCAATAACTGTTCGAGTGATAACCATTGACTGTGCTGTGTTCATTGCTGTTTGCACAGAAAATATCGGGAGCATTGACTCGTGCACAGACATCGCATTTGTTTTTATATTATTATTTAAACTACATTTGTATTAACATCGACTTTTAAGCGACAACGTTGAGGTTAGACTAACAGCGTTTGTCCACCGCTACCGTCAACAGGACGTCAACGAGAAACGAGAATATTCGAACGGAATGTGAAGTCCCGTTGATCAAAATCAAAAAAATCAAAATCAAAAGTCATTTATTCAAACTAGGCTGAGAATCAGCACTTTTTGAACGTCAAAATTACATAAGACAGTCCCCCAAAACGCCCGCCCTTCACCACTTCCTAGTGCTTTAGCTGGGGAGAAGAAGTGGCGCAACAAACTCCCCAGCAGCACAGCTGTCTGTTCAGTTAAAAAAAAAAATGAATCTATATAACACTACGCATAATTATTTAGGTACATTACGCAACACAAAACATTAAATTAAATTATTTGCTATAAGTAAGCTAGCACATGCCAATATACCAAAAAAAAAATCGAAAACTATACTCAAGCAGAAACAAAATACAAAACTAAAAACGTAAGCAGAACTTTATACCCAAATAAAAGCCTCCAGTAATAAAGGGCGTGCCCACTTACATATAGCCGTACATGTAGTCGTAACTCAAAGTCACAGATGATAAACTAGGACCATCGAAGTAAAATCAACAACGAGTTACTAATAACAAAACAAAACCAAGGTCAGCAAGACGACCTGATGGACGTGCGGTGGATACGCGGCGTCAGTAAATGTATCTATCGCTACTTCGGAGCGCCGATGACAGCGGTCATCTTGTTCTCGTTGACGTCACGTTGACGTGGTGGTTGACAAACGGCCTTACTCTTATTAAAGTAGCTTTAATGTTTTGTGTAGTGTTAAATGCATACATAGCTCATACATACCTACAATATGTCTGCCCAAAAGCTTCTTTAACGCAACACCGGTGCAAGTAGAAGCATTTCAAAACTCGTCTTCGTACAAACACAACACATTTTCTTCTTCGACTCAACACAGCTCATGTGTTATGTTAAAGAAGCGTACGTAGCTCGTATTTACAATTTGTCTATTCAACAGCTTCCTTAGCACATCTCCGTATAACTTTATTTATTTTATTTGTCACAAACACTGCTATCATTACAGGTAAATTCTAATGCGGTAGCGTGGTCTTTAATTAAACTATCTTAAATAACATAACACATACAATATTATTTTTGTGAATTCATTCAGAGAGCAGGAAAATAAGTCGATCCTGTCAGCCGTGTCATTCAGTGCGTGCAAGGCGCGCGTCAGTGGCGCTTTGCTGAGCAAGTTGGTACCTGTTGGTAAATGTTGCTAAGAAGCATTTGTAAACACGCGTCATAGTATCACCGTGTTAGCGGTTTTGTACGCATGGAATGGTTACGCCAAAAATTCTTTAGGGTACCTTCTAGAAAAATTATGTGCGTAGCGAAATAGTGCTTAAAGATTTAGTACTTGGTCAACCGAGCTCCGCTCGGGTGAAAATAGAGAAAGCGAACTACCTAGATTTATCGCCCCTGTAAACCTCTATATTGCAACTTTCTTATTGATTACAAATACACAGGGTGAATTTTTCTAGTGGGCGTGGATGGCCAGATCCGAAACTATGAGTCATAGCGAAAAGTACTCAAAGGAGTCTCGGGTTCGATTTTGATGAAAACTAAAACTGCATTATTGGATTTTTGAAAAACCAATATCAAGGTTTAATAATAATTTTTAAACTAAAGAAAAGAGCTCATTTTTAACAAAATACTTTTTTTATGTTACGTTACGTATAACATAAGAAAAAAAAAAAAGTATTTTGTTAAAATGAGCTCTTTTCTTTAGTTTGCCGTAGGTATATTATACATCCCAGAATTCGATCCTTATTAACGACACTATCGAATGGTGTAATAATACAGTGTGTGTGGCATAGGCCCTTAGAGGAGTATTTTAAAGATGACAGCTAACAGTCTCCTTGCAAATCACAATCTGGATACTCTTCTTGTTAAGAGCATGAATGACGCGCGTGGTAGACATCATAAAAAGAAATCAAAGCCATTGTGGGTTTTATTGGCCCTAAATTTATTTTAGTGCAGAGTCGAAGGCGATTCACGCTCATGTCTCACACAAACGGTTCAGCCGATCTATTCTGTAAAAATCTCACCGTGAAAACTTAAGTGAAGTGAGCTGTCATTCCACCTGATGACACTAATGACAGCTCACTTTAAGCTCACTTCACTTAAGTTTTCATGGTGAGATTTTTACAAAATAGATCGGCTGTTTTTAGCTCGCGGCTAAGTAATAACAGCCGTACGGTCGAAGCGTTATGCTTACCGGGATTGGTCTGTGCATGGGTGACCATCTTTACATACCGAGACTCCTCCGTGCCTCGCAAAGCACGTAAGCACGTTAAGCTTTGATCCCAGCTGTCATTCGTGGATCTTTGACAGTCGTTACGGGTCGTCAGAAGCCCGAAAGTCTGACAACCAGTCTTACCAAGGGGTATCGTATTATACAGTTACGGGATTGTGGAGGTCAGATAGGCAGTCGCTCTATGTATAATACTGGGAAGCCGACCCCTGTAGTTGAGAAAAGGCTAGGTAAATTGAGATCTGCTGTTTTTAGTTTTTAGCTAATAGGATAAAAACCAAGTTAAACTTGTTGAAAGAAGCGCTAAAAATCTTATGATCATATCAGGTGGCAATCTAATTTGATGTTTCTGATTTCAAAGCTAAACTTTGTGAGTTTATTTCGACTTGGCAATCAGATTTATATAAAAAGTAAAAGTGTATGTCTACGACGGAACTTCTTAAGATCATCATGGGATTCGTCAAGTTTGTGGCGAGCACAGTAAAAGTTTACGAATCTTTATGACATTGCATAATTAATCTCTACATTTTTTTTAAATTTGAGATGGGTTTGCTCTTGACTCTAGTCTAGGTCAGAGGTGACACAGACAAAGTCGACGATGGAGTGAGCTTACCCAGCAGAAGCCTGTTCACTCTCACTTTGAAGAGATTAGGGTTGTATGCGCTCAGAAACACAGACGCAGGTAGTGAGTTCCACTCTTTTGCAGTAATGCGCACTGTATCGCCTCTAAGAGTATTATTTACCATCTGACTACGTAACCCTGTAGAAGCTCGGAACTTCCATATGATTGGACTCCGACTTTCTACATTTGGTAAATTTTACTCATAGAGGCGATATTGTATTATATTGTTAAAAAGTTCAAACGCTACACTCATTCATAAAAAAACAGCACACTTTCATAAATTACACCGCCTAGCGCCCTGGCTAAAACCGAAGTGCCAACGGCCAAAAACATCCGAACTACCTTTTTTTTAATTATTTAAAAAAAAATTGCTATATACTGGCGCAAGTAGTCGAATGTCAGCCAGTACAACATAAGGTTAAGTTCCATTGCATGGAACCTTTACAGTACCTAAACAAGATATTTACATAATATATTATATAAGTTAACGGTCTTAAAATACTATTAATAATAAGTATATGTATATAAAAAAGGAGGGGAAAGAAACATAGGGTATTAAAAAATTCCTCCACGTCGCTGTCAACAGGAAAAGTGCCCCAAAGGCTGGCTTCACATTGAAGCGCAATGATTCTTACGCCAAATAATATAATGTAAGTAAAATTACAACTGGTTTAAAGCAATACGAGTTAGACCAAAACTTATTAAACATTCAATGGCATACTTTTGAACAATGAACATACTTGCGTAAAACTGCTGTTTATGGTACTCGAGAAAACTTCAAATTAATACGTCCACTGAAAAGACTGTACAGTAACTACTAGTGCCTGCGAATCCACCCGCTTTGGAAGTTCCCGTTACATTAGTAAATAGTTCGCCAGTGAATATTAGTCTTTTTTTATTTAGTTTTTAATTTGTGATGGGTTTGCTCTTGACTCTGGTCTAGGTCAGAGATGACAGAGATAAAGTCGACGATGGAGTGAGCTTACTCAGAAGAAGCCTGTTCACTCTCACTTTGAAGAGATTAGGGTTGTATGCGTTCGGAAACACAGACGCAGGTAGCGAGTTCCACTCCTTTGCCGTGCGCATTATAAAAGACAAGAGTCTATTTACATTTGTGCGGATTTTATTCGATTCCGTGCAGCTGTTGCGCCGTGTTTGAGTGATAAAAATACAAACTTTTGTGTCAACATAATATTTAAAATGTGTTCCGCTCAGCTTGTGGGGTTTATTTTTGTTTTTAATCGCTTTTTGCTCTCCGCTTTTCTGAAATTGTATAGGCAACACTATGGTCTATACGAAAGCAATGATTTTTTTTTTAAATTGCTATGTCCCAAGTTAAGAAAATAGTTTTTCTTTAGGTATAGTAGTCATCAATATCCATCATCATTTCAGCCAAAAGACGTCCATTGCTGGATATAGGCCTCCCCAAACGCCGCCACTTCGACTGGTTATGTGCTTCAAGCAGCCAGCGGATTCCTGCGGCTTTCACAAGGTCATCGGTACACCTTGTGGGAGGGCTTCCAACGCTACGTCTTCCGCTACGCGGTCACCACTCCAGAACCTTTCAGCCCCATTGGCCATCTGTTCTGCGAGCAATATGATCTGCCCTCTGCCACTTAAGTTTGGCAATTCTACGGGCTATGTCGGTTACCTTGGTTCTCCTGCGGCTTTTCATTTCTGATTCGATCACGTAGGGAAACTCCTATCCATTGCCCTCTCCATTGGTCTTTGGGTGACTTTTAGCCTTCTAATAAGGTCCATTGTGAGCGACCACGATTCAGTGCCGTAGGTCATCACAGGTCAAAGACTTTCAGTATAGTATAGAGTATAGTGCGGTAGGTATACTAGTAGGTACTCATTAATATCGCGATGCCTAGAAACAAAGTACTTATTACTTATTCTAAGTAAAGTCAACATAAAACTAGCACGTTCCGAGAACTCTGTAATAAATTATACCATGTTTACTAAGCTAACTATGGGGATTCAACAACACTGAAATATAAAATTAGCAACTTGTAGGTACATATGTAAATTAATTAGATTCTACACGAGTAATATATAACGGGACCTTAGTTCAGGGACAGATGTTCTGAACACACCAGGAGACATGATTAACTTCTGGAGGGAAGTGGGCTCATTGGAATAACCACCGACGGCCGCCATGGCCCACGCACAATGGCCCATCTGAAGGACTAACGGAACCTCCAGTAATAAAATATGAAACAAAACGAAATCAGAGCAATAATGTGATGGCCAAAAATTTTACAAACAAGTAATATTATATATCATCCCAGCCACTTTGATCTTAAACTTTCTGGCAAATCGTTTGTTTGTTCGACGGAAAATGTAAACTTGCATATTTTATGAACACGTAGGTTCATGGTGCTATTTAACAGTTGACATCTTGACATCTGACAGTCGTTACGGGTTGTTAGAAGTCCGAAATTCCGACAACCGTCAGACTGTTCTATTTATAGTTTTTTTTTGTACACACTGAGTATCGATATCGGTATGTATCTTTACATACCGAGACTCCTCCGTGCCTCGAAAAGCACGTTAAGCAGTTGGTCCCGGCTGTCATTCTTCATCTTTGACAGTCGCTACGGGTCGTCAGAAGCCCGAAAGTCTCACCAAGTCTACCAAGACTAGCCAAGCGTAAGTGCAAGACTAGTCTTACCAAGGGGTATCGTATTACATGTAAAATTCAGCTGCCTCCAGTTAGATTGGAAGCTGACCAAAACATAGTTGGGAAAAGGCTAGGCAGGTGATGATGAGTGCTATTTAACGTAACGTTTTTGTCCAGCTTCAGCCTTGCAGTCTCCCCAATTTGTCCAGTTAATCAGACGAAGCTTACCAAAGCGCACTGCGAAAGACCATCCCAAAAGATTCGTGCATGTTTTTTGGAACCATACAAGTAAAGCTAAGCGCCCATTTTAGCCGCAGGAGCCGCATGGGGCCGCACCGCAACGCTGTATTTGTTAACCAACGAAAAAAAGGATGAGGTTCTTAAGTCGAGGCGTATTTTTTTTCTTTATGTTTGACCACGCATAACTCTTTACAGTCGTCCGATTTCAACGATTCTTCCTATTATATATTCGGGAGGATACCCTCCCGAATATAGGTATATTAGGAAGAATCGTTGAAATCAGACGACTCCTCGAAGTTGATCCCATGTAAAATTTATTTTGTTTGCTTAGGTGGGTAGTTTGAGTTAGCTTTATTATTATTTTTTTCCCAACTTAGCCTATGTGGACGATGTTCTAATTTATTTTGCAATTCGAATTTGTATGGGGTAGGCACCTACCATAACTAAAAAGTGAAAAAAATTTTTTTTTTTTACAAAAAAATCAACCAACTTCAAAAACCCACAAAAAAGTGAAAAACAACTTTAATTTCGGAAGTCGGTGGCAAAATACGAAAATACAAAACCAAAGACACCGAATTCCGAATTTAAAGTTATTTTTCACCTTGTTTTTGTTTCCACTGGCAGTGCGATGACACTCGCGCACATTTAGACGGGCTGTGCCGCAACGCAACACATTGCAAAAATCCACCAAGATTCCTTTCGTACATCTTGCATGAACCATCCACACACTACATGTGGGCTGCACCGCAACGCAAATCAGCGGCAAAAATACGCTTCCCGAGCGATCTGCCCGCCAGTGTGTTGCGTTGTGGCACGGCCGCAACTGTTAATATGTTCAGTTTCATTGTTAAAAAATACGGGGCCATTCAAACCAACTTGTTGATATTAAGCCACGGAAAAATATTGCCCGAGTTCTTTTGTTTTGCTCCCATTGTGCCCGTTTTGCATTCAAAGTGTTTCTGAAATATTTAAGGGAAACGGCAACCAGAATACTGCCATAATTTTCACGAATTAAATACATTTGGTATTCTTTTTTCTTGTTTATGGTTAGCTGTTTTTGACGTAGGAGTTTTATTTACCGAAGTTAATTGTTGGATGCGAAAATTCAAAATTACTATAATATGTTCTTAATTCTATGTGGATTCGAATCCCCTTGTTATAAAAAAAGGCCAGCTTAAAAAGGTGGCTGGGACAGACTGGATGCGGAAGGCGGAGGACAGGTTGTTGTGACGCAGCCTGGTAGAGGCCAATATCCAGCAGTGAACTGCGATGGGCTGAGTTGATTGAAGCAGACCTACCTTGATTACCTACTTTGGAATAATGACTATACTTACATAGAAGCAAACAAAGTCTAATTATAATTATTAGGTGGTTAACTGAGTAAACTGAAAAGCTTTAACTCAAAAAGGCCCACCCACATTAAGAATAACATATTCGGACGTGATCTGGTATATTTTATAAACCAGTTGAAATTATAATGAAGTGAACGGATTTAAGTAATCAAGACCTGACCTAAAATTTACATTAAATTTGTTCAAAGGTCTTTGAATCATAATTTTAACTTATTCTCTAACTTTCGTCAAACAACAGTACTTGTTCGAGAACGAAAACAAAATTCCAGCCAGTAATAGAAAAAAAAATACGAACCAATTTAAATAAAATGTAGATAAACTTTCAGCTATCAATACAGTTAATATCTGTAACTGAGCAAGTAACGGTAACTCGGTAAGTTAAAAATAGGCGCGTGTTTCCGAAGGGTATTTATTCGTGCGGAATATTCACGATTCGCCACAACAATGTCGGCCGTTTGCATTAGTGGTTCATGTCTCCTGTCCGAAAAATAACTGCCTACATATTATGTAGCCCTGGTGCCTGTTGCTACGCCGTTTTCTATAGAGCTACGGGGTTTTTGCAAGGACAATAATTTTATCGAGTTTAAAACTGGGAGGTTTATCTGCAAGAATTTGAGAATACTTAGTAAATAATGTGCATAGTAAACGTTAAGTAAAAAAAAACTTATTGCAACGACACTGCTAAAAAATTCATCTGTCATCAAAATTGGTATCTGAGAGCTTTCAGACGCAGACTAAAGCCACCTGGAATTCTAATTTTGAAGAGAGCATTTCAAGACTTTTTTATATTCGCAATTTATGGCTTTTTTCGTAATGAAACCAAGTTCAATATTTAATTTCGTTCCATTCATAATGAATTAAAACATGCATGAAAACGGTTTGCGATTCAGATGGTACGTGATATTCCGTAAGCCAATAATATTTGTGGGTAGCTAATTAATTAATGCCGAGCGCATGTTTTTATACTCAATAATGAGTACTGAATAAATGAACGTATCTCCTACGAGATACAATATTCCTATTATGTTATTTTAATTGGAATGCCAGCCGTTAGCAAATATTTACACCAGCCAGTGCGGTTACGGAGATCACTCGGAAAGTTAACAACTTTGAAGTCCGTCAGAACGGCCGTAAAAAAAGACAGTTACACAAATACCACGAGGCGAGTTGTTTGGAAACAAAATCCTCTTTCAATATTTAACTTCAATCACAAATTCTAGGTTCGAATTGTAATGGTAGGCTATTCGGTTGCACGCAAGCCAGCATGAGCGAACGCGAGCCAATTAGTCCTGCTCGACCTTTTGATCTTTTGCTTTAGAATTAATGGTGGAAAGAAAATGAAACTCACTTTAAGTTAAGCTATCGCAGCCGACGTAAAAGAAACCGTGAGATATATTTTATTAATGAAACGAGGACTAATAATTAATGTAAGGTACGCTCTGTACAGTCTGTTAATTTAATGTCGTGGTTGCGTATTAATAAAATGGCGCTCTTTAGCGGTTTCTGCATAGAAAGTCTTGACGTAGAACAACCTTTAAATATTCGGAGTTATAAGAACCCCGCGGGAAATCAAAGTATGCGCTAATACCATGAAAAAAAAAAATGATAGTAATTAATTAAATTGCTCTTGTAATATTAGTTCTTCAACGGAAAAATTAAGCCTATAAATATTCGTGGATTTGAAAAATGGCTGAACCTTTTATATAGCAATGAGAATCTATATTATTAAAATAAAAGCTATATTATTTTCTGTTTAATTTAGTTAAATGATTCGTGGTTACATAGGGAAGATTTCTGAGGGCTGTATCGGTACAAACGTATAAAACTACTTTTTTTTTCCTGGGCGGTCGAACAACTGATGGCTATAATGTTCAATTTTTTAAATCTTATCTTATAATTATGATCTTCCCAACGAAAGACCATATTAATCGTAGCATAGCATCTTATCTAGAAGTGAATTATTTTTAATACGCAATTTCGTGTAGCAAGAAAAGTTTTTTTATTACAAATGATTAACAATATTTTGTAAAACATACATAAAAATCAGCAGTCAGCGTTGTAAGAAAAATGTGAACGAACGCAAGTATGCGTACGTTTAAATTTATTTTATTTTATTTATTTTATTTTATTTGGGAAACAAACAGATGCAATAACAAATATATGTATACAAATAGTTCAACACAATCCAGAAACAGTTTCCACAGATTACTATACAACTAAATTATATGTACCTAAGTGTAACAACAACCAGAAGTTGACACCGTTAAAATTTTACAGAGTTTAGAATTTAATATTATATAACATACAACGATAATATTATTTAAATTTGGATGCCAAAATATTTCTTATATAAAATTTGAATTTGGGTAGAGAAAGGTGAAAAATATCTAAATCCTGAAAGTAAAGTACGAACTAATACTACTATATGCCATACGTTTTGTTAATCAGAAAAATAAAACCGACTTCCAAAACAAAACACTACAAAGTCAAAAATAACTTTAATTTCGGTAGTCGGTGTCTTTGGTTTTGTATTTTTGTTTTTGCCACCGACTTCCGAAATTAAAGTAATTTTTCACTTTGTAGTGTTTTGTTTTGGAAGTCGGTTTTATTTTTTGCAATTTTTTTTATTTTTCACTTTTTAGTTGTGGAACCTACCCCACACAAATTGGAATACATAATTGAGCTCAATAATTGTAGATATAGCCATGTAAATAACAGTGATAGGAAGTTATTAAAACATCATCACATCATCCACATAAAATAAGTGGGAAATATACGCATCATTGAAGCTAACTCAAAAACTACCTAAGCAAAGTTAATAAAATTTATAAGGGACCACCTCTAAAGTATACCCTTTTAAACAAAAAAAGAATTTTCCAAATCGGTCCATCCGTCTTTGAGTAATCGCGTAACAAACATACAAAAAAAGAAACATACAGACGAATTGAGAACCACCTCCTTTTTGAAGTCGGTTAAAAATAAGTAAGGTCTGGCAGCTCTGAGATCTTGGACTATAACCATAATGAGATGTGATGATAAATAACGCAATTTTATCATCAATATCCAATTAACAAACTGCACTGTGTCTGAAAAACAATTTAAAATAATGAACCAATTAACTTGCTAACTCACTTTTGGTCAGCAAAGCAAAGTTTTAATTTTGGTCGACAAATCAATCTGCGTAGCCTTTTCCCAACTATGTTGGGGTTAGCTACCAGTCTAACCAGATGCAGCTGAATACCAGTATTTTACATGCATTGAAATTATTTTTTTTTTTTTTTATTTTGGTCAATATTTTGTACAACTTTGCGACGTTTAAATATGGAATGGTTTGAGTCAGTCCAGTTCAATCAGAAGGGTGTACGGCTGGGTGCACACAAAAGCTATGAAATCCCTCGTTACCATTAACCGTGTTGGAACTCAGCCACTGACGCGCTACAGGGCTGCAGGCAGCACGTGTAACCTAACTTTATAAGTTAGTTCAAGAATGAATAGAACCGGTCTAAATGAGGAGCGTTTTAACAAAGCGAAATATCTACCAAAAGTTAATAAATCTTTTTTGACGGTTTTGTGTTCTTTAATATGGGATCTACAATTCTACATATTAGTTCACAAAACTGATTTTGACAAAACGTAATAATATCTCTGCTTGTATACTCGAATATGAGGAATTTTTACAAAGTAAAATACCTGAAACATCCTGCAGTATGAAAAAGAGCGGAATAAAGTTAAACATTATTACAGCGAAATTTATTCGGGAATTCCGGTCAATGTGGATTTTTTTAAGCCTGGGATTAAATATGTGGATGCTTTGATCGAAAAATCACAAAAAAAAAACTGAAAATGAACATGGTGTCTGCAAAGAAAAAATATGTTAAAAAGCTGCTAGCTTTATGTGATCTGGATCTGACGATGAGGCTCAAAATCTGTATGACGTAATGTTAACCGCAAAGTCAGTTCCTGTGAATGAAAGTGATGACGTAAGACGTGAGTTTGACGAATTTGCACCACTGCTATAAAGTTATTGCACTAAATAAAAATTAATTACAAATTACGGGTAATATATATTAAGACAAACATGAAGATATTTCGCTTTTGTGATAATTTGTGATTTTGATTAGTGATTTTAATAAAGACCCTGGTATAAAAAAAAAAAAAAAACAATGTATTTTATTTGATGTATAGGGCCTGTATTCTTAAAACATTTGGTAAATTAATTTTATGTAAGTCCTACCTGAAAAGGAAATAAATGATAAGAACCGCGTACCCACTGAAAAAAACATTTTTGAAAATATTTCGCTTTGTGAAAACGCTCCTCAATTAATTATCAATGTAGGTAGGAATGTTTTTTAATTCACTTAACATAGTTTGTTTGTCACTTTGTAGCAAAAGGAAAACGGCGTTGGACTTATCTTCATCATTTTAATTCAATATTTTCTTACCAGTTTCTTCGTCTGTAGCGGTTTAGAAACAGTTTTTTCAATTACATTGTTTACCTGCGTAATTTTACAAATCATTTTGTGAAAAAAATAATTTTGAACCTTTTCAACATCAACATCCGACATTATATTTGTAATATACAACATCATATAACAGTAGTAGATGTATTTTTGTTTATACACATTACGATAGAGTAATTGCAGAACAAAGACTAGCATTTTCTTTAATCTTTTCTATACTCTGTGGTTTCAAATGCAAGCGTACAAAATACCGTGCCATAGTTTAAAATAGGAAAAATAAAAAACAGATGAACTAAACCAAACCACATAAAACGGACCGAGGGCATGCGTGAACTTTATTTTAAAAACTACTATGTATGTTTTGTGGACACGGGTCGCAAATATATCTTTTTCAACGAGTCGAACTTTATTTAAGTTTTCCGAGGGCTCGTTGAAACTGATACTGTATTTTTTAGGGTTCCGTACCTCAAAAGGAAAAAACGGGACCCGTATAGGATCACTCCTGTGTCTGTCTGTCCGTCTGTCACAGCCAATTTGCTGCGAATCTAATGGACCGATTAAGTTGAAATTTGGTACACATAGATTTCTGTGAACCAAAAACGGACGTGTAACGTAAATAAATGAATTTTGAGTATGGGGGTCAATTTTGGGGCCAAATAAGATAATTAAAAAAAAAAAGTTTTGCAAAATGTACCGCGTGAAATGAAAGGGCTGTGAGGATCTCAAATATATATATTTTTTATATGATAATTTTAAAATAAATTGTTTTTAAAGTTATTTAAGAAAATAGACGAAATTTGACCATTCCCCCGTTACCCCCGAAACTACTGAGCCTAAAATTTTGTAAAAAATAATGAAAATAGTTCTATACCTATAGATTACAAGAAAACCTATAAGAAGTCTATGGTCTTAAAATTACATTCTCTCAATATTGTGCGTACAAACTTACTTTTGCAGTTGGAATGTATGAGAGAACATGTTTTTCAACTACAATTTAAGTTTGTTCTTGGGATGACTTCAACCCAACTACGGAACCCTTCATTGTGCGTAGTCCGACACGCACTTGGCCGGTTTTTTAAAAGTTCATGCCGATGAAATTATTATCCATTCCTGGCCTTTTCTATTGTTGATAGATGTATTGTTTCTTTTCTTTTTATCTTATACTCCCGATACTAAATGGAAAAAAAAAATCCATTCAAACATGTAGAAAAACTGAAAAGATTAAAAATCTTTTCAGATTTCTACATTTTCCTTCAGTTATGTAAAGTTTTCCGCCCTTGTCTATTCATTTGTTTATGTTATTTGGAAACTTGAAACAATCAAACTATATATAATGTAATAAAGGAATTCTTGAAGACAGATCCGGTATTTCGTGGCTAAATGAGCGATGCCATCAATTTGTGTGTTTGCAATACATATGTATGTGTATATGTACCATTTGAGTTATGGCTGTTGTTGCCACATTGCCTACACACTGTGTGGGTGGCTGGGAGCATCGGAATTACCTAATGGAAAGACACACGGGTATAATGGTCGGTTGAAAGTACCACGCCAGCTTTTAATTAGAGATAAAGTTTTAATCTTTGATATCGCTATGAGTGTTTATGGCGATTTATGGATGTAGTTAGAAAGTATCTAAGGGTGTAGTTACACAGTCAAGGTCTGTATTAAATGATTACCTGCTTTTCTAACAAAATAAATTCGATACTGGTTAGAATATCACCTGCCTGTCTATATTAATAACATGTACTTAACTATGTACGAAACAATGTTCTATCAATAGCTGTGTGACATATGATATGAATGTATTTACACGATGGTCCGCTACTGGCAAAGACGCACATGTTGAGTTCTAACACGGCAGACGTATACATGGTGACAAGTAATTCATAGACAACCTAGAAATAGATCTAATGACCGTTCTAAAAAAAAACTACTTTTCTACTTTTTTTTGCGTGGAGAAATGCTCATGCTTACTGCACTACCACGGCGAGATAGTGCAGTTATGTGGGACTCCAACTCACTAAATTTCCACGGTGTCCTCCTCTGCCACTTGTGGCGGGAACACGGGCACGCGTTAGCACTCACCACAAACGTGATTCGGCCGTCCGTCGTCGGACCCTCCTCTGGGGAGTACCCCCATAATCGACACACCAGAACACATTGCACGCCGCCGGTCAGGTCAGTGGCCTGGCCGCCTACCGCTTTTTGGCCGCAGAGCGAGCGTGGAGGGCGAGTGGCCAACGAAATACCGACACTCCTCCTCCCCAGCGGTTCCACCGCGTCCGCCATCAGACGGTGGCGAACCCGTCAAGGCCGCGGAAGGTAGGGAGAGTGGCGCACCGCAATACCTCTCCAGCCGCGATGCCTCCTGTACTACATCGCGGCCCGCCTCAGTTGCGGCAAGCGGCACCGAAACCTACTTGTTAGCCGCTACGTCGTCGGATTCCTGGGAAAAGTCCTGACGAGCGGCCCCTCCTCGGGCTCCTCTTCGCTTCACCGTGGGTAACCAAGCCACGGCTACTGAGCCCCCCCGCCTCGACAATGCGCGAACCCACCGCGAGAGATCCCAAATATACCTAAAATATGATTTTTTTTAGAAAAAAATACTGTGAAATTTCTAGTCCCACTATTTACTGCCTCTCTGTCGGTGTCGGCATGCCTAGTCTACGTACAATATTGTAACAACATATAACCGATGTAATTCATTAATTTGTGGTCGTGGTGAAGAAGAATGTAAAATAAGGTAAAAAAGTTAGTATTTTTTTCTTCAAAATTTTAGGTCAATCATGGGCTTTATCATTATTACTTATTATTATTTTAGAACGGCCATAAGATCTATTATATTATGTTATTTTAAGGTTATCCATGCTTTATCAGACACCCTATATGATAACAAGCTTGACATGACCCACCGTGTATACCTATATACATATACATAGTAAGGTTTATTTACTTGTAGGCAGCGGTAAAAATATTGTTATGTAGGGTTGGTATTTCGACGAATTTCGAAAGGGTATGCAGAATAGGAATATGTGACATGGCAGTTACTATATTTCGGCACATTTCGTTAGACTGAAAGGCGAAGGCAACATATTTGCGGAAGGCTTTTTTTATGGGAAATCATCATCTCCCGCTCTGGGCGGAGCGAGAGGGCGTGTCAGACATTTACTGATTAAAACACACCCGTGTTCCTTCAGTTGCCTGTGCCAGGGACACGGTAACTCTTTCGAATAACCCGCAAACCTGGCAGGCATCAGCCCTAGCGGACCCCTTCGTGATTCAGGTGCGAGTGGAACACAACGCGCCGTCGACCCGGGCCTGGTCCTTACCGGACGGCGAGCTACCCATTGTTCGCCATCCGCAACCCCGCGCCTACTGTGGCCGGGAATCGGCTATCAAATCCCGACGCCCAGGGCGTCTCCTGCGGCGACTAGGGCCGTGAGGGGGCAAAGATTGCCTCTTCCTCAGGCGTTCCGCCTCTTCCTTCGCGAGCATTACTGCTTCGCAGAAGGAGGTGACGGCTTCCCACGAGATTGCCGCCGCCGATCACCTCCGCGAGGCCGGACAGGCCTCCACCGTATGCTCCACCATGTCCTCCGGGCGATCCACACAATCGTAACACCCGCGCATTTCCTCCCGCCTTATCCGGAATAGGAACCTTCCGAAGCAACTGTGTCCGGCGAGGACCTGCGTCAGGCATAAGGTGAGGACGCCGCGGCACCTCTCCAACCAGTCCTCAAAGAGGGGACTTATTGCCGCAATTGTGGCGTGCTCAATTTGGGGAAGGCTAGGGACACGTGCTTTCGAGTTTCAGTAGGTAATAGATTAATAGATATTTTATTGAATATCTGAAATGCTTGCAATATTTTACTTCCTCACGGATATCTTTAACTAGGTAATCTTGATTGATTAGTTTAAATTGTCATTCTTGTTTAACGTGACCCAGTGAAAATCTTATTGGATTTAGAAATAAATAATAAATAAAATAAACTTTATGTCAGACATGTAACATCGATAGTGGGTTAGTAAACAAGAATCTTATGACTATGTTAGTAAACTCTAGAAAGAAAGAAAGCAAAAGTATTTATTGAGACTCGCACAGGAAGAACTCTAATACTTTGTGACTAAATGATTTTGTGAGATGCATCTCCTCATTATGTCACAAAGCATTGGAGAATTGTACCTCCCCGCAAAGATCTTCAGGATGGAGTTGGAGCTCCCCCGCACTCTGCAGAGCAATGATTTATAAATCTGTAAAACTGTTGTCGATCTAGATGATACCTATTGTTTAACTATACCTACGTAATCTTGATTAATTAGTTTAATTTGTCGTGCTTGTTTATCATGACCCAGTCAAAAGGTTATTTGATTTATAAAAAACTATATTATTGAAAACTATATTAACAATATAGCAGTTTTCTTGAATTAATTTGTCACATGTTTACTTCAAATCTGTTCATGTCACATGTTACGTATTGACATGGTACCTACATGCTTGGTGAGCTAACCGCCTTGCCACGAGAATTACCTACATCCAAATATTTAGTTGGGAATTTTCAAAGCATTTATGGTAGGAACAGCTTTCAAATTTATCCAACCACAACATTGTAGCTTTAGGGACAGCTTCACACAATCTTATTATAGCGGTTGGGTTTTCAACTCTTAATATATTATGTATTATCGCCGGGTATTCCTCATGTATTAATATTACATTAGATAAGGGGTGATACTAATTCCTGCAGCCTTTTACTATATATAGATATAGACTATAGATTAGGAAGCTTTATACTTTCTTTGTTGTTGGCTTTAGTTTATTTTTGATTTAAGAATAAGAGGAAAATTGAAAAGTCTGCTGGACACGTTTCCGGATAACAGCGATGCGGACGAGTACTTCGACGCCTAAAATTCCTAGCTTTTGTATTTATTTGTATATACAGTTAATTAGGTAGAAATATAAATTTGTACTTGGTGTAAATAGTTATAAATTAAATGAATAAAATATAGTGGAAAATTAGATTTTGTTATTTTTTTGTTAGGACGATTACGAGCCATGGCGGTTGTTATTCACCTTATTGTTTTATTTTTAAATAATATACAATTTAAAGTTGAATATCGACTTTTATTTGCCCTACCGTCCCCACATAGAGTCCTCTCAAATATGATAGGAGTTTGATTGATCTACAAAGTTAAACCATGCAGACACGGTAGTTTTGATTTGGATGACTGATCATTCCCTGCCGGCTTCTATTGAGATAGTAAAATTTGTATTAGATGCGTCATCTATTAGTTCATCCTGACCTTGAATTATTATTTTGAGACTAGAAACATCACTATTTTTACACACTTATGGTCGTAAATCCAACGCGTTATCCCATCCTGAGTGTTTTCTGACGTAACAAGGAACTGTTAAATTCAATTCATTTTACTTTTAAAACAAACGATCGTTAAGATATTTTGTATTCTATAAAGAAAAAATAAGAAAGGCACACTACCTAATCTTAGCAATTGCGAGTAGCCATATAATTGGAGGAACATTTTTTATCTGTGGTTCTGAGGGAATGAAATGATTTGAACATTTCCTTACGTTTTTAAAAGCGTTTATCCCGTGCGGGCTGGCAACGTTGCATTTCTACAGGTTTTTCGTGATTATTCTAATACATTTAAATCAAATTACATTTTTTTTTAATAGACTCTCTTGATCGTTGGTATTTATAAGTATGTATACTATTTTTAACAGTTATTTCGGTATTTAGTCCTAAAAATTGATACTATAGAAAATATTGTTAATTGATTTAATAATTTGATTTAAATGTATTAAAACAATCAAGAAAAACCTGTAGAAATGCTACGTTGCCAACTCGCGCGGGATAAACACTCTTAATAGGAAAGATGGTTTATGTGTACCTAATGACAATTTAAGGTTGTAACCACTTCCTTTTGTAACCCAAAAATATTCAATTCAGACTCTTCATTCATTATTTCGTTTGAATAGGTACTCACCTAAAGTATTACCTAAATTATGATTTTTTATATTGATAAAATGCAAGAACCTGACATTTCATGTTAGGTTCTTGCATGGTTCTTATTCTTATCTTAATAATTTATGACCATCCATACGATCTTCAGGCTCGTATACCTAACGTGGTCCAATAAGATTGCGCCCTTGACAACGTAACAAAACGAGGAACAACGAGGAAAATAATGTGTTAAGGGGGAAGCGTCAGGGTAGCCAGGGAAATTCAAACTACCTTACGTTTTTTTTGCAATTTGCAAGACAGTATTAGGTTGTATGTTGAATAAAATATGATTCGCGACCGTAACAAATATGTATTTATAGAAATATAATCTTTAAAATCAGTAAAACAACTCCTTAAGTTGGTATACTCCTTAAATGTCAAGATTTAATGAAATAGTCCTTCATTAGGATTACCTGGTCTTAAAGAGTTGTTTTGATGACTTTAATGATTTTAATTCTGTAAATACATACTCGTTACGGTTGCGAATCACATTTTGATCAACGTACAACCTAATACTGACTTGTAAATTGAAAAAAAAAACGTAACAAAATTTGAATTTCTCGGGCTACCCTGACGCTTTCGCCTTAAAAAGAATCTTTTCAACATCGCGGAGATGAACATACAATTTAAATGAAGGGAATCATTTTATAAATTGGTTCATTTTACATTTCAACATAACCTGGGCGACCGAGCTCTGCTCTGATGAAAATTGCGAAAACCAATTTTTCCAGATATGAGAGCTAGCTAGATCGATTATTCGTCCCCTTAAACTCCGATATTATAACTTTCATCGAAATCGTTAGAGCCGTTTTGTAGAACGTGTGATTACAAATATAATATAGCTCAAATAATAAAAATAATAATATACCTTCGGCTAGCATACAGCCTACTGCGGATAACCACGCAGTCCCTATCTAATATTACTCCAACACTTCCCCACTGATGAACACTAGACTTAGGCCGGTGCCATCCATCTCTACCTGGCTAGGCCGAGGATAACAAATCTAGAAACAATAATAATAATGTATATTATTGTACATCTCCGGGTGTGCTCGTCTAGCTAACGAAGAATACTTGCATAGACACAACCTTGTAGCCAGGATTATCCATCAGCAACTTGCTCTGAAATACAGCCTTGTAGAATCGGAAGTAAAGTAGTACAGGTATGTGCCCGACCCAGTTCTCGAAAATGGAAATATCACATTGTACTGGGATCGATCCATCGGTGCATTCAGAACGGAGTGGAGTCTACCGAGAGCGAAAGCGGCGCGCGAACGCACCTGCTTTATGTGCTCCGCGAAGGAGAGGTGGTGGTCGAGGGTCACACCGAGGTATTTGGCTCGCGTCTCCCAAGGGATCGGCTTGCCGAACATGGTGATCGGTTTGGGGGGGGAGTCGAGTGCGACGCGGTCTCAGAAAGAGGACCGCTTGACTCTTGTCGGGAGTATTAGTTTAAGTGTTTCCAGTACTTTTAAAGTAATGGTAACAATCTTCCAGTGTTTAAACTTACCTGGAACCGGAGTTTAGGATAAAAATATGTGGGCTTCAGATATACAGGGTTATTGGTAAAACACCAACAACCTCATAAGGGGTCATTGTACTCATCATTATGAACAACTTTTACTATGGGACCAAACCCGAAATCGCGAAATAAAAATCAGCTGTTCAGTACATTTATGTTCGCATAATTCGTTAAAATGTAGGTACTGAACAGCCGATTTTTTTTTTCGCGATTTCAGGTTTGGTCACATAGTAAAAGTTGTTCATAAAGATGAGCACAACGACCCCTAAAGAGGTTGTTGGTGTTTTACCAATAACCCTGTATACCTAAAATAATACGAAGAAAGGTCATTTAACATTAAAATGACATTTAATCTTTTACCCACAGCCCACACGTAGCATGTTATATTTACCTATCATGATTAATTTTATTTTATGGGGCATAAAATGACAAGAAAGATGAACAGGCCAATTTAGAGTTGAGTGAATTTCTTCGTAGGTGGATGTGACCGGAGTTCATTTTAAAACCATGTCACGTGTTTCAGTTAAAATTATATTCAAAACACACCACCAACCCAACCACCAACCTCTGACTAAATAAAAAAAACTAAGACAGCGCTATCAATAGTGACGTGACGCCGGTTTTGTAAACACGTGTGCACTTAGTGAGGTGTAGTTTAGTGTAAATGTGTGCGTGTGAGCGTGCATATGCAGAGCGAGGTGCAGTTTTGCGCATGCTTCACTATATTGTTCGCAGCTATGTCTTGGTTTTAGGGTTCCATACCAAAATGGCAGACGGACAGACACTGAGTTGCACCATAAGGGTTCCTCCCTTATGGTGCGACTCAGTGTCTGTCCGTCTGTCACAGCTGGATCAAAATCAAAAACCAAAATCAAAAGTCATTTATTCAAACTAGGCTGAGAATCAGCACTTTTTGAACGTCAAAATTACATAAGACAGTCCCCCAAAATGCCCGCCCTTCACCACTTCCTAGTGCTTTAGCTGGGGAAAAGCAGTGGCGCAACAAACTCCCCAGCAGCACAGCTGTCTGTTCAGTTAAAAAAATGAATCTATATAACACTGCGCATAATAATTTAGGTACATTACGCAATACAAAACATTAAATTAAATTATTTGCTATAAATAAGCTAGCACACGCCAATATACCAAAAAAAAATGAAAACTATACTCAAGCAGAAACAAAATACAAAACTAAAAACGTAAGCAGAACTTTATACCTAAATAAAAGCCTCCAGTATTAAAGGGCGTGCCCACTTACATATAGCCGTACATGTAGTCATAACTCGAAGTCACAGATGATAAACTAGGACCATCGAAGTAAAATAAACAACGAGTTAAATTACTAAAAACAAAACAAAACCAAGGTCAACAAGACGACCAGTCACCACAAGCAGCACCCGTTCACGAGCATAACGCAAAGATCAGCCACAAGAACATATATCACAAGAACTAGGAATGCTATCGACTTGAATTTTGGAATAGTTTTAGGTGACGTTTGTTCAACTATTTTGAAAATAAGAAAGAAATAAAAATGTATATAATTTTTTTGGATTGAAAGGGGTCTTAAAAATCGAAGTGGGGCTACTAGGGCACGTGGAGTATCATATTATATTATATGAAAGATCGCTGTTTGCACATACTCAAACATTTTTTTTTAGGCCGCATAATTTTCGACTTTTGATGAAAAACGCAAAAAAATACCTACGAAGTTTGCATAGAAAAAAAATCTGAAATTATTCTATGTGATAGAAGTTTTTGTAAAGATTACAGGAAAAATAAAAGCCTCGGTGCGCGAGTCCGACTCGCTCTTGACCGGTTTTTTTTATTTAGTCTGAGCCACCAACTAATAACTAATAGGTATTAGCGTTAGTGTTATTATTTATTCTGTCGTATTAGTTGTTGCAACCATTATCTACTTACTTATAAATTGTTTCTAATAAAGCCCTACGTTTAGGAAATACTCGTATGCCATGATTTCTGATATATTGCAATCATGATAGGTAAATCATTTTAAAGGTATGCTTGACAAACAGAAGTATTGAAACTGTGGGTTTGTATCAGCTACGAGAACCTAAAATGTAAACTGAAAGAGATTTGCTCTTTGCTTTGAAACTAAACTAAAATTGCTGACTTGGAAAGGCGAAAGAGAAGGCTAGTTACAAGTTAATAATAGATTGTAAACTTGTACAATGTTCTGGGACGGGCGATAGGGAGCGGTACATACATCGTTAACTTTGAACTAACGTTGAACTGGGAAGTTTTACACCCCTTTGAATGGTAGGTACGGAGCACTGAGGTATAATCAAAGTTAACGTTAAGTGATATGATAGTGAGGGTTAAGTTTTCTGAGAGGAAAGTAAGTTACTTCTAAAAAGCGACTAAAGAGCAACCGAGGTACTTTCAGACTGGAAACTTAACCCGCTACCAACCTTTATATTATTGTTTGCCAAAAGTAAAAAAAAAAAAAAACAATTCACGCGCTATCTTTTTTACTGCAAAGATTGTGGGTATAGGCACCTGTCCCACCACCGGCGACGATCAGAGCTAGCAATGAAAAAAACTTTTTAGCAAAAAATAAAACCGACTTCTAAAACAAAACACTACAAAGTGAAAAATAACTTTAATGTCGGAAGTCGGTGTCTTTCGTTTTGTATTTTCGTTTTTTGCCACCGACTTCCGAAATTAAAGTTATTTTTCACTTTGTAGTGTTTTGTTTTAGAAGTCGGTTTTATTTTTTGCTAAAAAGTTTTTATTTTTCACTTTTTAGTTGTGGAACCTACCCCACACAAATTCGAATACATAATTGAGCACAATAATTGTAGATATAGCCATGTAAATAACAGTGATAGGAAGTTATTAAAACATCATCACATCATCCATATAAAATAAGTGGGAAATATACGCATTATTGAAGCTAACTCAAAAACTCCCAAAGCAAAGTTAATAAAATTTATATGGGACCACCTCGGAGATATACCCTTTCAAACAAAAAAAAAGAATTTTCCAAATCGGTCCATCCGTCTTTGAGTAATCGCGTAACAAACATACAAAAAAAAAAACAAAAAAAAATACAGACGAATTGAGAACCTCCTCCTTTTGGAAGTCGGTTAAAAATGAGTTGGCAAGAAATGAGTAGCGAGTGTGTGACGGCGATGGTATTATGCGAGACTCTCAGCCAGTGTTCTGCCAGCCGAACGATCGTCACTGAGTTCTCTGCGACAAACTACTCGCCAGCGTTGTGAACAGTCGGCGATCATCGTCGGCGGTGAGACTGGTGCCTAATGCTGTGAATGTATTTATTTGGTAAGATTTAAAGAAAATTGAAATACCGAATTTAGCTCTAATTGCAAATCCAGAAATATACTTATATAAAGGTGAGCCAATCATATATAAAATTATTTATGAAACCTGCAAAATTCAAATGGTCGAATGTAGATTTCAATATATAACAATATTAAAAGCTAATTTTCATTGCGATTGCGATACTTAATTTATAAAATCAAAACACGTTTATGGGCTGCAAAAATAAATTGTTACAGATACAATTATTTATTATTAGTTTGATATTATATAGGACGGTTCATAATATTTATGTTTCAATTTCGTAAGTTCATAATTTGAATAATTATGTAAATTTAGAATTTAGTGCCCCGTGCACTCTGATCGAATTTACAAAGAATTCTTAGAGATTTTTTTACTTATGAAAGAATTATTTCCTAATTGTTACTGTTCCTATTATACGAATAGAAACAATTAGGAAACGATTTAAAGATGAAGTAACCAGGAAAAAGTCGTCTGCCAAGAAAAGAGCATTTTAAACACTTTATTTACCTATATTTGAAACTTAACTGAATTGAACTTTATTTATGCATTTATACTTGAGGTACACAATTACACGTACGTCACTTGTCAATAAAGGTTTATTGGAAAATCAGCGTCTGACAGCATTCTGTCTGGCATTCATGCTGAAATAAATCATGAATATTTTGGCGCCGCCGTGTGTCACACTGTTTTTAAAGAATTTCGCTTTTAATTTTTATTTCTTGTTGGAGGCCTTAATTTATAAAAGCATCCACGAATAGCCCGGCTAAGTGTCTTACGAAATACCATTCACAAAACATTTTTTCTTTTGAATTTTGTGTTTTTTGAACTGTTTCCAAATACATAAACGTAATCATTTCTTCCATTTTTAAACACTTTGGCTTCCAACTCATGCTGCAGTGTTTTTAGCGGCTAGATTTATTCATACGTGAACTTCTCAATATTTTTTCCCGAAAACTCATTTTCGCGCTAATAATAATTCTTAACTGCCTCTCTATACAGTAGCTCATATTCGCCCATTTCATCTCATCCCTCCGTCATACATTATAAATAGCGTATTCATAAATCACCTTTAGAATATGCCCCATACATTCCTGCCCGGAATTTCCTAACAGGTACCTCATAATATTAGGTTCATAGATTTAATTTCACGCATTATTCCCTAACGTATCTATTAATTAATATTCTCTTATTACGCATTCTAAGGCAACCGACATAGCCCGAAGAATTGCCAAACTTAAGTGAGAGTGGGCAGGGCACATTGCTCGTAGAACACATCGCCGATGGGACCGAAAGGTTCACAACGTAGCGTTGGAATGCATCTCACAAGGTGGTCCGATGACCTGGTGAAGGTCGCTGGAATCCAAACTGAGAACCGGTCGAAGTGGCTATGCTTGGGGGAGGCCTACATCCTCCAGTGGACGTTTTTCGGCTGAAATGACTATGATTATGATACGAGTACATTAGGCCACCACTTTTTTTTTTAATAATTATAATTTTTTATTAACTTTAATTGTACAAGAAACACTTATCTAAACACTATACAACGTTGCAACTAGGGAAAAAGAGTGTTTTCGATGAACTCTGGCGCCCAAGGTAAGATTTAACTTGTGTTTAGGGTGCCAGCGTCCTCGCCTAAGATTTGAACATGGAGCCACTAGCAAAACATTGCGATAGTGCGTTATTCAGAGGCTCTTATCTCATTAATTAAGAGTAATAAACTACACCTAAAAGCACATTAGTAAAGTTCGATATCTTATCATGACATTACAGGTTATTGTCAATTGTTTTTGTTTTAGATACATTTAAAATCTCCTCGTAAAAAAGTGTCTGAAATTACTGATTGCATGCATCTTTTGCTGGTAACGTTCTGATCATTTGAGGATTACACGAATGGATAGATAATTTAAAAACCTAAATAATTCACATTCTAATTTATTTCAAAAGATCGCTATTCATTTTTTTGTTCAAATAATTCGAAAAACTTTGTGAATTCTATGATAAAAGGGCGTGCGCAGGGAGCGGGACAGAGCGAGACTGAGTGATGGCGGGACAGAGAAGAACAGAACACTCCAGGTCGTTTGGTCGGATCGACTCCCAGTCTTACCTGCTGCCATCTTATCACAACCAAATGCAATGGAAAACTTATTAGATTTTGTTTCTCCGTATTGGTGACCGACCCGACGCTGAGACATGGAGGCATCTCGATGTGAAAATATTGGTCACCCATCCACGGCCTGATCGCAGCAAATGTAGCTGAACCTTGCAGTTAGATATATCGATATGTGTCTTTATCCCTAGGGATATTGAAACTGTTGGAGTGCCCTAATTTTGTTACTGCGACCAATTCCAACGTAGCGCTCGCCGGCAGCTGCCGCGACACCGCTAGGCTCGCGCATAGTTGGTCATAGTTATTCTAATCTAACCAATTTGATCAGAGTGCCCTAATACTTATATTACTAGATCATGCTCGTATTATAGTTATATTCCTAGTGAGGTAGTTATGAAGTGACCAAGATTATGTCTAGACTGTGACCTCTGAGTTTGTTTCGGCCTTTCTTCTCAGAGTAGTCAGATAGGAAACGCCGACCTCATCTAGTTTAAAAAAAAAACATGATTGACTTGTAAAAGTGTTTGTACAAACCTACTTACAGAAATAAAAATAATTTATCATTTATGAACCGCTTTCATATTAAAAAAAAAATTTGTAACACCCCTAGCGCCACCTCTTCGCCATACAGTGTTTGGTATTAATTCGCCTAGGTATACCCCGCATGTGCAAACTTATAAACGAAAACAGCGACCTGGTCGACGTCCACTCTGATTCAATGTCGACGTTTGTTAAACACGTCGAACGTGTTAAATATGATAGGTAGTAATTATTATTTAATAAATTATCTAGAATTGAAATACGTATAACTAGTCTTTAAAATTATACAACAGATGTTGATACAAACACACTTTGCATGTGGTGTTTGCCTATAATTGGTTGTGCAATTAGATTTAAGACACAATTACTTGTATTTTCCTCTCTGTAGTATATCTGTAACAACTGTTGGTGAACCTTAAATAAATAAATATAACTATATTAAGGTAGATAGCTATATCCATATGGATACTTATAACTATATCACGGCTACAATCATCTTACTGTGACAGATACACGCGGCGGCTATATATTGCTTTAAAAATTTAACTTGACAAATGAAATTCGTCTTTTGTCTTTTTGATCTTTTATGAGCAAGGAGTCGGAACATGGAGCACCATCTAATTTTTCGTATTAATTTTTTCTCTAGATTTCTATAAATGCTTCCTCACCTTAATTGAGTTTATAGTAGGTACTCGTATGTTTTCGCCTTGTAGCAAAAAGTGATGGATGTGCGTTGTATTAAAAAAAAAAACATGACTTCATTTCATGTCGGCACCTACCTTGAATTAGGGCAAGGCTAAACAAACGTAACATAGCATAATAATGCGTCACAAAAAATAAGTCGCCAAAATTCCATACAATATCATTCACACTCGACGCAGATGTCCTCGCAAAATACGGTCGATCGTAAATGATTGGGCTTATTTTGTGCGACGAAAATTACTTTTGCTTGACCCTTTCCTAAGTCTTTCTGCAGATACCATGGAACTTTTTAAAATTCCGCTCACATGGTCGCTCACAACGGACCTTATTATAAGGCTGAAATTCATCCAAAAGGCAATGGAGAGAGGCTTGGAGTTTCCTTCACCCAGGCCCCGCTATTTTTCTGGACGTGCCATTGAATTTTGGAATACTTTCTTGATGCAACCTATCTTAACAGTCGTCTATGCTACTCTATACCTACTAGTTTTCTGAAAATCGTGTAATTTGTCTGCCACTATAAATTCTCTAGCGCTGGGATATTTTAACACAATTCACATAACCTTTTTTCTGTGTTTGCATTGTGCTCATGTGAAATGGAATGTCGTTCCATAGTAGGTACCTACCTTACCTATGTATATTGTGTATTTTGTTTTTGTACCACAGCTTACGGAAGGAATTCATTTTAGAGTTTTCCGGCTTTAGTCAGCTTAACAAAGAGACGGGTAGTTTTTCTATACAATATTATAATACTGTAAGAGTTTACGAGGGGATCTGAATGTAAAGGGTAGCCCATTTTTATGACAGTAAAGGATACATTTTGATGGGCAGGCTTAAGAAAATTCTGAATAAATACAAGCTTGTTTAGTTTATAAATAGATACGTATTTTGATATATATATTGGCGTTTAGAATTTTATAAGAACAGATTAAAAATGTGGTTGAATAAAGGAGACGGAGACGCTTACATACAATCTTGGGCCTGGATGTAAAAAGATGAAATTGATGTCAATTGGTAGCTACTATAATATCGGACCATCACTAAAAATTTTGCGGATTTTAGCAATCTGAGAGCTGAGTTATAAGAGATTTTGTAAAAGTGAGGTTATGTATCAACCTACACTTAACAGCTGATTTTTGAAGTGAGAACGTCATTTGTTTCTTTTGTTTAGGATGTTAAATATATTTGTAGAGTGGGAGGAAGTTAGAAAAAACAAAGATTTAAAAATCAATAAAGGTAAGAGGCAAACATGGTCACTGCTGTTTACCTAAACAATGGAAAAAGTTTTTAATATCAAACATCCTAGATGGCCAGCATGGTAGATGCTGGTGAGCGAAAATACAGGAAATGAGTAAGTACTTACAGATTGTGGTGCACACCATTGACGAATCACTGCTAATATCATTTCGTCATCTAAAGCTCGATGACCTAGTGTATTACAGCGACTAGTCGCTATGCCACAATTTACACAACGAACCATGGTGTCAATATCCAATCGGTAGGCCGGTCGTAAAATCCAAAATAACAAGTCCAAGTCCAATGTATAAGCGGGTTTTCCGTGTCCGGTATGGTAGCAAGGGTCGTACAAGAAGCAAGATCAGAAGTCCGTAGAAAAAAGCAGGGGTCAAGGAAATTATCAATAAAACGTGGGCGGAAACACTCAAAACGTACACGCACTAAACGATACGAAACGAGTGAGTATCACAGCTGTCTGTCAATGTTATGGATGTCAGCACAGACTAAAAATACAATAATCGATTAACATACATGAATCGATTTTAAGATTTATCTTTAGTATATGTAGATATTTAATTTGTTTAAACTATATAATAAGTTAATTCTAATAGATTTAACTATATTAATTTAATCAATCGTCTGGTTAAAGCATTTTTTTTTAATATTATGAGCTTTGTCCCGTTAATCAATTATAATTTAATCGATATTTAATTTTATTCCTCACCTTAAACTTAATTTTTGGATTTCTCAATTCTCAGATTGTAAATTGGGCTGATTTTTCAGATTTTGAAATAGAAAAATATAACCCTTTTTTTAAACCATACCTCAACTTATTACAATCAGGCCCAGAAATCCCCGTCTTCTTTGTGTTTTTTTTATTGTTTCAGATGGGTTTGCTCTTGATTAGTCTAGGTTGGAGGTGATAGAGACAAAGTCGACGAAGGAGTGAGCTTACCCAGAAGAAGCCTGTTCACTGCTTGGTTGCAGTCACAGTCGCAGGTAGTGAGTTCCAATGTCTCCCACATTGGGAAACGCTTAGTGCGAATTGGTGGAATAGCAACTAAGTAGGGATGGTAATGGCAGTGCGTCTAGATGGCCGATGGTGTAAGGGGTCGGTGGAATGATGGTCGTGGAGTTCTTGCGAACATTCACCGAAGTACAACAGGCAACGTTGCGGCAATGAGCCAAACTATGAAACTTGGCATTCACCAGCTTTACGTCGCCAATGAGCCTCTTAGCTCTGCGTTCCACCGATTCAAGTGCGCCTAGTTGGTATTTAGCTGATCCATCCCAAAATGCTAATATTATGTTAATTTATAATATAAGTATAAATATATGTCTTACGATACGGTGCCGTGGGTCACTGCCTATGCTGTAAGATGTGTTGTGTGTGTATGTTTCAGAGTGCTTACCTGAAACAACAATAAAGATTCATTTTAGAAAACGGAAAAAAAAAAATAAAATAAAAAAAAAATTAATTAAAAAAACTAACGAAAACGTTAGTCAGTGAAATATATATATATATATATATATATATATATATCTTTACCAAATTGACACCCTATGTCCATTTGCCATGTTATCGCCAGTTGGGCGATTAAGCTCTTCTCTGATGAAAATAGAGAAAACGAATTTGCCCAGATATGAGACCTAGCTAGATTGATTTTTCGCCCCCATAAACCCCTATATTGCAACTTTCATCGGAATCGTGAGCCGTTTTCGAAAAGGTGATTACAAATATTACAACTTAAGTTGGTACTCAATTTATTTAACAATTATTTTCTCCGACTTTACATGATTTTTAAAGCTAATGTTTGTGGATAATATTGCCTTCCTAAAACTGAAAGTCTACATGAGGATTTCCACCTAAAAAGTCGCTCACCGTTGATGGTGAAATGTGGAGTTACTAAGTATGGCTTCTCAGGGAAATACAGGCGTAAGTAATTTGTATTATTTTTCTACAATAACTTATATTTCCTTCCAACCTTCTTGAACAAAAAATAAATCCACAACGTTTCTTGACCCATTAAAAAACATTGTATCAACCCTGAAACTTTTTGAACTATTTTAACAATGAAATTCCATCTTCAAAGTTTTGCGCATGACAATTCTTAGACATTGTATTAATTAAAACCTAATTCCGTTACGGAAGACAGACGTGCTAAGCCTAACGAGAGAAATGATGAAGGAATTTTAATAATAGTTTTAAGGTTTATGGAATCCGAGAATTAGGTTCCCACGGATTCCACAATCTCCCGTCGATTTAATTAAGAAAGAAAAAGTATTTATTGAGGACTCGCACAGGAATAAAACACACATAAAAGCTAAGGACTGTGACATATTGTCACCTCTCTCGCTCACACGGGACCAAATTAAGATTGTTAAATGAAAAGTTGTTTTTCTGAAAAAATTAATCATTTGGCGAACTAGTAAATAATATAAATTTAATAAGTAATTATTAAAAACCACATTTCTATTGTGTTGTGTAATGAACTCGGCTCAAAAAGTATTATGATCTGTTTTTAGTCCTAGCTAGATCGATTTTTCGCCCCCGTAAACCCCTATATTGCAACTTTCATCGAAATCGTTAGAGCCGTTTTCGAGAAAGTTATTACATTTATACAGGAAAAGTTAAGCAGTGCGCAAATTTTCACACGATGCACCCATGAATATGAACAACTTTTACTATGGGACCAACTCTGAAATCATGAAAAAAATATCAGTAATTTCAAACATTTTGGTCGAGTAGGTATTGAACTTTTGTATGACAGAGAGCAGTTTTTTTTTTCGTGACTTCAGAGTTAGTTCCATAGTGAAAGTTGTTCATATTCATGGGTAGAACAGCCTGCGAAAATTTGCGCACTGCGCTTCGGATCTTCCAGGATGACAAAATATCCAGAGAAATAGCGAGTCGATAAGGATCGAGCGAGGCATATTTCAGGGTGATAGTTTGAGTCCGCTTTGGTTCTGCTTAGCCTTGAATCCTCTAAGCACACTGCTGGAGGATTCAGTTCTAGGCTGTCGGCTGAGGAGAGTTGAGCAGGTTATATCTGGATTATACATATTCTGCAGATTATACATGGATGACCTAAAAATCTTTGCCCCCAACAATTTGCGACTGATGGAGCTACTGAAAGTAAGTGAAACTTGTAGTAGCGTCATCAGGATGGAATTTGGTGTGGAAAAATGTGCGGTCATGCAGCCGTAATGTATTTGTATTTATTTAATTATTTTTTGCCACAGTTTCTTGTCACAGTTGTCACTGACTCACTTGTCACAGCAATACCACCATAGATACTAAAGGCATAGACTAGTAACTGATGTTACGACGGTGCTGGCAGGTGGTGTCGAGCACCAATTTAATAAATATTTTATTTTTATATGTTATTTCACACATCTATTTTTTATTTTAGTTGATTTATATCTGTAATTGTCCGCGACATCACAGCGGGCCCTATCAGAATACTAACGCTGTGACACTTCTTATATCTGGGAAAATTCGTTTTCTCTATTTTCACCCGAGCAGCGCTCGGTCCACTAGGTACCTCTAAATACTGGGTGACTTTTATAGGTGAACGGAGTAGATGCCTGTAAAAAAAAAAATCAAAATTCAAATCATACGCACTACGTTGAATTTCGATATTTTCTTACGATTGGCAAGTTTTACAAGTTTTTTCAAAATTTATATTGTTGTAGTTTACTTCAAATGTGTAGTGTTTGTTGATAGAGCAATTTCTGTCTAAGCTATTGAAAAAACAAAAAAAAAACTAGGTATGCCATAGGCTTCAACTCCGTTCACCTATTTTTAACAAGACGGTAAAAAAAAAACATCCAGTATATATAGGCACTTTAATGGTTTATTGAATTGACTCAAACAAAAATATATACATAGTGTAACGACATAACAACTATACAATATTACACCTGTATTCCCTCACGGGTTCAGCAGAGGTATAGTATAGTAACACCCATCGCCAGTTATGGCTTTTTTCGAAAAATTCTTATTTAACATTAAAAAAATACATAGTTGTAGAACTTAAAAATAAAGTAACAGTTACATAATAATGTTTTTACCGGCTAGGAGCACCTTTATAAGCCAGTTATGGTTAAGTGCCATGTAATGGGGGTGTAAACTACTTATCACCTTCCGGGGCACTGAACGCCCATAGACGTGTCCCGGAAGGTAACTAACTATTTATACAGACTAAATAAAAAAAACATGTAAGGTTGTACGCACAATATGGAGATATTTACCATTTTATTTTAACACCATAGAATTCTTATAGGTTTTCCTGTAATCTGTAGGTGAAGAACTATTTTCTGTATTTTTTTCAAAATTAGGCTCAGTAGTTTCGGAGATAAGGGGGAGAATGGTGAATTTTCGTCTATTTTCTTAAATAACATTAAAACAATTTATGTTAAAATTATAATATATATATATATATATATACCTATATTTGAGGCCCTCGCAGTAAGCCCTTTCATCTGACATGTCACACGGTATAGATTGCAAAACTTTTTTTTTAAATTTTCTTATTGCCCCTTAAAATTTAACTCCATATTAAAAATTCATTTTCATTTATTTTTTTTATTTACGTTACACGTCCGTGTTTGGGTCACAAAAATTCATAATTCATTAGATTCAGAGCAAATTGGCTGTGACAGACGGACAGACAGATACACGAGTGATCCTATAAGGGTTTGGTTTTGTCTTTTGAGGTACGGAACTCTAAAAACAGAAGCAAAATGAGTATGTAAGGATCGTAGCAGGTGGAGTTTTGTAGTTTCTGCCTAACCCTTTGGGAAGAACGTGTGAGTTTATGTAATAAAAACAGGACGGCTAGATGAAGCTAGATTATCTTGTTATAAATGATAAATGATTTTATTTCATTTACAAGTAAATCATGTTTTTTTTTTAACTAGATGAGGTCGACGTTTCCTATCTAACTACTCTGAGAAGAAAGGCCGAAACAAACTCAGAGGTCACAGTCTCTTATAAATTCCAGTCATAATATTGGTCACTTCATAAGAAGACCATGTAAATTGGTGTCTGAAATGGTCTTTTGAGGAAAGAACCACACAGATTGAGAGGACCTGTCCAGTCAGTGCACGCATTTGTCAGTAATCGCGCAGCTCAACTCAGAACTTAAGGAGCTCAACGATTCGACGAACACTGTTCACTACCTGTATTATCGAAGGTTCTGTTAATACCTATTCGAAAGCCGCCTGGCTCTGTGTAGAATTATCGATGCTCGAGTGTACCTACAGTAAAAGTTAATGTCACCCATAAAACATGAGTGACAAACAGTTGTAAACATTGAGACAATAAAATAAGTAGGTCAATAGATTAACCTGAATGTGATGCAGGACATGAGGAACAAAGTATGCAAATAGGTGAAGTTGAAGACGTGCAAGATACTTACCTAATTTGAGGCAGGTACTGACTAACATACATAATTATATAAACTCACGCTTTCTTCCCATGGGGGTAGGCCGAACCTACAGAGCGCCACCTGCTACGATCCTTGTTTAAGTATAGACTTATAACTTAAAAAAAAAAACCGGCCAATAGCGTGACGGACCACGCACAACGAAGGGTTCCGTGGTTCCGATGAATTTATCCCAAAAACAAACTTAACATTGTAGTTGAAAAACATGTTATCACATAAATCGATTGACCGTGACGTTGTCACGGTCAATTCTTTAACTGCAAATGTAAGTTTTTAATCGCAAAAAAAAAAAAAAATGTGATAAAACTACAAATTAATTATTTTCGGATATTTTCCTTTACTTGTGCTGTCAGACCTTGCTTCTTGCCAAATTTCATGATTCTAGTTCAACGAGATAGTTATATAGGTTTTGATTTATTTGCGAGTATCAAAATATGTCACATATTATGTGGCCGTATTTTTTTTATTTGCGTTGACTGAGAAGCTTATTTTTTTTTAGAGCTCCAAGGAACCGTAGACCTACGTATTTGATATTAATTTCAATTTGATACCTCCACGCGTTCCTGACGTTTGCTCATAGGAATCTCCACTCAAGCCGACCAATAAAGGCAAGGGAGTTCTGTTCCTCGTCAGCGTTCACTCGAGCCGGCCAATAAAGGCTAGCTGGAGATGAAGAACAACACTTCTCCCGGGAGATAGAGTCCGTGAGGTCGTTATTATTATTATTTACTCTGCCAGACGATTTGAAAAGCCACTTTTACATACTGAACAATTCTTACAGAAATAATGAGCGAGATTTTTGTTCCCATATAAAGGAATTTGTTGTATACTACCAGATTATTGAAAACAACTACTACATAACCCTCGTTAGTTCAGCGTCAGTTAATATAAGAAAGGAGAATGTTGAAAATGATTTTTCCTACTTATATTACCTCCTTGAGGAAATAAGGTAAGCTTCAGATATGGGACACTGGCCACTTTTTAGGTCGGCCCACAGGGGTGCGGATGAAATATATCTTCTTTGTTACACGAACCAACTCGCCAGGGAAGAGGAAATTTCGAAATTATTATATGACTTTATATCTAACGAGGGAAGCCCGAAAGTCTGACAACCAGTCTTACCAAGGGGTATCGTATTACCCAATAACTGGGTTGTGGTGGTCAGATAGGCAGTCGCTCCATGTAAAAGACTGGAAGCCGACCCCAACATATTGGGAAAAGGCTAGACAGATTGATTGATTGATATCTAACGAGAGAATGTCGTGAGAATTAAAGTTTAATAAAGTTCAATGAACAATGGTTTTAGGAGTACAGGTGCTAATACTCGTAAATCAGCAAATCTTACGTTGACAATGACATGTAATTAATGAGTAATTTAGGATTTCGATAGTAGGTAAAAACTTCTTTTAAAGGATATTCCTGGCTAAAAATCATCAAACGTTTGAGGGAATTTCTGCGGAAATATACAGAATTTCATAATTTGGCATTAAGACTGTCCTCGTAGTGTGTTGTGTACATAATTAATTTTGTACGTTTTAGCATAAGTTAAGTAGGTACCTTCCTATCTGGTACTATATAGAATGGGATGACCATCCTATATGTTACGGGTTGGCATATTATCGTTATAATGTTATTCAAAAGGGTTTAGGTACCTAAAATTCTCTATGTTAATAATACCCAATGTGTAATTCTTTCCGGTTATAATATTGTTGCGATTATATTTGTAAAACTGTATGATGTGTATGTGGGTTAGGCGCCTGTCCCACCGCGCACCGACGAGAAACGTTCAACGTCAACGTCAAACAGAGTTCTCACTCAGCGAGCTCGCCCGGCGGGCAGAAGACTCACTGAGAGACTCACGCCTGCTCGTTGCTCGCCAACTCGTTTTTACTTGCTAGCTCTACTTGCCGCGCTTTTTGATAATCGCAGGTGGTAGGACATGTGCCTAAGTGACCTTTTAAACTCGTTAACGTCAACGCTAACGTTACCTTTCAGTTACGAGTAATTTTACAATATTAAATACATGACATGCAGCATTCTTTGCTTAATGACACAAATTCCATTCTCATATTGATGAGCATGTTATGTTATGAGGAGGAGTGAGGAAAATGTTGTGAGGATATTTTTGAGTATGAATGTAGATAAGGGTAGGGGAAGACCAAAGAAATTATGAATGGATTCTTTGAAAGATTTAATGGCTAGAAAGAGGGTGACTATCGATATGACAACTAATAGAGAGTTATGCAAGAAAAATACTTTTGTGCCGACCCCGAGTAAATTGGGATAAGGACAGAAGAATGATGATTAATCACAGTAACTGTGATTAATCATCCACTCTTTATAATCCAAGCTACCTACTTGAAACACTGCTCCTGAGATTAATAATTAGGAAGTACCTGTGAGCACCCCAGCTGATAGATAGAATACCTGGGTACTCTTAATTATTTATTACTATAACTGCAAATACGTAGATCAAATAGACATTACAAAGGCACATTTTGTAAGTATTCATAAGAAGTCAATTCTCAGTCACTTTTTGAAACTAAATCAGTGTTATGAAATAGACTTTTTTCTATTGATTGAAGTTTCGATCAAGATTACTCTTCCCATGACTTGACTAGACGAGACTTAAAACAAAACAAATCAAAAAGTAAATTTAAAAAAAATCAAAAATCACGACTTGGAAACAAGATAACCTTCCTAACTTCTATCTCCAAACAATCCCATGCAGTCGGAGGCATCTTCTTAAATTTAACTTGATAAAGACCTGTTGCCTCCGACTGCATGTTACTATTTGGAGACAAAATATTTCATCTAGTTTCCCTCTTTTTTAAGGTTCACTTTTTACGCAATTGGATTTTTGATTTTCTAAATTTACTTTTTTTATAATTTTTTTCTCACTGTAACGCTTTAGCCTAAAGCGTTACAGTGAGAAAAAAATTATAAGTTATATTACAATCAAAAATAATGATTGTAATATAACTTAAAATCGAGTGACAAATCCATAATTTTACTGCTTTGAAAGATAATTTTAACAACTTTGTACCTAAAGGCTTTACAAAGTTGTTAAAATTATCTTTCAAAGCAGTAAAATTATGGATTTGTCACTCGATTTTAAGTTATATTACAATCATTATTTTTCACGCTAAAGGCCCGTTTTTTGATCCGTAGTTAACTCAACCAATGGTTAAACATAGTAACTCGTGGTTGAATTTTGACTAAATGCGAAAGGCTAAATATGAATGTATTCATGTTACCTCATTCAACATGAATGAGTTAATATGAATGTATTATAGTAGATCCTAAATGATCATTCAAAATTAAAATTGATGATAGAAACTTAGAGATAATTTTCAAAGACCTATTCAATGATCAAGTGCGTCTACTTAATTTTTTTTTCACAATATGGCGTCTGGTTGTCGCCATATTGAATTTTGATTAATGTCGTCTTTAGTGACTCTTGCAAGTTTAAGACAAATAATTTACGTAAGAATCATCGAAATCTGCCCACGCGTTTGGTCTTTAGAGCGCCACAAAGGAACTAACACATACACACATACATAAATAAATAAACACATTACCGGAGGGTAATATGTTTATCGTTTGCGTCGCGCATACGGGTAAAAACGTGACAGTGACAGCCTTCCTTAAATTAAGGACAAAGTACCTACACTACCTCTTTTACTTTACGTCGTTTACAAGAGCACTTTTTATAAGTAATCTGTGAAATTAATTCCAACTTTGGAAAGATGCAGATTGTCTTCAGAAGTATTTATTTTTTACAAATTGTGCATCTGCTTTTTTATTCCTGTTGAATTAGGTACCTAATTACTAATTTTTGACTAAATGTTGACTGGTAAAGTAAAATTATTTGATTTTAGTGGATAGAAAGAAAGAAAGAAAGAAAACATGTTTATTCGGCACATGCCATAAGTGCACACCACAACCAAATATAAAAAACTAAAATTAAAGTTAAAAAAAAAAAAACAAAGAATAAAAACTTAAGTCTATACAATAAAAAAGCTTAAATCTAGACAGAAAAAAAAATAATGGGTGTCTCACGGCTGTGCCAAATAGGCCCAGTTCAGCAAACTGCCGAGCAGCTAGTGACCAACGATGGTTTTCTAAAAAAAAAAAAATATAAACCTAATCATCCTATAATAACTTCTACTTTCTACTTCATTTCTCTGTCTATTTTTTTTCTTTTTTCTCGCACCCTTTTGTCTCGTACAAGTGTACTATAGTTACACCTCTATCTAACCCTTCGGGGATTACAGGCGTGAAGTTATATAATGTGTATTTGTAAGACATAATGTTAGATTATGAAAGAATTTAGTACTAATCAATACGTACTCTTAACATATTGGCGCCGACACAATCAGGCATGTTGCCCTAATTAGTAACTCTTCTGTCGCCGCTTTTAATATGCATATCTTTACAGCCGGTGACGTCACTGCTTGCATTGGCTTTGAGCCGCATCGATGCATATAAGCTTTTGATCTAGGTAATACAGAACATAGAAATCGAAATGAATAAATATAATATTTTATATAGATTTTTGTGACAATAGAGAAAAACATATTTCGGTAAGTCACAATAAGTTTTATAATTATAAGTTAAATAGGTTATGCCCGCGGCTTCGCCCCCGTGATCGAAAATTATCCCACGGGAATGTAATACCGGAATAAACAGTATCCTATCTCCTAATCCAGGTCTTGGTCTACCCATGTGCCAAATTTCATTCAAATCCGTACAGCCATTTTAGCGTGAAAGCGTTTTGTTTGTTAAACAAACAAACAAACTCACTTTCGCATTTATAATATTAAGTTAGGATTCTTGAATTCTTAAGAATCCTAACTGGCTAGCAGGCTATTCAGTCTGAAATTTGAAAATAGCCCAATCAATCTTTTGCTAAGTTTAAATTAGCCATTACTTTATAATTGACAATACTTCTCATAATTCACAGTTCTACTCCTTATATACAGTCACGGGCACAAAAATCATAAAATTAATACAGGCTGTATCAGAAAAGTGTAGCCCAAGAAAACATTTTTACAAAAAAAAAAAAAAATAAAACAATCGACTTCCAAAAAAAAATAAAAAGCACTACGAAGTGAAAAATAACTTTAATTTCGGAAGCCGCTGTCTTTGGATCTGTATTTTAGTTTTTGTCACCGACTTCCGAAATTAAAGTTATTTTTCACTTTGTAGTGTTTTCTTTTTTGGAAGACTGTTTATTTTTGTAAAAAAGTTGAAAAATTATTTTTCCCTTTATAGTGGGTCACTTTGTAATTTATCTAAGTTACAACAGCCTAATGTCAACCGCTTATCACCTTTTACAAAATATTGCTTTTCCCGATGCAGGGATGTTAATTGTTGAGGAGTTCTCCTAGTAAGAACTGGGAGAACTGAAGCTGATGGTGAAGTCACCATCACCATAATTATGCATTGTGACAAGCATAAATTGCTTAGCGACCATATTATAGTAATCAAATCGCATTCCGTGAAATAGGTATAATTGAGTAGTCCGATCATCCGATGGCCATCTGTGGTCTTCATCATCAGTTCCACCTTACCAAAAGGTGCTTTCCGAGAGCAAATGCACGAGTTACTATAAAATATACCTAAATCGCTATAGGTGTGCCTATAAAATTTGAGGGTTTTCCTCGATTTCCATGGGATCTCTTCATCAGATTCTGACATGGCGGCAATGGGACCACCTCGAGAGTGTACCCTCTCAAACAAAAAAATAATTTTGCAAATCCGTCTACGTGCCTATATAGGGTTATTTGTAAAACACCAGCAATCTCTTAGGTCATTGTACTCATCATTATGAACAACTTTTACTATGGGACCAAACCTGAAATCGCGAAAAAAAAAACACTGTTCAGTACATTTATGTTCGCATAATTCGTCAAAATGTACTGAACAGCTGATTTTTTTTTGCAATTTCAGGTTTGGTCGCATAGTAAAAGTTGTTCATAATGATGAGTACAATGAGCCCTTAAGAGGTTGCTGGTGTTTTACAAATAACCCTGTATATGACGGAGTTATGCACGAACATACATAAAAAATATATATAAACATCCGAATTGAGAAACTCCTCCTTTCGGTCGGTTAAACAGGGTGTGGTACAGATCATCAAACTGAACTCCTTGCTCCCTGGTACCAACATCGTAGTCGAGAAAAAATTATCAGCCATGCTATACATTTTTGGGTCGAGTAGGCAGGTATTGAAGTTATGACCGGGACAGATGAAATTTTTTCTCGATTACGATGTTGCTCCCATGGAAAAAGTTGTTCTGTTTGATGGTCTGTACCACGCTGTTAAATTTGATAACACATTTCTGATACTCGTTCTTACTATACTTCTGTATACTCGTTCTTGTACGCTAATTGATAATGCCGTATAATTTAGATACATGTAAAATTTATATTATATCAAATACTCTATGTTAATGCTGTGTATGTGTTTAGTTGGTAAGCCTTTATAAATAAATAAATAAATACTTATCCACTATAATACAATGGAGAATTCTCCTGACGAACTTTTCCAATACCCAAGTTTTCGCGCCATTCTTCTCACTATTTCGCTGGATGCACTTTTGATTTGGCAAGTTTACTACAGCGAAGTTTTGTTTGGAACTATTTTCTGTATCCAAGACCATTCAAAGATCTGAAGAATAATTTTAATATTACCTGCAGACAAGGAACTTTGTTTCTAAAGTTTGTTTCGTCAAAGTGAGGATTCACCCGAAAAAATGTTGAATAAGTATAGTCTCTTTGATAGAAAAACCTCGCTCCAACACGGATAATAACTTTTTAAATAATAACTGTTACGACAGACGACTGACCAAACAATAAACTGTTAGTCTTGTGTTCATACAAAAATCCCATAACAAAAAGTACTTTCAGTTTTTCCCGAATTTTAACATTTTCCGGGAAAGGTTTCCAATTTTTCTAACGTTAAAAACATACTTCGGACTATTACGAACATTTTAAAACTGACGTTCTCAAGTGATGCGCTTTCCAACGAATAGCATTTAATCATTATGTTTAACCGACTTCAAAATATTTTTTTTTCGGAAGTCGGTGTCTTTTTTCCACCAACTTCCGAAATTAAAGTTATTTTTCAGTTTGTAGTGTTTTTTGTTTTGGAAGTCGTTTGATTTTTTTTTTTGGAAAAGTTTTTATTTTTCACTTTTAAGTGGGTCAGTTTTAATTTATCTAAGTTACAATAACCTAACAGCTGCTCATCTCCTTTTAAAAAATATTGCTTTTCTCGATGCAGAATTCTCCTGGTAAGTACCAGGAGAACTGGAAATTATGGTGAAGTCATCAGCTCCACTTCACCATATGTATTGTGATGAGCATAAATTGCTTAGCAACCATTATTAAAGTACCTACCTAATCGAATCGCAACCCGTGAAATGCATATTAGCTATGGAGTAGTTCCGGTGGCCATCTGTGATCCTCACCATCAGTTCCACTTCACTAAATGGTGCTTTCCGGGAGCAAATGCAAGACTTACTATAAAAATATCCAAATCGCTATAAATGCGCCTATAATGATTGAAGAGTTCCATCGATTTCTCCAAGATCCCATCATCAAGTAATTCACATACATACAAGTAATTCACGGGTTGCGAATCGATTACTTTAATTTGGTCGCTAAGCATTTTATGCTCATCACAATGTACATGTTGGAAGAAAAAAAAGTAACAAAACAACGTAAAGTATGTCTAATCATCGTAAAGTATATCTACAACGCTATATTAAAAAGAAACTATCAGTGGCCTTCAATTAAGTTTTTCATAAGTCGAAAGTTCTTATCAAAGTAATTTTACGGTATTTGATTACTCTCTAATAATGTCTAATGCATTGGATTCTGCTCATAAATATTTAAGTTATCGGAACACATTACACTCCGATTGCTTTTAGCAAGGAAATTACATTGTCATGATTAATTTGTTATTAGATTGCAGATTCCAGTTTATATAGTAAAGTTGTTATTGTAGTTGTGTTGTTGTTGGTTGGCTTGTAGGTATCTAAACTTTGACGTTGGAAAGTTTGTCAAGTTATGAATAAAGTCTTCATAATTTTACAATTTATAGACAAACTATAATAAACTAATTTTCGACTTGCAATGATAGTTTTCAGTTTGAGTCCGATTAGGGACATAGATCATCCAATACAAGTACGAGTAAATATGGAACTAGCTGAGAGGCTCGTGGCTAAGTAATAGCAGCCGCTTGAGACGAAAGTTAAGCTACGCTTGCTGAGGTCGGTCCGTGGATGGGTTATACATTACATATCGAGACCCCTCCGTGACTCCGAATTGCTCCCAGCTGTCTTTTGTAGACCTTTGGTAGTCGTTGTAGTCAGGAGCCCGAAAGAACTGACAATCAGTCCCAAGGGGTATCATATTTCCCAGTAACTAGGTTATGGAGGTCAGAGCAGTCCCTCCACATAATGAAATATTGGTATTCAGTTGCATCTGGTTAGACTGAAAGCCGACCACAACTCCATGTTGGTTAAAAGTTGTGGAATCTGTGGGAAACCCAAATAATGCTATAGGTACATTGATGACTTATTTTTTGTGTGATTGTGATGATTATTCAAGTTAGGAAAATCAATTTTTCATTTTTATACTTAGTATTTGGAATTCTAAAATTACTTCGCCTTCATTCGTTTAAATGATTTTTTTAGTTATTTACATTTCAAAGGATTACCTACCGAGGCTATTAGTGACCGATATTTAAACACGTGATTGTACTCACGATACCAAACAACTTTCACTATGGGACCAAAGTTGAAATCACGAAAAAAAATCAGCTGCTCCTTACATTTTGACGAGATATGAGAACATAAATGTAGGGCACAGCACAGGTGTGGTCCCTTAAAAGTTGTTTGTATGAGTACAATCATGTGTACTTAAGTATCTGTCATTAATTACCTTACCAGTCACCCTATTTAATAATATGTTTTTAATTTAAATATGTACTATATTTCCAACCTTCAAAATATAAATAATTAAGTTAAATATATAATATCTTAACCTAACTAAAACTATTAAAAAACTAAAATATGGCATCGACAAATTCTTCCGCATCGCTGTCCATTGCTAATGTACCCAAGTATTATAATTACAAGACGTGTCCTGACTCATCAACGCAGAGCCTAAACCGCTGGGGCTACGAACTTGAAATTTTGCACACAGCTTTCTTTAGTACTCACTATGAAAGGGTTTTTGGAAATTCGACCTTTAAGGGGGTGAAAAGGGTACGAGATTTTGTTTGTATGAAAAATCTTATTTTTTAAGTTAAGAAACTTGACACTTGGCATGAATACTTATCTAAGTAAGTTTGTCATTTTTCGTTTTTCTAAACAACCCCCTAAAGGAGGATTGAGGGGTATCAAAGTTTGTATGGAAGAATTTTAACGCGCAGTCCGATTAAGTCGAAACTCAGTATTTATACTTAAGACCAAAAATAAAGAATAACGTTTATCAGGGTTTTTTGAAAATCTATCTGTAACAGGTTGCTTAAATACGAAATTCATGCAGACGAAGTCGCACGGGAGGTGCTAGTTATTAATAACAATAGAATTATTAAATGTCCCGTCAGTTTAAGCTTTTCACAAATTTCCATAATAATTTTAAAACGAGTTACCTTCTAGATGTAAATTAACAAGGTCAAGTTAACACACCTGAGGTCAGGAGAAAATCATATAAATGCTGTAAACCGCTGAATAAAATATTCACACCGGTCCGGGCTTTTAAGCGGCCTCTTTATAGTATTCACACACTTATGTCAAAGCAATAATGGTCATAACGGTTTAAAAGAGCTCGATAAAGTATGTACAAACGCATATAATCTTTTGGAGGCGCTCGTGGTAGTATTACGTATAGACAAAGGGATCGCTTTATTAAACTTTCATAAGAGCAACACTTGATCGGAAGGTTCTGCTTGAAGTGGTGTGTTCACTGTATACAGCTGAATCAGGCGCTTGAAGGGCAGCCCTTAACCTCGAGTATCGCGGAGGGCCCGAGAGATGGTAAGAGAGCAAAATGTTAAAATTTCTCATTACATTTCTGAATAACACCATCCATTTTTGACAGTCTGCTGATTTGAGTGTCACAGACGAGCGTGCAACGAGCCACTTAGGAGTATTTCGTATCTCGCTGAATTTTCATTTATTTTTTAATTACCATTGCATATATATTTTTCAGTTCTATAGAATTATACGTATAATTCTATAGTATGACGTACGGTGATGAGACGTGGACGCTCACGCAAGAGGCTGTTTATAGGATGAGAGAGTTGCACAGAGAACCGTGGAGCGTTCCATGCCAAGCATGGAACGCTCCACGGGAGTTCCAAACGTCGAGATCCGAAGACGTACAAAGGTTTTCGATATCGAAAAACGATTATGGAACTCTAATGGAGTTGGGCAGAACACCTGGCAAGGTGCACTGATGACATGAAGTAAGTGATGACCGAGTGGTATCCAAGGACTGGAAGACGATGTGTCGGCCGGCTGGCGGCGAGATGGGCGGACGACATTGCTACCATCGTGGGTAGAACCGGGATGAGGCTGGCACAGGAACGTGGGTATTGGCACAAGAAAAGAGGGGCCTATGCCCAGCAGTGCGTGAAGTCGGGCTGTGGATGCTGATGATGATAACAAATTGGACCGTGTTATGCAGAAAGCAGCCATGTCGGGAACAGTACAAACATAGTTTGCAAAGCATTTTTCTGTGGATGGTTGCATCATGGAAGCATAGACATGGCTGCATTTGACGGCTCATCACGGAGGTCCGTGATAAATAGAGATATCGACATGGCTGTTTTTGCAAAAAATCTTGTATGTCGAAATTAGTATGACTGTGTTTATAACTCATTATTGGAAAAGTGCCATTTGGCTGCTTTTGCATAACTAGGTCCAATTGTTCCATCGAAACAAACGCTACTTTTGTTTGGGTTTCGGAAACACAGATGGCAGCAACATAACCGTAGCAGGTATTTGAACCTTCCCCCCGGTGGGTTCCCGCATTGTCGAGGCGAGGGGCTCAGTAGCAGTGGCTTGGTCACCCACGGTGAAACGAAGAGGAACCCGAGGAGGGGCCGCTCGTCAGGGCTTTTCCCAAAAAGTCGACGACGTAGCGGACAACAGGTAGGTTACGGTGCCGCTTGGGCGACATCGCAACTGAGGCTGGTCGCGATGTCGTATGGGAGGCATCGCGGCTGAGGGTTACAGGCCGCGGCGGGAGAGGAGTGCCGGTATTGCGGAGCGCCGCTCTCCCTACCTTTCGCGGCCTTGACGGGGTCGCCACCGTCTGATGGCGGACGCGGTGCGGCAGCAGAGGAAGAGGAGTGTCTCTCCCTATCCTCTGCGGCCGAAAAGTGGTAGGCGACCGGGCCACTGATCTGAACGGTCGCAGGCGGACCAAGGGTGCCTAGACACGGGGTCGTCTAGCACCCATGTGCTGGTTTGGTCCATGAGGTGGTCACGGCGCGCAATGTGTTCTTGTGCGCCGGTGATAGAGGGTGCTCCCGAAAGGAGGGTCCGGTGACGGACAGCCGCGGCGGTTTCGCGGTGAGTGCTAACGCGCGCCCGTGTTCCCGCCACAAGCGGCAGAGGAGGACACCGTGGAGTTTTAGTAGGTTGGAGTCCCACATAACTGTACTATCACCCCGTGGTAGTGCAGTATGCATGAGCATTTCTCCACGGAAAAAAAAGAAAAAAAAAGGTATTTGAGCCTGGAGAACTTATATTATTACAAATAAAATCGTAAATGTAAAATTACCTCTTAAAATATCATCATTTAACATCATTTGGGGTTCCGTACGTCCGAATGAATAAAACGGAATCCATACTCCATAGATAGTCTGTCTGTATATCCGTCTGTCACAGACGATTTGCTCCGAATTGATTAAGTTGAAATTTGTTATGCATATGAATTTATGTGACCCAACACGAACGTACAACGTAAATAAATGAATTTTGAATATGAGGGAACTTTTGAGGGAAAAATCAGAAAATTAAAAATAAAAGTTTCGCAAACTGCACCGTGTGATGTCACACGGTGCAGTTTGCGAAACTTTTTTTATTTTTATTATCAACTGAAAGGGCTTGTTATGAGGATTTAAAATATATATTTTTATAGGATTTTAAAGCAAACAGTTTTAATGAAGTTATTAATGAAATGAATGATAAGTTATTAATGAAAATTGATGAAATTTTTAATAAACTCTTTATTTCACCAAAAGCTCCTAACAATATCCATAAGACTAACACATAAAAACCTTAATATAAAGGTCAATATTTATTTACTCTGACCCATAAACTAGGTGTAAGTTCCTAAGAGTCAGTAATTTGCCCCAAAAGTTTTGAAAAAAGTACAGAGTATAGTTATATACCTACTTATAGATAACAGAAATACCTATAAGAAGTCTATGATCTTAAAATAACATGTTAAATCGCTCAATATTGTGTGTACAAACTTACATTTGCAGTTGGAATGCATGGGAGAACATGTTTTTCAACTACAATGTTAAGTTTGTTCTTGGGATAAATTCATTCCAACCACGGAACCCTTCATTGTGCGTAGACCAACACAAACGTAGCCGGATTTTTATAATTTGGTATTATCTGATGAATTCATCTGGCATAAATGTTTAAGATTTCAAATTGTTATTCAAGGCACGAAGGAGGATTTTCAGGGTTGATAGCAGCCCGGATTTGTCCTTTTATATTAAGTACCTAATAAATGTCAAAGATAGAAGGAACATAGACCTGATTAAAGTTTTTAATTAATGAAATAAGCTAGGAGATTTTTTTTTGTACCTTCATTAAGAAGATGGTCTTAATTTATCGCTCGACTTTTTCCAGGATCGCTAAATTAAATGTTATGGAATAACCTACCTAAATACTTATTTGCCTTTGTTCTATTATAAAAAGGGGATTTTTTGCTTATTCTCTACTGTTCCACTGCTGGGCTAAGGCCTTCCCCCAAGTCCTTCACTCTTTTCCCGCGCCACTGTAAACCAGCCCTTTTAAAGGCGAACTATAATAACTAACTATATTATTTCGATTGAATGTAAACGAAGTAAAAGGAGTAAGTAAGGATCATCGAATAAATAACCGGCACGAGTCGTAAGCACAGATGGGCAGTAGCTCGCGCATGTACACTTTCGGCCAAAATTCAGTGCCGTTTTTACGAAAGTTGTTGACAGGCACTTACACAAACTATAATTAAAATATTAGTGTTACTTGAAATTTTACTTTGATACAGTAATGTTTGGCGGCCTTTGTAACTAAAATATAATTATCTCAATAAAACAATATAATTTGATTATAAGTGTTATTTATATTTTTACAACGTTTTGAATAATTTAAAGCATTCTTGGTTGTAGGCAAAAATCGTCTCAATCCGGGGGACACAATAAATACGAAATAACAAAAATAAACTATTTTAAAATCCAAAACGAAAGTCACTAAAATTGCATGAAAGTGTACAGTAGCCGAATGACACGCAACAGTCCAATAGACGACGAGCATCGATAGACGAACCAATCGCGTGCAGTTCGGCACCCCCCGGCTTCTTCATTCCGCCAAAGAGACCCGAAAATTAACTACTGCGCAGGTGTCAGTCTGTGCTCACGACTCATGCCGGTTACTGTAAAAGGTGGCGTTCTGTAGTTTCTGCCTACCCCCATGGGAAGATTATCCGGATCGTTAATTTGGAATCGGATACGAAATTATAATGGCTTAGGGTAACTGTGAAGTAATCCGAACCTTAGTTGTTGGTAAGTGTTTTTATCAGTGGTAATAAAACTAGTATAAGTTGGCCCCTTAATCTATTGAAACTTCGTACCACGCTAGTCCAGCTCAAGATCAAGTATTACCACTAACGTGCAGTTGATTGTAATAATTTTAAAGTATAGTGAGTAAATAGATACCTGTATTGAAACGAGAGCCGAATAAAATGATTATTATTTTCATTTTCTGAAATTCAGAATTATTCAAAGGTATGGAATTGTTGGTTTATGGAATGAAAATAACTGAAACTCTACTCTGGAATTCTAAATAGGAATATCAAATAATGCTATATCCGATTACAGATGAAGCCCGATCGGTTTGCAAACAGATGATTGATTGTAGGCACGTTTGATCAAACGAAACCATTGATGTTACAAATATGTAAGTAGGTAGGTACTGTAAATACTTTGGCTACAAGGGCTTTTGCATACAACCATCGTGGGTTTAAAGATTAGATTATGAGACAAAGATTCGAATGTTAAACGATTTAGATAAAAGAGAGATGTCAGATTGGCGGCGCACAGCCGATAAGCTAGAAGAAAAAATATCAAGAATGTAAAAACGTAGACTAAATCTAGGAATAATTATCAAAGTTATTCCATAAACTAGTTTAATTTATCCCGTGTACAGTCAGCACTCCACAGAGCGTTCACAGTACCCACTTCAAATCTATATAAATATCAAATATGTTAAGCATAAATAGTATATAGGTGATAAAAAAACACTTTTACTATGGGACTAAACCAAAAATCGCGAAAAAAAAAATCAGCTGTTCCCTACATTTTGACGAGTTATGCGAACATACATTCACAGATTGGGAGCAGCTGTTTTTTTTTTCGCGATTTCAGGTTTTATCCCATAGTAAAAGTTGTTTGTTATCATGAGTACAATCATGTGTTTAAGTATCGGTCACTGTTACCAGTCACCCCATATAAAATATAAGATAGACAGAATATGTACTCTTTATTATGTACACCATAAAACTTTACAGATATAAATGTAGAATTTTTTTACAAGGGGTGACGCGTTGGGTGGTCTAATATTAGTAGGTACTGGAGACTCCTGTCATCCAAAATGGATTGAATATACTCGTATATTCAATCTATTTCCATCCATTCATTATATTTACAAGCGCGTGTAAACTGCTGCGATTGGTTGTTGATAAACCATTCAACCAATCGCAGCAGTTTACGCTTTACAATTTGTAACATTTATTTTGAGATACTTTTCGTTCGAGAAACTGTCCTTAAAGTTCCGGTCGGAATCGGAACGGAGCTTCCGGATTTACAAAATGCCGATAACGTGCGTCCACTGCATTCGGATTTTGCATCGGCACCAGTGTTTCCATTTTTAGGAATTTCTCCCTCTTTTAGGATAAAATGACCAATGTTATGCACGGCTTAGGACTATTTTATTTTTGATTTATATGTAACTAGAGCTGGTTTGTTTTTCATTTTGCATTGCGACAGGTTGCGGAACAATAGCGACTAAATATTTTTAAGTATTCTATTAGTTAACTATTCGTTTGAAAGTAATTTTAATTAAAAATGTTTCTGTTTGTCCTTTGTTAAGTCTTGTTATTCACTGTTACGTTTTAAAGATTAGGAAGTATATAATATACATTTTAAGTTGGAGTCTACTGCACACATTTGCCGAACATGTACTACACACGGCTACATTTCAAGCTATATATTTCCAAGCTGGTCTCGCATTGTAAGTATAGGACTTCCATACAATGAGACGTCAGCTTATACTGGAAATGTATAGCTGGAGTAGTCGTGTGTACATACTTTCAAAACAACTATTAATCTTTAACACGCACGGCTATTGAAGATAGATCAATTGCCATCAATTTGTATTGTAGTAAAATTGTCAATCGCTTCAAATGCACTTAGTAGACGATCAATTTACGCAACAATGTGCATCAAACACATAAAGATTGACAATTGCAATTTATCGTTTCGGGGACCCTAAACCGTGTACCTGGTAACACTTCGGACGCGTTTACTGCGTATGACGTCATCGACAGAAATACCGACCTCTGCCGCAGATTTGCCGTTCCAGTGCACGCAGTACCACAGAAATCAATAGAAAGCAACAAATCCGTACGGTGCGGACGCTCCGATTCCGACCCGGTGGACTTTAATGCCGTAAAGCAATTTGAGTTTAAAAATTGATATGCTAAGGACTTACTTTACTACACTTTTAAAATGAAAATCTTTTAAATGCAAATGATATATTAAATACTATTAAAAATAATATGAGAATGTCCATTTCGATGATATCAGACGGAATAAAATGCAAAACATAATACGATATAAAACAAAACCTTTAGACAATTAAAATTCAAGGTGATGAAATAGCGACTCATGCTGGATTATTATTTATACAAAGCTTGTTTTGAACAAAAACTTAATAATTTGTTGTTTTGAAGCTGCGGGTCTAAAGTCAATGGCGACGAACTCACCCAGACGGGCCATTGTCTTATTGTTGTCAAAGTTAATTACGAATTTCTTAACAAGCAAGGTTGATCTCCAAAGTAAAATTGAATAGAACTTGCTTTGCAAAAAGAACACCGCAGCGGAAAGTTTCTCAGACAATCTTTTGCATACATTTTGATATTATTTACCAGAATGTACTGACACTGAATTTGCTAGACACAATGTGACGATTAAAATGCATTCCCCTCAAATTAATTTCAGTGAAATTATATGAGATAGAACCAAGAATAGACGACTCAAGCAAAATTCGTCTTCACTCAGCTAGCTTTACAGAAAGAAAAACCTAGAAAAATCTACTTCCATTCATACACAATCAACCCGCAGATTTTAGAGCCCGCAGTTTTAGACCCTGTGATAACTAAGGCGTAAAGATAAACCTTTCGTAAGGGAATCAAACCTTGATTCTACAATGTAGGGTCTGTGAGCATGAAAGGGATCACTGAAATGAAAAACGGGCTTTACCGGGACTTGGTCCAGCGGTCAGTTAAGGTGAATCATGTTATAAAATACAGGGGTTCCGGAAACTCTGACGTTATTTGAGCACTCGAGAATAAATTTATAAAGGTTTTTGTTATAGGAACATTTTTGAGCTCAGTTTCAGAATATTAACGTTCTATGTAATGAAAATCATGATTAATTACCAGCTTGTCGAGTGTGTTTTCCGGTATTTCTTTGTTAATCATGGTTAATTTTTTGCTCCTTTTTTGATGGAAAAAATATCAAAATCGACATCCTTACCCACATTTTTCTTGTAATATCCACTAGGAAAATGTACGTAATATTGTGCGCGCGCAAGTGCTAGTCCTTGCCTGAGGTGTGTTAGTGGAGAGACGGGGAGGGCGCGATGGAAAAGACTGGCAGACTGAGTTAGCGTTAGCTTCACCTTTGTCTACCTCCCCCATTTTACCGCTCACATATCTCAGGCGGTGACTAGCACTTAGGTAATAGGTAAAACGGGGTGGTATCCGCAACTCCACGTCAATGCGCGTATTTTGCGTAAGGGTGAGAAAATCGATTATATCGATCCACCCCAGCTCCTCAAAGAAGGCCAGCAGCGCCTTGGTGTTACCGAAGTTTGCCCTATATGCGGCGACCACCGGGCAGTTTAGAAGCACATGAGCTGCTGTCTCGTCGTCTTCCATGCAGGCCCTGCACAGCGGACTGTCTGTGACTTCTATGACAAGGAGGTGCTTGTTAAATGACCAATGGCCAGTTATAGCTGCTGTAACCGTACGCAGCTGCTGTTTGGTTAGTCGGAGAAACTGTTTCGTGAGGCGGCAACCGAATATCGCCAGTTACATTCCATGTGTTTTTTTTATTCTCGACAAACCCAATTCTCCTTCTTACCTGACTTCCCACATTCAATACTTATGCTCTGCTCATAATGAAAATCTTCGTTCTACAAGCAATCGTCTTTTACGATGTCCTTCTCACCGCTCTGGTTTCATTCACTATTCATTCGCTTTCTTTGTCCAGGTGGTCTTTATTTAGAATGCGCCCCCTCTGAACATCAGGACGGCAACCAATCAGTTGTCTTTTAAAGTGAAGACATGTGAGCATACACGTATGAAGTTGGCAGAAACATCCCTGAGCTGATTTGTTGGATTCTTTTTCTCCTCTACTGATTGTAATTTTTGCCGACAAAGTTTATTCTATTTATTATATGTGTTTATGTATATATCGATGTATTTATTCTTGTATTTTATAGTTATTTTCGTGTTATCTATATCCTTTATATTGCACCTGCCCTATCTTCTCTCTGCTTCACCCTAAGGTTGACTGTTAAAAAATGCCTCGGACATTAAGTCCGCCTTTGTACGGTATTTGTTTATTTTATTTGCATAAAGTTTTAGTGTAAATAAATAATAGGGGGCGAGTCTATTGTCATAAACCGGGCACAAATCGGTTAAGTAATACACAAACCCAATAACACTTTGCCTGACCTGGGAATGAACCCAGAACCTCAGCTCATGCTCAGTAGTAGCACTTGCGACCATCAGAACAACGACGCAGTCAACCAAGCAGGTACCATGACATTCATAACCTATACAAAAACTTAATTAGTCAACTATGAGCCAAAGAACGACGGTTGGATTTCAGTGTGCAAGTACTCCCGCAATTTCAGTAATAATCACTTCCTAATGAATATTTAATATATTCATAATTAAATAGTTAATTATGAACGAACACGAGGAGCTCGTGGCTAAGTAATAACAGCCGCACGGGTCGATCCATCAGGTCCATCTACGCTTGCCGCGGTCTACATACCGAGACCGCAAAGCACGGGTTCCGGCAACCTTTCGTGGAGCTCTGACAGTCGTTACGGGATGTCAGAAGCCCGAAAGTCTGACAACCAGTCTTACCAAGAGGTATCGTATTACCCAGTAAATGGGTTGTGGAGGTCAGATAAGCAGTCGCTCCATGTAAAATACTGGTATTCAGCTGCATCCGGTTAGACTGGAAGATCACCTCAACATAGTTGGGAAAAGGCTAGGCTGATTGATTTTTGAATTATAAACGAACAATGATGATGTATGAACGTAAACGAGGCAAAAGGAGTATGTAAGGATCGTAGCAGGTGTAGTTCTGTAGGTTCTACCTACCCCTATGGGAAGACGGCGTGATATATATGTATATAGTTAATTATTAATGTATTTTGCTAATTTGGCACAAGAATATACAAAGTGAGGTACAGTTTTAAATATTCATTATATATTATTAAATTTATTTATAATATTCGCCCGACTATATTGCTTTCAACGAAAAACTCGTATTACGTAAGTAAATCAGGTTATTATTTCTTCGTTATTCCAGATATACCATATGCTTAAAGACTCCAATGCAAATCTAGTGGCTAAATAATAATAGCCGCACGGGTCAATCGAAGGTATCTAAAGCTACGCTTGCCGTGGTTGGTTCGTGGATGGGTGAGCATCCATTACATACAGAGACCCCTTCGTGCCTCGGGAAGCACGTTTAGCCGTTGGTCCCGGCTGTCATTTTCTTGACTGTCTGTGTGACCGCGTTGAACTTTTAAACTGCACAATGGATTTTGATATGGTTTTCACCGTGATTTAGATATTTTTTTCCGAAATGTTTATGTTTACATTAATAATTAACTTAGATATAGCGCTGACATCTCGATGTTTTGATATGTTGGCACTTCAGTACAACGCACTCGTGTGAAGCAGGGGAGGGCCGTTACAACGTCGTAATTAGAATGTCATGTGAATCTCAGCAGGAATAAAAACCGGCCAAGTGCGTATTCCAAAAATAAACTTAACATTGAATCTGAAAAACATGTTCTCCCATAGTCGATGTATGTATGGTCAATTCTCCAACTGCAAAAGTAACTTTGTAATCGAAAACAAAATAATATATGTAATAAAAATACAAATTAACGATTTTTAAAATTTTTCCTGTACTTGTGCCGTGAGACATCGCTTCATGAAAAAAAAAAATCAAGATTGTATGTCAAAGGGAAGTACCGTATAGGTTTTGATTTATTTACGAGTATCAAAATATGTCTCGAGAGACTGACAGACAGACGGACAACGATGTAATCCTATATGGGTTCCGTTTTTTCCTTTTGAGGTACGGAACCCTAAAAAGCGACAAGGGTTATTCTTGCTGCAAAAAGTAGTGTCTTATTTTGTAACAATATATGTATGTAAAGTGCACAGCGCTCACAACTCACTTCTATTTTCTGTATCGTCGGTGATACTGCAAATAGAGCTATGTCGCCATGAACTAATTTTAAAGCAGAAAGAAAAAACTGAATATATTTTTATTTGATTTCGATACGTATTTGAAATTCATTGTTGTTGTGTTCTATCGTCAATAAGACCTATTTAACTGTATGCAAATGAATCCTGAATGTTTCTTTAATGTCAAAATAAGTAGACATGTAACATTATGCAATCAACGGTATATTCGCGGACAAATGGAAGAAGTGTCGAGAGACAGTATGTCTGAAGTTATGTGTGTTGATGAGTGTATGAAATTTGCCAAATTAATTTTCTTTAACTAATGTAATTGGCGGTTAGCCGTAATATGTTATAGTAAAATAAATCAGTTTTTTACTCTCATGTCGTAAAATTAGAGTTATAAAACAAACAAAAAACGTGTATATATAATATATTGACATACTTTATAAACAAAATACCGAAATTTAAAAATAGAAACATATTATAACACTTTTTCGCTAAAATAATATTATAAAACAATTTTTTACCAATACGATACAGGGCAAATCTAAGAAGTTATTAACACCAAGGAGTATCTATCAATTGTTTTTTTTTCGCGGGCGCGCCATTTTTATAGCGTAACAAAATAGTTGCCCGTCCTCTTAGTGTTTCAGCATAACAGCCTATAGCGTTCCCACTGCTGGGACACAGGTCCCCTCTCTGTGAGAGACTTTGGGCTGTAATGTACCACGCGGGTCGAGTGCGTGTTTAGTAGATGTCACATGTCTTCGATTTTTTTGTTCTAGGACATGCTGGTTTCCTCACGATGTTTTCCTTCACCGTTTTGAGAGCAGTTGTGATGAAATTATTTACACAAAGTGCCTGCCTAGGTTCGAACCCACGACCTACAACTTGTAAGTCAGGGTCGTTACCACTGAGCCACCACTTCTCTTAGTTTTTAGCCAGCACCAATATTAAGAATAGAAGGGAGCCGTTTTTATCGAAATCGGCACACGGTGTGAATTTCAGAATCACTTAGTAATTCATTCGGGTCGATGGATATGTATAGGGTACTTAAACCCCCACTACCCATTAACTAAGTAGTTTAGAACTAACTTGACTTATTCGCTAGTACCTGAACTAACTTTAATAGTTGGGTAAGTGAATAATAAGTTAGGTGGGACATCGTTAATGAGATGTGTGAGCTTCTTGGAACCGCTTCGTTAAGTAGAAGTGCTCGTTACACATTAATACATAAGTCACACCTTCTTCCCATGGGGGTAGGCAGACACTACAGAACCCCACCTGCTACGATCCTTACAAATTCGTTTTGCTTCTTTTTCATTTATGTACTTGTTTTTAATATAATATAATATATTATATTTCAATCTGCCTAGCCTTTTCCCAACTTTGTTGGGATCGGCTTCCAGTCTAACCGGATGCAGCTGAATACCAGTATTTTACATGGTGCGACTGCCTATCTGACCTCCACAACCCAGTTACTGGGTAATACGATACCCCTTGGTAAGACTGGTTGTCAGACTTTCGGGCTTCTGAGGACCCGTAACGACTGTTAAAGATCCACGAATGACAGCCGGGACCAACGGCTTAACGTGCGTTCCGACGCACGGAGTCTCGGTATGAAAAGATGGTCACCCATCCACAGATCAACCGCGGCAAGCGTAGCTTAACCTGATGGATCGACCCGTGCGGCTGTTATTACTTAGCCACGAGCTCCTGTAATATATATAATATATTATTGGGTTGGTAAGAAAATAATGAAACACTTTTTTAATTATTTATCTATTCCGTTTAAAATATTTTTTCTATAGTAAGTACTTCTAGCACTTTGTAGAATACTCTCGAAGGAATACGCAGAAGAGTAAATAAGTGCGGCACGCAAAATTGTCGCGCAATATTATTCGAGATGGACAACAAGTATCTTCGAGCACTCTACTTTTACGAGTTTAAACAAGGTCATTCGACGCGTGAAGCAGCGGATAACATTAACCATGCGTTGGGCCCGGGGACTACTAGTCATGTAACCGTGAGTCGTTGGTTTAAGCGCTTTGCCTCTGGAGATACAAGTTTTGACGACAAGGAGCACACCGGTCGGCCATCCGCTTTTAATGACGACGTACTACTAGAGAAATTGCAGATAAACCCAAATGCAACCACTCGTGAATTGGCCGAAGAAATCGGCTACTCTCACGTTACGATTGAGAACCGCCTTCACACACTCAACTACAGAAAAGTTCTGTCGCGGTGGATCCTCCACGTAGTGACCAATGCTACAAGAGAAGTCCGAGTTGCGATATGCCAATCTCTTCTACTTCCTTCACAACGTAAAGAGTTTTTAACAAAAGTGACGGGAGATGAAAGCTACGTTCTTTATGAAAACGATACGCGACGGGGCTTCTGGCTTCCCCGTGGACAAGAACCGCCAGTCCAGCCACAACGCAATCCCTATTGTCGGAAGTCTCTACTGTGTTGCTTTTTTGATTCTCGTGGAGTCCTTTGGTGGGACATGTTGCATAACAATGACACTATCACCGGGGATGTTTACGCCTCTCAGCTACGCCAGCTCGCTGCTGCAATCCGGGAAAAACGCCGAAGACGAGTCGAGGTTCACCTTCTCCATGATAATGCGCGACCGCACGTCGCTTCCGTTGCTCGTCATTAATTAAAGGAACTTGGCTGGGAAACAGTGCCGCATCCTACGTACTCTCCTGACCTTGCTCCGTCTGACTACCATTTATTTCGGTCATTGAAACAGTATTTACGTGGAAAAAAATTCAAATCATATGACAATCTCAAAAGTGACATAGAGAAATTCTTTCAATCTCAATCTCCACACTTCTGGGCAAAAGCTATTGAGTCACTACTACAAAGATGGGCAAAGGTAGTACATACGCAGGGTGATTATATTGTTGATTAAACATGTAACATTAAATAAATAATTAATAAATTCAAGTGCACCTGAAGGTGTTTCATTATTTTCTTACCAACCCAATATATTTGTCAACCCTCAAAATATTTCTAAAATGTATAATGTAGGAGAAATGTTATTTCAGTTTAATAATTTAAATTTTACAAATTTTGTACGCAGACTTTCTTTGTTTTATTTTAAGAATTTAATTCTTTTACAGTGAAATTTTAGATAAGAACCACTTATTGCTATTTGTGCGTCGTCAGCGGCAAAATCTATACGTACCAATATTTAAAACACCTGCTTTTACATCCACCTTTGACTTTGACTATCCCTATTACCTATACGCTACACGGAGCACAAAACCAGTGGAGAGCGTGTGCAGAGGCTACCGCGGGCGCTAAACATACGCTATATCAAGTCTATGCGGCGAAATTTTTGTCAGTCGCAGCAATTGTAGGCTTACGTACGAACGTCACACGCTCCCGTTTTTAAAGCAAATAAAACGAAAAGTAATGCCTATTTGTGCAATTAAATGGTGTGGAAAGTATACTACTACTTCAAGTTACACATAAGACGGGATAACATTTCACATGTAAATGATTTTCTACTCTATTTATTCAATTTGATTAAAAATGAAAAATAAAATAAAATATTTTAAGTTCTGGAATGCTCGCGGTGCTGTCTCTTTCTGGTATACTGATTTGTACATTAGCAGTTGTCTCTTTTTTTCTCGATAGTGCTGTTCACAGCATCGCGACGATGCAATCGATAGCATTTAAAATATAAATCTAAACTTATATTTTTATTGTGTTATTTTTGCTTTATTTTAAAACATGCTTATGCCTTTGGCTCTGCTCGAAAATGTGCAGAAAAGGGATAATTATGTTACAATACGAAATACTGGTATGAAACTTGTTATACTGAACTGAAAAACATGTGAGTGTATTATATCTCTCTCGTATGATTATGATATTTCTCTTTTACACATTAAGGTAATTTTTAGTTTCGCTAGATAATTTAATGAGTAAAAGTGGCCGAAGCCCGAAAGCGCTCGTCATCATGTCAACACTGCTGGCATTAGTTAACGGCCAAAGTCCATCATGAGAACGGGGCCTCAGAATATTTATAAAACGTGTATTTTGTATGCATTAAAATTTGCAGATTTCCCAACGATGACATCGAGAAGAAAGACATTTGGATCAAAGCTACACATAGAGACAATTTTTTTTCAACAAAGTGTTGTGTTGTATGTTCTAGACATTGCGCGTCAGATTGCCTTGAAAGTTTAAAAAATAATATTTTTGTTTAATTAAGCCTTCTAATTTTAATAAACGCCTGTTTTTTTCAAAATCAAACCCGTAATCTCTGTATCAAAAACAAATCCTTATACTACTAATAACTCAAACAATAAATTATCGATATCGATATTTTTTTAATTACTTTTTTGGAATCCCTAGAGCATCTGTTGTCAATTCGTCACCCAATCACAGCGGGCGAAGCTTACCTCTCCTCCCACCGTTGATTAGTGACTTTGATTTAGTACAAAAATGTGCCGATGCTCTCTCCACTGGTTTTGTGCTCCGTGATACGCTATAACTGATTTCTGGGCAGGACTAACAGGAATGCGATGAAGATGTGTAGGTATACCTTGATGTATTTCTATGTATTTATTGTCAATATTGAAATAAAAGAATAATATTAATAAAAAAAAAAATATAATACGTTAAACACGTAAGTGTAAACACCGTTAACCTTTTAAGGGGTCATTGTATGAGTACAAAAGTTGTTTGTAATGATGAGTCATTACGAACAACTTTTACTATGGGACCAAACCAGAAATCGCGAAAAAATCAGCTGTTCCCTACATTTTACGTATGTTCGCATAGCTCGTCAAAATGTACGGAACTGCTGCTTTCTTCGCGATTTCAGATTTGTTCCCACAATAAAAGTTGTTCATAATGATGAGTACAATGACCCCTTAAAAGGATAACGGTGTTTACACTTACACCCTGTACACTAAATATTCTCAACACAAATACAAAGCATTTACTTCAAATAAACCAAATAATAATAATAATAATAAATCACAGACAGTTTTGAATTGTCAAGGGGTCGGTCAGTCAGAAATATGAAGCTTGCCCATAAGTTGCCCATTCCAAAGCATAGTAAGTAGGTTCCTAAGGAGAAAACCTGGCAAGACTCTTTTAATCAAAATATTATTACAAAATATTGGTTATAATTATACAAATATTATACAATATTATTACAAAATATTAGTTATAACTTTTACTATGGGATCAAACCGGAAATCGCGAAAAAATCAGCTGTTCCCTACATTTTACGTATGTTCGCATAGCTCGTCAAAATGTACGGAACTGCTGCTTTCTTCGCGATTTCAGATTTGTTCCCACAATAAAAGTTGTTCATAATGATGAGTACAATGACCCCTTAAAAGGATAACGGTGTTTACACTTACACCCTGTACACTAAATATTCTCAACACAAATACAAAGCATTTACTTCAAATAAACCAAATAATAATAATAATAATAAATCACAGACAGTTTTGAATTGTCAAGGGGTCGGTCAGTCAGAAATATGAAGCTTGCCCATAAGTTGCCCATTCCAAAGCGTAGTAAGTAGGTTCCTAAGGAGAAAACCTGGCAAGACTCTTTTAATCAAAATATTATTACAAAATATTGGTTATAATTATACAAATATTATACAATATTATTACAAAATATTAGTTATAACTTTTACTATGGGATCAAACCGGAAATCGCGAAAAAATCAGCTGTTCCCTACATTTTACGTATGTTCGCATAGCTCGTCAAAATGTACGGAACTGCTGCTTTCTTCGCGATTTCAGATTTGTTCCCACAATAAAAGTTGTTCATAATGATGAGTACAATGACCCCTTAAAAGGATAACGGTGTTTACACTTACACCCTGTACACTAAATATTCTCAACACAAATACAAAGCATTTACTTCAAATAAACCAAATAATAATAATAATAATAATAAATCACAGACAGTTTTGAATTGTCAAGGGGTCGGTCAGTCAGAAATATGAAGCTTGCCCATAAGTTGCCCATTCCAAAGCGTAGTAAGTAGGTTCCTAAGGAGAAAACCTGGCAAGACTCTTTTAATCAAAATATTATTACAAAATATTGGTTATAATTATACAAATATTATACAATATTATTACAAAATATTAGTTATAACTTTTACTATGGGATCAAACCGGAAATCGCGAAAAAATCAGCTGTTCCCTACATTTTACGTATGTTCGCATAGCTCGTCAAAATGTACGGAACTGCTGCTTTCTTCGCGATTTCAGATTTGGTCCCACAATAAAAGTTGTTCATAATGATGAGTACAATGACCCCTTAAAAGGATAACGGTGTTTACACTTACACACTGTATACTAAATATTCTCAACACAAACACAAAGCATTTACTTCAAATAAACCAAATCACAGACAGTTTTGAATTGTCAAGGGGTCGGTCAGTCAGAAATATGAAGCTTGCCCATAAGTTGCCCATTCCAAAGCATAGTAAGTAGGTTCCTAAGGAGAAAACCTGGCAAGACTCTTTTAATCAAAATATTATTACAAAATATTGGTTATAATTATCATTCATATCGATATCAAAAAGTTATCAGATCTCATGTAGAGCCAAGCTTCTAACTCTACACGCCCTAACTCTACAAGCCCATCTTCACAAACTCTACACCTTAATCAAAATAGGCTTGGCCGGTTCGTTACTACGAGAATTATTGTTTAACAGAAAAATGATGAACAGTGAAATAAATTTGCACCTTACGCCCATGTGACGGTAGCGAAACGGTCAAGCCACATATTTTGACTAAGGTGTAGACTTTGTGAGGTAAGGGCTTGTCGAGTTAGGGCGTGTAGGGTTAGAAGCTTAGCTCTACATGAGATGTTATAACTTTTTGACAGTGCGAGTCATATGGTATCGTCTTGCCAACATTTTACATGAAAATTGTTTTGGTGGGATTTCACTTCTTTTTGTAAGTAGCTTATGACAATATTTTTTTGTTTTATTATTTTTTTCTTTTAAAGAGTGGTGAGTGATTTCCTAAAAATCCTGAAATATTATATGTATTTTATTATTCATAACAAGGAGTCCCTATATCAATTTTCAGACTTCTAGCATTAAAATTTGCGGAAGTCTCATATAAACTTCTATTCCCTAGTTTAAGGGGTTGGGGGAAGAAGTTCCAAATATTAGAATTTTTTTGTTGTTTCTGTACTAATACTAGCTTACATACCAAATTTCAGCTTTCTAGGACTTCAGGAAGGACCCTAAGAGTTTTGATGACCATGTCAGTGAAGAAATCGGGTTTTTTCAGATATAGCTATGCAATTGAAACTTTGTATGTTTAATAAGTAGTAGTGACATAATATCCCGAGAATTTTGTTTATCTGGTATAATCCAAACCCAAGTTATGAGGGTTCAAAAAAACGACGAAGCGCTTCGAGAAAAGGTAGGTCACTACCTACCTTTTCTCGAAGCGCTTCGTCGTTTCCGTTGCACTTCGCTTGGCTCGTCTTGGCGGGGGCACTGCCGTGCCCTCAGATTATATATATGTGAGAACAATATAGAAAGACGTGCACGTTAGAAACATCCGTAATAAAAAGATAAAAACAAATAAAAAATAAAATAAATTTAAATAAGCACTGACCAGTACCATTCAGCTCAATCATTTTGAAGGGAATTTAATGATCCAACACTACTAAATCCTCATTTCGAGCAACATGCTCACAATTTTCTCATTTATGAAGCGGCACACGAGAGAAGTCACGTAAGACTACGTAAGTACTATATTAGGCTGCTTTTCACCGGTGATGTGCTCTGCTACGTTGCTATGGATGCGTTTGAATTCAATTTCAATTCGTTAATTTTCAATTCAATAGTACACATAGCACTGTACTAGTGGAAATGGGTTCAACTAAGCTATGTTTTTATAATGGAAGGATGCGTGCTATGGATGGGAGCTATAGATGTGCGAGTGGTGTAGCTATGTGCAGAGCAGAGTACCTAGAGTAGGCATGCGTCTCTACTGTCGATGCATCGCATAGCTCGAGCTGCATCTCATCTTCCTCGCTCCGCTACATAGCTTAGCATTAGTGGGAACGGTCACATAGTTTCGCTTTCACACCCTCGCAGCATAGCTGGTGAAAAGCAACCTTAAAAGAGCTATGTTTAGTAAAGTAAAAGGACGCACTTCAAGCTGCAAAGTCGATTTAGAACGCCTGTGCCTGCGAGAGCACTGTGTTTCGCGTTTCTCGGAAAACTCACGCCTTATGATTATTAAAAGGTGCGTTTCGACGTAGCACCCGTGGTTACAACTGAAATATCAAGAGACTTTTTCTCCTGTTCAATAACGTTTCTGAAAAGAAGAGGAGATAAAATTACACCATAATTCAAAAATTGGTTTCAGACAAATACAGGTGGAAAGAGAGATTGCCATTCTTTTACTTAAAGCTCCCAGATTAGATGGATTGATGACTTACAGGAGGCTGTGCTATCGACAGACAGGATAAAGCGAAACTCCTGTCGTAGGGCAACTTGGAAGATGCTTATCTAAAGCGCAAGCAACACTGAGAACGAGGCGAAACGAAACTAAGTTCGTTTAGCTTCGCTCATGTAGCTACCGCGTCTTTTCATACTTCGTTTTATAATGCGAACTATGAGCTGAAGTATGAAAAGACGCGGTAGCTACATGAGCACAGCTAAACGAACTTAGTTTCGTTTCGCCTCGTTCTCAGTAGAGTACAAAGTTCTGAAAAAAAAAATATCATGGTAATTATTCGTCTTCAAACAGGCTTAAATATTATTCTCGTAAAGTTTAAAATACCATAGAAACTTCCCCATGAATTATCAGTGTGCAATATATTTCATCACCTAACGCTAACAAAATAAGAGTCTGAATAGGAAAACCTGAGGTGCGGCGAAGCCTGTTACATAACAGAAAATACATTCAGTATTTTTTTCAATTTATACATTTCATTTTTCCTTGTTAGTGTCATTAGCACGAGCCGTCTAAATTGACAGTCGGAAGTAAACGATTCCGAGTACTGAAGGCTAATTTACCAGAGCCGTGAACATTACAGTGTGGTAAAATATTCTGTACATTTGTCAAATAAACGTGTTTCCTCTTCCCTAATCTTGTCCGGGAAGGAGAGCGTTAAGATGGGTGAGGCTTTATTGAAGTGAAAACTTCTTTAGGCGCGTTGAGCGATTTTTGTTACGGGAAAATCTCTTCACGTCACGGCGTCACCGCTAAATCGCGACACTTTTTTTTCCCCCACTCTGGGTGTAGCGGGAGGGTGTCCAGCGTTTAAGTTTTCACTTCTGTTGGCAGTAGAGACTGCCTACTTTTGTCTTTTTTATTTATTTCTTCATCTTTAAGTCAGCCACATTACCTATAATTTGTTAGTTTTACTTAAATTATGTTAGTACCTATAATTAATTAATTAATTAAGACACAAACAACAACAAATAAGAAACAATAGTAATAAAACATAACTTAAGGAATACTATATCTAATGCTATCTTCTGGAGACACCAGGCCACAATACATGCACTGCGCATAGGAATCCCATCAGGTGGCCTTCAGTCTTACAACAACGCAACAACGCCCAGGAGATTGTTGTTGTTGTTGTATTTGAAATGGGACTGCTGAATAAATGCAAAATTAAATAGGTACCCACATAACAGAACGTCACACTTGTAATCCCTGAAGGGTAAGGCAGACGTGCACCTCATTTCGTCACCTATGTTATATCTCACTTTTGGTAAAAACAGCTGGGGTAGTTAGAAATCAATCCCGATATTTGTTCAGTTCAAAAATATCTGAACCGTGTATTGTTATTGCTCAGGTGAATAATGTTCCTGCAGGATTAGCACGAGCGAGAGAAGCGTCTGGGCGACGGAAAAGTACACAAAAATGACATTTCCGTGTAGACAGTAGAAAGTTTTCTACTGTCTTTAGCCTTTAGCATGGCGATTACAAAATCAAATGTGAAGAGAAGTGTAGGTACACAACGTCAAGCATGACATACAGGTTTTCACCGATTTTGACAGTTTGGGATAGAAAACTTTCTTCCTAGATAGTCTACATAAAAAAGAACCTAGACATAGATTTTGTAGTATTTTTTTTTTAAGTTACGGCGTGTAATTTTAGGTGGTGCTTTGTTGCTTTCATCATAAATAGGCTGAAATTAACATGTTGAGTGCAATAAATGTACGCAGTAGGTATGTAGGTAAGTGGATATATGAATCTACAGACATAACAATATTCCATTTGCGTTTTTTTTTTATTGAAAAAAGATTCGGTTAAAACACTTTGCTTGAACAATTCTAAACTCACTAAATAATATAAAATATTTATATAACTCACTATATAATAGGAAATCGAAAAACCGACCTTATCCCACCTCACCTCAACTCATTTACCCCACCACTCATCACACCCCCCATCACTAACCTTACCTCATTTCCTCTTTTTTGTTAACATTAAAAAGGAACATATTCGAAAGGAAATAACTGTGACGTCAGATTTAATCAAAATCTTATCACACATCAAAAAGTGATAAAGCTGGTTGACTTGGGCTTTCACTTACAATCATAAAATATTACGATTTGATCTCGCCCTTGAAGCTAAATTTATAACGTATGCATGAATGATCCCTATGAAATTCATGTCTACACTAAAAGCAATGTTGGACCTCAAAATATCAAATATTCATGAATACCGGTACGTATGAGCTCAGCTATCATTTTATTGATAACAATTAAATTTCTGTTGTTATCGCCCTCCGGGTCAATCAACATTTAAACTCATAAGTTATTCCTTTGTATTCATTTTAATTCTTAATTCTTACTTAAAAGCTCGATGATAATCATGAAAATTATAGGGCCGATATTATTGTAAGTGCAATTATAGGGCCGATATTATTGTAAGTGCAATTCTGCCTCCGCGCCGTAAGGAAAAAGGACGTACCTACAGAAATATTGAAATGAAAAAAAAAATATTTTGTTCTGTTTAAAATACAACATACAAAGGCAGATGCGTCTTTTAATAGTAAGAATTATTAGGTTCTCGTTAAGTTTACGCCGATATAAAAATACTGATAGATTCGTCTTTTTTTTGCTGATCCCCAATATGTAAATAACTCTTTTTCGAAAAAAAAAAAAAATGTCTACGTCTTTTTTCGAGACTTTTTTTGCTGATTCCGAATCCTACTAATATTATAAATGAGAAAGTTTGGATTTTTGTTACTCAATCACGCAAAAACGGATGAAATTTGGCACATAAATTATTTATAACCTAGATTAACACATAAAATACTTTTTAACCTGGTAGTACGTTCTCGTGGGATAATTACCGAACTCCACGCGGGCGAAGCCGCGGGTGGAAGCTAGCATGTAAATAACTTTTTCGAAAAAAACAAAAATGTCAGATACGTCTTTTTTCCTTGACGGCAGAATTATTGCAAAGAGTGCAGTTAGTTAGTTAGTTATTTACTGTTTGTCCGCTTACTTTATTTTTATAACGCAAAATTTTAAAATAATTTACATAGCACAGACCTATATTCACCGCCTATATTCCCCGAAGGGTTATGGACAATTTACACGAGGCTAATTGACGAACCATACCAAGCCAAGTAATACCGAAAAATTAGAAATCGTTCTATTATAATGGATTCTCTCTATTTCACTCTATTTACAACGCAAATAATGGCTTGGCTTAATGGAATAGCTTATCAGTTGGTCTCGTGTAAATGCCACATTAGGCAAAGGTACACCCACATTTCGCCAGTTATGTTTAAGTCCCATGTAATAGAGGGCGAGCCTATTGCCATCAATCGGGTAAAAATCCAGACTCCGGGCTGCCACTGAGAAATTCCTGATGGGAAAACCCAACAACACTTAGCCCGACCCGGGAATCGAACCTGCAGGACCTATGCTCAGCAGTAGCGTTTGCGACCACTAGACCAACGAGGCAGTAAAAGAATTATTAAGCAATAAAATCATGTTTCTAACGTTTATAACGTAAATACTTGAAAAAATAAAACTAATACTACCATTTTCATGAGGGTTATAACGTAAGCACGTAGGCGTTTTGAGCTTTCAAGACCTCCGCGCAGATGCAATCCATACAATAATAATATTACAAAATAGCCTTCCCTTCGAAACGGAAGCTTTTCGTGGACGGAATAAGGTTGTCGGATCGTATAAAAGGCTTATTGTGTTATTTATCAGGGTCGAGCCGGCACTGATGTATCATGGGAACAATTCCTACCCGTCGAGAATAAAGTTCCGATGTGAACTAATCAGGGATTTTATCACGTTCGAAGTGATTTTCTACCTAACAGTAATAATAAAACAGACTTTGTATGACGATTTATAAACTACGCTTTGCCCTAAACATTAGGACAAAATGTACGTTATACCTATCCTAGTGATACCACGGTTCAATTTTAGGCCATTGTATCACTACTAAGGTCACCAATAGCATGTTGTTTTTTACTATGTTCAGCGACTTATCTAGTAAATATGTATGTTAGAGAAGACATATGAAAATTATTACCGATTTGTAAATCGAATGCATTGTTAAAATAATGTTGCTTTCAGTTTGAGTGGAACATGCTTTACTGATTGCAATCAAAGGCGAGATTTAGGTGGTGATGTTGGCTTTAGGCTATCCATAAATAATGTGAGAGGTAAATACGGTAAGAGAGAAATGTGAAGACTTTATCTTTAAACGCCTTGTCATCATTAGGGTATAGACAACAGACCTGTTGCCCGGATAGTTAATTTATTAACATGTTCGTCATTTGTTTGCCTGTAAATTAATGGTGGAATTTATTTGAGAAAGGTAAAACAAAGTGAAAATATTTTTTTTTTTTTTGAGATCGTTTTGCTTTTGACTATAGTCTAGGTCGGAGGCGACAGAGACAAAGTCGACGATGGAGTGAGCTTACCCAGCAGAAGCCTGATCAGTCTCACTTTGAAGAGATTAGGGTTGTATGCGTTCGGAAACACAGACGCAAGTAGTGAGCTCCACTCTTTTGTTGTGCGCATTATAAATGACATTTGGAAACGCCTAGTGCGAATTAGTGGAATAGCAACGGGGTAGGGGTACAATGCTTTGTTAACATTATGACGAATAAACGTGAAACTGAATAGTTTATCACGTTAAATGTGTTTTCTGAGAAAATATGGCGGAACGACGCGACGTCCGTTTACCTACCTAGCAGATAAAATTAAATTAATCCCGAGTCGAAGTTTCCTGAATTTTAAATAAACTGTCGAAACTGCCATCCAACTGAACTCAGAAGTTAATACCGAAGCAATAAGTCAATAAAGCGTTCACCAACCAGATTAGATTTCATTATGCACCAATAAAATTCTGCTCCGATCGAGATTATTTATTAAATTTTATCTTCAACAGGAAACCTTTATCAATTACTTGTGAAATTTCTTTACATTTTTTAAATCTGTATATAATCTGTTTTCCACGTGCCGCAACAATGTAAAATACATAAAGATTATATTATGAAGTATCTATCTACCTACCATCACAAAAAATGTTAGCGATGCGAAGGGATCAAAAGATTCCCTCGACTGTGCAAAACTCAGACGGTTAACGACGAGCATTAATCCGACCAGTTTAACAAGACCCTTGATATTGTGGGTTGATACAGATTTAGTAGGTCTGAATATAACAGCTGATTTATGAAGCTCATCGGACACGAAGCAGCTCTCAAGCACAATGCATCATCGTTATTCTGTATCAAAAGCGCGCTTTGAAGAGAGGCAGCCACTTTAATGCTTATTAGACGTGTGAACTTCTTGCTGAGCTATTTTGAATGTGTTCAGATTATTTCTAAGGAGATGAAGTGCAGAAGTTTCACGAATAAATTCGAAAGTGCCCAAAAGGAAATACTAACTTCGTCTACAATAAAATTAATTTCAACAATGTCACGCGTCTTTTCAAGGTTAAGAGGCCCTATTCGAAATTTTGCCGTTTTCGCTGATTTACGTGATATTACAGACGTTATTTTACAGTTAAAATACTGTATTTCCATAAGTTTTAATGCACATCTTGAAATATCATTTCAATTATGATCTAATGAATGAGCTACTTTTTTATTTTCATTATGTGATTTTGACTAATTGACCTAAAACCGGCGACTGTTTTATGAATTTATGCTGTAAGAGGTTTAGAATATCACTTTTTCATGAATCGTTTTGACATATAAAGGGTATGAAAAAAATACAATGTGTTCTTGTAAAGGTCATCTAATGAATGCATCACTTTTTGACACTTTCATATAAAATTTTTCAGTAAAAAAATATTTAACTTAGTAAAATTTTAGAGAAACTGGGCAAAGAATTGCTTTTGATATCAGCTACTTAGAACTTTAAAGTTCATAAAATTAAAACAACGGAATAACCTTCAGTTCAAAATCATATAATTTCCTGAAAATAATTTAAAAAATTGGAAAAATTGAAAATAAAAAATCTTTTAAAACAAAAACTTTTTAAATCACGCATACTCGACCCAAAATAAAAAGTCGCTCTTTCATTACATCATAATTGAAATGATCTTTCATGATATGTATTAAAGCTAAAAGAAATATAGAATTTTAACTGTAAAACCACGTCTGTAAACTCTTAAGTGATCTTACGTGAGATCGGCGAAATTAGCAAAATAATACGGTACAAGTTAAGCACGTATAAGTTTACAAAAACAGTTATTAGAATGCTGAGATCGAGTTTTCCAAATAAAATTGATGAATGATTCTGAACAAGAACTTCAGAAAATGAACTTTAACTGTCTCGAGAGATAGACCCAGCAGACCAATCGTAGTGAAGGAAATTAAAAATTACGCCTCGTAGTTATGAAGGCTGTGAACAAAGGACTTGATAGCGCCCTTTCACCTGATAATAATTTGATTGCCCCTGACAGACGAGTCTCTCACGCTATCCTTGATAACGACTATGCATTTTAATTAGATTCTAATAAAAGCCCAGCTTTTAATATAGAAGTACAAATTTTATAACTCAATTGTTCGTCCTGCTATTGGCTTGTAATATTCTTTGTGAATTTGAAATAACGGGAGCTTTGGTAATTTTGTTTCTCGGAAAATCGCTTTTAGTTACAAAATTAATACTGAATTTATGGAATAGAGAAATTAATCTTATACCTACCTACTACGTTATATCGTTGGTGAAAAATTTTAGCGACTAGTCAAAAAGAGGATATTTGAGAATAAACATGAAAATTGGGCCAGTAACTTTGGTTAAGTTACAATAGGTATACAATAAAAACATAAAAAAAATAAATATAATATTCATATTTCAAAAACAGACGAATTGTAAAACAAAACGAATAAAAACCAACAGTGCAATACGATAAAAGTAAAAATGAAACTAAAGGATAAATTCATGTTGAATTTATAAAATTGAATCGTCAATACCTTGGAGAGTGGCCTTCGTTGTTCAAGGAAAGGGGATAGAGCTACTTACGAGTAAGAGCCCACCCTAAAGAAAATAGCTGTTTACTTACCCCGTGGCCACGAGCTACACGCTCGAGCGATCAGCGATAACGATTGTGGAGAAAACAAATTAAAGACAGAAAGAAAAATAAGTTGTCACAGAAACACGTACAAAAGATAATTAACACGAATTTTATAAATAGAAAAAAAAATAGAGAGACGAAAGTAGTTGTATATCTGTATATCATGCTACGAGTCACCGTTACGCGACTTGCGCAGCGACAGACGGAAACAAGTGACGCTTGTGCGTGTCGCTTGACGCAAGTAGTGTCTCAAGTCGTATCGCTCGAGGCTGTGAACGGGGCCTTAGGATGCGTTTCCACTGACGCGGAGCTTGATGGAGTGGAGAGGAGCGGACCGAGCATTGACCAATCACAGTGCTCGAAATCTCCACTCCGCGTCAGTGGAAGCGGTGTAAGTGGAGCGGAGCGGATCTGAGCGGACTTTTGAATAAAATTATATAAACACGCGGCCCCGAGCCGTACAGAGCGGAATCGAGCACGGTGGTGTCAAGCGGAGGGCAGCGAAGCGGAGGGTAGCACAGTGGTGTGCCGCGGCGGCGGAGGTTAGACTTGTCAGGCGCGCTGCATTTTAGTTTACGATATTATGTCATTTCATTAAACTTCACACGTCATCAACAATGCTTTTTTTTACCGACAACTTGACGTATGATCTCTCCAAGAGATTGAATTTGATTGATCGGAACACTTGCTACTTTTCACTGCTCTTCTCCGCTCCACTCCGCCTAGATCCGCGTCAGTGGAAATGCACCCTTAGCCTGTTTAATCATTGCTATTCTGGATGCGGAGTCACTTACATCTGTTACTCTGTGTATTAAAGCCTCTTTGAATCATAATTACTCGGTAAATAGAAGGTTTAATTAGGATTCGGGCGGAGATAGCCCGAATTCATATCCGAAGATTCAAGAAGTAGCTAAGTACTTATTTGATTTTAATTACGGATTCTAATTAATTTGTTTTGTAAATCTTAAAATTACAGAAAAGTATTATGTAGTTAATGCAATTAAAATAAAGCATAAAAATAAATCCAGCAGCTTTGAAACGTTGATTTGTATTTTTGTCGCTGTTTTATGAAGATTTTCCAAGTCGTTGATAGTCGACGAATGAAATTTTAGATTAGATTCGTACCTACACGAGAACGAATGAAAACGGTTTTTCTTCACCGTTGTGTTCGGGGATTGTAGGAGTGTCTAAAGTATGTAGTTTGTGTAAGTAGTACTTTAAGTTATGTTGTGTTGTCTCGACAAGTAAGTTCTCCCAAGTGTCCGATATATACTTAAGGAACCCCGTAGGTTCATGGTCAGTAAGACTCACATTCATAACGGCAAAACCGCCGATTATGCCGTTATGAATGTGAGTCTTACTGACCATGAAATAAGGACTATTTCGCATTGGGCTGTGTTATAAACCACTAATTTCAAAATTTTGGGTTGTGGGGGTATTCATGCAAAGCAGCGAATGTGCTCCAGTGTCAACCGAACCCCATAGGTTCACAACTACTGTAAGCTCGCGGTCGCCATGGGATGATGGTTTTTTACGTTTATTGGTTGGGGAAAAAGTCTTTTCGCATTATAGTATGTATGAACTTGTAATAAAATCTCTTTGGCTATACTATTTGTATCTGGCTGGTTTTGGTATCATTGAAAGTTTAAATTTTAAAGAACATAATTCCAAATTCAAATTAGGAAAATGTGTGATTTTCATTTGTTTTTCGTACCGTCAAGATGAGTGAATCTAATGAAGAAATTCGATACATTTTAAAATTTTACTACGAGAAAGGTAAAAATGCAACGCAAGCCGCGAAAAAAAATTGCGATGTTTAGACCTAGTGTAGTGTCTGTGAGGGTAGCACAAATTTGGTTGAAGGGTTTGCAATCCGGATATTTTGATGTCAAAGATGCACGTCGCTCTGGTCGCCCTATTACGGATAAAATGGATGCCATTTTTGAAATAGTGGAACAAGATCGGCATATCAGTAGTTACGACGTAGCTGAAGAACTGGAAATTGAACACAAAACAGTTTTGGCGCATTTGAAAAAAATTGGGTACACAAAAAAGCTCGACATTTGGGTACCTCACGAGCTCACTGAAAGAAACCTAATGAACCGTGTACTCATTTGTGATTCTTTATTACGACGTAATGAAACCGAACCATTTTTGAAGAAGCTGATAACTGGTGATGAAAAGTGGATCACGTATGACAAGAACGTGCGAAAAAGGTCGTGGTCAAAGGCCGGTCAGGCTTCACAGACTGTGGCGAAACAAGGTGATGGTGTGTGTGTGGTGGGATTGGAAGGGCATTATTCATTATGAGCTGTTACCACCAGGCAGGACCATCGATTCTGAACTCTACTGCGAACAACTGATGAGATTAAAGCAAGAAGTTGAGAGAAAGCGGCCGGAATTAATCAACAGAAGGGGTGTGGTTTTTCATCATGATAACGCTAGACCTCACACATCTTTAGCCACTCAGCAAAAATTAAGATAGTTTAGCTGGGAGGTGTTAATGCATCCGCCGTATAGTCCTGACTTTGCACCTTCAGATTTCCACCTGTTTCGGTCTCTTCAGAATTCTTTAGGAAGTGTCAGGTTAACATCACGAGAGGACTGCCAAAACCACTTGTCGCGGTATTTTGACCAGAAGTCCCAAAATTTCTATAGCAATGGGATCATGTCCCTACCTACAAGATGGCAAAAAGTTATCGAACAAAATGGTACCTACATACTTTAGTTAAATATAAATAAACTATATTAAAAAATGTTTTGAATTTTCTTAAAAAATGCGAAGAAACTTTTTCCCCAACCTATTATATGTTATGGACCTAGTGATTATTAGGACATTTAAAAAAATGCCCGGGCATATTGAAATATGCCCAATATGAGAGGACAAAGTGATAACAACTATTGAAATAATCAAATCGACCGGGTATTTTTTATAACGCTAGTCACCTAAGGGGCAGAACAATTAAAACCAGGTTTCGTTGCCGTTATTTTTATTTCAAACGTAGAATCAATATTTAAAAACAAATAAAATCTTTCTATTCATAGACACTGCTGGCCTATGATAATAAAAACTTAATTTTACTGGACTATACCATAATTAAATGTAAATGTTTTTGATTCAAAACACCACGTTCTGTTCCCAATATATAAAGGTTATCGGGTGTTAACTCAATTACAGTAGCAAGTATATTTTAAGTATACAGGGTTATTGGTAAAACACCAACAACCTCTTAAGGGGTCATTGTACTCATCATTATGAACAACTTTTACTATGAGACCAAACCTGAAATCGCGAAAAAAAATCAGCTGTGCAGTACATTTATGTTCACTTAATTCGTCAAAATGTACTGAACAGCTGATTTTTTTTTTTTTGACCTGTATAGTGCGATGTACCTGTGTATTATCAAAATGCACAAAGACCACACGGGAATATTTATAATGTCGAGGCAATGTGATAAATAAGAAGTTCAAATTATAATTAATTATTTCGCCCTAAATAGCTTGTCGTTATTCATAATGCTCGGGCATTATGAATAATGCCTCTATTTATTACTTGGTCTATAACATCTTACGCACACATGGGGTGCGCGAGACGTTTGAGGGGTTAAGTTCATAGTACGCCTTCACAGTGCTAATTCTATTCAAAATTTGGCGATAGCAACGTGATAAGAAGGACGATACAAGAGTGGTGTTCCAGTACGTATGATGGGTATACATTGTATGTACGTATGAAATATTGGCACATTAGCAACATTGAACAGGAAATACCAGGTTGCCCTAATGAGTTTTCGAGGCCCAGAGGCGAGATCTTTACTGCTAAACCGAAAATTTACCATATTATTTATTATTTTTAGGGTTTCCGTTTCCGTACCTCAAAAGGAAAAGGAACCCTTATAGAATCACTTTGTTGTCCGTCTGTCCGCCTGTCTGTCTGTCTATCAAGAGCCTTTTTCTCAGGAACGCATAGAGGTTTCAAGATGAAAATATCAAATAAAATCAAAATCAAAAGTCATTTATTCAAACTAGGCTGAGAATCAGCACTTTTCGAAAGTCAAAATTACATAAGACAGTCCTCCAAAACGACCGCCCTTCACCACTTCCTAGTGCTTTAGCTGAGGAGAAGAAGTGGCGCAATACTCGGGATTATTCTGATCTGTCTGACGTGAGCATTAGATTATTCCGATCTGTCACCCGGCTTTGTCCCCTTAGAGGAACAGATCGGAAAAAGTTTGATCTGTCCCACTGTTAACCACTTTATTCACTCTTATCTGGCCCAGATAGGAGTGAATAGAGTTTGAACTGTTCTCTCGTTGTTAACAGGGTAACAGATCAAGTTTTTTTCCGATCTTTTCCTCTAAGGGGACAAAGCAGGGTGACAGATCGGAATAATCTAATACTCACGTCTATGGTCTCTTTTAGCTGCGAAAAAATCAAACTTGTAATTCGACGCAATCAAAAGATATTACCGTTTATGTCATATATTTTGCGATTTCCAAACCAAACACCAAAATAAATAAAACCAAAACGAATAATGAATGAATGTAATGAATCAAAACCTTACGTACTTCCCGTTGCCCTAGAATCATGAAATTTGGCAAGAAGCAAGGTCTCATAGCAAAGTAAAGGAAAAAGCCCAAAAATTGTTAATGTGTAGTTTAATCACATAATTTTTTTTTTTTATTACAAACATAATTTTGCCGTTGGAGAATTGACCGTGCCGTATACCGATGTATAGGACAAACATGTTTTTCAACTATGTTCTTGGGATAAATTCATCCCAACTACGGAATAATTCATTGTGCGTGGCCGAAACGTACTTGGCCGGTTTTATTTGTAAACAATAAATACAAACAGGAAAATGCCAGAAAAGTCTCGCGAATTTTTTTTAAAAAGAGATATAATTTAGTTAAAAAATATCGTTTTGAAAATAAATAATAATAATAATTTAATAATAATAATTTATTTTTAGTTCCTTTTACAAACTAATGAATACATTTACTAACTTATAAATACTTAGTAGTAGTACCAAGATCTTAACAGATTGGCTTAATTACTTATACACGAACTAGTTGAATTTACACAGGATTTTAATTACCTATGAAAGGTGCGTTGGTATAGACAATTTTAACTTGTGGCGACCTGCCTGAGCTAGGTTAATAAAAACCTGTGTTTCAGGCCATCCCCAGACTAAGCGATCAACTGATATAATACATATTATTTGACCATACTTAATTAATTATTGAAAATAATACTATCCTACTTATATTTAAATAATTATTAAAATACAATTATTCTACAAAATACAAATTTAAAAATTACCAATTTAATATCTACATAATTATTGCAGTAATTCTAGAAGCTTCTCTGTGTCTGTGTAATCAAGTTTACCCAAATATTCGCACACCTTCAGACTACAATGTTTGTAAGTGGCACTATAAGTATTAAGTATCCTATTGATCTTATTATATAAAACGGGTCCTAAATATATATAAAATCGGCTTACAAAAGCATGTCTGGTTTGGGGCTTTGTGCAAACCAGATCTTTCCTTCTCTTGTCAGAAGGTACTGGCTTGTAAGCGAGTTCCACGTGCTGGTGTAATATGGTGTGCAGTATAAATAGTTGGCGTACTGTTAGCACCTCACATGCAATGAATAGCTGGTGTGTAGGAAATCTGAAAGGCCTAAAGGTCGCGACCTTTAGAATGGCTCTTTGAGCGCGTTCTAGAGGGAGCAAAATTGACTTTGCTGCACCACCCCATGAAGTTATGCAGTATGTAAGAACAGATTGGCACAAAGCTAAATATACCTGTTTAATTAATTTAAAGTCAGCAATGTGACGTAAATTCTTAAAGATATATATTAATTTACGAACTCGAGCACATTGCAAATCAATGTGTTTGCGGAAATTTAGATTTGTGTCAATCGTGATACCTAAATATTTCATATGGTCGGCTTTAGCTAGAGTAGGACACGAACAAGTAGCGTCAGCGTCTGTCGTACAGTTATGAGCATAAATGGTAAGGTTAGTAAGTGGTATATTAGTGTTTCTCATTTTAAATAGAATATATTTGGTTTTATCTGCATTTAATGTTAGTAAATTCATACGTAGCCAATTTGATACAATGTTAAAGCCACTCTGAGCATATTTATAAACCTCCTCTCGTGACTTAGCCGAGAACAGTAGAGCAGTGTCATCTGCGTATGTCATTATGATACCATCTGGTAATTTCAGGTTGCACAGTTCATTTATGTACATTAAAAACAACGTCGGTCCCAAAATGCTTCCTTGAGGAATGCCGTAGCCGCTGTTTTTAAGTTCTGAACTTTTATACTGACCGAGTTTTACACACTGGTAACGATTGCTAAGATAATCAGAAAAAAGTTGGAGTTGTGTTCCTCTTATCCCAAGTGTTTCAAGCTTGTGCAATAGTTTAGAGCAAGAAATAGTATCAAACGCCTTGGCAAGATCCAGGAAAATTCCCATGCAATGCAAGCCCTTATCCAGATTTGTAGTAATATAATTTGTCAATTTGTGTACTGCTTGGCAGGTCGATCTTTTTGGTCTAAAACCAAATTGACTATCTGAAAGTAATTTGTTGTCCTCAAGATATTTTATTAACCTATTATTTATAATTCTTTCCAAGATTTTCGAGAGACCTGTTAAGACTGAAATGGGTCTGTAGTTATTAACGCAGTACTTGTCTCCAGATTTGAATACAGGGGTGACCAATGCTTTTTTAAGTAGGCTAGGAAAAACTCCATTAGACAGACATAACTGAAAGATATGTGTTAGAGGTTGAACAAGTAGGTATTTAAATTTCTTAAGGATCCTATTTGGTATATCATCCCATCCGATAGCACAGTCATCTTTTAACCCGGAAATTATTCTTAAAACTTCATCGACATCGGTATCTAATAAAACAAATGAATTAACTGGATTCACAGTTTTAATAGTCTGGTTTTGGCAAGAGAGAATTCTAGTTCCACGTGTTTTATCAGCCAATTGTTTACCAGCGTTGACAAAGAAATAATTTACTTTATCTGCTGCTATAGATGGGCTAATATCTGTTGATAGTAAATCAAGTGGTGGTTCGGAGGTTTTTGTACTACAAGTGTTTGTTCTTATAAATTTCCAGACTAGTTTACTATTTTTTCCTGCTGATTGCAGCTCATATTTATCATGCTGGATTTTTATTTTCTTCAGAAGATTGTTACAGAAGTTCCTATACCTTTTGTACGTTAAGCTAAGTACCTCGTTGTCAGGTGCAAGTTTAGATTTTAGGTGCAATTTGTCTCTATGTCTTATACAACGGACGAGACCTGGTGTAATCCAGGGTTTTACATTACTATATTTTCTAGGCATTTTTGTAGTGAATGTGTTTTTAATTATTGCGTGTTGCAGTGAGCCTATAAAGTAGTGTAGGGAAGTATTTGCATCGCATGAGTTGTAAACTGGGTCAAAATTTATGCTGCGTATGTCAGTTTCAAGTTTTGCCATATTGACTTTGGTAAAGCTGCGCATGCAGTTTTTCCTAGGTAATGATGTTTGTAATGTTAGTAAAACTGCATTATGATCAGTTAGCGAAGAATTAGTAATGAATGTTTTGGTTGGATATTTCGTTTTCAAAATAATATGATCTAAGCATGACCCACTTTGATGCGTGGGGTAGTGATAAGCTGGCAATAGTCCGTGATATGAGCAAATGTTTAGGTAATTATGTGCATGATTATCGATTTTCCTGGAAACAATGTTAATATTTATGTCACCTATTAGTATAATGTTTTTGATATTACACAACTTTTTTAGGAGTGTGTCAAGCGAATCTAAAAATCGGTCAATATCTTGAGAAGGGGGTCTGTAAACAGCCATTACCACTATATCGGGGCTAATTTGAATGATCAAGCAATTGCTATCCTGAAATATCGGTTCCTCTACTGTTGCTAACAGATTATTCTTGATATAAACTACTAAGCCATCATTTTGATTGATATGTCGATTGGTTTTGTGGGAAGTATAACCATCCAGGAGTGGTAAAGTGAGTGTCTGATTGGACAACCAACATTCTGTCAGGACAATTATATCACAGCTTATGCCAAGATTCTGTAACAACACTTCAAAACCGTTCATGTTTTTGTTTATGCTGCGAATATTTTGGGTGAGCAATGTTAACTTTTTATCCACAGCGGGAACAGAAAGTTTACAGTCTTCAACATTACAGATTTTAGTTTCAGACACAGAAAAACTATCTAGGTCACAAAGCAAATTGTCGATCATAATTATAGTTACAATTTTAAAATAATATAAAAATAAAATCAACCTCCTGTTAGTGTGCTTAAAAAGTTATGAAATCTGTAGCGCTCTTAGGCGCCTTCATAGTCTATAGAATTAACATAGTTTTCCTCTGCGAACTTGCGTGCCGGGCAACTAGCATCACCAGTTTGATGGTCACATTTGCGCTTAAAGCGATTGCACGTCGCACATTTGGGGGGAGCGATTTTATTACTGCAATCCTTAAAGGAGTGACCAGTCTCTCCGCAGTGCTTACAAGTTGTGCAAGTTTCTCGGCAATACTTAGCTGCATGTCCGAATTGCTGACAATTGAAACACCTGGTGACTATCGTGAAATCTCTCACGGGGCAGGACGTCCAATTGATGAAAATTCGCCCTTGGTCAATAAGAATTCTCCTGATATTAGCTGGTAATTCTATAACATAATTACAGGTACTCAGATTTTTCTTACCAGATTTATGGCTTAATTTCATTGTAGCTAAGAGGGACTCACGGGTTGTATTCGGCAGCTTCTCAGAGAGGTTTTGCTCGAAAGTACAATCAAATACCTCCTGTTCAGTTAGGGCTATGGGGACACCAATAACTGCAACCCTAGGACGGCGCTTTGTTGGTTCTTCAACGGTAAGGCCTGATGATACAAGTTTCTCCGACTTCCGCAATTTTTCTATGTCTTCTTTCTTGTCTGTGCTAATGATGACCCCTCCGTTTCGTACCTTTCTAACGCCACGAACATGAAGTTTGAGTTCCTCAGGAGAGATGATTTTCTGGACGAGGGACTTAGTGTCGTCGCTGGTTTTGGATTTATCGCTAGGATAAATAGCAACGGAACTTAAATTTGCAGGGCGCATGTAGTTGTCGGAGCCCTTCTTGACCATATCTGCGAAGGAAGTAGTTTCTGCGGGCTTCATTTTATTTTCTACGACCTCTTTGAATTGCTGAAGTGAATTCGCAACGCCCTGCTTCTCTTGTAGATGTTCAATAGTGGTGTACGCCTGAGTAGTTTTATGTGTCAAGGACTGATACAAGACGGCCATCTGAGATGTCCCGCTAGTCACCTTACGGCATAAATTGGTCACACGGAGTTTCTGTTCGGAGTTCATTTTGCCCTCCGCTACTATATTACACACTTCGGACAAGATGGACTCTATTGTGCTCATCCATTTCTGAATTTCCGACGTGGGTATCACTTCAGACGGTAACACATGTTCCGTGGGTGCTGGTGGAGTTGTGACTATGGGCTGGGCTCGTTCCGTTGGAGTCGGCGGAGGACTTCGCCGCAGCAATTGGCTTCGGCTAAACGGGCTAGATCCTGAGCTAGCCATATCCACCACCAGTAACACTAGGCTATAGGATTTAGTTCATTGCTTATGCAATGAAAACGTAGGTCAGTGTTTATATCAACTCGCGACACACTTTAGTCTTATTGCTTACACTACATATGTAATTCCAATAACAATTTAGTGGTAATTATTTAATTATAACACATTATAAGCAAAACAAAAGGCACGTCCGCTTAGGCAAGCGATCGATCGCATCCTCCAGCTTAATTATTTTATCAACTTACAAAACTAGTTCAATTAATAATCTTTTTTATATTCACATTTATTGCGAAGGAAATTTTGATTGAGCTAAGAAATGTTCTCGGGAACTTTCTCACATAAAATTAAATTACTGGGCATTGTTCTCGTAATATCATGCTAGTTGAATAAAATACCCATTATAAGGGTAGTAATTCTCCTTTGGCGTGTGTAATGGTTTAGAAGATTAGCCGGAGAACAAGATTTTTAACAAAATAAAATTGACGCTAGATTTCATCATCTGCCTAGTCTTTTCTCAACGATGTTGGGGTCGGCTTCCAGTCTAACCAGATGCAGCTAAATACCAGTATTTTACATGGAGCGACTGCCTATTTGTCCTCCACAACCTAGTTACTGGGTAAACCGATACCCCTTGGTAAAACTGTTTGTCAGACTCGGGCTTCTGACGACCCGTAAAGACTGTCAAAGATCCACGAATGACAGCCGGGACTAACGGCTTAACGTGCTTTCTGAGGCATGGAGGGGTCTTGGTAAGTAAAGATGGTTACTCATCCACGGACCAACCGCGGCAAGCGTAGCTTAACTTGATCGATCGACGCGTGCAGCTGTAATTACTTAGCCACACACAAGCCCCTGCTAGATTTATGAGTAAGTATTTACGAGTCAATTTTGGGAACGTATTACTGTTATGGCACATTATTATGTCTTGAATGGCACACTGGCTTCTCAGCGGGGTTATTGCATAACACAAATAAAATGACAATTGACCGCAACAATTCATACAGGTATTGCGACTAATAATAATTCTAATAACGACGTATCTCTACGTTGACGTCGTGGTGGGGCTTGCGTGCTCCTGAACTCTAGGCCTGTGCCAGTAGAGTTTACTTTGCCGAAACAAGAGGAGTCAGACCAAGAGAGATACATGAACACGCAGAGCAGCATGTGGCGAGCTGTTGGGCAGTAGCGACGCCACGGACCCTATCTCCCGGGAGATAGGTCGTCAATCAGCGAGCCTTACAATAGTTGCATATGTTATATGCTGTAACATCTTACATTCCACCTTGGTAATAATCAAAATTAACATTATATCCTGAAAATAATGATTCAGGTATTCGAATAGTTATTTCTCTATGGCAAAAGTAATATCTAGTTCCATACCAAATAAGAAATGTTTTAAGGTACGGCAACATTTCAGTCCAAAGAGAAAACATTTAAATAATATACTTTTCTTATCTGTGAGATGGGTTGGTACCATCTGACGGCCAACTCTAGCACCGCGCTCCTTCATTGGTTCCCCGGCTTCCTGTTACACACTTCCGTCCCTTGATTGCAGGAAAGCGAGTGGAAAGATGTAATACATCAAAAATATTTTTTTTGCGATTCAACATACTTACATTTGCAGTTGGCGAATTGACCGTGACGTATATCGATGTATGGTAGGACATGTTTTTCAACTACAGTGTTTTTGGGACTCATCCGAACTATGGAACCCTCCATTGTGCATGGTCCGACACGCACTTGACCGGTTTTTATTCTTGCTGTGATTCACATGACATCCCAATTATGACGTTTTAACAGCCCTCTCCTGCTTCACACGAGTGCGATGTACTGAAGTGCCAACATATCAAAACATCGAGATGTCTGCGCTATATCTAAGTTAACTATTAAAGTATTAGTACACATAAACATTTCGGAATAAATGATCTAAATCACGGTGAAAACCATGAAAACCACGGTCACATATATATATTTATTATAATTTTAAAATAAACTGTTTTAAAGTTATTTAAGAAAATTGACCATTCTCCCTTTAACTCCGAAACTACTTACCTCAAAATTTTGAAAAACATATAGTATACATGTCACAGTAAACCTAGGTTTACCCAAGCATTTTGGGTAAAGTCCGAATAATAATTAACTATGGACATTTGTAGTTGGAATGTATGAGAGAACATGTTTTTCAACCACAATGTTAAGTTGTTTTCATTGTGCGTGGTCCGACACACACTTGACCGGTTTTTTTTTATTTTGACATCCGATGTTGACTTGACAAACAAGTATAGGTACCTAGCTATGTGCCTACTTTCATTATTACATTATTAGCTACTTCCATTGTTCCCTTCGTATTATATTACAGGAAACAATTAAATTACAGTCCTTTTCTAAGAACGGAAGGTAGAAAAAGGTAGGAAGGTAAATGTACTGAAATGAGGTTTATTTCTGTAAGTAGATCTTTTATAAGTGACACTTTAACACGTCAACTTTTAGGTCAATGTTTTAAATTAAAACACGATGGCGACGGCTTGGCTGACTGATCTCTGAGGGCAAATATCACAGCATTCGCTTCGGAGCGATTCTATTTCTACAATGGGGCTGGCAACTGTCAAAATGGCGCTAGCGTAGATCGCTCCCAAAACAGTGGTGTTTTTGTACTATTAATATATATTTTTTATTTATTTTATTGAAATGACGCGGTGTAGCGTACCCAATTGTTCGGAGACGGGAAACCACTATTTTTCAAAGGACTCTAAAATCAAAAACTGTGGCTGAAACCAATAAGACGTGTTGATTTTATACCTAAAAGCCAATCAAGGTTACGTAGAAAACATTTCAAGGAGAGTGACTACAATAAATTCAGTAAATAATATTCTCTTTAGGTCCGATGTCTGAATAATGTTTTAATAATCTTGCTACTTAAGTGTTTCGCCTTAAAAGTATTTGTTTTATTTATTTTACAGGGGTAGAACATCTACACATTTTTTTTTAAGTGGTATTCCTTCTATGTTCCCATGGAAGAAAAGCCTGTTTCAAAACAGGCTTTATCCAGAGAAGGACGTCTTAGAGCTCGCAATTGCAGAAAAAGTTTGTTTCAAGAAAAGCCTTCAACGTTACAAAGGCTAGGTTATGTTGTACCGCTGCAGGGTCACCATGAGGAATGTACTGTTGCTAAAGTCTCTGAAAATATAGAAATTCATATGTGACAAGATTTAGAATCCACATCAGCTGATTCATGGATAACTAAAACATATCGTGAGCAACACAAATCCTACTAATATTATAAATGTGAAAGTTTGTGAAGATGTTTGTATGTTACTCAATAACCCCAGAACGGCTGAACGGATCTGGGTGAAATTTAGCACAGAGATAGATTATAGTCTGGAATAGCACATAGGCTACTTTTTATCCCGGGAAAATATACGGTTCCCGTGGAATAAATTCCAAAATCCACGCGGGCGAAGTTGCTGGCAAAAGATAGTATCACATATTTTAAGATTGTTCTCTAGAGAGCTGTTGTTAACTGACAATGAATTAGTAAATTTGTATATATTATATTTATATAATTAGTAAAAACTATGTTAAAGAAGCGAATCCAAAAGGTGCACCTTACCTTTCGATCTAATCAGTTTTCCATCCTCGTAAAGAGGCGCCGGGTTTCTTCAACTTTCCTCTAATTAACTCACTGACCCGCCATGTGTAATACATCATTAAAGGCACTATTTTCATATATTTTAATTCATAAAACGTAAAAATAAATACACTGTTGCAAGCATAAATACGGTCAAAGTCTATGACAAGGGCACTACCTATGGCAGCGCCATCTATAATTGGCTTTTACCGGCCGGCCCCATTGCTATAGCTTCAAAGTGACATTGACATGATCACGTGACATTTCGATAGTTTATGTCAACCCCATACATTTTTTGGATTTTTTGGCTTTTCTACTAGCGTCATCGCTAATTGAATGTTACTTTGTCTTAGGTTCCTGAAAAGAAATGCCAAAATAAACTTACGAGGTCATGGTCTATTTTAAAGTTCTTTTTACCTTAGTGTTTTCACTACATTGTTAATGAAAATAAATAGAATACTTCCCATAAGTAAAGTGTCTTCTGTGTATTCAAGCTGCTCTCAATAAAGCCTTAAAATTGCTTTTAAAATATTAAAAAATAATGTCCCAGGCAAGTTCATTGTCTCATTAAATTTTGCATAATCTTCCTACCTGTTTTTTTTTTTGGAAAAGAATTTTTAAATGAGCCTGAACCTTTTGAATCATTGGTCACAGTTTTTGTCTATTACAATACTTTTTGGAGGTAAAATCTTGACCGCAGTAAGAAGCTTCATTAAAATACTACATACTAGTTTACTGACATTTACAAATGATAATAATAATATAATCTCAATCAAATATTTTTCACACTACCTGTTCGCTAATATCAAATTATCTGTCATGCAAACCTAACCAAAAGTAAGTCATTAAAGCCTAGGCTCTAGTCAGGCAACAATATTGTTCTGAATAATTATAACGCGCTGGTGAATAGTGAGATTTGAATTTGGAATCTCAACTAAAAAAAATCGAAAAAAAAACTTTTACGATAAAAAAAATTAAAAAAACTTTTTTCTATTCCAGAGTTGTTACTTCATATGTTTTAGTTGCCGTTGCCAAACAAAGTAATAACGCAATTTAATTAATAGACATAATATATTTTATTGGAATAATAAGTCAAAATAATGTATATAATAATGTAGATAAAACAAAAATTTAAGTTATCAGTGGCGGTAATGGCCACATGTCATTACAACAGCTGATCGGTGGTTGTGACACGTTACAGTGTTGGATTTGGGCGTTATATTTTTTATCATATCGAATTGGTGTTTATTATCTCGCAGCAGGTGTGAAAAGTAGAGTATTCTCCTCGGGTATAAATGTGTCTGCGTCTTTTGCGAGCTTGAATCTCTCGCTGCTCTCAGGATTCTAGACATGATATCCTTGCTACGCTCAGGAGTTAATTCTAGGGCTCCCACGCTGCGCTCGGGAGCTCTAGAATCGTTAGTTACGTTTGAGATCTAATATAGCGTCCGTGACATAAGACACTGCTTTATCCCCTTAATGAATAATCTACTAAGTATTCATAAAAATATCTCTATTTAACTGTTCCCTAACTCCATTCCTATTTTACCAGTGCTCTATTCTAAAAAATGAGGATCAAAGGTACGATGTTTTGTAGGCCGAAAGATGATCAATGTAAGGTATTAACAATAAAGGGAAACCACCCGCGACTACCTTTCATCTGCTATGATTAATTCAGTGAAAACTTTGCTGGGAAATTTTTTGTTGTATTTTTTCCGAATGGATAGCCATGCCTTATATTTCTAGCCTGCCTTGTTTAGCTTTAGCTTTAACGAAAAATATTTGTGGAATATTAATATTTGACCTATGTATTCCGAATGAATTATTTAGTTCTCTTTTGTTAGCTGCCTCGATTATTTTATTTATATACCCTTTGATAAATCTTCTTTAAGGCCTATTCAAACCTAAGCGGTATTCGCTACCGTCTGCGGTATAGAAAACCGAGTGGGTATGCGGTAATATTACTGTTCATTCATCTGTACCGCTTTTGCCGCGAAACATAATACTAAATACCTAAGCGAAACCCGCGCGGTATTACCTCTACCTATAGCGGCAGCGAATACCGCTTAGGTTTGAATAGGCCTTTAAGAATTGAGAAATCGAGTAGATAGTTGTTTAATATTGTAGATAGGTCGTCTCTTGGAATCTATATACATAGGCTACCTCTTGCCTTTTGTTGGCTAAACTAAATTCAAAGTAAACTATTGTAGCAAGCCGTTTGCAGTCCGTGCTCAGATTGATAGTTTGCCTTTCAATATTGATTTAGCTAAATTTACATACTAAGGTAGGGACATCGATTTCAAAGGTATTGTTTAGAGAAAACAGAGGGTTTAAACTATCGTTGTTTGTGCAATTCAAAAACTTGACGGAGTCCAAAAGTTATTAATCGAAATGAGGTGGTCTCTTAATAGCCTCAATATCGGTCCCAGTACATACTCCTTGATCCTCTCAGTAATGATTTCCATCTGTCTACGTTCGAAGACCGTACGGTGCTCTTGAACCAACAGACGGATCCTATTCTTATCCATATCAGGCTTCCAAGTACTAATCAAACCCTCATCGCTCCTTTGACATTGCCTGCATCTCATCGTCACATAATCCTTGTCGAAATATGGCTTCAATTTCGCAGCCATCAGAATTACTTATTATTTTATTTCGTCAGAATTATAGTTTTCATTAAAAACTTGTATCAAGTTTTGCTGCAAATATTTGAGAGAGTATTGTTCGATTTGCGCTACGAAGTTGTCGAGTCGGGAGAGTTTCGGGTCGAAGAGTATATTATAAGCGAGTGTCGACGTTCGCCGCCCAGCCCTCTAAAGCCGCCATACGTTTCAACAAGTCTGGGTCTTGTAGGATCTGTGGAGGCTTTTAAGTGTCCACAACGAGGGGCTCTGGAAGTGCCACTTGCGTCGTTCTAGAACTTAATCCTTGTGAGTCTTGGTTTCTAATCTAAAAGCTTAATTACCTAAACTACACAGTTTCTAAATTTCTTTGCCAAATTCATAAGAAATTTTTAACTTCGCGAGCTAACTTAAGTAATGCTAGAACATACAGTACTTCTACTTGAAATAGAATAGAAGTAGTCCATGTTCTCAACATCAAATTCTCACTACAGAAAACAGGTGTTAGTTCGTGTTAAACAAAATTGTACCTGCTTACCTACCTAAAATTATATACTTACCTAATTGTTCATTAATTAATAATTGATATGGAGTGGCACCGAGTGGCCGTGTCTGACCCCGTTAACCCCGCGATGGTTTGCTTGGATGGTTGCTTGCCGTGATGGTTTGGTTGTTTAAGGGTTCAACAAATGCTTGTAAACTGTTTTTGAATAATATAAAAAAAAAAACAAGTCCATACATTAAAATGACTAACGAAATAAATAAGTATATAATTAATCAAGTACAGAAAAGTTGGTTCGACAGTTAAACGGTGGCGCGTCCACTTAAAAGAGGGAGGCTGAGGGTGTTAATGGGCAAAGAAGCGCTCTTTATATAATTATCAAGAGCTTTCCCTTTGGGCGCTATAATTCTTAATAAGCCCGTTTTATTAAATTTGTTAATGTTGTACTAGATTAATTTTTAGCTGTTTGTTGCTGTGCTGAAAGGTTTTTCGCTCTTTATTACGTGTAAATATTACTATATACCTTACTAACTTCTGCCCGCAACTTCGTCCGCGTGAAACATATAGTATATCCAATGATACTCGGCAATACTAGTGTACCCATTAGCAAAAGAATTTTCGGAATCGGATCAGTAATTCCGAAGATTACGGACTACATACAAACTCACAAATTTTATATTTTTTAGGGTTTTGTACCTCAAAAGGGAAAAACGGAACCCTTATAGGATCACTCGTGTGTCTGTCTGTCTGTCTCTCCGTCTGGTGTCTGTCTGTCTGTCTCTCCGTCTGTCACAGCCAAATTGCTCCGAATCTAATGGACCGAATAAGTTGAAATTTGGTACACATATACGTAGTATTGTAATATCTGGGACATATGTATTTCTGTGACCCAAACACGGACGTGAAACGTAAATAAATAAATTTTGAATATGGGGGTCAACTTTGGGGGGCAAATAATTATATTTATATGTAAGTATATCTTTATATTTAAATAAATATTTATTCCTCATCTCTCGCTGTTGCACCTACCACGGTTTGTCTCTGCATCACCCAAAGGTCGACTGGTAGAAAATGCCTATGGCATTAAGTCCGCTTCTGTACATTTTGTGTGCTTAAAGTATTAAATAAATAAATACATAAGAAAATAAAATAAAAAAGTTTTCTAAACTGCACCGTGTGACATATCAAATGAAAGGGCTTACTGTAAGAGTCTCAAATGCATTTTTTTATAATTTTAAAATAAACCATTTTAAAGTTATTTAAGAAAATAGACGAAAATTGACCATTCTTCCCCTTTATCTCCGAAAGTACTGAGCCAAAAATTTTGAAAAAAATATAGAAAATAGTTCAATACCTATAGATTACAGGAAAACCTATAAGAAGTCGATGGTCTTAAAACAACTTGGTAAATGTCTCAATATTGTGCGTACAAACTTTTCTACAAACTATTCCAACTACAAATGTCCATAGTTAAACAAAAAGGATCCAACCCATATTAGGTGTAATGTGAGTTGGATCCTTTTCGTTTAACTTTGGACATTTGTAGTTGGAATAGTTGGAATATATGGGAGAACATGTTTTTCAACTACAATGTTAAGTTTTTCTTGGGAAAAATTCATCCCAACTACGGAACCCTTCATTGTGACTGACCGGTGACACTTGACCGGTTTTTTTATAATACTTATTAGGTTAGATAACGCTTTCAGGATGCTGTCTGTTAGAACCGCCATTATACTATGGCGCGTCTAACATGTTTATGGAAATTTTGATGGCTTTCAAGACATCATGAGAAAGAGAGTGACCTCATCACCGTATTGCACTGTATTCGAACAAGCTCCAACAGCATTCTAAAAGTAATAGCGGACAGATTGTTACTAGTTAGAAGATTTCAGTTTTGGTCCCATAGTAAAAGTTGTTCATAATGATGAGTACAATGACCCAAAAGAGGTTGATCGTTATTACAGTTACATCATGTACAGCCGCAGTATTAATTTACTCCATGAAAATATTTCAGTGTTTTGTGCATTTTATACATACAAGCCGTGACGGCGAACTTTCTTACCTACTAACTTTCATTCCCTATTTACACCCATTTAGGGAAATAATTTTCAAAATACCCTGTCTTAGTGCTCACCTGCGTTACTTGAGAATAAGCAGAATCTATGTTGTTCCCACTGCTGGGACACAGGTTCTTTCTGTGGGAAAGACTGGGCCACAGTCCACCACGCGGGCTCAGAGCTGGTTGGTGGATGTCGACATATCTTCGAATTTTTAGTTCTAGGACACGCCGATTTCCTCACGATGGTTACCTTCACTGTTTTCAGAGCAGAGGCTCATTGGCGACGTAAAACTGGTGGATACCAAGCTTCACAACTTGGCTCATCGCCGCAAGGTTGCCTGCTTGTTGGTCTTCTACAGATTGTACTTCGGTGAGAGTGCTTAAGAACTCCACGATCTCATTCCACCGGCCCCCATTACCATCGGACATCTAGACGCACTGCTAGTTATCATACCTACCTCGTTGCTATTCCACCAATTCACGCTAAGCGTTTCCAAACGTCATTTATAATGCGCACAGCAAAAGAGTGGAACTCTCTACCTGCGTCGGTGTTTCCGAACGCATACAACCCTAATATCTTCAAAGTGAGAGTGAACAGGCTTCTTCTGGGTAAGCTCACTCCATCGTCAACATTGTCTCTGTCGCCTCCGAGCTTAGACTAGAGTCAAGAGCAAACCTAACTCAAAAAAAAGTGGTGATGAAATAATTTACACGAACTAAAGGGGCTGATTGGGTTCGAAGCCTAACTCTTGCGCACTTCCTGCTTCTAGATCCAACGTAAACCGTTGCGTTGTCTGTCAGTAAATATTTATATAAATTTTAGTGATCGTACAATGGGTTGATATAAGAATCTATTGAATAGAGATGGGTAGCACACTCTTTTAAAATGAGGATCTTGTGAGGCACTTTTTTTACAAAGTGTGCTAGCACACTGTGCTACCACGAATGAGATGAGGCTGCTAGTTATGTTCTGTGAGTGTGTAAGTGAGTCGCGTGTGACTCGCCGCGCGATCTGCGAGTCGGCGACTCGGCGAGTGTGGAGTGTAGTGACGACAACGCGATACGGCACACATACGCGGGAGAGTAGGCACACGCGCTGACTAACACAGCTCGCACGAGTGATGACGAGGGAAGAGAATTGAGAATGTTTACGTGACGTCGTCATACGAACAAAAGAAAACGACAGCCATTAAATTTAGACCTTAATTCCATTGCTTAGAATAGTAGATTCTATATTATACGTACGTACAATGGAACAAAATGTTCTGTGTAGCTAATCTGTGGTGTGTGCTAGCACATCAAAATAAAAAGAGTGAGTGACTATTTTTATCCAATTGAGTAGCTACAACTGTGGTAACACATGTGCTGAGTTACCCAACACTACTGTTGAAAGTGGAGGAGCCAGGAGTTTCGATTTACGTAGTACAGAAATGTTGAATTTATTCAACGTTAAATTTTCATTTATTGATTTCGTTCGACGAAAACCACATAATTCTGTAATTAGAGCACCGTACATACAAAGTACCTAGTAATTGCTCCCACACAACACAACTTATCAAAAAAAAAAAAAAAAAATTAAATCGACTTCAAAAAGAATCGAACTCAAAATTATGAAATAACTTTAATTTCGGAAGTCGGTGTCTTGGGATCTGTATTTTAGTTTTTTGCCACCGACTTCCAAAATTAAAGTTATTTCATAATTTTGAGTTCGATTCTTTTTGAAGTCGATTTAATATTTTTAAATTATTTTTTATTTCGTAATTTTTAGTTTTTGGTAAAATCTGGAATATTTGTTTGTAATAAGTATTTAATGGTTTTGTTATAAATATTGCACTATAATTTGACCACGGTTTTGAGATGTTTTCCCTTTGACACCACACTTGTAGCTCGTATCAATAACCCAAGCCGCCACACTTACACGTCCATTATTTTGAAAACTACTTAACCGATTTTGATCTTGACTTTGAACTTTCATGCAAGTAAATGTAAGCCAACAAAAAAGAATGGTCACGATCTGATTAATAGTTACATAGAAATGCGTGGACAAACATACATACATACAAACATACATACATTTATAAAATTTTGTATATTTGTTTGGAAGCCCTAATAGATTATCATTTGTGAAAATATTGCAGTTCCAATAATATACATACGTGTCGAATTGATACCTCCTTTTTTTGAAGTCGTTAAAATGTAAGGTGAAGTGTGGCCGAGCTCTCCAAAACTATTAAGTACCTACATTACTCGTATTTCAATTGTGTTTATTTTTTATCGCTTTTTATTTAGCGATCTTGAGAATATCGTTGGACGTAGAGATGACTGATGATGTCGCCTACCTGATCATGTTTTTACTTATTTGAATAGAAGTAAAGGAATATAAATGTTGAAAGCTAGGTCATCCTAACTATTTACATTACTGACGACCAATAAACACTTACCTGGTCATCGTCAGACCTTCAGAACGTATCATGTAGTAGCAATCGTGCTCAATAAATGTTGAAAGCTGCATCATCATAACTATTTCCGTAACTGAGAACCTTATTTTGGAATGCTTTCCCTTTGACACCACACCCGTAGTTCGTATCAATAAGCCAGGCCGTCACACTTACACGTATTAGTCCATTATCTTGAAAAGTACTGAACCGATTTCGATGAAACTTTCACTGTGCCCTAAGTTGAAGTAAATTTAAGCCCACAAAAAAGAATGGTCACGATCCGATTAATAGTTTCGGAGAAATGCGTGGACAAACATACATACATACAAACATACATGAAATTTTGTATATTTGTTTGGAAGCCCTAATAGATCATCATATGTGATTATCTCGCAGTTCCGATAATATTACATACATACGTATCGAATTAATAACTCCTTTTTTGAAGTCGTTAAAAATATTCAGAAATTGGCATTCCATATAAAGTAATAACAGACGCACAGGTCGATCGAACAGGTTAAGCTACGTTTGCCGCCGTTGGTCTATGAATATGTCTATGGATATGGATCTTTACATACCAAGACATACACCTCCGTGCCTCGGAAAGTACGTTAAGCCGTTGGTCTCGGCAGTCATTCGTGGATCTTGGACAGTCGTTACGGGTCGCTAGAAGCCCGAAATTCTGACAACCAATTGACCAGTTTTACCAAGGGATGTCGTGTTACCCAGAAACTGGGTTGTGGAGGTCAGATAGGCAGTCGCTCCAAGTAAAATGCTGGTATTCAGCTGCATCGGGTTACACTAAAAGCCGACCCTCACATTGTTGGTAAAAGCTAGGCAGATGATGATATTAAAAGTACTTCATTACTTCATTATTGTCTTCTTTACAACGTGACTCATACCCAAATTGTTATTTTGATTTATGTATATACTAAAACTAGGTATAAGGTACTTTACTAACACTGCGGATCTCTGTTATCTGATTATTTTGAAATAAATTAAATTAAATTACTTGCCTGCCAATGTATCAAAAATGTTCGCTATTGTAAGGTACGCCCTGATAAGTACTTTCATTCAATTGCCCTCAGTAGCATTTAATTTTTTTTTATTTTTTATTTTGAGATGGGTTTGCTCTTGGCTCTAGTCTAGGTCAGAGGTGACAGAGACAAAGTCGACGATGGAGTGAGCTTACCCAGAAAAAGCCTGTTCACTCTCACTTTGAAGAGATTAGGGTTGTATACGTTCGGAAACACAGACGCAGGTAGTGAGTTCCACTCTTTTGCTGTGCGCATTATAAAAGACATTTGGAAGCGCTTAGTGCGAATTGGTGGAATAGCAACCAGGTAGGGATGGTAACTGGCAGTGCGTCTAGATGTCCGGTGGTAGAAGGGGGCCGGTGGAATGAGGTCGTGGAGTTCTCGGGCACACTCTCCGAAGTACAATCTGTAGAAGACCGATAAGCAGGCAACCTTGCGGCGATGAGCCAAGCTATGAAGCTTGGCATCCACCAGTTTTACGTCGTCAATGAGCCTCTTAGCTCTGCGTTCCACCGAGTCAAGCGCGGCTAGTTGGTACTTAGCTGATCCATCCCAAAGGTGACTGCAATACTCCATGCAGGATAATTTGTTAATTCCTCGAGGTCGTGTAAAACATTTAGGGACAATGAACATTGTTCGTAATTTATCCGTACTTATCAATAATGCTCGCTAATCTGTAAGTGTAACGATTCCGTGGGAGACAAATTCAATTACTGCTGGCGTCGGAAACTAAATAAATGCGTTCATTTTGTTTGAACAGATTTGTGACTTCATGATACTTACTTGTAATAGCAAATTTTAAATAAACCTACCTTTTTGTTTTCGGTGAGATGAGAACCGAAAGGCGCCTGTACTTTGAGGATAAGACCGGGGAGTGTGGGAAGTATGAGATTCGTACCTCACTAAAAATGAGAAAAAAATGGGATTAAAATTAAAATGAGAAAATGTTTGATACTTAGATAAAATCATTATTCTATAATTTACCCCATGGTACGAGTCAAGTAAATATGGTGTGGATATTTACTTGACTCGTACCATAGGGTGAATTATAAAATAATGATTTTATCTAAGTATCGAACACTTTCTCATTTTTAATTTTAATCTCATACAATTCTAAACCTTAGATTCATAGTAATTGGTAACAAAAAATCATGGAAAAAAACCAACCATTTATTTCATTAGAAACTTCCTTCTAATTAACAATCCGGTGATTCCATTTTAATGTTTATTGGAAGGCTCTACATAAAGAACGGTTCGTAATTGTTGCGGCCAAGCGATGTCAGAACGTCGGTAATTGCTTTTACTCGATTAATCGCTTCCGAAGCTGCTGCATCGAGGTATTTATCTAATTAGCTAGCTTTTATATCTAGCTAGCATTATGTTAGAGCTGGTAGTCATGGAGAGATTTCGAGTTGAATAGATTTTCCAATCAGACCCGCTAAAATTTTAAAATATAAAATTATTCATTAATTGCATATCTTGATTTGATAAGTGGCTCTTATTCCAAAATAAACTCTTTTAATTAGTAACTGCAAAAATCAAAAGGATACCCAATTTAAAAGCGGTAGAACAGAATACATTAATTAATTGATTGATAAAAGAACAGGTATATAAGTACCTGCCTGTAAAATTTAACGAGTTTCACCATTTTTGTACAGCTGCAGGGTATAAAAAAGTAACTTTATATTCTTTGTTATACCAGAGTTTGCTCAAAATACGAGGAAATTAAAAATTACCAGCAGTCCAGGGGTGCTCTGCTCTTAAAGTAAAAGTACGAAAATAGAAATGGTTCTATTTGCGTAGTATTAGATGCTCAACGAAGTGCACAGAGTTATTTATAAAGACTAGGGACTATTATAAATAAGGACTGGAGTCAACAAATTACTACTTGGAATACCTAAAGGTTTACTTTTAGGCTAAAGGCATTTATAGGCCTTAAAAATTAAGCATCTAGCTGACATAGAGGCGAAAATAGATGCACCACTGTGGTCTAGAACACCACCTGCCTCAGATCCGGAGGTCCCGGGTTCGTTTCCCAGCAGGGGCATAATTTTCTGCTCAGTTCGTTTGTTGGTGGTAGGGATTGTTCTAAGTCCGCCTGATTACCACCACTATCTTATCTAAGTCTGTCGCCATAACAACAAACAATGTTAACAGCATTGTTGTATTTCGGCAGTTGATGTAAGATAGCCAGTTCCTCTGTGGTTGAGGATTCCGGGTGAAGCTCGCTTCCATCTTCGGCCTGATCATCACTTACCATCAGGTGAGATGAAGGCCACGAGCTTCCACGATGAGGTTAAAAAAAAACAGTTTTCAAAATCATGGGCTTTTTTTTTTGCTTCGGTAAAGTTAGTCACTTTTTTTAAGGAGACTATTTTCTTGAGCTTAACTGTAAAAAAATAGAAATATCTACTTATTATGTCTACATAGCTACCTAGTTTAACTGATAATCCATAGATAAAGTTAGAGCTGCTTTTGACAAACCCCAAATAGCTGAGTATATCAGTGTAAATTATATGTGTTACCATAAGTGAAGGTACCGTATTTTATAACAATATTGATTTACATAAGGTCTAAAAATAAGTCTGAAAGTGACACCTGTGACTGAAAAGTTGTGTGGAAGTCGGTTGTCACCCATGACAACCAATGACTTTCACCAGTTGGGCATGTTATGTGGAGGAATGAGAAAAATGCGTCAGGAAAGTTTTGAGTATGAATGTGGATGGTTATACGAGCAGGGGAAGACCAAAGAAACGATGGATGGGCTGTGTGAAAAATGATATGGTTAGAAAGGGGGCGACTACCGAGATGACGACTAATAGGGAAGTATGGAAGTAAAATAAATGTTGCGCCGATCAAATAAATTGTAATAAGGGCTGGAGAATGATGAAGGCATACATGTATCTTCTCTGATTTACATATTTAAGAACATAAAGGGAATAGATACATTAAGAAATTGGAGATAAGTCGAGTCTTTTGACCGCCTTTAGAAAACGCCTTTATTAACATTATATTCATATTGAATATTACTTATAGGATATACGAGCCATTGGTATTTGAACATCGCATACGATTGACTTATCTCAGAAAAAGATTAGATGCTCAAAATAATAAAAGATATAACTGTATACTTAGGTACGTCGTATCGAGAGCTTTGTTGAACTACGGACAAAATCAAATTGGTATAAACAAGTCATAAATTGATTTGATTTCAATATCAATTTGATTTGATTTCAATTTGAGAGAACTAGTGCAAAACGGTAAATTACTTATTTAAGTACTTACTGGTACTTATCTATTGGAAACTGAGGAAATAATACTTGAGTCAACCTGTTTTAACAAAAAAATTAACTGATCAAAAGATCTAAGTATGGAGGAGTAAATACATACTAGTACTTACCAGTTAATATAATGAATCAATAATATTAATTCAAAAATAATTACTTAGCAATATACTAGTGACCCGTCCCTGCTTCGCATGGTTTGTACCACTTGACAAAACATCTAGATTTCTTTATCAAACGTAACTGTAACAATAATGCATTATTACTCATAAACCATCCGGAATAAATTCTTTAAATGATGGTGAAAACTGCATCAACATCCGTTTCTTAAGGTGCTTCCACATAACAGTTAAAAAATGTTAGATAACATTATATAACATTTTTAACACGAAAACTTTTTTTGACATTCACTACTAAGTTAACTATATCGTTTTTTATGTTTTCAAAGCTATTAATATTTAATAACATTTGTTATAAAATGTTATGTTTTGCGATAAAATGTTCAGATAGATAGATAATATCGAGGGTTCACGGGCTATTTGGATTAAGCGACATGTTTGAAACTTTACAGGAGAGCATTTCAAAGTTTCATTATTTGGAAAAACAGAACATTGTGAAAAAGTATCAATATTTTTACAAAAAGGTGGCCTCTCGACGGTTAATAATTAATAGTGTACGAGTATATCTCCGTTCTTTACGTTTTTCACTTTTAATGCAGGTAGATATGATAATAACTCAATATCGGCCAGGATGTCGCTTAACCCGTGAACCCACATGTGTCATACATACAAGAAAAGACATGCATGCAAGATGGTAACAATATTATTAGGTACAGACATGTTTTCCACTAGCAAAATGTTTACTAACATTTTTTAACTTCTGTGTGGAAGCACCTTAAGAAACGGATTTTGATGCAGTTTTTACCATCATTTAAAGAATTTATTCCGGATGGTTTATGAGTAATAATGCATTATTGTTAAAGTTACATTTGATAAAGCTCCTGTGGTTATGAAAAACTACGCGATCACACAGACACGAAGAGCAACTTTAATTTCGTCCGCTTTTGTGCCTTTAATGCGCACAAAGATTAATAAATAAATAAATAAATTTATAATGTGTTTATTACCTACCTAAGTTATAACGGAAAGCATAAAGTTTTATAATGCACATACATAGGTAAATATAACATCACGCCTTGTTCCTCCGAAGGGTTGGCTTGGGAAATTTCCTTTGATTTGTTAAGAATTAAAATACAACAACTTATAATGTTTTTATTTATCTCGATGAGGATTAAACAAGTTCCGACCTGACGTCGTCCTAACTAATATTACCTTTTAATTGAGAAAGTGAGTTTGTTTGTTACGCTTTCACGCTAAAATGGCTTAAACAATTTGGATGAAATTTGGCACATGGGTAGACCATGACCTGGAGAAGGACACAGGCTACTTTTTATCCTGGACCGCAGACGAAGTCGCGGGCGAGAGCTGGTATCTCCATAAAGGATAATATAATATTAAATAAGGAAGGAATCTCTATGACTACAAAGGTTGACAGACTCTCCATGCAATACTTTTTACACGAAAGAAAATGCATTTCATATTATGAAAGCTAAGGGATGATCCTCAACACCGAACCAACTGCTCTCAGCTTCGGGGTAAATTAAATTTCTGTACTGCATTAGTACACTCAGCTCTAATAATAAAAATAATGATATTCACCGCTCGCATAGTGCAGTGGAGTCTGACTTAATTGAATTTTAAAATGTATTGTTTGGGAATAAAATTTAGGTAACTTAAAATATTACGGTGAAAGTATTTTTGAGCCTTGACTTAAGTTATGGCTGTGAAAACTTACATATAATATATAAAACTTGACACTTTTATGCCCCGATAGGTTAGGCAGAGCTGTTTACCAGGAGGTTGAAAAGTTTTGAGCCTAGGTACCTATATATATATCAAACATTAGATTGCTTACAAGCATATGAATTGAACACAAATAATAAACAATAATACTAATAATAATGAAATGTGTAATAAATAATAACCAATATGTGATATGGAAATAATAATTACTATGCTAAATTGTTCTGTGTATTTATGGTAGAACAAAAGCATTTTTTATTTTATTTTCATAATGACACTTAAAGGTACTTAACTTTCAGCCCACCTGGTAAGTCCCATGTAACAGAGGATGAGCTTATTTGCATCAACCGGGTACAAATCCAGACTCCAGGCTAATACCCAATAACACTTTGCCCAAGCCTGGGAAACGAACCCAAGACCTCATATCCAGTAGTAGTGCTTGCTACCGTTAGATCACCGAGACAGGCGTTTAATCAGTCTATATAAGGTGTATCTATTCATACACGAAATCTCTAAAGGGGTCATTGTACTCATCATTATGAACAAGTTTTTCTTATTTATAAACCTGAAATCGCGAAGAAAAACTCAGCTGTTCCCTACATTTTAACGAGGTATGCGAACATAAGTATAGGGATCAGCTGATTTTTCTTTGCGATTTCAGGTTTGGTCTCACAGTAAAAGTTGTTTGTAATGATGAGTACCTCTTAAGAGATTTCGTGTATGAATAGATACACCTTATATTAGAGTAATTACCTACAGGTGACACAATGAATGATATTCCACATTATATCAAACTTTCGGACAAAAATACCAAAACTACAGATGTTCTGGGACACGTTTTGCTGTCATACTCCGACTCTCGGAGTCACTTCATGTTGCTAGGGTCGCGTAATTACAAAAACTATTGGTCGGATCGTATTACTGAGCTGTCATTGATTACGTGGAGTGTGAACGAATGCGACCTTCATTAGATGTCACTTCGGTGCGGTTTGAAGCACTCTGATTGGCGGTGCGCGGTTTAGGCTGTGTTTACATGGGTATTGTCTCATGTATCAGCTTGGTTAGTTAGGTAATATTTGCGCTGTGAATGGCATGTACGACGGTGAACCAGATTTAATAATCGATTTACTGAATTAGTTTTATTTAATAACAAAATACCCCTCCCTATTATTATGAATAGACACACACTACATCAGGGGTGTCATACTGGATTCTCTATAGGGCCTTTTACAAAATGAAGGTCATGCTTGCGGGCCACAGTCAATAAAAATTTTGAAAAAATAATTAGTAAATGGAATTCAGAATAAGAAAGAATAGAATTAGAATAGAATCAGTTATTCAAATACTAAAGTGGCTCAATCATTATACATATGACTAGATTGTAATAATATTAGCACCAGACTATTTCGGGATCAAGATTAGGATTGAGATACTTACCTAGATTATTAATTTCGGGTATAAGTAAAAATCTTTAGGTCTTGTCGCGGGTCACGGGCCACTATTGATAAGGATTCGCGGGCCGTATGTTTACATGGTTATTTAAATTTATTTCCACAAACAAATATTTATTCCTCATTTTTACAAGGATCCCGGGAGACTTGAAACGATTTATTTGTTTAACAACCGTTGTGACTTTAGTTCATGTCTCGAGTGATATTTTTCAGCAAATGGTATTAATTCTAATCAGCTTTGTCAATCATATTAATGGAAGGCTGTGAGAAAATCCCAAGATTTATTGTAATTCTCAGCCTACAGGGAATTATAATCTATCAGCATCATAATAAAGTCTTAATTAAAAATTCAGTGGCTTTCAGTGCAATCGACTTGTGACTTTTGTAGAAGACAAAGGGTTGTTTAATTGAGTTTGTTGAGTTCTTAGGGTTTTTTTTTTTTATATTTGAGGAGTTGGCGAACAAATCCGGACTTGTCTTGTAATTGATTTTTTAGAGTAAAGGTCAAAAACCAAAATAAGCTAAAGTTAATTCGGTAGAATTTTAAGTAAATGAATAATGTATCAAAATTTAATCCTGGATCTGGCTTTAGTTCACTAGAAACCCTATCCCCTTTTTTTTGGAGCATTTCTATTCATCCAACTAGACAAGGACAAGTCCGTTTCTGTAGTGCTATTCTGTACAAATCTCACCGTGAAAACTTAGGTGAGGTGAGCGTAAAGTAAGCTGTCAATAGTGTCAATCCATAGCACCAGGTGGAATGACAGCTCTCTTCAAGCTCACTGCACCTAAGTTTTCACGGTGAGATTTTTACAGAATAGACCGGCTGATCGAAAACACTGTTTTAAACTTTCTTTTGAGGCATATATGAGGGAAAATATTACGTTAGCAAATATAAGATACAAAGAGCGCAAAAAAAAAAACAATAAAAATGGAGTGCGTGGACAAGTCCGGATTTGTTCGCCAACACCTCATTTTATACGTACAATGTGTTTTACTAGTCCATGAAAGACCAAGAACAGTATAGCTTCATGTAGGTTTGACATGTTCCAAAACACTACGTAAGTCATCACATTCACGTTTATAAACAATAGAAAGGTCCGTTTATTGGTGTAGATCTTTGCGTTGCTAAGCGCATCACTTCAGAACGACTGGACAAAGGACGATGCCAGAATTTGTATGAACTCTGGTCCCACCCTCCAATAGCTACAAGTAATACATCGTTGGATAGGTCTTTTTGAGCTGAACAAAAGTTACAACGGCACCAAGTTCCAAATCTTAGTCCGTTCAGAGTTATGTATTATTAAACATGTCAGTTTAACAATAGGGAAAAGTATTATACAAAACCACTTAATCAAAACTCATTTATTTACGTAACACGTCCGTGTTTGGGTCACAGAAATTGCTATTTGTACATAATTTAAACTTAATCCGTCAATTAGATTCGGAGCAAATTGGCTGTTTGGCTGTGACAGCCGGACAGACAGACACACGAGTGGTCCTTTAGGGGTTCCGTTTTTAGGGTTCCGCACCTCAAAAGGAAAAATATATATAATATATATATATATACATACGTGTCGAATTGAGAACCTCCTCCTACTTTTTCGTCTGTTAAAAAAAAAACCCAATTTCGAATACATTTTCCGATCGCATGGAATTCAGATTCAGAACGTAATGCAAAGCCACACATAACGCGAAATATATTATCGTGAACGAAAATACACATTATGGCATTCCAACATTATATCTGGCATATTTCTTTTTCCATTTGGCAACGGAATTCTGCGAACATCCAGCTTGAGTACAAAGAGTAACCCCGAGTCGAGATTTTCCCAAAAAATACTGACAGATTTCCAGAACCCTTCAACAGGACCGGTGTTATTTTTTATTAATGTGAAATTTTGAATTTGTTAATGGACATTGTCAGAAGCAAGTAACGGATGTTTTACACAAAGAGCTCTTAGAATTAGTTCATTTGAAGAATTATTAGTCTTCGCTGAAAAGTTCACGTTATAAACATATTATCTTTGTTTTTTCGTTAAAATTACAAGTGTGTCCTGTTTTTTGTTAGGTACGTCATTTTCTTTTTGTTTTGTGTAAACTTAGATCGATATTTAATGGTTTCATTTCGCAACTTTTTTCAAACAATGCATTATAGGCTGAAAACTCTAACCATTATCTCTGTGGTCCTACTTAGGTTTTATGTTACTATAGTTTAATATATGTACGAGGGGTGATCAAAAAGTAATGATAATCGGGTAGTTCCAGTGCACATAAAAATAAAAATAAAATTTCCTTTGCTTGCTCATATACCCACTAGGTTAGCATAAAAAATCATATAAATAGGCTACGATTCCCGGGAGGTACATTCATTTGAATACGAACAGTCGAAGAGATAACATCAAAATGGAGAAAAACGAAAAAATCAAGTACCTCTGTTTGAAAAAATTGTCTACCACCGTATGTATGTATGTATACATACCGACTTAGTGGAAACATTGGGGGACTCTGCTCCTCCATATTCCACAGTTGCACGCTAGGCGAAGGAGTTTAAACTGGGCAGAACATCCACGGAAGATGAACATCGCGAAGGACGCCCATCCACGTCCCTCACTGAGATAATGTGAAAAAAGTCGAAGATGTCGTGTTGGCAGATCGGAGAGTAACCATCAGACATATAGTTGAGGTCACAGGGATCTCATATGGCAGTGTTCAAAGAATTTTCACGAACGAATTGCATATGAAAAAGGAGACCTTTATCATACGCAAATCGCGTTGAGTGTCGAGAATATTAACCGACGAGCAAAAGAAAAAACGAGTCGACATTTCGAGAGTGAATCTCGAAAAGTTCCAAGCAGATCAGGAAAAAATTTTGCCACGTTTCGTGACCATGGACACGACCTGGGTTCATCATTTTGATCCTGAAACCAAACAATAATCAATGACCTGGAAGCGAGCTTCCTCACCGACGCCGAAGAAATTCAAAGTGGGATTCAGTGGGAAAGATTATGGCGTCCGTTTTTTTGGGACGCTGAAGGAATAATTATGGTGGAATATTTAGAAAAGGGAGCCACTATTTCGGGCTCCTATTGATGATTGCGGAAATCTATTAAGGAAAAAAGACGCGGCAAACTGCGAGCTGGAGTGCTGTTTCACCAAGACAACGCACCAGCTCACAAAGCCGCAGTTGCGATGGCTGCCATTCGAGAATCGGGATTCGAACTGCTCGAACACCCGCCCTATTCGCCAGATCTAGCTCCTAGTGACTTCTATCTCTTTCCTCGGCTCAGGGAACACTTCCGGGGCAAGAAATTTGAAGACGATAGCGAAGTGATGACCGCTGTTGAGGGGTTTTTGGAGGGTCAAGACAAAGATTTTTTTTCTAAGGGAATTCTGGGTTTAGAAAAAAGGTGGACTAAATGTATTGACTTGTTAGGAGACTATGTAGAGAAATAAATATTTTTTTTTAACTATAATCACCGTGTTTAATATTCATTATCATTACATTTTGATCACCCTCTTATAAAGAATTGCTAACTGCCCAACTCTGTCCGCAATATACAAGGACCATTTTAGGTTTTCCTGCACATGCTTCAACAACTCGCTAAATTAAATTAAAAATATTTACTAGAGGCTAAATAAATTATCCAATTTATTGCATTAGCATAAAACAAACCTTGTAAATATTCAAACCCGCTAGAAGTAAGTTCTTGTGACTTTAAATATTAATTATTGTTAAGTTGGTTAACAACGAACATAATGAACTGTTGATGGAGACTTTATTTAACCTTTTCGCCGCCAACGTACACAAAACGCAATGCCTCGCCGAGCGCCAAGCTATAAATGTATAACTAAATATACAGTAAACAGTAGTGATGGGGATATCGTCATATCGATGAATAAGATTTGTACGCGTAAAGTTAAGATTTAAAGTTGATTTTACGAATATAAATAAAAACTGATTAAATATTTCCAGATTTGTTTTATTTCACAGTATCCTTAATAAGAAAAAACAGTATAATTTATGAGTATCAAAGAAACTAATACATAACTCAATTAGAACTATAAGGAATGGGGTACATCTCTATTTGTTTCATGATCTCATTCTTTAACTTCATATCAAGTTATTGGCACTGAGGGCACGTTGAATTCGATTCTGATCAGGGATGGGGTCTATGGTCTTTCTTTCTTCTATTTTTGTTTATTCCTGTGTTTTTTTAATAACTTCAGTCAACGTTTTTTACCGTAGGTATCTAAGTGGCAGAATTTTGAATTGTTTTTAAAGTGTTTTTGAAATGGAAAGTAAGTACCTATATATTTAAATTCTATCACGCTTGTAGCCGTGTACTTATCAAAGCATTGTTTTTAAGTGTTGTTTCTGTTCTTTTCTTAATTCATGTATCGGTAGCGTTTACCCATCTGCGCGCGGGGGACTCCGCGCACAGATTGCGTTTCTCTATTTACCCACGACGAAACGGAGCAGGTATATGCGTTTAGGTTGAGAGATGTTTGTGTGTTTGTGCAAAGTAATGTTCCCACCTATCTTCTAAGCTAATGATCCGATTTTGTGCTGCACTATGCCAAAGTGACCTTGACAGCCGCACGCCTATGACGTCACTGACCAACTTCTATAGTAGTTCGTGGCACTCGGTGGCGCACAGGGGCATAGACAACCAATTGTTTTGTAGAGATGGGAAAATAACTATCGACAAGAATTAGTAACAACTTTATAATTACGTATCGGCATCTACCTGAAGGTCGAAATTCATCTACTATCCTTTGTAATGAAGTAGATAACTAAGTTCATATTTTATTGACCTCAAAATGTTTTCGATATTCGTAACTTTCTGTATTTATAAATATTTCAATGGTGAAATCAACCTTTCACGGCACATCACTGGCCAACTTGATATGAAGTGATTGGCGTTCTGAGGAAAGTAACAAAATTCGGAGTTTCTGTTTTTGCCGATTTTAGGACAAACTAGGGCTTATTTTGGGTAGAAAAATAAAAAACAGGGTAGTAGACAGTGCTATCTTAAATAATAAAATGAAACAAAGCTTTTAATCACAGTAAATTTATTTTAATAAGATAATTAAAATGAACAACTTCTATAGAAGTTGTGGCGCTGGTGGCACGAAAATCCCGAACTTCTATAGAAGTGCTTGGCGGTGAAAAGGTTAATACTGGCTGGGTTACCCGGTTTTGCTCAGGGTGTTTACATGAGATTGTGTGGTAGTTGGAATAAAAGGATAAACTTTAAAATATAAGAGGTACATATTTTTTATTTGTTTTTATTCATTCCAACTAGCCGCGTTTGACTCGGTGGAACGCAGTGCTAAGAGGCTCATTGGCGACGTAAAACTAGTGGATGCCAAGTTTCACAGCTTGGATCATCGCCGCAAGGTTGCCTGCTTGTCGGTTTTATACAGATTGTATTTCGGTGAGTGTGCTCAAGAACTCCACGACCTCATTCCACCGGCCCCCTTCTATCACCGGACATCTAGACGCACTGCCAGTTACCATCCCTACCTAGTTGCTATTCCAACAATTCGCGCTAAGCGCTTCCAAAGATTTTTTATAATGCGCACAGTTTAAGAGTGGAACTCACTAGCTGCGTCTGTGTTTCTGAGCGCATACAACCCTAATCTCTTCAAAGTGATAGTGAACAGGTTTCTTCTGGGTAAACTCACTCCATCGTCGACTTTGTCTCTGTCGCCTCTGACGTAGACTAGACTCGAGAGCAAACCCATCTTAAATAAAAAAAAATAGCTGCACTTCACTTGTAAGAACTGACGTTCAAACCCACGACGGATCATGTTTTATATACCCCTATCAATGGGTACCCCACCCATACAAAAAAAAAAAAAAAACACCTCAAATGTTCCACAATGATCAGGGATGTTCCCGAACGTTGGAACCTACGACGGATCTCTCTTTACATCTCTATGCCCCTATAGGCAGCTCCAGCCATACAAAAATGGCTTCGAATGGTCTACAATGTTCCAGAATATTCCACAAATTCGAGAGTACTTAGGAATGTTCCGCAATGATCTGAGACATTCCAGACTGTTCCCGAAAATTCCGCAACATTCCAGAAAGTTCTGAGATGTTGTGGAATACTCTTGAATACTCTCGAATGTTCCGGACTGTTCTAGAAATTTCTAGAGGGTGAAACTTCCAGCCCTTGTATGTTCAAAAGCACGCCTTTCAGGTAAAAATGGAAAGCTTCTTCATGGATGGGGCATAGAGAGCTAACACACCATATAACTCCGTTGATCGTACCGGTACTCGTTTCTGAGCTTTAGCATGCACATTCTACACTTTCTTTTAATATAATATATGTAAAGAAATACGTACTATTTCTTTTGATTTTTATTCATGGCAGTTTGAAATTGCCGCGCTCCGCTGTTGATAGATCTGTGCTGTGACAGTGACGGTTCAATATAATAACAGTTTGATTTTACGTACCTATATGGTTAGAAAAACGTGGCGTGCGACCAAGCTAATTATAGTTAAAATACAAAATAGAGGAAAGGACATAAATATCGTTTCTTTCTTTGCAGGTAAATTTAGTTATTAAAATAAACTCGAATGTGTCTATGATAGAGTATGTAATTAATACAAAATAAGTCTTTCTTTGCAGAGCAACACAATTTGTTTATTTCCTCAGAATAAATATTTACACATTATATATATATTAAAAGAAAGTGTACAATGTGCTTTGATATTGATGATTCAATTTATGTAAAAGTGTGTATACCTACGTTAAATCAGAAGTATTTATTGACACCTTTGAAGTGAAATCAAACGATTATGGGTAATATCAAAGTGATAGGTATAGTGCACCGCAAGATTAAATTTAGCAGCATTCCTACACATGGATATTTTCTATTAATAAGCATAGTAAAATTTGTATCTGGTTCTATCATCTTTACCAGTGCCATGATTTATTAAAGACTACGTTCATAACGTGTTTTAGGTACCGTTTGCTAGCTCTCTGCAAAGTGAAACACCATTCTACACACTTCTGGGAAATTTCACCGTATTATTATAATATACCGAGGTTTTCCGCTGAGGGCAAATCAAATCAAATCAAATCGTTTATTTGTGATGCATGGGTTACATACAGGTGTTCGTTACATAATTATATACTCAATAATGTTCATTCCATGATCAGCCACTCGGGCATACAAATTATTAAATAATATAAAGAAAATGTGATTATAAAATACAATACAAACAACACAAATAAATACAAATACTAATGTCATTGAGGATTAAATGTAAATTATATTATTACTATTAGTCATGACAGACACAAGACAATCAAACATAATAAATTGTCGTCAAGGTCCATGAAACATTTAAAAAATTCTAGTCGATAAAAATTCATCAACAGAATAATAACAATTTTCTATAAGAAATTGGAACAATTTATTTTTAAAGTTATGAATATTGCCACATTCTTTTATGTCATTAGGAATTTTATTGTAGATCTTTGTGGCCATAGCAAACACACTTTTCCCAAAGAGGGTAGTTCTATACAGTCTGGTAAGGTACAAGGGACTTCTATTGCGCGATTTAAGCTCTAATGTAAATAGTGATGAATGATGTCTAATAAACAAAGCCATTTCAAAAATATATAAAGATGGCACGGTAAGTAATTTTAATTTTTTTTTAATATTCTTTGCAGCTGTCAGTTCTATTAAGACCACACATAGCTCGCATGCACCTTTTTTGACATTTGAAAACTTTATCCCAATTAGTAGTACTGACAGGCAGTCCTCGTAACGTAATACACAGTATTAACCAAAGTTACGAGTAGCTCATGCTAAGTTGAATTCTCTGGAATCTCACAATTCCTGGTAGGCGAAACTGTATTTTCATAAAAGCTCTGAAAATTCTCGGGTACTCGGGTAAATGCTGAATTTAGTACAGATTCCGAGCGTTCTAGTATCTACAGTAACGTATTCGTTATCAAAGGTTTAATGATTTACACTCATCTCATCAGAAAAACTGGTTTATTATTTTTTAATTAATAACCTCCAGGTTGGCTTTAGTTAGCGTTTTCGTGGTTATGCGGTGATCACAGGCACGTGTAAAAAGGCTCGTAGTATAATAATATGAATAATGAATGTTTTAAGAAGGGTATTGAATCTTCAGGGTTGTATTTTATTATGAGAAGTGTGAATCTTGGAAATTAAAACCTTGTGTCTTTATTTTTCTGTTAAATGTCATACTTACCTACTGGGGCGTACTCCGTCACAAGTATTTTACGGGCTATTATTAGAAAACGATCCTCAATATTGTGGGACCCATTTAGGAAGATGAATGTGGTAGATATTTATTTTTCATTATATGAAAACGTTACAATAATATAGTAGCGTTTTCATTCACGAGGGGCATGTGGCTAACTAATAAGAGCCGGGCGGATGGATAGATTGGGTTAAGCTAGGCTTGCTGTGGTTGACCCGTGGATGGGTGACCATCTTTACATACCAAGACTCCTCCGTGCCTTGGGAAGCACGTTAAGCCGTTGGTCCCAGCTGTCATTCGTGGATCTTTGACAGTCGTTACGGGTCATCAGAAGCCCGAAAATCTGACAACCAGTCTTACCAAGGGGTATCGTACTACCCAGTAACTGGGTTGTGGAGATCAGATAGCAAGCCGCTCCATGTTAAATACTGGTGTTCAGCTGCATCCGGTTAGACTGGAAGCCGACCGCAACATAGTTGGGAAAAGGCTAGACAGGTGATGATCATTCAAAAGATCTAGTTTATCGTAGCATAGTCTACTACTGGAAACTTTAACCTGATAACGTTATCTGGAATAAATTGGTTTCAAGAGTGTCCTAATCAATGATCGTATTGGGAACTTATTATCTCACTTTGGTACAGAGATAACTGCTACCTCAATAGCTTCTATGACGCATTTCATATCATGATTCATAGTAGATCAATGACACAAATAGTGCGTAAAGTACACATGAGACATTTTTGTCGCTATTAGGAACTACTTAATAACAAAATGCCGTAACTTGCAACATTTTGAATTCTGAAGTTTTCTGTCGACTTTCTTTTGTAAATACATCCCTAGATTTTATTCAAATGTATCGATTGGATTTATACGATTTGGAAAATTCGGTTAATAAATTAGAAAATTAAATTAGAATTAAATTTCATTGAGTAATTTCGAGGAAAGTCATTTTCTTTTATTTGGCCATACTATCTAATGCCGCGGTCCCATGGCCCGCTTTCTCACAGGCCAGACCTCGCCAAGCCAGGCCGACGACGCCGTATGGTGGCCTATCGTCGCCTGCCCGATCATTCGATTGAGTATGGGAAGATCCGTGGAATGCTCGACACTGGCCGCGACAGGCCTTGACAGGCACGGGGCGCGATGGACTTCGACGGGCCGTGGGACCGTGGCATAAGACGACGGCATTATTACATGTGAATATCTTAGCCATTGTACTTCTTAATCCAGCAGCCTTTGATTCAATTGCAATTACAGACAGTCAGCTATTTGCCTTTTACCACAGTAATACTAGCTAAATACGCACTTGTCTTAGGCGGCCCCTACACCTAAAATAAGTTTGCGCATATTTCGCATTATTCACGCAGTAACATTGAAGGCCCATAAGCTTCAATGTTTTCACGTGAGCAAGACCTGCGCAAAACTTATCCTGCACAGTGTAATTAAATTATGGTGCAATAAAAATTAAACTCGCTCAAACTTCTGTTCCATCATTGCGCAATCTTCAAAATTAACCCTAAACCACAATAAATATATGGACAGTAAGGAAATTACGTACAAACGGTCAAAACGGCACACTCACACAGAAGCGCGCACCGACGAGACCCCGAGACCCCAAGCGATAGTCGCGGTGCTCTCAGTATATTTATTGAGGTTTGTGTGTGTGCCGTATCGTACGTTTGTTCGTAGTTTCCCTACTGTCCATATTTATATTGTGCCTAAACGGTAAAAACATTGTGCAATCCATAATATTGTGTAATATATCATAATTGATCGTTTAGGGCCGGCCTTACGAGTATTAATGTGCGCAATTAATGTCAAAGATCTCCCATCAGATAAGTGCCAATGCTCTCGTTCCCAACGAGAACTGTTGTTATGTATATCAAGAAGTTTTTATTTTATTTTTTTTTCTTTTGGCTTCGCACGGTTTGTGCATTTAGCCAAGGTCAAGTTTAAATCAAGAAGTTATTGGGTTTCATTGTAGCGTTGTTTGTGACCAGCACCCCAATTACGTGATACTTTCACTCATACACATCACTACATCCGAAGGATTTGGAAGGCAATTCCTAATCCAATCTTTACATATAAAAAACTAGCATTTGCCCGCAGCTTCACCCGCGTGGTGGTTAAAAATTATCCCACGGGAACGTTATATCGGGATAAAAACTATCCTATGTCCAAATCCAGCGGGGCAACGTATCACACTATCAACCGGAACCTGTTTCATTTTGACAGTTCAACTACATTCATTGCGTTATTTACGGTGTTGACATTTTTCGAACATATGAAGCAATGGATTAGCAATTTGCTTCAAAATCATTCAGATTCCGTTTGATAGCGTGGTAGGTCATGGTATACCCATGTGCCCAATCTCATCTAAATCTCAACAAACTCACGCATTTATAATATTAGTTCTTTAGGATAATCAATAAAATCATCAATAGAACTCTTTTAAGTTCATATTTGCCGGCGGCTTCACCCGCGTGGAAGTCGGAAATTAACCCACGGAAACTTAATACCAGGATAAAAGTATTCTATGTATTAATCCATGTTATAAACTATTTGCATCTAAACCTATTAGAAGCTTAATAAAAATATTAATTCAAATATAATATTATTGTTAATTCATGCAAGCCTAGTACTTTTTATTAGGTTTACTGCTCAGAAATTGTGCACAACGCGTCGTGTCTTAAATTGATATATATGTGGGAGAAATATTGTTTTTTTATTAATTTTATAACATGATTTTGTTGTTTAAATAATTATTGTGTCGCTTTAATAATAATTATAAATTGATCTAATTTATGCATTCGTTTTATTCCATCTATTTTTTCCCCCACATATATATATATATATATATATATATATATATATATAAAGCATATATATAAAGCATTTTTAAAATTTTGCCAGAATGACATAACTTCTTGTTTACGATTGAAATCAAACAAACTAAATGTTAAGTGACGCTTGCCATAATACATTAGGGAAAACGCACTCAAATTTGTTTAAGGCACAGACATACAGACAGACAAACTAACAACAATTCTAAAAATCATTGTCTTGCGTTAATAAAGACCCTATTAATAGTTTTTCTCAAATATCTTCCATGAACAGACAGCGGTCAGTTGCAGTTCTTTTTTTTTACATTATAAAACAAAGTATATATATATATATATATATATGTGGGGGAAAAAATAGATGGAATATAATATAATAGATATATCAATTCAAGACACTAGACGTTGTGCACAATAGATATCTTGAATTCATGCAACCCTAGGAGGTATGCGCACAAAAATATGTTTGTTACGACATCTACAAATCTTTGAATTTCTCGGATAAACCTTCCTATCTATTGCTGAAAACTGCATTAAAATCCGTTGCATAGTTTAAAAGATCTAAGCGTACAAACAACGGGAGTGACTTTGTTTTATAATGTAAAAAAAAAAGAACTGCAACTGACCGCTGTCTGTACATGGAAGATATTTGAGAAAAACTATTAATAGGGTCTTTATTAACGCAAGACAATGATTTTTAGAATTGTTGTTAGTTTGTCTGTCTGTATGTCTGTGCCTTAAACAAATTTGAGTGCGTTTTCCCTAATGTATTATGGCAAGCGTCACTTAACATTTAGTTTGTTTGATTTCAATCGTAAACAAGAAGTTATGTCATTCTGGCAAAATTTTAAAAATGCTTTAAAAATACCTAACAAGTCGGAAAGAAGACCTCTGTAACCTTGCAAAAAGTACTAGGACTGCATGAATTCATGATAGTATCATTTCAAGACACGACACGTTGTGCACAACTCTGAAAAACCTAAAGTGCTAGGCTTGCATGAATTAAAGATAATATTTGTATTATGCTTCTAATAAGATTTGAATGAAATTTGGTACACGTAAAGATAGTTTATAATACCATATTATTCGTCATAGTAGTACGTTTCCGTGGGTTAATTTCCGACCTCCACGTGGGCGATAAGCCGCTGGCAAAAGCTAGTGCTTCGTAAGTTGGAAGAATTTGTCTGCTGAACAACGCAAATCACTCAATGAAAGTTGTTGAATTGTCACAGTGAAAGGCCATTGTGTGTCACGCAATTACCCCGTAGATTCCAGTAAGGCTTATAATATATTATGTATTGCTAACATACAGGGATTAAGTGATAATCTTCTCATTAATTTGTAGCTTGAATTGAATAGTGTGTGGATTAGATACATAATACCTATAGCGATTTATTGTTGTATTCATGATATATCGCGATTTGTATAAGAGTACCTGGCTGTAGAAAGGTATAATGGAAGAATCCAAAATTAATAAAATGGGGGCTCGAGGGCTATATTTTGTCAAGGATTTACGAGTCTTCAGGGCAAGCGCGCTCTTGTGATTTTTAATCGGGTGTTTATTTGATCGTACATATGCTATATGGTAGTGCGCGCTTACGATTAAACTATATCGTTCGACTAAATTATATGGCCTTACGATAACGACTAAACTATCGGTCGTCTAAAAATCACAAGTGCGTGCTCAGCCTTAGATGGATGTCTTATTTGCGTAATCGATACTTTTTCTAGAATATACAGATTCATTTAAAACTAGTCATTATTTGAAAGAAAGTAGTGGGTGCAATGGCGTATTGAAGTTTGTAGGGGAAATTTAGCTAAGTTATTAAACGAAATCCACGCAGATTAAATTGTGAGAAAGGTCTCGTTAATATTTGCCATAAATATATAATTCTCTCACATTCCCCGCCCATTGAAGAAATTTCTATTACTGCACAAGTAAAAATTGGCTGCAACGTCCAATAAAAATACATTTGTTCAATTCAATAAAAGTGACCCCAGTTTATCTTGAGACACGACGAAATGAGGAACCTAATGTCAATGTGTTAAGTTTGACATCTTGTTGACATTTATCTCCGCAAGCAGCGCCTCGATGAAGGGTCAAGATACAATGGCCTCTCCGAAAGTATAATATTATCATTTTAAAGTGGTTATTCAATATCGGCGGTACACCACTGTACGTATGGATGTACTTGCGTTAATTTACTCAATGCAGTCTGAGGGCACACTGACCGATTGACCTTTAGATATATTCTCAGGGTTATTGAATTAGTGTTCCTTCCTTATGCCTCGAGGAACTTTGTCAATGTCGAACTGAGTTGGAGGTTCAGTTTACTGGACATTTTAAGGTTTCATTTGTTTTTTACAAGACTGAGAAGATATACAGAAATCTATGTTTTAAAGAGCGTGTAGGTACTCCGGATTTAATTAAACTGCGAAAAATTTCGTGACAGTGATTGAGAATGACTCCTAAGATCCAGAAGATTTCGTCAATAATTTCATGTCAGTTTTATGGATGTTGATAAAAATACAGGCACTAATCCTGGCTTAACTTTGCTCGCTGCACTGGCAAACCCCTACACTGTGGTGGTAACCATTCTTCATAAGGCTAAAAATATGGTAAACAATGCATTCTGAATTTAAATGTAAAACATAACATACCTATGTTGCCATGTTTCAGGAGTTACTGCAACCCCCAGGGCACCTGGAAAGAGAAACATCATAGATTATAATAAGCTGTGAAGGATGTAGGCACAGAGTTGCTTATGGTAAAAGAAATCAACGAAGATATTTTTTGCTTCATTAGTAATTTATTTGAGAGGACCTTTTCCTTAGGATACAAGTCCGTAGCCGACTACAGGCAGCATTAGCAGACGCGACGCTACTGGTTTCTATGTAATTCTATGAAATACCTTCCGTATCTAGCGACACGTCGTTTGCAGAGGTATTTCATAGAAATACATAGAAACCAGTAGCGTCGCGGCGACACGTCGCCTGCTGCTGCTGTCTGTAGTCGACTACAGACTTGTACCTTTAGCATACGGTTTCAGGTTTCAGGTTTTACACTGTAATACAAGAACGACAATAAAAATACAATAAATTAAACTTCGTATATCTAATGACGTTCCCAGTCTGCATACGAATTACGTATGTATATTAGTATTACCAGTGTTTTCATTTATTGTCGAATTGTCGTCTCCACTTTATACAGGGTATCTCAAACGTATTGGTCTAAGGGCAAAAGAGGTAAAATGGAGGTGGCCACCTATCATTTAAAAATTGAAAGGTACTTACTAATACTTTCAAGCCTAAATTTCGGGAACCATTCACTACTGCATTGCTCACGTTATTCCAGAAATACCATAGTCTAATAAAGACAATTTATATAATACGTAGTTTTCAATGGATAAAATATGAACGATGTGACACTACTGGATCTTTTGTTAAGAATTTAAACCACGGACGAGATTCTATTAAGCTAGGATTATATAAAGTTTCGAAGTAAAACTTGTACAGATGGTATGATACTTTTTCTGTATAGGTAATATTGTAATGTCAAGACTATGCTTTATTTGTACGGAACAACTTATTAGCCTACATTGAAAACTAGCTTCAGATTTTTTAATGACAGAGTTTACTGAATTAATATAATTATGGGAGTTTTAAATTAGAAAAGTACTGGTTTGACAACAGGTTATTTGTACAAGTAGGTACAAGCTTTTACTTCTGTCCAAAGTCCAGGATTCGGCGCAAACATAATTGATTTTAGTTAAACCTTCTCCAAGCCCAGTTTCTATGACTTCTTCATCGATCTCTTGCCCTTATCCCAATCTATTTGAGGTCGGCGCAACATGTCTTTTTCTTCCATACATTCTCTCTAATAGTCGTCATCTCGGTAGTGAGTCCCTTTCTAGCCATATCATCAATCACACAGTCCATCCATCGTTTCTTCCACTACTCTTGAAGCCATCGACATTCATACACAAAACTTTCCTTACGACATTTTCCTGAAATTAAATTTTCTCAATTTGGATCGTATTCATACTATTCCTTCCATACAAAGTTGAGATCATCGCATCCTCTTAAAATAACCTAATAATACCTGACTCAACGAAATCTATTGGATCACAATAAAACTATTTAATGTTGATGTACCTATTTTGAGGGATCTCCGGTACAATGGTGGGCTTGGCTCTCATCCAGGAATCCGATGAGATGTTTAGATCACTCCGACAGTCGCCTGCATATCTGATATTGTAAACTTGTAAACAATGGCAGCAACATGTTTTGATAGATATAGTCCTACTGCTAACATGATACTGCGTGGATTATGACATGCATAGGCTGTAAGAATAACTTTCTGTTGCCTTTGTCTTATGTTAACTGTCAAAACTTTAGAAGCATGAGCGGTAGGTACCTAAAGTCGCCAAATTTGACTTAAGAATTGACAAGGCTGCCAAGCTGTGTTTTTTAGACCTTTTTTAGTCCATATAATGGCGAATATTTCTACAACAACTCTTCTTCTGACTGTATAATTTGTCTGTATAATAAAGCTGAAGAGTTTGTTTTTTTTTTGTTTGAACGCGCTAATCTCTGGAACTACCGGATTTGTAAAAATCTTTTTGCATTTGATAGCCCAATTCTTGAGGGTAACAGCGCGGGCGGGCGATGCGATGCGACGCGGTGGATCGGGGGCCGAGGGAGTTTTATATAAATGTGGCTGTTGTTTTTGTAGGTATATTGTGTGTCTTGTGACTTCCACGCGAACGAAGTCATGAGAAGAAGGAAGGGTTTAATAAATTCGGAAATAAGTAGCTTACCTACCTATTGATATTATCTTTGTTCATATACGAGAATACAATATTTATTACCATCGTTTTAAATATTAATATTGCTGGCCTACCTTTTCCTTTTCAGAAAACCTTTCACGGAATTTACGAATATCTAAGTATTATACGGAAATGGTCTGGGTATCCATTATTATTTTCCAATATTTATAAGTAATATCTATTACTTATAGATATTGGAAAATTATAAAGGATACAAACTATAATTAAAATATTAGAGTTACTTGAAATTTTACTTTGATACAGTAATGTTGGAGGCCTTCGTGGCTAAATATAATTATCTCAATAAAACAATATAATTTGATTATAAATGTTTTTTATTGGTTTATTTATGTTTTTACAACGTTTTGAATAATTTACAGTATTCTTCGTTGTAGGCAAAAAATCGTTTCAATCCGGGGGACACAATTAATACGAAATAACAAAAATAAACTATTTTAAAATCCAAAACGAAAGTCACTAAAATTGCATGAAAGTGTACAGTAGCCGAATGACACGCAATAGTCCAATAGACGACGAGCATCGATAGACGAACCAATCGCGTGAAGTTCGGCGCCTCCCCGCTTCTTGATTCCGCCAAAGAGACCCGAAAATAACTACTGCGCAGATGTCAGTCTGTGTTCACGACTCATGCCGGTTACTGTAGGTACATATGCACATAATAAAAACTGTTGTTACTCCTAAAGTAAATAAAAACAAACGCTATCACGGTAAACAATATTTTTTGGCTTAGTTGCTTCTTAATGGTTGCTGTTGGAGAATATTAATGTCGCAACTGACCTTGCGATAAAAAAGTTCTCAAAGTAGGATCAAAACTTCACCCATTAAGTTATATTTTTACACATAAAAATGTCAGTGTTTTGTTTTTTTTTCCTGTTGATCTTATTTTGTTTTTGTCAACATGTCTGGGCAACCTGAATAGAGTGAAGCGATACTTTAAGCCTGGAGATCTTTTGACCCTTTATAAAGCGCACGTCCGAACCTGCATGGAGGATTGCAGCCACCTTTGGGATGGCTCAGTTATATACCAATTTGCTGCGCTTGACTCAGTGGAACGCAGAGCTAATTAAGAGGTTTATTGGCGACATACAACTGGTGGATGCCAAGCTTCACAGCTTGGCTCATCGCCGCAAGGCTGCCTGCTTGTGGGTCTTCTTTGGTGAGTGTGCTCAAGAACTCCACAGCCTTATCCCACCGGCCCTCTTCTACCTTCGAACATCTAGACGCACTGCAAGTTACCATCCATACCTAGTTGCTATTCCACAAATTCTAAGCGCTTCTAAATATCCTTCATAATTGGCACGGCAAAAGAGTGGAAGCGTCATCGTAGACTTTGTCTCTGTCTCCTCTGACTTAGACTAAAGTCAAGAGCAAACCCATCTCAAATAATAAAAAAAATGTTTTAAGGCTATATTTATTGCCCTTAGATACCCGTTATCCACCATGTATAAAGGTGTATTTTTCTGGTCACAAGCACTACTGTGGCTAAGTAATAACATCCGCACGAGTCGATCCATCAGGTTAAGCTACGCTTGCCGGGGTTGGTCCGTGGATGGCTGACCTACTTTTCATAGCGATACTCCTCCATACCTCGGAAAGCACGTTAAGCCGTTGGCCCTGGCTGTCATTCGTGGATCTTTGACAGTCGTTACGGGTCGTCAGAAGCCCGAAAGTCTGACAACCAGTCTTACCAAGGGGTATCGTATTACCTAGTAACTGGGTTGTGGATGTCACCGAGGAATATAGGCATGATAATACGTAAATTTCCGGGTTAGACTTTGATGCCCCTTTTGCACAATGGTATAGATACCTAGCCTTATATTAATTCCATTAAACTAAAAGCGTTATTTTCGTGTAAACCAAAACAACTTGAGGCATTGCAAAATACTTAGATATTTTAAGCTACACAAGTTCGTGAGTAAACAATTGTGTTAAAATAACTCTTAATTTATCGAGATGTTTTCGTGAACAACTGAAAGAAAGCTTAAGTTCGGAGAATATTTGCATAAAAAAACAAAATTATAAATTAAGCTTGAGGCTTGAGAATAACTTCATGAATCGGGAATTTTGATTACCTATGTACATAGAAGTGTTTTGAATCTGAAAAGTTCATAAAAAAATGGAAGATAAGTAGGTAGTTATTATAATTACATTATTGGTTTAAAAATTACCAACTTTATTTGTTTTTTCTTTATTTTTAGGGTACCGTACCTCAAAAGGAAAAAACGGAACCCTTATGGGATCACTCGTGTGTCTGTCTTTCTGTCTGTCCGTCTGTCACAGCCAATTTGCTCCGAATCTAATGGACCGATTCAGTTGAAATTTGGTACACGTATGAATTTTTGTGACCCAAACACGGACGGGTAACGTAAATAAATGAATTTTTAATATGGAGGTATATTTTGGTGGCAAATAAGAAAATTAAAAAAAAAAAGTTTTGCAAACTGTACCGTGTGACATATCAACTGAACGAACTTACTGTGAGGGTCCCAAATATATTTTTGTATAATTTTAAAATAAATTGTTTTAAAGTTATTTAAGAAAATCGACGAAATTTCCCCCTCCCCCCTTATTCCCCTACCTTATCTACGAAACTACTGAGCCTAAAATTTTGAAAAAATACAGAAAATAGTTCTATACCTATAAATTACAGGAAAACTTTTAGGAAGTGTATGGTCTTAAAATAACATGGTAAATCTGTCAATATTGTGCGTACAAACTTACATTTGCAGTTGGAATGTATGGGAGAACATGTTTTTTAACTACAATGTAAAGTTTGTTCTTGAGATAAATTCATCCTATGGCACTCTTCATTGTGCGTTGTTCGACACGCACTTGGCTGGTTTTTTGGATTCATATTCAGAGGCGGAGCAGTGAGAATTCTATTTTTATACTAACAATTTCCGTGCCTATATTCCGTGTTGAAAATCTAAAGCCTATATTATTTTAATAAACTTGTTAAAAATACAAAATAAACAATCAGAATTTTAAGGCCATTACCTGTTAGAAAACATAGCTCACTACCAAATTTTTTGAGATCTTTGTTTCACAAATAAATTATTTTATTATAACCAATCGAACAGCAACCAAAAAGGCGTCGCAGTTACAATGGGGCCGGCCGGTAAAAGCTAATCATAGATGGCGCTGCCATAGGTAGTTCCCTTGTCATAGACTTTGACCGTATTTTATGCTTCCAACAGTGTTTTTATTTTAACGTTTTATGAATTAAAACATATGAAAATAGTGCCTTTAATGATGTATACACATGGCGAATCAGTGAGTTAATTAGAGGAAAAGTTGAAGAAACCCGGCGCCTCTTTACGAGGAAGGATAACTGATTAGATCAAAAGGTAAGGTGGTAAGGTGCACCTTTTGGATTCGCTTCTTTTCTAATGATATAAATATAATATATAAAAATTTACTATTACATTGTCAGTTTTGCCAGCGGCTTCGCCCGCGTGGATGTTGGAATTTATCCCAAGGGAACCGTATATTTTTCCGGGATAAAAAGTAGCCTATGTGCTATTCCAGACTATAATCTATCTCTGTGCTAAATTTCATCTAGATCCGTTCAGCCGTTCTGGCGTTATTGAGTACCACCCAAACATCTTCACCAAACTTTCACATTTATTAGTAGGATTTGTGTTGCTCACGATATGTTTTGGTTATCAATGAATCAGCTCATGTGGCCTCTAAATCTTGTCACACATGAATTTCTATATTTGCAGAGAGTTTAGCAACAGTACATTCCTCATGGTGACCCTGCAGTGGTACAACATCACGACGTTTTTGTGACGTTGAAGGCTTTTCTTGAAACAAACTTTTTCTGCAATTGCGAGCTCTAAGACGTCCTACTCTGGATAAAGCCTGTTTTGAAACAGGCTTTTCTTCTATGGGAACATAGAAGGAATACCACTTTTAAAAAAATGTGTAGATGTTCTATCCCTGTAAAATAAATAAAACAAATACTTTTAAGGAGAAACACTTAAGTAGCACGATTATTAAAACATTATTCAGACATATTTTTTGTAGTCACTCTCCTTGAAATGATTTCTACGTAACCTCGATTGGCTTTTAGGTACAAAATCAATACGTCGTATTGGTTACAGCCACAGTTTTTTATTATTTTAGAGTCTTTTGAAAAATGGTGGTTTCCCGTCTCCGAACAATTGGGTACGCTACACCGCGTCATTTCAATAAAATAAATAAAAAATATATATTAATAGTACAAAAACACCACTGTTTTGGGAGCGATCTACGCTAGCGCCATTTTGACAGTTGTCAGCCCCATTCCTTTTTAGGCTTCCTTACCCGGAGGGTGTCAAACGGAAACCTATTACGAAGCCTGCGCTGTCCGTCCCTCCATCCGTCTGTCTGTATCATCAGTATTATTTTTAATATGTAGTGTTAAATATTTTACGGTGGTACGGAACCCTTCGTGTGTGAGTCCGAGTCATACTTCGCCGGTTTTTCAAAATTCGTCGGTAATTACTACGTAATTAGTACGGTTCGGTAGGTAATTACTACGTAACCAAAACAATTAGGCGCATGACAGCTATGAAGTAATTGGAACTAGGGAGGGAACGCCGGTACGGTGATTGATATTGTACGTATTATGATCACTGCCGATAGCGATTATACGACTGCACGTCACTATGGGAAGCGCGGGGATAGATGCGGGATGCTGGTGCCGAAACCGAATTCCTGTCATGCGCTTAATTGTTTTGTTCAAGTAGTACATCGTCATTTTACGGCACAACCATGCCCTCACGGTCCGTTTACGATGTTTACAGTGCATTGGTTACAGTATAAACGATAAGTGCACAACATGCAGTTTTACGATCGACAGACATTATACAGGGTGTTCGAGAAATCGGCTGACATATTGTGGTGGTAATAGCTTTGGTCAAGCTCTTCCAAAATTCGGTTGATGTCTGAGACACCCTGTATACAAGCTTTTAAAGTCGGTAGCAGATTGTGTTTCTCACCATTTTGATAAAACAAATGCAGAGAAAATGGTTAAGGTCCCCACGAACACAGCCCGCAACTCACAATTCGAGACGAGTGCAAAATTCATTGAATATCGCTATCTCTGTTTAAATAATGTAAGCTATGTTTCTGCTAAAAAATATTACAAATATTGTTGTTTATAATACAGTAAAAACAATATGAAAACATGTCATTTACGCTGTAAAATGTGCGAAATGCAGTTCACTCAAACTTCATTTTAGGTAAGTTTTCAAAAAAAAAAAGATGTAGGAACCTAGATAAATACTGTCTAAGTATGCTACGTACGTATGTACGTCGCTTATACTATTTTAGTAAAACACTAGACATGATGTAATTTTTGGTTATTCTCTAAAAGATCCGAGGGGCTCGTGGCCAAATACAACAGCCGCTCGAGTGACCTATTAGATACCGAGACCTCTCCGTGCCTCGGAAAGAACTTTCAGCCGTTGGCAGGGACCAATGGTTCTGTCATTTGTAGGTAGATCTTTGACAGTCTTTACGGGTAGTCAGGAGCCCAAAATTTGACAACCATTCTTTAGTGTTAGGTACTCAGTAACTGGGTTGTGGAATTCAGATCTGTTCAAATTAATAACTATTCAATAAGAATGTACATCCCGGGAATTGTGCTCTATTTATATGATTTTTTATACTGACTTAGTGCATGCAAGCAAAAAAAAATTAAAAATATGTTAATCGATTATGATCATTACTTTTGGATCAGTTTGTATACAGCTGCATCCGGTTAGGCTGGAAACCTTCTTCACCATAGTGGGAAAAGGTTAGGAAGATGATTCTCTAAACGATCCGTTTTAGTTTCATTATAATTTTAGTCTCAATGTTGAAAGAGAATATACAATTTACTTATTCAAAGTTTCTAAGAAAGCAACGCCGCTAGGCATATCGTAAGACTTTCCTGTTTTCATAGCACGCGACATTAGACCGAACTCATTGCGTCTTTTGCGTAAACAAAACAATATAGCGAACTTCATTTAACTTAGCAATTCAAGTTGTTTTGCTTTAACAGTATGTCGTTAAGCTCAAAGTTTTTACTTCTTGACACCAAAACATCGATGTTACATATACTTATTTCGAATTCAGATTTGAATTTCGTCGTTTAGCTGCGTTCATTTCCTCTGCTATCGTGCAAATAGTCGAATGCAATGTTAACCGCAAGCTTTAAACTTGGAATGGAAAATGTTTATTCTTTTCTTTTATTTCTTTTTTTTTAACAATGGACAGTGACAAATTAGTGTGTAAGTGCGGGGTGCTTTTAAGTGAACGTAGTTTTTAGTACAAATGGTTTTTACAACTTGTTTGAAAGAGAGGGCCAAATTGCTAAGCTTTTAGGTAAATGTTAGAAATTTCACTTTTGTTCATTTATTTTTATTGAAAATGTCTGTAATAATTTTGTATATGTATAATAGGTACATTTTAATTTACAGAAAAAAAAATGGAATAGTTGATCTATTACGCACCTATTTTTATTTTTTTTTTGTTTGAGATGGGTTTGCTCTTGGCTCTAGCCTAGGTAACAGAGACAAAGTCGACGATGGAATGAGCTATTTCTCTTGGGAAACCAGTTATTGGTTTACACTAATGTTATATTGGCGTTAAGATGTGGGTCATTGATGACAGGATGACTTTGAAACATGCGACAAAATTTAAGGGGGTGTTCTACCCATCAATATGAACAACTTCATTCGCAAAAAAAATCGACCTTCCCATGTAATAGAACATGCCCGATTGGACCATTTTGTATAAACGATCGATTTTTTTTTGCGAATTCCAAGTTGGCCCCATAGTAAAAGACATTCATATTTATGGGTAGAACACCCCCATTAAATTTTGTCGCATGTTTTTAAAGTTAGCCTGTATATTGATTCAAAAAATAAAACACTCTTCAAACAACCAACTGCGTAAAACAGATGATTCACACCGGCACAAAGCAACAAGCGAACAATCGCCTCTCAATAGTAATCATTCGAATAAAAAATACGAGTAGAGCTAACAACCTCCTTCCTGCACAAACTCGATTGAAAACATGTCAAGTACAGGAAAATGTTACTAGAGGTGAGAAATAAAATGTATGAAACGTTGCCGGTGCAATGTTTAACTGGGACGACTCTAGTGCCGCTGGCGGAAAAAAGAAATGGTTCCTTAGTAGTCTCGTCTTTAGATGGAATTTGAGAAAATTACGGGAGCAATAATGTCGATCAGTTTTATAAATGAGACTCATAAATTAAACTTAGTAACCTTAGTCTTACGTAAAATTCAACAACGATTTACTCGTGAAATAACGATGGCAACTTATAGAGAAGTCCTATTTCTTAGGGCATGGTTTCGAAAATTGTATGTTAGGAGAACATCGCCTTTCAATCTTGCGTAAGTGTAAGGGTCTTTATTCTCGTGACTGTACCTACAATTTGAGTACTAATCTTAACGGTATCTTTTTTTGAGATGGTTTTGCTCTTGACTCTAGTCTATGTCAGAGGTGACACAGACAAAGTCTACGATGGAGTGAGCTTACCCAGAAGAAGCCTGTTCACCCTCACTTTGAAGAGATTAGGGTTGTATGCGCTCGGAAACACAGACGCAGGTAGTGACATCCACTCTTTTGCTGTGCGCATTATAAAAGACATATGGAAAAGCTTAGTGTGAATTGGTGGAATAGTATAACTAAGGATAATGTAATAACACGTAAGCTTTTTAAAGCTTTTTGAAAAATTGGCTTTAAACCAGCTAACTGTGATCTTTCAATCGTCTCATTAATGACATCTTTAACAAATATTGTCTTATCTCTATTACAAGGAGTGCATTTTATCGGAGCTGTCCAACTATGGACGTTGGGAGTCACCCGACGATCATAAAATGCAGTGAGTGAAACCGTATTGACATACCTACTACTTCTAAACATGAACTCATGAAAATTATTTTCACGTTTTTCTATTAAAAAATATAAAGGGTAGTATATAAACGCAAATAAAAAAAAAACTTTTTGTAAGTATCCAAAAATAATCCGAATTCCAATCAAAATCACACAGCAAAATACTCAACTTAAAATATAACTAATTAAGCAACAACTTTTATTCGTGGTGCACTGCTATTTATCTTAAAGTAAAGCTATAATGACTAGCACACATTAAACCTAATTACCTTCTACCCGTGGGCGATTTATTCCAAACACATGTTGGCATAGCGTTCCTCTGGTCTTCGTAACACTCGCCGTCGTCGGTTCACGTCACCATTCACGCAAATTCGAGCCTCATAGAGCCTCAGAGAAGAGTGCGCTACTCCAGTTACCTAGTGTCCAAGATAGGCAATTTCTAGCGAACCTCAATCGAGGACTCCGGTGCTCACGGAGTAACTTGGGGGCCCGCGCTAGTCGTCGATTGCCTATATCAGCCGCTAGAAGCCTCCTCACATACCATAGGCTAACTTGTGCTCCTCGTACCTCATCAAGGTTTCTTTTATGGTCTATGTTTTTTTTTTTATTATTTGTGATGGGTTTGCTCTCGACTCTAGTCTAGGTCAGAGGTGTCAGAGACAAAGTCGACGATGGAGTGAGCTTACCCAGAAGAAGCCTGTTCACTCTCACTTCGAAGAGATTAGGGTTGTATACGTTCGGAAACACAGACGCAGGTAGGGAGTTCCACTCTTTTGCTGTGCGCATTATAAAAGACATTTGGAAGCGCTTAGTGCGAATTGGTGGAATAGCAACCAGGTAGGGATGGTAACTGGCAGTGTGTCTAGATGTCCGATGGTAGAAGCGGGCCGGTGGAATGAGGTCGTGGAGTTCGAGATAGAAGAAATATAGATATAAGACACAATTGTTCATTAAAACAAATGCAAAACGCTGTGTAAATACAAAACCACGAAAGTACGATGTCGGAAAGTAAAATAAAAATTACACGAACACGGATGGAATTTTTGATTAAAGCATTTACCGCCCGATACAGGGCGCTCATTCAGAGTTTTTAATAACAATAAACTCGTTATTTATTCAACGATATTATTCGATACAACATTTAAAGCAGCCAGTAAAAGTTTCAAACCAGCGATCAGCGAGCATGTTATTTTCTCTTCAAACCTACACAAAATAATTAAAATAAAAAGTAAGTTTAAAAACTAAAACCCGACTACTGAGAAATCATGCTCTAAAAAGTATGAGACAAGAAAATATTCTCATCTGAAATTTGAGAATCAGTTTGAACATCGTTTGTAATACTGTGGTACCATGTGCTATTGCGATGCGCGCGGGAGTGATTTTCTATAGTATAGTAGTTTATCTACTATACTATAATATGAACGAGTGAAAGACTGCGATACGCTTATGTCTAATACTAATTTTAAACATTATTGACAAGAGTTAAATACCGATTAAGTATATTATTTTATAAACACTTGTAAACAAGAAACCAATATACGTCAAAGGATTTAAAATCATATGGCATTCACAATAAAAAGTAGTTTTGAATTAATTTTCACTGTTTAATTCACTGATTACTACCTAGGGTATATAAATAGGTAATAAAACCAAAACCACTGTACTAGTTTTATTTCGACCTAACAATACATTCACTGATTTCGCAATTACAAATAAAATACAGTGATGTTTGTGTATGTACTACATATATCGAACAAAACCGAAACCTAAAAATCACAGTAGCACTTTAGATCCCGAGTTACAGACAGATTCAACCAATATATACATATTGAAATATATATATGCGATATCCGATATTCTAAACCGATACGTAGATACGATTATATACAGTCTAAAAGCGATATTACCCATGCCTACTAGAAAGCTGTAATTTTGTAGGTGTGTATATCAATTACGCCAACAAAGTAGTAAAATAAAATGTTGGAAAATATATTTTTTTTTTAGGGTAGCTCTCCTGCATGTGAAGTGGGGATGAGTAGTATTTTCGTCGTCTACCCCATCGTGTGGGGTATAGTTGAATAGGTCTTCTACAATGACTTGGGGGTTGCTAAAATTATTTTTCGTTTTAGTGCTCCATTTACGAAATATAAAAGTTAAAGTGCAAATTTTTGTTCCTGTAGGGCGTCCCCTCCCCTCTAAAAGCTAAACTGCTAGCTTGAAAAATCTGGAAAAATTTACGATGATAGCATTTCATAAACATTAAAGGAAAATTATAGCGGTTAAGATAACTTTATTAGTTTAGCAGTAAGAGCCGTTGAACTTGGGTGTTGGATAATTTTTTACCAGATACAAAATCCTTAGCATTAATCCTTTAAAGTGACTAAGATGAAGTAGTTGCTTGTTTATAACGGGTAAAAACTTGCATTGAAAAACAAAATATGAAATAAAAAAACAAAAAAAAAAGTAATAAATGATCATAAGTTTCACAATACTGCCGCTAGATGGCGCTGTACCAACTGGTTACGTTTTTATTCGAGTACAGAAGTCACAAACGAACTTTGTTTAATTTTCGAATTACAATATTGTGAATTGAAATAATAACTTGGCAGCAATCGTACTCTTATGTTTTAGCTTTAGCAGGAAGAAAGTGGTTATTATTAGTTAATGTCTAATCTGTTTAAATAATTATCTTCGAAAATCAACATTTTGGTCATTAGATTAGTATCGCTATTCGAAAACAGATGGCGTAGTGCCGCGACGTCACTTTTGTACATAGGGGTGTTAAGATTTTCTTGCGTAAGCCTCCATGGTTACGTTATGTGTTAAAATTTGGTTTTACTCTGAACACCATTGTCATATATTTTTGTTGTTATTATAACCATTAACTCCTAATATCTTTACCATTACATTCAGAATAAACAACAACAGAATCGCACTATATTGTGATAACGGGCTACTACGGAACCCTATACTGTGCGTGGCCGGTTTTTTCTATTGTATTCTAGTATGAACTATTTAAATTTGGACAGGACTACGTTTGTCAGGTTAGTTAGTTTCAAATATATAAAAGAGGATAACGATCGACAATAAAGTATACTTTTCATAACTAACTCCTAGTGGTAAGAGAGATGGTTTAGGATAAACATGACTCACTGGAACATTTAATAGGATGAATAGAAATCTAGAGACAAAAGCTTCACAGTAGGTACAGACGCCAGCAGGTCAAGCTACCCGAAACTGTCAAATTTTCCCAATCAATCTTAAATCTAATGCTTCAGCGATAAAGTTGAAAATCAATTAAAGAAATTTGACAGATTGTAGTAGCTTGATGTGCTGCGTCTGTACATTCTTGAAGAATGTTATGAAAGTCTGGGAAACTATGAAAGTCGTCCCTTTGTCGAATACATTAGGAATTCAAAGTCGGGATGCAAGTATGTAGATGATAGACGTGGAACCGCTTTGTGTCGTAGTTCTGACTACAACTTCTAACAATTTAGAAGACCTCACTTCTGATTTACAGCGGTTCTCAGGTGGAATACAATAGATTGTTTATCTGATAATAGATTGTTCTAAGAAGTCACATTGCTGCCGGTTCTGTTGTGCATAAACTAAACTTAATTTAGGGTGTTGCTAACTTTTTCACTCTAATAAAACAGGAAAGAGACGGAAGTAAATAGAGCTGTCAAATTTAGTCGACCTAATATTTCCATACTTTAGACGACATGTAAAAACATGTCGACTAAAAACACGGTGAAGCGCAAGGCGTAAACTAGTTTGACATCTGTAACTTAGTTCATAGCTATCGCCGTCCTTTTCTCGCGCTGCCTGTTAGTAAAAAATAGCGATTCTCTTATTTTAGTTTAGTTATTGAACAAGAGATTCGGAACCCTTGTGTAGGTACTGTGACGATCTCCGAAAGGATCGTCACGCTTCGGGATCTAGACTACTCAAAATAATGGAGGTTTGAGGCAGAATAGCAGTTTGACTATAATCAAAAGGAAATCAATACAATCTTTGGTTAAAATCGCGCACTTCTTAAAACTACACCGCATATCACCCTAGCTAAAGCCGAAGTGTCGCCTGGAAAAAACATACGAACTACCTTTTTTTATAAATAAATAAAAAAGGGAGTTCTATAATATTAGGTTGGGGAAAAAGTCTTTTCGCATTATAGTATGTATGAACTTGTAATAAAATCTCTTTGGCTATACTATTTGTATCTGGCTGGTTTTGGTATCATTGAAAGTTTAAATTTTAAAGAACATAATTCCAAATTCAAATTAGGAAAATGTGTGATTTTCATTTGTTTTTCGTACCGTCAAGATGAGTGAATCTAATGAAGAAATTTATGGACCTAGTGTAGTGTCTGTGAGAGTAGCACAAATTTGGTTTAAGCGTTTTCAATCCGGAAATTTTGATGTCAAAGATGCACGTCGCTCTGGTCGCCCTATTACGGATAAAATGGATGCCATTTTTGAAAAAGTGGAGCAAGATCGGCATATCAGTAGTTACGACGTAGCTGAAGAACTGGAAATTGACCACAAAACAGTTTTGGCGCATTTGAAAAAAACTGGGTACGCAAAAAAGCTCGACATTTGGGTACCTCACGAGCTCACTGAAAGAAACCTAATGAACCGTGTACTCATTTGTGATTCTTTATTACGACGTAATGAAACCGAACCATTTTTGAAGAAGCTGATAACTGGTGATGAAAAGTGGATCACGTATGACAAGAACGTGCGAAAAAGGTCGTGGTCAAAGGCCGGTCAGGCTTCACAGACTGTGGTGAAACCCGGGTTAACTCGCAACAAGGTGATGCTGTGTGTGTGGTGGGATTGGAAGGGCATTATTCATTATGAGCTGTTACCACCAGGCAGGACCATCGATTCTGAACTCTACTGCGAACAACTGATGAGATTAAAGCAAGAAGTTGAGAGAAAGCGGCCGGAATTAATCAACAGAAGGGGTGTGGTTTTTCATCATGATAACGCTAGACCTCGCACATTTTTAGCCACTCAGCAAAAATTAAGAGAGTTTGGCTGGGAGGTGTTAATGCATCCGCCGTATAGTCCTGACCTTGCACCTTCAGATTTCCACCTGTTTCGGTCTCTTCAGAATTCTTTAGGCAGTGTCAGGTTAAAATCACGAGAGGACTGCCAAAACCACTTGTCGCGGTATTTTGACCAGAAGTCCCAAAATTTCTATAGCAATGGGATCATGTCCCTACCTACAAGATGGCAAAAAGTTATCGAACAAAATGGTACCTATATACTTTAGTTAAATGTAAATAAACTATATTAAAAAATGTTTTGAATTTTCTTAAAAAATGCGAAGAAACTTTTTCCCCAACCTATTATACCGGCGCAAGTAATCGAATGTCAGCCAGTACTATGTAAGGTTAAGGTCCATTGCATGGAACCTTTACAGTACTTAACGATCTTATAACCTTTACTTAAGACATTACGGAAGACGTCCAATGGTTCACTGGTTCCAATCTCATATTTTGTTCTAAAAGCTCTAGACGACGCTACTACGTATTTAATTAAATAGATATCGGACTGAGTCCCAAGTTAACTATTTGCTAATATCAAAACAGCAAGAAATGACTATAAAAGTTTTAGCACAAGTATCCGCCCTTGGCACTGCAAACAAAAGAATGAAACACGTATCTCGACCCCCAAGTGTTCATACAGTGGTCCTAAGTCGCGTAAATGATAACTTATATAATTATATGGCGCGTAAGTTACAGCCAACATAAAAGAGGATCATTACCATGAAACTCGATCACGTATTTCCAATTTAGACGACATGTGACCAGTTTACGAGAAAATAAAATCTCTTTTGTACGCCAGATTGCTTCTAAGATTGAAGCTGTGGTTTCAATATACGGACGCGGACAGTGTATCTAAAGGCGGTGGTCGAATAGATGCCTAGACCGCACCTTAAGCCAAGTATTCACTGAGGAATGCGTGTGCCTCTAAGATATAGCCCTAATTGGATGTGTTGACAGAAGCTGTGTGTCCTGATTACTTGTTAATCTTCCTGTCGCGTCTAATCAGGTGGGGAGGTACCTTAAGCCTCTCATAGGTACATTAAGTGAGACTCCTAGCAATCAGGGTGTTGTCACATAGCTTTGTAAGTAGTATTACTGTATGAGTAGGGACGAGGTGACAAGTTGTTAACCCTACCGTGAGGGGCGAACTGACCCATTTACCTCTTCCGACTTTTATAACTCACGTGGGAAGGTGAGCAGTGTTTTGTTTTTATTTAACACGGTAAAGCTGTGTTCGCCGACATAGTTTATGACTGTTTTGTCATTGTGAAGGGTTTAACTTGTATTCATAAAGTTGTTACGTCCGCGCTTGATTGTACACACGGCTACATATCAAACTATTGCCGGTATAAACTGATCTCGTATATTATAGGATTTCCGAACAATGAGAGGTCAGCTTATCCTAGACTTGTATAGCTTGACATGTAGCCGTGTGTACCTGTGATTGCAAAGCGGAAAAACATTACTGTAACTATAAGAGTCATTCTACTAATACTATCTCAGTTCTACGCTTTATCTGGTTGCTCTAGAAAATAATTCTAAGAGCATTTTATCAGTAGGTATCTATTCCCTAATTAAACAAGATCACGTTATACTAACCAGTAATCAATATGAAGAAATCCTCCAAATTAAAAACATAGGTATAAAAGAACAAAACAAACTTAAACTCAAGCCATAAATAATCCTATATCTTAATGAAGTAAATAAGTCTCAGTTTCCCAAATAAGATATCTGATACTTTCAAAGTTCAGGCAGCCAAATGTCAGTTTATCTTCAAGTTCAAACATTCTAATCGGTTGCTGTTTGTCACCCGAAAATCTCATTTGGGGCAGGAAATCGTCGGGTGTTCAATTTGCGCAGCCTTTTGGGTTAGCTTTATTTCCGGCTCGAGTGCGGTTCTTAATTAGTGACACGACCATAGGGTTCCCATGATATGGCTCTTAAGTATCTATATGTACTATCGAGGAAACTTATATCTATACACCGTAAGGACTATTCTTGCTTGCAGCGCACGGCCGCTATAGTAATACTTGCTAACAGATGTGGTTACGGTCGTGTGCACGGGATTTTGTTTTCAATTTGGTCAGATTCAGAATTCCGCGATAGTACGTCAAGAGCAGTACGTCAAGAGCTTTGTGACGATTTATAGGACAACGTCAAACGATACGACCGATGTTCGACTTGACTGAATCTATCCATTTTAAAAGGAGGAATAGGTTTAAAAGGTGTAATCAACACTGTTTTATTTGTATTATACACAGCTAGCGGCCTGTCGTTTTTTTACGCCTTGACAATACATGAAGATTTTTTAAAATATATAATGTAGGTAAGATAAATATTAATGTATTAAAATTAATATAAACCTGCCATAATTTCTCTCTGCATCACCCTAAGGTTGACTGGTAGAAAATGCCTCAGGCATAAAGTCCGCCTTTGTACGGTATTTGTTTTTTTATTTGTGCATAAAGAATAAATAAATAAATAAATAAACCTTTCGGAATAAATTATCTAAATGATTATGATAACCACATTACATATTACATTCCGTTGCGTAGTTTATAAGAATAACGCGGTCACACAGAAAGAAACGAAAAGCGACTTTAAGTTATAATTTTTTTTAGTTTAGATATTTATTTATTTATTTTATTTACTACATATTACAAAACAAAGTCCCCCGCTGCGTCTGTCTGTCTGTATGTTCGCAATGATCTCAAAAACTACAGAACGGATTTTCATACGGTTTTCACTAATGGATGGACTGACTTGTGGAAGGTTTAGGTGTCGTATCCGAATACCACACGGGCGAAGCTGTAGGCAAAAGCTTGTAGAGAAACCAGTCAGGCGCTTTACTTTGTGTAAATATGTTCATCATCACTGCTCTCAAAACGGTGAAAGAAAACATCGTTAAGAAACCGGCATGTCCTAGAACCAAAAATTCGAAGAGAGGGGGCCAGTGTCCCAGCAGTGGGCAACATTATAGGCTGATTATGGTACCTTGAAGAAAAGAGGTTATACTGCTAGGCGCCAACATTAACATACATATAATATCCTTACATAATAAATGAATAATCATATATTGCGTTAAATTAGGTGTCGCTATTCTGTAAAAATCTCATTGTGAAAACTTAGGTGAATGGAGTGAGGTTCAAGTCTATAGTGTCAATCCTTAGCGCCATGTGGAATGACAGCACGTCACCTAAGTTTTCACGGGGAGATTTTTATAGAATAGCACCGCTGTTTCTCAAACAACTGAAGCAATGGATTTTGTGGCAGGTATTGACTGAAAATGATTGTCCCATAGAGGTTGTGGCGCAATTAAGGCGTGGGACACACTTCTTGGCAGATTAACTTTAATATATTTTCGGAGTCATTAGCTAAGTGGTCTCCTAAAAAACCAATTAGCCGTATATCTGTTTAGAAAGCCGACTCTTGTTTGAAGGGAAGTATCGCATAGTGTTATACATTATATCTATGATGTTATACAAAGGTGAAGTATTAATTAAACTAATGTGTTTCTTTTGTGATAATGTGTTGAGTGTGCGTTTACAAGCTTTGGCTCGTGTATGCGCTAACACGTGTGCGTAAACATGGGAAGAGTCCTAGTTTTCCTCTCATTTATGCCCTTTGTCTGGACATAACCTTTTTTCTCGATTCGCGATCGCGATCACAGAACCCACCGGGGGTGGGGATCAACCCTGAGGTTGAGGTCCCCGATGGGTTCCCGCATTGTCGAGGCGAGGGGGCTCAGTAGCCGTGGCTTGTTACCCACGGTGAAGCGAAGAGGAACTCGAGGAGGGGCCGCTCGTTAGGGCTTTTGCCGGTAAGCCGACGACAGCGCAACTGAGGCGGGTCGCGATGTCGTATGAGAGGCACCGCGGCTGAGGGTTGGAGGCCGCGGCGGGAGAGGAGTGCCGGTATTGCGGTGCGCCGCTAATCCTACCTTCCGCGGCCTTGAAGGGACACCGTCTGATGGTGGACGCGGTAGGGCCGCAGGAGAGGACGAGTGACGGTATGGCGTTGGCCGCTCTCCCTATCTTCTGCGGCAAAAAGTGGTAGACGGCGGGGCTACTGACCTGACCGGTCACAGGGGGACCAAGGGTGCACACACGGGGTCGTCTGGTCGTCTGGCGCCCATGTGCTGGTTTGGTCCCTGCATGGGGTGGTCACGGCGTGTAAAGTGTTCTGGTGCGCCGGTGATGGGGGTACTTCCCCAAGGGAGGGTCAGCCGCGGCGGGTTCACGGATGAGTGCTAATGCGTGCCCGTGTTCCCACCACAAGCGGCAAAGGAGGACACCGTGGAGTTTTAGTGGGTTGGAGTCCCACATAAATCTCCCCGTGGTAGTGCAGCATGCTTGAGCATTTCTCCACGCAAAAAAAAGAGACCCCATAAAAAGTAAAAGTTTTGAAATTTTCAATTACACCTTGTATTATGCTTTACAGCCAGTTTCTCAACCGAAAATGATCGCTAAACCACTGTGATTGGTTGAATGATTTATCAACTGTCAATGTGCGCTTTTATAATTTCTAACGTGACGATATTATCGTGGACGTCCACGTCCATGTCATGGTATCACGATATCACAGGGAAATATATGTAGATGCTTTTAAAATTGTCCACGATAACTTTATAATGTGAACATATTTCCATACATATTATGGACGTGGAGGTCCACGATAATACTGTCACGTTAGGGATTATAAAGTTGCACATTCGTCGCAATTAGCGCGTGCTTGACAATTTGTCACATTGATTTTGTTATAATTTTTGTTCGAGAAACCGGTTCCGCCTTAAATCTTTTATATCAAAATTAGTCTTATTTCTATACCTAGGTTTTATAAACAGACTAAAAATATGATATTTGTATTAAAGATTTTAATTTTGATGTAAAAGATTTAAGGCCAAACCGGTTTCTCGAACAAAAATTATAGCAAAATTAATGTGACAAATTGTCAAGCGCGCGTAAATTGCGACGAATTTGCACTTTTATGATCCCTAAAGTAACTATATTATCGTGGACGTCCACATCCATAAAATGTATGGAAGTACGTCCCCGTTATAAGGTTATCGTATTGCAGTCCTTGTAGTTGCTAATGTTTCGCTAGCTGAGTCATAAATTATGTAGGTAGGTACGTACAAACTGTGTAAATTAAGATGGATACATTCCCCAGAAAGTAAAATAAAAGAGCAAAATATTTCTCTGCACCTATCCTTAACATCTTTTATTAAAAATTGCGTCCAACCACCTGTTCGCTCATTTTCTTTTATTATACACTTAGTTTTATTTTCTGCAAAAGAAAACTTCATTGTTGGCAATTGTACACGTGAAAGTGAAATGCATTTTTATCGTCACACATAATATTTATAGTGACCTTATTGGTGATGCTCTTCAGAAATGTAGGCGTGCGTGTATGACCAGCACTGCTATTCTGCACAGATCTCTCCGTGAAAACTTAGGTGAGGTGAGCGTGGAGTGAGCTGTCAATAGTGTCAATCTCTAGCATCAGTTAGACCGACAGCACACTTGAAGCTTCACCTACGTTTTCACGGTGAGATTTTTCAGAATAGACTGGCAGATGTATGAACGTAAGCGAAGCAAAAGGATTATGTTTGGATCATAGCAGGTATTCTGTAGTTTCTTCCACTATTGGGAAGAAGGCGTTAGTAGACTTTTTACATACATAAATGTATGTAAAAAGTATCGTACATTTACAAACAAAACTTTTAAAACCATTCTGGCCTTTTATACGTAAATGCTTAAGGCAACTCTCGACTTAATACTAGCCACGTGTAAACCAGGCTTTACGAGCACATAAGTTCGTCGTAATTCATCATATTGCAGCTATTATCCTATTAGCAACGGATACCGCATCACAAAGGTTTGAGGTTGGATTAGACCAATTACCAAGACATTACTATACGTGAGTTTCACTATGCTTGAGAGAAGTCTATTACTAAAGTACGTATACATTAAGTACTTAACTTTATAATACATGCATATCTTGCGTCCTCAGAGGGCCTATTGCGGTCTGAGCTAGGTATTTGAGGTTTATTATAAGTCGGAGATAGTTTAATAGCGTATCATTTTCTGTGAATCGCTTTATGGGGTATACTATAACTTAATAGTAACTTTAGCTGTCATTCGTATACATTTGACAGTCATTATTGGTAGTCAGAGGCCCGAAAGTCTGACAAACAGTCTTACCAAGGGGTATCGTGTTACCCAGTAACTGAGTTATGGAGGTCAGATCAGCAGTAGCTCCATCCGGTTAGACTGGAAGCTGACCCCTACATAGTTGGGAAAAGCCTAGGCAGATTGGTTTTTAACTTAACAGTAATTTATGTATTTGCTGTTTAGAACAGAAAAAAATCATTAAAAAAAATCTATCTCATAAACTACTTATAATCGCGGAACATACCTGGGGATGGTACATCAGAAAATTCATAACAGAAAAAGCAAAGTTAACAATACATAACATACAATTCTAGGCAATCTTGGCATTGACAGTAATTACGGAATCGAGTTCGGAGTTTATTGTTAGTGAGGTAAGGCTACTCCATCTCCAACTTGGCTATTGGTTTAAATGTATGCCTTGTGGCGCAAATGCATGTGCTTGTGACACGGATTATTGAGATGATGATTCTTGATCTAAGCCAACCAATCACTACGCTAAAGGCTCTATTCCAGCGGTCAGCGATGTTTGACGAAGGTATGATTCGGATGCCCCGCAATAAAAGGTATCTAAATTTTACCTTTAGACGTCACTTCTCCGGCCACGCTGTATAGAGTAGCGCCTTCTTTATGTTAGGTATTATGAAATACAGTAACTTTGTAATGGTTTTCGCACATAACTTTTAAAAGCTTTAAAATGATGTGACAGCTAAGATGGATGAAACTGTGTGCAATGTGTCCCTGTAGTGATATTAAACAAAAGCTTTATGTGTAGATCTTAAAAGTAGCTAAAGGTAGTCGAATAATATACCTATGTGAGTATTAGAAGGCTGATTAAATTTATGCCACAGATTAATACAGATGAGACACTCCGCAAAATCATTTAAATAAAAAGCGACTCTTGCTACGACACTTTAAAGTGCAATTCAGGTCGCACAACGCTTGTTACTTACAGTTATATTCACCTACAAGTTGCCTCTCTTACTAACGCGTAACTCGTATAGGTTACCTTCTGATCGCGGCAGTCCTACTGAATTGGCCCAGTGAGATAGGCCCGCCGCGTACCTACTTGTAGCTTCATACATAAACTGCGAAGTGTCCCAACTGTATTAATCTGTGTCTATAATAATATTATAAATTGGTAAAATTTGTGAGTTTGTATGTAGGGGTTAAACTTCAGAACTACTGATCTGATTCCAAAAATTATTTTGCCATATTTTATGAAATTTCACACGGACGAAGCCGCGGACAAAAGCTAGTAAGAAATTTTGATAAATTATACTTAAAATACGTAATTTCCTTGACCTATTTTCATAGTACAAATCCACGGAGTGTCAAAATCTATTGAAAATTAATCATGCAAAAGGTCCCGTTCAACATAAATCACTCAATCATTAAACACGCTTACTTAAACAGCATGTAAACAGGAAAAGTCCAACAAATGTATTTACAAATCTTGATATCGAATGTCGGCTATTGGTCGAATATCGGATATCTTGCCATCTCTCTCCGTGTTGATTTGTAAACGAGTAGGTACATAAAGAGGTCGTAATAACTGAAGAATCTATTGTCCCTCTCACCCTAGTACCTCTTCGTTAGCCTTTAATAATTCTGTTTGGCTTTAGTATTATGATATAAATTTTGATCGCTTTGATAAATATAAGCTGTTGAAACTTTCCTGTTGTATTTGTGGGAAAAATGATATTTCGATTTTTGTTTCTCAGTCCTGCCGTTCTATTCTGTAAAAATCTCACCGTGATAACTAAAGTGAAGTGAGCTGTCATTCCACCTGATAGTGATTAACACTATTGACAGCTCACTTAAAACTCACTTCACCTAAGTTTTCACAGTAAGATTATTACGGAACAGATCGACTGTTTTACCTAAAGCTATGAGACTAGTGCTAGAGTTTGGTTATTACTGTCTTACGGCTGAACCCAATAAACCCATTTTCAGTAAAAGATAGATCGCTATTGATGATAGACAATATAATTCTTATCTGTCCTTACGTTCCTTTAATCGTTCGTGTTCTTTTGTTTTATCTGTCTTAGATTATTGGGACGTTAAAACCAAAGATAGATAGGTTTTCTATCTCCAGTATCTCAAAACTGGTTATAGATAGGTTATTGGGTTCGGCCGTTAAGATATAACGTAACCAATGGCTTATTAAATGGTCTGCTTACACAGGATGAGTAAATTGGCATATTTAAACTTGTGGTTTCTAGCAAAGACTGTCTTCTTTTAAGTGATGTAAAAACAGGACAAAAGAATCTAGAGGATGTATAACAGGTTTCATTTTAAACAATAATAACAAAGTATATATATTTCTGAGTTGAGCTGCGCGATTACTGACAAATGCATGCACTGACTGGACAGGTCCTCTCAATCTGTGTGGTTCTTTCCTCAAAAGACCATTTCAGACACCAATCTACATGGTCTTCACATGAACTCGCCAAGATTATGTCTGGGCTTTACGTAATAAGAAACTATGACCTCTGAGTTTGTTTCGGCCTTTCTTCTCCGAGTAGTCAGTTAGGAAACGCCGACCTCATCTAGTTTTTAAAAAAACATGATTGACGTGTAAAAGTGTTTGTACAAACCTACTTACAGAAATAAAATCATTTATCATTTATCTATTCCAAGTGTCGTGAAAATTCATGGAAAACTGTGGGAAAATTTCCAATTAAACCTTTGATCAAATTGTGGCGGATAAATTATTTATTGCCTCCACCTAAAATTAGGGTATTGCGTGTAGATTGTCTACCGTAGCAACTCCTAACTTTAATTGTTTCGTATGATAACATTGTTTTGTATTGTTTTGTCTATAATTATCCCTATAAATAGACATCACGCCGCTTATCATCACGTTGTGGACCACATTGATGAAAATGTGATGCTTTGGTAACACTTTTTTGGTCACAATGAAAAGAAGAATGGCAGTTTTGGTGTCGCTTCATTTCAGAAGCGTTCATAACTGAATGTATGTACATTATATGTAAATAGTTACAGGGCTTTATTTTGTATGCATTCTTTTTTATTAAGCTGCATAACGAAAAAAGAAAAATCTAGTATTTTGTTAAATCTGACTATCAAAACGCAATTATTAGCAATATCTAGACGCAGCTGCTATGACGGTAGCTGGAGTTACCATACTCACCAGAATATGGTATTTATGTTTCTATAATTATATTTCAGGATTTTGGTGGAAATGATTGAATGTGAAAAGTTGCCGGGTTAATTGGAAAATTCGGGAAAACTGAAAGTGCATTTTATATGGGAATTTTGTATGAATTATTGAAATTTTGACACGACAACGTCTGTCGGGTCATCTAATACACAATAAAAAACCGCTGTAATTTCAACGTGCGCTCGAATGTCAATGTCAACCGAACCCCTTAGGTTCACACCTACTGTAAGCCCGCGGTCGCCATTGGATGATGTTTTTTTTTTTATGTTTATATATATTAAGTTGGGGAAAAAGTCTTTTCGCATTATAGTATTATGAACTTGTAATAAAATCTCTTTGGCTTGTATTTGTATCTGGCTGGTTTTGGTATCATTGAAAGTTTAAATTTTAAAGAACATAATTCCAAATTCAAATTAGGAAAATGTGTGATTTTCATTTCAAAGAGCTTGGCCACCTCGTCGAGCAGCACGATGGGTCGGTAAGCGGACGGAGAGTCCGCAGGGCGCCCCGGCTTCTTAATGAGGACCAGTTTCCTCGTCTTCCAACGAAGTGGGAACTGGCCACTCTCCAAGCATGCGCTTAGGAGCCCCCCTAGTCGAGGCCCGATAGCCCCAAAGGCTAAAACCCAGGCTCTTCCAGGTAAGCCGTCGGGTCCGGGGGCGGCATTTTTGGCACTCAGCCTACGTACCGCCGCTCTCAACTCTACCTCGGTCACTTCCGGAGCATCGTCGTCGTCGTCGGTGATGTGGTCCGCAACGGGCACCGCAGGAAGCGGAGCCATGGGCGGGGGAGTATGTTCCCCTCGCGAAGGGAACAGAGCGCTCAGCACGTCCTCCACGAGCTGGGGCCGGAGACTCTGCGTCAGCGGGGGTGCCCATGGATGGAGTTTATTCCGCACCATTTTATAAGGGCGTCCCCATGGGTCCCTGTTTAGAGTATCCAGCGACTCCTCGCGAGCCAGATCCCTGGCCCGCAAGATCTCCGCTCGGAGGGCGGTCTTCGCCACTCTGTACCCCTCGTACAGCTCCGCCTGAATGGCTTCCGTATCCGGAGGGCGGATACGGAGCCTGCGGTGCCTGGTGTACCGGTGCCGCGCAGCAACGCACGCCTCGCGCAGAGCCGTCAGCTCCGGCGACCACCTGGCGCCAGGCCCGACCGGGCTGGACCCGGGGCATTGCCACGTCACATATTTCGGACATGGCCTCCCGGAACCACTCCGCCTCGTCGTTGATGTCGGCAGGCCTGTCCGGTGGTGACACCCAGGCCTGCACGATCGAGGCTTCCAGGAGGAGCACGGTGCGCATACCTGTAGCGTGCGTTGGTTCATAGAAAATGTACGAAAGTGACTTTTTGCAATGAGTTGCGTTGCGGCGCGGCCCGCTCTGATGTGCTTTAGCCTTTATTCGACCTCTGATTTTACATTCCTGTCAAAATCACAGTGATCTTTATTCTAGTTTTTAGCTTAGGTTGCTGTCAGAGGTGAAATAACTGTGAAAGGAGTGTACTACTTGGTGTGTGTAATACTTGGGTCAGGTACCTATCGAATGCAAGATTAAGTTAGTCGCTACTGCAGCCGCCGCGCCCGGACGGACTAGCGGTTACTCTATACCAAATTGTATAGATTTGATAATTTAGTAATGCCTGTTAGAGATATCATAATGAGATTTTATAATTAAGTAATGCCTGTTACCAAACTCAAAGATGTTTAGGTATAACTTACTGAACTTTTCATCTTACCTATTGAAAAGAAATGAAAACACAACAATAACAACATACAAAATAAAAACGTCAAAAAGAGATCTCCCTAGTGTAATTAATAAAAATAGTGAAAAACATAAACAGACCACTGAAATTCATATATTTTTTTGTCGGCTTGGATTAAGATTAAATGGCAGCGCTGTGCATTCAGAAAAGTGGAGAAAGCTAGCGTCGAGAAATTTGCATAATGCCGTAATAAATTTAAGTGACACGACAGATATTTTTGAAATTTACGCCTCGAGGAGAGACGCAGACGTTTTTTTTAAGTTTTTTTTAGATTCTGAACTATATGAAGTAAAACATCAATTTACTTAGCCTTTTCCAAACTATTTTGTGTCGGCTTCCAGTCTTACCGGATGCAGCTGAATACCAGTAACTACAACCCAGCTACTGGGTAACACGACACAGACTTTGGGCTTGTGAGTTCAAAGATCCACGAATTACTGCTACGACCAACGGCTCAACGTGCTTTCAGAGGCACGGAGCGGTCTTGTTATGTACTGGATAGTCACCCATCCACGACCCGACCGCGGCAGACATAGCTTTAAGCTATCGATCGAAGGTTACCTTCGATCGACTGTTATCATTTAGCTACGAACTGGGATGACGTGTACGCCAGCGAAATTCTCCTCTAATCACGCTCGGTGAAGTGAAACAAGCAATGATAGAGGAATGGGAGAATTTTTATCTATTTATTAAAAAACACTAACAGCATTTCAACATTGGTTTACATGAGTATTTAGAAAAGGTAGTACGGCTAAAGTATACACCAATTATAGGTGTACATAACATTTCAAGAAAAAAAAGACATTGGACAGAAGCTGCTTATAAACAAACAGTAAGTTTTAAAACTTAACAAAGTTATTTAACTTTAACAAAATTGAATACAACTGTTGTATAACAATTGGTATTAAAACACTAATGTGGGTTTATCACATGAGTGTTTTAATACCTAATTATGTACAGTTGCATACAAGACTTTATCTACTCCCATGATATGAATACTCTATAAAAGGTTCTGAAACCATAGGGTGTTGTATATGTTGTAAGAACTCTACGTAAATTCATGGAAAGTTCAATTGCTGAATATCTAATAAAAACAAACTATGTATAAGATTTTTTTAAATTTTTATTACGGCGCTTTGGTAGTGAAACGCCCGTGCATGACAATGTCCTTTTTTTTAAATTCATAAAGATACCACGAATTGAGTAGTGAGAATGGGGCTGTTTGATGAGTAAGGAAGGGATCGAAAAAGCAAAGGAGTTGCCTATATAGGGTGACTGGTAATGAGTGACCGGTACATAAACACCTGATAGTACTCATGATAACAAACAACTTGGAATATTCCGATCTGTCACCCTGCTTTGTCCCCTTAGAGCAACAGATCGAAAAAAAATTGATCTGTCCCTGTTAGCAACGAGAGGACAGTTCGAACTATATTCACTCCTATCTGGGACAGATAGGAGTGAATAAAGTTGCTAACAGTGGGACAGATCAAACTTTTTTTCCGATCTGTTCCTCTAAGGGGACAAAGCAGGGTGAGAGATATTCCAACAACTTTTACTGTGGGACCAAACCTGACATCGTGAAACAAAATCAGATGTTCCAACGAGTTATGCGAGCATAAATGTAGGGCTCAGCTGGTTTTTTTTTCGGGATTTCAGATTTGGTCCCATAGTAAAAGTTGTTTGTTATCACGAGTTATGCGAACATAAATGTAGGGAACAGCTGATTTTTTGTATGTGTTTAAGTATCGGTCACTAAATACCAGTCACCCTATATATAAAAGAGTACTCTGTGAGAGTTGCATAATGAAATTTAGTACAACATTATAACACTCGATTGGATGATATTATGGTTATAACCCTGGTTATAACACTGGTTGTTTTAATGTTGGCAATAAGCTAACGGTTTCAGAAACTTTTATAGAGGATTTTTAGCATGGGTGTAGATAAAACAAATTAATGAAAAGCATGAACATAACACATATAATTCAGATACATAATTCCACTAACAGAAATTAAATATTCCTCAGCATCGGATCATAAATCTGGTGGAAAGCATGCCAAATTGTATAACAGCTGTATTAACAGCTCGTGGTGGCAATACAAAATGTGTAAATATTGCATATTTGATACCGTAGCACATTTTTCGAAATCTGGTGAAAATGGTAATTTTCACTTAACTTACTTTTATTCAAAATAAACTTCATAATCTTAATTTTTTATGACATTAATTGAAATACTATAAAATTGTCTATTATACAGTCCTTATTTCATAAAGCTAGCTCCAATACTTTAAAAGTTATTGAGGTTTTTGTTACCGACCCGCTTTCTTTGCGGCCGAGTGGATATCGTTTTTAGATTCTGAGTGAGGAATGAAAATATTATTTTATGGTAAAACAACACAGGTATTGACGAGCTAAAGTTTGGCTTAGCTGTTTAGCTATAAGTACATTTAGAATAAATATAATTAAGTATATACATGGTCTTCACATGATCTGATCAAGTTTATGTCTGGACTTAAAAGAGAAACAAACACAGAGGGTGTTTGTTTCGGCCTAAATTCTCAGAGTAGTCAGATTCGAAATGGCGACCTAATCTAGTTAAAAAAAAAATATGATTGACGTGTAAAAGTGTTTGTACAAACCTGATTACAGAAATAAAATCATTTATCATTATCATTTATAAAATCTTAAAACCTTAGTTAAAACAATCGTGAACAATCCAAGTCAGTCATATTTGATCCTAACCTACAAAAAAGTAATAAATAAACGAAACGCGTGTAAATCTATAAACACCTACATATTTAGTTTATGTAAACAAATATACTCCACACTTCACTGTATCCTCTGAAGTCAGAAATGGAGCTATAACAATAAAGCGAAAGCATCAAAATCGCATTACGCGCTATAAAGCGCTGGAGAATACAAAGATGACTGTAGCCGAAACTGAAAGTGTTGGAATGCGCTCGTGACTGCCACGTTAGCACGTCAGACGAACGATCAGTAGCTTATTAACGAGCCGTTAGTCATTTTTCATATGTTTGTTTTGACGTCCGGGCCACGACCTACTATATTGAAAAGAGGCTGATATTTTTATCTCGATTTGCTTAGCCTATTATCGACGATTGTCAGGTCCACTCCCTTGTAAGACATAGTCTAATATTTAGTATGATGTAAGTAGGTATGAGGAGCTCGTGGCTTAATAACAGCAGCCGCATGGGTCGATCGAAGATTGAGCTACGCTTGACGCGGTTGGTTCGTGGCTGGGTGACCATCCATTACATATCCAGACCTCTCCGTGCCTCGTAGAGCACGATAAGCCATTGGTCTCGGGTGTCATTCGTAGATCTTTGACAGTTGTCACGGGTAGTTAGAAGCCCAAAAGTCTGACTTCCAGTTTTACCAAGGGGTACGGTGTTACCCAGTAACTGGGCTGTGAAGATCAGATAGAGGGTCTCTCCATGTAAAACTTGTAATACAAGTAATAAGTACAATCAATTGGATGGATGAAAGGGCGGCAGGTCACGGGAACAATCTGCGTTTCCCGCATTCTCCTTAAACTTGAGGGGTAGATTTATGAAACAATGGTTAGACCTGCCGTCTTGTTTGGATCGAAATGCTGGGCCACAAAAAGAATGAATGAAAGGCATGCAGCTGAGATGATAATGCTAAGAGGGATTGTGTGGTGTTACGCGAATGGATAGAGTAAGAAATGAGTATACATATAAGAGGAAGTCTGAAAGTGACACCGGTGATTCAAAGTTGTGTGGAAATCGGCTGTCATGGTATGGGCATGTGATGTAGAGGGAAAACCAGATAACTGATATACTACATATACTACTTTTTTTTTGTAAATACATACTTATATAGATAATTACACCCAGACTCAGAACAAACAGACATGTTCGTGCACACAAATGTTTGTCCTGGATGGGAATCGAACCCACGACCTGCGGTGGTAGGTGGTATATGATAATATATTTTAACCAACCACGCCAACTGGCCTGCCAAAGGTTAAATCCGTGAAAGGTTTTAATTACATCTGTACAGGTTCAAAATAAAAATAAAAATATGTTCAAAATTAAGTGCCGAATCGCAAACATTAATATTTTCCTTAAGCAACGACTCAGCAACAGAAAGTAAGTTTAGGGATTCAGTAGTTGAAACGGGAATATCTGAATATAAATTTTCAAAGGGCGCGGCTACTTGTGAGTGGGATTTTATTATGTTGTCATTTATAGATTATAAATTAAGATTAAGATTAAGAATTAATTATAGATTATAGATAAAGATTATTTATAGATTATTTATTTCGGTTACTGAACCTTCCCGTTTTTCATGAATGTCTGTCTCTATGTTAACCGAATCTATTAACACGTCCACTAGAAACTATCGTCACGTGAGTAAAAGGCATTTCTAGTCATGTTCTTTCGTTTTACACTTTGTCACAGAATATCAAAATACACTATTTCATCAGTTATCTAACGGTACCTGAACCACAAGAATTATAGTTTAAAAAACTAAAAAAACACGCTTTAATACCATTAAACTGAACTAAAAAGTAAAAAAAAATAAATTTCAATAAAAGTGATTAACGAGAAAATTAATGTTATTGTAAAAAAAACCGTGGGGTGCTTTGTACGACATTCTTATCGACACTACCTCTGTAATTCGATATAGATATCTTGATAAAAAAAAAAAAAAACAAAAACAAAAATGTATTCCGAAATAGAAATAGTAAGATGTTTTGGTAATAAATATATAAATAAATAAAAATAAAACAATTACTATCGAGCATCCCACAGTTTTTTTTTACAATAACATTAATTTTTTCGTTAATCACTTTATTGTTATATTGAGATTTATTTTTTACTTTTTAGTTCAGTTTAATGGTATTAAAGCGTGTTTTTTAGTTTTTTTTTTTAACTATAATTTACTTTTCAATTTTTTAATCGGATTTCCCTAATAAAATTTATTTTATAATTATTATATTAATTAGTGTATTTAAATTTATTTTATAATTATTAACAACACAACGGGATTCCGCTTTCGCAATACAATAGTTACTTAGTTAAACTAGCGACTTGCCTCGGCATCGCCCGGTATTTATGACTTGACAAAATATCGATACTTCATTAATATGTAAGCTTCATATTGATGTATTATTTGCATTAACCTTTTTGTACGCGTTCTATTAAATGATGGTATAAAAACTGTATCGAAATCCGTTGCGTAGTTCAGAATAGCATGGCAAATGCCAAAAAAAAAACAATTTGATTTTTGTCACGAAAAAAACAAATTGTGGTTTGTGTCCGTCTTTCGCATGTTATATTAAAAATTAACGAAAGAATTCTTTGGAAAGAAACTAGTTTCTTTCGAATTTTTCGCTTGATGTTTTGAAAAGTTGAAAAAAATAACCCCGCACCGCCCTCGTGAAAGGTTAATCAACAAATATAGTTATTAATGAATAGATTTCTATTGGTAAACCTATTACTTTATTACGTAAAACGTTAGAGGTTAGAGTTGTTTGTGTAGGTATAGGTATATATACGTACAAGCCATATGCCCGATAAGTTTAAGAAAAATCCGTTCTTAGTTCTCGCTTTCTTTAATTGGAACTCTTGTGCAAACATGCTCTAGACCCAGATTTAGATTGCGCGTTGTCTATCAGTGAATGAATGATTTTTTTATTTCATTATGTTTCAAGATATTTTTTTTTTGTTTGAAAACAAACGAAGATAAAGGGGTAGGATCGTAGTAGGAGGCGTTCTGTAGTTTCTCCCTACCCCCATGGAGAGAAGGCTTGAGTTTATGTATGTATGTGTGCCGAAGGGAGAATAATGAATAAATGAAAGTCAAAGTCAACTAATTTATTACAAATAGGCACATAAAAGGTACAGACGCCAGCAGGTCAACCTACCCGAAACTGTCAGATTTTCCAAATCAACCTTGAACCTAATGCTTTAGCAATAAAGTCGAAAATCTATTAAAGAAATCTGACAGATTGTAGTAGCTTGATGTGCTGGCGTCTGTACTTTTGAACGTCAAAATTTCGAACGAAATGATAAAAGAAAAAAACGAAAGAAAAAAAAGGAGGCCTATAACTAGTTAAGACTACGTATACGTTTGACTTTAGCATAAGTTGAAATAGTAAAGTCAAGAGACGTGTTAGTGGTAGAAAATGCTTTTGTTTTGGCACATTTGATGAAAAATAAACAACCATGTGTTTTAATGAAATGAGAATTTATGGAGGCATTAAGAGCCTATACTACCTCAAATGGCTTAGCATGATCCTCCGTTATGTCGAAAATACTACAATATTAATTTTGAAATAAATATATCTATGGTAAAGTTTAGGATTTATGTTAAGTACTATGTTTGACGAAAACACGATTCCATAAAATTTTATCGACAGAAAAATAATACAAAATTACCTCCAAACCGAACAATAAACCGCAGGTAATAAAAAATACTCAAAATTAGATCATGAAACTTTGTGTAATAAATGAATTAAATATAAAGCAGATACTATGTTTTTAATTATTTTTTGTCAAAATACAATTATTTGCACCGTAAAAAGCAACTACCTAAACTATCTGCGCGCCCTGACGCCCAGCACCAGCACCGCACTCAGTCTCGCTCTCACTCAGTCCACGAGCAGTATCGTGCGAGCGAGTTGTATAGCTGAGCTATTATGGGCTTATAGAGGACGTTCACAAGACCCTACGATTATTTGCATAGGTAATTAGGTACCTGGCATGCTTACAGTGGCCAGTCAGTATGTTAACAATCTGCGGGGTAGTATTCATAAAAAGAGTCTATAATACCTCAGCTCAAATTCATTCTTTATCTCGCTCGCACAAATTGAATATTTTATTAGTTTCTTTTCACCGTGGTCATTATTAGGTATGCCCACATAATTCGCGGTGAGACAAGCATAATGGATTCGGAAAATTTAATATTCAAAAGACATTTACAAAAGTGCAAATAGTGCGTTTCATTTACAGATATAAATCGTAGTTTGTCACGCGATACGACACAAATACCACAAAAAAACAATGACACAATAGAAGATAAAGATAAAGATAATTTATTTGTTCAAAACATGAGTATACACAACACATGGCATGCAAGATGTTACATCAATAATTATAGCAGACAGTCATGTTTTGCCTGAATGGCGTACAAATAAGAGAAGCAGGACGCTAGACCGCATCAATTAATTTTAAAATTGCCCATTATACGCATTTATAATTAATCATTTAAATTAGAGCATTACTAGAAGTTAGACGGTACAATAAAATAATGTCATAAGCTCATCATAATAATACAATAGAAATAAAATAAAAAATCAAATGTCAAATCAGGTATTATTAAAATTAGGATGTCACTATACAAGTCAAATTAAATTGTCAGATAAGAATTCGTCTGTGCTATAGTAAGCTTTCTCTAATAAAAGGCCTTTTAATTTATTTTTTAAGGCGGTGCTATACGTGAATTGGGCTGGAACTGAAGAAGATTAAAACCTTTTTTCTCCATAACCCGTACCATAATGATCTTTAAAAAAATATATGTTAATCTACACAATAAACAACATGTCCCCTTCACATTAAAAAGAATAAAAAATAATTTTAAATATCATTAACATGCATGCAAAGTAACCCATGTTTTAGAAATATAAAACCATTTTTCTTCTAAACTATTAATCGCTAGGTTTTTTTATAGTTATCATGATATTTCACAATACAATACCTAGGGAATCCTCTGCTTATTTTTTTAAATAACTTTTCTAATTATTTATTATCATTATTTTTAACATAAATCGACACTCAATCGCGTGAGCAACCCCTCTGGCGCCTAATAAATCAGTGCGGGACGAGACGCAGTGCTGAACGGACCTGTACCACTTTTTCCCGCATTTTTTCGTTGGTGACATAACCATTAGAAAATATTGTAAACCTACCTACCTACTTATTTTGTTGATTTTAATTGTTATTTGTATGTGTAAATATTAGAGTAGTTTTTAGTATAAAGTTATAGGAAATATTTGTGTTATTATAAGTTTATTTATAAAATCAATATGGGTGACAAAAAAAGATGCACTAAGCGTAATTTGAATATAAAATACAAGAGGAGAATACAAAGAACGAAACGGTAAGTAATTTGAGTACCTATCTAACATTTTATTAGTAACAATCAATCAAGTGTTTTGATAAAAAGGTATAGGTAGGGACGTGTAAATAGTATGCGTACCTAAGTAGGTACCTACCAGCTGCTTATGCTTACCTAGCTTTCTTCGCCAGAACGCGATACTGCTTTCGGTTCGAATTTGCCAACGTAAATTCGTACGTGTATAATGGCAACAAGGTACAGATTCCAAACGACCGGGCGCCATTACGACTCGGCGGAACAAGCTATAGATTCGCATGCAGCGAATGTATAGCTTGTTACTATTAGACACGTACGAATTTACGCTGGTAAATTTGAAACCACATTCTATGCGGCTAGTCTCAAAAATCTACGTACTTATAATTAGATTGGAAATAGATAGGTAAAAAGTAATTACATAGAAATGTCACAGTAAATACTGGGTGAATTTTTTTAACGTCTTGAAAAAAATAGGGCATAATAGGTGAACGGAGTAGAAGCCTATGGCATACTTAGTTTTTTTTTTACTCTTTTTTTTTAATTTTAATTGATATTGATTTTTTATAACAATCTATAGTTTTTCAAAATTTCTGGTTTTATTATACTATTATTTATACTTCAAATGTAGTGTTTATTGATAGAGAGAGCAATTTGGGTCTAAGCTATTGAAAAAACTAGGTATGCCATAGGCTTTACTCCATTCTCCTATTGTACCCAATTTTTTTCAAGACGGTAAAAAACATCATCCAGTATAAGTAAAGCAGTATTACGTCTTCATACAAAACGGAATTTTTTTTTCAGTTCCTCTGGCAACAAAATATTATCATCACCCAGTGAACCAAATGTGCAACAAAATGCAAACCAATTATATGACGAAGGAGACAGGTAAAATTATTTCGTGACGAAAAAGGGTTACCTACTCGTAAAGGGTTATTTTGATCCCGCATAATAGGGGCAAAAGTAGGACTTTTTCGCCCAAGGGCGTAAATGTTACATTACCGCCCATGGGGAGTAATGTAATCGAAGTATTTGGTTGGTCGTCTAACATTACTTCACGCTAAAGGAGGCCTTTGATTGGTTTACAAAAATCGAGTAGGCGATTGTTTTTTCTTTTTGTATAAATAGGTTTTACCTAGTTTTGCAAAGCCACAATGTTGAACTTCATTGGTCTATAAAAATCTAGTAGGCTACGACATTTTCTTTCATTTTGATTTTGACTTGATTGGTTTCAATAAATAGGTTTTAGTTTAGGAGAACGACATAGGGTACTTTGACCGACTCAATAAAAATGAGTATCATGACTTTTACGTACAACTCCGGCAATTATTGGCCAATTTAAATAAAATTTAGCATAGAGGGTGGAAGTGGGGACAGACTAAGTAATTTAACCGACTTTAAATAAAAAGGAGTCCCCATAATTATAAATTTAAAATTCTTTGTATTTGTTTGTGTGATTTTCACGGCCGAACGACTCGGCCGATTTGGATGAAATTTTGGATGGGGTAGTTTAAAAAAGGTAGAATTTTTTTTACAAAACAACTTCCGCGGACAACGTCACGGGTAAAAGCTAGTGTTTTATAAATTCATATGTATTCTGTCATTTTATGTCAATTTTTTTTGGAATTATGTTTACAAAAATGGTTGTTGTTTTTTAGTTCTACTTCTGCTTCGCGTAAACCTTTATCATCTATGAAACACGTTGTGCAACAAGGACAAACCAGGTAACTTATATATAATCCTAGGACATTATTCACACACGGTCATCTGATCCCAAACTAAGCAGAGCTTGTACTATGGAAACCAGATAACTGATATACTACATACACTATTTGTAAATACATACTTATATAGATAATTACACCCAGGCTCATGACAAACAGACAACAATATATAACAGCAAAATTTACAGCAATTTTTCTCATACATTATTCCTGTGTTTTTTTCAGTTTTAATCCCGATACTCTGTCACCGCCCATTGAACACAGTTTGCAGCTTGAACTAAACCAAATTGAATATTATAAAAATGCAGAAGAAGACAGGTAAAACTAATATTCATTATGTGCGGCATAGATAGAACACTTAAATTAATTATTTTCTTAATCACTCATTTAATTTATTTTTTCAGGGTCAACGAAATATCTATTGGCAGACGTATTTTAAATGTAAGCCATTTTTTTAAAGAACTTCAAAAAATATCAACACATGGCCCTTTGAACTGCGGCTTACAGGCGATTGAAATCGTTTCTGAACAGCTGACTGGTCTAATGACTAAATTGAAGTTGAAATGTCGTTTATGCAACATGGTTTTCGTAGTAGATGGAGACTACAGCCCAGAGGAAATGAATTTGAATACATGTGCAGTGGCTGGTGCAATAGCCTCAGGTTGTGGACATGGTCAACTTCGAGAAATTACATCAACTTTAGGACTTCCTGAAATCTGGCCTAAAGTATACAACTTTCATATGGACATAGTAAATAAAAAATGGGAGTCTGAGTTACTAAAATCCATAAATGCCGCAGCTGAAGAGGAACGACGTGCAGCTATTGAAGAGGGTAGAGTAAATGCAGCCGGAATACCCATTATTGATGTTGTAGCTGATGGATGCTGGGCAAAAAGGTCTTATCAGAAAAACTATTCTTCGCTGTCAGGAGCGGCAGCCATACTTGGTAAACGTACCAATAAAATACTGTATATGGCTGTCAAAAACAAATTTTGCTGCATTTGTGCCCAGGCAGAAAATAAAAATATCACAGCAAAGGATCACATTTGTTTTAAAAATTATACAGGTACCTTACTTCATTATTTTTTATTGATAAATTTATTGACTGCCTCATTGGTCTTGGTGACACTGACTGGCATTCCGAAGTTTTGCCCCATACTGGGTTGTGGAGGTCAGATGGCAGTCACTCCATGTGAAACACTGACATTAAGCCGAATTTGCTTAGACTAATATTCGCAACACTAATGTAATGGTAACAGCATTATCTTACGTTTTCTTTATTTAGAAGCTAAAAATATTACACATTTTCAGGTCCTTCTACCGGGATGGAATCAACAATTATTGTCGAAGGTTTCAAGAAAAGTTTAGAGATGCACAATTTGATTTATGGCAGAATCATCTCAGATGGTGATGCAAATACTTATGCTAAACTACTTCAAGAGAGGCCTTATACAAATTTGACAGTGGAGAAGATAGAATGCCGAAACCACTTGCTTAGGAATTTTTGTAATAAGCTTCATAACCTCACTACTGATACAAAATATATTATGCGATATAGAAAGTTAATAACAAAAAAAAGAATCTTGACAGTACGAAAAGTAATAATAAATGCAATTGCCAAGCACAAGGGTAGTGAAAATCCAATGCTACTCCATAACGACATCATGCTTGCAGCTGACCACGCTTTTGGACAACACACCACATGTAAACAGTACTTTTGTAACAAATCTGGCGAAGCAGAAGGCGTTGACAAAGAATTATATTCAAACTCTCTGTGGCACAAAATAAAATTAATTCTCTCACAGCTAGCTGCACACTCGCGCAGCCTTTTACACGATGTAGACAGTAATTCTGTGGAGAGATACCATAGTATTGTTGCTAAATATGTAGGTGGTAAAAGAATAAATTTCATTCAAAAATATCAATACAAAATGAGATGCAACGCTGCGGCTCTTGCATATAATACAAAAACACCTTTAAGCCTGTTACACAAATCTATCGTAGGGACAAGTCCTAGAGGTAAAATTTATAAATTAGAAAATAGAAAAATAAAACGTTTGGAGAAAAACAAAAAATATACAAGAGCAAAAAAAAGAATTTTTCAAAATAGAAATATATCTTCTGCCAATTACGGTGAGGAATGTGTCAAACCAGACATGTCAGAAGAAATGTTGGCAGAAGCAAAAAGATTATTTATATTAAATTTAGAAAAAACAGAAGAAGAAAGAAAAAAGATCGAAAGGGACACCATCCTCCAAAGTGACTCAAGCGAATGGCTTGAGTTGAGGCGAAATTTATTAACAGCCTCTAACTTTGGAAAAATTATTAAAAGACGTGATGATATTAGTTGCACCAATATTGTAAAAGATTTGGTTTACAAAAAAACTTTAGATCACGTAAAATCTATCAAACATGGACGTGAAAAAGAATCAATTGCCAAGCAACAATTAGAGAAAGAAATGAATATAAAAATCCAAGCCTGTGGTTTATTCTTGGACGAAAACATTCCATTTCTAGGTGCTTCTCCAGACGGCATCGTAGATTCAAAGACAATTTGTGAAATCAAATGCCCCATCAGTGCCTTCAAAATAGGTCTAGATAAAGCAATTTCTGAAAAAAAAGTACCATTTTATAAACATATAAAGAACGGCACCTATGTTATCAACCAAGAACATAGATGGTATTATCAGATACAAGGCCAACTACACATTACAAAGGCAGAAAAATGCATATTTGGCTTATGGTCCGGTGAACATACACCACTAAAAACTGAAATAATATATAAAGATAACAAATTTTGGGATACAAAAATGGAACCCAAACTAACAAAGTTTTATAAAGAGTGTGTTTTGCCGGAATTAGTTGACCCTCGACTTCCCCGAAAAATGAAGATCAGAGATCCATTATACATAACCCAGGCTATGGAACAAAAAAGAAAAAAGAGAGAAAGTAAAGAAAACACACTAAAAAATGATAGTGCAGAAACAACAAAAAACTCTTCGCAAGATGTTATGGTGATTGATGAAGATATTTTATGTTCACCAACAACCACCAAGTCCCGAATCATGTTTCAAGATGAGAGTGAAGAAGATATAAATAAGGACACCAACGAACAATATTGTGAACCAGAACCAAAGCGACTTTGTTTTAGGCAGTTAAATTTCTTTGAATTTTAAAATACTTGCTTTATTTCTGGTTCACAATGTTGGTGTCCTCATTTAACAGTACATTGTGTTACAAGAGGCCAAAGGCATGTATGTATTCACGATTGTGCATTTACTGCCCGAGCCAGAGCCCAAGATAATACAAAAATTTCATCAAACACAACAAGAAACTATCATGGCGCTGATTGTGGGTCAGACCAATAAGTTTTTTTTTTGTGCGTCATCAATTTAGCTACTTTCAGTTGCGATCAATCATTAAATTCAATAATCAAATCACCAATTTCAAATTCATCAATCAACGTTGTAGCATTATGGCAAAACTAAAACCTATTTACCGAAAACTCACGCTAAAATCAAAATTAAAGAAAAAAAATAATCGTGGCTTACTAGATTTTTGTAGACCAATCAAAGGCCTTCTTTAGCGTGAAGTAATGTTAGACGCCAATCAAATGCGTCGATTACATTACCTCCCACGGGTGGTAATATTACATTTTCCGCCCATTGGAGAAACAGACATACTTTTCCCTTTATTATGCGGAATCAAAATAACCCTTTACGAGTAGGTGTGATGAAAATAATCTTCACTCACATGTTTGATTGATGATTGGTGACTTATTGATAATAAATATCTATATTGTGTAATTGATAATAAATGTCTATATTGTGTAAAATGTTATTTTTATTTTCCTTTAGTTTATTCATAAAAATTCTCACTTCATACAAGTTAATTGTATGAAACTATTTTCATCAAATAAAGCTAAGAATACTCTAGACTACGTCCACCTTTCAAACAAAAAAAAATCAATTTAATAATTAACACAAGTGTTGTATTTGTGTTTCTACAACATACAAGTTTTTACCTAAAAATGTTCTGCACCACTGCTCTGAAATATGCAACAGGCTACCTATGCGTGCGTCGCGCGTCATGGCTCTGTGGCAGTCAGCGGTGCAAAATAGAATATTAGTGATCGCTTCGCGCGTAATTATAATGAGGGGGTGCGCGGGGCATCCTCGGCGTTAACGCCCATTTGAGCGAGGTCAACGGCGTAATGCCAAGCCTTAATTTGTCGGTACTGTATTCCCTCCAATGTTTTGGCAACTTATTGAACATAATTGGCGCCATACAGAATATACTTTTCCGCATTAGTGTCGTCTTGGATCTCGGAATACATAGCTTAGTGTTGTCGCGCCTATTTCGAACAACTTTATCTGACACTAAGGGGAATAAGTGTGGGTTCGATTTGACGAACATAATGGTCTCCAAAATGTACATTGACGGAAGCGTTAATATTTTGTATTCTTTAAAAAATGGTTTGCAGCTCTCTGTAACATGAAGTCCAAACATAGCCCTCAGGCATCTCTTTTGTGTTTTGAAGATCATACCCTTATTTACTGAATTTCCCCAAAAAATGAGTCCATATCTCAAGTTAGAGGACACTAAGCCGTGATAAGCCGTTAGCAACGCATTAACATTTAAGATGGGGGCTAATTTATACAATGCATATGCGGAATTACTAATTTTCTTGCTTAATGCTTCCGTATGCGCTTTCCAATCTAATTTGCCGTCAATAGTTATTCCAAGAAATTTAGTCATATTCACTTTATCTATGTTGGTGTTACAATAATGGACATTTACATTTGGTATAATAATAATAATAATAATAATAATAATAATAATAATATGGTATGGATGATCTTTGTACACAATCCATTTACTTTGAGACGTATTGTAGGTAAATAAACATTGACATGTGAAATCCATAAATCCTTATAGGAGAGACCAATGTCATTCGTATTACGATGTCGAGCGGTGACGTGACGACCACTCTGTTGTACGGAACCAGAATAAGTCCGGAAAGTCAGGTTTTATGTCAATATTGTTTTAATGTTCCGAGATTCGGGAGCGTTTGAATAATGAATTGCTCGCCCTCTTTGTTTTTCTTTGGGAAATTCTTAATTTTCTTTGCTTCTTTGCTCGTTTGGTGCGGACAAATAACTTGGTATTTAATTTTTTTGACAAGAATTTGTCATGGGAAATGAACGTTATCTGAAATTGATTTTAACCATAAAAAAAACACTACGCCTTTAATCCCCGAAGTGTAAGGCATATGTGTATCCACCTATAGTACAACGAAATATCGCCAAGTAAAATTAAATAAATTCATATTCTGAAGAATTTATTAGTTACTAGCTTTCGCTACGCCCGCGTTGATGTGAGGAATTATCCAACGGGAACTTACGACATACGTACAACCGGGATAAAAAGTATTCTATCCTATCCTACACATTTCATCCAAATCCGTTCAGCCGCTTTAGCGTGAATGCGTAACAAACAAACAAATAAACTCACTTTCGTATTTAAGATATTAGTTAGGATTTCTTGAATATTTACGTAGTTATACAGATAGGCCTTCGCTAATCAAAGCGGTTACTGATTATGACAGGAGCTTGATGAAAGCTTTCTATACCAGTTTCAGTTTAAAACTGCACCGTCTCTTTAGTGATGGACAATCGGTAGCAATATATCACCTTAAAACCATATTTTTATTGAAATCTGTAAAGCCAAGCTGTCGTTGATGTAAGTAGTCATTGAGAAAAGACCCGTCTCGTATTAGCTTTTGAGGGCCTTTTCGCCTGCAGACATACCTACTTACAAGTACCAGCCTTTTATAATGACGGCCTGCTCAAATCATTTTCATTTACCCAAATATCCGACTTCAAAAAAGGACGAGGAGAATCTCGTTCTTTTTTCGATTTTGACTGTTCTTGAATTCGACTGTTTTTTAATTATTTTTGTGTATTTAGGATCTCTAGCGATATAAACAATACTTATTACATGACTCATAGATAGATAAAGGACAACATTGGACATTAAATAAGTGTACTCCGTCACTTATAAGAGACCACAGTATGCACAATAAAATTAACAACTAAGCTAACAAAGTTAAAAGTAGCGTTTTTAACGTCGATTGTTTTTGAAATCAACCGTTTTTATTAAAATATTGTCCGTGGTTATTTTGTCTTCCCATTAACTATGTACCCTACTTATCTATAAAATAGTTCTATTATTGACTGACAGAAAACGCACAGCAAAAGCCACTTTGTATAGATTCTCAAGGGATGATACAGAGGAGCACTATAAAGAGGATTTTAAAACGTTTCAACTAAGTGAGAGGATGTAAGGGCTTATGAGGGTTAACATTTTTGGGTTAATGAAGTTGCGGATAACAGCTATTAAGTGTGGGTAAACAATCCATATTGTTCAAGGTATCAGGCATATTCTGCCGAAAGCGAATTCGAGCGACGCTATACAGGGCTATTTTTAAATCACTAGCTAAATTTTCACAGGGTGTTCTACCCATGAATATGAACAACTTTCACTATGGGACCAATTCCGAAATCACGAAAAAAAATCAGCTGTTTCATACGAAAGTTCTATACCTACTCGACCAAAATGTATGAAACAGCTGATTTTTTTTCGTGATTTCAGAGTTGGTCCCATAGTGAAAGTTGTACATATTCATGAGTAGAACACCCTGTGAAAATTTAGCTAGTGATTTAAAAATAGCCCTGTATATTCACATGCCTAGTTTTTGATCAGGCGTGGTGTTCGGAAAATATCCCACGGGAATGAACTACCCGGATAAAAAGTATTCTATGTCCTAATCCAGGTCACGGTCTACCTGTGTGCCAAATTTCATTCAAATCCTTTCAGCTGTTTTAGCGTGAAAGCGTAATAAACAAAAAACAAACTCGCTTTCGCATTTATAATATTAATTATGACACAAAATTCAAAGAAATTCGACGCATACTAAAGATTTTATGGCCAATTTTCCAAAAAAGAGAAAATAGCGATTTCTGAAAATTGGTACTTTTTAGATACAGTGTATTGCACGGCAGAATTATGATGGTAATTGAAGGTTGTGCCTTCCCACGCGTGAACTATTCGACCGCATAAGCCAAAGGGTCACCCTTTAGGGTTCAGGACTAAGCGGAAATGCGGTGAACCATACATACTATTTATGTCGTCTGGTGCCGTGCCCCGGTTTGAAGTGTTAAAGGCAGGATAAGAATTCGGAGTAAGTACAGGGACATGGGGCATTTCAGTTTAGTCAGTGGGATGTTAAAGAAAACCAACAAGAAAAAATATTATGCTAGGGGTGTTGAGCTCCCCCCCAGTGGGTTTCCGCTTTGTCGAGGCGGGGGAGCTCAGTAGCCGTGGCCTGGTCACCCACGGTGAAGCGAAGAGGAATCCGAGGAGGGGCCGCTCGTCAGGGCTGTTGGCGGTAAGCCGACGATGTAGCGGCCAACAAGTAGGTTGCGGTGCCGCTTGGGCGACATCGCAACTGAGGCGGGCCGCGATGTCGTATGGGAGGCATCGCGGCTGAGGGTTGGAGGCCGCAGCAGGTGAGGAGTGCCGGTATTGCGGTGCGCCGCTCTCCCTACCTTCCACGGACTTGACGGGGTTGCCACCGTCTGATGGTGGACGCGGTGAGGCCGCAGGGGTGGAGGAGTGTCGGTATGGCGTTGGCCGCTCTCCCTATCCTCTGCGTCCGAAAAGTGGTAGGCGGCGGGGCTACTAACCTGACCCGTCGCAGGGGGACCAAGGGTGCTTAAACATGTGGTCGTCTGGCGCCCATGTGCTGGTCTGGTCCATGGGGTGGTCACGGCATGCAATGCGTACTGGTGCGCCGGTGATGGGGAGTAGGTACTCCCCAGAGGAGGGTCCGGTGACGCGGCGGGTTCGCGGATGAGTGCTAACGCGTTCCCGTGTTCCTGCTACAAGCGGCAGAGGAGGACACCGTGGAGTTTTAGTAGTAGTTTCCTTACGCAAAAAAAGGGTGTTGAGCTGCTAAGCCAATCATTGTTCAGAGAGTAGGCCAGTCGATCTATTCTGTTAAAATATCTCACCGTGAAAACTTAGGTCAAGAGTGAGCTTGAAATGAGCTGTCATTCCACCCGATGCTAGGGATTGACACTATTGACAGCTCACTTGAAGCTCACTTCACCTAAGTTTCCGCGGTGAGGCTTTATGTTCGATAGATCATTGTGAGGATCAAATGTTTTATTTTTGTTTCAAGTTTAATAAATAGCCCAGTGTACTATAAAAACAAGAATTAAGTCGATGACCTGACAATCGTTCTCAGGTGAACCTTGCTATGTATATCGTACCGTATGAAAGCATACGTAATTATTTCCGTTTTATATAATATATTATATCTCCCTATATGATTTGACACAGAGTTCAAGGATTGAGCCTCTTCAGTCATTCTTTGAGCGAGTGAACACGACAAATTGGGGCCGTCCTTAAAAAGATATATTTTTTTACTGTGGAATGTAACAAGTTACGGCGGTTACTAACTTTTAATATAATAAGTTTTTGTAAGAAGAGATACAATATGGACTTTAAGTGGCAGTATAATGTACAAGTCTGTATTATATGCCTTCATAATTAAACTGTGTGTGTGACTTGAGTCAATCGCTCTATGAGAACTATGACGGCACGCAATCTAGCAACGAAACAGTGTCTTAGTCAAAGATGTCAGTTATTTCAAAAGTGTACTATAGAAATTGTTCTGACACAAGAAAAAACCGAATAATCTGTAGGTACACTTTAATCAAAGTGAAACATAAGCCCGAATGAAAAAGGCGTGATGTTGTCCTAACTATCCTAACTAATATTACAAATGCGAAAATGAGTTTGTTTGTTTGTTACGCTTTCACGTTAAAACGGATGAACGGATTTAGATGAAATTTGGCACACGGGTATGTGATATAGGATACTTTTTATGCCGGTTGTGTGTTTCGGAAGCATAATTTCCGACATGCACGCGGGCGAAGCCGCTGGTAAAAACTTGTCTTATATAATAAGTTTTTGTTAGAAAAGATACAAGTAAAAGTATAATGTACAAGACTACATTATATGCTGCGCGCAGAGTTGAGTCAATCGCTCTATGAAAACTATGACGGTGCGCAATCTTGCAAAAAAACCATTGTTTTGTTGCAAGATTGCCCACCGTAATAGTTTGATTCTAGATTGATTATCTATGATTGAGATCTATGATCATAGTTTTATGGTAATAAAGACATACGACTCTTTTTAATATGATAATGTAATATGGAGGCTAAACTTAGTCAAAGATGTCAAAAGTGTACTGAACATGCTGTTTTGATACAAGAAAAACCCGTTGTCTTCGATAGACAAAATCGTTTTGACTTTTGCAGACAGTACAAACACTGTCTTATGAATGTACATTTCAAGAAGGAAAATGTGATAAAATAGTATGAAAATTTAATCAAAGTGAAACATTATAAGCCGTGATGTTATTTTATAATAAGACGAAAGGAAACCAACGGGTGTGTATGAAGACAGAAAATACTTTGAGAAAGAAATACTTATTTTTGATTGATGAAGATTGATCATGTTTATTTTCTATAGATTCGATTACTTTGCCATGTAGGTACACAGCGTAGTAAAGTTTTTGACTTTAACGTGATTTAGAAAAAAAAAATATTTTAGTTCTTGACTATGGTTTCCCGTGCAAAATAAACACATGTTCCTGCTACGAAATTGAGGGGTTATTTGGAAAAACAGCCAATGTCAATAAAAATATCAAAAAGAGATTTTGATGTCTATGGTTAGCATCATACTTTCCTTACAAGGTCCAAAATGATGTTTTACACAAAACAACCTATGTCCGAAGATATTCAAGGAAAAAAAGTCAATGCTATAAGAAAAACAACCAATGTCGTTTGCGTTTTTGGAAGAACTGCATAAGTCAAATGACATTGGTTTTATTTCCGAAAATTTCAAACTGCCAGAAAACATCCCAGCCCATTTAAAGTATTATCAGTAACGCAGGATTTTTTTAACATCTGATAATCAGGAACGTATCAAGGTTAAAGAAAATTTTACAGGACCTTCAACTTGCTGTATAATTCGCAACAAACGGCGCTTATCTGAAGAGTTGATACTTAACCCATTACATTTAGAACCACTGAAAATGTCCAGCGGGAAAATATCAAATTTAATACATTTGAGTAAGTTTCTCACAAAACAAGAAAACAGAGATATCTTCCTGCAATTTGCACCAGGTGTGGCTGCCACTACTGGTCATGTTGATCATGATGATGATGTAGAAATAGAAGATGATGACAACAGCGAAGGATGTGATGAGTAATTAAACATTTGTATAAGCATAATGTGTGTATTGTTGGAAGTATAAGCCTTTTACTATGAAAAATGCATTTTTTCTTTCTGTCATGTTCTGATTTTAATGGAAAACCAACCAATGTATGTAACAGTATCTACATAAAAAGAGCAATTATGTTTTTTTTTGCTGTTTTTCCAAACAACCCCTCAATTGGGGCGCTGCATTATGCTGAGCGACGGCCGTTTTGCGTGAACGTGACGCATATTTTTTCCCCAACTTATTCATTTTTAGGGTTCCGTACCTCACAAGGAATAAAACGGAACCCTTGTAAGATCACTCGTGTGTCTGTCCGTCTGTCACAGCCAATTTGCTCCGAATAAATGATAAATGGTAAATGATTTTATTTCTGTAAGTAGGTTTGTACAAACACGTCAATCATGTTTTTTTTTTTTTTTTAACTAGATGAGGTCGGCGTTTCCTATCTGACTACTCTGAGAAGAAAGGCCGAAACAAACTCAGAGGTCACAGTCTCTTATAAAGTACAGACATAATCTTGGTCAGTTCATGTGAAGACCATGTAGATTAGTGTCTGAAATGGTCTTTTGAGGAAAGAACCACGCAGATTGAGAGGACCTGTCCAGTCAGTGCACGCATTTGTCAGTAATCGCGCAGCTCAACTCAGAACTTAAGGAGCTCAACGATTCGACGAACTATTATATATACCATAACTATACCATTTGGGTAGGCCGCATAAATTACTCAAACTGCCAGACCATGATTAAAAATAAATGAGAGATAAAATAAAACAAACAAAAAAGCAATGACCTAAATAGTCTTCACATTCACAATAATTAAAATAATATAATACTTTACAATGTAAATATTCATGTCAACATTCAGTATAGGTCAAGGACAGTTGGGTAGGCCGCATAAATTACTCAAACTGCCAGACCATGATTAAAAATAACTGAGAGAAAAAATAAAACAAACAAAAAAGCAATGACCTACATAGTCTTTACATACACAATAATTAAAATAATATAATACAGACACTTAAAAAGTTTATCTACAACCGAAACGATTTATGAAAGAAAGAATAATATTTATTTGGCAACAGTTCATGAAACACGAAATGCAAAATAAATAAAAAAGTATATTTTAAAATCAAAAATCCCGATTGCATAAAAAGTGAACTTTAATAAAAAAGATGTAAACAAGGTAACCTATTTTGTCTCCAAGCAATCTCATGCAGTCCGAGGCAAGGTCTTTAAGCAATTTAGGCAATTTAAGAATATGCCTCCGACTGCATGAGATTGTTCGGAGACAAAAACATAGATTTTGGCGCCAAAAATTCGCCATTTTGATTTTTTCACTTTAATTTACATACAACAATATAAGATGAATCCAACGACATATCATTCATCAAAATCGGTCAAGCAGGTCACAATGGAACGGTCATGCATACATACACAGGACAAAAAATATAACCCTCATTTTTTGGCTTCGCCGCAGTCGGGTAAAAAAGTGAAATACTTTTAAAACATAGTGTGTGTCTCCCATCACGGCTGCGCCAAAAAGGTCTATATCAGGATTAATGTCAGGCAGATCATGCTGTCTTTGGTTATGAGAATACTTTGATCGCCTACTATTTTGATACCAAAATAATCGAATAATAGTAATTGGTAGCTAATTCTTTCATAAGCTTAAAACACTAATGATATAAAGGTTATATTCATGAGCCGATTAACGAGCTACAATGTGCGAAAAATCTGCGTGACATTACTATGCAAATATATGCCTATTTTTGATGATAGAGCAAAAATCAAATTTGGTTCAGATCGTGATTATATTTGAATATGTAAGTATGAAGCTAGTTAATATGTAAATGAGGTTTACACCCATGGCATGAATAAGTCATCGTGGAAAGAATGTCTAGAAAAGTTGAGAACAATCTAGAAGATTATTGCGTTTGTGACAAATAAATATGATTTGATCGGTTTAAGACCAATCAAATTTAATATAATGAATTGTTCGTAATGAATTCGGGGACTAATCAATTGTGTGTTATTCGCCGAGCTGTGAAGGTCAATGGGATACAATCGGTGACCTCTAGCTGAACATTTTTGTTACCAAGTTAAAGACGGTGTTATCAAAACTATGCTCGGGATTCTGAGCATCATTTACAGTCCAAACTAGCGATGAACTACGCTTACTAATTCGAATGCTGACAGACGAAAATACTGGCCATTTCCTTGCCTGGCTAATTCTGGCTTAACTTTGCATTGTAGTTTATCCACCATGAGTGACGTGTATTATACGTAAACTGGCTTAATATGCTCGCGACTTCATTCGCGTGGAAGTCGTAACACATGAGAATGTAGTAAAACATCGCATCGCCCGCCCGTGGTATTTCTTCGTTTTGGCTTAGCGTTATTTCTGAATTTGGTTTTGCTCGGCTTCTAAGGGTCGTAGCGTGATATTAAATAGCCTAACCTTCCTCAAGAATTGGGATATCCACTGCAAAAATATTTACTGCTGAAGGTGAGGAAATAGATACCTTACTAAATTGTCGTAAAAGTCGTAGGTACCGCTGGAATAAATAATTTATCGAATTTATAAGTTGTATTTTTATACAGGGTTATTGGTAAAACACCAACAACCTCTTAAGGGGTCATTGTACTCATCATTATGAACAACTTTTACTATGGGACCAAACTTGAAATCGCGAAAAAAAATCAGCTGTACAGTACATTTATGTTCGCTTAATTCGTCAAAATGTAGGGAACAGCTGATTTTTTTTCGCGATTTCAGGTTTGGTGCCATAGTAAAAGTTGTTCATAATGATGAGTACAAAGACCCCTTAAGAGGTTGTTGGTGTTTCACCAATAACCCTATATAATATTTTGTTAGCTGTCACTGTGCCATCGTGAAGCGTCGCAGGTTTAGTAAAGATTGACAATTTCAAACTCTTTTATACTCTAGGGCTCGTAAAGCTTCTCGCTCGAAGATTTATATCTACCTCTATTTTCTCATACATTTATGCTGAACCGTGAAAGCTTAAGAGGATGGTATTTTCTTTGTGGCCCTAGATTCTCTGTCGTAAGCTAGATTAGAATTCTATACGATATAGAATCGAGTTATACGAAGATAGAATCGAGTTTGCACATTTTCTTTATAGATTTTTTGATTTTATTAGTCTGCCCTTCAGAGTGAGAAGAATATTCATTGATGGAAAGTTACAGTAACATGTGATGGTACAGGTGTGGCCAATTTGAGATGTTTTTTTTTTAATATTTAACCTAACTGTTACATAAACTTTGTGTTATAAGTTTAACGTGTGTATCTGTATGTCTGTCTGTGCCATTGTAACTCCCAAACGGCAAAACCGATTTAGATTTTTTTTTTTTGTTTGTTTGAAAGGTGACTTGGTCGAGAGTGTACTTAGATATGATTTAAGAAAATCGGTTCAGCCATTTGGAGATTATCAAATGCTCTTTTCTAGTTAATGAATGGGTGTGAGCATCTTCCACAGGTCTCATCGATTCTAAATTTGGTATTCTGTTACTTCAATGATACTTATTAGACGGACATAGTAACCTTGAACTGATGCTCCAGCATCACCTGGAATTTGCAGGATACACAAAACTCTCACCAAATTACAGCACGGTATCGTGTTTGGGCTCATTGGAATGGTCTCAATGAATACGTTACAGATAGATGGTGAACATGGTCTGGTGATGGATCAGGAAAGAGAAATGAGGATAAATTAGTAACTAGCTTCACTGTGGGGAAAATCCCTACAGCTGCGCATCCCTTGGCGAGGCACGTGTCGATCGAAGGGGGTCTACTAGTAATATATAAATATTAAGAAGCAGGAAATAAAAGTTAAATAAAATTTAAAAAAAATCCCGACAGAAACAAGATCCTGTAAAACGTAAGTAATAAAATTAAATGTAAGTTGTTGGTAATATTTTGATCCAAGGGTCGTCGTATCGGGGGATGGCTAATGAAAATAAGAAGTTTACAGCAGATATCCTTTATACAATAGTTATAAATTCATTATTGCTGGTATAAGCCTTGGCTATTTGGTGTTTTCATTAGCCGTCCCCCAACGCGAAAACGCTTGAATAAAAATATTACCTACCTACCACAAATAATATATTATTTTATTACTTACTTTTTAAAGGATTTTGTTTGTGTCGAGGTTTTTTTTGTTATTAATTTTCTTAAAGTCTACGTTTTAAAATTCTTTAAAGTACTTTTTTCTTAAAGGTCTATTATCTCTAGTAATTAAAGTTTCTGAAAACGTACACGTTATTTTGTCAGCACGTGTTATACCTATGCTCAGACAAGACCACGATGTGAATATAAATGACGACGATTAGGTTCTTCGTGTGAAAAAGAAAATAACTACAAACAAAATCAGAATATAATATGTAGCTTTCAAAATTGAGTTAAAATGCGCTCTTACTAGGATAATTGGATGGTTACGCAATTTCAACTTAAAAGTTCTAGTTTTTTCGACTTTTTTACATTTGTAATAAGTGGGATATTTTTCGTTACTTAAATAAATTAATAATATAAGAAAAACTCAATATAGAAGGAGCTTTACACTGAATCTGACATTAATTAACCTTTGACAGTTTTCTTTTATCAAAAATAATAGGTAACTGTCATTTTTTGTTAATACATGATTGAAATATTGCACTGCACAATCAGTCTTACCAGAAACCAAAATAATTATGATTTTACTTCTAAAATTAACTTGCAAATTTTCATTTTCTTTTCAACGGGGGCGCTGAATCATTGGTACCTATTTTAGTTCTAACTCTTTTATAGTTTATGAAAAGCTCTGTTATTTTGACAAAAGATGTAAAAAAACTAAAATATAAGCTGGCGTAGTCTCTAGAGCTTGGTTCGCCTTTGTAATAAATTCCTGTGGTATTTAACGCCCCTGAACGCTTTTTAGCTGATATTGTTTCAACTGAAAGGTATATATAGTTTTCAAGTATTTAAATATTTCTTTGATCTATTCGATTTTGTATTGTATTAACTATCAAAACTACCAGTATGAGTTCAAATATTTTATTGAAATAAAAATATTTGTAATAGTTTCGATGAAGTTGATTTTAAAAAGGCGAACATATGTTATATTTTTCCATGGACGTTGTCTAAATTTCTCTTGTGGTTTCACATTATCAACTTAAGTAGAAATTAAAAGAGAGAGAAAGGGACAGAGCTAATGTATTATAATAACAATGACAAATTACTAATTAAATACCTACTAGACAAATAATGCGTAGTCAGAAGTCCGAAAGTCTGCCAACCGATCAAGCAAGGATATCGGTTTCGCCAAGTAATTGGATCGTGGGTTTCATATATCTCTTGTACCTACTAAAATACGCCTAGCTTTGCTGTTGTATGTTTACCTATTCAGAACAACAGAATTGACTTTGAAGTTCTGAATTTGAAATTGAGAATTTGTCACCTTCTGTAATCCTTTCGATGTAGCCCGCGACTTTCAAAATTTCTCCGCAAAAATCGTAAGACGCTGGATACATTGAAACAGTAATTCGAAATTAGAGTTTTCAATTTCGAATTCTCAATTCAAAACTGGTTGTTATTGACAATATTCAAATAATCAGATCCTACATAAGTACGAGTACATACATAAACTCACGCCGATCCTTACATACACCTTTTGCTTCGTTTACGTTCATACACGCGGTCATACACGCACGCCAATTGCGAGTACTACGCACCTGACCTTTCTGAAGAAAATCACTAAGTAATAGGGTAACCAAATATTTTCACTAGGTCTGTTCTCTTGCATATATTATTATTATTATTATGTAGAATTGTCATGAATTCATGACGACCCCGAGGGAAAAGTGTTATCACTTTATAAAGTTTATTATTATTATTATTACCTACCAACTTCAATATGAATATTATTCCTCTTAAAATTTAATTTAATTCCTAATGATCAGCGTGGGAGTGAAAATATATAGCGATGCAGCGGTACATAATGCTATGCAAATGCATTCATACTGAATTGTTGATGTAAGCTATGTAAACTCGCAATAAGTCGTAAAAGTTGACGTCGCGACTCGATGCCAAGATTAAATTAATTTTAGTTTCCATCTCTATGTTTTAACAAATTCGATTTTTAGGGTTGTTTGTTTAATTTCGTTGGTCTGGAAGATAAATTTTGTCAGTGTGCACATTGAGTACTATAGGGCTTTTATTTAGTCGTTTTTAGGGTTCCGTACCTCAAAACGAAAAAAACGGAATAGGATCACTCATGTGTCTGTCTGTCTGTCCGTCAGTCACAGCCGATTTACTGGACCGATTAAGCTGAAATTTGGCAAACATATGAATTTCTGTGGCCTAAACACTGACGTAAAACGTAATAAATAAATTTTGAATATGGTTTCTTTTTGACGGCAATTAAGAAAATTAAGAAAAAAGTTTTGCATACTTACTTACTGTGAGGGTCTCATTCAGATTTATTATACTTTTAAATTTAATCATTTTAAAGTTCTTTAAGAAAATAAACGAAAACTGATCATTGCGCCCCTTATAACCGAAACTAAAAAAAATTAAAAAATAAAGAAAATAGTTATAACTATAGATTACAGGAAAACCTATAAGAAGTCTATGGTCTTAAAATAACGTGGTCTCTCAATATTGTGCGTACAAACTTATACGTACATTTGCAGTTGGAATGTATGGGGGAACATGTTTTTCAACTACAGTGTTAAGTTGGTTCTTAGGATAAATACATCCCAACTACGGAACTCTTCATTGTGCGTGGTCCGACACGCACTTGGCTGGTTTTTTATATAAGTTATAAATACTTAGTTATAATTACTTACTATATAGGTATTACACATTATTACCAATGAATGAGCCAAAAATTTAGTTTTTTAATATGCTCTCCTGAAGAAAGCCTATTGTGATCGCGTTATATGTAGTTCTATAATTTATGTTTCTCTTGTAGGCAATGGAACATTTATTTATTTTCTTGAATAAAATTAAAAACCTAAAAAAAATGTTAAATTAAAATTACTAACAAGTCTTAAAAGCTCAAAAAATCCAAAATTAATGCCTGTCAACTTTAAAACTTTTGTTTAGCATATACTGAACGCAGACCTTTTTTTTTTTTGGGTGGGAAATCATCAAATACCTTCTCCCGCTCTGGGTGGAGCGGGAGGGCGTGTCAGACTTCTACTGACTAAAACCCACCCGTGTTCCTTCAGTTGCCTGTGCCAGGGCCACGGTAACTCTTTCGAACAACCCGCAACCCTGGCGGGAATCGGCCTTAGCGGACCCCTTCAGCTAGTGCTGACATCTCTTTGAGGCGCGCGTGGAACACAACGCTCCGTCGACCCGGGCCTGGTCCTTACCGACCTAACAATTTATTCTTTAGATCTAGAGAATAAATAGCTAATAATTTAAAGAAAGCGCAGACTAGATCTGCTACCGATAATGAATCTCCTTTAAGACCTGTTCAAGACAAGTATTGATGATCTGATCTGACATTAATATAAAAAGCCTTGTGTACGCTCTATCGGTTTTTATTTTCTCTCGATCGTTTTCCATACGGATGTAAGTACTGGGGCTGGGGTATAAAATACTTTCTGTCGGTTCTGTCAGGTATTTACGAGGCATTATTGATCTAAGATTTTCTTGTTTGGTCGTGAATGGACTGGACAAGGTCTGTTTTCCGTGCAAACAGGAAAAGTAAATAAAATGAACGGGGTTCGGATATTTTCAGGATTCCGTACCCAAACGGTGCCGACTGGACCTATTACTAAGGCTCCGGTGTCCATTCTCCTGTCTGTTTTTTGTATTTTGAACCGTAATAGGGGCGACCCCTTTTAATTTTTGTCTTTTTTTATACAAGAATCAATGTTAAATATTGTACAGAAATAGTGTTAGATAAATATTATTCAGTGGTACGGAACCCTTTGTGTTCCAGTCCAACTCCCATTTGGCCGCTTTTTTGTTGGCACATAACCTTTCATTGTCTAGAACGCGCCCAAAGAGGAGTTTTAACCCTTCACATATGAGTTATATATAATAAAAAAACGTATAGGTCATGTCAATATGTGCTTGAATGTCAACCGAACCTCATTGGGTCACAACTACTGTAAGCCCGCGGTCACCATTGGATGGTTTTTTACGTTTATATATGTATGATATACGTTTATATGCATATAATAAAAGAGATTTTTCTTACGCACACCCGGGTTGCCCGGTATCGCGGCTCTCTTCGTGGATATTTTGTTTTAATTGGGGTATTGTCGTCGGTTTTATTGTATTTTATTTTATTTTATTGTTTTATTTATTTTATTTTATTTTATTATTTTATTGTCGGTTTTATCGGTTTTATTTTATTTTTTATTTTATTTTATTTTTATTGTTTTATTTTATACTCACAATTTCAGGTATCCCCAAAAGAAAAAAATCGCAAGGTGTATGTTCCTGGCGTCTCGGAGGCCATGAGATGTCACCTCTGCGAGAAATCAATTTGTCCTCACTATGCTGGATAGTTTCTGAATCAAACATTCAGAAACTATCCAGCATAGTGTCAGCCAATAACTTACGTTGAAAGTAATCGTTTGGTTTCATCTCCTGCATAATTTGAAGCCTATATGGGTTAAGGTCCAAATGCAAAATTCGCCGTAGTCTAGTTCTTGGTATTGCCAGAGCCGCCGAACGCGACGATTCTCGATTGTTCCTTACAAAAATTTCAACTAGCCGTATGTTCTCATCGCTTCTTCTTGAGCGTGGCCGCCCTGTTTGTTTAATAGTCGTTGTGGAACCAGTTTGTCCAAACTTCTCGACCCAAGCTTACATTAAATTAACACTTGGACACTCACTCGTCGTAATCAGTGTTCAGTTCTAAACAGGCGTCGTATAGTAAGTAGAAATCGTTGTTTTTGTAAAATTGTTTAAAACAAAAAGCACGCTGTTGATCCGTGAAGAGCTCCAACGTGACTAAAATTGCATGAAGCGACGCATATTTTCCCGCCAACCGCACGTCCTTCTGTCTAATGGTTTTTGATATATTCAGTGTTACTATTTGCAAAAAAAATTGGCCCATCCAGTATGTCTAACATAATCTAGTTTTAAAATAATATACCCAAATAATTAAAAATATTATGTCTCCTTTTTAGGGTTCGGTACCAAAATGGTAAAAAGAAACCGTTATGGCGTGACTCAGTCTGTCTGTCCGTCTGTCACAGCTGGATATCTCAAGAACTACTAATGCTACCAGCTTCAATTTTGGAATTGTTTTAGATGACGTTTGCCCAACTATTTTGAAAATAAGAAAGAAATAAAAATGTATATACCTTTTATTATGACCATAAATGTGTCATTATTGGATTGTATATACTCTGGAGATACTACGTGCCAAATTTCCGCTATTTACTTCAATCAACAAAAAAGTTACAGATTTTTGAGACGGCACGCACAGTTCTGTCCCATAGTGCGCCGCCTCGACTTTAGCTCGTGTGGGCGTCGCGCCTTAGTCTCGCTCAAACTTAGGGTAAATGTTCATAGAATTACCATTATCAATATTACGGTGACTTAAATTCAAGATTTAATTTATAGCGCAGATGGAAGCCTGAATATAAAAACCGCCCAAGTGTGTATCGGACCACGCACAATGAAGGAATCCGTAGTTGGGATGAATTTTATTTAAAAAACATGTTCTCCCATACATAACAACTGCAAATGCAAGTTTGTACGCACAATATTGAGAGATTTACCATGTTATTTTAAAACTATAGAATTTCTATAGGTTTTTCTGTAATCTATAAGAATGTAACTATTTTTTGTATTTTTTTTTTAATTTTAGACTACGTAGTTTCTTTCGGAGATAAGGTAGAATAGTCGTTTCTTCTATTTTCTGAAATACTTTAAAGCTATTTATATTTAAATTAATTTATATTAAAAAAAGTCTATTTGAGACAGACCCTCACAGTAAGCCCTTTCATTTGATATGTCGCACGTTACAATTTGCAAAACCTTTTTTTATTTTCTTATTTGCCCCCAAAAGTGACTCTCATATTGAAAATGCATTTATTTACGTTATATGTCCATGTTTGGGTCACAAATTAATATGTGTACCAAATTTCAACCTAATCGGTCCATTATATAGATTCGGAGCAAATTGGCTGTGACAGACGGACAGACAGACAAGCGAGTGATCCTATAAGGGTTCCATTTTTCCTTTTGAGGTACGGAAAAAGAATCGACATAGTCACATAAAAGGCACATGCGGATATGGTGACATTTTTTGTCATGTCAATAGAAAGTATCGCTACAGGCTGTTCGATTTTCGTTCTTGAAAAAGAGAATTGTTACAAGGTGTCCGATATTCGTTCGACAGGAAATCGCGTATTGTCTGCCCGAAGCATACCTAATCCAGCTCTTACAAAACATGCAGTTATCTAAGTAAATAAAAAAAATTGTTGGTACTCGTACTTGTTACATGTTTGAATTTTAATTGTAATAAATTCGATTTGTTTTTAAAAGAAAAGTGTGAATGTTTGTTAATATTATGCTTAATAATTCTTTAAAAGGTTCTGCAGGGAGAAACTCTCTTTCAAAACTAATTTTCAACGTAAAATATCTCCTAATTGAAGTACACAACACTTTCAAAACTGTAATAAATAGAAAAACAAGCAAGATATAACTATTTAGTTTTAAAACGTAAGATCTTGAACAACTTAATCGTAACTTTCACTATCTAAGTGAATATTTTAGTAAAATGTTGGAAAACTGACATCTGCAGACACGTCCATGTTTAAGTTAACAAAGTTAACATAACTTGAGTGAAGTTGTGGCATAAATGCTGTTCTTGTTCACTTCTCTTTACGTAATTTGATTTAAGTTTCTTTCATCTCGCTTCTGTTGGGATTCGCATATCTTGTGTATACGTAGTTTGAATTTTATTAGTATTTTTTATTATATTTTAACTTGCTTCACAACGATAAAGGTGTGTAACTGTTGTTTTAGTTAAAGTTTTTCTTAAATGTTACCAGAACTGAACCACCAAGTAGGGTTGTTTTGGTCGTAGATTATTTAGATCATGAATTCATGCTGCTAGGATTTCAAGCTCCTGCGGAATAAGTAATGTTTTTTATTTCACAGACTTACAGCTGCTGGATACCAGTTTTGTTCATCTAGTAGATATAATAAGAAAATGCTGTATTTACCTAGAATTGTTTGTTACATTTAGTTACTATAAATCTATTTATCAGCGGCGAGGTGTGAATTTTTGTAAGAGAGAAGCCGAAGCAAGTCGGTTTTAACTTAGGTAGCTACTTATGAGTAAAATTTTATTTATTAAATAAAAGGCTTTTCTTTACTGGATTTAACACCATCTATCGTCAAATAGTAGTACCAAAAAGGCGCTATCACTGCACGAACACAACTTTCAATGTTTTAGATGAAAGTAGAAATAAACTCGACTAAATTAGATACCTATCATTCTAAATTTTTTATAAGAATATAAAGAATCAAATACAATACAGTTGAGCTGGTGAAAACTAAATAAAATGAGAAATTTCTGTCATCTCGTTTTCGCTGACGCATTTTTCTACATATATTTTTTGGCAATAGTAGACACTATTGACTGTGCCATTTTTCAATCGCAGTAGCCTCCGAAGGAAAGCCGGTAAGAATTGTGTTATATAGTACTTTTACCACTGTTACCTATCTACGTATATATCTATATAAAACAAAGCCGGGTTAGTTACATGATTTATAACTCAAGAACTGCTGGACCGATTTATATGATCTTTGATTTGTTGGATTTATCTCCACCCCGAATAGCAGGATAACTACTCGTATTACCAACATCGGAAAAATTTACAAAAAAAAAAAAAAAGTGTGTGTTAGCTCCGACGCACGACTGGAGTTTACTCCTTATGTACGATAATTGTCTTTGAAAAGACTGGCCGAAAATAAACAAAACACAAAAACGTTTCGCTGGTATTTTACTCCTCACAGGATTCTTAAGGAGTAAACTCCAAAAAATTAATGAAGAAAATTAATTTTCTCAGACATGAAATTTGATTAGGACAACGTCTGTCGAGTCAGCTTGTTTACCTATAATGGTTTGTTACATTTAGTTCTTTATTTTTGCTTGCTTTCTGTTATTTATTTAGTGTAAAGGTACGAACGTTGATAAATAAATAGTGCCTTTAATGACAAAGGAGAGGAAATCATCTGCTTACACAGAAGCGGATCCGGTAATAAGTTGGCCACGACATAGAATTATTTCAAGTGCCTCTTTAAATATCTGTAACCATTTAAGAATACCCCTTCACAGATAGTCCTCCCATAAAAGGTCATTACAGAAGTACCTAATAATACTTTATTATAATATTGGCACAATAAAGCCGAACGAGACTCGTAATTGATATTCCGGCAGTATGCTTTATGTGAATACAACAATAAGCTGGTCAATTGGCAGCAGTCATAAATACGTGCGTCGTGTACACAGGAGTGGATAATTCAACAGAGACTGAACTTTACACGATTGTATATGGCGATGATGTGCGTGACATTAACGAAAGGAAGCGACGCACATCGAGACGTAAGAGGACCAACCTTATAAGCACCGATCAAAGTAAAGTTTAGTTGCATGTTTCTCGATAACATGGCAAAAACATTTTGTAATACATTAAAGTATTTGTTCAGTTTAAAGAACGCTCAGTCATGACCGATTTCATTAAATCATACCTTTTTGCGATGGTGATACGGAAACTATTACTTTTGCTTATGCCCAGACACCACAGAATAAATAGCCCAGTTCAGAAGTCGAACAACTATCTAGATTAACCTGCGAAATTTAATGAGAGAAATTGATGTCGCAGGGGGCACTGACAGACGACTATTCAACTGTCATGTTATTGTGTAGGTAATACCGCACTGAACAGGTACATCTAGGCATACAGTTTGGTCTCTGTAAGATATCTCCTCCTGTCTTTCTAGTGCATTCAATCATCACCTGATCAATTACACTGGCGGACACATTGGCAATACGTTTCCCTTTACCGTTCCGTGTTGAGGCGTGTTTCATGATCGCACCGTCGTCGCACGACTTCAAATAGACGTTTGATAAACGCAGTTATTGTTTGAAAATGTTGTTTAAATGTTGTCTACGTTTGTATCTACCACAGGGCATTTAAGCTTTGGTTTGAAAGAGATGTCTGTTGTTTCTTGGCACGTAAGACTAAGATCAAAATTATCATACGTGGCCGCGTCGTTAAATTTAAGACTCGACTCGCTGACGTCATGGCCTGAGGCGAATTTTTTTCGTGTTTGATATGACGCTACGCCCAGAGGCGGTTAACTTTACCAAGTCAAAACAGACAAACCGCCTATATCCTTGTAAATTTGCGTACATTACAAAGAAACTACGTGATTCAGTGTCGTATTGCACTCTTTAAATTTTTTCTAGTGTCATGTTAAAAAATACCGGAATAAAATATAGCATATTACAGGTACCTTGATTTGTTTTTTGAAGACAGTACGGCTAATAGCCGTGGTATTATTTTGTATGAAAATTTTTAGTGTCATTTTCAGAATGTCAACTTGATCTCAGTGTCAGTGAAAGTGTTAATTACCTACAGTAGGTAGGTTTTCGGGAGTTCGTCTGGCATTGGCACGTTGTTGGACACAATATGGAAACTAAAGTAACGGTTTTCCTAAGACTACGGTGGCTGCCAAATAGCGTCCGCAATTTACCGTCAAATGAAGTCACTGAAATATTATGTATGAAAGTAAGTTGGTGTGTTTCCCCGTTGCCATAATCGGACCGTGTTATGCAGAAGGCAGCCATGTCGGGAAAAGTATATAAGCATTTTTTTGTCGATGGTAGCATCATGCATGCATGGACAAGGCTGCATTTGACGGCTCATATCTCCGTGATAAATAGAGATATCGATATGGCTGTTTTTGCAAAAAAATCTTGTATGTCGAAATTAGTATGGCTGTATTTATAACTATTTTTATATAACTATTTATTTTGGAAAAGTGCCATATGGCTGCTTTCTGCATAACTAGGTCCAATTTTCATGATAGCCGTCACTGCGGCCGTTATGTGGCGGCTACCGCTGTTGTAGAAACAGTGAAGATAGGACGGTCTAAATATAAAATAAAGCATATTAATTGGTTTGTATTTCTTAAACTTTCTGTGATATCTACGTACCTATAGTTTACATTTTTATGCCAAAATGACACACATACACACACACACACACATACAGTTATACACACAGTACACATACACGGATAGTGCAGTATACAGTTACACATACAGTTTATATATTATATTAATGTTTTGTTTTTTTTTTTTTTTTGTAAATGCTTTCATGTCCGCTCGGAAATTTTCCAATCTCAGCAATACTAGCTGACACGGTAGGATTGCCCTTCCGGATGTCAATAAAACCAATCAGTTTATGGTATGATCAATTTCGGAACGTCATGGAGGGATTGATTGAAAGCTCTTAGGATGCTCGAAACTGATCGTTGTAGTTTGTAACAAGCATTTCTGAGAATTTGCCACCGTCATAACTATGTTTTGGTCGGATGATGTACGGAGGTACAGTCAGGTACAGGAGTTTTGCAACCGTCTCTTCACTAAAATGTGTACTAAAATTAATCATTGTACTTGCGTAATACACAATGGTAATGCCTTTCATTTTGACAAATCAGCAACGTTCATTGCGTTTTTTACGTTGTCGAGCACTCGAATTTTTTCAACATATGAAGCAATCCATTAGCAATGTCTTTCAAAATTATTCGGATTGTGATTTAAAGTGTGTTACGCAATTAGGATGCTGATTCACTCAGAAGTGTGAACCCAAGCACATTAACTGTGCACACGCACTCGTACAGCATTGAGTGAAAGGAGTTACAGTTAGCTGCATGTATATTTATGCGTTTATTTGACTGTATGAAGAAACCCAGTGATCCTTTACTTAGGTACCTATAGAATAGGGATGATGCCTGGGTAAAAAAAAAAGAAATTCTATTTAGTCTGTCAGTCAGATAATAAAAAATATTAGATACGTATTTTTTGCTTTATCATATTAATAAAAAATGACTTCGATAACACGCATTAAAGTTCGGGAGTGGGGGCTTGCTACGTCACTTCTACGTATAAAATCTACGAAGACGTGACGTCATGCCACATTTTAACTCAATGTATCGCCGTAATCTTTTAATTACGTAGAAAAAGAAAAAATACGTGTCCAATATATTTTAATAATCTACATGACTGACAAAAAATAATTTTTTAGTCATCATCCCTATTACACCATCACCACCACGACCCATTTATTTTCATCTACTCTTTTTAAATATTTGTTTCTTGGGTTCCGTACCTCAAAACGGAAAAACGGAAATCTTATAGGGTCACTCGTGTGTCTGTCTGCCCGTCTGTCATAGACGATTTGCTCCGAATCTAATGGACCGATTAAGTTGAAATTTGGTACACGTATGAATTTCTGTGACCCAATTACGAACGTGTAACGTAAATAAATGAATTTCGAATATGGGGGACAATTTTGGGGGGCAAGTAAGAAAATAAAATAAAAGTTTTACAAACTGTACCTACCGTGTGACAGAACAAATGAAAGGGTTACTTACTACGAGGGTCTCAAATACTTTATTTTTATTTATAAATATTTTTTTTAAAGTTATTTAAGAAAATTTACCATTCTCCCTCTTATATCCGAAAGTAATGAGCCTGAAATTTTGAAAATACAGAAAATAGTTCTATGTTATAGATTACAGGAAAGCCTATAAAGAAGTCTATGGTCTTAAAATAACACGGTAAATCTCTCTATATTGTGCGTACAAATTTACGTTTGCAGTTGGAATGTATGGGAGAACATGTTTTTCAACTACAATGTAAAATTTGTTTTGGGATAAAATCGTCCCAACTATAGAAGAAACCTTCAATGTGCGTGATCCGACAAGGCACTTGGCCGGTTTTTCTTTGTTTCGATGATTGTGTTTAGTTTAGTTTGTCATCTTCCTGTGCGAATCCCAATAAATAATTTTCTTTCTTTTTATTACCAAGCTATAACTCATGTAAGGAGTAATAATACCCTATTTGAATTAAAATTTCCTGATCGATATCACATCGATCATTGTTACATATTTTGGGTGTAAAACCTGTCATTTTGTTAGTTTTTGTAATTGATTGATGGTGATTATTGTTTGTTGATAAAGGTCACACAAATTACCACTAAATGAATAGTAAGTAAACATGAATGTATTGTTCACTTTCTATTATCGTTGAATCATTTTCAATATTGGTCTAAGAATGTAAAAAAAAATATTAATACCAGTCTGCACTAGCCTTTACTTAGGTATCTCATTCTCTCTATTTAATATATAGAATTTTAGACCAAATAATGTTTTTTTTTTGCTTGTGGTAGCAGTACACTGGCAGAAATTGTGACGTAATGTGCCGTCATTTTCAAGTGTCACAAGTTTTTGTTTTTTAATACAGAGCCATCTAGTATGAGCGGCGTAACAGTGAAGGAAAACATCGTGAGGAAACCGGCATAACATCCTAGAAACATGTGACATATACCAAACCCGCACTGGGCCCGCGTGGTGAATTACAGCCCATTCCCTCTCACAGAAAGAGGAGGCGTCGCAGAAGCGAAGTTGATTATGCATCTAGTATAGTTTTTAGCTTATTAACCAAAAATATATATTATAATATTATTTGAACTTTGCACTCGGGGTCTGCCAGCGAGCAATGGAACGAAGTGTTCTTGGAGTCAAAGTCACAGATCGCATTCGGAATAGCATACTTCGTTCCAAAACACAAATCGCAGACGTGGGCAACACAGCCGCCATTCTAAAGTGGAATTGGGCAGGCCACATCTGCCGCATGTCGCAACGGAATTGGGCAAAGGCGACGCGGTAGGCACAGAAAGAGATGGTGTGAAGAACTAGACGCCTACCTAAAGGATTGGCCAGATATAACAAAAGATAGAAAAAAATGGAAAGACGGCGTTTGCCCTGTAGTGGAACATAACAGGCTCAGAAATCAGAAATATTTATTTGTAAGTTATAGGTACTCGTACAATAGATGTAAAATGGTAGGTACAGTTCGCTACAACCAGCCATTAATGGCATACAAAAACAAAAGTTTATAAACAGTGAGGGAATTTAAATTAGGTACATAATTATAGTTAAACTTATCTTATCTTATGTATTAAAAAAAAATATAAGTAACAAAAAAAAAGTATAATAATAAAACATTCTTAGTATCTAATACAAAATAATTATAAAAAAATCAAGTGCATAACAGTAGATATCAAACATAAGTAACGTATAGATAAATTAAAATTGTAATTAGTCAACAATATAGGCGAATAATACCTAAGTCAAATGAACAAAAAGTCGTGTCAGTTTTTGTGTTCTATAAAGTCAGCTGTCGAGTAATAACATTTACTAATCAAAAATTGTTTGAGTTTCTTTTTAAACATTATGACATAAAGAATCTTTATTTCTCGTGAAATTTTACTATTTGTAACTGGAGCCATTCGATAGATGGTTTTGCGTAGAAGGGCTGTTTTGCTGTGATCAACACAGAGTAGATTTGATTCTCTTTTCCTCAACCGTGAGTCAGCTGGAGCTCGTTTTTCAAATAACTGTGGATTTGTTTTAACAAACAATGCTACCTCGTAGATATAAAGGGATGGAAATGTTAGAAGCTTTAAGGTTCCAAAGTATGACTTGCAGCTGTCTTTTGGTTGTAATTTACAGATTGCGCGTATACACTTTTTTGTGCAATGAAAGCATAATTTTTGTCTGTCGAGTTTCCCCAAAAAATTACTCCGTATCTTAGAGCTGACTCTACGTAGAAACGTACGAAACAGATAAACAGAATGGACTGTCAACCACAAACAAGGATTGACAAACGTAGGTACTACTGTTACGATTATTTATTTCCTACTTTTATTACCTATTTCCTAGAATATTACGAGTACATATCGCAAAACAAGAATATAATGGGGTTGTTTTTCGCCTTATCCCTTTGACACCGTCTATGTAAATCAAGGCGAATACTTTCCGTTGACGTCACACTTTTTTGTTTACATTATGTCAAGGTTTATTGGGGTTCCGCAAATATTTGGCGTTTCAGTAATGGCCATGTAAGGTTGTGTGCACATCTATGAGATCGCACGTTTTGAAATGTAAATGAGCATTAGAGATAGGTTTATAGGTGTGCTTTGAAGGTGGGTTTGTGATAACAATGTGCTGCGAATTATAGCCTTTTTGTGTTAATCTTTGGAAATCGACCGATCCCGACATTACTTGGGAAAAGGATAGACAGATGACGATTCTTTGGAAAGCGAGCAACGGTGAGTTATGTTTAGCAATACCTATTGGTTAATTAAAACATTGGTACCGGAATAATGACATTCATCTACCAAAATGTTTGAAGAGCAAAAACTATTTTTCTCTTCAGGAAGTCAGTTTCCGCCACACAGTGAAGTAAAACCAGGGAAATTAATTATCAAGCAAATTGACTACCAACTAAAATTGTCCGTACGAGTATATTCAAATTCCAACTGTCATTCATTGACAGAACTATGAAGTGACTACAACATGGAAAATTGACGTTGAGTGACCATTTGCCCAACAATTAATTTCGACGACTGTAAGCGTCACCACTAAACTTGACTCCGTATCATCAGATGTGTACGCAGCCTAATAACCACAGTTTATGGCTTTCAGCTATAATTGTCTTATTATTAAGGAAGCGACGCGATTTTGTAAGTGTTGCCATAATTGGGAATGAAATTAGAAAGTTCAACATTCTTGTTCCTTGGGAATTTATGATAATTTTAGGGTTCCGTACCCGAAGGGTGTCCGTCCGTATATCTGTCAGCGGACTGTAGATATCTCATGAACCGTAGTCCGTAATAGGTAGACAGTTGCAATTGTTGTTATTTGTTGTTATAGCGGCAGTAGAAATACACAATCTGTGAAAATTTCAACTGGCTGCCTACTACTGTTCATGAGATAAATACAAGATACATGTTTTTTTTTAACTGAAGAACCCTTCGTGTGCGAGTCTGACTCGCACTTGGCCGATTTTTTTAATTCTATATTATTTTATTTTGTATTTAATGTTTGATTGATCTTAAGGATATTTAATAGTTAGAGGGGATATAGATTCTCAAGGTCATTATATTAAAATAATAAATAAAATAAAATAAAAACTTTTTATTTCAGACCCAACCGAACCCATAGAATACAGAAAAAACTTATGAAACTAGTGTTAGTAGATGAAAAACATTATATTTATATTTTACCTCCTAATGTGGGTATTGACCCAGTGTTGGACGTAACACGTGTCCAGCCTATCCGCAATAACAGCCAGGATGCTGTTGGAGCTGGTGCGCAACCTTCCGAACGCCGCGGCACATCGTTTGCGAAGCACGGCGTGGAAGCCATCAACGTGTGCAAACATGCCCGACGCAATGCACCAGCGCGGCAGCCCCAACAAAGCTCTGAACGCATTGTTATATTTGACGCGCAGGGCGCTGAATGATCTTTGCGTACAATGAGCCCACAGCCAGCTCGTATATACTGATGAGCAATGCGCTCTGAACATTGTTATTTTCACTGGCGCATTACAACGTTTAAACCCGTGGGCTATCATGTTCGCTCTGATAGACAGCACACTACGCTCCCTGTCCATGTCCATATTGTCACGTTGAAGGCCAGTGACTATGTGCCCAAGATATTTAAAACAGGTGACCACTTTCATGGGTGTTCCGTTCAAAGTCACGGGAGGAACTAGATTTGTTGACTTGATACCTGCTTTAAATACCATAAACTCACTTTTTGCGACATTATATTACAATAGCTAAAACTTTAAATTACTCGTAATTGGAGAAGTACCTAATTAAAATCGCATAGATAACGCTACCTACCTATAGTTCACAAGGATTAGTTTGACATTCAACAATAATAATTTATGCCAGCCATACCCTTCACTAATAGACCCATAGAATATTAATGCACACTTCGAAGCTATTTCAAATTGATTGCATAGTTTTCAATTAATAATTGAAATATAATTCCTTCCGCTTCGCTTGGCAAATAAAAGCTAAATAATTTATTACATAAACAACGTGTTTCTTTTATATATGTATTATTTTAAAGTAAAAGTTGTTCAAAATTATGGTCTCATTAATACCCTAAAGTTATGGTATATCAAAAGAAACACGTTGTATAAACAATAGTTTATACAACGTGTTTCAAGAACCACTGACTAAGGAATCTTTTGACTATGTAATAACATAGTCAAAAGATTCCTTAGTCAGTGGTTCTTGGAAAATGATAAAATTGCAAAGGACATTGCTCTGCGTCCATACATTGTTGGCCCTGGAGCCAAGAGCATCGGATAATTATGTATTGTATTCTCTATCATTTGGAGACTCCTAGAAGATCTTGTTTTTATAGCGGACTAGCTGCAGAAAAGATATATTTCAAAAAAAGTATCAGATTTTGAGGTTATAATCTAACCATAACAACGAATATTAAATGTAGGTACCTACCATGATTTTTCATAGCTCTGAGTAATTTTTAAGAAACTGAAAAGTAATATCATAATACCTACCTAGATAATTAGGTACCTATGCAGTTATTTTTCTAAAAAATGGATGCAAGTGCAAAATTAATATACATTAAACTAATCAACATAGGTAGGTAACTGAATTCGTAGCATTCGTTTTGGAATGAGATGAGTAGAAACAGCGTCCCTATGCCTGAACGGTGTGCATAGGATACCAGCTTTACCAATTAGATGGTAATAAGTGATTTTTTAAAACCTAGTCCTACAATATTTATATTTGAATAAGAAATAAAACACAGATTTTAATTTCACGTTTATTGTTCTTCGTCTAAATTACGAACTAAAATAGTGTCTAAAAACTGTGCAGGGGGGTTGACATTATTTTGATACCTTGCATAACTTAGGTACCAAATAATGGTCATAACATGGGCGCAGCAACCGATAGTTCTGCGCCCAACGATACAATTACAGCAATATTCGACTATTGCCTGTCGACCTATTTGTGATGAGTCAAATAAAATATATACAAAATACACTTTAGTACTTATATGACGGCTGTGAATTTTCCCCCGTAATAACCATACGGTTTCAGAATTTAATTCACACACAGGTACACAGTTCCGAAAATCACAGCCAGGTCAATCGTTTTTTAAACCAATCCAAGTCCGTTAAAATAGCCAAGTCGTAAAAAAGTCCCGAAAGTCACCAAAACACCGAACACAAGAAAAGAACACAGGAAAAAGCACAGCGCAGAAACTGTAACTCTCAATTGTGGTAACAATGACTTTTTTTTTAATAATTTTATGGCATGGCTTTTTGGCCTTTGTGCCATTGGTAACAATGACACGTTCACCGGCAAAACTAGGGATGTAATACGACACCATTAACCGATTTTTCGATTATGATTTACTGTGGTCTTAAATTATTACAGTCTGTTACATCTACTTTGTCATATAAACATTACAAGTATGTATGACAATGGTTTATTTTATATATAACAACACTCTTCTATACTGGTAATAATAATATATAATAACATCTGTATCTAGTTTGCAATATTGTTTTTTAAATAAAACATTAGGTAATTGTGATGTGTTTAGTAAAAATAAGTATTTTTTTCGTTTAATGAACCGCAAAAGGAGCGTTATTTTTGTATTAATTGTCGTAAATAATGAATTAGTTTGAATGATTGTATAGAAATAAAGAAGTTTTGATTATTGTATAATATTATTCTTACTACCTATTTAAATTGGAGTATGACTGCATTCATAAAGTATTTTATTAGGTTTTTAAAACTACACTTTAGAAAAAAAAACACAATCGATCGATTAATAATTCAATCGATCGATTATAATTGATCGGACATCCCTATTTCACTTTTGACACGACATAGGTGAAGATGGCGATGTAATGTTATTAGTCGTATTAAATTCTATTAAAAATACATTTTGGAATACAGCTAGTCCGTGATACAGAAGTATTTGCAACTTATATAATAAAATAGGCGATTAATTATCGTATATTCTCAAACTCTTCATTGCACAGGGCCATTTTGAACATTGTCTTTTATTGTACGAGACAAAAGACAGTGTAAGAAAATGTTCTTAAAACAGCTTACGCGGTTATTTTATGCAACATTTTCCTGGAATAAAATAAAGCTCTTTTGAGCTATTTCTAGCGCGTGTTTTGTTCAAAGGAGATAGTAAGTTAGGGCTCACACAGAAAGGCGTGACGCGACGGTGAGACGCAATTCTGGTAGAGCAATGTCCATGAAGTTTTCATAGAAATTGTTCTACGAGAGTCGCGTCGCAATGTCGCGTCGCGCCTGTCTGTGGGAGCCTGTGCTTCTTGTAAAGATGCATAAACATTGTTTCCTCTTGGCATAATATAACCAGTATTTCGCTTAGACTAACTTTTTGGTCTAGTGGTCGCATGTGCTACTGCTGAGTCTTGGGTTCAATTCCCAGGTCAGGCAAAGTATTATTGGGGGTTTCTATCTGGAATTTCTCAGTAGCAGACAAAGTCTGGTTTTGTACCTACATGGGACTTAAACATACCTAACTGGCGAAATGTGGGTGTTACTATAGGTACATCTCTGTCTTACCCTTTGGGGATTACAGGCGTGATGGTATGTTTGGCTTAAGTCTAAGCTCCGACGCAGTTTTGAAAAACTGTACTTTTAATGAGTTACCTAATTAAGAACAATTCAGGGAGGTATAATTTTATCTCTTAAAAACCTACAGCAGTCCACCTGAGCGGATTTCACCAATGAATCTGAACGCGGTCAGCACATCTAACCCGAGTTTAAGAGTTGTCAGTGTCAATATTCCAAAGAAAATAATGACACTGTCAGTCTCGCGGTTTATGTGCTGATCGCGTTCAGTTTTGTTGGTGAAATCCGCCCTAAAAAGTAGAGACAGAAAAACGTTTTAGAAAATTGATTATTTTTATGGCTGACGCTAATTTACATTTTCATTAGTAAAGTAGCGAGTTTAGTTCAAGTAGCAAGTCCAAACCTCAATTTAAAGTGACAGTTTTTCATTGCGAAGTGTCACATTACATAACTAGATGTCAAAGGACTCCCTCCTTACTAATACCGATGTACACACGGGTACATATATCAAGCTATACAATTCTAGTATAAACTCACCTCTCATTGTACAGAAATCCTATACAATGCGAGATCAGCTTGTACTGGAAATGTATAGCTTGATATGTAGCCGTGTGTACAGTCCTTTCGAAGACATCTTTCCCTGGTCTGTGCGAGTCTCATCCAGGTCTTTCCCGCACGAACCCAACAGCAACCTTATTGTAATGAGAATTAAGATTACTGTGATTTTGACAGAGAAGTAAATAACTTTGAAAGGACATCAGCCATACGTCATAATGCCAACGCATTCTATTTTCAGAAAACTAAAATACAATTCGTTGGTTAGCGGACGGTCACAGCTCTGCATTTCAATATCTCTTCGTCTCTTTACCTTACATTTCGGTGAACACGATGCAAATATTCCTGAAAGAAACCGAATTCCGGAAAGGATATTAAAACTATTTGGAGCAAACTTTTAATGACAGGCCAGATGGCGTGGTTGGTTAAGATACCGCCTGCCATGCCGCTGGTCGTGGGTTCGATTCCCATCCAGGACAAACATTTGTGTGCATGAACATGTCTGTTTGTCCTGAGTCTGGGTGTAATTATCTATATAAGTATGTATTTACAAAAAAAAAAAGTAGTGTATGTAGTTTATCAGTTAACTGGTTTCCATAGTACAAGCTCTGCTTAGTTTGGGATCAGATGACCGTGTGTGAACAATGTCTTAGGATATTATTATTATTAATATCTCTTTGGTTTAAAAATTATTAAATTAATAATAATTAGTGTGTCATACACAAAAACAAAAGACAACATCTCAGTTTTACCAAAGCTAGATATAATTTTTTGACTGCCTTGTTGGTCGTGGTACAGTCACGAACCGAGATTGTTAAGCCACTAGCTTATCATCTTAACTTAGTTGTGTTACACGAATGCCGCCTGTTTTTCGTTATTAAAATGTCACATGTCAAATTCCACGGGCGGCATTTGTGTAACACAACCAAGTTAGGATGATAAGCTAGTGGCTCAACAATCCTGGTTCGTGACTGCACCTACTGGGTTCGATTCCCGGGTCGGGCAAAGTGTTATTAGGTTTTCCATCTGAAATTATTTCTCAGTATCAGCCCGTAGTCTGGATTTGTGCCGGTTCAAGGCAATAGGCTCGCCCCCTATTTCATGGGACTTAAACATAACTGGCGAAATGTGGGTGTACTATAAGTATACCTCTGTCCGACCCTTTGGGGATTACAGGCGTGATGGTATGTTTATATATTTTCTAAATTACACTAATACTTATACAACAATGAAAATGAACAAAAAATAGTTTCAACAATTTTCGTTTGAAGCTACACTTTCGAGTTTGTAAACGGCCGGGGAATGGCCAATGACGGCGTATCACTGTCATCGTTAATGAAAAGCCCCGTAAATGCTAAATGTGAACAAAAGATCTTTTGAAACAGTTCGTAAATGTCCATTGTGTAATGACTGTACATTTCCCACATAGACCGCAATATTAAACACATATACACCATTCACACTTATATATAGGCTGCTACGTAGATAGGTCCCTTTATCAAAGCATAGACCGTCAGTAAGCGGATATTGCCACGATCATTACATTAAGACCTCGTTTACGGAGGCGCAGGGCGTCGCGCGTCGCGTGCTTCGTGGCGTCTCGCGTCTCTCTCGTTCTCATGCAACGACATATGTTTGACTTTAGTGCAGGCCGCGCCGCCCAACGCGAGGTGTCGCACGTCGCGTGCGGCGTGGCGTCTTGCGGAGCGTCGTACATTTTTTTCAGTTTACAGACAGGCGACGCGTGCAGTAGCCTGCGTCATCACTCGCACAAACACAGACATAATTATGGTACTATATGGCTACGTTTTACCGTGAACGGGGAATTGCAGGAATACCTGGCCGTAACGCTGCGTGTGCCGTCACGATAAACGTCGCGTGCGACGTGGCGATGCCAGCCACGGGCTCCACCTGCATTTCAAGCAAACGCGTGTAAAATCGCTTCTCCGTAAACGCTCTCATACAACTCCATATCTGTGAATTTAGTGCGAGCCGCGCAACCCAAGGCGACGCGCGACGACCTGCGTCTCCGTAAACGAAGCCTTAGGTTCCTACAAAAAGGCGCGACGGGCGACGCGAAACGTGCCTGTTTGTAGGAGCCTTAACGCATGAGTTGGTAAATGTATGGTCTGTTTCAAAGGTAAATTAACAATGTGTAAACAAACCCTGTTCTGGTTAAATTCTTTCGCAATGTGTCATTAAAGGGAATTAGTTACACATGCATCTGTATTTCGAAGGATTTAACTTTAGGCTAAAAGTGGGATAGTTGCTCTAGGAGGATAGACGCCCCATAATTCAAATTGTGACTTGTAAATGAACTATCATCGCCTTATCATCGCACTTAATATTAATGCTTATAAGCAACGAACCCCACTCTTAGTAATACCCTTTCAACTGCGGTGATAATACGTTTAATACGTTCTCATCATTATGAACAACTTTTACTATGGGACCAAACCCAAAATGGTGAAAAAACTTCTGCAGTTCCAGTGTTTCCTACATTTATGTTCGCATAACTCGTCAAAATGTAGGGATCAACAGATTTTTTTTTCGCGATTTCAGGTGTAGTCCCATAGTAACAGCTGTTCACAATGATGAGTAAAATGAGCCCTTAAGAGATTGTGCGCTATTTAAATTACATCTTGTATATCACCACTTTTTTCAACAATTATTGTTTGAATTAAACTATAAAGTTGCAATTGAACAATCGGCAACGAAATGAAAACATCTTAAATAAAAATTTAAAAAGCTTAAAAAGATTTTAAATTGGTATTTTGGGTATTCTAATAATCAAATCAAAGTACACAATTAAGTGGCACTACAAAATTGACATCCACAGGTACGTCTGATCCATTTGCTTACATTTTGCTTTTAGCAAACACCTGGATGGGACTTTGTGAAAGACGATATGGCTAGAAAGGGAGTGACTACCGAGATGAAGACTAATACAGAAGTATAGCAGAAAATTGGGACAAGGGCTGGAGAATGATAATGACTTTTAGAAAACACTTGTTGTAGATACTGATGAAAAAAAATGATAAATGGTTTATTATTACTACAAGTATATATCCTAACAACTAGTGATCGGAGCCTCCTATTAAGCAAATAAGCCTGTGTTAGGAGACTTAGCTCTTCCAATATCAATAAGTAGAATTTACCTGTTATATTTTTGATTCTACACATTTGAAATAATAAGTACCTACTCAATATAAAGAAATGAGAATTAAAACTAAACATAAAAAATAAAAATAAAATAATACTGATGGTAGTAGGTATTGTGAAAGCTTCACAATAAATGCAATTTGCTGTTAGAATCGTCTCCGTAATCTCCGGGGACTCAATGACGTGCAAAAAGTGGTTTTGTTTAATGTAGGTCTACTTTCTACGTATCCCTGAAATTCAAATGTATTATAATAGGTCTTTGAAATTATTATATTTTAAATTACCTATGAAATTACCGATTTCTGATACTGGCTAGTGTAAAGATCAATATCTTTCTTTCTACTTAGATTTCCAAATTCAAATTAATTTTATGATATAGCATGACACTTAAAAAAGAAAATTGTTTTCCCGCCGTTCTATTTTTCTTTGATATCGATGTTTCTCTAACCGTGGAAAAGTCGAAATTGCGCGCTGTTTTCGAATACGAGTTCCGTTGTGGCGTCAACGCAACACAGAGAGCACACAATATTAACGACGTGTGACGACAAGATACTGCAAGTGAACGCACGGTGTGTTTTTGGTTTGATCGTTTCCGTTCTGGAAATTGTGATCTCAACACTGAGCCTCGGGGAAAATTTTCAAATCCAACGAGACGGTAAAAAACACGTTTAAAGAATTTATCGATTCCCGTTCCCAGGATATCTATAGCAGAGACATCAACGAACTTTCCTTAAAATGGCAAAAGTGCATCGAACGTTTCTTTTAAACAAATTGTTTGATTTTTTGTATGTAAATCGGCAATTTTATAGGTAAAGAATCCTTGAAATATAAGGTAATGCATTACTACTTATTTATATTGCGTACAGACCACATACAGTAGCGCCAACTTATTTACCCCAAATCTGCTCACTGCTGAATAAAGTCTTTCTTAAGGCCTTTTTATGTCACTTTCCTCGGCATTTTCAACCAACCAGTAACAAAAAACCGTAGCACTCCAAGCAAAACAAAAGAAAATCGAAAAGCCGAATTGGTATCCTCGATACCTACGAGTACATAACCATGGCAGCGAAGTTTTACACAATAATGCCAAATCGATTGAATATTCCGTTCCGTAACAAATACCAAACATTTAATGTGTTAATCCTAGTTAAAACTTCAGGATCTCAGAAACCGAATTGCTGACATAAATTTGGTTTATTGCTAACAATTTCATTGTTACGTTAACGTGAACAGTTTATGTAACTTATTAAATGTTTGTTGGGGAATGTTAGCGTACGGTTCTCGTCGCATGAATTTGAATTGGTTCAGGTTTTGTAAATGTGTATATTATGGTGATTTATATATAAATAATAATAACAGCCTCTTAATGTTCCACTGCAAGGCAAAGGCTTCTTCTCATACAGAGAAGGCACGACATTGATCACCACGCTTGCTCAAGATGGGATGGCGATTTCAGACTTATACTGGCTGTCTCACGATGTGTTCCTTCACTGACGTCAGTAATATCTAAGATAAACTCAGAAAGTACACATGAATTAAAAAAGTTACATTGGTACTGGCCTGGATTTGAACCGTCAACCTCGTATATCAGAGGCGAGGTCTTCACCACTGAGCCATCACAACTTTGATGCATTGCCCGGCCTCGCTATTACTTCGTTTTCGCTTAGCGATCTTTTAGAATTTGTTTCTTTTTGCTCGTCTCATAAGGTTTCTAGCGTGATTTCAAATAGCCGAGAGTTTGGCTATCTATAATGCAAAAGATTTTTTCAAATCTGACTGGCAGCTCCAGAGACTACGCGTTCAAACTTCAGCTTTACTATTAGTATTATAGTAAAAGTAATTTATTTTTCTCTCAAGAAGGTACAATTTTAGTACATAGTATCTAAGTTACAGACATAATCAAACCTTTGTGAAAGCTGGAGTCCATACTGGGCTCGGGGCATGTATGACAGATCTCCAGGCTCACACCCATAAAATTATGTAGGTACATGTATTTAGATTTTAATCAACACTCTTTTACCCTTATCTCAATTTATTTGGGGTCGGCGCAACATGTCTTCTTCTTGTCGTCATCTCAGTCATCACCCTCTTTCTAGCCATATTATGTTTTACACAGTCCATCCGTCACATCTCTGGTCTTCCTCTATTCTTACAGACATTCATACTCTAAACATTTCTCAGGTTTTCCTTGTTCCTCCGCATCACATACCCATACCATGACACCGATTTCCACCAACTTTTCAGTAATTAGACGGATGTAGTTAGCAGTGGCGAAAGCTCCATATAACACGATTATTACGGGATTCCCTTCGGGGGTTCGCTTTAGCAACTCTACCGCTATTGAAAAATGGCACAGTCTATTGACTGTGTCTACTACTGCCAAAAATACAATTACTCTACGGGTATTTAATTCACTATAGCATTCAAACAACAAAAATGCTTATTATTGGATTACAACAACAAAAAAATATGTTCTAAATTAACAACAAAAATAAAAATGTTGTAATAACCCGGCGGCGCCAAAACGGCATAATCGGGAACTAAAAATTCATGCAATAGCGATTCCGTGTCCAAATAAATGTTATTCTTTCTTTCTTTTTTTTTACTGGCCAGATAGCTATAGCACTCCGTCTAGCCACTACTGACCTTCGTAACTGACGTTTCACCATCTGAGCTTCACTTAAGCTCGTCTTGATGCGACAGGATTCAGAAGTCCTCAACCTATTCAACGTCGTCGATTACGTATGTGTGTCTGACATTCTTCAAACATAAAAGTACCTTTTTCAAAAGGCCTAAAAGCTATGCGGGGTCCGAGGTTGTCTCGGACGATTGTATTGTGAAGAACCGAACACTTGGCACGGGACACGAAGAAATTTTACCAAGTAGGTAGGTATAGGATTGGGAAGGTTATACTCAAGACTTCTTGGCAGACTAACACTGAATATGGAGATTATATGACAATGTTGGTAGAGAGTTTATTTAGTTTTATTTGTAGCTCTTTTGTTTATTTTGTTCTATCAGATATATTTGTTTTGCTTAATTGATTAGGTGCATTGATGCTGCGCAATGATGCAGTACGAAATCAATGACAAAAGATCTAAATCTACTACTCGTAATTGTAGCTGTAACCCTTTTTTTTTTGGGTGGGAAATCATCAAATAACTTCTCCCGCTCTGGGTGGAGCGGGAGGGCGTGTCAGACTTCTACTGACTAAAACCCACCCGTGTTCCTTCAGTTGCCTGTGCCAGGGCCACGGTAACTCTTTCGAACAACCCGCAACCCTGGCGGGCATCGGCCTTAGCGGACCCCTTCAGCTAGTGCTGACATCTCTTTGAGGCGCGCGTGGAACACAACGCGCCGTCGACCCGGGCCTGGTCCTTACCGGACGGCGAGCTACCCATTGCTCGCCATCCGCAAGCCCGCGCCTACGGTGGCCGGGAATCGGCTATCGATTCCCGACGCCCAGGGCGTCTCCTGCGGCGACTAGGGGCGTGAGGGCGCAAAGATTGCCTCTCCCTCACGCGTTCAGCCTCCTCCTTCGCGAGCATTACTGCTTCGCAGAAGGAGGTGACGGCTTCCCATGCACTCTCGCTCCGTACCATGGCCTGTACCCGGGCCGGACGCGAGAGATCGCCGCCGCCGATCGCCTCCGCGAGGACGCGGCGGTGCTCTGCCCAAGCCGGGCAGACCTCCACGTAGCTGTACCCCTGTGAAGGGTGTCAGAATGAAAGAAACCACTTGTGACATTCCATATCTTATTTTAGGCACTAAGTTACTTACTTAATGCGTGATTAATCACAAACAGTTCGGTGGTTTAGCAGTAAACAACGTGAACTCTGATAAATTAACTTTAAGAAACATTATTGTGCAAAAATAGTAGTAACAGTAATAATTTACTCAAGCTTGGGGTGTGAAAAAGACACCACGTGTCAGCCACTTGTAACTTTAATGGGTCAATGTTTCCCTTATGACAGCATATAAACAATGTTCACCCTGCAAGCTGACACAGATATACGAGTAAGGCCTCACTATAACGAATCAGTCGGTAAATAAAAACAGTAACCCTTAGGGCGAGCCTGTTACGCTACGGTGTAGAACAACGACCGCTGAGACTACGCGGCGCCGAGACGGTGTGTGATGAAGCTTGACACCAACGCAGCATATTTCGTGTGACCAGAGCGCAATATCCGTTCCGAGGATTAGCATTCTCGCTACAACCCATCGACCGATGATCACCTAAATTTAGAACCCATTATTGTAATTTTTATATCCATTAAAAGGAGCTCGTGGCTAAGTAATAACAGCCGTACGGGTCGATCCATCAAGTTAAGCTACGCTTGCCGGGGTTGGTCTGTGGATGGGTGACCATCTTTTCATACCGAGACTACTCCGTGCCTCGGAAAGCACGTTAAGCCGTTGATCCCGGCCGTCTTTCGTGGATCTTTGACAGTCGTTACGAGTCGTCAGAAAGAAGCCCGAAAGTCTGACAATCAGTCTTACCAAGGGGTATCGTATTACCCAGTAAACTGGGTTGTGGAGGTCAGATAGGCAGTCGCTCCATGTAAATACTGGTATTCAGCTGCATCCGGTTAGACTGGAAGCCGACCCCAACATAGTTGAGAAAATTCTAGGCAGATTGATTGATATCCATTAAAACTAAGTTTTAAGAATATCTTGGTTTATTTGCATCCTCCAGCTTCAGCTTTCGTAATTAGCCCTCTCTAAGTTAGACTTGTTCTCTTTTGATCTAATTTCGGAAATCAGATCAAAAGAGAACAAATCTAACTTGATGATTATTTTGGTTATAATTATGTAAATGCAATATTAATATATTATAATATATTAATATTTATATATTAATCAATATTTGTTGTAGTCGCGAATCATATAATATTTTGATCAAGCCTGACACTGACCTGCAAATTGCAAAAAACCCAAGAAAATTAGAATTTCCCGGGCTACCACTGAGGATCACCAGTGCGTGCTCGCCCTTAGTCTAGAAATGTGAAATTTTCATTCCTTTAAAATCCCTAATTTTCGTCTTTTTTATAAAGTAAAAATACGATGGAAATACGCGGTCAAAATGATAGTCATCTAGAATGACTTATTAACCACCAAAACAGGATCAATAACTAATTTTGGTTGACCTAAAAAGCTCTGCTGATGGCATCGAATTACGATTGCTATTCGATTCATTCGATTTACCATTGATATATCGATACGTGTCTAAAAATAGAGAGAACGAATTAATATCGAAAAACAATCAAAAGTTGTTTTAGGTGTAATCAATCATATGGTCTAACCGTCTAATATATACGTATTGTGCATACGTCAGAGCTTTGCATGCTTGTACTGTATTTTTAAAGGTCGTCAAATTGTGATCTAATGGACGTAGGTATTTGTTGCATGTCATGGAGGCTCGACGCTTACAGAATGGGGTTACTTGATCGAAACCAGGCATGTTCAATTTCACATGTGGCTTTTTTATTGTCTTATCTATCTACACATACTAGCGACCCGCTATGCTTCGCACGGTTTTTACGAATTGACAAAAGATCTAGATTTCTTTATTACTCAATTATAAGTTTAATATTAATCTGTAATAATATAATAAAGCTGAAGAGAAAGAAAAGAAGAAAGAAAGAAAATACGTCTATTTGCGATAAACATGGCGCAAAGAAATAAAATAACAAAATTAAATAATTAAAGAACAAGTTTGGGGAAAATATGCGTCACATTCACGCAAAACGGCCGTCGCTCAGTATAATATTAAAATTGATTAATTCAGGAAAGATATTTAAATTGATTTTTGGTCATGTTTTTAGTTTAATTTTAATTTAATTTTGATCTGATTTAGTTTTGATTTTGTTTTCATTGATTTAACTTTGATTTAATTCTGATTTGATTTAAATTTAATTTTGATTGTGATATTGATTTTAATTTTGATTTTAATTGAATATTTATTTTAAGTGAATTTTGATTTTAATTTTGACTGATTTTTGTTTTTAATTTTAATTTAATTTTGTTTTAATTTATTTGATTTTGATTTAATTTTGATTAGATTTTAATTTTTAATTTAAATTGATTGAATTTTTACTGTGGTTCTGATTCAAATTTTAATTTTATTTGTAATTCTAATATTGATTTTGATTTTAACAGTAACATAGCTTGTAAGTTCTAGTACTAATACAATATGGATGTTTTCCGAAATAAAATTGATTGATTGATTGATAATGCCGCGACCCCATACGAGACAGAGCCTCAGCGCTTGTTTGTTTGTTTGAACGCGGTAATCTCTGGAACTAAAAGTCGGATTTGATTTTTTTTGTTTTCGGTAGCCCAATTTTTGAGGAAGGTAATTTAACATCACGCTACGACTAAGGGTCGTGGCGAGGGAGCCGAGCAAAGAAAAAAAAGGTCAGAAATAACGCTAAGCGAAAAACGAAGTAACAAGGTACAGATATAATTATATTTTTAGTTAAAACAAAAAATTTCACGCGAACAAAGTCGCGCGCAGTAGCTAGTGTAGGTAATATACAAATAAACCCTCTGGAACAAATTCTCTAAATTATGGTGTTAACCACATCAAAATTCTTTGCGTGGTTTAGAAGAACAACGCGGTCACACACAGACACGAAAAACGACTTTATATAATTATAATGAATAAATGTATAAGAGGCCACTGAATATTTAAAAAAAAAATGTGAAGGAAATCACCTTGTTTTTATTGTGTTCTGAAATCTTAAAACGCGCTGAAGAAACTGTAGTAATAAGTTCTCGGTTTTGGCCCTACAGAGAGGCAATTACGGGCTAATGGTATGTAGGTACTTCTGTATTATTTACCTCAAGCAAGATGACTAGGCGGTTTTGCCCGAACCGGTACTCCAACCCTTCATCGTTACAAGAAATAGGATGTCATGGTTTCTGATTAACTTTGTTTCTTACTTAAGTACCTACTCCCTCCTTTTTCTGGTCCTAGCACAAACGCACGACGTACAACTATTCTATAGAATTTTGATGAGAAATTTCGGGACAAGCAAATTAAATATACCATATATAATATTAAACTGTCTGTTCAATAAACTAAGTAAATATTATGTGTGAAAAATCATTCGTATCACGTTACGTTTACTTCGCACGTTTGTGTTAGGCCTACGGAATGTAAATACCATCAGGAAGTTAGAACCACGCTTAAGGGTGATATGGGGGATTTGAGGACCCTTAATTGGGCAATAGTACCAGCAACAACACCGCGTCAGATGGACACTTGGCCTATTAAATGAGCCAAGGAGTTGGAAAGTTCGTTGGTGACGTCATGAGCTGCGAGTAAATCCTGCGGCAATATAGACAAAGGGATCCATTCGGCTTAGTTTGGAGATGACGTCACAGTAAGGAGACGATAAAACGTTGAGAGAAAAAAGACGCTTAAGTGGTCTTGTTAGCAATAGCTTACGATTTAAGGAAATAATTTTTCTGACAAATACATATCATTGTTTATACCTTTTTGTGAAATACTATGGTTTCCATCCAGCTCAATTAGGTGTAGTTGTAACAAAAGATACTTCAAACAAATAAACTGCCATCTATCTTTTGATGGCCAAGGAGGGGTTTTCTGAAATGACGTTCACTAGGCACTGAGACGTCAGGTCCGGTCACCTGTCAAAAGTGACAACGCGCGTATTATTTTCATTAGTCGTGACTGAATGATGAATGAAACGAATGATAAACTTCATAATACATATATTTCATATTTGATATCGAAATGGAAGACCTCTTGTCAAATTAGCGCCAACTGGTGGCATAAATTTTCGTGAAAACCCTCATCAAGCTACTACAATCTGTCAAATTTCTTTAATAGATTTTCAACTTTATTACTAAAGCATTAGGTTCAAGGTTGATTGGGAAAATTTGTTAGTTTCGGGTAGCTTGATGCGATGGCGTCTGTATCTACCTGGTTATTTTGGCACGCGATCAAAATGGAAGCTAAAGCCGCCATCTTGTTTTGACGTGAAAACGTCAAAACAAGATGGCTGTGGTAAGTTCAATATTTCTGATCGACAAAAACATATAAGATTTCAACCGCTAATAACTACGAGACTTTTAATGCTAGAGTGATGGTTTAGCATTCAAAAGATAGGTTATATTTATAACAATTTTAAGGCAGGATATAATTTGCCTATAATGTCACACTGCGAGTGCACGCGCATACGCGCGACCTTTTCACAAAAAAACCCGAATCGATGAAAGCTTGCATGAAAAGAAATGCAATGAGTCTAAAAAGTTTAGGGCCGAGCAAATACAATAGCTAGAAACTGGGTGAAATGGTTTAGGTTAGGTTGAAATAGACAATCTGTTTTCACGAAAACAAACGGCGCGGACTCGAACTGCGCCTACTATTTTTTTTTAATACATTTCAAGTGACACTTCACAAAACAATGAGGAAGAAAACTGTCAAATTAGTTCCGGGTAGATGGCGCTAAGTGTTTGTTACTTTCATTCAGCTGCCAATGGCTTTCATTCAGGTACTTTGTTATAAACTTTGCCGCGAGATGGCGCTAAGTGTTTTTTCTTGTCGCCGATTGGTAGCTTTGTCTTCAAGATGACTTTGACAAGTGACAAATACACAGCGGTCTCTTGCGGCGAAGCTTCCGGGAGACAATCCTATTGCACAAATGTTTACCAAAAGCGCCCGCCTGTCAACGTCATTCGAATTTTAAAAGTTCCTTGTAGCGGTGTAGGTAATCTCATGACAACCAGAATCAAAGGCTCTTCCTCCTAGGCACACAACATTTAATATTGCGCAGCTACCAAGCTTAAGCTTGGAGATGAAACCATCAATGCGTTGCGCAATGGGCATTAAGGTAAAAACCCTGGATGTAAGTAGGTACACCAATATTGTCGATAGGTGGACTCTAAAAGCCCGATGAAGTATTTTGAAGGTTTTTAAAACGTCCATCAAAATTTGATCTTCAGCTAATGGGGAAACGGTCGGAAGTGCGGTACGGAAACGATGTTACAATGAAGTCGTGGGTGGTGGAGTTGTTTTGTAATATTTCACCACCGTATTAATGTTCGACATGAATGTTGATTTTTATCAGTCAATTGTGATTTTAACATTAGATTTATAGTAAGTATATGCTATTAAGAGCCTATACTACATCAAATGGCTTACCACGATCCTCCGTTATGTCGAAAATACTGCAGCATTAATTTTGAAATAAATACATGGTAAAGTTGAAGATTAATGTTAAGTACTGTGTTTGACTAAAACACGATTTCATAAAATTTTCTCAATAGAAAAAAAAATCCAAAGTTACCTCTAAACCGAACAATAAACCGTTGGTATTCAAAAAATACTTCAAATTAGGTAATGAAACTTTGCATACTAACTGAACTAACTATAAAACAGGTCTTACGTTTTTTTTTTAATTTGTTTTCTTTGTTTTTTTTTTTAATTATCATTATTTTCCTAGTAAAAAGAAATTACCTAAATTATCGGCGTCTGAAGTTTGTTCCCTGCCGCCCGACAGCCCCGATCAGTCTCGCTTCGGCTTTCGAACGGGAGAGTTGTGTCGCTTGCGCTCGGAAAACACATTACGCAACAGGTAAATTAGGTAGGATAAAGTGTGAGGTGGCCTGAGGAAGTGGGGGCGAAATTAGAATTTGACCTGAGGTTGTATAGGCTCTTAATGTGATATAAAAATCATTTTTTATAACGCTTTACAATAAAATACTTAGGAAGTAGCTCTTTGAATTATTCAAGGAAAAGCTCCCGATCACTACAAAAATATAATTACTCGGTAGGGCAAAAGATCCAGATTGGTTGTTTAAAATATAACTCAACCATTCAACTTGATATTTTGAACGAACTCTCCTTTGTTGAGTGAAAAATGTTTTAAAGTTTTAATAGAAAAATAAGATTTCACACTTTTCATTTTCTTCAGAAAATAGTTTGTGAACATTTATTTAATTCTACTATCAAAACAGCTTACGATCAAAATTTTATCGCTGAAGCTCTAAAGAAAAGACATGAGTTTTCTTGACACTTTTACTGGTGTAGTTTTTCACATATTCATGATAAACGAACATTATTTTGGGCACGAACTATAATATAAAGGATTTTCAGGGTTCGTGTGCAAACTCAGGCTAAGATGATTTAGACAGTAAAGTATACAAGGTGTAAGATAAACAGTGGCAACCTGTTAAGGGGTCATTGTACTCATAATTACGAACAACTTTTACTATGGGAACAAACCTGAAATAGCGAAAAAAAATCAGCTGTTCAGTATATTTACGCTCGCATAATTCGTCAAAATGTAGGGAACAGCTGATTTTTTTTCGCGATTTCAGGTTTGGTCCCATAGTAAAAGTTGTTAATAATGATCAGTACAATGACCCCTTAAAAGTTAGACACTGTTTACACTGCACCTGTATACGCGTATCACGGCTCGATGTTTAACTGTAGGAATCGAGCTACAACATCGTATCGAACTGATATATTGTCTTAATAACATCTTGCGGCGTATAGCTGTAATAGGGTTAAAATAATAATGTGGTATTTCGGTCGTTCTATTATTAAATTGTCTATTTAAACAAGCAACGTGCTGGTTACTATGTACTTCGTATGTAATGCAATTTGCAAATCCAATAGATAATTGGTGTGGCTGGCTAGGAGCCAGGCAGAGGCGTTTTATAACCCTTGCTAACGCTGTAAATGAAGTAGCTTCATCAATAGATACGCAGATTGAGTACGTAGACAAAATGTAAGATATTTGCTTGTTTCAGAATTTTCGATTCTTTTTTGTTGGTTTGGTTTCTACTATACTTACTTAATCGAAACTATATTTTTGCATGGGTAAAGAGTTGATGCAAGGATTGACTCTGATAAATATTATTATCATAAACATAACGTAACATCACGGTTGTAATCCCCGAAGGGTTAGGAAGAGGTGTATCTATAGTACACCTACATTTCGCTAGTTATGTATAAGTTTTTTTTTTATGGGTTTCCTTTTGACTCCAGTCTAGGTCGGAGGCGACAGAGACAGAGTCGACGATCGAGTAAGCTTACCCGAAAGAAGCCTGTTCACTCTCATTTTGAAGAGATTAGGGTTGTATGCGCTCGGAAACACAGACGCAGCTAGTGAGTTCCACTCTTTTGCTGTGCTCATTATAAAGGCATTTGGAAACGCTTAGTGTGAATTATTGGTGGAATAGCAACTAGGTAGGGATAGTAACTGGCAGTGCGTCTAGATGTCCGATGATAGAAGGGGGCTGGCGGAATGAGGTCGTGGAGTTCTTGAGCACACTCACCGAAGTACAATCTGTAGAAGACCGACAAGCAGGCAACCTTGCGGCGATGAGCCAAGCTCTGAAGCTTGGTATCCACCAGTTTTACGTCGCCAATGAGTCTTTTAGCTCTGCGTTCCACCGAGTCAAGCGCGGCTAGTTGGTACTTAGGTGATCCATCCCAAAGGTGGCTGCAATACCCCATGCAGCAAGTCCCATGTAATAGAAGCGATCGTAAAAAATCATGTTAGATTAAAACTCGTACAGTGACATAAAGTTCTTTTCGTATTCCTTTTGAACAAACTACAAATTCATTTCCAGCTACATATAACTTCGAGCTAACCCCTATGAAACTTTCCATTATCATTTAGTTAGTCGAATGTTCATGTTCAACCTACAATATGTGCACACGTTGAAAAGTTTTACGAGAGAAATATATTCCACGAAGAAAAATCCATATTATAGGAAACTTTCATTATCATCTGTTTGTTTATGATGACCGGTTAATGGTTAAACTCGCAACAAAATAATAGATCCGTTTTGACATTAGGGTGTCCCTCTTTGTCCCGCTATGTTTGTCTCTCTTTGGCATATGAAACAATATGGGCTGTCAAAACGGACTTATTATTTTGTGGCGAGTTTACCTACGTATTTTTATAGAGGATGACTTTCAAAGCATGCAACAAAATTTAATGGGGTGTTCTACTCATCAATATTAACAACTTTTACTATGGCACTAAGAACTCGCAAAAAAAAAAAATCGACCTTCCCATGTAAAAGTACATACTCGATAGGACCATTTTGTATAAGAAGGTCGAGATTTTTTTGCGAATTCCAAGTTGGTCCCATAGTAAAAGTTATTAATATATTATAGGGTAGAACACCCCCTTAAATTTCGTCGCATATTTCCAAAGTCAGCCTGTATAGAAATGTTTGTGTTCATCAAAGCACGTAAAATATGACGGCGCAGCAAGTGGGGCCGTCATGTTTTGTCACGAAGCCACTGGAGGTCGGTCAAGAGTATCACTGGCTGGTGACAGTTACTCTAGCAGAGCGTTGCGTGGCGGCTGTCATCTGATGATATATGAGGCCAGGGGAACCGCTGCCGTACCACGTCCACGACGAACTGCTGTATTCCGGCACAGTCCTGATGATATTCAAGCCGCTGAGCCACTAATACAATGACCACTTCTAGTAAAGGCTATCCTGCTCTGTTAGAAACATTAAATTTACTATGTGAGCCTAAACAAGTATACTGATAAACTAGATAAACTGGACTGACCTATCAGAGAGCACCGAATGTAACACCTACCACTTTAGTACGATTGTCACTGGCAGAGGGTTATTAATTAAATACATAAAAAAGGTATAATATTAGGTTATACCTTATACTCAATAAATAACATTGTAAACTATTGTTCATGTCAAATAAATTGGTTAATAATAATAAATAATAATGATCTTTATTTGGAACTAAATAAAACATTTAACAATTTGTATGTAACGATGATGGCAGCAATAGCTTAAAACTGTGGCGCAGCCATCAACGCCCACCTCCAGAATCAAAACAACACAAGTAGTTCCAGAATAACAAAAAGTGTCTGAAAGAACTAAATGAAAACTAGGATTATTTTTGAACTAGATTAGATTAATTAAATATAGTGAAATAGTTATGCGTGCGTGATGTATGTGGGTAGGGGTGTGTAAGGCTGTGTGTAGGAGAGTGTGTAAGGGTGTGTGTAAGAGGGTGTGTAAGGGTGTGTGAGTGTTAGTATGAGTTTTTATGTTATATTTCCGTAAGTTTTTCGGTTTCTTCATACTATTATACCTACATATTATCGAAGAATATAGTTGATATGTTAATTATTTCACGATAGGTAACAGTTTTATGTCTAGAGTTAAATTTCTATTTTACTGTCGAGTGTTTATAAAGTAGGTTACTTTGATAACAAATACGTGGTCGTTTATACCTCTGTAAGTAGTTTTTAACTGTACAATGGTTACTTGTCCCCAACACACAAATATTACCTACTATATACTTTTCCCCAACACACAAATATTACCTACTTATTGATATCTAGTTATCCGGTAACTGATATAGTAATTGGCTACGCTATAGTAACTGGCCACTCATAAAAAAAAAGGTAGAAACAAGGGGACGAAGAAAGCTCATCAATGAAAACCACAAACAATAATATAGGCCGACTGGTAATTAGTGACCGATACTTAAACATATGATTGTACTCATGATAACAAACAACTTTTACTATTTACTATACTTTACTTTACTATTATATTTTAAAAAAAATCAGCTGCTCCCTACATTTATATTCGCTGTGACGAGTTATGCGAACATAAATGTAGGGGGCAGCTGACTTTTTTTCACGATTTCAGGTTTTGTCCCATAGTAAAAGTTGTTTGTTATCATGAGTACAATGTATCGGTCACTGATTACCAGTCACCCTAATATTTGTTGTGCTTTTCATTCATGAGCTTGCTTGCATTACCTTGTTTCTAGTGGCCAGTTACTATAGCGTGACCAATTACTGTAGCAGTTACCCTACTAAAATGGCGGTAAACAATATTTCACTCAGAGTGGGACAACGCCTTACGGTCGTGAGTTTTAGGGCTGTATGGATGGTTGAGGTCTCAAAAGACGGGTGTCAACAAGGGCTACAATATAATGAAAAGAAAAATGAAAAAGTCAAAAACTTTTCTTGAAAATCGCAAAAATGTGAAAAATTCGATCAATTTTTTAGGGTCTTTTGTCATGAAATCAACTATATCTCAAAAACTACTAGAGATTTTTTAATTTTTTATTTATGATGGGTTTGCTCTTGACTCTAGTCTAGGTCGGACGCGATAAGAGTCGACAATGGAGTGAGCGATATCGAAAAAATTAAAAAAAGCCCTCGGGATATTGAGTAGGGCTACATTTAAAAAAAAACTAAACCTCTGTATCACTAGTAGTCTAGGCAGGAGGGTGCACTTTGTGTGGCGTAATTTCGGGGAGTGCGCTCCTTCGATGCACGTCGCATCGCTGAGTTGTTATGGGAGTGTTTAAGGTTCGGCGCAAACGGACCACCGACCACATCCACGGGTGGCTATGTCGCCTCTTTCTGCGGTGTTGAGTACTGCTGTAGCGGGTGGCCGCCACCGGCTACACGTGTGCGGTGCGTCTATAAAAACTATATGAAAAATTGTTTTAAGTCGCTGTCGCTGGCCACCGGTAGCTGTGGTCGGTGGCCCGTTTGCGCCGAGCCTAAGAGTTTGATCGTGAAATATATTTGTATTTATTTGTAAATATGAATTTTAATTTAATTTTAAAATGATGTTAATTTTATTTTTTTTTAAATTAATTTAAGTACTTAGAAAATACTTTAACTAATTAGAACTTTATATTTGAGACTAAAATTATTATTTTATATCGCTTCGTTGTTTTTGTGTTAAACAAGAAAATGATTTTCTTTCAAAAATAGTCTTAAGAATATTTCATTAAAGTTCAAAATTGCATCGCGTAATTTTACCTTACGGACTTTTTACTTCGTGCATTTGAGCTCTATTACTTCAAAGATGATTCAAAATCTATTAGGTCTTAATCTATTAGATTAGGCATCGTACAAAATGGAAAGCCTGCCTAAGTGCATTTTCAATGTACCCGAAGGTCGCGTAGAGTACGAGATCTGTGATTTTTTGTTTTCTAAACAGTGCTGTTACTATTGGATATTGCTGTTTTTTTCTGCAGAGCCATAATTTCAACGGTTATTTTCTAAGAGATGTTGCTGTTTTGGTTACAAACTTATTAAGCGGGAAGCTCCAGGTAGCCCGCGAAATTTAAATTTTCTTAAGTTTTGAAATTTCCAGGTCAGTATCAGGTTTGTACCTCTGTTGATTTGAATATCATTGGCGACGATTTGTATTTATAGAATTATATCATTAAAATCATCAATACAACTCTCTAAGTTCCCAATCCTTATGAATGACAATTTCATGAAATCTTGATATATATATAAGATTATACTAACTTAAGAAGTTGTATTATGGATTGTAATGATTATAATTTTGCAAATACTTACATGTTACGGTCGCGAATCATTTTTTTAATCAACATACAACTTAGTACTGACTTGCAAATTGCAAAAAACGCAAGAAATTTTAATCTTGAGGCTACCTGGAGCTACCAGGGGGTAGCTCCAGGTAGCCTCAAGATTAAAATTTCTAAGTCAAACTATCAATGAAGCTGATTTGACAATGATATACTGCATTAAAAGTTGCTATAATTTAAAAAAAAGCATGTTGCTGCCTTTGCTTTATTATGGCTCAATTATATAACTTCCAAGCAGCAAACAGCAGGCCAAGGCGACAGATGTAGGGACGAGCCTACCGAAAGGAATGACCGGTTGAATAGCCTGACTAGCAAAAGACAGAATTGTCTGAAAAACGGAAAAGTAAGCCTCTACGCTGTAGTGTAACAATACAGGCTAGTTAGATTCCAAAAGTTCCAAATATAAAATGAATGTGTCATGAGAAGCCAGAATATTACTTTTCAGGAAATGTAGGTATATATATAATTTTTACCAAGAAATATAAGCACAACTATCTGAATAATTAATTCATATAAAACTCTGAATTCACATTCACATTCTGTCATCTCTGACAGCAAACCCATCTCAAATTGAAAAAAAAAAACAAATAAAAAAAACGAATTAGGAAGCTAATCGATATAGAAAAAAACGCACATTCCGCTTGTTTACATAAACCCCACAAAGTTTTCAGGGCCAATTTCAAAACTAATCAGTTCATGCATTAATTATATTATCTACCATTTTATTTTACATAACACGCTATATCAGAGTCAAAAGATAATTTATTTGTCACAGTATCCACAAAATAATAAAAATAAATATAACAAATGTCAAGAGCGAGGAATATCTTTGGCCGGCGCAGTGATAAACTCTAGCACTGATTGGATGATTTTATGACATAACGTGATAATGGTATCTAAACAGACACTTCACATAGGTAAGTATTATGGTATAAAGTGTAGAGTTAACATAAGTTGCAGTTTAATTAATTAAATGTTGTGAAGTGTGACGTCATGTGGAGCATTTTATGTTGCTATGACAGTGTAAGTGGACTTTATTAGTCTAATAGCTAGGCATTAAATAGGATTTAAGTACCTCGTACTCATTTTTAGAGGCCTATATCCAGCATCCATAAAAAAAAATACGAACACCAATTTTTTTTTTGGTGGGAAGTCATCAAATAACTTCTCCCGCTCTGTCAGAATTTTACCCAGCCGCGTTCTTCAGTTGTCTGTGCCAGTGACACGGTAACTCTTTCTTTCTTTCTTTCTAACTAACCAACCCGCGACCCTGACCGGCATCGGTCCTAGCGGCCCCTTTTAATTACTGCTGAACATCTCTTTGAGGCGTGAGTGGAACACATCGCGCCGTCGACCCAGGCCTGGTCCTTACCGGACGGCGAGCTACCCATTGCTCGCCGTCCGCAAGCACGCGGCTACGGTGGCCGGGAATCGGCTCTCAATTCCCGACACACAGGACGTCTCCTGCAGCGACTAGGGGCGTGAGTTTCCCGCGAATCGCGGGAAACTCACGCCCCTAATCGCGTTTCGCGAGAATTATTGCTTCGCAGAAATAGGTAACGGCCAACCTACAGAGTGAACCTTACACACGTGAAACTGAAATTGGCAGTGTCCGCCTTCTAGTAAATGAAGACTACTCTCTCAGACATAATATAACATAAACATAAAATCAGGTCTTCTTCCCGTGGGGGTAGGCAGAAACTACAGGACGCCACCTGCTACGATCCTTACGCACTCCTTAATTTTGCCTCGTTTACGTTCTTACATCTGGTCATACACGCACGCCCGCAAGCACGTGTACTACGCACCTGACCTTTCCGAAGAACATCACTAATAAGGTCACTATATGTATGTCTTCATAGCCTAGGGCGTCCTCTCCGGCATTTCCACTCACATTCTGCCTTACCTTTTGTTAGTCGCCTTTCATTCATCTTCTCCACATGACCAAAGCATCAATACACCTTACTTTTTTTACGGGACCAACGGCGTGACGTGACAAGGCGCGGAGGAATCTCGGTATGTAAAGATGGTCACCCATCCACAGACCAACCGCGGCAAGCGTAGCTTAACCTGATGGATCGACCCGTGCGGCTGTTATAGCCACGAGCTCCTGTCACTTATGAAACACACTACGCTTGAAATACGCTTGTAACAGCTAAATATTTCAGCACAGTCAGCACTGAGTGGCACAAAATGGCGCACTTTGTATCCTCAGTTAAAAGGGCCCGGATTGTCAAACTTTGATGTACGGTATCGCCGAGTATGTTGCTCATGTCCGGACTCATAAATCTGGAAGCGCAAGTTAATTCTGATATATCGTGTGTGACTGTATCTGATTCTGATTTATGTCCAATAATCTTTTTTCATAAATCGGCACAAATCAGCTTTGTTTGGCAGGGCCTCCACTTTTCAGAAGCAATTCTCTGACCCTAGCATGAAAATAGATGTTGTCATTCACGTGCATAGAAGTTGTAATAGCAAGGAGAGAAAAATCACTACCCTTAATTTAAAAAAAAAAAATGTATTTGGGGAAAAAATTAAGTTCTCTCGTATGAACTACGTAATTGTAAGTAGACAAAGTTTCGCTTTATTTTCAATTATGTGTTTTATTATTATGTTTAACTAACAGCCTTGCATTTAATTTAGTAAATACTAGGGATGCATCCAATACCGATACCGATGCCGATATATCGGCTTCAGCTATATTTTAATTGCCAGTACAACGATACTTATAAACTTTCGCGCTTCAAAAAATAAAATGTAAGCACGCGTGCTGTAGCGTCTATTTTGTTGCAAACGAGGTACGAACAATGATGTATTTTACCCAAACGTGAAAAAAATGGCGCAGAAATAAAAAATGAGTTCTGTCGCATCTGAGAGACTATTTTCCTCCGCAGGGTCCTTATTAAGAACTATTAACGTCATCATGATTCCGTTGCGAAAAAGGGGTCATGTAGGAATAGCTCCGTCTCTCTCCACCACTGGAAAATTTATGGCGTTAATTGATCATAATACGGAACCAAGTCTAATTCACACAGACTTGCGAAATCGCCTATCTTGAGTATACTTTGTATTCACAAAAGTCAAAACAAAAGTCTTATTAATGTTAATTTTAATTACCGACACTATTAACCTTAATTATATTAATTTTATTCTCATAATCTCATTCTATTTTTTTATATTATTAAAAATAAATACTTGAGTTTTATTTATTTTACCTTCATTTAAATTCAATAAGCGTATCAGCATTGGTATCGGTAATGCTGATATTTTTATAAGAGTATCAGTATCGTTATCGTATCGGCAATAAGGGGTATCGATGCATCCATAGTAAATACAAAACATTACACAATTTAATGTTTATTATCACTAAATATTACAAAACTCATTTTTTTAATTTTTTATTTGAGATAGGTTGGCTCTTGACTCTAGTCTAGGTCAGAGGTGACAGAGACAAAGTCGACGATGGAGTGTATGTAATTAAATCATTCATTTCATTTTCAAATATCTTTATTAAAACATTAATAACACAACAAAATGCACTTAACCTAAGCTACATTCAAAATAATCGAGGCACTTTATGAGGCTAGCGGTTCACCTTTCAAAGATTCTAAAACATAGTCTTAACTGTTTTCAACATAAACTCAATACACAATCACAATGGGTTCATGATGTTAATAACGCAAATTATTTAGTGACATAATTTTACTAATTGCATGTAGGTATATGTATTTTTTTTTTTAAGTAATGCACGGTGTGTACTGTGCTATGACTAGCAAATGTGCGACCAGTCAATGATCAGTGGGCGGAACCTCCCTGCCGCCCGCGCTCCGGTGTATCTGCGGCCAGGGCCGGGGCGGCAGCGGGCCTCTCAAGGGTCAAGCCGCTGGTCGTTCGCACTTCGGGTGGTGGGAACAAAAAATAGTGATGCGGTAGGCGGTAAGTGCCGTATCTGTCGATATATGGTAATTTGTCTAAAGTTGATGAACATAGATTTGAAATCAAGGGGTTAGTAATATTCATTTTGTTTTTAATATGAAATCTTGATGATATTTTAATTACATGGTTAAATAAAAAGGGAAGTTTAATTTGGTTATGTAATTTTTTAAGATTTGTTTTAAATTTAGTATTGTATGATATTTTTACTGCTTTATTCTGGATAACTTGTAGCAGTTGATAGTTAGATATGCATGTGCTACTCCAGACAGGACAAGCGTACGTTATACACGGACGGACAAGCGTAGTATAAATTCTTAATTTAGTACTACTACTTAATTTGCTTTTGCGGTTCATTATAGGGTTTAAAGCACCGAGGGCTTGGGCGCCCTTCAAACGCAAATCAGCAATATGTTTGGACCAATTTAGACGACTATCCATTTTGATCTCAAGATAACGCACACAAGTTTTCCAAGGTACCGCATGGCTTGCTATTTTTAAATTTCTTGAAGGGGGTTGCCTAGCACGGGAGAAAAATATTGCCTCCGTCTTATTTTCATTAATTTTGAGTTTCCATTTCTTAAAATAATCAAGAAGCAAGTCGATGGAATATTGTAGGCGACCTATGATCAAATCGGTATCATTCGAAGAGGTATAAGATGCAGTATCGTCAGCAAAGCAAGCTAATTTGGTTCGAGGTTGAATAGGGATATCATTTAAGAATAGGATAAATAAATAGGGTCCTACAATCGAACCCTGGGGAACGCCAGCAGGGACATTTTGAGGTAATGAAGTCGTGTTTCCGATGTGTACCTGGAATTTACGATCCGTGAGGTACGACTGAATAAGTTTAATGAGAAGCATAGGCACACCCAGAGTGAGCAACTTGTGTAGCAGGCCTTCGTGCCACACGGTATCAAATGCTTTTTCGATATCCAGCAGAAACATACCTGTAGACTGTTTGAGATTTAGGTGATGGGATATGTGTTCTGACACCCTGGCTAGCTGTTGGGTAGTTGAATGAGTGGCACGAAACCCAAACTGCTCTTGGATCAGAAACTGCCCAGTGGCACGTAATAGTCTTGTATAAATTACAGACTCAAAAGTTTACCAACAGAAGGTAGCAGACTTATCGGGCGGTAATTTATAGGTATAGAGCTGTCTTTTCCAGGTTTTTTAAGGGGTATAATTTTAGCAGTTTTCCAGATGCTCGGGAAATAGCCCAGACCAAAACAGCCATTGAAAATTTTTGCAACATAAACTATGGCCTTCTGTGGTAAGTTCTTTAAAAGTAATTTATGAATCCCGTCGTGACTTGCAGATTTACGGGATTTAAGCCTAGTTAAAATTATACGGATCTCAAATGGCCTCACCGGCTTTGTAAAATCAGAAATGAGATTATAATTATTAATGAGAGACATAGTGTTTGATATCTCATTCTTGAGTTCAGAGTCACAAGCCCAGTTAGTGGTAAGCCTCATATTGTCGCAAAAGGCGCTTGCCAAAGCGTTACTTTGATCTGCCGTGCTAGTAGTCAGGGACCCATCCGAAAGTTTGAGGGGAGGGATGTTCGCTGATTTAGGCTTGAGTGATTTAGTCACACGCCAGATATCTTGACTGGGAATTAAATCATTAATTACATTTACAAACATCTATTTGTTGTTATAAAAGGGGGCATTTTTGTGGTCCTCGAAATAAGTTAAAAATTACCTTCTTTTAGTCAGTGAGTGCCATGTTAGTGAATTTTGAACTAGTTACTTGTCTAGTATAAAGTAAAATAAAATGTGAAAAATCTTCCCAATTCTTGAGTAGGTAGCAAAACCTACACCTGATTCCATTGGACACACGAACCGACTTTTGCCCTATAGTTACTTACTTACGAGTAGTATCGAGTTATTTGAAAGCTATTGACATCGATAATCCAGTTTCAGAAAAGCAAACTAGAATAAATAATAACACAAATCATAATGAACAATAATTCAAATCGTAAACCGAATATATTTAGAATTAGTTTTGCGTTTATAACAATAACAACATTAGTGGTTCACTGATCATTATAGAGAAAGTTTCACGTAAAAGGTTTTATTTAGTATCTACAACAAAATCCTTTGACTCTCTGCCATTCCTGGAAAAGAATTTTAGTCTAACTGTAAAAGTGAACTATCAGGCCTGCATTCCTCCTGCGCTGATGTCGGTCGCGCGTACCATACATTGTGTTCTATATAGCACCATACTGCGACGCTAACGTCAGCAGCGCGTACGTTACTAGTTTGCTACGCACCGCGTATCGCGCGCGTCGGTCTCGCTCGTCAGTGCCGCGTACGTCGGTCGACTGGGCGAGCATGGAATCGTGCGTGCGAGCGCCCTCAGTCTGTTATCGGTGATAAGCTGAATGCCACGCGTGCGTGACAGTCGCTATTAATATCGTACCGTAGAGCGGTCAGTATCGAAAGTACGGTTTTTTTTTTTTTCTCGCTGACGTACGCGACCTACCGTACGCGACCGACATCAGCGTAGGAGGAATTCAGGCCTTAATGAGACAACCTTAAGCTCCATTTACACGGTAAAAGTTTATTGCCTGTGGCATACCATAAAATTGAAGGGTACCTGGCATAGTCTAAACAACACGTACAATATTGTTGCACGATACGGGTTAGTTAGTTGCCGTTCAAAATTGGTATAGGTGTAAACAGCACGTACAATAAAATCGCATTCAATTCTGGCATGAACATTTTCTATTATGCAAACATGAGCGAACAAAACATGACGTTCAATAAAATTGAATGAAATATTTGGCAGCGCAAATACTTGTATTACCCATACTTGGAATTGTGCAAAAAAATAATTTAAAAAAAATTGTACATGGACGTGCAACTCTGTTTAGACGAGGCAAAACTTGCATGCAATAATCGCCATGCAATTTTATTGCCTTGGTGTAACTCGCGTGCTATTTTATTGAATGGCAAAACTTGTATTCACTACTGTATGCCATTTTATGGAAATCACACGCATGTAAACTTGCATGCAATTCTTGAACGGCAATCAAATTGAACGTACTTTATGGACTACGATTATTGCTCTGGAACGTTCCAGAAACTTGCATAGTGTAAATGGAGCTTTATTTTTCCATAACTGATTCTAGCGTCAGGTCTGGAAAAGCTGAAACTGGCACAATGATTTTAATTCTACCTGTAAATAAAAATCTGATGTTACTTGTGAGTGTGACTATCAATGAGACACACTTATTTTTCCATAAATCTGATTCCAGCGCGTGAGGTCTTGGGTGTTATTAAATTATCCATTACTGGGTGTACACTTCTCTATCCACTCTCTCAGGTGCATACAGGCGTTCGCAACTGAGGCGAACCGCGATATCGTATGGGAGGCATCGCGGCTGAGGGTTGGAGGCCGCAGCAGAGGGGAGTGCCGGTATTGCGGTACGGCGCTCTCCCTACCTTCCGCGGCCTTGATGGGGTCGCCATCGTCTGATGGCGGACGCGGTGGGGCCGCAGAGGAGGAGGTGTGTCGGTATTTCGTTGGCCACTCAGGGAGAGAAGAGATCCTGTGCAGCCGAAAAGTAGTAGGCGGCCGGGCCACTGACCTGACCAGTTTCAGGGGGACCAAGGGTGCCTAGACACGGGGTCATCTAGCACCCATGTGCTGGTTTGGTCTTCTTGTGCGCTGGTGATCGGGGGTGCTGCTCCGCAGAGGAGGGTCCGGTGATGGACAGCCGCGGCGGGTTCGCGGTGAGTGCTAATGTGTGCCCGTGGTCCCGCCACAAGCGGCAGAGGAAGACACCGTGGAGTTTTAGTAGGTTGTAGTCCTACATAACTGCACTATCTCCACGTGGTAGTGCAGTATGCATGAGCACTACTGCACGGAAAAAAAAGGTGCATAAAGGCGTGGGTGGTCCAAAAATTACCACAATTGAGGCAAACTTTCGGTTCTTTCATTACAATGTGACGACCACAGAAGTATTCAATTAAGAAAGTGGTGAAAATCCTATCTCTCATGATTATAAAATATTTTTATTAACTGCTTATTGATTAAAACTAAGCTCAGATAATTCTGCGGTCATAAGGAAAAAAGACTTATCTGCCATTTTTTTTTCGAAATAGAGTTATTTACATTTTCGGAATCAGTAAAAACTAAACTTAATAATTCTTATATTCTCTAGCTTCTCCCCGCGATTACGTTTGTGTGAAATTTCTTGTTATATCCTATGAGTCCTGTGGTACTCTGCAATATTGTAGCTTGCCATTAGTGAAAGAATTTTCGGAATCGGATCAGACGCTCCGAAGATTACCCTCTACATACGAACGCACAAATTTTTACTTTTTTATATATTATTCAGTAAGTATACAGAATGAATTTTTCAAGTGGGCTTGGATGACCAAATCCTAAACTATGAGAAATAGCGGAAAGTACTCAACGACTCGCGGGCTCGACACGGCTTCATTTAGATGAAAACTGAAACTGCATCATTGGTTTTTTGAAAAATTAATATTTCTAGCCAACTATCGAACCTCGATATTCGATTTTGAAAAAAAGCACACACCCACATACGGCAAACTAAAGGAAAGAGCTCATTTTTAACAAAATACTTTTTATTTTTTTATGTTACCTGCCTATTAATCCTTGATATTGATTTATCGAAAATCCAACGATGCAGTTTTTGTTTTTATCAAAATCAAGCCCGAGACTCCTTTGAATACTTTTCGCTATTCCTCATAGTTTCGGATTTGGCCATCCAAGCCCACTTAAAATAATCTCCCTGTATAGATTCTTAGATCAGAATTTATAGTTCCAAATATAAACAAGAAACTCATGATGTAGGACGCATGTCAGTTTGAATAAGACTATTCAATTCAGATCAAAAGATATCGGGACTTCCAAACAATATGGCGCTGACACAACTAAAGTTTGGGATCACAAATATGTCTATGTTGCGCCTTGTTTATGTTGTAAATGTTGCTAATATTATTTCTTTTATGTAGGTGTGTCTGTATCCCTCTTCAAACGTTTCTCTGTCCGTCCACAAATGCGCTATAACTCGAATCTTCAGCTTAGCTATAATAAGCTTGCTTGTATTTAATATTTGGTTACGTTAGGTAGCATAGAGCATGATTATCATGTGTGTTATGCACTTGTTTCAATGCCACTGTGACACTTTTTAACAACTCACACTGAGAATGATGATTAGTGCTTGTTTATTAATGTCATTTGCCCAATTTGTTTTTTTTTTTATGTTAGCCTACTTTGTCGCACTGCTGAGCAAAGGCTCCCCACAAATCCTTCCAAGCATCCTTTTCCGGGACCACCTCGATCCATTCCTTGCGGTACGCGTCTAGGTCGTCTCGCCACTTCCTCCTGGGCCTCGGCGGCGCCGTTCATCTTCAGGCAATCTGCCTTATTAAATAAAAAAAATCTACTCATAAAATATAACTTTATCTTTTTTGGAACAAGTTTTAGGTACTTCCATACATAGGTACCTATTGTTATACATTAAGGCGCTGGAAAAAAATATTGTCAAATCTACCCAGTTTGTGGTCGTTACCAAAGCACGTTTAAAAAAAAATAATCTCGATACAAACTAACATTAAACTAACCTTTTAGTTGCAATCCAAAATATCTGTATTAAGTATCAACGTACGTTAGCATTTAATTAATAACAAGAACGTCTTAACGTCTTATTTGAATGCAGAACTTGGTTGTTTTTTTTTTTTTAATTTCCGATTACTCAACTCATTTTTGAGTAAACAGATAATTGCTTATATTTTGCATTACAAGCGTTGTGTCATCGCGCTTCTCTTTCTTTTATAAACAGTCTGACAGAGACCGCGCTTTAGCTCTCGTCAGCGTATTAAGGCCCGCTTGCACAACAAAATGTATTCAAAAATATTTTTCTGTTTCTGCCAATCGTTTGAAAATGACACAGACCGAATTATGTTTTGATTAAATTCGTTACACGCATTTAATTTGTGGTGCTCGCGGGCCTTGTTCCTTATCTCATCCATTATGCTTCTTGTCGTACCACATTCATTCCCTACGATATTTTTTCAAAGATCGAACCAATAGGCAATAGCAATGTGTAATACAAGTAAGTAATAGGGAAGTAACCTATTACGCTATGTATTGGTCTTTAACACTGCACTGGACAAGGAAATACGAGTGAATTCATCTTGTTAGAAAAACAGGCGTGAAGCTATAAAATATATTACTAAACGTTTCTTTTACTACCTTGGGACATTTCTATATAACAAAATAAACAAAACTAACCCTGTAGAAAACAAAAAACAGATAACACCATTTCTAACCAGTTTAAACTAGGACGACACTGAATATCTGCTTACTTCACTATTGTAGTGACTTCTCTAACACTCCGTATCAAAACACAACCCCTTTGTGTGTGTGTGTGTGTAAACGGGAGTTTACACACACACACACACATCACACAATATCATAATACACACGCACACCACACCTACAGCACAAAACACACCCCACACACATACTTACACTTCACACACTCACACACTTAGTATAAGGTAATATAAGTTTGTACCTGTGGGAACCTGGGCTGGCGAACCTTAATACAGGTTACCATGTAACCTAGCTAGGACTTCAGATTCAACTCTGTTAATCTCTTTACGATGTATTCCTAAATTGCCAAATTATATTTATTTTAACAGACTGTACTTATCACACGTTTTTGAAATAAATAAATTTATTATTATTTATTTTTATTATTATTAATCATTTTTTTTTACATTTCTCGGGACCCTGGGGTCTCGGACCTTTGGAAGGCGTACGAGGAGCCGAAGCCAACTCGCAGAGGCCCCTTAGAAAATTTTAAATGATGAGGAGGCACCAACCGACGATTAACCCTATCTGCACTATGCAAGTGCCGATAGGGTTAATTATTATTAAGGTGACGATAATCGACTTTTAATGATTTTAATCTGAAAATCAAGTCTAAACGAGTATGTAATGATTAAATTAATGAGTTTGGAAAAAATATATGTTAATTAGAGCATTTTCTTAATAACTTAATTTGTGAATATTTTAGATTATGTTTACATTACATAGTGTAATTAATTTGTAAATTTATGTCTAATGCGTATAAAAACCTGAGAATCACGCACAAACTATCAAGCGTATTTTTTATGAAAACTTATACTACATACGTGTTTTATTAAAATACCTTTTTTATGTATAACAAATTAATAATGCGTCTATAATTTGGGACAGCGCTCCTTGATGGGCGAGTCCTATTACTGGCTGGACGTACGACGCGTTGCGTGAGCTCAGCACAGAACACGCAAGATAACCACTCAAAGCCGTTGTAATATATCTGCGTCTTTACTAGTATTATCAACTTTGTTTGCAAACCACTTCACTTATCAAATCATTTTATTAGGAATCTCTGCATATCATTTGTGATTCTAATAATATACTAGGTGCTGCTAATACTAGTACCTAGTTTTACTCGTATCCTTGAGGAACTACACTATACTCAAAAGTTTCGATCCAGGAAAGGGGACACCCTTTCCTGGATCGAAACTTTTGATGACTTTCATCTAAAAACGTTCAGCCGCTTATGTGTGATTGGGTAACTAATAATAAAACAAACATCGTCATCATAATATATGTGTTCGTAGATACATATTTTCACATTTTAGATGTCTCCTTCGCTACCCAACTAAACAAAGTATGTATATGTTTTAACTAAAACAAAGCCACACACACAAATCGACTACACTTTAACCATTTATTTTACTTTTGATATAAGCATGCCTAGAAAGTTCCTTAATTATTGATAGGCAACTATATACGAAAAAATATTCAATCAATCTGCCTAGGCTTTTCCCAATTATGTTGGAGTCGGCTCCAATCTAACCAGATGCAGCTGAATATCAGTATTTTACATGGAGCGACTGCCTATCTGACCTCCACAACCCAGTTATTGGGTAATACGATACCACTTGGTAAAACTGGTTGTCAGACTTTCGGGCTTCTGACGACCCGTAACGACTGTCAAAGATCCACGAATGACAGCTGGGACCAATGGCTTAACGTGCTTTCCGAGGCACGGAGAAGTCTCGGTATGTAAAGATGGTCACCCATCTACGGACCAACCGCGGCAAGCGTACCTTAACCTGATGGATCGACCCGTGCGGCTGTTATTACTTAGTCACGAGCTCCTCTTATATACGAATATATACGAAAAAATATTAAGAGCTATTATTCCATATCACATAAGAACTTTGTTAGAATGGGTCCATGTTTAGCATTGGAAGTTAGCTGATACGAAATCATTTATCTGCCTTGTTGATCTAGAGTTCTTAAGTGCGTCAGCTGTGCTTAGGGTTCACAGTATTATTGAAATATTCCATTAGAAAATTCGAGAAGAGTTGAGAAATATACGCTTTCCAACTATCTATATTTACTTTTGACATTAGCACGCCTATGAAGTTCCTTTATTATTGACAGCAACCGTAGACGAAAAATTGCAATACTTCATGGACGCTAAAGTAGAATAAACGGTTGGAAAGATTATAAATGGTTCTTCTATATGCACGCTATCAGACACAGAGAGGTGCGTAGTACCCCAGAAAAAAAAAACAAAAGCGAATGCCCGAAATTGGCGTCTTTTTTTCTCGCGGCCGTCAATAAGTTTCGTTTTTTCTAGTACTGACTAGTGTAACAAACGAAACTTATTTGACATGCATATCTCTAAGCTCAGTCCGAAATGAGATATAAGAGTTAGAAGTTTGTACGTATTTATTAGGTTTATAGGCAATTTTTGACTCCTAACGCACAGGAGGGGGTACCTACCTAATAAATACATACAAACTTCTAACTCTTATGTATATCTCATTTCGTTTCTCTTATATTTCATTTTTTACACTATTCTGTACTAAAAAAAAACAAGATTTGGCTGATGGCCGCGAGAAAAAATAAAAAGACGCCACCTACCATACTAAAATGGGCATAGTCCTTACCCGCGCACCGTTGCCCTCCCTCTTATGAGGAAAATATAAGGATGAAACCAAACGGCTTAAATGAATATTGCATTGTAAGCATTTGATAGGACAAAGGCAGCCTACACACTACCGCAGATTACGACCTACACACAGATGATTCATTTCCTAGTTTCCATTCTCACATCTATCATAGTGAATATAGTGATAATATAATCAGCTGTTGTTTATTTCTTCTCCGTTCACCCGAGTTGCGTGGTCAACTCATTAAAATTGTTGCATTTATATGCATTTGTGTACTTATGTTGCCGCTATGTCTGTTTATTTCGAAAGATATGTGTGTACACGTGGGTATGATATTGGCGTGTCTAGATCGATAATATAAAGGAGATACCACCTACTATTATCATAAATGGACCTAGTTAAGCAGAAAGCAGCCATATCGCACTGTTTCCAAAAATGAGTTATAAACACGGTCATACTAATTTTGACATATTTTTTTTTTTGCAAAAACAGTCATGTCGATATCTCTACTTATAACGGAGATATGAGCCATGTCCATGCATCCCTAATGCAACCATCGACAGAAAAATGCTTATAACTCTGTTTGTACTTTTCCCGACATGGCTGCTTTCGGCATAACACGGTCCAATTATCATTTTCATCTCCTTTCTAGCCATATCATTTTTCACATATTCATCGTTTCTTTGGCGTTCCTTTCCTTTATAACCTACCACATTCATACTTATTTTTTTTCCTAGCTACTTGTTTCTCGCTACCAGCTAATACATACAAAATATACCAATCTTAATAATTAATGCAAATTTTCTCCCCTATAAAGCCTACAAACTTGAAACTTGACACGTATACCTACCCCTACTTAATGCCTATTGTCGTTTTCAAGTGCTCCCTAACAATAAGAATTCTCCGATATTCCAGTCAATGAGGAGGTTCAAGTTTGTATGCCAAAGGAAGTCGAAGTGTATGCGCCCGAGTTGTAACGTAATATTGCCATTTCAAATATTGTATTTACTTATATAATATAAACTACTTTCTCTCTTACTTTCTTTCTTTTTGTATTACGGACGTTTGAGGTAATATTTCTAGTGAGACGATGGAGCGGGCCTTAGTGTCTGTAACACAGATTAATTCCTAGCACGGAACTGGGTTTTTGCTCCGCTATTCACTGTAATATTTGTATCTGTCACTCGTGATGTAGTATTTAAGTTAACTTGTACTCAAAGTTTTTTGTTAATAAAAAATATTATTATAATTTATATAAATTAAAAAAAAGTATTGTATTTATTTTATCTTTTATTTTGTAATATTTATCTTATGATATCCTGAACCGGTTGACGTCATCACGTCAACGCCGGCTGTCGCTGAAAACCAGCGCTGAGGAGAGCCCCAGCGCTGGTTTTTACCGACCTGTGTCTTGCATAGGGTTGCAGAGGCATTATATAGAGCGATGGCCGTTTTGCGTAGATGTGACGCAAATTTTACCCCAGCTTATGATTTTTGTGTTTGTATTCTTTATTGCGGCAAACATGTCGCAATGTTTGCCGCAATAAACGTATTTTGTTTAATTTTTAGGGTTCCGTACCTCAAAAGGAAAAAAAACGGAACCCTTATAGGATCACTCGTGTGTCTGTCTGTCCGTCTGCCACAGCCAATTTGTTCCGAATTTATCAATCGATTATATTTAAATTTGGTACACGTATGAATTTCTGTGATCCAAACACGTAGCACTCTTGTAACGTAAATAAATGAATTTTGAATATGGAGGGCAAAAAAGAAAACTTTATTTTTCCAAATGTACCGTGAGATACCAAATAGCTTACTGCGAGGGTCTCAAATATATATTTTTTATTTAAAAATAAATTGTTTTAAAATTAATTAGAGAAAATAGACGAGAATAGTCCATTCCCATTTCCCAGAGTTATACCTATAGATTACAGGAAAACCTATAATACCATAAGAAGTATATGGTCATAAAATAACATCGTAAATCTCTCAATATTGTGCGTACAAACTTACATTTGCAGTTGGAATGTATGGGAAAACATGTTTTTGAACTACAATGTTAAATTGGTTCTTGGAATAATTCAACCCAACTACGGAACCCTTCATTGTGCGTGGTACGATACGCACAAGACCACTTTTTCTTTAAGTCGCTCAGTGTGTGATTGAAATGTATACTATTTTCAGACCAAGTAATAAGAATCAATTAGTAAACTTACAAAAGAATCACTCATATTTGCGAATCTACCAAAAAATTAAGCAATATCATAGTGTAACTTCTCAGTAGCAGCCTGGAGTCTGGATTTGTGTTCGGTTGACGGCATTAGGCTCGCCTCCCATTACTTGGGACATAAGCATAACTGGCGAAATGTGGGTTTTGCTACAAGTATACCTCTGCCTAACCCTACGTGGACTACAGGCGTGATGTGATGTTATAGCATCACCTGGTCAACACCCTCGCGCGATCATATCTTCCTAGCACGGCGGGCTGTGATGGGGCGGCTGCTGCAGGAGCAGAAAACCTCAAACAGCGCAAATATAACAACCTTATTGGGAGCTATATGTTTGGGGGTGTCCGTTTGGGGTTGAAACACTAGGGCCTTGGGTATTGGGGACATTGCCAAGCGGTAGGTCGACTCTTCACGGGACCAGACGGCTGGCCTAGTTTAGCCCAAAGAATCAGCATTGCCTTCTAATGTGGCAATGCTGCCAGCCTTTTGGGCATTTTTTTCTTTGACAGCGATGTGGACGAATTTATTGATGCCCGATGAGCTCTTCCCGTAATTATTTTTATTTTTTTATTGTATACTTGTATATATATTAGTGTTAGCTTGTACAGTATAACCTAAATAAAGTAACTTCAATATGAAACAAACCTATTCAATCACTATTAAGGCGCGAACGCACCGCGGCGCATGCTGTGCACGGGCAAGCGGCGCATTTTAGCTTCGTGGATTCATTTGTTGGACAATGTACATTTTCCATAGTACAAGCTCTGCTTAGTTTGGGACCAGATGACCGTGTGTGAAAATGTCCCAGGAATATTATTATATTATTATTATTATTAAAGTGGATCTACATTTCCACTGCAGTAGGTACACACGCGTGCGTGGCCCACCGCGGCGCACGGAGAAGCTACGCACGTGTTTAAAACTGCTGCGATACAGTTGTACATAGTCATGGGTTAATATTCGTGTATAGTGTGTGCCGCATGTACAGCGTGCATTGCATTGACAGTGTTAAGCTATGTGAGCGACATATTCGAGAAAGCCACGCATATACTAATGACGTCAATTAATGCGTAGCGTGTCCGTGGGTTGCAGTGGACACAATCACATACTTACATTTTTTTGCAAAGTGAAGCTTAACACACGTGCGTGACCTCTCCGTGCGCCGCGGTGGGTCTACGCCTTTATCGTAAAAATCTAACATTAATATATTAATATCAATTTTCAATCCACTCCCTTGTATTAGTTACACCAGTGACCATCGGAGTTGGTAATAAAGCAGCGTCCCCACAAAGTGAGACAGTATAAAAGAAAGGTGTGGTTATTTCAATAAGTAACTTTATTGTATCGTCGGGAAGTACTTCGGTTAACGAGCTCTGGCCTGGCTTTATAGCCACTTTTACGGTGTAGCGTAGTCTACGCTAGCTTACTCACGCTGCTATCTTTAATAGAACACGTCAGGTTTTAATAGAATGATAGAGATTCCTAATAAAATGATTTGATAAGTGAAGTGGTTTGCAAACAAAGTTGATAATACTAGTAAAGACGCAGATATATGACAACGGCTTTGAGTGGTTATCTTGCGTGTTCTGTGCTGAGCTCACACAACGCGTCGTACGTCCAGTCAGTAATACTTAGGACTCGCTCATCAAGGAGCGTTGTCCCACATTAGACGTATTATTAATTTATTTTACATAAAACAAAAGGTATGATATTTAAACAAGTATATTAAAAAATAAATAATTAATTTATCTTTAAAATTGTGAAGGTTACATAAAAATACGCTTGATAGTTTCTGCGTGATTCTCAGTTTTTTATCCGGGTTAGACATAAGTTTACAAATTAATTACGCAATGTAATATAAGCATAATCTAAAATATTCACATATTATGTTATTAGAAAAATGCTCTAATTTAACATATATTTTTTTCCAAATCATTAACACTACTCGTCTAGAAGTGATCTTCAGTTTAAATCCTTAAAAGTTGGTTAATAAAGTGCAATTTAATGTGAAAATTGTGAGTTCAGGCAGAAAGAAGTTTTGGATTTACCCATGCTAATATTGTACTCGTTTAGTTAAAGATAGCTTGAACCTTGAAGAAGGATATACCAAGCCGTGCTTTTAAACGATCCTTAAAGGGATGGAATGAAGTTTTGAGGTTTGTATGGGAATATGCGAAATCGACGCGGACAAAGTCGCAGGCAAAACGCTAATTCGTTATATTTGTATAATGTTGTAAACTGTTAAGCACGTCAAAACGCTCCAATCGATGGTTATTGTTTACCACCACATATTGTCTTGTAGTACACAGCATAGCACGGTACAGTGCTGCATATTAAAGCATTGGACACTAAACATAATAAGGATGTCCCTTTTGGAGCATCAATATGTCATTAGAGCCTAATATCTTCTAAAATAAACTATACAACCATTTACCCCCCTGCCCTAATAAGGCCAAGTACTTATCGACGCGCGTAGACTGCTTAATAGGGGCCAGCCAAATTATTCAGTCAAGCTACAATGAACGGCCTTCGGTGGTTATTGTTATAATCACCATTTTCGGCAGAAATGGCCAACGCTTTGGGTTATAGACGTCACTGAAATGAGATGGCCTATTCTGAGCTGAAGTAGACATGGCCTAGGTTGACCATGTTTGAACTATAATATATTATCACCACCCAAATAAAGCATAAAAATATTGTCACCGTTGTCAATTCAATGTTCGTTATATTCGCAAGGTATAGAGCTACAAATTTTTCTTACGGTCTTCTTTTAATTTGGGAAATGTTACTTTCCAATATCCTTAAACCTCTAGCGCAGAATCATTCCATTAAATAACCTACTTATCTCACAGCATAACTTTTTCATATAAAAGTTTAGTCTAAGTAGTTTTATCCTGTAAGCAAAAACAACTTTCCGATAAGTATCCCGCCAAGTTTGACTCAATTTGCTCAAGTTTGTCATATTTATTTGTAGGTTGTAGGTATATAATTAATGGGCTATTAATTTATTGGTTCTGTCACTGCTCTTTACTTTTCTACGATGTATGATTTACTATCTTATTAAATATAGAAACGCGTATATTCCGTAATTACAAGTTGAATAATAAAATTAATGCGTAGCATTTGATGCGTACGTGCTAATTCAGGAAAACCATTGATGAATTCAGTCATATTGATTTGCTCTGTCTTGCTTCATACGATCATCAATTGTTACGATACATTGTTATCAAAATGATAATGTTAAATGTTATGAGTATATAAGCAATCCAATTAGTTTTATTGTTTATCTGGCGCCTTACTACCGTACTCTACCGTGAGCACTTGATATGTAACCCATTGTTTGTGTTTTAATACAATGCCAACTAAATAGTATTATCTACTTACATAACTGTATTGATTAAACAAGTGATTAGAACTTTTATAAACACAATTTTCGCAAGTCCTAAAGTGATGCGGCTATAAATCGTAGTATTAACAAATTGAACAAACATCTCGTCACCGGGGTCACTCGATAACAAGAGCGATTCGATAGTTGGATGCTTCATAAAGTGATATAAGTTTAAAATTACATAAACAATGGTTACCTCAAGATGTTAAATCCTCGTGGCACTAGTTGTTAAGAGACTTCACGAGAACAATCACTGGCACTCACTGTTCACCTTGTATTTATCGATATATGTTTGTAATTATTTTATTATCTCGTTAGGTTTACAAGTTTGCGTGGAGCGTGCGTCTGGCCGGGAGCGAAGTGCGCGCGGCCGCGTCCCGTCAACGCTCGAATTGCACTGAGACGCTATCACACTCGTCTCCAACTCTCCATAGGGGAAAACTCTGTGGTAGTTCGCCCTTTGCCTTAAAATTCACCTTTGTTTTTTTTTTTAATTAAACAAGACCACATCTGTAATGGATGGACTAGGCTTAATATGAAAAATGTTCATTCTTTCAGTAAAAATAAAAAAAATTGGGGCTATTTTTTATTTTATATGATGCGAACCGTGTGGTATAGTAATTTAATTTGCAATAAGAACCTCTGCTATTCAACAAAGGCAATTTTTGTTTATTCGTCTTGATGAAATTGACAAAGCGGCCGAATTTTCCGCGCTTGGCTGGTTTTCAAGTGAAGGGAGCACTATTTTGCGCCCCTCATTTTTCCCGCAGTTTTTCTTATCAATATGTCGTACCTATATACAGGAAAAGTTTTTGAGAGGAGCGCAAATTTTCACAGGGTGTTCTACCCATGAATATCAACAACTTTCATTAGAGACCCAACACTGAAATCACGAAAATAAAAATCTGCTGTTTCATACATTTTGGTTGAGTAGGTATTGAACGTTTGTATGAAACAGCTGATTTTTTTTTGTGATTTCAGAGTTGGTCCCATAGTGAAACTTGTTCATACTCATTAGTAGAACATCCTGTAAAAATTTGCGCGCTGCTTAAAAACTTTTCCTGTATATTTCTTAAATTGGTGTTCCCGGAACGATTTAAATCGTCAGATTCACCCTACCGCGTCGAAAGATGGTCACGTTTCGGTTTCGTTTTGACACCTCTGACACACACAATGTCGCAGTCGCCATGAAAACGCCCTATTTGGAATGTGTGAGCTCTCAGTGTACACTTATTTCGTGATATATACGATTCAAATCTTTGCCTTAGACAAAAAAACGTCAAATATTTCACATGCGTGTAGTTTCGCCTACATCGCCCATCAAACCGAAACACAACAATGCTGTGACGACAAAATACACTCCAAATCATAAAATAGGTCGGCAAAACGTGTATAGCATAAAACTTTACACTTTCCGAAGCTTATAACAAAGCGGACACTTTTTGCAAATTTTTACAAGAGCCGGGAGGGCTCGCACTCCTGACGACGTTATTATTGACACCGGGAGTGCGGGAGTAACTCTCAAGAGATCAAGGCGGCCTGAAGGACCTCTTGTCAAACCCAAAGATGCTGGGATGATACCAAGAGGCTTTTGACAAGACATGCGCTACCGCAATGTTGATGGCAACACCGGATCATTAGGAAAAAGTCGGTTATGAAAATATATTTTATTTTTTATCGGATTTATTTAAAAATATCGCAACGAATGATTATTTCTTGAGAGATTTTTTTACGATGGCACATATTTTTGTTATTGATTAATGATATGTGGTATTGATTAATGATATTATGGGCGGAATATGAGAAAACGTTCCCAGACTACAACCGTGCGAATCAGCTAGTATAAAATATTTACTTAGATGGATAGAATATTAAGTTCGCTTGGTATACTTTTAATTTAGTACCTATTTGCTGCAACTAATGGAACAACTAAGGGTCCCTACACACATACCACAACCACACTACATGGCAGCGACAAAATGTGGGCAAGAATTGGTTACATGTGAATAATGTCGCTGTAACTTGTTGCAGTATCTGTCGGTATCCCCCACACCGTTGTTTTTGATGACCAAATGTGGTCTGTGTGAATAGAATATTAATTTTCATACAAAGTAGCGCCCGTCCACGTGGTGTTGTTGTATAGTGTGGTACATGTGAACGAGCCCTTAATTTGGAATATAGCAAATTTTAGTAAGTGTGAATGACATATATTACTTACTGCTGCGAATTCGTGTATTTGCGAAATTCATTTTATTACCCGAAATTGAGGTTATGATGTCTTACTTTAGGATGATAAGTACTTGAAGATGATAACAGATTATCGTTTATTCCTTTGAAAAACAGGAACATTTTCGTTTATCGCAGGTAATTTAGGTAATAACCTAAATATTTACCACTCACAACAGAAGAGTGATGAGCCAATACGTCATTTTTTTTTAGGTCGCTCTTTTGTTTCAGAAATAAAAAAGAATGTTCTATAACGTTGCTTTCCAAATTATAAAGTGTTATTTACTTTTTTTCATTTGTGATGGGTTTGCTCTTGACTCTAGTCTAGGTCAGAGGAGACAGAGACAAAGTTTTAATAATAACTCCATTTTTGGAGACGGTACATGCGTTTGGGGTCGATACGGTTTTTTGCTTTGTATAAAGTCTCATTCCAGCAGGCTTAGCACGAGAACCGTGGAAAAGGGTTTTGTCGACGGAAGAGTAGACAAAAACCGGCCAAGGGCGAGTCGGACTCGCGCATGAAGGGTTCCATACCATTATAAACTATTATATTATTAAACGGCAAAAAAAAACATGTCTGTTGTATGGGAGCCCCCTTAAATATTTATTTTATTCTATTGTTAGGGTTCCGTACCCAAAGGGTAAAACGGCACCCTATTACTAAGACTCCGCTGTCCGTCTGTCACCATGCTGTATCTCATGAACCGTGATAGTTAGTTGAAATTTTCACAGATGATTTATTTCTGTTGCCTCTATAACAACAAATACTAAAAAACAGAATAAAATAAATATTTAGGGGGGCTCCCATACAAAACACATGATTTTTGTGCCGTTGGTGCGAAACCCTTCGTGCGCGAATCTGACTTGCACTTGGCCAGTTTTTTAGGGTTCCGTACCTCAAATGGAAAAAAACTGAACCCTTATAGGATCACTCGTGTGTCTGTCTGTCTGTCCGTCTGTCACAGCCAATTTACTCCGAATATAATGGAACGATTAAGTTGAAATTTGGTACAAATATGTATTTCTGTGACCCGAACACGGACAAGTAACGTAAATAAATAAATTTTGAATATGGGGTTCTACTTTGTTTTAAAGGGCTTACAGTGAGGATCTCAAATGTATTTTTTTATAACTTTAAAATAAATCATTTTAAAGTTATTTAAGAAAATAGACGAAAATTGACCATTCCCCTTATCTCCAGAAGTACTGAGCCTAAAATTTTGAAGAAAATGTAGAAAATAGTTCAATACCTTTAGATTAGAGGAAAATCTATAAGAAGTCGATGGTCTTAAAACAACTTGGTAAATCTCTCAATATTGTGCGTACAAACTTACATGTCCATAGTTAAACAAAAAGGATCCAACCAACATTAGGTGTATTCTGGGTTGAATCTTTTTCGTTTAACTATCGACATTTTTAGTTGGAATGTATGGGAGAACACGTTTTTCAACTACAATGTTAAGTTTGTTCTTGGGATAAATTCATCCCAACTACGGAACCCTTCATTGTACGTAGTCCGACGGAGTCCAACGGAAATGTCAAAAACTTTTAAACATATTAAGCAATGTGTTATAAATATCCTTCAAAATTCTTTGATCACTATCCAAAGAACATCACTATCACCCCAATTTCGTAACTCACAGTCATGTAAGTGTGTCACGAAATTGGGGTATAGGACTAACCCGCAGTCCATTTTAGGGAAAAGAAATCAAAGAGAGAGAGACAGAAAGAGTATTATATTCTATTTCACTGTAGGTACTATTACAGAAACATGGATTTTTATATATTATATTACATGTTTAAATCAAATTACACTGCAGATAGCTTACAGTTTAGATAGAGTCAACCATTGAGATTCAATATAAACTGGAGGAGACACCGCGAACAAAATTTCGGTGTGTCCGGGATAGCAAACGTCTGATGCCCGTTTTCTGAAGAATTCTTCAACGGAGTTTATACTCTTGATAGCTATTGATTCGACAAAATCATCTATTTAAGCGAACTCCCTCCTTATGCCTGGATTTTTTCAATTAATTCACACGAATTTTAAAAATTGCCGGGAAAATTGGAAAATTCGATTAAACTGAACGTCCTTTTTAGGGCCATGTCTGTCTGTCCGTCCGTCTGTCCGTCCTCGCTTAAACTCTGTGACCGTTAGCACTAGAAAGTTGAAATTTGGTACCAATATGTATATCAATCACGCCGATAAAGTGGTAAAATACAAATTGGAAAAAAATGTTTTATTAGGGTAGCCCCCCTATATGTAAAGTGGGAAGTGATTTTTTTTTAATTTCAACCCTAACGCGTGATATATTTTTGGAAAGGTATTTAAAAATGAATAGGGGTTTACTAAAATCATTTTTTGATAATGTCAATAATTTCGGAAATAATCGCTCCAAAAGTAAAAAACAATGTGCCCCCCCCCCCCCCCCCCCTCTAACTTTTGAACCATAAGTTTAGAAAATATGAAAAAAATCTGAAAAGTAGAACTTTATAAGGACTTTCTAGGAAAATCATTTTGAACTTGATGGAAACAACAGTTTTTGTACAAAAAAGACAAAAAGTTGTACAAAATAATTTCTGGACTAAGTTTGTAGTATAATCGTATATGCAAGCATTTTTTTTTAACTTCGTTTACATATTTTATTATATTTTTACGGACGGGAAACTACGGAACCCTACACTCAGCGTGGCCCAACACGCTCTTGGCCGGTTTTTACCTTTGGGCAGGACCACGTTGCGTCTGTCAGGCCAGCTCCGTATCCATAGTAACGTGGATACGTTACTATGGATACGGAGCCATTATTATGCTTGTGTGCTTTTTGCTAACTATGTTTTTTTTTTTTTTTTTTAATTTAAATAGGTCCTACGACCTATTGCATGAATGTAGATAAAGTAGAGTATGAAACTCCACTTAACTAGGTAGGTATTAAAATATTCCTTATTATACAACAGTTTCATAAACTATAATTTTTTAACAGTAATGACTTACGTAAGAAACTTTGAAAGTAGCACCGGTGACTGATAAGTTGGGTGGATATCGTTTGTCATGGTATAGAAATGTGATGCGAAGGAATGAGTAAAATGTCGTAAGGAAAGTTTTGATTATGAATGTCAATGGCTGTAAGAGTAGAGCAAGACCAAAGAAACGATGGATGGACTGTTTGAAAGATGACATGGCTATAAAGAGAGTGGCTACCGAGATGACGACTAATAGAGAAGTATAAAAAAGGAACATGTTGCGCCGACCCCAAATAGATTGGGAGAACGACAATATTATAGAGTGATAAACAATTACGTAATTTCACTGACTTTCCATACTAATTTTATGTCATTTTGGAAAGTGACAACCGATGAATCGATTTCAAAACAAAAAGCGCCACTTGGTAAATCGAAACTGTTTTCCTAATTAGTTTCGATAAATCCCCTATACATATTTTATATTAACCTATCTATCTAACACAATTACACCACATACTAGTTGATTTAATTTCAATAAATAAAAAAGACTCGTACGACTTGCGAATTTAGCTTTCAAAAATAGCATGGTGTTTTATTTTAGATAAACCGTATAGCTACCTAGGTACATACAAATACGACAAAGAATGAAAATGTGCAATGAGCTAGTCGAGTCTTATATCCCAATATCTTTGTACCTACATATGTATAGTTTAAGGGGTTTATTCATTAACGTTGCTTAAATTTATGCTTTTTATTTATACTTAAATATATGACTAGCTTTTGCCCGCGGCTTCACCCGCGTGGAGGTAGGAAAGTATCCCACGGGAACGCACTACCGGGATAAAAAGTATCCTATGTCCTAATCCAGTTCATGGTCTACCTATGCGACAAATTTCGTCCAGGTCCATTCAGCCATTTTAGCGTAAAAACAAACTCACTTTCGCATTTATAATATTAGTTAGGATTAGTGGCTATTTAAACATACATTTTTAACGTGTAAATGAATCTTATTATTAACCAAAATTTATAAGTAAATAAACGCAAGTTACAAGCTGTATAAATTAGAAGTCAATATTTATACAGATAAAAGTTGTTCCAACAAAATCAGAACCTAGTTCGAGGTTTCAAATCATAAATTTCAAGATGATGTAGGTTACTTACTTTGAAACAGCCTTACTGAAATAAAAACAACGCAAGACACAGAGTTTGGGTTCATCACGGTTCTGTTAGTCTCAACATGCGTCCGGAGATCTCAATTTAAAGATTTAAGCAATGGCAACATTATAAAATCCAGATAGAAAAGAAATTAATTTAATATAACCTTGCTTTTGCCATGTTTCATATTATTTTATCTACACCCATGCTATAAATCCTCAATAAAAGTTTCTGAAACAGTTTATTATTATATATTATATAACAGCTTATTGCCAAGATTAAAACAACCAGTGACATAGTAACCATAATATCATCCAAACGAGGGTTGTAATGTTGTACTGAATTTCATTATGCAACTCCCACAGAATACTCTTTTATATACCAGGTGTAACTATAATAACGCACAAAGGGGTTGTGCGTTATTATAGTTACACCATACACCACCAAGAGGTCATTGTACTCAACATTATGAACAACTTTTACTATGGGACCATACCTGAAATCGAGAAAAAAATCAGCTGTTCAGTACATTTATGTTCGCATAATTCGTCAAAATGTACTGAACAGATGATCTTTTTCGCGATTTCAGGTTACGTCCCATAGTAAAAGTTGTTCACGTGTTTAAGTATCGGTCACTAATTACCAATCACCCTATACGTATAGGCAACTCCTTTGCTTTTTCGATCCCTTCCTTACTCATCAAACAGCCACATTCTCACTACTCAATTCGTGGTATCATTATGAATTTCAAAAAAAGAACATTGTCATGCCCGCGCGTTCACTACCACAGCGCTGCAATTAAAAAAAAAACTTACACATTGTTTGTATTAGATACTCAGCAATTAAACTTTCCATGAATTTACATAGAGTTCTTACAACACTTTATATACAACACCCAATGGTTTCAGAACCTTTCTAGTTTTTCCACGTGATTACTTTACTGTTTACAAGTACACTTATTGCGCGCTCAGTGTTCATGAATAATGTATTTTATTGGACAATTACGTCACAAATTAAGGTTATAGGTTTATTATATATTCGGGACGAGAATCAAATACTGATTACCCTCCCTCAATAAGTCCCTCGTTTAACCTAACACACAACAGGAGGAGCTCGTGGCCAAGTAATAACGGCAGTACATCTCTGCCTAACCCTTCGGGCAATACGGGTGTGATGTTATGTTTGGCATTGCACGTGGCGCTCCCATTCCACTATAATCTACTAAGACCAATTAGCTGCTCACCGCAGTCTTAATCAATTATGTAACTAATCGGACAAATCCCTAGTCGAGCACGGCCAACGATCAAAAAACTGTATCTTATAGTTAGCTAGTGTCCTGCGTCCACTTCGCATTATACGATCTACTTAACAGTAGATATAAGGGAAAATGCCTGAAATAACCTCCGTGCCGTGAATGTATGTGACAGGCTTTAGCCCACGGATGTGGTACCTACTAGTAGGTGGGTTTTTTTACTTTTTTTATTTTTTCCTTTTGGCTTCGCACGGTTTGTGCATTTAGCCAATGTCAAGATTAGTAGTAGGTGGGTTGCTGACGATAATAACAGGTCTTTACCTATGAAATTGCCGATTTTTGATACCGGCTCGTATGTAGGTCACTCATATCTTTCTTTCTATTTAGAATTCCAAATTCAAATTAATTTTATACGTAATATAGGTAGCATGACATAAAAAAAACAGTTGTTCATTTGTTTTCCCGCCGTTCGATTTTTCTTTGTTTCTGTAATTTTCGACTACGAGTTTAGACGTGGCACCAACGCAACACGGACAGCAAGCAATATTAACGACGTGTATGGACAAGGTACCGCAATTGAACGCACGGTGCGCTTTTGGTTTGTTCGCTTCCTTTCTGGAAACTTTGATCTCAACAATGAGCCCCGAGGAAAAATTTCAAATCCAACGAGGTGGTGAAAAACGCCTTTAAATAATCTATCGAATCCCGTTCCCAGGTTATCAATAGCAGAGGCATCAACGAACTTTCATTAAAATGGCAAAAGTGCATCGACAATATTTCTTTTAAAAATATTTCTTTAAAAAAATGTTTGATTTTTGTCTATGTAAGACGGCAATTTCATAAATAAATACCTAATATGATACATACAAAATAAGAAAATGTATTTAGTAAAATACTGTTAATTAGCTGTATCCGGTTAAATTGGAAGCTGACTTCAATATGGTTAAGTAAAGGCAGACGATGATGATATTAGATGAACCAGTATAGGTAATATGCCAGGATAAATAAAACACTTGTTCGTGATATAACTTGAATACTTATTTAGGGTCTTTTGGCTTTTATTATATTATTACCTCAGAGTAAATAAAAAACCAAGACAGCGCTGCAAACAATACAGTGAAGCATGCGTAAAACTACACCTCGCCCTGTGCAGACAGACACACTCACACGCACACATTTACACCAAACTACAACTAAACTACACCTCACTTAGTGCACACTTGTTTACAAAACCGGCCTCACGTCACTGCTGACAGCGCTGTCTTGGTTTTTTTATTTAGTCTGAGATTATCGGTTAAAAATACATACATGTAGTATGTATTTTTAACGAACTTAAAAAAAAAGGTGGAGGTTCTCAGTTCGTCGGAATATTTTTTTTTAATGTATGTTCCCCGATTACTCGAAAACCGCTGGACCGATTTGGAAAATTCTTATTTCGTTTGAAAGGGTATACTTTCTAGTTGGCCCCACTATCATCAGGTCAGGATCTGATGATGGGATCTTGGAGAAATCGACGGAACTCTAAAAATATTATAGGCACACCTATAGCGATTTGGGAATTTTTTGTAGTAACTCGTGCATTTGTTCTTGGAAAGCACCATTTGGTGAAATGGAACTGATGATGAAGATCACAAATGGCCACCGGAACTACTCAATAATAAGTATTTCAAGGGCTGCGATTCGATTAGGTACCTACTTTAATAATAGTTGCTAAGTCATTTATGCTCGTAACAAAGCTTATGGTGATATGGTCTACTTACCAGGAGAACTCCTCAACAATTAACGTCCCTGCATCAGCAAAAGCAATATTTTGTAAAAGGTGATGAGCAGTTGACATTAGGATATTGTAACTTAAATAAATGACAAACTGACCCACTAAAAAGTGAAAAAAAATTTTTTTTTTCCAAAAAAATCAACCGACTTCCAAAAAAACACCACAAAGTGAAAAATAACTTTAATTTCGTAATACTTTAACGTCGGTTAAATTTATTGGAAAAAAGTTTCTATATATTATCACGTCCGCTTGTCAGGAGAGGGGCCGACTGTCTAATATTTTCTTCTATTCTAAATCTAAAATCAAAGTTTGTCTAGAATTCTTGCCATTTGCTTTTAATATATAAGAGACTACGTGAATAGTTTATCATTTAATTAGTGTAGAACCCAAGAAAAGTAAAGGTCTTTCAGGTCCTATACAGTACCTACCTAAATCCGATTTTCGCCAAAAATCACACCTAAAAACTACAAAATCTTATTTATTATTGCTAGCCAAAACATGGTAGGTAAAGTGCATTCATATATGTTCAGGTTACGGTTAAAATCACGGAAAAGACGAAAAGGAAAGTATGTGTTCATTAGGAAAGCGTTTTTCACATGATTAAGTACACAGGCCTAATCAGACTTCGGGCCATTAACCGCTTAATTACCTTCAACGTACACATTTTGCGAACACTTCTTTTCAATTCAATTTCAGTTTATACTCTTAGGTTCAGGCTGTTTTGCGTCCAACCTCATTTCCTTTATGTAGTAATTGAGTTCCAAGGTGCAGGAAATTGAAATTATGCTGCTAAAACCATGCTCCCTCTGGTTTTAAATTGTATCGTCATGTTTGCATAAGCGATTGCAAAGTACCCTTTAAATTGTCTAAACAATGGCTTTTTGCTGAAAATGATTTACAAATGTTTTAACAGATTTTTTAAATCAGTTCAATATTTGGAAATCAACGTTTAAGGGCATTCTTTTTTATATCTCATACAAAAGCGTGAGCTAAAAACATATGACGTATTGGCACTCTACTGTTCTGAGTGGTAAATATTTAGGTTATTACCTAAATTACCTGCGATAAATAAAAATGTTCCTGTTTTTCAAAGCAATAACGACGATCTGTTATCATTTCTATCGTCGTCAAGTACTTATTATAACAAGACATCATAGCCTCAATTTCGGGTTGTAAAATGAATTTCGCAAAAACACAAATTCGCAGCAGTAAGTAATAAATGTCATTCACACTTATAATTTGCTACATTCCAGATTTTGGCGTTACATTAGTTGCAGCAAATAGGTACTAAATTATAAATATAGTGTAGGCGACACCCCCTCTGTCTACCCTAAAACGCCTATAAATAGCGTGGACAACACGGTTGCCGCCATTTGCTTCTCGGCGGTCGAGACGATTACTTCTAAGGTCATGCGAGCCATCTATTTTTGTTAAAGAAATCAGTTAATTAGCTTCGTCATTTACTTTAATAATTGCATTAATTATTTGCCATGTTGATCGTTATTTTGTTTTCCTAATGTTAGTTGTGATTTTGTTGTGAAATATTTTTCAAGTTAAAAGCCGTTACTTTAAATCATTTAGTTTGTTTTTTTTTTAAGTCGTTTCCACTCCTGATTATTACATCAGAAGTGGGATAGTGAACACTTAGCCCAATACTTAAGGAAAACCAGATAACACGGTTAATCATACCCACACAAAAAAAAAAAAAAACGATACGTTTCGTTTGTGTCAAGTTTTGCCGTTGTGATTTGTGCTCGTTTACGCTTTGAGGTGAGTGAACTGTTTTCTTTTTGTGTTTGATAAAGTTTTAAGTATGGTACGCTCAAGATCGCGTAGCCGAAGCCAGCAACGTACTCGAGGTGGGTCGCACTCACGTAATCGCCGCAGGTCGAAAAATAGCGGAGGTTATTCTTGCCATAGGTCGAACAATCCTAACCGTAGTCATAGTAACTCGCGACGCAACTCGAGTGGTCGGCAACGGCATAGAAGAGATGGCTCGCGTGTCCTAAACCAACGTAGTCCGAAACCTGTTCGCGTCGATAGAAACTCGCGCAGTAGACTTAGGCGTCGCTCGCGTAGTGCTCATCGCGGCCGATCTTGTGACCGTCTTGACAGTCTCACACGCAATCGGACGCGCTCTCGATCATCAAATACCGGCCGCAATAGACGGACGCAACGCGCGAGCACGCCTAGGGCACTCAGTCCCCCTATTTCACGTACGCCGCCCCTGCTAAACCGTACAAAGGAGTCGTCAACTCCGTGCTCTGAGGCGTCCACCCTAGCGCACGCTTTAATACAAGCCCTCAAAACAATTCAACCTACAAAATCACATTCTCAACATTATTTCATTTCGAACTTTGATCCGTCAATAAATAATTTCGAAACATGGTGTGAAGAGGTGGACCGCGCCAGAGACACAAATAGCTGGAGCGATCATGAGTGTTTGTCGCGCGTGGCCTCTGGTCTTAAGGGTGATGCCCAAGTGTGGTTAAGCGAATGGGTAACCTATGACAGGACATGGACGAATTTCAAACGAGAATTTAGAGCACTATGCCCCGCTAAGTTGGACTACGCGAATATATTATTTGACGTTATGAACGCGACGTCTCACAAATACCCAACTTATGCGGAATACGCGCGCCGCACGCTTTTACGTCTACGGGTAGTTCAAGGTCTTAGCGACGACTTACGAACGCTTATTGTTATTCGCGGAATAGACGAGCCCCAGATTCGTGCAGCAGCTGCAAACGCAGAGCTAACCCCCGACAGTCTGGTCTCCTTCTTGTCAATCTATACAAAGCCCACCCAAGATAAAAATAACAGTTCTACCGCCAATAATAAGAAGCACCCAATCGTAGGACCTAACTTGCGCGGTGACATAAAATGCTTCAACTGTGGTCAACGTGGTCACATAGGACGTGATTGTAAAAAACCAAAAACGGATACCGTTCCTAAGACGCAATCAAATCCTAGCAAGTCGTGTACGTTTTGCAAGAAACAGGGACACTCCGAGGAAGTCTGTTTTGCCAAAATTCGGTCAGAATCTCGAAATCAACACAGTGTTAACCTTTGTTCTTACCGACCAGATTCCTCGCAAAATAACGACATCATTACAGCTGTAGTTGAGGGCATCCCTGTAGACGTACTTATCGACACCGGCGCCCTCGATGTGTCCCTCGTTTCTTCGGAAGTTGTCAAACATATGTCGTGTCAGCCGAGGCCTAAGCGTTGCGTACTAAAGGGCATAAGCGAAAAAGAAATAGTCTCCACGTCTTATATCACAGCTACGGTTGAGTTCAATGACATATCTATCGAAGTCGACTTAGTAGTCGTCCCGTCGGCTTTTATGATTACCCCTATGATAATAGGTACTGACGTCCTAAACCGCGACGGGATAACGTATGTACGGACTAAAGATAGACAATATCTTACGCGCTCCGAGGAGACCTGTCTTTATGTCAACACCGTGCAACCGGACCCGCCTAAAGTCAATACACCACTTCAAGGTGACCATTTACAAAGCCTCATGTCAGTCATAGAGGAATTTTCTGATTTTTTAATAACTGGTACCGCTGCGACCACTGTTAAAACCGGCGAGATGGACATAAAACTGACAAGTCTCACGCCAGTAGTATACAGACCGTATAAACTTTCCTACCAGGAAAAACTTAAAGTTAGAGACATAACGACAGATCTCCTTCAGAAAGGCGTGATTAGACGATCGAAGTCAGAGTATGCGAGCCCGATAATACTCGTGAAGAAACGCGACGGTACCGATCGACTTTGCGTGGACTATAGAGCCCTAAATCGCGTCACGGTTAAAGATCGGTACCCTCTTCCTCTAATTGATGACCACATCGATCGATTGGGGAGCTATAAATACTTTTCAAGTCTCGATATGGCCACGGGGTTCCATCAAATACCCCTCAAAGAGGAGTGCATCCATTTAACCGGTTTCGTAACCCCAGAAGATCACTTCGAATATATTAAAATGCCGTACGGGCTAGCGAACTCACCCATTGTTTACCAACGTATTATAAACGACACCCTACGTGACTTAATAAATGAGGGTAACGTTCTAGTTTACGTGGATGACGTGCTCCTTCTGAGCAACACCATACGCGAAGGTATACAACTGCTGCGCCGAGTATTACACACTCTTACTGAGGCCGGGTTCTCAATAAACCTACGAAAATGCTCATTCCTTGTGACCGAAGTTGAGTACCTAGGTAGGGTGGTAAGTGATGGTCAGGTGAGACCGAGCCCACGTAAAGTGGAAGCCCTAGTCAACACAGTTCCACCGGAGAACGTGAAACAAGTCCGCCAACTACTTGGCCTCGCGGGGTATTTCCGGCGGTATATAAAGGATTACGCAACGGTGACGGCCCCTATTGCCCACTTAACCAGGAAAGGCGTTGAGTTTGCCTGGACATCCGAAAACGAGTCCATTCGTAAAGACCTTATAAACCGGCTCACAAGCGAACCAGTCCTCACTATCTTCGACCCAAGCCTCCCCACCGAAGTCCATACCGACGCAAGTAGCGCAGGTTATGGAGCAGTCCTCTTACAGCTTCACTCGGACAGCAACAAACGGGTCATAGCTTATTACAGCAGAGTAACGCAGGGTGCTGAGCGTAATTACCACTCTTACGAGCTCGAGACTTTGGCAGTAGTCAAGGCGCTCCAACATTTTAGGCACTATCTAGTGGGTCTAAAGTTCAAAGTCGTTACCGATTGTAACGCTTTAAAATCCACTGAGCGCAAGAAGGACTTACTGCCCCGAGTGGCTCGTTGGTGGATCTACCTCCAGGACTTCGACTTTTCTATTGAATATCGGAAGGGAGTGATGATGCCCCATGCGAATTATCTCAGCCGCAACCCGACCGTTCTCGTTAACCAAATCTCTAGACCGCGTAACTGGGCACAAATAGCGCAAACGGCCGATAATGAGACGCAGGGTCTAATTCAAAAGCTTCGTGATGGCGAGCTTGATCCTAGTCGGTACATACTGCGGAGCGACCTCTTGTACTACAGGTACGTACCTGTAGGCCAAGAGCCAAGACTACTGTGTTATGTACCGAGGGGACATCGGCTCAGCTTACTCAGGGTCTTCCACGACGAACACGATCACATCGGAGCTGAGAAGACGTTGGATCTCATCCTTAGACATTTTTGGTTCCCCGGTCTGAAGCAGTTTGTGACCAAATACATAGGGCACTGCCTCATTTGTATTTCCAAGAAGCGAGTCCCAAGAGCCCCGTTGCAAAACATCACTTCATGGGAAAAACCAGGTGTTCCTTTCCACACCCTGCACATGGATACTTTGGGTCCTCTCCCGATTAGCAATGGCTACAAGTTTGTCCTCATCATAGTAGACGCGTTTACTAAATTTTCGCTCTTATACGCAATGTACCGACAGGACGCGTCCGAGCTTAAACGAGTTGTTTCTCAGGCGGTATCCCTTTTCGGAACACCCAACTTGATTATAGCCGATAAAGGTCGCATGTTCGAGTCGAACGAGTTCGTAACCTGGGTCAACGAATTGGGTTGCGATCTCCACCACATTACTCCGGAGATGCACCACGCGAATGGGCAGGTTGAGCGATACGTGAGAACGGTTCTCAATATGCTTCGTATAGAAGTCAACCACAAGAATGCATCTTGGCCCGATACTTTGTGGAAGCTTCAGCTCGTACTGAACACCACGAAGCAGAAGACTACACAGACCTCTCCAATGAACTTGCTCATCGGCACTGAGGCAACCACCCCCGTCATTAAGGCGTTGGTGCGCGACGTGGCCATCGAAGGGACAGCGCCAAATCGAGAGGCTCTACGGGAAGTCGCTCGGAGTAGATCTCGTCAGTTACTAAAGGAATCAAGCCAAGCAGGACGAGCGTGTAAACCAGCAGAGACACCCACCACGTAAATTTAACATTAATGACAACGTTTTTGTTATAAAGTTCTCGCAGATCACAGGGAAACTTGACCCTGGTATGCGCGGGCCGTACCGAGTAATCAAGGCTCTGCCAAGTGGGCGCTATGAGCTGCGCTTGCTGAGTGGTGCCTACGGCAAGACCACGCAGGCCGCAGCGCAGTACATGGTGCCTTGGCGAGGCGAGTGGTGTCCGGAGACATGTGCGGCGTTTTTCGAAAGTAAGTGTCGCTGCATATAGTTGGGTGTTGTCAAGTTAGTCTTCCACCCTTTATCACAGCGTTTGAACTGGGCGTTGTTAAGTTAGTCTTCCGCCTGTAGTACTTACGTTTGCCTTGGGTGTTGTAAAGTTAGTCTTCCACCCATGGTACTAACGTTCAACCAGGGCGTTGTTAAGTTAGTCTTCCGCCTATGGTACTTACGCATACTTTCGGGTGTTGTAAAGTTTGTCTTCCACCCATGGTACTGGTGCGTATCCCAGGTGTTGTTAAGTTAGTCTTCCGCCTGTGGTACTCACGCCTACCTCTGGACGTTGTTAAGTTAGTCTTCCGTCCGCAACTTGTCCGTTTAATCAAGGCGTCGTTAAGTTAGTCTTCCGCCTATGATACTAAGAGTTTCTCTTGGGCGTAGTCAAGTTAGTCTTCCGCCCACAGTGCTAACGATAAATCAAGTCTCAAAAATTAGTAAAGTTCTGAGTTCGGTACTGGATAATTATGTCTCTAAAACATCTCTATAACGTACTACTGATGTGTGTACGTGCATACGTACTGGAACGACTGTGAGGGTCATAGTCCGTATTCAGAACTTTCGATAGAACTAAGCAACAAACTAGCGCAGGAAAATAAACGAGTAAGTTTATTTCCCTATTCCGCTATAAACTTTCCTTCACAGATAACGACACCGATGAAGACGATTCTTTAGCATCGGGCGCCGCTAGTTCTAGCGCTGCCGGACTATCTATGCAGTCGCAGGATGCCAACGAGGAGGATTCCGCGGCATCAGGTGTCGCAGGTCCCAGTGCTGCCGGACTATCCATGCCGCTGCTGGATACCGTTGAAGAGGATTCTCCAGCAGCAGGTGTTGCAGGTCCCAGTGGTACTTCTCGAAGCGATGGTGTCGAGGACGACACACCGTCAGGAGAGGCCGTGTAGGCGACACCCCCTCTGTCTACCCTACAACGCCTATAAATAGCGTGGACAACACGGTTGCCGCCATTTGCTTCTCGGCGGTCGAGACGATTACTTCTAAGGTCATGCGAGCCATCTATTTTTGTTAAAGAAATCAGTTAATTAGCTTCGTCATTTACTTTAATAATTGCCTTAATTATTTGCCATGTTGATCGTTATTTTGTTTTCCTAATGTTAGTTGTGATTTTGTTGTGAAATATTTTTCAAGTTAAAAGCCGTTACTTTAAATCATTTAGTTTGTTTTTTTTTTTTAAGTCGTTTCCACTCCTGATTATTACAATAGCATATCCGCTAATGGGGAGGAAAACTTTTATCACGATAGATGGCGCACAATCGACTGTACCTTATTTTAATGTATTAGCTGTCAAATCGTATGGATTTTTGCAATCTAATAAGTTTAGCTTTCCTATATTCCGTAGTTTTGTCCAAAATGCCACAATGTAGTGTATTAACTTGTAAAAACAAAGGAGTACATTTGTTTCCTGAAGAAAGTAATGGCAGACAACAATGGGAATCGGCGTTACGTATTAAAAACTTTAAGGCAAGTAGTACTGCTGCGCATTTCACAGAAGAGGATTAGATTAGTAATGAAGCCGTCCTTTAGGCTGGGTACTATATCTATAAAATAAAAGAATCAAGATTATTATCTAATAAAATAAAATTATTGTCATCAAAATAAAAGTGTCATAAAATATACTATATTAACTAATCTATGTAGTAAAGAATTCTTCTAAAGATTTAATACTTAGTGGTGAAGCGTCAATGCTTTTTTCAATGTAAAAAATAAAATAATAACATTTTAGGATTTGTTCCTATAATATAATAATGTTAGTGTTTCGAATTAAATATTTTGATTTCTCAATTGATGAATCCTCGCGCCAATATTCGTTGTCGCAGCGCCCATGTATCGGAACTTTCTTTAGTTTTCTCGCAAAATGACCGATAGATGGCGTCAGCGCGCGTGTGTGCTTCCCGCCCCACAAAGAGACATGGCGAGTGCTAATCGCTCCGCCTTTTGAATATTCCGTTTTTTATGAAACCTTGACGATACTCGTAAAATAAATGGACCTGCATCTGTGCTTCATTGAGGACTTAAAGTGCAGTGTTGATTTTTGGAGTTTCAACCATTCCACCGGTAGATTTAAGAAAATTTGCTCGCCGGCCGGCAGCTACAGACCTACAAGCCATCACGCACGCATGAACGAGATATCTTCCCATCTCCCTGGGTCTGAGTGGGATCTCTGGATTGTAAAGGTACGTGGGCATGTTTAGCTGCTATTAATTCTATGGTATTGGTTCCTCGAGGATTCATCAATGGGAAAATTAATAATAATAATAATAATAATAATATTCCACAACTATCACACAACGCCGTCTAGCCTCAAGCTAAGCAGAGCTTGTGTTATGAGTACTAGACAACTGATAAACATACTTATATATTTCTAAATACATACATATATAGATAAATTACACCCAGACACAGAACAAATGATCATGCTCATCACACAAACATTTGTCCTGGGTGGGAATCGAACCCACGACCTCCGGCATAGCAGTCAGGGCCACTAACCACTAGACTAATTATTTTATTTTTGAAGTCCGCCATTACGTCTTTGAGTTAAGTTTTTTCTCATATCACTCTAATAAAGGTGCAGGCTATTTACACGCCTCACCACTTAGTTTTCAAAATATTCCTGTATTACCTGTGTGTTAATCATTGGTAAAGGAGTATCTGCATTTATGTCTCTGAATGTATTAGAAGGTGGACATAGGTATGCGGTGTCGTCTTGGATGTCGCAGTCAGCACCAAAGTTTGCAGATGACAAGCAGACGCCCTCAAACTATAGACCCATCTCGCTGATCTCTTGTTTGTCGAAAATCCTTGAGAAACTGGTGACCAAGAAACTCACAAACTATCTGGAAAAGAACAAGTTATTAACTGACTGCCAATTTGGTTTCCGAAAAGGAATATCAACCCAGGATGCCCTTGTAAAGCTGTCATCGACTATTACCGAGCATGTTGACGCAGGAGAAAAAGTGATCGGTGTTTTTCTCGACCTAAAAAAAGCTTTCGATACCGTATCGATTCCTATACTTTTATCAAAGCTGTATAACCTAGGTGTCAGAGGACATGTTCTACAATGGTTCGAGGACTATTTGTCCGGCAGGGAGCAGCGAGTGAGGGTAGAAAAGTACCTAAGTGACGCTGCGACGTGCTCGTTCGGTATTCCCCAAGGAAGTACGACTGGCCCGGTTCTTTTCTTGACATATATAAATAGTCTTGCGGAGCTTGCTATCTACAATGCCGAAACGATCATGTTCGCAGACGACACTGTCATTTTATTTCATGGCCGTACTTGGGAGCAAGTACGGACGATAACTGAAAACGGTCTTGCAATAGTCACGCGGTGGCTTGAGAATAACCTGTTAACACTGAACACGTCCAAGACAAAGTACATATGCTTCACAAAAACTAGCACCTCTCGTCCTAAAGATAATGAGCTTATTATTAAAATACATACTTTCCCATGTAACCAACAATCAGAAGCATGTTTGAAATGTACATGTGACGTTCTCACTAGATCTAACTATATAAAATACTTGGGCATTATAGTTGATGAGAACTTAAACTGGAATCGGCATATCTCTGGTCTTAGTTCCCGAATTCGTAAGTTGATCTACATTTTTAAGCAACTAAGAACCATTGCTCCCTCTAAACTCCTGATATCAACCTACAAGGCATTATGCGAGTGTATACTTAGTTATGGCATCTGTTGTTGGGGTGCTGCAGCGAAAACTACTATGATTGAATTGGAACGTGCACAGCGCGCAATTATTAAAGTATTTATGTTTCTACCATACCGCCACCCCACAACAGACGTATATAAGCGCACTGGTGTTCTATCAGTTCGTAAACTTTACGTAAGTCGGGTACTCCGTAGATATCACCGCATTACAATTCCACAGCTATTGCCAACCAGCAAGAGACGCTTTATTTGTCCAACACCCCGTGTAAAATCTTTTTTTGCAAAACGACAATATAACTCAATTGTACCGCGTATTTATAACAAACTCACAGCAAAGGATAGTCATAACTTAAACAACCACGATTTCGGAAAAAGTATTCTCGATTGGATAACCAAGCTAGATTATGAGCAAGTGGAAAGCCTACTCTTGACCAATATCTAAACTGATTGTAAACCTACGCACATTGTAAATACATACCAAACACATACATACATATATACACAAGTACATACATACATACATTACAACATCACTAATCCGAACACACATATTAACCGTGTCAATAAACAAGCACCCTTACACACTCCCTCACACATACCTATATCATCTATCACAATGAATACCACAATACGTGCGCACTCAGGTAAATTAACCTTATAATGTATAATTTACTTTTATTTAACTTTACCGTTAGTGTTAAGTTTAGTTATTTGTTTAATTTAATTTAATTTAGTTTCAACTACTTGAGAACGATGTAAGAATCTAGTAATTATGTATGTAACTGGAAGGGAACTGTCTCCTGAGATACAGGCTAACAACCTAGTTCAGGAGGCAGTGTGCTTATGTAACTGTGTAATTACTTTGTTTTCAATAAAGCATTATTATTATTATTATTATTATTATTATAAAGTTTTGGTTTCGACATACAAAAGTAATTTATAAAACAAAAAATAGGAATGTTAGTCCGTGGCTTATGGAAAAAGGCTCACAAACAATCATAACCTTAAATATTTTAAGTGTTTTCCTTTCTATCTAATCAGCCTTTTTGTCGGCAGTTGCAGCGTTCCTTTTACGGAGCTCAACTTTTAGTTGACGCACAGGCATAAACGCGTACATATTGTAGTGGAATTACATTTTAAAAACTCATAAATAGCAGTCACACTATTGTTTCGAAAGGTAAACAAGGTACGGTCGACTACAGCGACATCTACACACAGCTTTGATTGTGGCTCCTCATCGCACATGGGATGAAATTCATCCCATTTTTTTATTTAAGTAGTGGTTCGTGGGGGTAAAGTCATCCCACGCCAATCTGCTTTAGGTTTGAACCTTGTTCCACCACTATTAAGGAGTCCTTTCTAATTCCATACATTTAGTTTGATGCACTATCTATTTCCGAGGAATTTGAGGTACGCCAACCCTCTATGCGACTAGTCAATCGTTAGATGGAAAGATTATTTTTAGTCTGTAGTTGCAAATCTTTTTGTAAACAAAAGGTTTTTGTTCAAATTGGAATGCTTGTAATTAATGAAAATTGTATTAAGGTAAGTGGTTTTATTTATGTTTCGTGCTAAGAATAAACACACCATGCATTTTAAACCATAAAACATATAGGTCATCGCTTGTTTTTTTTTATACTAGTCATTTCTTTGAAAGTAACTAAAAATTGTTTTGTTATTTTTTACAACCAATTTTCAAAATGAAAACAAGTCATACTTTCAAACGAAACGTACATTAATATAAAGCCCTACTCACTGGCATTCTAAGAAACATTCAACGGTCACAAAATTCCAAGAAGCTACGATGCAAATCGGTTTTGTTTACAAGAGTACCGCGGGTGGGCCGCTCAACGGTTTCCCCCGCGCGCGGGTGAGCACAGCGGTTCAGCACAGCGGTTATTATTAAAATCTGAATATTTTATACTAATGTAAGTATAGCTGATGCCCACTGTTGTATGTAGTCTGGGAACTTTTTTAACATTCCGACCTTACTGCCTCGTCTAAAAAACCCATTCTGTTTATTAAACGTTTACCAATAACTTAGTCTAACATAATTAATCAACAACAAAAAATAACAAAAATATGTGCCATCGTAAAAAATCTCTCAAGAAATCATCCCTTGCGATATTTTAAATAAATCCGATAAAAAATAAAATAAAATATTTTCGTAACCGACTTTTTCCTAATAATCCGCTGTTGCTTAGTATGAATTCGTGGAATGGCAACTAGGTATGGATGGTAAATTACACGCAAGTGAATCGTTCCAACTGTTTCTAAGGTAAAGATTTAAATCGTTCGATTTGTCCTCATCGTACTTATTTCACGAAAAAAGTGTCCACACTAAGAAGAGTGAGCTCACACATTCCGTATTATGGCGTTCTCATGGCGACTGTGACATTGTGCGTGTCAGAGGTGTCAAAACAAAGCAGCAACGCGACCATCTTTCTACGCGGTAGGGCGAATCTAATGTTTTAAATCTTTGGTCTAAGGTCAGCAATGCATCGAAATGCCCTGAGTTTTGCATATAGACAGTCTTTTCACCTTCCAGCAGTCGCCATTATGTCTCGTAACACAAGCTAGTATTATATATGCAATATAATACTAGCTTTTGCCCGCAGCTTCGCCCGCGAGAAGGTCGGAAATTATCCCTAGAGACTGATGTTATTATATGTGATTCTTTGGTTGCGTTCGATATAATGATAATAATAAATTAATATTACAAAAGCGTAAATATTTTGAAATACAATACAGTGTAATAAGGTCCAAAGATAACGGTGTACATGAAATTGGTTATTTTCATCAAAATTATCATTATATACGAATCTACAGATCAATAAGTTAGTTATAACAAATGCTATAATTGCTCGTAGAACGTCCTCCTGATTATTCCTCGTAGTTGATAGGCAGGCATTGCAAATGAACTTTATCTGAAGAACAAGAGAATGGTTTTATTATAGTTTGACCAAGACCGCTATACCGCGCCGTAGGTATGTGCGCGGCGAGACGGGGGGCAGTGCAGGCCGCTCATTCCTCAACGCTCACGGCGTCCCACCACTCATTCGCCAGCGCTGCACCCTGCCTCACCGCGCATTCCTAAAAAAAATATTTATTCAAGTTATGAAGTAATACAGTAAATACAGTTTTGCTTAAATCTATGTCAAGTTCACCAGTGTTATTTGCCTAAACTAGGACATCCTGTGTTTCAGGCGAGTGGAGGTAAAAAAATTATTAGATAATCACTGTAATTATATAAAATAAAATAGTCATCTAATAGGTATGTAAGTAAAAAAAAATCATAGTATACTAACTTAGCGAACTAATTAAAAATAGATAATAAACCAAAACAATCTTTATTTTAATACAACCAATAACTTCTCTGTATCTTCATAGGACAAATTTTGAAGAGCTACCTTGAGAGTTTTCTTGCAATTTCCATAATTTAGGGAATAGATGTTTGCTTTTGAATTTAGTCTGTTATAGTCATGGTCCAAGGAAAACATAAAATTTGGCTGTGAAAGCATGTTTTTGTCTTTTCGTCTCTTTTTAGTAAATTCAGTGCTGTAGCGAAGGGCTGCGTGTTGTTTTAGTACAATGCTCATTATGAATAATTGTCGAACTGTTAGTACTTCACAACATTTATAGAGCAGGTTAGTGGGAAAGAGGAAAGGGACGGCCAGTAGCCACCTCGAGAATCGCTCTTTGGGCTCTTTCGATGGGTAGGTGGGTGGTGGGTGGGTGGTGGGTGGGTGGTGGGTGGGGATGGGTGGGTGGTTAATGTTTTACATGCTCCACCCCATGAGGTAATGCAGTACGTCAAAATAGACTGACATAGAGCAAAGTAAACTTGCCTAATTATTATTGGGTCTGCAATATATCGTAGCTTTTTGAATATGAATATCAGCTTACGAATTCTATTATTTAAAGCTTCCATATGTTGTTTGAACGTCAGGGTGTCATCAATTATAACACCCAAGTATTTAATTTTATTAGACTTATTAATATTGGGACACATAAACTGGCAATCTACAGGTACTGTACAACAATGAGCATACAACTTTGAAGGAATATTAGAAGCTTGTTTGCGCATCAAAAACTTTACATAATTTGTCTTGTCTGCATTTAGAGTTATTTATTTATTTATTTATTTAATACTTTAAGCACACAAAATGTACAGAGGCGGACTTAATGCCATAGGCATTTTCTACCAGTCGACCTTTGGGTGATGCAGAGACAAACAGTGGTAGGTGCAACAGCGAGAGATGAGGAATAGATATATATTTAAATATAAAGATATATATACATATAAATATAATATATACACCTAACTATATATAAATATACTACATAATAGCACACATCACAATAATCGATGATAGGAAAAAGTGTGAGAGTTAGTGAGTTATGCTGAAGCCATTTATTTACAACACTGAAGCCGCCTTGGGCGAGCTTGTAGACATCATGTTCCTATTCAGCCGAAAAAAGAAGAGCAGTGTCATCAGCGTAAGATATTATTGTGCCATGCTTTAGCTTTATATTACAAAGGTCATTTATGTATATCAGGAACAAAGTGGACCCTAAAATACTTCCTTGGGGAACACCAAAAGACGTGTTTTTTTTGGTCTGCGCTGAGAACACTGCCAATCTTCACGCACTGAGTACGGTCTTCTAAATAACTTTTGAAGAGTTTCAGCTGAATGCCTCTTATGCCCACTGTCTCAAGCTTGCGCAACAGAATAGGAATGGACACTGTGTCGAAAGCCTTGGCGAGGTCCAGGAAAATTCCTATTGTATGGTTTACCCTTGTCAAGTTCTTGAGCCAGATAGTCAGTCAGATGATGAACAGCATCGGCAGTTGAAAGTTTAGATCTAAATACAAATTGTCGTTCCGACAAAACTTATTTGTCCTCCACGTATTTGAACAATCTTTTATTTATATTTTTTCCAATATTTTAGACATACTCGTAGAAGGCAGTAGAGAAATAGGTCTGTAATTTGTTACTTGCTCTTTCCTGCCTGATTTATATATAGGGACAACAACTGCTTTTTTAAGATAGAATGGTCTTTGGCATTTAAATAAAAGGACAAGATCAAGCAATTTCAAACTACACATTAAAATACAGTAGGCACAACCTAATAATTTGCTTGACTTTTACAAAAAATTTGATGTAAAACTATTTTTAATACCTTAAAATCACTCAAGTACGCAAACACTAACTTACTAGTTTTTCAATTTATGAAATGTAGTGCCTAGTACTCGTAGATGCCTGGCTGCTGTAACAACTTTATTCGATTCTCACTCCAGTTATACAATCAGAAGGTCTGACTTGTCTGACTTTTCTGACTGCTTGATAGGATGGATGGAAACCGATGTTACTGCACAAGATGAAAGTGAACTGAAGACAAAGATTTTCTATTATTATTTAAAATTAGCTTTACTGGCAATTAGTGATACTTAAACACATGATTGTACTCATATAACAAACAACTTTTACTATGAGACCAAACTTGAAATCGCAAAAAAAAAAATCAGCTGCTCCCACAGTTTGACAAGTCATGCAAACATGAATGTATGGACAGCTGATTTTTTTTTTCGCAAATTCAGGTTTGGTCTCATAGTAAAAGTTGTTGGTATCATGAGGACAATGTATCGGTCACTAATTACCAATTACCCTATATATCTTGAAATGACGAATTAATGATATTTTAGGGTTCCATACTTAACTTTACATTTATTTGGAAGGCGAAAAAATCAATCTCACTATTTAGGTTAGTGTTGTTATTTTAATTTAATTGTTACCCTAAAATAATAATTTGCCACAGATCGGGTACTATATCTATAAAGAGAACGAGGAAAACTTTTCCCCTTAAGTTTATCCACCTATACAAGCAGAAGGAACAGGATGAATCAGTTCCTAAAAAACCATAATATTGATAACATAGAATAGGACGTATGTTAAGTACGGATCCCTAATGAAAATTGCCGACCATTTTTTTTTGTATGGCATCTCGTAGTTGGCCTAGAGAGGCCGTGACTACTTAACCGGTCAATCTTACCTTAAGCGAACTCAAAGCCTCCAGCCAGGGCATAAAACTTATAGACTAAGCGACTACACGCTAAGGGTTCCCCCTGTGGGGAACGAATCTCGGCTTAGGGCGTCGCTGGGGGGAGGACAGCAAGATGGGACAGGCTGGATCAAATTAGAGTAATTATTATTGAATGGGGAGTTTAAAGCTACTGGCTCAGCTACGCCACCAGCTGGCACTGCTTTACCGAGCAAGGGACGGGGCGATTGCCTGCAATTCTTTCCGTTTATATACCGGGCGCATAGAAACTGCATCGATGACGCACGGCCAGCCACGAGCCGCCCGTGGCGCGCCGACGCGACGCAGCGAAATTCGATAGTAAAAAATATACTTAATTTTGTCATTCCATTTCTAGCGTAGCATACTGTCACTCAGTAAAAATTCTATCAAGCTTTGTTTAGTGTCTTTTTTAAGAGGATTGTGAAGCTGTAAATTTTCATACAAAAAGAGATAACGTTTTTCTTCCCGTAAACATAGTCTAATTTTCATAATTTTTGGAAATGTTGTAGGTATAATAAAAAACTAGGTCCGTACGTTTTTTATTATAAAAAAATATTGCATACAATATAAGTTATTAGCATCTAAATATCCATATTTTGACATAAAAACATCCTCGAGCATTTTTATTTTTTTAAATTAAATAAATTGAATTACTAAAAACGAACGTACAGACCTAGATTAAAGTGTACTGAATGTAATGAGATCAAAATTGTCTCATTTTGTAAAGGTTTACGGGAGTAAAAACGTTATCGCCCGAAACAATATTTATGTAAATAATTGTATGAAATGTAGGTAAAAATCGCGCCGCGTATCGGCACTTCACAATCCTCTTAAGGATGCCATTTTAAAAGTTTGTCAGCAATGTCAGTTGCTAAGCAAAATATTGGGTAAGATAAGATAGTTCTGCAAGGGAATAAAAAAAAAAACGTAAGTTATACGTGGTTCTACGGAACCATCGGAGCTAACGTCCGACACAAACTAACCGCTATAAGAATAACTTCATAAGTTAGTGACGATAACCTAATGAGTTTAAGAACAGTTAATCGTATTCTGTATTTGTGTCATAAATAATTAAATAAGAAATTCGACATGTTTCGAAGTACCACGACTAATAGGCAACGTTGGATCTCAATATTATAGACAGTTTCTAGACCGCTTATTATTATTCAAAATTAGCTTTTGCCCGCGGCTTCGCCCGCGTGAATGTCGGAAAATATCCCACGGGAACGTACCTACTACCGGGATTAAAGGACCCTATGTGTTAATCTAGGCTATATACTATCTGTTCAGCCGTTTTTACGCCAGTCAAAAACATACTAATTGTACATCCAGATAAAAAGACAAACGGACAAAAAATTTTACTATTTTTTATAATTATGCATATTATATTAGATTGAGCATTCGGATTTATGGCGTTGTTCAATACCAATGGTATATACACAAATATTGATTAGTACATTTAATATTATAGGATAAATACATAATATAAAACAATGATTTATGTAATTATATGTAAAATATCGGGATTTTATAATACTGCCGATGCTTAAATCTTGAAATTCAGATGTATTAAGTCCGGACGTAAATGAACAGTGAAGGACCCTGACTTTATGCTTTCCTTTTGGTTCATCTTTAGACTATGTTTCAAAGTAAGCACACCGTCTGGAAATTCATTTGTGTTTTTAAACTCGACCAGGGTTCTGATTTTGTTGGAACAACTTTTATCTGCATAAATATTGACTTCTGATAATAGTTTGTGTTTTAATGTAGGCATCCCAGCGCTGATTTGCTGGATTCGTTTTCTCCTGTTCCTAACGTTATTTCTCCTGACAAAGTTTATTTTGTTTATATTTCATTTCGTATGAATGTATTAGTACGAGTACGAGTTATCTATCTCTTACGTTGCAAATGCAGTGTTTGCACCCTATCACCCTAAGTTTGGCTGAGTAGAAAATGCCTCGGGCATTAAGTCCGTCTTTGTACAGTATTTTTTTTACTTGCGCATAAAGTTTTAAGTGGTTTCAATAAATAAGTATAAACTGTAGGTATAAAAGGTACTGTAAAATACAATTCTGTAGGTATGCATAAAGACTCAGCTAGTGATTGCATCACATTTTCATTCGTAAGTCGCATTTATACTACTAACCACAATACAAAACTATTTTATTTTCCGAAGCTCAATGACTGACTTATTTTTTTTTTTTATTTGAGTTGGGTTTGCTCTTGTCTATAGTCCTACCAACTTATCTGCGAACTGAACGAGGACGGCACCGTCGATTCAGTGTTGCTAATTAATATAAGGTGCCCAAAATTGAGTAAATTTTCAAGAAGGAAATTTCACATTAGACATAATCGTTTAATAAGAATTACAGTTTTTTACAAATTAAAAACAATGATACCTATATAAAAATAATAAAATAAATAAAAAGAATTTGATAATTTACAGTTACGTAGGTAAGCTAACAGTTTCGTCTCTCAGCAATAAACAATGGCTTTATCTAAAAAGTAATCCAATGAAGTGGAAACTCAGCAGATAAAATGTTCCACGGGAGGGATACAACTTTCATTTAATGCGAAGTTAAGTAGGTACCTACCCTGCAAGAGGTACCTAGATGTCTAGCATTTAGTTATGACCGTACCTAACTCCTAACACCAGATTTGACTAATTATAATTAGCAGTGGAACCTAGTGGTAGTGTAGTGTAATAAAAAAAACAAATTGCTTTACAATGATTTATCGAAAACCAGGTTTACAGTAATTGTGATCTTTAGATGAACCTGCATACACCACTTCATTCTGGTTGTGAGGCCATACTCCGCTTATTTCCATACCACTATCATCATTATCACTATCGCTTTCGGTTTCAGTGTCACTTACCACTTCTATAATAAAAGGTTTATCTAAATACAAATCATGTTTTAAGTATTCTCCTTCTAACCTGCGAACGTGTTTACAATACTGTGCTCACTCATGAACTGTAATAGCGTCAAAAGCTTCTCTAACTAGGCGGGGAGTTTTAGCATTTTTGTGCTCAATATTTACATCAGCAACTTTTCTTTTCATTGTGCTCCATATGAGTTCAATGGGATTGAGATCACAGTGATAAGGTGGTAAATATAAGCATTTGTGTCTATTGTCTTCTAATTTTTTTTCAATCTCATATACAGATTCAGGCTTGTTTCTCTTAACTATTTCTAAAAGCTGAGGTTTAGTCAAATTCTCTCCGTAGTCAATTTTATTTTGGGTCAACCATAATTGCATTTCTTTTTTTAAGGAATTCGTATTTGGGACTTTATTCACACAAATACGGTGATAAGGAGCATTATCCATCACTATTATGGATGGCTCTCGTAAATTAGGCACAAGTTTTTCAATAACCCACTTTTTGAAGTTGGTACTTTTCATCTCGTCATGATAATCACCACTTTTTGTGTTTGATTTAAACACAAGTAGTGCATTTGTAACAAATCCAGTATCTCCTCCCGCATGAACAATAATATATCTTTGCCCTTTCGATACAGGCTCCAATACTCCGTCTTCACCCTCTCCTTGCCAACATTTACCCGATGTATGCGAAGAGTGAATATAGGTCTCATCTAAATAAATTATGGGCCGGGGCTGGGGAGATTTATTATTTTTATCCACTGCATGCAAGTACTTAGCTTTCCAAGCTGATATTTCATTACGCTCCATAAGAACCTTCCGATTGGATTGAGATTTTTTAAAACGAAATCCCACCTTGTGAAGCAGCTTTCCGCAGACTTTCTCGCTATCCTGTGTAATTTATTTCTGTCTTTAAGACCTCTAGAAGCTTTTTAACAGTAGGGACCTCTTTTTTAGCAGAATAAAATTCATGTACTTTCCTCCGTATAACTCCCATGTCAAAATCATCAACATGCACAAATCCACTTTTACGTTTTCACTCCTTGCCTGGTGTCCGAATTTTTGTACCAGTTTCTTCTGCTGCGTGCCCTTCCTTAACTATTTTTGAAATTAGTCCTTGACTCACACCTAAAATATAAGATAACAAAATAAATGTTAGTAGAAATTTGAAATCTGGTAGGTTAGTTTGCTCACTCACTTAGCAGGTTACCTATTAGATATACGTTACCGTTACGCTAACCTGCAGCAAGAATAGAAACGAATATTTCGTGGACTTAAATAATTAGTTAAGTATCGGGTAATTTAACAAGAAAGTTGATAACACTAATCTGTCGCTGCCGAAATTTGTTTGAATATGTGATTAAATAGAATAATCGGAGACCCCGCCCGAGCTTCTTCTTCAAAAAAGGTTTTAACGTTTAGAATAATGTTACGAGCATCACTTTTAATAGCTTTCGGCATATTTAACTTTATAAATTCAGAAATATCACGACAAAACAACCAGAGAACCCGAATGTGGTAGACACTGACAATCGAATGACATTTCAACATGACGGCCGTAGTTCCAATTTTCGCCATTTCACAGATAAATTGGTAGGAGTGTAGGTCAGAGATGACAGAGACAAATACTACGATCTGTTTTTTTTTTTTATATTTCTATGTCTACGATGGAGTGAGCTTACACAGAAGAAAAAAAAATCTCAAATTCGTACGATTTGAGATTTTTTTTTTCTTCTGTGTAAGCTGTGTAAGTTTTTATTTTGGTAACTTTTTTAAAATAAATTAATGTGTGTTGTGTAGACTTAAAAAGCAATAGGGTCATTATAAAATAATTATGTAGGCATAGGGGATTTATCGAAACTAATTAACCAAGTTACGACTTACCAAGCGGCGGTCGAATGTTTTGAAATCGATTCAGAAATTATTGTTACTTTATAAATTGATATAAAATTAGTATGGGAAGTCAGAGTTAATTGTTCATCAAATTGTACATACGTAATTACCATTTTGCATTGTCCGTATATTTAAATAGCCTGCCATTGTATGACAGTTGTACGTGTATGAAATGTCTCTAAGGGTCAAACTCCACCAAACTGGAAAATCCTCGTGGATGCTCGAGCACTTTTTAAGTTTTACTAAATAAGTAACTGTATCAATATTGACTTCAGGGCTTGTCCTCCCATAAAATCGCGGTCACTGTCGGACTGCATAGAAAGGAAAGAGAAACACGATGACACAATTCTGGTAATTTATTGCAAAATATGAAGCGAAAATCTGTTTAATATAAATCTATTGATAGGACTAAAAAAGTAACGACATGAAATCATTCCTTATTTTTTTGTAGAGAGCTGTATTTTATGAACACCTTCAATGAAATTTAAAAGAAGTAATATGGTAAAAAAACAAGAAAAAATAGACCTGATTTAGTTTTTTTTTTCTTTAGTTCTATATACTAAAATCGTTTTCAGGACAAATGAAATCACTTCTTATGTATTGTAGATTACTCTGTATTTTTTTCCGTTCATAAAGATGCTATAGTTAGGTACTGTAAAAGATGGACACTAAGTTACTTACTTTCGCCGCATTTTATGAAGTACATGCTTTAAGTATAAAATTCGACACAGACATCAAGCGTTTATCAAGTGTGATGTCTACATCGAATTTTATACGCAAAGCTGATACAGTTTATTGATACAGTTATTTATTCAGTGAAATTTAAAAATTGCTCGAGCATCCGCGTGGATTTTTCTGTTTGGTGGAAACTGACACTTTTTTTTTTTTTTTGGATGGGAAATCATCAAATAACTTCTCCCGCTCTGGGTGGAGCGGAAGGGCGTGTCAGACTTTTACTGACTAAAACCCACCCGTGTTCCTTCAGTTGCCTATGCCAGGGCCACGGTATCTTTTTCAAACAACCCGCGACCCCAGCGGCATCGGCCCTATTGGACCCCATCTCTTGCTGACATCTCTTTGAGGCGCGCGTGGAACACAACGCGCCGTCGACCCGGGCCTGGTCCTCACCGGACGGCGAGCTACCCACTACTCACCGTCCGCAAGCCCGCGCCTACGGTGGCCGGGAATCGGCTATCGATTCCCGCCGCCCAGGGCGTCTCCTGCGGCGACTGAGGGCGTGAGGTTGCCTCTCCCTCACGCGTTCCGCCTCCTCCTTTGCGAGTATTACCGCTTCGCAGAAGGAGGTGACGGCCTCCCATGCACTCTCGCTCCGCACCATGGCCTGGACCAAGCTCGGACGCGAGAGATCGCCGCCGCCGATCGCCTCCGTGAGAACACGGCGGAGCTCTGCCCAAGCCGGGCAGACCTCCACTGTATGCTCCACCGTGTCCTCTGGGCGATCCACACAATGGTGACACCCGGGCGTTTCCTCCCGCCTTATGCGAAACAGGAACCTCCCGAAACAACCGTGTCCGGTGAGGACCTGCGTCAGGCGGAAGGTGAGGACGCCGTGGCGCCTCTCTAACCACTCCTCAAAGAGGGGACTTATCGCCGCAATTGTGGCGTGCCCAGCGCTGGGCTGCGACAGTCGCACTCTCCATGTCGCCATGAGATCCCGCCGGAGCTCTGTCCGCTGTACCGTGATTTCTCGCGGCAGCGGAGTTACGCCCCGGCGTTTCGCCTCCTCGCGCCACTCCCACAGGTGCGCGAGGACTTTCGCCTCCAGATCCCACGGCGGCAATCCGGCAAGGAGGCTCGCCGCCTCACCGGAGACCGTGCGGTAACCCCGGACTAGCCGAATGGCCATGACCCTCTGGGACGCGTTCAACCGGCGGACTGGCCGCAGCCTCAGGGAACGCGCCCACACCGGTGCCCCGTAAAGGGCCATGGACCGCACGACCCCCGCGTAAAGTGGAAACTGACACTAACACGTCAAATTGACGTAGTTTGTCCAATTTGTTAAACAATTAATTTCCCTGGCCGTAGTTACAATATGTTTAGTATTGTTTAGTGCTTCATAAGATCGTATATGACACAAAACGATTTTTTTTTCACGTCTGTAATAATATTAGACCACGGCTCTGCGGGCCTAGACAAAGTAACAATCGATTAGCGATGACGCTAGTAGAAAAGCCAAAAATGTATCAGCACCGGCACAGGTATGGGTTTGACATATGCTATCGAAATGTCACGTGATCATAGGTGAAAGAATTGCCAGCGTTCAACGATAACTTCCATAGAGATGCGTCGATAGCGATTGTAGAAATAGAATCGCTCCGATGTGAATGCCATTTGTCTAGGCCTACTGTTCTAAATTCGATTCGAGTCGAATAGTTTTAAATACTAGTGACTGACACACGGGACAGACACGGAAGTAACTCCAATCAATCAATCTGCCTAGCCTTTTCCCAACTATGTTGGGGTCGGCTTCCAGTCTAACCGGATGCAGCTGAATACCAGTATTTTACATGGAGCGACTGCTTATCTGACCTCCACAACCCAGTTACTGGGTAATACGATACCCCTTGGTAAGACTGGTTGTCAGACTTTCGGGCTTCTGACAACCCGTAACGACTGTCAAAGATCCACGAATGACAGCTGGAACCAACGGCTTAACGTGCTTTCCGAGGCACGGAGGAGTCTCGGTATGAAAAGATGGTCACCCATCCACAGACCAACCCCGGCAAGCGTAGCTTAACCTGATGGATCGACCCGTGCGGCTGTTATTACTTAGCCACGAGCTCCATCAGTCGTTTTTCAAACCTTTTAAAACTGTGATGTGACCTTAGGTGAAGCTAAGAACAGATGAAGTTTGACTAGACTTCAACAAGACAAAGCTCTAGGGAATCCTGCTACATAATTCAACGGCTCTAGGTATACAGGGTGGATTTTTGAGTTGGGGCAGTAATGGCTGGTATCTTAACCATTGTAGCTACAGGAAAACGGTCTTACTTTTTGATACATTTTGATTTGATTTGCATTCAAAGATTTTGGACAAAAAGAAATACAGACAGCAAAAATATGGGCATTTTCCGTAAAAACTTCTATTGATGGCAATCGATCCTGTTTCTTATAAGGATCAAAAAACTGTACTGGACCAACTGCGGTTTGAGTACTAGAAAAATAACAAATCGCAAACATTTTTCTCATATATTTCTTTAGCTTAAAGGCGCTATGATCCTCGAGCCGCATACTTTTTTTTTTATTTGTGATGGGTTTGCTCTTGACTCTAGTCTAGGTCAGAGGTGACACAGACAAAGTCGACGATGGAGTGAGCTTACCCAGAAGAAGCCTGTTCACTCTCACTTTGAAGAGATTAAGGTTGTATACGTTCGGAAACACAGACGCAGGTAGTGAGTTCCACTCTTTTGCTGTGCGCATTATAAAAGACATTTGGAAGCGCTTAGTGCGAATTGGTGGAATAGCACACTCTCCGAAGTACAATCTGTAGAAGACCGACAAGCAGGCAACATTGCGGCGATGAGCCAAGCTATGAAGCTTGGCATCCACCAGTTTTACGTCGCCAATGAGCCTCTTAGCTCTGCGTTCCACCGAGTCAAGCGCGGCTAGTTGGTACTTAGCTGATCCATCCCAAAGGTGACTGCAATACTTCATGCAGGATCGGATTTGCGCTTTGTAAAGGGTTAAAAGCTGTCCAGGCGTAAAGTATCGCTTCACCCTATTTAGGATGCCCAGTTTCTTGGCCGCAGTTTGGGCCTTGTACTCGATGGTGGCACCGAAGTTGAGACCAGATGTCAACTCTATGCCTAGGAGCTCAAGTCGATCAGTTACAAGAACAGATGTACCCCGAAAAGTAGGAGTTTGGGCGAAACGACTCTTTTTAGCGGTAAAAAGACACGCCTGCGTTTTGGTGGCGTTAAAAGAGACCAGATTATCATCACCCCACTGGAAGACAAATCTTAAGGTCAAATCTGTCCGCTCTACCATGGCCTCTCTCAAGAAACGAACTTCGGCCCCGCTGGTTTTTGCGCTGGACAAGTATCTCTCTGAAACTGTACTGTCATCTGCGTAACCCAACAATACCAGGCCGAAGCAGGTCATTGATGTGCAGCAGGAAAATAGTTGCAGAGAGAACAGACCCCTGAGGAACTCCGGCATCAATAGCCATAAGGTCAGAAGAGCAGCCATCAACAACTACTCTAATCGACCGTTCACTAAGGAAATCTGATATCCAGCTACAAAAATCAGCTGGGATGCCATAAGCAGGAGGCTTGCTGAGCAGAGCAGCGTGCCAGACCCTGTCAAAGGCCTTCGAGATGTCAAGCGATACAGCCAGTGCTTCGCCGTGTTTCTCGATGGCTTCGCCACAGCAGTGCGTGACATATACAAGAAGATCGCCAATTGACCGTCCCCGGCGAAAGCCATATTGACGGTCACTGAGGAGATCATTGTCTTCAAGGTAGTTCAGCAACTTATTGTTCAGTACCTATTCCAAAACTTTGCACAGAATGGAGGTAATAGCGATCGGACGGTAACGAGCAGGGTCTGCACGGTCGCCTTTTTTGGGCACTGGTTGTACATTTGCAAGCTTCCAGGATTTCGGCACCGTTCTTTTTTCAAGAGAGAGGCGGAACAAACGTGTCAATACAGGAGACAGTTCAGGCGCACACTGCCTCGACACTGTCACTGGAATGCCGTCAGGCCCGCTGGCCTTATTCACGTCTAGACTGCACAATACTCTTCGGACCTCTTTAATGTGTACTGCGATCTCCGGCATCGAGGAGTCACAATGAGGTACAATAGGTGGTTGCTTTGAGCCAGCGTCCAGACGTGAATTGCTTGCGAAGAGAGATGCAAATAAATTTGCCTTCTTAGTTGCAGAGTGAGCCAGCGGCCCATCAGGTTTCATCATAGGAGGTAAAGTGGGACGACAGAAATTCGTTTCAACCGCTTTAGACAGGGACCAGAACTGTTTACTACTCGAAGGGTGCGAAGCCAGCCTGGCCCCGATATGTCCGACATGGTCAAAACGTGCCCTACGCAAAACCCGCTTGCAGAACTTGGCGGCAGAATTAAAGGCTCTTTACTTCGCGCGAACCCTGCGCGCTCTAACTTTGCGGTCGCGGGCCTTGACCCAGGCTTGGTAGGCAGTCTCTTTTCGGGCCTCAGCGTGGGCACATTCTGCATTATACCAAGGCCGGGATTTGTGACCGAGCGGGATGTCGGAGAATGGAATTAAATATTCCATCCCCTGCCGAATCACGTCCGCAACCGCGTCAGCACAGCGCGAGGGGTCACCCGAGGAAAAGCACACTTGCCGCCATGGATAAGATGCAAAAAATTGCCGCTTCTCATCCCAGTCTGCTGACCCGTATCGCCATACTCGCCTCGTGCCTCTAGGGCTCTCATCTGGAGGAGAGCAGGTCGATATGGATTTCACCAGACAGTGGTCAGACGTTCCCAGCGGGGCTGAGACCGATACTGAATGACTGTCCGCATCAGATGCCAGCAGAAGGTCCAAGCAATTGGGTGTATGGCCGTCAACATCCGGTACCCGCGTTGCCACATTCACCATCTGGGTTAGATCTAGCGTTAAATCAAAATTGCGCACCTCCAACCCAGCATGGTCAGTTTTCTGGTATGGGAACAACCATTCTTTATGATGGGCGTTGAAGTCCCCCAGAAAAATGAGCTTCGCCGTTGGGTACCGTTTCTGAGTTACGTCAGTCGACTCCACGAGGAAATTAAAGAGCGCTGTTGTCTCCTGGTCACCGCTATGCGATCGGTAGATGCCGATGTAGAAAGATTTCTCCACGCCAGTATCCACAAGTAGCCATATGGCAGAGAAACCCGATTTCTCAAAGCAACGGAGACGACAACAACAAATGTCATCGCGAACGTACACACAGACCACAGCTTGCTTCTTGAACTTGTGTTCAAGAGAGTAACCCGGGTAGTTGAGGTATGCCACGTCCGACGGGGTTGTTATCTTCGTCTCCGTTAGGAAAAGTAGGTGCGGCTTCTTGGTCTCTAGGTGCTGATGGACCGAATCGAGATTGGAGTGCAACCCCCTGATATTAGTGAGGTGCACTTTTAGTGGGAGGAAGTGCAGCCGTTGTTTTACCTTATTTTTCTTCGCTTTGTGTGTCATATTGAGTGGAGTTGTCGGGGGAAAAGTCGACGTGTCGAGGCGCCGCTCAGTGATCCAAGTGGAACACTAGAGCCAACCAAACCTACGGGAAACTCATGTGGAGACTGCGGGGACGCCCGGACCCCCACCGGATATGGCCACCGGGTCCTCCCATCCAGTGGCCGGCTGGCACGGTGGAGCATACCGGGATTTTTCGCGAGTTGGCGGGGCAGCCTTTGGCACGTGGCTGGCGTGCTACTTGGGCCCCCTACTGACTGCGGTCGGCAACGGCTGGCACCGTGCTTCGGATCCCGCTACCCTCCAAAATGAGTTACCCGGCTAGCTGACTCAGAGACCACAACCGGTTCCAAACAGCGCAACTGACAATCTCCTTCTCCCCCAAAGGCACTGGCACTCCCACACACCGACGGAACACAGCAAGCTGCTTGGCGCCGGACTCCGGTGGGATGGTGGTCGCGAGCCAGGCGGCCCCTTGCGGAGCCTACCACCCATAAGTGGGATCGTTCAGCCGTACCACAGGCAAGCCTGTGGTGCCGTTGCCCGGGGTGGACCACTAGGAGGTAGATCCCAAAACCACCCCATACTGAACTGAAGTAGGCACGATTGGATGCCTCACGCATTTGGTAGGTATTTAAACATAGTTATTATTTTAATCATTTTATCAAAACAAACTCAGTGAATTGTGCTACAGTATTTGCCAAGTGTACGCCGTGAATGCGTGTGTAAGCGCAGGAGCTCCCGGTACCGTCCGAGACAATGGTGAAGTAAGAAGTGTGTGTGTGCGTGTGCGTTTGTGTGTTATGGACGCTACTTATCTTTACGCACACATTCACATCGTGTATATACACTTCGAAACACAAGTAAAGCGCACGTCGCTTCGTGAGGTGAAAATACTATAAAAAATCTTACACCCTTTTCATGTATTTTTATATTTAAAAAAAAACCGGCCAAATGCATGTCGAACCACTCACAATGAAGGGTTCCGTAGTTAGGAATAATTTATCTCAAGAACAAACTTAAAATTGTAGTTGAAAAACATGTTCGCCCATACATTCCAACTGCAAATGTAAGTTTGTACGCACAATATTGAGAAAATTACCATTTTATTTTAAGACCATATACTTCTTATAGGTTTTAGGTGGGCTATTTATAGGTATAGAACTACTTTCTGTATTTTTTTATTTATAAGGACGGGAATAGTCAATTTTCATTTATTTTCTTAAATAACTTTAAATAATTATTTTATAATTATAAAAACAAATCTGTTTGAGACTCTCACAGAAGCCCATTCATTTGATATGTCACACGGTACAGTTTGCAAAACTCTTCTTTTTAATTTTCTTATTTGCCCTCCAAAAGTGACCCCATATTCAAAATTCCTTTATTTATGTTACACGTCCGTATTTGGGTTACAGAAATTCATATGTGTATCAAATTTCAACTTAATCGATTCATTAGATTTGGAGCAAATTAGCTATGACAGACGGACAAACAGACAGACAGACACACGAGTGATCCTATAAGGGTTCCGTTTTTTCCTTTTGAGGTACGAAACCCTAAAAAGAAATACGTCTGTTTTGTAGCTATGAGTTTGATTTAATATAACGAAAAGGGGTAACTTCGGGTAACTTTTTTTCTATCCAGCAAAGTTAATCTAATCGTTTTATTAAAAGCGAGTTCATGTCTGCCCGATCCTTATAATATAAGATATAATAATTTCTTTTCAGAATTTTATAACACTGTTTTTTATGTTTCCCGTGGAAAAACTAGTTAGCGCGGTCTTTGTGGGGTTATATCGCCCCGTTTTAAAATCATCCTCCCTGTATAGTGTACTCGTAGTCGCATTATATGGGGTACTTGTTGATCAAGTAGTGAACAGCTAAGTGCTCTAGGGACATGCTTCGATAGTGAAGTTAGAAACTGTGATTGCCTGCAATTACGACGCGGTAGCGCGGCGATATGTCGCTGTTGCAGGGTAGATAAAAGTTTGTGTTAAAAGACTAGCTATTTAGGAAAATGTAGTGAGTAGACAAATAAATACTTAAAATACTCAATATTATTACAATTAATTCGCGTGGATAATTATACAGGGTCAATTTTTGAAGTGGGTGTGGATGGCCAATTACGATACTACGAGGAATAGCGAAAAGTACTCAAAGGAATCGTGGGCTTGATTTAGATGAAAACTAAAACTGCATCATTGGAATTTTGAAAAATCAATGTTTCTAGCCAGGAATCAAACTCGATGATTTTTTACTCAGTTTATTATTACACCATTCGATAGTGTCGCTACGAGTAATAAGGAAATAATTCTGGGAAGTAATGACATACGGCAAACTAAAGGAAGGAGATCATTTTTAACAAAATACTTTTTTTTTTCTTATGTCACCTACCTATATTTAAAACCTTGATATTGATTTTTCGAAAATCCAATGATACAATTTTAGTTTTCATCAAAATCGAGCTCGAGACTTCTTTGAGTACTTTTCGCTATTGCTCATAGTTTCGGATTTGGCCATCCACGCCCACTTGAAAAACTCTCTGTATAATTTAAAGTTAGGCTGTGGGCCAAAATAACAATTTTATGTAGCCCTGACACAGCCAGAAGGCGACAGTGGGCTGAAAATCGACTTTTATAGGCACCTACCTATTATAAAGAACGTAACTCTGTCTGTCTGTCTGTCCGACTGTCTGTTACCTTTTCACGCCTAAACTACTGAACGGATTTCGACAAAATTTGGCAAGGAAATAGATGGCATCCTGGGAAAAGTTATAGGAGACTTTTTGTCTTCAAAATAATCCTATAGGGGGTGATATAAGGGATGAAAGTTTATATGGGAAACCCAACATTTCTTAAGTTAGGCATATGAAAATTAAAATTTTTGCTGTTGCTGTAATAATAGTAAGAAATAAGAAAATATGTCTTACAGCCTTTCTGTAAGATCATCCCCCAAGGGGGTAATATAGAGGATGGTTTTCAAATTCACTTGTAATATTCATAATTTTACTTCTTATACAGGGTTATTGGTAAAACACCAACAACCCCTTAAGGGGTCATTGTACTCATCATTATGAACAACTTTTACTATGGGACCAAACCTGAAATCGCGAAAAAAACAGCAGCTGTTCAGTACATTTTGACGAATTATGCTAACATAAATGTTTGTACTGAACAGCAGATTTTTTTGTCCCATAGTAAAAGTTGTTCATAATGATGAGTACATTGACCCTTTAAGAGGTTGTTGGTGTTTTACCAATAACCCTGTATAGAGATTAAAAGTATTGATAATAGGTGGTATGTAGTGGTATGCTCATAGTTCGTAAATTGCAAACTTCAAATGTTAGCTAACATTTGAAGTAAAGACTGAAGACAAATGTTCTTTAAAATCAGTTTACTTGGTCAAATATTATTACAATATAATGTCAAATAATTTGGCTAACATGCAAGTACAGTGTGTACGACAAGAGCGTGACCAGTATAATTTTAATTTTACACGCCTTTTTACGCCAAAATCAAAGAATGGCTTTTGACAAAATTTAACAAGGAGATAAAATGGTATCCCAGGTTTTCCCAGGAAGCTGACGACGTAGCGGCCAACAAGTAGGTTGCAGTGCCGCTTGGGCGATATCGCAACTGAGGCGGGCCGCGATGTCGTATGAAAGGCATCGTGGCTGAGGGTTGGAGGTCGCGTATGGAGAGGAGTGCCGGTATTGCGGTGCGCCGTTCTGGCTACCTTCCTTGGCCTTGACGGGGTCGCCACCGTCTGATGGCGGACGCAGTGCGGCCGCAGGGGAGGAGGAGTGTCGGTATTTCGTTGGCCGCTCTCCCTATCCTCTGCGGCCGAAGTGGTAGGCGACCGGGTCACTGACCTGACCGGTCGCAGGGGGACCGAGGATGCCTTGACACAGGGTCGTCTAGCCCCCATGGGCTGCTTTGGTCCCTGGGGTGGTCACGGCTTGCAATGTGTTCTGATGCGTCGGTGATGGGGGGTACTCCCCAGAGGAGGGTCCGCCGGTGACGGACAGCCGCGGCGGGTTCTCGGTGAGTGCTAACGCGTGCCCGTGTTCCCGCCACAAGCGGCAGAGGAGGACACCGTGGAGTTTTAGTGGGTTGGAGTTCCCAATAACTGCACTATCACCCCAAGGTAAGTGCAGTATGCATGAGCATTTCTCCACACAAAAAATAAAGGGAAGGGCACAGGTAAATTTTGTCTAAATGGGGATGATAGAGGGGTTGAAAGTTTGTATAGGAACTCTGTCCGTTTCTGGGAATATGTCAATAATTTTTAAATACATAATTCAAGGATTAATCACCTGCAAGGGAATTAGGTCATATAATACTTTTTCATGCCAGCTCCTGTTTTTTTTTTCCGTGGCCAGCTCCATAGTGATTTTTAAAGAAAAAATTCTATGTGCATTGTTTGAAATGCTGTTCCACAATGTTGATATGCTGGACAAAACAAACGACTAGTGGTTCATTAATATGAACCACTAGTCTGTAGTCTAGTAGGGCTAATGCCATGGATCCAAAGAGCTGGAAGTCATGGAGAGAGGTCTCTGCCCAGCCGTAACAGTGAAGTTCTGTGAACGAAATATTAGAATGTGTGATTGGTATGGAAACATATTTACCTTAGGTTTAAGGAAATCGGGTAAAATTAATTTGGCAGCTTTTCCTACAAGCTCGTATTAGTAGTTTAAGGTTAAGCAACGCTTGTCGAGGTTGGTCCGTGGATGGGTGAGTCCACTACATACCGAGACATCACCATGCCTCAGAAAGCAATTGGTCACAGCTGTCACTTGTAGATCCGCCAATCACAAGCCCGAAAATCTGACAATCAATATACAAGGGTATCCAGTAGCCGAGTTGTGGAGGTCTGATAAGCAGTCGCTCCATGTAAAATACTGGTATTCAGCTGCATCCAATAAGACTGAAAGCCAACCACAACATGGGTTTGGGAATAGGCAAGACGTGTACTAACAACTTATTATTTTTTAAATTAAATGCTCATTTAAAAAAGAAAATACCTGCATAGTGTTCTTTTCCGCAAGCGGCAAACAAGACGAAGACAAAAAATTGGACTGTATAGACATTCAATTTTCCAATATGACTAGTCCCTCAACCCAGTCTACTTTTCACATCTTTTTTTATACTTTACCCCTGCTGTAAGTGTGGTACAACCCTAATTTGTCGCACTTGACCCAAATAAATCTAGCTCACGAAACAGTCTTGTCGACATTTTTGGAAATTTTGTGCATGTTTACGGCTAAACGAATTTTAAAAAATGTCGTTCTGTCGCCGTCACTCGTTTGAAGAAAATAAAGACCGAATAATGTTGTAAATAGTTAGAAAAAAAAACACGTTTAGTAATTTGTAGTACAAGCAGGCCTAAGAATTAACGCATAACATAACGTCACGTGAAAACAAAAACAAGGAAAACATCGTGAGGAAACTGGTATTTCCTAAAACCAAAAATTTTAAGACATATGACATCTACCAGTACGCACTAGGTCCGCGTGGTGGATTACCACCAACTCCCTCTCACAGAGAGGAGGCCTGTGTCTCAGCAGTGGGAACATTATAGGCTGATTATGCTATAACATCATGTCTGTATTCCTCGTAAGGAGCTCGTGGCTAAGTAATAACAGCCGCACTGGTCGATCCATCAGGTTAAGCTACGCTTGCCGAGGTTGGTCTGTGTATGGGTGACTATCTTTTCATACCGAGACTCCTCCGTGCCTCGGAAAGCACGCTAAGCCGGCTGTTGGTCCCGGCTGTCTTTCGTGGATCTTTGACAGTCGTTACTGGACGTCAGAAGCCCGAATGTCTGACAACCAGTCTTACCAAGGGGTATCGTATTACCCAGTAACTGGGTTGTGGAGGTCAGATAGGCAGGCGCTCCATGTAAAATACTGGTATTCAGTTGCATCCGGTTAGACTGGAAGCCGACCCCAACATAGTTGGGAAAAGGCTAGTGTAGAAGAAGCACCATACTCCTAACTCCGTTTGCTATTAGTTATAAGTAGCTATAAGAATGTACTAGTAGCATAAGAAAACACTTAACATCACCTAACTAATAAATTTTCCACGAGACTATGCTTGTCCGTCGGAAATAAACACGTTTTGACTTGAACGCAGAGAATCAACTCAAAACTGCGTACGGGTTTATCCCTGGCTCAGAAAAGTCGACAGGTTGTGACTTGCACGAGAAAATAGGGGCGTGGTTACTGTTTAAACCACATATATTGGTGTCATAGTTTTACTCGGGTGAGGTGTACCCGCTACGTTAACTATGGTGCAAAACTAATATATATGCGTCCCCTAGGATTGAAAGTTAGTTCCATCACAGTTCCAATGTATCAAGCTAGTTAGTAATAGTACCTAACCATCAAGTGACATGCTCAATAGAGCCCTGTGTAGTCGCGTGTCTGTAGTATCTGAATTATGTTTGTATTATTGCAATAATTAGTGTTTCGAAGGTAAGATTATTGCCGTAAGTATTATGATTGTATTTTATGTGTATTTTGTTTCTGAATTGTGTTTACGTGCCCTTTTATTATATTTGTGAATACTTGTATTGGTTTAATTTGCATAAAGACGACGATAACCCCCGCCTATCAGAGTCTAAGCACTTTCGCCCCCTAAAGCACAGCATGCAGGTTGTTTGATATATGTTTCGTGTGCTGTGCTTAACATTTGGTCCTTGCGAGTCGGATAACCGATTGTCCGGGCGTAGTCTTACAAACTAGCGTTCCGAATCGGATTACGCTTATAGGCGAATTAACCAGGTACAATGAGTGAGAAAAGTGCCGTAACCACGCGAAGCAAACTACGCAAAATGACGGAAGAAGCAGACACGCGGCGCAGGGAAGCCGCCATCGCCTCGGACTCAGGCTTACTGTCGGAAGTGCCACCAGGTTCTCCATCAATAGCGCCAACGGTAAGATCAGCGGCTGCCCCCATTATTCCGCTGACCGGGGGTCGAGTAATCGACTATAGTGAAAAGCCGGCAGAGGGCGTATCACGGCAGACAGTCGCACGGTCGCCGCGGAGCAGCAGAGTTTCGTCCAAGAGTAGTCGCAAGGGTGTCGAATTCTTGAGGAAAAAGGCCGAATACGAAGCTGAGCGTGATTTGGTGCTCATCAGGGAGAATCTGGTGAAGAAAAGGATGGAGGTGGCAATAGCAGAGATCGAGGCAAATGCTGAAAGTGAGGACTCAAACTCGGAGGTGGATACAACGCACCGAGTTGAAGAATGGGTGAATACAACGCCCCAAGCGACGCAACCAGAAACGGCGATGTTTACGGCGGCTGCGTCTCGCGCGCCGTCTACGTCGCACGTACCGCTTGAGGGCAGCGCGCCGTATGAAGCACCTACGATTCAAGACCAAAACGTAAGTAGAGTGAATCTTGAATCTAATATGTACCGTGTGCCGGCTATGTTAAGTGAAAGTAATGTGTCGCATCCGTATAGGAACCCCGTGAGCAATGCGGGGCCTATGCAGACGCCAGCCCATACTGAAGCGGTTAGATTCCGTTTGCCCGACGATTATCCCGCCTTCACCACTCCGGTCGCAAGTGGACCTCGAGTATCGACACTCGAGTCGGTCACACAGCGACAGGGAAATAGCGGAGTGGGGGCTGTAGAAAGGCAGCGACTATCGTCGAGCGATAGAGATAGGAAAATCGATAAGCTGGCGGAGGCGATCACTAACATGGCACGCCCGCACCCGGTACCCAGACAGGCTTACGAATTGCCACATTTTAGCGGTGACCCAGCTGATTGGATTTCATATAGAAATATGTACTGGGACACTACTGAATTATATAACTTTAGGCCGCATGAGAATTTAGCGCGTCTGAAGTCGTCTCTACATGGGGAGGCGAAGATAGCAGTGGAGGACCTGTTACGGTCAGCGAGGGAACCCACTGAAATAATGCGTGCATTAGAAGAAGAGTACGGACATCCAACCGTCATACTTCAATATGCTCTAAAGAAGGTGAGAAATTTACCTAAAGTGTCTGATAGTGGCCAGGAATTAAGGAAATTCTCATCGACGGTAAGGAACTGTGTGTCGCTACTAAAGAACGTCAGAGCAGATGGGTACCTAAATAACCCTCAACTGGTGAGCGAGCTGCTAAGCAAGCTGACACCAGTTCAACGAGCACAGTATGGTGACTTCGCGATGGGCCTGGATAACTCACAGGGGGTGGACTTGAGGATCTCACCCAGCTTGGAAATGCTGTCACAGTTCCTCATACACGTGACGCGTTCCACTTCATACTACCTACAACCGACTGTGTATGAACCAGAACAGGCTAAACTCCCTGTGAAGCTGCAGCAGACCAGCGGACGGACTCGACCTGGAAACGCGGCACGCCCAGTCACCAACAAGCCGCAGATGACTCATCGTGTGAATACACAGAGCGACGAAGCTACGAGTATCACACAGAAGGAGTGCGTGATGTGCCACGGCAAGCATGTCATAGAAGATTGCGACCAGTTCAAGAAGCTGAATATCCAAGATCGCTGGGAACTGATCAAGAAGAAAAAAGTGTGCTTTAATTGCTTAAAAGCAAAACACACTAAGCAGTTTTGTCGCGCAAACAAGTGCAAAAAGTGCGACTACAAACATCATGTGTTGTTACACGAAGATAGGTCAAAACCAGAATGTGTAACAAACATAGGAGAGTGGCGAGCCACAGCGTTATTGAAGATAGTGCCAGTGTCAGTGTATAACGAAGATAGCGACAACGACCAGTGTTATGCGTTGTTGGACGACGGGGCAACAGTATCGCTAATAGACAGTTCGCTCGCTACTAACCTATCGGGTCCACGTGTGCCACTAACATTAAAGACCGCGGGCGGTCATGCTGTGTCGGACCTTACCTCGCGAGTGGTACAAGTATGTGTGAAGGGCCCCAATGGACAGTGCCATAATATCAAGTGCCGGACATTAGCAAACTTGAACTTGCCTACACAAACAGTGACCTCTTCAGTGACCAACGATAACGCGCACCTGCGCGACTTGGGTTGCGCAGAGATGAGGGGAGCCAAGCCGCTGCTGCTGATCGGGCAGGACAATTGGGAGCTGCTCGTTGGCGGGGACACCCGCCGTGGACGATCCGGTAAGCCAGTTGCCTCACTAACTAAGTTAGGTTGGGTCATACATGGACCATTTAATAACGATAGTAGTACCGAAGCAGTGAACTGCACAACAGTTTCCCTCCCAGATTTGCATGATTTAGTGAAGTCACAGTTTGAATTAGAATCGATAGGCATTTCTCAAGTAACCCGCAAACATAAGGATGTAGAACGGGCTGTACAGGTGTTAGACAGTACGAGTCAACGCACCCCTGATAAGACGCAATGGGAAGTAGGTCTTTTGTGGAAACAGGACAACATTCTGTTGCCTGATAGTTACAGACAGGCCCGGCAGAGGTTATATGGTATCGAGAGGCGGATGCGTAAGGACGCTCGTTTCGCTGAGACGTACGCGAACCAGATAGAGCGTCTAGTAGCTGAAGGGTATGCACGGAAGGTGGAAGGCGAGGTAGATAGCTCACCGGTTTGGTACCTACCACATTTCGGAGTTGTAAACCCGAACAAACCAGGGAAGCTTCGCCTAGTCTTCGACGCGGCTGCTACGTCCCAAGGTACGTGTCTGAATGATAACCTACTGACCGGACCCGATTTATTAAATTCATTACTAGGTATATTGATTAAATTTAGAGTAGGTCCCATAGCGTTCACAGGCGATATAGCTGATATGTTTTTGCGAGTTAAGATTAGGGCACAAGATCAGGGCGCACAGCTGTTTTTGTGGAGAGGGGCGAACGATGGTAGGGAACCTGATACCTACGCCATGACATCAATGATATTTGGCGCCGCCTCTTCACCAACCACGGCGATATATATACTCAATAAAAACGCCAATGAGTGGTTTAACGTTCACCCCGAAGCTGTTGAGGCCATAAGAGATAGGCACTACATGGACGACTATTTAGATAGCACGTGGTCCGTAGAGCAGGCCAACAGCCTGATCGAGCAGGTTGCCAGAATACACGCCTCCGGGGGTTTTATCATACGGGGGTGGGTAACCAACTCGACAGAATTGAGGGAAAGATTAGCCGAAATAGACAGGTTATCAGCCAGAGGCAACTGGCGCTGGGTCCCCACGTCGGACAACCCAGCTGATAAGACTGCCAGATTGCCTTGGCCTGATGACCATGCAGTGTGGTTGTCGGGCCCCTCGTTTTTGTGTTCACAGGAGCGGTGGCCAGCATGTCGCGAACCTGAAGCGGCAGAGGCAGACCTCGAGCGCATCCAACGAGTCCACACTGCAGCGGCCCCTGCCGGGCCCCTCCTGGAGTACAAGCGCTACTCAGCCTGGAAGCGCGTGCAGCGCGTTATGGCGCGCGCGCTGATTTTCGTCGAGCGATGTCGCAAATGAAGAGCGACGTCGGAGCTGCGTCCACGACTTAGAAGAGGCGCACCTCCACCTGATGAGGTTGTGCCAACGCCTGGTCAGGTACTGTGAAGAATGCACTTAAAGCACGCTCAAGGAGCGGGCCCCTCGTGAGGAGGTCCTTTACACCCTTCTCACCGAGGCAGAGCTGATAGTAAACAGCCGCCCGCTGAGCTATGTGTACGACGATCACGAGCAGCCTGAGGTCCTGACGCCGAACCATCTGCTCCTGGGCACGGCGTCCGGGAGTACACCGTTTGCGCCGAGCAGCTACGAGGACGTCGATTCCCGCCGGCAGTGGCGGCGGGTGAATGCGCTCGCCGACATGTTCTGGCGCCGCTGGCTGCGGGAGTATCTCCCGACTCTGCAACGTCGTGAGAAGTGGACAAGTAGTGGACCCAATGTGCGTGTTAGTGATGTGGTAGTGATCGTTGACAACAATAGAGAACGAAGTGCATGGACAAAAGGTGTGATACAATCTGTGTATCAGGGTAATGACGGAATCGTCCGTGTTGTAGATGTTAAGACAGCAAACGGGGTCTTACGTCGACCAGTAGCAAAGATTATTGTGCTTCCCACAGAAATGGATGTAAAGCGGTTGAACCCTCTTACAGGGGGTGGAATGTAGAAGAAGCACCATACTCCTAACTCCGTTTGCTATTAGTTATAAGTAGCTATAAGAATGTACTAGTAGCATAAGAAAACACTTAACATCACCTAACTAATAAATTTTCCACGAGACTATGCTTGTCCGTCGGAAATAAACACGTTTTGACTTGAACGCAGAGAATCAACTCAAAACTGCGTACGGGTTTATCCCTGGCTCAGAAAAGTCGACAGGTTGTGACTTGCACGAGAAAATAGGGGCGTGGTTACTGTTTAAACCACATATATTGGTGTCATAGTTTTACTCGGGTGAGGTGTACCCGCTACGTTAACTATGGTGCAAAACTAATATACATATATGCGTCCCCTAGGATTGAAAGTTATTTATAGTCCGGTTAAGTAGTCTCGACCTCTCTAGGTCAACTACGAGATGCCATTCAAAAAAAAAAAAAAAAATTGAAAGTTAGTTCCATCACAGTTCCAATGTATCAAGCTAGTTAGTAATAGTACCTAACCATCAAGTGACATGCTCAATAGAGCCCTGTGTAGTCGCGTGTCTGTAGTATCTGAATTATGTTTGTATTATTGCAATAATTAGTGTTTCGAAGGTAAGATTATTGCCGTAAGTATTATGATTGTATTTTATGTGTATTTTGTTTCTGAATTGTGTTTACGTGCCCTTTTATTATATTTGTGAATACTTGTACTGGTTTAATTTGCATAAAGACGACGATAACCCCCGCCTATCAGAGTCTAAGCACTTTCGCCCCCTAAAGCACAGCATGCAGGTTGTTTGATATATGTTTCGTGTGCTGTGCTTAACAGCTAGGCAGATTGATCATGTCTGTATTCCCCGAGGCGTTACGCAGAGGTGCGTGCGCAAATTTTCACAGGGTATCCTACTCATGAATATGAACTTTCACTATGGGACAAACCCACAAATCGCCAAAAAAAAAAACAGTTTTTTTCATATAAAAGTTCAATACCTACTCTACCAAATTGTATGAAACAGCAGATATTTTTTTCGTGATTTCAGGGTTGGTCCCATAGTGAAAGTTGTTCATATTCATGGGTAGAACAAACTGTGAAAATTTGCGCAGTGCTTAATAAATTGTCCTGTATAGTAGATAACAGAGAAGAAGAAGGAGAGGGACAAACATATCTGGCGAAATGTGGTACATTTCGCCAGATATGTTTGTCCCATGTAATAGGAAGAACTGAAAAATTAGTTTTGGCTTGATTGCCGTGGACTGTCGCGGATAACAGCAGTGCTGCAATGCATATCATGTTAAAAGTATTACTATTAATAATATTCATGGTATGTCGATAATATGATAAAAAAACCATCCAAGTGCGAGTCGGACTCGCACAGGAAGAGTTCTTTACCACCGTAGAATATTTAAAACAAATACTAAACGAAGAATATTTTTCATGTTAAATTTTAACAATCGCAAAGATTTCACAATGATACTGTGAATTACAAAGTAATTTTTTGCAGTTGTAGAATATCGCCCATATTTAAACAAAATACCTTATGAATCAGCGTTTTTAGTATTTGTTGATTAAAAACAGAATATGCTACCGAGCTCGTACAATTTTTTTTTTCAATCTTGAATCATTTCTTCAGTTTTGAAGATAATAAAGTATAAATTATTTTGTACTCTACTTGATGAGTTCTAGACAATGACATTCCCACATGCTAGGGTAAGAAAAAATATTTTTTTAAATAACAGTTTATTGTATGGGGTCCCCCTTTGATTTTTGAGCTTTATTTCATTGTTAGATATTATTTGTTGTTATAGCGGCAATAGATATACACAATCTGTGAAAATTTCAACTGTCTAAAATACCTATGTTCATGAGATGCGTCCCGCTGACAGACAGACAGACAGCCGACTTAGTCAAAGGGTTCCGTTTGGCACCCTTCAGATACGGAACCCTAAAAACATTTTAACTTCTAATCCAAAACGCATATGATAATCGACGTGGCTGAAAGCTCTCGAATGTTTGTAAGGTGTAAAAGAAAAAAAAAATGGAGGATACGAAGATATCCAACAAGTACCTATATTAAGGCTTGCTTGAAATTCCACAATATTGTATGAATACAAAAATGAGGAATTTTCATACTATTTGTGCAAATCTGACTGACCAAATATGCTGACGTGACGGGAAAACTTAAACAGTCTGAAACCTAAATATTTATGATGGAACTAAAAAAAGTAAAAGTAAATGTTTTTCAAAGGATTTCAAAATTCAATTCTCAATTTTTAGGGTTCCGTACCAAAAAGGTAAAAAGGAACCCTCGCGAAGGAACGCGCGAGTCCTACGAGTACTCGCTCTTGGCCAGTTTTGTTTCTTTTTTAAATAGCGTGTTACCTAGGTATTTTTGCCACGTCAATTCGATTTACATAAGTAAATCCACTTTTTTTCAGTTTTTGTCTCCATATAAAAAAGTTTCTTTATTTAAACCTTTGAAAATACGTATAGAGATAGGTACAGAGCTATCTCTGTACCTTTATACGTATTTTTTAACGAGGTACCTATTGACTTTCCCATATTCACAGTTCATAGCTACTGGTAATCTTAATATCCCCGTTAGAACTGAATATCACGAACTCGTCGCATCTCAATTTGCCGCCATTTTCTTTGGCAGTCCCTGATCTACTTATGCGATGCGGTATCTGGAGGCAAAGCCGACCTTGATTTTTAATCAAGGCTGAAATAAATTTGAAGTCCTCCATGCATGGAAAGTGGGAAGATTTTCTTAAGATATTTTTTACTGCTCGTTGTTCTAGTAAGCGTCGCAAGCGCTCTAGTGCTGAGCATGAGGTCTTGGGTTCGATTCTCAGGTCGGGCAAAGAGTTATTGGGTTTTTCTATCTGGATTTTTTCAGTAGCAGCCTGGAGTCTGGATTTGTGACGGTTGATGGCAAAAGGCTCGGCCCCTAATATGGGACTTAAACATAATTGGCGAAGTACACCTCTGCCCAACCCTTTGGGAAAACAAGGCGTGATGTTATGATGTTTCTTTTATAAGATAAGTAGTTATTTTTTATACATAGCAAAACAAATATCTACGTACTTCCTACTATAATATTATAAATGCGAATGTTTTTGAGGATGGATGGATGTTTGTTACTCTTTCACGCAAAAACTACTGAAAAGATACTGATGAAATTTGGCACACAGATAGTTATGGATTAAATGTACGGTTCCAGTGGGATAATTTCCAACATACACACGGGCGAAGCCGCTGGCAAAAGCTAGTATATATATACATTCTGCTGCCCTGACCTCAATTTATTTGAGGTCAGCTCAGCACTTTTTTCTCCCATACATCTTCATTAATCGTCATCTCAGAATTTACTACCTTCTTAGCCATATAATTGTTCAGACAATCCATCCATTGGTCACCGTTTTCTCAAAATTAAATAGTCGACAGCAATTTTGTAAACTGTTTTGCTTTGTCAATTGTAAATGTTTCTGAATTTCTGACAGTGATTGATGAATTGCTATAAATTATCATTAAATCTCTCAATTTTTTTTCGTTACAGGATCAATTTGATTCCGTGAGACACTCATGCGACTCAGTGAATCAACTTACTCTTAAACAACGCAACTATATTATTTCTACGGATATGTTGTACAATTATAATAAAATTTTATGATCCATTAGTAATGGCATAAATAAATATCATATTTACGTGGTAGGTATGTGCTCAGGTAGTCTCATGCATGAGTCATAAATGGACTGGTTGATAAGCGACTAATATCATAGAGACATTATAATGTTGAAAACATCACGAATAGCCTAAACACTTGTGGTGCCGTGACACACGAATTCCAAGCACTTATAAAACAATACAATACATCAAGCGGGAATCGAACCCAAAATATAAGTTGAGAAATTCAACTTCCATAATCAAACCGTTACCTAATCTAACAAAAGTTATTGTAGCCGTTGTTACTCTTGTCGTCTCTAACAAAGGACCTTAAGTCCATTTTTATTTTTACAGCCTTAAGGAACAATATTTGTCAAAAAAATATCACAATATAATAGCTTAATAAATCTTAGTAATCATATTTTTTTTCTACAACGATACACTAATGACTTTTGTCCTCCTCTGCCGCTTGTGGCGGGAACACGGGCACGCGTTAGCACTCACCGCGAACCTACCGCGGCTGTCCGTCACCGGACCCTCCTCTGGGGAGTACTCCCAATCACCGGCGCGCACTAGCGCCGTGACCAAACCAGCACATGGGGGCTAGACGACCCCGTGTCTAGGCACCCTTGGTCCCCCTGCGACCAGTCAGGTCAGGCCTGGCCGCCTACCACTTTTCGGCCGTAGAGGATAGGGAGGTTGGCCAATGAAATATGGACACTACTCCTCCGCTGCGGCCGCACCGCGTCCGCCAACAGACAGTGGCGACCCCATCAAGGCTGCGGAAGACAGCTGCGACGCCACCCATACGACATCGCACCTCAGTTGCGATGTCGCTCAAGCGGCACCGCAACCTACTTGTTGGTTGCTACGTCGTCGGCTTCCTGGTAAAAGTCCTGACGAGCGGCCCCTCCTCGGTTTCCTCTTCGCTTTACCGTGGATATCCAAGCCACAGCTACTGAGCCCCCCCCGCTTCGACAATGCGGAAACCCACCGAGGGGAACCTACATACCTACCTGACACCTTACCTTAGCTACATGTTTTTTATTTACAAACCAATAATTTCTGCCTGTCTGCCATGTGAAAAAGGTGTGAGGTTATGTATATTATGTAGGTATGTTTAATTTCCGACATCGTCAAATTCAATTTCTTTCAGTTTTCTCTCCATTGCGCCACAGACAGCAATTGACCAGCTCCTTCAAAGTGTTCGTTTGGGAGCCGACTCTCCCCTTAAGGGTCAAGAGCGCCATAGTACAAACATTAACCCGTATTGGTTTCGCTACAAGCTATTATTGGTTGGGGACTCCGCACGTAATTGACCTCAATTTTAAATCGTCTCCAACGAAATAGACGCGAATAAGAAAGATCAGAAGGTACTATCAGAACAACATATAGGCCATAGGCTTATCAGATCAGCAGGCTTGATTATCACGAGATTCGTCTGATTAAATTAATCACTGCAGATAATTTCAGTCACAATCTGAAGTATTTTGAATGAAATAGTCCATTGCTTCATATGTTTGAAAAATTCGTCTGCTCAACAACGTAGTAACGCAATGAATATTGTTAAAGTTGTCAAAATTAATAGCTTCAATATTAATTGGAATAGCTCGTGGCTAAGTAGTAATAGCCGGACGGGTCGATCCATCAGGTTAAGCTACGCTTGCCGGGGTTGGTCCGTACATGGGTAACCATCTTTACATACCGAGACTCCTTTGTGCCTGGGAAAGCACGTTAAACCATTGGCCCCGGCCTTCATTCGAGGTTCTTTGACAGTCGTTACGGGTCCCGGAAGCCGACCCCAACACAGTTGCGAAAAGGCTTTGGCATTGGGATTCTGAGTGTGTTGCGCAATTACATACCCCGCAGATCAATCTAATTACGAAAATGATTGCTTTAGGTTTAACGATTTACTTCAAGGCGCGTAGATCTTGAGGCAATAAGTCATAAGTCATAAGTCATAAGTCATAAGTCATTTATTTGTAGTAATAATCATGTAGTAATAATCACACATACCGATTTTTTATAGTAATTCGTGGATGACTCATGTGATTTTTATTTTTGGTTCCAGGATATGGCTGTTTCCTCACGATTGGCAGTGCATTGCAATTACACAAAGTGATGCGCTTAAATTTTTTACAATGCACAACTGCTAAACCTATAAGCGAGGTAATTGCGTAACAAACTTACACTGGTAATGCCTTCCATTTTGACAATTTTATAAGTGGTTGACCAGACCAATTTTTCAAACATACATAATTATGAAGCAATGGATTGGCAATTTCTTTCAAAATCTTTTGTGATTGTGTATTACGCACTTAAGGTGCTGCACTTAATGAAACCGATTCCAACTGTTCGTGTTTTATGCATTTACTCCCATGGAATTGGAATAACATTTGGAATCGGTTTCATTTTGACAATTCAACAACATTCATTACGTTACATATACGTTGCGAATATTTCAAACATATGAAGTACCTAAGGAGCTCGTGGCTAAGTAATAACAGCCGCACGGGTCGATCCATCAGGTTAAGCTACGCTTGCCGGGGTTGGTCCGTGGATGGGTGACCATCTTTTCATACTGAGACTCCACCGTGCCTCGGAAAGCACGTTAAACCGTTGGTCCCGGCTGTCATGCCCGAAAGTCTGACAACCAGTCTTACCATGGGGTATCGTATTACCCAGTAACTGGGTTGTGGAGGTCAGATAGGCAGTCGCTCCATGTAAAATACTGGTATTCAGCTGCATCCGGTTAGACTGGAAGCCGACCCCAATATAGTTGGGAAAAGGCTAGGTAGAATGAAAAAAAATGATGAAGTACCTAATAGAGTAGCAATTTTTTTCATAATCTTTTGTGACTGGTTCGAATTTCGAGCCCACAACCTAAAACGTTACCAATAGGCCACCAGTGCTTTTGTTTCCGCATTATTTGTAGTGAACCTTCTGTCATGTTCTGTTGGAAAGACCACATAATAAGCGAAGGATCTTGGAGTGTCTGTCTAGGCGTCAATTTAACGCGGCCTGGCCGCAACGTGATTATATTGAATCTGTTGCAATAGAACTGAATAGTTGGAAATCTGTACTGACTCAGAGGACTGTAAAAATATTTTAGTAGCATGTGAGGTATGGAAAGAAGCTTGTAAAGATCAATAATTGATCTAACCGGCCCTTAATGTCATGTAGGTTATATAATTATTATTATATACCTAGATGACATTAAGGGCCGGTTTTTTGATGTGCAGTTAACTCAACTAATGGTTGAATGTTGGCTAAATGTAAAATGAGTTAACATGTTAAAAATAGTAACTAATGGCATTTTCACAAACACATTTAGCCAAAATTCAACCATTAGTTACTATGTTTAACCATTGGTTGAGTTAACTACGGATCAAAAACCGGCCCTAATACCTGTGTAGGAGAAGCACCATACTCCTAGCTCCGTTTGCTATTAGTTATAAGTAGCTTAAGAAAGTACTCAACATGATGTAAATATTAAACATAGGTACCACAAGACTGTGCTTGTCCGTCGGACATGAACACGTTGTGACTTGCACGCAGGGAATCGATACAAAACTGCAATCGGTTTTATCCCTGGCACAAAAAGTCGACAGGTTGTGACTTGCACGAGAAAATGGGGGCGTGGTCACTGTTAAAACCACATAGATTGGTGTCGTAGTCGTAGTTGGGTGAGGTATACCCGCTACGGTAGCTATAGAGACAAAGTAATAAATATGCCTCCCTTAGGATTTGTGAGTTAGTTCAAAAATTGTACCGAGCAAGTTAGTCAAAGCATCTAACCATCAAGTGACATGCTCAACGGAGCCCTGTATAGTCGCGTGTCTGTATTACTGTAATAATTAGTGTTACGTAAGTAAGATTATTTCTGTAAGTATTATCATTGTGTATTATGTGTATTTTGTGTTTCTGATTTGTGTACGTGCCTTTTGTATTATAATTGTGTGGATCAATTGCACTGTTTTAATTCGCCAAAGACGACGATAACCCCCGCCTATCGGAGTCTAACCCCCAAAGCACAGCATGCAGGTTGTTCAGATATAAGTTTCGTGTGCTGTGCTCAACAACCTGCAATATGTACTTATCTTGTTAAGTTGTTTGTGTAGTAAGTATGAGTACCTACTGAAGAAAGACTTACCTTTTAATTTCATAATTATTAATAGTATGTTTGGTGCCTGGGTTTTTTAAAGACCTCCCTTTTGGTAGAGGTAATAAGGCTTATATTTAAGCACAATAACACGCTGGCTATATCATTCTATCTATACGATCGATAATTTTTCAGACCATCTTTCGAACAGTTTGTTATCATGACAAAATGTTGGACTGTCTGGCTGAATATGGATAGTATTTTGAGCCCAAGAAGGGGCCTTATTAATCCTCCAGGTAGCCACCACCTTATTAATATCCTAATGCTTGTTCAATTTAGTAAATGTAAAATATTCTGAAAGAGGAAAATCGACTGAAATTGGTAAAATATTGGTCATTACTTTAATGAATGGTCTCGCAATGTATTTGGCTCTGAAATCTGAATTGAAAACTGCATTTAATCGAAGTGATCGTTTTCCATTTTCTAAATCTATTTTTTTCTTATCATTTTTTAAATAGGAATTCAGTAGGATATATGGATCGTATATAGGCTCCCGCATACAGGCGAGACGCGAGAGTGCGATGCGGCTGTAGGACAACTTAAAGACAAAGATTGGTTGATTGATTGATTAGTTTCTATGAAAACTTCATGGAAATTTGTCTACCAAAATCACGTCGCACTTATTTCTTTAAGGGCTGATTTTCAACAGTCAGATAACTTTTATCTGAAGAATAAATATGACAGTTTGACATAATTTTCTTTACAAAAGCTGTCAAACCACCATATTTATTTCATAAATAAAAGTTATCTGACGATTGAAAAAATAGCCCTTGTTTCGTGGAAAATAATTATTATCTTTATCTGAATATTGCTCGTGGTAATTGTAATTAACGTACAGACGCCAGCAGGTCAACCTAACCTAAACTGTCAGATTTTCCCAATCAACCTTAAACCTAATGCCTTAGAAATAGAGTCGAAAATCTATTAAAGAAATCTGACAGATTGTAGTAGCTTGATGTGCTGGCGTCTGTACATTAATTTGGTCTTTGATAATTTTTTGCTATATGCTGCAGTTTTCGAGTTATTAACGAAAAATTAAAAAGGGACCTTTATACCCCCTACTCCTTAGCAGCGCCCCACCCTTCAGTACTTCTAATATGTTATTTAGGACACCTTCCCCTACAACTGTGCCAAAATTGGCTTATAAACGGGTTATTTTCACAAGTTTTGTCTTCGGGTGTTTTCCATCCTGGAAATTCACACTGTTTTTTTATTTTTAAACTTAAGTACAATTAGGTTAAAAAATGTACAGTCACGAACCGGGATTGTTGAGCCACTAGGTCTTAACTTGGTTGTGTTACACGGTTGCCGCGGTTATAGAAATGTCACATGTCAATTTTCGCGGGCGGCATTCCTGTAACACAACCAAGATAAGATGATAAGCTAGTGGCTCAACAATCCCGGTTCGTGACTGTCCCAATGTTCTCTTCAATCGCAACGAGGTTATTCTAAAAAGAATATAAAATGTACCTATTTGTCTAGAAAACAGTGCTATCTATGAATAGTGGCACAATACATCTTGTTAACTTGGCCAAAACACAAGAAAATATTCTGGAATGTTCTTGTTTGTTTCACGAGGAACTCTCCAATGGCGGTTGCTCTGATAAATGTTACCCTTCGTTTCAACCGAGCACTCATCACGACACCGTGATTTATCCTCCTGACTAAATCACCTTCAGGGATACCGTGAAGTTCCAAGACTAAAGCAATTTAACAGACGGGGAAGGTACCTATCTTAAGTTATTTCGGGTACACTCTACCTACCTTACGGAATTGTTTTCGCAGGGTAATCGTGCGAAGACTCGTGAGGGTAAGTTCTAAGCGGGTGGAACTTATGTCCTAATCTACCACTGGTAATGCAGTTTGGAACGTAGGTATAATGAGTTAAGTTATTGAGAAAAAGTCCTTTTTTTAGTCCTTCTTAGAGCAGTGGTGGCCCAGTGAGAACGGTCGCGACTTACCTACGAGTAGGTAGGTACTTGTTGTAGGTTAGAACCCAGACAGTCGCTATACATACTTTGTGTAAATTGTTTCATTGCCACTGCTCTTTAAACGGTGAATCGACATCGTGAACGGACATCGTGAGGAATTCGACATGTCCTAGAACCAAAAAATCGAAGACAAGTGACATCTACCAACCCGTAATGGATACGCGTAGTGGATTACGCCCCACTCCCAAGAGGAGGCCTGTGTCGCTGCAACGTTAAAGACTGATTGCCCAAAGTTAAACGAAAAAGATCCAACCCACATTACGCCTAATGTGGGCTGGATCCTTTTCGTTTAACTATGGACGATTATGCTATGCCTTTTTTTAGGTCCTTTCAAATGTATGGGCGATGAACCACTGAAAGTCAAATTAAATAGTACTATTATATATAGTACTATTATTAGTAAACGAGTACTATTTAATTTAGTCGGGTAATACTTCCCACAAAATTTGCTTACGCGAAGGAGATAGATAAAATATATTTCTGTCTCGCTTACTCTTACTACTGGATCAAATAAGTGTGTCCTTATCTCTTTGTTATTATTATTTAATGACTTGTCTATTGCTATACTCTGTCTACAGTAGTTACATTGTGTTTCGGGTATCTTCGTGTGAATTCGGGCGTGATCATGCGTAGTGTGGATGTGGATAATTGTATTTGACGGGGAACTGATAACATACGTAATAGTAATGTTTATTAATGTTCGGTTTCAGGAAATAGGTTCTCGTGTGAAAATAAGATATCGTCGTTTCTGGAACGTTGCCTAGATGCGTCAAAGCGCAATTTTCTAGCCATTACATATATAAGTCAAGAAAAATATGGCGCTAAAGCTGATTATTTTAATGGAACGAGCATAACATCTCTCCTGCAATTCCCTGAGGGTCAGGCAGATATGTAAATACTTGCACTACCTACACTCTCATTTTGCCAGTTATGTTTAAGGCCCATGTAATAGGAGGCGAGCGTATTGCCATCAAAAATCCAAACTCCGGGCTACTTCTGGGAAACTCTTGATGGAAAAACTCAATAACACTTTGTCTGACCTTGGAATCGAACCAAGGACCTCATGCTCAGCAGCACTTGCGACCACTAGATCAACGAGGCAGTACCGAAGTTACTTAGAAAAGCAAATAGGATAGGACGGTATAAAAAATCAATTCATCCACAGGACAAACGCAAATGCCTCTCTGAGGGTAAGAGACATAACGTGGACATAAAATTATGGAGGCTTGTAAAGGGTATTCCTAGTAAAGGTTCCAGTCTCCACAACATCAATGTATTTTTCTATACACAACTGTGTATTGTACTTATTTTTAAGGTTCCGTAGGTAGCTCAAAAGGAAAAACCGGAACACTTATTACCGGTACCGGTCAACCCCAGACTCCTTTTGCTCTCCAAGCCCATACTTGTACAAACCCTAGTTCTGAGACTATCTGTGACTGCCCTCAAATAGTAGGTACTGCAACTATTAAATATCTTGGTATTGTACTTGATAGTCACCTTAAATGGCACCAACAAATTGACTCAGTTGTGACACGCCTCAGGAAGCTTTTATATATCTTTAAGAAACTTCGATCTGCGGCAGACTTTGGGACTTTAATAAATGTATATTTTGCACTGGCTCAGTCAGTGATGGGATATTGCTTAACAGTGTGGGGTGGCGCTCATAAGACTTCTATGTTACGCATTGAGAGAGCTCAAAGAGCAGTTCTGAAAGTCCTTGCGAGGAAACCTATACGCTTTCCTACAATCTCCCTGTATTCTCTCTGCCAGGTCCTAACAGCCAGACAGCTGTTTGTTTCTCAGGCAGTGCTACGTAAACATTCCCAGCTTCCCTATGAACTAGCCAGATGTAACAGTAGACGCCGTTCAGATCGAGTATGCAATGTAAAAGCTTGTACAAATGTAGCAGCACGTCGTCATTGTTCCTACATAAGCTCAAAATTATACAATAGAATTAACAAAAGGCTCAACATCTATTCTCTCACCCAAAATAAATGCAAGAAAAGTCTCAATACTTGGCTAAAATCGCTTACATATGATGCAACTGAAAAACTTGTGGAAGTGTAACACATTCACACTCACACACGCTAACACACCCTCACACACACATACACACACCCTCACTTACACTACACTTATTCCGTAATTTTACTGTTGTGTTTTTCTTTAAGTTTTTTTTTTCCTTTTTATTCTTAACCACTTACATATTAAAGTATAAATATGTTTTTCTCTGGAACGAACTACCCTCTCACTAGGAGCCGGGCGTTGATAGCTGCGCCACAGTTACTAACTTTTGCAGTTATCATCGTTTATCTATTTTTATGATTGTATCTGTTTTTGTTCCAAAATAAACGATTATTATTATTATTATTACTTATGGATCACTTTGTGTCCGTCTGTCATTCTGTGTCTGTCAGTATTATTAGAACTGCAATATATTAATTTATGGTAATCTATTAGGGCTTCCAAAAAAGTGTACAAAATTTTATAGATGTATATATACGTATGTTTGTATGTAGGTATGTTTGTCCACGCATTTCTCCGAAACTAGTAATCGAATCGTGACAATTTTATTTTATTGGCATATATTTACTTCAACTTAGGGAACAGTGCAAGTTTCATCAAAATCGGTTCAGTAGTTTTCAAGATAATGGACTAATACCTGTAAGTGTGACGGCCTGGCTTATTGATACGAGCTACGGGTGTGGTGTCAAAGGGAAAACATCTCTCTTGATCCTTGATCTCCGTTCATCAAATTGGTCAAATTAACTACTTATTACAAACAAATATTCCAGTTTCTACTAAAAACTAAAAATTACGAAATAAAAAATAATTTCAAAAATTAAATCGACTTCAAAAAGAAATTATTAAAAATGATGAAATAACTTTAATTTCGGAAGTCGGTGGCAGAAAACTAAAAAACAGATCTCCAGACACCGACGTCCGAAATTAAAGTTATTTCATCTATTTTACTTAATTTCTTTATGAAGTCGATTTTTCTTATTTATCATATAACGTTGAAATTAATATCGAATACGTATATGTCTATGGTCCCTCGGAGTTCTAAAAAAATCAAGCTTCTAAATCAACGCAATAAAAAAAATACGGCCATTTATGCGACATATTTTAGTACTCGCAAGTAAATCAAAACCAGGTACTATAATATCATTGACCTAGAATCATGAAATTTGGCAAAAAGTAGTCGGCACAAGTGAAGGAAAAAGTCCGAAAATTATCAATTTGTAATCACTGTTTCTAGTCGGTAGATTAGGAATAGGAGATTTGTAATTTATTCATATATTATGGAAGTTGAAGTACTTGTAGCAATAAAAACCTATCACCGCTGCACCGGTTTATTAGGAACCACGTGATTGTTCTATAATATATCCGCAAGAACATGTATTATATACATAGTTCTGCCCAAGGGATTTTGAGATTGTGAGTTGCGGTGCCATATAATAATATATCCATGAAATTCATGAAAACTATTTAAAACTATTTGATAGATAGAAAGAAAGAAAATGATTATGTTTTCCCACATGCTTAAAGGCTTTTATTTTAGTAGCAACTGGATATTATTATACGAGTTTTTTACTAAAACCATTTAGTCTGTTTTCCAGTTAAAATCCAAAGCAAAGGACCTTCTCAAGACAGAGAAGGTATCAAAGGTATGTAAGTGTATGCTTAGATACCTGTGTTTCGGCGTTTCATACCATAAAAGTCCAAAGTTACTCTTAATCCCTTCACTAACTAACAGTGAACAAAACATCATAAGTATACAGAGACCAGAGACTAAAAAATTCTCCCACTACACACACGGAAGTTGCAAAAAGGAAGTGTTTCTTGTCCTGCTGAAAAATAGATCAAGCGAAATGAAATGTGTGCTACCTTCGTTTGTCGTTTGTCTTGAGCTCATGGAACTTGTAGGAGGTGTACCTTTCTGTTGCATAGCTAATGTTTCGTTTTCAAAGTTATAAAACATTGTTGCAGCAACTAGTTTATTGTTTCCAGATGGCATATACGCTGACAGTCCATTTGACGGTAAGTCAAATGTATGTAAGTAAATGAGGCAGGCCGATCAAATTAAATCCGCGATTAGAAACCCTGTTAATGAAAGCGTCAGTCTCTCATCTAACAAAACCAGATGGAGAGAGATCGTGAGGCGAGCTACGTCTACACCTGCAGTTGGACACAAGACATCGTGACCACGACCGTTTTGTCAAGTGCGAAGCGAAGACGAAGAAGAGAGGTCACTACTGCCTATGAGCATAGAGGTATGAGGATCAGGGTGTAAAGTTCACTCAACCTCCATAGACAAAGAAGGATCCTCCGACCTGATGAGTGGGCCACTGCCTGACGGTTATACGGGATGTTGTATATATGACAGTGGCGCGGGAAACTGCATGCACGATGCAGGATTTGTGTGACGTCAGGTCTTTAATGCCTAGTTCGCATGGGGCGTTGTAGATGTCACCACATCTGCATCATTCCATCAAAGTTGTAATACCAAGTGCGTACGCACTTTGCATGCAGTATTTTTATGATGCATGTTACTAGCAATACAAAATCATGTTGCTGTAACAATATTCCGCAGCCATTGCTTATAATTTTTAGAAAAATAAACCGTAAAACACTATTTCTATGAATCCCTTTTGATCGGAACTTAAATATAGTTTTCATCGTCAACATGTTAGATTGGCTTGGTATGTTTGGATGTGACATATGATGTGATTTGATTGGCAAGTCTCGTTTGAATCAAATAGAAAGCAACGTGGCACGAAAATGAAGCGCTACGTTTTATAAGATCTGATTTATCTTGTATTTCTGTAACTTAAAGAAGATATATGTTTATTATACTGGTATCCAGACCAAATAAAAACCAAGACATAGCACTGTGAAAAATAGAGTGAAGCATGCGCAAAACTACACCTCACTCTGTGCATACACGCTCACTAGCGCACATTTACACCATACTTCAACTAAACTATACCTCAATGCACACGTTTACGAAACCGGTCCCAGATCACTGTTGACAGCGTTATGCCTTGGTTTTTTATTTAGTCTGAGTACTGGTGTTTTATAATAACGATGCGTGCTTGTTTATAATAATAATGAATACGTTATTATGTACTACATCTAGTAGAACAGATTCCATGTTAAATGTTGTAGAAAAATATTCATGGACGTTCTTATTTTCGTGAAATAGAAGTTAGGTGCGTAACCACAGAGTAACTCAGTGACATCAAGCAAAGCGAGCAAGGGTTTTTTTTTTCTCCCCGTACAATTGTTTTTGACGTGAAAACTTCTCTTCGCTCGATGTTTTGGTGGTAAGTTCAATATTTCTGACCGACAAAAACATGTAAGATTTCAACCGCTGTTAACTACGACACTTTTTATGCTAGAGTAATGGTTGAGCATTCAAAAGATAGGCCATATTTATAACAATTTTGAAGCCGAATATAATTTGCATATGACGTCACACTGCGAGTGCACGCGCATGCTCGCGACCCTATACTTTTCCAAAATACGCCAAAATAGCATTTACGTTTCTCAAAGTGGCACTCAGTCACGTGACATCTCTAAAGCTAATGTCAACTCCATACAATTTGATCTTTCCGTTGGCGTTAACGCTTACAGAAAAGAGATTTTGTCTAGGCCGCCGTCTACCAATTCAGCAGCAGTCACGTGACATTTCTGAAGCTAATGTAAACTCCATAGAATTTGAACTTTCCGTTGTCGTTAACGCTTACAGAAAAGGGATTTTGTCTAGGCCCCCGTCTACCAATTCAGCAGCAGTCACGTGACATTTCTGAAGCTAATGTAAACTCCATAGAATTTGAAATTTCCGTTGTCGTTAACGCTTACAGAAAAGGGATTTTGTCTAGGCCCCCGTCTACCAATTCAGCAGCAGTCACGTGACATTTCTGAAGCTAATGTAAACTCCATAGAATTTGAACTTTCCGTTGCCGTTAACGCTTACAGAAAAGGGATTTTGTCTAGGCCCCCGTCTACCAATTCAGCAGCAGTCACGTAACATCTCTAAAGCTAATGTCAACTCCATAGAATTTGAACTTTCCGTTGTCGTTAACGCTTACAGAAAAGAGATTTTGTCTAGGCCTCCGTCTACCAATTCAGCAGCAGTCACGTGACATTTCTGAAGCTAATGTAAACTCCATAGAATTTGAACTTTCCGTTGTCGTTAACGCTTACAGAAAAGGGATTTTGTCTAGGCCCCCGTCTACCAATTCAGCAGCAGTCACGTAACATCTCTAAAGCTAATGTAAACTCCATAGAATTTGAACTTTCCGTTGTCGTTAACGCTTACAGAAAAGAGATTTTGTCTAGGCCGCCGTCTACCAATTCAGCAGCAGTCACGTGACATTTCTGAAGCTAATGTAAACTCCATAGAATTTGAACTTTCCGTTGTCGTTAACGCTTACAGAAAAGGGATTTTGTCTAGGCCCCCGTCTACCAATTCAGCAGCAGTCACGTAACATCTCTAAAGCTAATGTCAACTCCATAGAATTTGAACTTTCCGTTGTCGTTAACGCTTACAGAAAAGGGATTTTGTCTAGGCCTCCGTCTACCAATTCAGCAGCAGTCACGTGACATTTCTGAAGCTAATGTAAACTCCATAGAATTTGATCTTTCCGTTGTCGTTAACGCTTACAGAAAAGAGATTTTGTCTAGGCCACCGTCTACCAATTCAGCAGCAGTCACGTGACATTTCTGAAGCTAATGTAAACTCCATAGAATTTGATCTTTCCGTTGTCGTTAACGCTTACAGAAAAGAGATTTTGTCTAGGCCGCCGTCTACCAATTCAGCAGCAGTCACGTGACATTTCTGAAGCTAATGTAAACTCCATAGAATTTGAACTTTCCATTGTCGTTAACGCTTACAGAAAAGGGATTTTGTCTAGGCCCCCGTCTACCAATTCAGCAGCAGTCACGTAACATCTCTAAAGCTAATGTCAACTCCATAGAATTTGAACTTTCCGTTGTCGTTAACGCTTACAGAAAAGGGATTTTGTCTAGGCCCCCGTCTACCAATTCAGCAGCAGTCACGTGACATCTCTAAAGCTAATGTCAACTCCATTCAATTTGATTTTTCCGTTGGCGTTAACGCTTAGAGAAAAGGGATTTTGTCTAGGCCCCCTGGTACAAATATTATAGGTACACAGGGTGTCCCTGGAAGTATGGATCAAATCGAATATGAGTGTAGGCAAGGTCATTCCCAAACTTTTTAACCCAGAGAATGTTGGTGGAATTTTTTACGGTTCAAAAGTTATGACCAATTTTTGTTTTTTTCAATCACTTCGCATAGTGCTCAATGAAAAAAATCATAAAAAAACTAGCAAAGCTATCAATTACTTTTTTTTTCAAAACGTTGTAGAAAAGTGGACCTTTCTTTTAGTAATCATCATCATTAGCATCTAGAAAACATGTGTTCAATAATAAAAAAAACAGTTACTGCAAAGTCTTCGGTCTGGCAGAAGTTTTACTCAATTTTCGAGCGATTTTTATGGGAAAAATATACACTAGCGAAAGTTGACCACGTATTACAAAAACTGATCCAAGTCATAGAGATTCTTTGGAGGTATGAATCACTAGAATATTCTTAAAAGCTTAAAAGTTAGAGATTTTTATTAACAAGGAGGTCGTATTTTTACAATATTTTCTATGTTTCAAATTTTCATTTTTTTCAGCTTAACTAACGATTTAATTTCAGGCCCTAGGCATTTGTTACCTATCTGAACACTACTGTTTGATGTGGTTTAGGTTTAAATAAAAAATAAAAATAATTTCGGTAAACTTCTTGTTATCTCGTGAGTCATGTTATTTGCCCTAGCTACAACCCGGAAAAAACCGTGCACCTGCTGTCAATGACGTCATATCGGCGCTCTGGTACAATATGTATGGTGACGGGGCGAGCGCGGCGAGGTGAATGAGGAAGTGCGAGGGGCATTGCATTCCAACGAGGTGCTAGGAATGTGCGGGGGAAGGGAAACAAAAGAACCAGCGCCAGCGCACGTTCGCACTCAGGTAGATGTTTTAGTAACTCGCTACCAGCTTGTGACTGCGCACGTACTTAATTCGGTGTTCATCAATAATTATTATTTAACGTTATTTGGACTGTGTAACTTGGACTTTGTTTTTGCCTGTGATTTGGACACTGTTCATTTACGGATTTTGTGATGGAAATGCATGCCAAGCTGCAAGAGTGTATCGAGAGCGATATCCTAATCGGGACCGCTATCCGGATTACCGAGTATTCCAAGGTGTACACTCCGCTTACGCAGATGGTAGAAATCCACGAGCTAGGGAAGGTCGACGTAGCATTCCAGACCTTGGAGTCGAAGATGTGGTGCTTCAGATGCTACGTGAGAATCCATTGACAAGTATTCGTCGCATGTCAAGAATCTCAGGGATTCCGAGATCTGTGGTACATCGTACTGTGAGACGACACATAATTCATCCCTTTCACGTTCAACGTGTGCAAGCCCTTTTATCGAGTGATCGTGGCCCGAGAAGGGCTTTTTGTAGGGAAATGTTACATCGCCATCGTGAAGATTCTCAATTTTTAAAGAAAATTTTATGGAGCGATGAAACAAGTTTCCAACCCTCACATTGTACGAAGTGACCAATCCCAGCATCAGTTCGGAGTAAAAATGTGGGCTGGAATAGTAGAAGGACAGCTAATAGGTCCTCATGAGTTACCTGATAGACTCGATGGCCCCTCATACTTGAGATTTCTACAGAATGACCTAAATGGTTTACTTGGCGAAGTATCACTTGAAACCCGTCGAGACAGGTTGCAGCAAGACGGCGCTCCCCCGCATTACGCAAGAGTCATAAGAGACCATCTAGACTTAACTTTCCCTAGTCGTTGGATCGGAAGTGGGGGGCACATTCGATGGCCAGCACGTTCCCCTGACCTGAACCCCATAGGTTTCTTTCTATGGGGTTATTACAAAGAGATGGTGTACGAGACAGAGAGCGGAACCGAGGAACAACTCCGTCAGAAAATCACATCTGCATCCTTATACATAAAAAATAATTCCCGTGCATTTAGACGAATAATACCAAATTTCATTCGGCGATGCCAGTTGTGTTTGAGAGTAAGAGGAAGGAATTTTGAACATCTGTTGTAATTTCAATTTAATAATACATTTACATATTAATTTCATTGTTTTATTTTATTTTGCCACGTAGTTAGAAAATTTTAAAAATACGACCTCCTTGTTAATAAAATTCTCCAACTTTTAAACTATTAAGAATATTCCAGTGATTTATACCTCCAAAGAATCTCTATGACTTGGACCAGTTTTTGTAATACGTGGTCAACTTTCGCTAGTGTAACTTTTTCCCATGAAAATCGCTCGAAAATTGAGTAAAATTTTTGCCCGAACGAAGCCTTTGCTGTAAATGTTTTTTACTTATTGAACGTATGTTATTCTAGCCGCGTAAAAGTATTACCACAGGAAAGGGCCTACTTTTCTACAAAGTACTGAAAAAAAAAGTAATTGATAGCTTTGCTAGTTTTTTTTTATGATTTTATTCATTGAGCACTATGCGAAGTGATTAAAAAAAAAATTGGTCATAACTTTGAACCGAAAAAAAAATTGCACCAACATTCTCAGGGTTAAAAAGGTTGAAAATGACCCTGCTCACGCCTCTATTCGATTTGGTCCATACTACCAGGGACACCCTGTATATTACAAACAAATATTGCTCATATAATATAGGAAAACAGTTTCTCTCAACTCATAGGTACTTCAAAGTATGAGTTGAGAGAAACAATTTTCTTATGTTTTATCATGTTTAGATATCGATACCCATCGCGTGCGGAGTTTAGCTAGCCAATTTAAAATAATCCTGTAGTAGGTTGGGTTAGACCCACTTCTTCCTTTCATACCTATGAAAGGAAGAAGTGGCCCCGTAATAAGCCTCGAACACAGCACGGAGACGCTGCTAGAGAGGGCACTGTCAACACTTTCTTTACAAACCAATCGTGTCACCGTTTACTCGCACTACGACACAAATGATGTACTTACATACCGAAAGTTGTGCGCTCTACGCACTTATGGCGCCACGAATTTTATTAGTGAAACTTCTATTGACGAAATCGGGCTGGTACAGTCAAAGAAAAAATTACTAAGCGATTATTACTACTTGAGTAGGTTTATTTCAGATAAATTGTTCTACATTATCACAAATAGTATCACAGGTTTCGTGAATTTTACAATTAGTTTCTTCACAATTACAAAAATCACAGATTCCTTGAATAGGTATCAAAACATTAAAAAAAAAACACTTCTTATAAAAAATAACTTAAATACACAGATCTACTAAAAATTTTACCTTTAAAAATATAAAACACGTTAAAGAATAATTCTAAATTATCTAAATCAACAATCAACAGGTGTAAGTCAATGTAAAAATAATATTTCGGTGGATGCACTTGCTCGCTTAGCTGTACTTACTTTTTCTTTCGGGGGGAATCGAAAATGTAATTAAACGATATTATTGTTATAACTTTCGGGAGGAAACAAAAACGGGGGAATGAGTAGTAACCCGATTCCGTGCTCTGTGGCGTCGAACAATGGATTTTCAGGACACCCTATATATTTTTTCTATCTTACCCTCAGTATTCGTGTCTCTGTAGTTTTTTACAGCAAAAAAAAAATCTAATAAGCCGTGAAAGGTGGAAAGCCCGCGCTTTCCCTGCGTTGTTATGGCGATCATTAATCATTGCTTGTTGTAGACAAATTGTGAGGGGGGTGCAGCCCATCCCTTACAATTCCTCTCTGTTATACTTAATTCTGCAAAAAAAATGTTATTTTATAATACGTACACATTATTTACAAAAGTATTAAGTACCTACTTTATTTTTCTAAATGTTGTCAAATCAACCTGCCTAGCCTTCTTCCAACTATGTTGGGGTCGGCTTCCACCAACTTTTGACCAACGGCTTAACGTGCTTTCCGTGGCACGGATGAATCTAGGTAAGTAAAGATGGTCACCCATCCACGGACCAACCCCGGCAAGCGTAGCTTAACCTGATGGGTCGACCCGTGCGGCTGTTGTAACTCTTCATATCGTTTTCAAAGTATAATAGATAAAAAAATAGATATAGGACATATTATACTCTCAAAAACAAAATTGAACAAAAAAACTAAATTTATTATACACGAAATACATATCACACTATTCTTAGTAAGAAATGTTTACCTTTTTGTAATAAGAAACGCTTAAAGAATTAAGCAGCAGTTACGAGTACCTAAAAACTCGATGTACTGACGACGCCACCACATCAAGCTACTACAATCTGTCTTTCTTTAATAGATTTTCAACTTTATCGCTAAAGAATTAGGTTCAAGGTTGATTGGGAAAATTTGACATTTAGGGTAGCTTGACCTGCTGACGTCTGTATACATGCTTTTTCTTTTTTAGGGTTCCGTAACAGAAGGGTACCAAACGGAACCCTACTACTAAGCTGTCCGTCCGTCCGTCCGTCTGTCTGTCAACGGGCTGTATGTCATGAACCGTAATAGGTAGAAAGTTTGAAATTTTCATAGATTGTGTATTTCTATTACCCCTATAATAAAAAAAAATAAAAATTAAATAAAGTTAAAAAGGGGAACTTTACTTTACTTTGACAGGCCAGTTGGCGTGGTTGGTTAAGATACCACCTATCACGTCGCAGGTCGTGGGTTCGATTCCCATCCAGGACAAACATTTGTGTGCATGAATATGTCTGTTTGTCCTGAGTCTGGGTGTAATTATCTATATAAGTATAGTCAGGTGGGGTAATTGCAATAACGGGGTATAAGCAATAAGGCTTGTTTACGGTCTAACTACTAAAGAAAACTGGTGCTGCCATCTCTGATATGTGTAAAGTACTTTTTGAACTTCGCGCCTATCAATTCTCGGGAGAGTTTGACGTATCGATGAGTGAATGAAACGTCATTAGTTGAGTGACGTCGATGCCGCGTACATACACACTTTGTTATCCTAACACGGGGTAAATGTAATAAGTGAGATAACTTTTTTTTTTAATTTGATTACCTAAATTATCAGAGTGATTATAATTAAACAAATAACTTAAAACTTTAGCCTACTAAATACTTAATACACGTGATAATTATAAATTTAATACTGCTAAAAAGTAAAATGTTGTCTAAGGTTGAATATGTCATTCTAGTTATGGTACTCGCATTTACCCCACCTGACCCTATGTTTTTACAAAAAAAAAGTAGTAGGTATATGTAGTATATCAGTTATCTGGTTTCCTTAGTATCAAGCTCTGCTTAGTTTGGGATCCGTGTGTGAAACTGTCCCAGGAATATTATATTATATTATTATATTTTACATTTTACAAGAAACGTGTTCTTTTTACTAAAGTAAAAAACGTAGTATTAAATATTGCACGGTGGTACGGAACCCTTCTTGGTGTGCGAGAGAGAGAGACTCGCACTTGGCATTTGTTTGCATAAATGTTTTATTTACTATACACATTTATGAAAAAAAAAAAAATCTGAAAGTGAGAATACAAATTAAAATAATTAACCTCCCGTTCGTTTGAGAACCATACCTACTGAGAAAATATTATTAAATTGATCAGGAAGATCGTGTTTCCGAAAAAAAAAATATTTTGTCCAGTGTTTTCTGCTAGTGTTTTACATAGAAAATTAATTTATAAAAGAATTTTTAGCTTAAAATAGTAACGAGAACCACGTCTATGTCGACGTAATGTCCTACCTTCAGAAAACATTATCGAGCCGCCATTTTAAGGCACCTGTTCCACGGCCAGCGATTAACGAGAAGCGAGTAGAGCTAGCAAATTAAAAACGAATTGGCGAGCAACGAGTGCGTGACGGGGACGAGCGATTGTGTGAGTATTATATTGTGTGTGTCTCGCTTGTGTGCGTATGTTATGTACTATCGAGGTAACTTACATCTGACCAATTTGAAAACAAAATCCCGTGCACACGATGACCACATCTGTTAGCAAGCGTTACTATAGCGGCCGAGCGCTGCAAGCAAGAATAGTCCTTTCGGTGTATAGATGTTAGTTTGTCCGATAGTACCAAGCGTGAGTCTCGCAACGACTGTTCTGCCCGCCAAGCGAGCGTCGTTCAGCTACTCTCTTGCACTTGTCACTGCGACAAACGAGTACTTGCCGGCGATGTGAATAGGCAGCGATCAACTATTACTACATTATATTAAATGTATTAATTTTATTTACATGGGACCTACAATCTTTTATACGTTTCTTGAGCGAGAAAATCGATGATAGCCAAGTACTGTAAACGTCAGAGGAACCTACACTTATTTATAACATCGTAACTAATATTATCCCCTATCTAAGTCTATAAGCCCTATCGCGGTTCTATCTGCCCTATCTAAGCTCATGGAAAGACTTATCAACAAAAGACTCATCAATTACCTTGAGACTAATAACCTGCTCTCAACCAACCAGTACGGTTTTAGGAAAAATAAATCGACTTCTGATGCAGCCTTAAAATTGATAACCGGTATTGTTGATAAACTCAATCACCGCAAAAAATGTCTCACTGTATTTATTGATCTTGCTAAGGCTTTCGATACCGTTCCTCTCTCTTGCTTATTATCCAAACTTGAACGTTTAGGTGTCAGAGATTTACAACTTCAACTCTTTCATTCTTATCTCTCAGGCCGCTCGCAGAGGGTCAAAATCGATAAATATTTAAGTGATGAACTGCCTATTGCCTACGGTGTACCGCAAGGTAGTGTCTTAGGTCCCACCTTGTTTCTGGTCTTTATCAATGATCTCTGTAATCTGCAATTAAATTCCGGAAACATCGTTTCTTTTGCCGATGACACTGCCATCACCGTCTCCGATAACTCGTGGTCTAGTCTCCAAGCTACCGCTCAGAAAGGATTTGATGTCGTACGTAGCTGGCTGATGTCTCACTCACTCACCTTAAATACATCTAAAACAAAACTCATTACTTTCTCCCTCAAAATCACATCACAACCTTCGACTCCCGTTACTTTGCAAGCTCACACCTGTCAATTAAACACACCAAACTGTAACTGTCCACTAATTACATCTATTGATACAATTAAATACCTTGGTATCACTCTAGACAAACACCTCAGCTTTAAAGCACATACTACTCTTCTGACTGGCCGCGTCCGCAAACTGATTTATTTTTTTAAAACTCTTAGGCATATTGCCAACGTAAATGTTATACGGTCTGTATATTTTGCAATGTGCCAGTCTGTAATCTCTTACTGCATTACAAGTTGGGGTGGTGCTGCTAAATCAATTCTCAAGCCTCTTGAGGTAGCGCAGCGAGCAGTCCTGAAGGTAGCCACTTTTCGACCGATACTTTATCCGACCTTTGACCTCTACCAGAAATGCGAGGTCCTTACCGTTCGACAAATGTTCATACTCAGCTCGATTTTACAACAGCACACTAACACTCCAATAGCACGTCGGCCGACCATACCCAGAAGAAGAAACAGGGTATGTACTGTACCTCATCCATACTTTACATTTACAAAAAGATTCTTTTTTTATCAAGGACCCTTTTTATATAATAGAATAAACGCAATCATTCCACTGCAAACATGTTGTAAGCTAGCATGCAAAAAGCTGATTACTGAATTTCTTTCTACCAAAAATTATGATGATACCGAATCCCTTCTTACAACAATGAAGTAACTCATAACACACACACACAGACACGCACGTGCACACATTCACACACACGCGCGCGCACCACACATTCTTGTACTTGTCTTTTGATTATTATTATTATTATTATTTTTAATTTAATTTGTTTAAATTTTGTTAATAATTATGTAACAGCAATACTTTTGTCCTATTTTCGGGAAATGAGGGCTGTTTGTCCTTAATACAGGCTACTTAGTAACCTAGCTAGGACATCAGATCGTAAATTTGTATTGTTACCTACTCATCTCAGATGTAAACTATTCCGAAGTTGTCAACCCACTTTGTAACAGACTGTACCACTTTTTATGAAATAAATTATTATTATTATTTTTTGATATTTCTCGGGACCCTGGGGTCCCGGACCTTTGGAAGGCGTACGAGGAGCCGAAGCCAACTCACAGAGGCCCCTTAGATAATTTTAAATGATGAGGAGGCACCAACCGACGATTATCCCTGTATGCACTATGCAAGTGCACCCAAGGACAACCCCCGGTTGGTACAGGACTATTGTTGTAGGTGAAAACAAAACATATTGGGCTATGGGTTTGGGTGGCTAAAGTGGATTGGGTAACTTGAACTATGGAAGAACTATGTCCCCTGCCTGACCAATGTTGTATATTATACACGGATAAAATGGCAGGGGGTGACTTGCACACTCAATAATGGGCCCCCGGAGACGGCCGCTAGCACATAGTGACGTAGCGACAAGAAGGCAACACTTCCTGAGGTGCTTGAGGAGTGGAGAGGTATTCCACGGCTATCAGGACAATCCCGGAAATACGGTCAAGATCCCTACCAGCACCTTACTGGAATACTTCCTTCCTCCGAGCACGTTTGCTCTTGCGAATCTCCACTCAAGCCGGCCAATAAAGGCAAGAAAGAGGTGGGAGCTCTGTTCCTCGTCAGTGTTCACTCCAGCCGGCCAATAAAGGCAAGCCAGAGATGAGGACAAGATTTCTCCCGGGAGATAGGGTCCATGGGGTCGCTACTGCCCAACAGCTCGCCACATGCTGCCCTGCGGGTTTCAATATCTCTCTTGGTCTGGCTCCTCATCCTAGACCTGTTCCGGCAAACTCTACCGGCACAGACCTAAAGTTTGGAGCACGCAAGCCCCACCACGACGTCAACGTAGAGATACAGCGGTGGGGTTATTATTATTATTATTATTATTATTATTATTATTATTATTATTATTATTATTATTATTATTATTATAAATGCGAAAGTAAGTTTGTCTCGTAATCAATTTAAATCCGCGAAGGTTGCATGCTAGCACGTCCAAATAAAGCTTCTACAGCACCTAGTCGTTTCCTCGTTGGGGTGGGACAGTTGTTTAATGAGCCTGGAATCTGCATTTCGTACTGTAAGGACAAGCTCACTGACCTGCTACGTTTGGTTTTAATACCGAGTTTACATAGGGGAACCGAGAATAATGATACCGCAACCACAGAATTGGAATCGCTCTGTACTGTATGTAATGCGCTACTGTGAAGATTACAAATTCCTTTAAAATATGCGATTGTTTTCGCAGATTTATAGTACCTAATAAACAACGTCCTATACTGTGTCAACTATGGATTAATACTGGGATTACGTCGTGAAACAAGAATAAGAAGCCCAGGATTGCGTAGTGAGGGGAACGCCGCGACAGCGACCCGCGGGAACTTTCTGTTTGCTTTTAAAAAGTACCTACCTACCTACTTATAAAATGCGCTCGAAAATGCTCTTAGAGATAAAATATTTATATATGAAACGTTACTTCAAACTGAATGCATTTTGAAATAGGGGACGTAACACACTCAAGTCCTTATTATTTGGAATTCTTATTTGTAGGTACCTCTGCTCTCAGGAAAATCTGTCAATGTTTGAACTGAAGAGGATTCGATCTCCTAAATATTATTTAAGAAGCGGGATTTGTATAAATTCGAGATTTGTCTTGATTTGATTGTCAAAATCTCTTGTTTAGGTATTATGAAAATATTTATATAACGTTTTTTGCTTACTTTAACATCGTTAGGCTTGATTTTTGTAACAATCACTAAATCGTTTGCTAAAAGTTATTTAATTTAAAAAATGGTAGGAATTATGATTTTCAGTTATGAAAATGTTAATCTCTATCTCCTTTTGCACAACAACGCTATCACCGGTAAAATAGCAGCAGCGCGCTGCTGCTATTTTTATGAAACACGGACATTTTTTTAAGAAAATGTAGGTACCTCGATTGAAACATGACGCAATAGGTAGTGTGTTACATATGGTAGATGGTAGTGGCATATGAATAGTGTACTCAGTAGAACACAATTAATATGGTCTGATATGAAGATTTCTAAATAACTGAATTCAAACTTAGTGATTCAACAAATCAAACGTTTTAAAGTTCATAGTGCTGTGCTGGCGCTGCTGCTGCGACTGCGGAAAACCTCAAGCGGCGGAAATATAATAACCATGAGTTTATTATATTTCGGTAATTATATTTTCGAGCCGATTGTGGTTGAAACCCTCGTGCCGTGTGGTCCGAGTACTCATGGTTTGTTCAACGAAATCTCCAAGCGGCTGGTTGACACTTCCCGTGACCCAAGGGCAGGCTTTTACCTTGGCCAGAGTCTAAGCATTGCCATTCAACGTGGCAACACCGCCAGTCTCTTGGGTACATTACCAGTAGACAGTGATGCGGAGGAATTTTTAGACGCCATATTTTAGTTTTTAAATACACAGTTGGTCCTTAAGTATTGTCATAAAATTAAAAATTCACTGTACTTTCAAAAATGTGTTCTTTATTTGTAAGGTTAGTATCTTAGGATAATATTGAAATGAAATTTATTCAAAATCTCCACCACCATTCGCCACGCAGGCCTTTGGTCTCCGCGGCCAGTCATCAATCGCAGCAAGAACCATATTCATATCTATTTCGGCCACTGCTGTTCATATTGAAGACTTCAGACGCTCCAAATTTTTATGAGGCTTAGCGCAGATTTTCTCCTCTAACACCTGCCATATTTTATAATCCAAAGGATTAAGGTTAGGGCTGGAGCAGGGCCAATCTTCATGCTTTATCAAGTCAATGTTGTTGAGCTCGAACCACGCCTGGGTGGTTCTGGCCTTGTGCGCCGGTGCGGATTCCTGTTGAAACGTCCATAGTCGTCCTCGAAAGAGCGTCTGAGGTAGATATTTTACGATAAGATCCGGAACAGTGTCTTGGTAAACTTTCGCACTGGTTATTACACCTTTTTCGCAGAAATGTACTTCAGTTGGGCCAAAATACGAAACTCCCAACAAAATCATCAATGATGAAGGATGGTGGCCATATTGCACTCGGGGAATGGCAGCTTCTGCAGAACTTGTAGCGTACACCCTATCATTTTGTTTGTTGTGCTCTTCTGCAGAACTTGTAGCGTACACCCTATCATTTTGTTTGTTGTGCTCTTCTGCAGAACTTGTAGCGTACACCCTATCATTTTGTTTGTTGTGCTCTTCTGCAGAACTTGTAGCGTACACCCTATCATTTTGTTTGTTGTGCTCTTCTGCAGAACTTTTAGCGTACACCCTATCATTTTGTTTGTTGTGCTTCTCTTCTATATTGAAATGTTTTTCGTGGGTAAACAGGATGTCACAGTGTCAGTTTTTTGCGTACCGCCTAGGCACCTAGCAAAACTCTTGACTTCATACCTTTCAAGCGCGCGTTGAGGAGATGTCCACTTTTTTTCTGTAAGCTCGTAGATCCAGGTCTTCATTGAGTACCTTTTTTACTGTCTTTGTACTGAAGCCCATTTGTAAAGCCATCAATTTCTGTTTGTGTACGGGATTTCTTGCAATACGCGCCTTGATTGCTTTGATGACTGCTGGAGTTCTAACAGAACGAGGTCTACCTGATCTTTTCTTGTCATCCACACTTGAGTTGTTCATTGTACCTTTTAATAGTACGATACACAAATCTCTTCGCGATTTTCAGTTTTTCAAAAAGCTTGAATATTGTGTTTGGCGAGTGGCTACAACGGTGTAAAGCAATTACTGCTACTCAGTCTTCTTTGAGCGTTCACTCTATAGTAAAATATTATATAATATTAATTAAATTTTTTTACGTTTTATTGATCGTTAAACAATGGCATACGATTTTCAATTACTTCTAAATTCAAAATTATGTGCCAGTGACATTAAATAAGGATCGACTGTGTAGTTTTAGTTAGGTTACGATATTATTTTTTTAACTTATATATTTATAAATAAAGTTAAAAATTTAAGTTAAAAATTAAAAACTTTGTTGTATGTGGACCCCATACAACAAAGTTTTATTTATCATCTAAGTTTTAAATCCAAGTTAGCGTTTTTGTTTTGTCATATTGGCCCAAGTCTTTCAATGCAAGTACATCTTGAGGACTAAATATTATGAAACTATGATTATACGAACGAACATAATTCCTTTCTCATATCTTTCTACGCAAATTGAAAAAGTTCGTAGCAGAAGAAAATTGTGTCATAAGGTTTTCTTCGCAATATACTTATGAGCTAGGAAAAGTTATTGCTATATGTTGGTACTTTTATAAATATACAGGGTGCTCGGAATTTGGAACTATTCCAAAGGACTAGGACTATTTGAAAGGGGTTATACTAAAGGTCATTTCCAATAAATTAAGCCCTACCAACTAGGGGTAATACAACCCTATCTCTTCAAAGTGAGAGTGGCTTCTTCTGGGTAAGCTCACTCCATCTTCGACTTTGTCTCTGTCACCTTTTGTCTCTGTGACCTATACTATCAAGTCAAGTCTAGTCTAGTGAAGAGCAAACCCATCTCAAGTAAAAAAGGGGTCGAAAATGAATGGTTTCCGAGTTACGGAAGTTTTTAGATTATTGTTCAAATTTTCAGACTGGTCACCAAAAACAAAAAAATATAAAAATAATTACTACTTCTCTCTCGACACATATTTGTGATTTTTCTGACTGATGATAAATGAGTGATCATTTATAAAAAAAAAAACACATGCTTTATATTTCCTTAATTTTAGAAATAAAAGGTCTTAAGTGAAAAAAAAAACACTTTTATTTTATATCTTTTCAAATTTAGACGTGTTTTACTTGAAAAAATAATTCTACCCTTAATTAATTAGACTTAATTTGTTGAAAAGGACCTCTGGTATAACCCCTTTCAAGGAATAAGTCGAATTTCCGAGCATCCTGTATATTTACCTACTACCTAACGTTTAGGTATGTTGGGGTAAGTTTGGCGCCGGATGCCCTATTTTATTAAAAAGCTGCTGTACACAATATTGTCAGCATTCAAAAATATTGCCAAATTAGCCGGGAATTTGTGCCGTCTTATTCCAGAGCCGAACTTTCCCCAATATACTCTACAGGAAGAATCCATTTTCGATATTTATTACTTATCTACTTCATCCAGCTCAAGTCGGATCTGTGATTGTAATTTGTGGTTATAACAGAGACCTGCACCCTAATTGCGTAACACACTATCAATTGGAATCTGAATTATTTTGAAGCAAATTGCTAATCCATAGCTTCATATGCTTCAAAAATTTGTCTGTTCGACAACGTAAATAACCAATGAATCTTGTTGAACCGTCAAAATGAAACCGATTCCGACTGTAGCAATTGCCCCGCCTAACGGTAACGTTACTGTTATCTTGACGAATTCCTTTAGTTTCTTTAACGAACACCGATCATATTTGATATCCGAAAGTTTGCCTGCTTCTATTTTATCTGGAGAATAAACATAAGACCGAATATACAAAGTTGATATGAGCGAGAGGCATTTAATCAAACCACATATACTTTGTACCATTTTCAGCCTCTAAATCAGATAAATAGAAGCAATAGTTTAGGCACAGGATATTTTTTTCTTTGTTGAAATACGATGTATCTGCCCTAACAGCTGACTAAGTACCTACGCATAGTAATCTAGGGTCATACACCTTAAAACGACAAAATTTTTGCGATGTTGTCGCTCTGCATCGTAGGTAAGTTTTCGACACAAACAATAAATACACACATTTGCACTCTCATTAAAAGAGAGTAACCGATCATGCTAAACGTCTCCCTCTAAGCGGGTGGTTGATACTTGTAAGTAGGTTACGTTTAAAAAGTTAACTTTTTTTTAGTGCGACGACGTTAGTCATCCGGGGCATTCCGGGGTGCATGTTACGTAACACGAAAGTGCCGAATGCTCCTGCGCTGCGCGCGGTTATTGTCGCGCACGCGCCGTATTGTCAGTGTCTGTTTGTTTGATAGGACACTGAATTTAGGACTATTTGTAGTGATAGTGCTTATTTTGTGTTGTTGTGACAGGATAAGGAACTTATTTTAGTGTTTTAGTTCTACTATTGTGACAGGACACGTAACTTATTTAGGTATTTTGTGTTTTAGTTTTGCCACTGTGACTGGAACAGTGATAGTTAATAATTATATTGTAAGTACCTACGTAAGACATTCATAATGCCTCGTACTACATACTCGGCGGCAGAATACAATGACATGATATTAATTTACGGCGAATGCCATGGAAATGCAGCTCTAGCTCTGCGAACATACCTAGAAAGATATGGTGACAGCCGCGCATGCCCTAGGACGCTCGCACCATAGTATTGGCGGTACAAAGGTCACGGAAAAATAAACCATTAGGGCGCATCAGGAGGGAGTCCTACCGCGGCAAATACCTACCGCACGCGAGCTACAAATTTTAGATTATTTAGCTCGCAACCCGACAACAAGTCTAATAATTTGTGTGTAAATGCAAACGGCAGACATATCGAACATTTAAAGATTTAAAGTGTTGTGTTGAGAATTACTGTGTGCATACATACTATATTGACCTTTAATAATTATTATTTTTTATTGTGCTCGTATCTTCAAATGTTATCCTACACCACATCTTGCCTACCTACCTACTTCGAACCCGGCTGGCCGCCCCGCTTTGTCTAACTGCTAGGCGCCGCACGTGCTTGGCGGCGCGATGTTGCCGTTTGGTTACGCAGGTCAGTGGAAATCTGTACAACGGATGTTTACATTTCAATTCTATTACTAAGCTATTTTATTTGTTCGAAAAAGGTTTTTCTTATTTTTCACCTAAACATTTTGAAATAGTTCAGAGTTAAAATTGATTTAATGCCTCTCGCTCATATCAACCTTGTATTCTTAATGTAGTAGTTAGCTAGTTTCTTTAATGGTACCTTCCTACTACCAAACTTACTCACCTACTGATGTAAATAAAGGAACTTTATCAAACAATTTCATAATAATTCACAATAATATTTGAGTACTATCTACGAGGTGTGAAACAGAAAATTAAATTCAAGCCCCATTGAGCGGTAAATTGAGCAATTATTTACATGAACGCCTGTTATAATGATTATGAACACGATACTCACTTTGTAGACACGGTCTTATTGAGATTTAAGTTCTAGTAGGAGCTTTTAGCAAAATATTATCGTGAAACCTTTATGAATAATGCTTAAAATAAAGCCAAAAACAACAGTTATTATCGGTAAATTTGTAATATTTCTTACTAAATAAACTTTTATAAGTATTAAAATGCTACGCCTCCACAGTAAGTTTTTAAGTTCCAAAGCCAAAGTAAACTGGATTGAAAGCTTAAAACAAAGTTTTTCAATATTAATTCTTCACTTCGAGGAACTTATTTCGAAATATTAATTGAACTTTTGCTTTTGGTAGATACTTTGAGTAAAATAATAATACTTATGGTTTTAGTACATCTGACACGAGTCTATGGATGTGTGTAACATTACACAGATCCATTCTACAACCACTATATTTGGAAAACCTAGTGGTGTTTGCGCATGACCTACAATATCTATTGTTTCGTGACCTTCGGGAGTCTTGTCGCTTCGTGGAATAATCGCTTTAGAAAACAAACTAACTTGTTTTGTCGACAGTAGTAAGTAGCACATTATCTGTTTACGATCGAAAATACCTACCAACAACATTCGAAGCTAAAGCATAATAAACTTTTTCGTGCAACAAGTTTTCATCTCGAAAAATTACATTTAAAACTGAACCATACAATGCCTCCACATTCTCTGCTAATCTAGGATGTACAAAGCGAGCAGGCTAGAAAGCGGTAAATACGAGCATATAGCGAATCGATACGATAACTAAGTTGGTGGTGGATATTGCATCTGTCGCGCGGCTGGGGAGGCGGATGTCGAGCCACACTGGCGGAAAATTTATATTGCCTCGCAGAAGAATTGTATCTTTTTGAAAGAAAATATTTACACTTAATGTGCCAAAAACTTCTAGCAAAACTCGTATCCCGCTGCAGGGTAAAGGTATCTTCTGAAACAGAGAAGGCACGAGCATCGATCACTACGCTTGCTCAAGGCGGGTTGGTGATTTAAAACTTATATTAACTATAAGTCTAGGTTTCCTCACAATGTTTTTCTTCACCGATATCAGTAATGTCCTAGATAAACTCAAAAAACAAAAATTTTTAGGGTTCCGTACCTCAAAATGAAAAACGGATCCCTATAGGATGACTCGTGTGTCTGTCTGTCTATCCGTCTGTCTCAGCCAATTTGCTCCGAATCTAATGGTCAGATTAAGTTGAAATTTGGTACACCTGTGCATTTCTATGACCCAAACACGTACCGTTAACATAAATAAATGAATTTTGAATATGGGGTCAATTTTGGAGAAATAAGAAAAAAATAAGTTTTGCAAACTGTACCATGTAACATATCAAATGAAAGGGCGTACTATGAGGGTCTCAATAAAAGTTATTTAAGAAAATCGACGAAAATTGAACATTCCTCCCCTCCCCTTATCTCCGAAACCACAAAGCCTAAAATTTTGGAAAAAATACAGAAAATAGTTCTTACCTTGTAACGTAACAGATAGCTGGTGCTATCTGTTACGTTACATGGTGAGTAGAAAATACAGAGATTAGTAATAAATAAGTAAATCTTCTGTCTTCATAAATAATTCTATATGTGAGTCGTTCGCGAACTTGGACTGATGACCGGAGTCCTCTGGAAAGAAATACTGCTTGCTGTTACATCATGGTATTTATTGTAGACTGCTTCGTAGTTGAATATAGATTGGTTCGCAAGTGAAAATAGACTAATTTTTAGAAGCAATGACGTGTCCGTTTATAGGAGCTCTTCTCGATCTAGAAATACAAATACTAAATATTTTAAAGATATGTCAGATTAGATGAGTAAGAAACATAGACAGTGATAGTTAACATAAGCACTCGGCCTTAACACATAGTTTACAGTGGAGATTTGGCTTTAAAAAATAATAAAATCTGACAATTGTCATTAGAGTTTAGACAATTAAAATATAAAAATTTGAAAATAATGTAATAATTCTCAATGAAATGGAGTGAGTCCTATTGGAATTGGTGTTTAGTATGTAAAATGTAAGTATAGTGAAATTATGAACTCCCCCAGCTCGTTAGACAAGAAAAACATGTGGTTTTAAGAAACGAAATACCACAACCTACAGATTACAGGAAAATTTATAAGAAGTCTATGGCCTTAAAATAACATGGTTAATCTCTCAATATTGTGCGTACAAACTTACATTTCCGGTTGGAATGTATGGGAGAACATGTTTTTCAACTGCAATGTTAAGTTTGTTCTTGGGATAATTTCATCCCAACTACGGAACCCTTCATCGTGCGTGGTCCGACACGCACTTGGCTGGTTTTGTTTAATTGAAAATCCCAATAACATTCTTGCAAAGCAAGCCCTGAACCTGACATACCGTAGCTCTCCGTTTATTAAATACTTTGTGGCGCATCATTAGGTAGGTACAGTTGATTTAAGTCTATGATAATAATTTACGACATATCTAGCTGTACTGCTCTATTATGCGTAGATTCTCCTCACTTTTCCTTTTAAGGTTCCGTATCCAAAGGGTAAAACGGGACCCTATTACTACGACTCCGCTGTCCATCTGTCTGTTCGTGTGTCACCAGGTTGTGTATGTATGAACCGTGATAGTTAGACAGTTGAAATTTTCACAGATGATATATTTCTGTTGCCGCAATTCCAAAAAAAAAAATACTAAAAAACAGAATGAAATAAACATTTAAGGGGACTCCCATACAACAAACGTGTTTTTGCCGTTTTTATAGATAATGGTACGGAACCCTTCGTGCGCGAGTCCCACTCGCACTTGGCCGGTTCTTTTTTCTAATTTTTTTCTAATCCCGAGAAAAAATTCAACCAGTCTAAAAATTAAAATGACGGTGTATAAACCGCCCCCGACAATAAAGTTAGGCGTTCAATTTTTCTGCGGAGTTAGAAATTATCTTTTGTGAAGGAGATAATAAACTTTACTCGGAAGTTTATTAGTTATACTTTAACAAGTTTTCGATGTCTGCTAACGACTTTCATATAATAGGTTGGGGAAAAGGTTTCTTCGCATTTTTTAAGAAAATTCAAAACATTTTTTAATATAGTTTATTTACATTTAACTAAAGTATGTAGGTACAATTTACAAATTTTGGGACTTCTGGTCAAAATACCGCGACAAGTGGTTTTGGCAGTCCTCTCGTGATGTTAACCTGACACTGCCTAAAGAATTCTGAAAAGACCGAAACAGGTGAAAATCTAAAGGTGCAAGGTCAGGACTATACGGCGGATGCATTAACACATCCCAGCCAAACTCTCTTAATTTTTGCTGAGCGGCTAAAGATGTGTGAGGTCTAGCGTTATCATGATGAAAAACCACACCCCTTCTGTTGATTAATTCCGGCCGCTTTCTCTCAACTTCTTGCTTTAATCTCATCAGTTGTTCGCAGTAGAGTTCAGAATCGATGGTCCTGCGTGGTGGTAACAGCTCATAATTAATAATGCCCTTCCAATCCCACCACACACACAGCATCACCTTGTTGCGAGTTAACCCGGGTTTCGCCACAGTCTGTGAAGCCTGACCGGCCTTTGACCACGACCTTTTTCGCACGATCTTGTCATACGTGATCCACTTTTCATCACCAGTTATCAGCTTCTTCAAAAATGGTTCGGTTTCATTACGTCGTAATAAAGAATCACAAATGAGTACACGGTTCGTTAGGTTTCTTTCAGTGAGCTCGTGAGGTACCCAAATGTCGAGCTTTTTTGTGTACCCAGTTTTTTTCAAATGCGCCAAAACTGTTTTGTGGTCAATTTCCAGTTCTTCAGCTACGTCGTAACTACTGATATGCCGATCTTGCTCCACTTTTTCAAAAATGGCATCCATTTTATCCGTAATAGGGCGACCAGAGCGACGTGCATCTTTGACATCAAAATTTCCGGATTGAAAACGCTTAAACCAAATTTGTGCTACTCTCACAGACACTACACTAGGTCCATAAACATCGCAAATTTTTTTCGCGGCTTGCGTTGCATTTTTACCTTTTTTGTAGTAAAATTTTAAAATGTATCGAATTTCTTCATTAGATTCACTCATCTTGACGGTACGAAAAACAAATGAAAATCACACATTTTCCTAATTTGAATTTGGAATTATGTTCTTTAAAATTTAAACTTTCAATGATACCAAAACCAGCCAGATACAAATAGTATAGCCAAAGAGATTTTATTACAAGTTCATACATACTATAATGCGAAAAGACTTTTTCCCCAACCTAATATTAAAGTTAAAGATTTTCACTGGAGCCACATAGGTACATACTTAAATAAAAATACTAAGTAATTAGTACTAACTTGTTAACATAACAGAAATTTCTTTACATGAGGTACCTAAATAAATTATTATTATATCAACAAATTAGTACCTACAGATAGGATTTTTTGTGTTGCCTTGAGTGGCCAACGGGCAGGCGACCCTATCTAATGGTTGTGTTCATCATCACTCGCCTATGGATATCTGCATCTGTTGGAGGCATCGCAGGAGCACTTGACATCCTTGAGACCCTGGTCCCAGCGGAACACTACAACGACTCTTAGCAGCACAAATAAGTAAGGGATAATGCTACCCCGGACGAATACTTTCACAAAGGAACTATTTTCTTATTAGCGTGTTGATGGCAAAAATAATACGAAAAATAGTAAAAAAAAAGTTGAAAAATAGTTTGAAAAATAGTTAAAGGTTGTGGAAAAGTGTTTTTTAAATAGTTTGGCTCAAAATTCAGCAACGTGAATACCGTTCGCTAACACAACCATTATTCCCTCACGTGTCCAGGTGACAGGGCCTGCGGTGCAAGATGGGAGGTGAGCCATTGTCCGTGGAGAGACGCATACGCACCCGAGATCTGAACCGTCCATGAATCCCCACTTGTGGAGGTTGTCCTCTAGAACACTTTTAAGAGCTAACTCAAAAAAATCAATCTGCTCAGCCTTTTCGCAACTATGTTGGGGTTGGCTTCCAGTCCAACCGGATGTAGCTGAATACCAGATTTACATGGAGCAACTGTCTATCTGACCTCCATAACCCAGTTACTGGGTAACACGATACTCCTTGGTAGGACTAGTTGTCAGACTTTTGGGCTTCTGACTACCCGTAATAACTATTAACAATCTACGAATGATAGCCGGGACCAATGGCTTAACGTGCTTTCCGAGGCACGGTGTGGTCTCGTTATGTAATGGATCCATCCACGAACCGACCGCGGCAAGCGTAGCTTAACCTTCAATCAACCCGGGTGTTATCATTTAGCCACGAGCCCCTAGAAATCTCTTCGGTATAATATTCAAAACCCTTCAATCGAAGGAAAATATTTGATAAAATAAATGTAACCTGAGAATCCTGGAAATATCCAAGCAGAACGCACGAAAAGAAAGGCGAAAAGTCATTTATTTAAACTTCTCTTCCCTAAGGTACGTCACGGACTTAAAGTCTAAACGAAAAACGAAATGTACTTACCTTGAATTTAAATCTTGATAATGACTAGAGACATTTAGTAACATATATCGTTCAATTTTATTTACTGAGCCTGTCGTAAAAAGTCTCTAATGTTACAGGAGTAGGTAATTTGTGGTAGGTTTAGTACATTTGACGTGGGACCTTATTGGTGATACCCCTACTACATCACGTAGGTAAGCACATGTTTTTTTTTTAACACGCTTTTAGCCTGATATAATTGTGTTATGTTAGTAAGGCCACTAAGCACGATGTTATCGATGAAGCTGTGCTTTTATGAATTTACTCATTTTCGACTTGCAGACATTCAGAGCATCGCCTTGAGGACAGATTCCGGCAAGTAGTTCCAGTTTTTAAACATGAAAAAAAAAACGGTCACGTGCGTGTTGGATCACGCACAATGAAGGGTTCCGTAGTTGGGACGTAGTTGAAATATATATTCTCACATACTTACATTCAAACTGCAAATTACTGAGAGATTTACCATGTTATTTTAAGATCATATACTTCTTATAAGTTTTTCTGTAATCTATAAATATAGAACTATTTTCTGTATTTTTTTTTCAAAATTTTAGTCTAAGTAGTTTCGGAGATAAGGGGGGAAATAGTCCATTTTTATCTATTTTCTTAAAAAATCTTTAAAAATATTTATTTTAAAATTATATATCTGTATACGCTTACAGTAAGCCCTTTCATTTGATGTATAACGCGGTACAGTTTGCAAACTTTTTTTTTTTAATTGTCTTATTTGCTAACATGAATACATTCATATTAACTCATTCATGTTTAGCCTTTCACATTAAGCCAATATTCAACCACTAGCTTCTGATGTTGATGATGTTGGAAATCAACCAACGGGAACCGTACAGTTTTCCAGGATAAAAAGTATCCTATGTGACTATAATCTATCTCTGTGCCAAATTTCATCTAGAACCGTTCTGCGTGATTGAGTAACAAACATCCAAACTTTCGTATTTATAAAATTAGTGGGATTAGTTACTATGTCCATTGGTTGAGTTAACTACGGATCAAAAAACCGGCCCTAAGCAAAAGATGGCAAGCCAGGCCAGGTCAGAGTCTGATGCCGTCTCTTTTATAATAACAGTAAATACTTATTAAATAACAAAAAGACCACAATCCAATTTTAGGCTGCCACTTCAAGCACAAAATAAACAACTAAGTGGACAAAATCTTCCTCATCTATAACAGTTCCTACCAACATCATCTTAACAATAACAGAATTAGATAAAGCCTACCCACATCAAAACCTAACAATAAACTAACTCCAAGCCAAAGTCCTCGAAACTTTATATTTTCTCTATAAATCAATGAAAATGATAACATCGCGATGTAGGTATTCGTGTAGTTTATAATAAAAGCTTCACACAAGGAACTACCCTTGTCCCATTTGAAGAAGACTCAATGTCTGTGAACGGCATTTTACTTAAATAGTTATTGTTGGAAACGGGATTTCTAGTGCCTTTTTTCTTTGCGTATCCATCATTTGTAATTGATGTTTTTATAGAAGAAAGTCTCTTTTGCGTGGAAGTTTCTGTTCACGTTCAAATTATACTCATCTTCTGAGGAAGGTAGGGGTTTAAGTTGGACTTCTACGGTCTTAAACGACCACGCATGAACAGATTTTAGGGATCTACTTACGTAGTAAAAGGCAGTGGATGTTGACGTTATCTGCCGACACCTTGGTCTACACCTTGGATTCCTTTATTATAAACAGATCTTCTTCGCTCACGATTCGTAAGGGAATCCATATTGGTTAATTTTTCTACGATCCGCCTCCCACATCCTCATCAATAATTAACCGTTTAATCCGTTTAGTAATGAGTTATTATAAAAGGCCACGTTTCGATGATTCAAAATGTATTCAATAATATTTCTTCACTTTCCTGTCAAATTTTAACACAAACGTTTGTAATAACGTCACAAACTGATACAGTTATTTATGACGTCACTAACCTTCCATTCTCAACGTTTACGGGTAAATGACAAGAACCACCAAATAGGAAAACACAGAAGAGCCACTCGAAGACAGTTTTTGAACATGGTACCTACTTATATTTACATGGAACGACTGCCTGTCTTTTTTTTTTTTTTTTTGTGGATGGGAAATCATCAAATAACTTCTCCCGCTCTGGGTGGAGCGGGAGGGCGTGTCAGACTTCTACTGACTAAAACCCACCCGTGTTCCTTCAGTTGCCTGTGCCAGGGCCACGGTAACTCTTTCGAACAACCCGCAACCCCGGCGGCCATCGGCCCTAGCGGACCCCTTCAGCTAGTGCTGACATCTCTTTGAGGCGCGCGTGGAACACAACGCGCCGTCGACCCGGGCCTGGTCCTTACCGGACGGCGAGCTACCCGTTGCTCGTCATCCGCAAGCCCGCGCCTACGGTGGCCGGGAATCGGCTATCGATTCCCGACGCCCAGGGCGTCTCCTGCGGCGACTAGGGGCGTGAGGGCGCAAAGATTGCCTCTCCCTCACGCGTTCAGCCTCCTCCTTCGCGAGCATTACAGCTTCGCAGAAGGAGGTGACGGCTTCCCATGCACTCTCGCTCCGTACCATGGCCTGTACCAGGGCCGGACGCGAGAGATCGCCGCCGCCGATCGCCTCCGCGAGGACGCGGCGGTGCTCTGCCCAAGCCGGGCAGACCTCCACCGTATGCTCCACCGTGTCCTCCGGGCGATCCACACAGTGGTAACACCCGGGCGTTTCCTCCCGCCTTATCCGGAACAGGAACCTGCCGAAGCAACCGTGCCCGGTGAGGACCTGCGTCAGGCGGAAGGTGAGGGTGCCATGACGCCTCTCCAACCACTCCTCAAAGAGGGGACTTATCGCCGCAATTGTGGCGTGCCCAGCACTGGGTTGCGACAGTCGCACTCTCCATGTCGCCATGAGATCCCGCCGGAGCTCTGTCCGCTGTACCGTGATTTCTCGCGGCAGCGGAGTTACGCCCCGGCGTTTCGCCTCCTCGCGCCACTCCCACACGTGCGCGAGGACTTTCGCCTCCAGATCCCACGGCGGCAATCCGGCAAGGAGGCTCGCTGCCTCACCGGAGACCGTGCGGTAACCCCGGACTAGCCGAATGGCCATGACCCTCTGGGACGCGTTCAACCGGCGGACTGGCCGCAGCCTCAGGGAACGCGCCCACACCGGTGCCCCGTAAAGGGCCATGGACCGCACGACCCCCGCGTAAAGCCTCCGGCAGGAGGCGTTTGGACCACCTAGATTGGGCAGGAGCCGCTTCAAGGCAGCCCCAGCCCGCTCCAGTCTGGGAGCCAAACGTCGGAAATGCTCCACGAAGTTCCACCGGCTGTCGAGGACGAGTCCTAGGTACTTCATCGTCGACTCGACTCCGATGCGAACCCCTCCTACCGTTATTTGGGAACCCGACGGTGGCGCATTCCGAGGACCATGAAAACACATGGCCTCGGACTTGTGCAGGGCCACCTCGAGTCCCAACTGCCGGATCCTCTCAACGACTATCGCAACCCCGCGTGTCGCTAATTCAGCCGCCGCCTGGTGCGACCTCCCCTGCGCCAGGACCAGCGTGTCGTCAGCGTAACATACCACGCTGACGCCGCTAGGGAGGTCAGCGCGCAGCACCCAGTCGTACCCGATGTCCCACAAATGCGGCCCCAGGACCGATCCCTGTGGGACACCGCACGACATCTCTCGCCGGTTCCACTCTCCTTGATGACCGGGGTAGATGACTGCCCTATCCGTCAAATAGGCCTCAACCACTCGACAGAGGTAGGTCGGCATCCGGTGATACCGGAGTGCCTCCCTGATGCAACTCCAGGGCAGGGTATTGAAGGCGTTGGCGATGTCTAGAGACACCGCCAAGACGACCCCACCCCGGGCCACAGCATCCCCCGTCGTGAGGGCACGCACGCGCATGATGGCGTCCACCGTAGAGCGCCCCCTGCGGGAACCAAACTGGCTCTCCGCCAAATCCGGCCCCTCCTGCACCAGCCACCCGACGAGGCGGTCTGCAATAACTCTTTCAAAGAGCTTGCCCACCTCGTCGAGCAGCACGATGGGTCGGTAAGCGGACGGAGCGGCTTCTTAATGAGGACCAGTTTCCCCGTCTTCCAACGAAGTGGGAACTGGCCCCTCTCCAAGCATGCGCTTAGGAGCCCCCCTAGTCGAGGCCCGAGAGCCCCAAAGGCCAGAACCCAGGCTCTTCCAGGTAAGCCGTCGGGTCCTGGGGCGGCATTTTTGGCACTCAGCCTACGTACCGCCGCTCTCAACTCTACCTCGGTCACTTCCGGAGCATCGTCGTCGTCGTCGGTGATGTGGTCCGCAACGGGCACCGCAGGAAGCGGAGCCATGGGCGGGGGAGTATGTTCCCCTCGCGAAGGGAACAGAGCGCTCACCACGTCCTCCACGAGCTGGGGCCGGAGACTCTGCGTCAGCGGGGGCGCCCATGGGCGGAGTTTGTCACGCACCATTTTATAAGGGCGTCCCCATGGGTCCCTGTTTAGAGTCTCCAGCGACTCCTCGCGAGCCAGATCCCTGGCCCGCAAGATCGCCACTCGGAGGGCGGTCTTCGCCGCTCTGTACCCCTCGTACAGCTCCGCCTGAATGGCTTCCGTATCCGGAGGGCGGATACGGAGCCTGCGGTGCCTGGTGTACCGGTGCCGCGCAGCAACGCACGCCTCGCGCAGAGCCGTCAGCTCCGGCGACCACCAATACACCTGGCGCCAGGCGCGACCGGGCTGGACCCGGGGCATTGCCACGTCACATATTTCGGACATGGCCTCCCGGAACCACTCCGCCTCATCGTTGATGTCGGCAGGCCTGTCCGGTGATGACACCCAGGCCTGCACGATCGAGGCTTCCAGGAGGAGCTCCCGGTCCAGCTTCTTCAGCGCCCACCGCGGACCACTCGGGGCCTGTCGGACCGGCGCGCTCGAGGTCTGGGCGGAGACATCAAACCGGATGTACCGGTGGTCGGAGTAGGTCTCCACCCCCTCTATGACGCGCCAGTCAACAACATGTGGCAATAGAGCGGGGCTGGCGAACGAAATGTCCACCACTGATTCGCCCCGCATCCGCACACACGTGGGGACAGAACCCCGGTTTAGGATGACCAGGCCTGTCTCCAGAGCCCAGTCCTCCACCATCCTGCCCCGTGTGTCCGTATACCGGGAACCCCAAGCCACATTCTTGGCGTTGAAGTCCCCGAGGACGAGCACGGGAAGGGAACGAAACCCGACGACGACGTTTTTCAACTCCGCAAGGGAGTTGTGGAACTCGGCGAGAGTTCGGTTCGGGGAGAAGTATACCCCTACCACAACAATCCCCCCGAACCGAGCTGCAACGCAACCCTGTCCCCTCTTGACGGCTTCGAGGGACAGGGTACCGGCGGCGGCCGACGAAATGAGGGTCACTGAGCCGCTCAGGTCCTCCACCCAGTAATCACTGGGCGGGACAAAGTACGGCTCAGCGACCACGGCGATGTTAATCGACCACTGCGCCATGCTCTGGAGCAACAGATCCTGAGCGCAGGCGCAGTGGTTGATGTTCGCCTGGAGGAGGCGTAATGGGGCCATTATTGACACTCCATATCAGCCCCCTCCCGAGCCCCCTGTGAGGGCCCTGCCGCGGTAGTTACGACGGCGACGACAGTGGAGGCGGCAGCGGCGGCGGCAGTGGCGGTGGCTGCAGCAGTAACGGCGGTGGCGGAGGGCTTGCCTTTGCCCCTGGCTTTGGCGGGTGGAACGCAGGCCTTGCTCCCCGCCCGGTGATTGGCCGGCTTGCCAGCTGCCGCACATACAAAGCAGTGCGGCGTGGCATTACACGAGCCGGCCTTGTGACCGGGCTGACCGCAGCAGAAGCAGTGACTGCTGCGGTCCACCTCCGAGGTGCATTTAACTCCCACGTGGTTGCCCACCTGGCAGCGGAAGCACCTCAGAGGTCTGGGTTCCAGCAGTTTCACCTGCGCGGACACCCAGCCGACCTTGAGCCTGCGGCCCTCCCCGACTATCTTCCGGGCTGCCGACACGGGGCAGCTCACCGTAACGGCTCGCATCCCCGTATAGTCGGGACGGATGGTGCCAACTCTCACCTGCTCGGCAGAGCAACCCCCAGCACCGACGATGGCGGCCACCACCTCTCCCTCCGTCGCAGAGTCGTCCAAGCCCAGGAAGCGCATGTCCGCGCACTTGGTGGGTCTGGACACTCGGGCCTCATCTGCATTTAGGGACGCCCTAAGCCTTTCGGCCAGAGCGTCAGCGGTCGGGCCGCTAGCCGCACCGGGGACCTCCAGCATCCGGGCCCCAGTCGGGGTGACCTTTACTCGGATGCCATTGGCGACGCCGAGCTCCTCGAGGTTCACCGCCGCCCTCGCCTTGGCGAGCACCTCGCGGTAGGACACGCCCTTCTTTTCCGCTTCCGGCTGTAGTGTGATTACTACAGCTGCGGACTTCGGGGCACGGAGCCTAGCCGCGACGCTTCGCTCCTTGCGCTGCTGCCGCCTCTCTTTTCTTTTGGCCGCCCTTGCTGCTTTACCCGCCTTCCTAATCTCCCCGGCTACCTGCCATTCGGCGTCGGCCGGATTAGATTTAGGAGGTGGGGGCGGCTGACTCACCGCCAGGGCTGGAGCCCTGACATGTACTGGCATGGCCCCGCTTTTTGACTGCCCCGACGATCCCGGTTTGGTCGTGGCAGCCGTGGCGGTCGGAGCCGCAGCGGTGGTAGCCACAGTAGTGGCAGTCGCGGTGGTGGCAGATGCGGCGGTGGCATACGAGGTTGCCTTCCGCTGGCCCGAGGCCGGCCGGCTCGCTGCTAGCGGGGGGCGCAGGACAATGGCCTCCAGGGCAGAAAACCGACTCTGGAAGGCAGCCAGCTCCTGCGGCACCAGGGTCAGTACCCGGTCCTCAGCAGGCACGGGCTCGCCCTGCCCATGCCGCGCCCCCCGCTGTGGTACCTCCCGGGGGGCAGCTCCTCGGAGCCGAGCCAGGTCCGCTCGAAGCTCCTCATTCTCCTTTCGGAGAAGCTCCATGGCGGCTGTCAAGCGGGCGACCTCCTCCCGCATTTCGGACATTCCGTCCGACGTAGGCCCGAAGTGAATGGCCTCCGCTGCCGCCATAATAGAGGCCGTGGCCACGGATATGGCCTTGTCTTTAGAGGACTGGATCCTCTTCAAGGCCACACCCTTGATCGCGGCTTTCACGACCTCCGCAAACCTGGCCACTCGTCCCGAATTCGAGCCGCCAGCGGCGTCCGGCTCGCCACCTGACGACTCTGAGAGAGCCGCTCTGTGGCTGGTCACTCCAGAGTGGTGTCCCTCCGTGGCGAGCCTCTCGGCTTGCTGGTCTGAATCGGCTAGGCTGACTCGGCTCGGCTCGCTGGGCCGTACCTGGACCTGCGAGACGGTCACCTCTCCCGGCTCCTCAGTCGAGACCTCGGATGAGACCCCACCGTTGCTCTCCCCGCCGATTCCCGGCGTATCGGGCCGCTTGAAGCGACCCCGAACGTCGCGCCCTGGTATTGGAGCGGAAGCTCCACCCGCCACCACGCGACCCCGTCCTCTCTTCGCCGATGTTACTTTAGCGGTCGACAGGTTCTCCTCGCTTGAGGAGAGATCCATCGACCCCGCTCGGTCTGAAATTGAATTCCGAATGAATTCATCGCGCGAACGCTTTCCAAAGGACTTGGAACGCCCGCGCGAGTCCTGATCGGACATACTTTGGTCCCTTGAGGGACGGGAGCCTCCTCGACTCTTGTTGCCGTCACCGGCAAGCGGCACCTCCGCCAATAAATTTGGCACGTCATTCTCTTTTTTATTTAGTTTTTGTTCATTGTCCATTTTGTTCCCACGAGTAATGAGGAAGTAAATGTCCGCCTAGGCAGAGCCTCTTGCACTAGGTAAGCCTATATACTGTAGAGTGCGGCAGGTATCTACAGGGGAAGCGCTAGCGACTGGTCTCCCACCAGCCACTCATCCTCTCGCCACGCTTCAAAGCTTAGGATTGGGTGGTTTTTTATCTTAGAGGTGTCCTTCCTCTGGGCCGGGCGGTTAAGCCAAGCCCCCGACGGCGGCATTATGCATGCCTCCGTTCGCTGTCCGGCTAACCCGACTCAGCGAACCCGCCGAAAGTTCTCTCCTCAAGATTGCTCTTGAGGGAGAAACAACAGCCGCGTTGGTGCGCCTGCACCGTAGCGGCAGGGTCACGTCCAGTGTCAATCGACGAACGTCGATCGATCAGGAGCGACCCACACCCCTTGTTCCTCCACTGTGCCCTCTACAAATCAGAGGGACACGTGGAAGAACGACGTGGAGCATACTACTCCCCCGCCCGCAGAAATTCGCCACAAACAATACCCTCTCCGAAAAACTCCCACACCTTTTCCAGAAGAGATTATTGTCCATGCCCAGGGTGCACCGGCCCGACAACTGCTCTTCCCCTCGAACGTATCCATAAGGGACGAGCAGGTATCAGGCACACGAGGAGGTTTTCTGCACGCACCCCACGACTGCCTGTCTGACCTCCACAATCCAGTTAATGGGTAACACGATACCCATTGGTAGGACTGGTTATCAGACTTTCAGGCTTCTAACTGTGACCCGTAGAGACTGTCAAAGATCCACGAATGACAGCCGGGTCATACAGCTTAACGTGTTTTCCGAGACACGGAGGGATCTCGATATGTAATGGATGGTCATCCATCCACGAATCGACCGCGGCAAGCACAGCCTAATCTTCGATCGACCCGTGCGTTTGTTATCATTCAGCCACGAGCCCCTCTTATAATTTACATTTACAGAATAACCTATGTAAAACCTACCCACGTCTGTAATAACTGCTGGTGAACCCTTTCTGTGGAAGTGTAAATTATAAAAAATCATGATATCGCTGTAAGTATATCTAACGTTTTATTATCATTTTCTCGTAGTAATATTCCTGTAATTTAGAGATCTGGGGTCCTGGGTTCTATTCCTAGGTCGGGTAAAGTGAAATTTGGTTTTTCTTTCTGGAATTTCTCAGTAGCACCCCAGATTTAGTCTGGATTTGTGCCAAATTGATGGCTCGCCCCCTTTTAACTTACGAAATTTGGGCGTACTACCTGTAATATTAAATATTAGGTGCACCTCTGACTCATCCTTCTGGAAAACTTCACTCAAAAAGGTACCTACAAAGGCGGACTTGATGCTTTAAGCATAATCTACCAGTCAATCAAGGATGGCGAAGAATTTCGGAGATAAGGGGGAAATGGTAAATTTTTATCTATTTTCATAAATAACTTTAAAATAGTTTATTTTAAAATTATAATAAAAAATAGATTGAGACCTTCACAGCAAGCCCTTTCATTTGATTTGTAACACGGAACAGTTTGCAAAACTTTTTTTTTTTCTCACTTGCTCCCACAAAATTGGCCCTCATATTCAAAATTAATTTATTTACCTACGTTACATGTCCGTGTTTGGGTCACAGACATTTCATACGTGTACCAAATTTCAACTCAATCGGTCCATTTGATTAGGAGCAAATTGGCTGTGACAGACGGACAGACAGACAGACAGACACACTAGTGATCCTATAAGGGTTAAGTTTTTCCGTTTGAGGTACGGAACCCTAAAAAATATTAATAATATATCTTAATAAATATAATAGATACACAAGTAAATAAATACGTATGTTATAAACTTAAACACAAATTCAAGGATGATGAAAAAACTTTACGCTATGTATTTAGAAATAACTCTGCAATTTCCGCATAAATGCATATCGACTGGTGGCCATCCTGATATCCAGAGGAAGCGCATTCCAGAGAAGAATGAAAGCAAAAGCGTGGTCAAAGCGCGCATACTTCTTGTTACCCATAAGTGATTTTTTTTTTGTGAAGAAACATTCCTCCTGTTATTCTGAAAAAAATTCAGACTTAACTTTTTCTTTTAATCTATTTAATTTTCTCTTTTGTCTACAAAGTGTCCCCCTAATATTTTTTTCGTAGATTTTATTGAGTGATGTGCAAAGAGAGTGATGTTTACAGGGGCGATATATTTTATGTTTCTATTTTTACTACGCGATAAATGTACAAACTTCACGCCTATAAAGTTCGGTAGGCATCGATAAACTGGGCAGACAGTCCAATCTAAGATTTCGCCGTTTTAAATTATGTTTAGGAACACACTCGTAGGCAGAAAAGTTTTACTATATCGGCGTCTGGTGAAGACATTCGGATACGAGAGAATCGAGCCAGAACATCGAGTTATATTTACTGGAAGATTTACTGTACAAAATAAACTATTTAAAAAATAAACTGTTTGATTTGTAAAATACGTCGGTATTTTCTTTTTAACCGACTTCAAAAAGGAGAAGGTTCTCAATTCGTCTGTGTGTTTTTTTTTTGAATGTTTGTTACGCGATTACTCAAAGACGGATGAACCGATTTAGAAAATTCTTTTTGTATTTTAAAGAGTTATACTTCCAAGGTAACCACCTTGGAAATATAACTCTTTAAAATAAAATATACATACTATACAAATTTTATTAACTTTGCTGAGGTAGTTTTTGAGCCAGCTTCAATAATGCGTATTTTTCCCACTTAGTTTATCTGGATGATGTTTTAATAACTTCTTATCACTGTTATTTACATAGCAGGTAGTGGTATTCGAATTTGTGTGGGGTAGGTACCACAACTAAAAAGTGAAAAATAAATACTTTTTAGCAAAAAATAAAACCGACTTCCAAAACAAAACACTACAAAGTGAAAAATAACTTTAATTTCGGAAGTCGGTGGCATAACAAGAAAATACAAAACCAAAGACACCGACTACCAAAATTAAAGTTATTTTTCACTTTGTAGTGTTTTGTTGGTTTTATTTTTTGCTAAAAAGGTTTTTTTATATCATTAATCGAACCACCCTAAGGCCGTTTGTCCACCGCAACGGGACGTCAACGAGGACGAAATTACGACTCCGAAGTACCGATTTATACATTTACTATGGCCCAGTGTCAACCGCACACAACCACCGGGACGTCACGTTCGATTCAAATAATCTCGTTTCTTTTTTATTTCCAGTTGAGTTATTTCCAGTTGTGCTGAGGACCTGGACAAATAGTGTCAGCTTGTCGATAGAAAAAAGAAAATTTTGGTCAATTTCCTTTTTCGACTATTTTTCCATTTGATTTATAGTTTTTTTTTTTTTTGTTTTTTGACAAATTTAATAATTCTAACAATTATTCATTCTACTACCTTGTTTTGTAGCTTATCATCATACTTTGGTCCATATCGCACCGTGCACACTTTGCTCTAGACACAACTCGATCCAACCGCACTCCGGAAACAGGGATAATCTCACGAATTAGTGGTGATTGATTGCAAACACTGACACGTCTAGTTTCCTAATAAAAGGTACCTATAAACTAATCCACTTGAGGCCTGAGAAATGTCTAGGTTTGCTATCATCGATGATGACGTTTGCCCAACTATTTTGCAAGTTTTTTTTTTAAAAGATTTTTTTTTTCATGTTTTTAAATATCGTTCACTAATTACCAGTCACCCGTTATAAATAAATAGGGTAGATATTAGAAAAAAGTGAGTAATAGCCAGTAGTAAATTGTCTGCCTGGAAATCCATACATTTTCCTTTGCCAAGTCATTTCATTTTGTTCTATTTCTGTTATATCTCCGTTCCAAGTATTTCCTTTGAGGACAGATATTTCCGATAGATAAACTTTAAAACGAAAATTGGTACTACTGGACGTAGACTATGGCCTAGGTACATATGTTAGCATTTGTAACTGTAGTTAGTCCCGGCTGTCATTCATGGATCTTTGACAGTCGTTGCGGGTCGTCAGAAGCCCAAAAGTCTGACTACCAGTCTTTTCGTATCTTATCGTCGTATCGTATTACCCAGTAACTGGGTTGTGGAGATCAGATAGGCAGTCGCTCCATGTAAAATACTGGTATTCTGCTGCATCCGGTTAGACTGTAAACCGACCCCAACAAAGTTGGGAAAAGGTTAGGCAGATTGATTTTTTGTATAGTTAAAAACCAGTGGGTTTTAAAACTTGATCTACAAAAACTGCTGCTGCAATATGTAACAGTATGACATTCAGGTAGGTATAAATTTTATGTCACACAGAAACTTTTGAAATAAGAACAGTCAGAAAACTCATAGCAAGAATTGCGTAACTGGCATTTTTCATTAGTGACGAACTAGGTACAGCCCGCGGCACGTAAGTTGGCAAGAGTCGTTAGATGCGCAGAAGTCATTTTTTAGATCTCTTTGGTCGCGAGCGGGACGCGGGGAATGAGGTAGCATCATTCCGAGCACGCGATTGGTTGGTCAGTCGACCCTTGTCTCTCGCGTCGCGTCCACGTTCCATTCGCTCCCGAGTACGCTTGCGTGCACTAAAATTGTAACATTTGTTTTTGTTGAGCTTTTGTTACAAGTTCTTGTTATTGTTTTGTTTGAATTTTTAAATTTAGATAATGCCACAAACAAATACGTATTTTACGTAGACATGCCAGAAAAATGGTTTATGATGTGTACTGTTACATATTTTGACGAATTATGCGAACATAAATGTACTGAACTGCTGATTTTTTTTAGCGATTTCAGGTTTGGTCCCATAGTAAAAGTTGTTCATAATGATGAGTACAATGACCTCTTAAGAGGTTGTTGGTGTTTTACAAATAACCCTGTATATTTTATTTATTACTCCTAATATACTTCACGAATTCTTCTCCTTTCTTTAACTTTCTTCTAAATAGTTATGTTTAAAAATAAATTATGGCAATAACCACAGAATAATGACAAGCAATAAAAGTGACCAATTTTTTGTTGCAATAAGTGTAGCATGCGCGAACTTACCCCCACTACGCCAAAACCTTGCCAACTTACGTGCCGCGGGCTGTACTTACCCACAGTAGATACCCAGTTTATGTCAAAAGCAGCACCTTGTTAGAAAGGTAATAAAACCTGAAACTACTGCGGGGTTTGGATCAATAATGTCATTTACTTAGAGCTTTAAATATGAGTAAAATCGTAAAATATTGAAGCAGGCCATAAAAGTTTGAATGCAGTTCGGAACATATCAAGTTTTTTTTGATACACGTCGATTTGGACTGCAGTGATCAATATTATTAGCTGCACTAATATCTACCATAAGAAAGATGACCACTGCCCACATGCCGTGAATAAACATTTTTCTTTCTTTCTATCTGAAAAAAAAAATAATAATTTGAGTAGGTGTCCTCATATCCATTTCACAAATTCATTTCCATTAGTTTCATATCAAAGAACCCGTTCCATCTAGTTGGTATGAAAAATGAGATTCCTTATAACATTTATTAAGACCCAAGCATCAGGGAATCCTGGATATTAAATTTATGACTAGATCACAAGAGAGTTTGCTTATTATAAAGGTGCGTTTCCACTGACGCGGAGCTAGCTGGGCGGAGCGGAGTGGGGAAGAGCAGTGCAAAGTGGCAAGCGTTTCCACTGAAGCAGAGTGCAGATTTCGAACACTGTGATTGGTCAGACCGCCCTGCTTAACTCCGTTCTGTCTCCACATACACTGTTTCTACTGAAGCGGAGTCGAGATTTCAAGCACTGTGATTGGTCAATTCACGGTCCGCTCCTTTCCACTCCACTCCACCCAGCTCCGCGTCAGTGGAAACGCATCCTTATGGTTGGCTTATTCCTACCTACTATGTACGTAATTAGGCAAAATTGAAACAGTTATTTGGTAGTTGATTTAGCAAGCAATTTATATTATGGTCAATTACTAATCTTAGGCTGCCAACAGACCGACTGCATCGCAGCAACCGCACGCAGTCGATATATTCAACTGCATGCAGTTGTACGTTTGACTCCGTACAGTTGTGACTTCAACGTCACGCGGTTGATCGCTAACCGTATACAGTTAGTGTACAGTTCTCGCGGTCCGCTGCAGTCGTGTGGAGTCGATATTAACTGCATACAATTTTCTGTTCCTTGACTAACTGCACACTAATAATGTGGATTCATAATATTATACTGTTTTTTTTTGCAAATAAGAAAGAAATAAAAATTTATACTTTTTTTTTATTGCAACAGACACTGAAAGGGGGGGTCTTAAAAACTCAAAGTGAGGCTACTAGGGCATGTGGGGTATCATATGAAAGAACGCTGTTTGCACATTATCAAACTTTTTTTCTTTTTTTAGGCCGCAAAAAAAAATACCGTTCCCTCCCCCTTATCTCCGAAGTTTGCACAGAGAAAAATCTGAAATTATTCTGCGTGATAGAAGTGTATGTAAAGATTACAGTCAAATAAATAAGAGTACTAAACGATGTCTCTAAATAGCACCCTTTTTTATATATATGATGGTACGGAACCCTTGGTGCGCGAGTCGGACTCGCTCTTGGCCGGTTTTTTTTTAATTGATCACGATGGTGAAATATGACATTGAGAAGTACAAGCAATTACGAAGTCTTATTTTGAAAGAGGTGTTTGCGTCGAAGTTTTCCTCATATAAAGGACATAAGCATAAAATAAGTACATAGCTATGAAATCATGGTGAAGTAGGTTATTTAATTAGAGGTAAACAATTACACATTATCTATATTACACACTATCGATCGGAATCTGAATCACTTTGAAGCAAATTGCTAATCCATTGCTTTGTGTTCGAAATATTTTGTCTTCTCAACACCGTAGGTACGCAATGAATGTTGTTGCACTGTAAAAATGAAACAGATTCCGATTGATAGTGTGTTACGCAATTAGGGAGCTCGTTAGTCAAACTAATAGGTGTGCAAGTAGAAACTCGGCTTTTTTTTTTGTCAAATTTAACTTTATTGAAAATATGCTACCTATTCAAAAAGATTAATAATCGAAATAATCGCCATAACTGTCTATGACCTTTTGCCATCTATTGGGTAGCTGATGAATGCCTTCGCGATAGAAACTTAGTGGTTTTGAAGCAAAATAGTCATCAAGCCATTTTCGCACATCTTCAATTTTCGTGAACTGCTGGTCTTTTAAATATGATGACATCGATCTGAATAAGTGATAATCGGAAGTAAGTGAGAATTCAATTGATGTAGCAGTCAAATTGGCAGTACTTCCATTTTTCTATAACCTTCGAGCGAACCAACCTAACACAAGTGAATACACGACCCCCTACAGTAAACTTTGTTGGCATAACCTAAAAATAAACTCTGTTTAAGTGACACATTAGTCTCATTGCTCTACCCTAGAACCCACTACGTCACACAGAATAACAACTTATAAATGACTGAAACCTATTGGCATAAAAAGAACAATGAATAAGCTACACGTATTCAAAATGGCGGGCGAATCGGATGCGTTCAAGATGTTTTTGAATGCAACCAACTTCAGAGCCGAGTTTCTACTTGCACACCTATTAGTTATTCTAGTGAATAGAAATAGCGGGAATTTTCTCGTTTGCTTCGAGTTAACAACTAGTCGGATAACCCAAATTATCTTGCTCAATCGCTCAACCACTGTAACTAGGGGCGTAGCTACCGTCGTATCAACAGTGAGTCGTATCAATGATACTAGCCCCCCGCTACAGGTAACAGGGATTCCCCGAACGAAACTTCGTAAAATGTTATCCACAACCTCAAGTTCCTATTGATAAGAGGCCCGTAATTAATGAATATCCAATGAAAATATGAAAATTAACGTTATTTGTTTATGACTTACAAATGATAAGACCTACAGGCGCGGTCCAATTCTCAAGCTCTTGAATTCATTTAGTAAAATCACATATAAAATCTAACCTATCCGAGTCAGGATACTCCAATTATCGAGTTAGCTTCGCTTGCTCATGCACTCTCTTGGTAAGATCACAATGACAGTTAACCTTCCGAGCCAGGATGCTATTTTATTTATTTTGTGAGTAACAATACCCTCCTTTTGAGCTTCGATACATACCTTTTGATACAGAGCCCCTTTAGGACTAGCTACACCACTTCGCGGTTGCTATCTCCTGGGACCAACAACGTATACGAGAAAAAAATATCAGCCGTCCCACACATTTGAGTCGAGAATTGAATCTTTGTACAGGTCAGCTGATAATATGGGTCCCGTACCAAAATGGTAAAAAGGAACCCTAATGGTGCGACTCAGTTTGTCCGTCTGTCACAGCTGGATATCTCAAGAACTACTAATGCTATCATCTTGAATTTTGGAATAGTTTTAGATGACGTTTGCCCAACTATTTTGCAAATAAGAAAGAAATAAAAATGAACATAATTATTTTTCCTGCAACGTGGACCAAAAGGGGTCTTAAAAATTCAAAGTGCGGCTACTAGGGCATGTGGATTATCACATGAAAGAGCGCTGTTTGCACATTCCTAAACATTTTTCTTTTTTTTTTAGGCCGCATAGTTTTTAAATTTTGACCAAAAAAAAATACCGTCCGTCCCCCTTATCTCCGAAGTTTGCATAGCGCAAAATCTGAAAATATTCTGTGTGATAGAAGTTAATGTAAAGATTACAGGAAAAATAAAACGATGCCTGCAAATAGCACACTTTTTTATATATGACTAGCAGCGCCGCGCGGTTTCACCCGTGTAAGTCTCGAACCAGTAAGACTATCGGAATAAAAAGTATTCTATGTGGTAATCCAGGTTATAAACTATCTGTTCGCCAAATTTTATGAATATCCGTTTAGTAGTTTTTGCGTGAAAGAGTACCAAACATCCATCCATCGTCAAAAACTTTCGCATTTATAATATTAGTAGGAAGTAGGGTGGTACGGAACCCTCGGTGCGAGAGTCCGACTCGCTCTTGACCGGTTTTATTTTTTCTCGATTACGATATTGGTCGCATGGAGATAGTTGTTTAGTTTGATGGGCTGAACCTCACCCTTAAAATTCAACCACACCTCTCCGATACTTCCTGTACACACATAATGATTCAAATCAAACTCTGTACCAAAATCGTTTAGTCAAAAAACCTTCACTATTCATTACAGCAATAAATCAAGGCCAGATTTCGGATCATTAAGCTGGATGCTGATATAAACTGTATTTTGACAGTTCACTAGTCCATTTCGACAAGCAATAAGTACCATAGCGACCCGATTCCGAGCTGACAGGCGCTTAACGACGATTGATTGAATAATTTACTTGACACTGGTTACCGTGTGCCGAGTTTACGAGTATTGCGTAAATCGATGACGTAGTTTGATTTGCGATCATCATAAAAATCTGGTATTTGTTGGTGAATTAAAGAAGAATGGTAAGAGAATATTTCGCTGATGTCTGAAATACAGATATTTTATATCTAGTTCAGACTCAATATCGGATCATAGAATTTAAGATTTCCAGTATGTCAACAAATTATTTAATTGTCTGTATACTTTCTGAAAAATAAATTATTATTATTATTATTTAGGTCAATTTTTGACTAGGATGAGTTAGGGCCGGTTTTTTGCTCCGTAGTTAACTCAACCAATGGTTAAACATAACAACTAATTTTGGCTAAATGTGAAAGGCTAAACATGAATGAGTTATGACATTAGTTAATATTAAAAAATAGTAACTAATGTCATAACTCATTCATGTTTAGCCTTTCACATTAAGCCAAAATTCAACCATTCGTTACTATGTTTAACCATTGGTTGAGTTAACTACGGATCAAAAAATCGGCTCAAGGTTAGCTTTGGGGGTTGGATCAAGGGTTAAACGTGTTACCCAAGACATGGTTTGCATTAGCTCTATGTAAAATACTGGTATTCAGCTGCATCCTTGTTGAGAGCTGACCCCAACCTGCTATTGTTAGAGAGATATGCTCTTGCAAAGGGAGTTTAAAATTAAGTTTATCTTCAAAAGATTTCAGTTTCAGTTTTTAAATTATCTATCCTTGATAAAGAAAAAAATCGCAAACATATTAAATATTTGAATTCGGGAACCAACTCTGTATCACAAACGAGGAGTTTTTAAATTACTTTAAGATCACAATCTCACTTCACGTCAAATACACCGTCGTGTTCGGTAGGGAGTCATCCATTTTTGCAACGATGAGTTATCGAACGAGCTCGAACAGGCTCGTACGGGGGTAGTAAGAGATTTGAAATTACGTTTCCGTTCAATTTCGTCCATTAGCACCTTTTGCTTTGCGTCAGCGTACCTGAATGCCTCTGCGAGGGAGGTCTGGCGAAAATAATCATATTTCCTCAAGTAAGCATTCGCAGTTTGAAACGCAGTTTGAAACCCTCTTTTATAGCAATAACTACCTATGCCATCATACCTACCCATTTTTTCTGGATTTTTTTTTTTGTTATTGTGAGGTATTCAGGCGAAATCCTGCTATTAGTAATGACTAATAACTAGCTTTTGTCCGCGGCTTTGCCCGCGTGGATGTTGGAAATTATTCCACGGATGAAAAGTATCCTATATGTTATTCCAGACTATAATCTATCTCTATGCTAAATTTCATCCAGATCTGTTCAGCCGTTCTGGCGTGATTGAGTACAGCCCGCGGCACGTAAGTTGGCAAGGTTTTGGCGTAGTGGGGGTAAGTTCGCGCATGCTACACTTATTGCAACAAAAAAATGGTCACTTTTATTGCTTGTCATTATTCTGTGGTTACCATAATTTATTTTTAAACTAGTTTTAAAAATAAATTATGGTAATAACCACAGAATTTAATTTTAAAATAGTTATCTATTTAGAAGAAAGTTAAAGAAAGGAGAAGAATTCGTGAAGTATATTAGGAGTAATAAATAAAATATACAGGGTTATTTGTAAAACACCAACAACCTCTTAAGAGGTCATTGTACTCATCATTATGAACAACTTTTACTATGGGACCAAACCTGAAATCGCGAAAAAAAAATCAGTACACATCATAAACCATTTTTCTGGCATGTCTACGTAAAATGGTATTTGTTTGTGGCATTATCTAAATTAAAAAATTCAAACAAAACAATAACAAGAACTTGTAACAAAAGCTCAACAAAAACAAATGTTACAATTTTAGTGCACGCAAGTGTACTCGGGAGCGAATGGAACGTGGACGCAACGCGAGAGACAAGGGTCGACTGGCCAACCAATCGCGCTCTCGGAATGATGCTACCTCATTCCCCGCGTCCCGCTCGCGACCAAAGAGATCTAAAAAATGACTTCTGCGCATCTAACGACTCTTGCCAACTTACGTGCCGCGGGCTGTAACAAACATCCAAACATCTTCACAAACTTTCACATTTACGTATAATATTAGTAGGATTAAACTATCAGGTCAGGCAGGGGCCATATTCTTTCCTAGTTCTAGATGATCAGTTCACTTCTAGATGACCAGTTCACTTCTCCAATCCAACATCTTTGTTTCCATATCATATGATGATAGCCATGGAATACCTCTCCACGCCTCAAGCACCTCAGGATATGTTGCTCCCTTGTCGCTACGTCACTAAGTGCTAGTGAAGTTTCCAGAGCCCCATTATTGAGTGTGCAAGTCATCCCCTGCCATTTTTCCTGAGTGTAATAATAAAATATTGATCAGGCGGGGCAGAGCCTTTCATAGTTCTAGGTAACCATTCCACTTTAGCCATTCAAACACATATTCCAATATTTTTGTTTCCATATCCTGCAATAGTCCTACACCAACAGAAAGTTGTCCTAGGCTGCACTTGCAGCAGGGATAATCGTCAGTTGGTGCTTCATTTCATTAAAAACATTTAACGAGCCTCTGCAAGTTTGGTTCGGCCCCTCGTACGCCTTCCAAAGGTCCGGGACCCCAAGGATCCCGAAAATTGTCAAACGACTTTTTAAATTACTAAAAATTATGAATTAATTATTACCTAAAAAAATATTAATTAATATACAGTGTCATTTTCATTGATTTCAAATTCATACTTTGTCACAGCTTAATTTTAACTCCTTTTCATAATTTTTTTTCTCCTTTTTTTAATATTTTAATTTTATTTTATTATTATTACTATAATTATATTTTTTTTGTTGTCATATGAAATCTTAAACTAAAAATATCAAGTATTCATCTTAATCTCAATCATTAAAAATAATTTTATTTGAATATATGTATAGAATATATATATTTACAATAGAATATATGTCTAACTAAAAATTTCAATATTAATATTTATGTTGTAAAAGTCTAGGTGTTTCTATTAAATTATTGCATACAATAAGAAGCATGTAATAAGGAAGAAGAAACTGACTCCTGAAATACAGGTATTACATACCTAGCTCTGGAGTCAGGGCTTCACAATGACTGTAATGTATGTTTTTCAAAATAAATTGTTATTATTATTACCTAAACGTTGAAACGCCGTCACAAATGTGGTGGATTGAAAAATACACAGTGAACCTCGTGTTAGAATTCAGAAGGTATTCGTTTTGAAATTAATAAACTCACTAGTCCTCAGTAAATAACACGAGCAGCATTATAGGTACTAGCTGATCCGACAGACGTTGTTCTGTCCCAATAACTAATCACATAGAAAAAAAGACGTTCAGTTTGTCCCGAATTGGTAAACTTTCCGAGAAACTTTTCCAATTTTTCTTTCTTTAAGTAAAAACCTAATTCGGACATTTGGAAACAAAAAATAGTCAAATCGGTCCGTCCGTTCTCAAATGATGCGCTTATATATAGATAGAGAGAGGTGGAGGAGCTCATAGCTAAGTATTAACAGCCGTACGGGTCGATGCATCAGGTACAGCTACGCTTGCCGGGGTTGGTCCGTGGATGGGTGACTATCTTTACATACAGAGACTCCTCCGTGCCTCGGAAAAGCACGTAAGTCGTTGCTCCCTGCTGTCATTCGTAGATCTTTGACAGTCGTTACGGGTCGTCAGAAGCCAGAAAATCTGACAACCAGTCTTACCAAAGGGTATCGTATTACCCAGTAACTGGGTTGTGGAGGTCCGATAGGCAGTCGCTCCATGTAAAATACTGGTATTCAGCTGCATCCGGTTAGACAAGAGGCCGACCCCAACATAGTTGGGAAAAGGCTAGGCAGATTGATTGAGACAGATAGATAGGAGTACCTACTCGTAGAAAATATCGATCTATAACTATCCGAATGCAATACGAAGTCCTCTCACACAGATATCCTTCACTGGTTTGAAGTGAAGCTCAACACTTCACATAGCAAATACTGAACTCCTTTCAAGGAGAAAACTTCAAAGTTTATGCCAAGAACTTCATGATCAATTTTATGGTAGGTACGTAAGCGTTTCATGGCGTATCTGACCCATGGGTTTATGTAACTCGATAATATCATGTTTTATAGAGGGCAGGGAGTTATTTGAAACTAGGTTAAAAGTGTTATGGGAAGTTTTCATGTGTAATGAAAAAAAAAAAAAAAAAGATGTTAGGAACTTATAGCATGAATGGAGCTTGCCTGGATATAACTTAGACAGTTAACTTGCAGTATCTAGTATCTAATACTAGTCTTGGGTGTGAGTTTAAAGGAAGATTTAATAGGAGTAGGTACAACTTTCTTTATTAGCTAGTAATATTGATAAAATAAAATATTTTAATTACAAACACAAACACTTAAGTTTTTTTTTTTAGTTAAAATTTTTCATAATTTGATGTCACAGCTAAAAATAAAATTATTTATTTTATGAATTAGTTATTTCAAAAACTTATTATATCAGTGCTGTAATGAATAATGACATTATTTTCACATTTTTCAGTGAGTAGTATCCTCAGAGCTTCGAGCCACATATAACACTAGATTTTGCTCGCGGCTTCACTCGCGAGTTATTCGGAAATTTTAATTTTCCAAGGGGAACGTCGCCTTCATACGGAACCCACGTGCCAAATTTGGAATCTCTAGACCCAGCGGTTTGGGCTGTGCGTTGATATATCAGTCAGCCACTCAGTTTCTTCTTTTATACTGGGTGACTTTTTTACCGTCTTGAAAAAAATAGGGTATAATAGGTGAACGGAATAGAAAACATTTTTTTAAATTTTTTGAAAAAAGATATATCAAAATTCAATGCGTAGTGCGTATGATTTGAATTTCGATATTTTTTAACGATCTATAAAGTTTTTTCAAAATTTCTGTTTTTATTGTTCTAGTTTACTTCGTTTATTGATAGAGCAATTTCTGTCTAAGCTATAGAAAAAAACAAAAAAAAAACTAGATATGCCATAGGCTTCTACTCCTTTCACCTGTGTACCCTATTTTTTTTCAACACGGTAAAAGAAAAATCCATTATATTATATATACATATTTAGGTTAGGAGCTGCTAAAAAATTCCTAATCCTGTTATGTCCCAAGTATTACAGTCTACAGCTTGATTTGAGTAGAATTTTAAAATATTCTAGTCTAGCTTTTGGGCTGCATGTGATACTAGTAGCTGGTTTAGAAGTCCAAAGCTTGTTATCGATTGGGTAGTACGAAAAATTCATCTTTTATTTTTTGCGTGGAGAAATGCTTATGCGTACGGTTGTGCCGGGAACAGAACCCGCCGCGGCTGGCCGATACCAGACCCTCCTCTGGGGAGTACCCCATCGCCGGCGCACCAGAACATATGGCACGCCGTGACCACCCCAGGGACCAAACCAGCACATGGGCGCTAGACGACCCCGTGTCTAGGCGCCCTTTGTCCCTCTGCGATTGGTCAGGTCAGTGGCCTGGCCGCCTACCACTTTTCGGCTGCAGAGGATATGGAGAGCGGCTAACGAAATGCAGACACTCCTCCTCCCCTGCAGCCCCACCGCGTGCGCCCGAATAAGCAAGAAGAAAAATAAGCAAGTGATAATTATACAATACGCACATGAAACCGAAAAGTCAGAGGTGCATGCCTTGGGTTCGAACTCGAGACGTGTGACTTGGCAGTCCGACAGTCAAACCACTGCTACAGCAGTGGAATGGCACGTAATATTGTTTAAACCTATTATGTTTTCTTTAAGTATAAACTTGAATTTGTAGTTCTTTTGAGAAATAAATATCTTTAACCGTATGTTCGTTCTACATAATATTATAGAAGGATAAGATTGAAGATTGAATAAAATAGAAATGATGTATTTATTATAATTAAGTACTTACTAACTTTAAAAAAATATAAATATTTTTCTGAAAGTACTCTGCATGTGAAACGGAGGATTTTTAACTTTATTTAAACACATTTACCAGGTTGTGTAGCTCACCTGACCTTGACTGCTGATACTAACATCGGCTCAGTAAAAGTCGGTATTTCAGCCTTTTTCAGCCTAACATTTGAATTTCACATGTCAATGCCAATTGAAACTCAAGTCATGTAGTGACGTAACTGAGATTACAAGTTTAGAATTTATTACATTTGAGCATATTTAACAGATTGTAATATTTTAGAGACAGATATGAGTGGATACGCTGGCAGGGGACGCCCTAGAAGGACATAATATAGCGACCTTAGTGGTAATGTTCTTCAGAAAGGTTGGTGTGCGTGTATGACCAGATGTATAAACGTTAACGAGGCAAAAGGAATATATAAGGCAGGTGGTGGGGTGGTGGTGGTGAGTTTCTGTCTACCTTCATGGGAAGAAGCTTATGTACGTATGTATTAATTTATACTAGATAGTTTATCAAAACGGTTTATTTGTAGGGATATACAGTATGTTAACCAACAGAGGGCGTTCCCGTTAACCCGCAATAGTATAGCATCCATACATGCTAAAAAAAATATTACCATTCGAAAACAAAATGGTTTTTATTTTTTTTTTTAATATTAAAATATTCACTAAAAATGCTAAAAATATTCACTAAAATATTCAAAAATTCACTAAAAATAAAAACTAAATTGCGATGTTTCCGTCCTTCAAGTACGCGTGTACAGAGTGTTTCTTTTACGTATCAATTTAACATTTTTAGTGAATATTTTAATATTAAAAAAAATAAAAACCATTTTGTTTTCGAATGGTAATATTTTTTTTAGCATGTATGGATGCTATACTATTGCGGGTTAACGGGAACGCCCTCTGTTGGTTAACATACTGTATATCGAGATCGATTCATTTGTCAGACGCGATAGTTAAATAATCAAGAGATGTGTCAAAAGGTATTGAAATCGTATCTTTGTCTTCTTATATCAGTACCTCGCTGCTAAAAATGGTGGCTTCTTAACTATTACAATCCAATCGTGGGCGCTTAAGAGGGGCCAACCCAACATACTTTTCATACAAACTCTCCTACGTGATTATAGCGTTTTGACATATATTTTTAAGAAATTTTTGAACTAATAGATATTTTGTGCACTATATCTAGGTTTATATCAGAGCGAAAAATAAAATTTTGGAGATACAAATTCAGTATAAGCCTTCAAAAATCTGCTTTTTTGCACAATTTATAGCAGAATTTTGACCCTTCATAATGCACTCATAAATTGTAAAAGTAAAGAAAAGATATCGATAGAAACCTCGCACATATAATGGAAATTCTAAATTACAAACAGTTATTTCACAAACTCGTAAGGCTTGCTAAAAACACGTATTTCCTGGAACAAGTTTCATAAAATTTCCACATACTATTTTTCGTTCAGTGTTATCGCGTTCTCACTTGCTTGTTAGTCAACGGGCGTTGCGCTGGATGAAACAACAAGCTTTACGACCATGCTCGCGTTGACGATGGACGTGGCTGGGAAGGGCCCTCTTAAGGGCGCCCAGCTGTCACGTATATAGGACGTGTACAAGAGAGAAATAAAACTAGGTTTGGAATTAACAAATATGTAGGTATATTATAAAAAATAATAATAAGGTTCTGCCTAGGTCTTGCGCACTTGTCTAGCCTACCACACTTCCCTGGCGAGCTCCCGTCCTTCAGGCGTAGTTCCCGTCAGCTCGGCCACTCCACTCAGGTGATGTAGGCGACAGATCCAGTATACGGTTTCGGTCAGTAAAACCGTGACGTAATTCCTAGGGACAAAGGCCACATCAGTAAGCTGCCGGTATAAGGGGTGCACGGGAAACGCTAGGTATGCATGGCAAGAACTAGATTGGCAAATTAGGGCTTATAAGGCGGGAAGAATTCTAAGCGTGAATCTAAATCTATAATGTAAATACATGTTCGCTAGCAGAGGCGGTTACAAGCATTATACTAAGAAGAACATAGTGAAAGAAAGGCAAAGCATTACACACAGGATAGGAATAAGCTACGAAATTTAGACGGACTCGTACCTTAAAATTAACACAAGATAATATAATAAAAAAATAGGTAGGTAACGGCCGTTAGGAATCTTTATACAAAATTGTGCATAACTTACCCAAGTTTGGGAATCACAGTCACTTATTGTTATTACAACTGTTAATTTAGAAGTATGAAGAAGCAATCCAGTCTCAAGATACTTAGTATAAAATATTCGAATGGTGTAAATTGTCTATTAGTTATATTTCGCAATGACGGTAAGCAAATGTAGAAATTAGTCCGAGCGACAGCGTCCGTGCCTCAAGAGGTTTGGCTGCGGACTACTGATGTCGTCTCCCTCGCGCTCGCGCGGCGCGCGGCCGGTTGGCGGGCCGCGACGAGGAACCTGTTACTCCGTATATATAAAATAATGCGGCTGTCCGCGTCACTTGATTGTTACACTACTACAACCTAGGTACAATTTTAGTTTTATAGTTATGTATGTATAGTTAAATAATAGTTATAAATAGTTGATTTGTTATTTATTTATTTTTAGTAGTTTTATTTATATTGTTTACTTAGTAAGTTATATTTTTTAAATTGTTTATTTTTAAGTTAAGTTGTCTTTTATTATTTATTATTTATAGTAGTTGTAGTAGTAATGTACATGTTATGTACACTATGTTACACAGCAAAAAGGCGCGAGACTCCGGCAGACCAATTTCCATGAAGTTTTCATAAAATCTGTTCTACCAGTCACGTTGCGCCGTCGCATTCCGCTTGTCTGCGGGAGCCTTAACGCTCAATAAATAAAAGTTATTTTCTTGTTTGATTGCTTGTTCATGTAAACAATGTGTTAAGCCCTGGCCTTGGATTCAATTGGTTCTTAGTTCTACCAATAGAAATAAAATAGATAAAGTACGGCTTAGAATACCTCAGAAACGGGCATAAACCCATCGTTTTACAGATTTCCTAAATGAATACAAGTATATACATTTGCCTACGTTGAAAAAGCCTTTCCTTGAAAACGAAGATTTTTTTGTGGGAGGTATTAGTAAAAATCACATGGTACGGATATAAAATGCCTTTCATAAAAAGATAACCACATCTAACTACATAGTAATTACCAAAAGATCTAACTGTATAACAACTTAATTATCTCGTCTAAATATTCTAAGATGACGAGCTCACGGGTTTTCACACAGTTTCCTTGGCAACACTTAGGCTCTGCGCAGACCTGACTATTTTATGAAATAAATAAATTGTGCGCAGTGTGGTCTATCAACAGTTTCTTCTGGGGACTACAAGACCTAAAGTGCGGTCACTGTCGGACTGCATAGGAATGAAAGAGAAGCGCGATGACACAACGCTGGTAATTTGTCGCAAAATATGAAGCAATTATTTATTTACAAAAAATTCTATTGATTGTATTAAATAATTAAAACACTATTACGTTATTAAGTTGCTTGTAAAATAATCTGAGAAAAATCAGAATGATTGCATGTTTATTAGAATGGTTTTTAATCGTTAAAAGAAATTTTTAGAAGTACGTATAAATATGTTAAAAGCCGGCCAAGCGCGAGTTGGACTCGCACACAAAGGGTTCCGTACAATATTTAACACTCCATATTAAAAAAAAATACTTCAGTTAAAAAAAAAACCATGTAAGAAACATGTTTTTTTTTTTAACTGAAGTATTTTAGTATGGGAGTCCCCATTCAAGAAATGTTTTTTAAACCTTATTTTGAACTTTATTTATTTTTATTACATATATACACACTCACGCCTTCTTCTCATGGGGGTCAGAAACTACAGAACTCCACCTGCTACGATACGCTTACATACTCTTTTTGCCCCGTTTACGTTCGTACATAATTATGGTCATACACGTACGCCGTTGCTAGTACTAGGTACGCATCAAACCTTTCTGAAGAACATTACAAATAAGATATGTGTCTTCCTAAAGCGTCCCCTCACATCTACGGCTTTATTAGTATTTATTGTTGTAGCGGCAATAGAAATACACAATCTGTGAAAATTTCCACTGTCTACATATTACGGTTCATGAGATACAGCCTGCTGACAGATGGATGGACGGATAGCGGAGACTTAGCAATAGGGTTTCATTTGGAACCCTAAAAAGCGCCGTGCGGCCCGCCTGTTGTGTGCGATGGTTGATAAAAATGTGCGAAAGTAATCTATGAGGAATTTTGCGTTACGGCCGCCCAAACATGTTTCGACTTTGAGACTGTAGGTATTGTTGCGTTGCGAATGTGCGACCCGTGATTATTATTTTCATAAAGTTCATTACACATAGCAGTCTACACACAGCCTTACTCAAACATAACGTCGAATAAATTCGACTAGACTGTTGCTAATCTTCGTCACTCCATAGTATTTGCGAACAGATAATAGACCATTGACTTCTCATCTAAATAAACAAGAGTCGTATACAAGATAACAAAACGTATATTTCTTAGAGATTTCCATTTATATGTAATTGTTTAATAGTAAAAATTTACAAATAATATAACATATAGTTCGCGTCATGTAAGTTTGTCGCTCTGAAAGCTGTAGGCTTTCCGATGCGCATGGCATGGCGAGCTGCTGTTTTAGTATAGATTATGGACTACTGCGCAGCCATTTGTAGCCTACTTCAGAGCGGCAAACTTTCATGACGCGATCATTATAGCACAGTCTTAGTTTACTTACATACGTTTTTTGATCAAACATTGCACTGAGTTCTATATTTAAGATATTTTTTTTTATTTAGTTATAAGTAAATTAAAATTATGTGTAGGATGACGTACCTACTCTACTAATTTCAAAATTAAAGCTTTTTAATTTATCCCTTTTACTTTAGTTAGAGTTCTATCTATCCCGTTTGTCTCTATTTATTTATAGAGTAGTTTTTACAGCTTGCTAGGATGTATTCCAAAGTTCAATTCAGAAAAACTGTAGGTAATAAAATTTAATACATTCTTTCAAGTATCAAATCTAATAGATCGCAGTTTCAGCGCTAAGAAATGCATTTTCCTAGTTTATTACTCCCATTTTTATTGCTCACAAGAAGGGTCGAGGTGTCAAGTCAAGATGTATCTGTAATTTCAGTTTTTTCTTCCTGTCACAACAAAAGCAACCTTGGCGACATTGCAAAGAAGAAAATTAACTTCAGTTCTTAGGTATACTAAGTTAAAATTTACTACAGCCTGCGATATTTTAAAGTCCATCTAGTCGTAATATAATAATAGTTATAAAACAATTAAAAAATCATTTCTTTCGCATTCAGATCATTTTGTTTTACGCTAGTTAAAATCTACATTACAATAGTTAACACCGAGACACTTCATTAGATCTGGCGAATTCTTCCTTTTTACTAGGATCCGTGACGGTGGCTCTCAGTCTCCGCCTCACCAGTATGTAAATCAATCTGTAAAAATAACAAACAGTTTGTTAGAAAAATAAAACAAAATACCGACAAAACACAAGTTAATTAGGAGCTTCTTGCTGAATTTATATCTTATTATGTACTGAGAAGGTTTCATGCAATGGGCAACCTTATATATGACATGACATTCTATCGCTCAAGCAAGTATGGAACTGCTTTTATAAATTAATAAAAAGGTAGTTCATGTTTTTGTTTTAGGGCTCAGTCCGAACACGGGTGGGATTCAGTCAGTAGTAGACTGCCACGCCCTCCCGCTCCGCCCAGAGCGGGAGAAGTTATTTGATAATTTCCCACCCAAAAGTTACGCTCTTCAAGGCGTACTGTCAGGGTCTGTACACGGACGGTCTATGGATCAGATACACCAGAGGATCCCTACGTATTCAGTTTAACAACATTTTCAGGATGATGTTGGGACTTCCCCGTTTTTCTAGTGCCTCCGAAATGTTCGCGCAGACCCGGACTGATGGCTTTCATGCCGTCATCCGTAAAAAAAGCTACGTCTCTGGTGAGGACGGTGATGAGGAGTAACAACAGTATCCTGAAAAATGTTGCTGAGGAAGTGCATGCACCTATACGGAGGCATCTCGTGCGGGCGATGACTGAGATAGAAGACCTCACGGTTTGCCTCTCAGGTACATGCTGTACTATAAAGTTGTTGTGTTGAGTTAGCATAAGTATACGTACTAATATATTATGTTTACTAACAGGGGGAAGTTGTCTGAGAATAAATTAGTTTAATTTGAATTTGAAAAAAAAAGTTTCAGTACGGTCTGAGCTGGAGGATAGACAGTGTCAGAGTGTAGATTAAAGAAGTGCGCGTTTTCTCCGAACTTGTAATTACAAAATACTTAACTCCGTTACCATTTCTCATTTAGTAATAGAGCTACCCGCCTGTGGAGGTACAAGCTCCACATTACCTATGTATTGTGCGTTACTATCTAAAATTACATTCGCAGAAAAATTGTACTTTTTACGAGATTTTCCGTCGACGAAAATGACGAAATGCTATCTATACAAACATAAGGGATGAATTTGCAAAAATCCTTCCTCAGTGCTCATCTTCATTATAAAATGAGATCTTCTGTATAAAAGTACATTTGAATCTAGATACTTAAATTTTAACTATGTGAATGAAACGTAAATTCTACAATACTAACTGAATGACAAGAAGGTAGGTACAGACGCAAGCAGGTCAAGCTACTCGAAACTGTCAAATTTTCCCAATCGACCTTGAAGTTGAAAATCTATTAAAGAAATTTGACAGATTGTAGTAGCTTAATGTGCTGGTGTCTGTACCTAAGTTAAAACTTCGTTTGTTCAACATGACCTGTTAAGGAAAAATAATAATATCTACGTTTTTTGTGTATGTTTGCGTTTATTTGCACAAACCATTTCGTACGTGTGATTTACCTATCGAGTGTAATCGAGGTTTTAGTAGGAAGAGAAAATAAGTTACCATAATGAAGGAAAAACTTTGAGGATAGGATACTAGCAAAAAACCCCGCAAATCCGTTAGAGCAGGCAGAATTGAGGGTCGACAAATTGGACTTGTGGCGACACTATGGGTTTGCAGCAAAAGTTAGAGGATAAATAATTAGGGATATCAATATCTTGATTTGCAATGAGTTGGCAACCTTTTACTTTATTTATACTTTATAGGATACTAGCTTCCGCTCGGGGCTTCGCCCGCGTGGCATACGTAGCATACGTCCTTCCCATACCAAATTCATCAAAATCGGTTAAGCCATTTAGCCGTGAAAGCGTTATTAGCTATGATAATATAGTTAGGATCTACGAATAACGATATCTGTTTATTTTGTCACTCGGTCGGAGGTGTGACAATATTGAACATCTGGGACTCCCTCGTCAGTCACCTATGCTAGGTACCAATCATGCTGGCTGGAAAAGATTACTAACACAGCTGGTATCCTTGCAAGGAAAGTGAGGTCACTTTAGAAGCAAAAATCAGGGCTTCGAAACTTGTATTAGTAATTTTTTATACGGGTTAATCTACGAGTTACATTCTAAATGTTACTATACATTTTCCCTCATTCATAAAACAACTAAAACACTTTATAAACCTATTTTAGTTAAAAAGTGTTTTGTGTTCTTCTTTCGAATAATTCGAAAAAAAATTGACAAAACCTTTTTAACTAAAATAGGTTTCTATACAGAATGTAACTCGTAGACAAACTAGGATAATATCCTAAATACCGTCAAACTGGTTTCGTTTTTACTTGGAAACATACTTTTGTAAATTAGTCATGTAGGTACTTAGTACTCCGTTTACGTCACCATTATTTTGTTTCAGGTGCTACCCCGAGCAAAACATTAACTCCATTAACTCATTAATTAAGATAAATAAATATCTAATAGCATATTATTAATATTAGATGTCTTATCACAACATTGCACGTTTTTAATTGTTTTATTTGTTACAAATACATTTAAACTCTCCTGGTAAAAAAGTGACTAATTGATTGCATGCATCTTTTGCTAAAGGCGAAGTTCTATTAATTTGAGGATTACACTAATGGATGGATAATTTAAAAACCTAAATAATTCACTGTTTATTTTATTTTAAAAGATCGCTTATCTTTTATTGTTAAAATAATTCCAAAAATTGTGTGAATTCTATTATAAAGAGAAGGACCGAACGTTCAAGGTCGTTCGGTCGGAAAAGCGCCTTCAGTAATTATTTTTATAAGACCACATAAAAACTATTTTCTGGTTTTTCTACTTTCACGTTCTGCGAACGAGTATGTACCTACCTAAGTCCCGTAATCAATAAGATAAGATCCTCTATCTAATGTGTATTTTTGTTTATTTGTTTGTAGGTAATAAGATGGGATATATATAAAAAGCTGTTAGAGAAGGATTTGATATACGCCTGCGATTACAGCATTATTTAGATATTTTGTTTTTTATTCGGCCATTGTTTAGAATTCCGGCAGATAAATTCAAGAAAAAAAAACTGGCCACGTGCGTGTCCGACCACGCAAAATGAAGGGTCCCGTAGTTGGGATGAAGTTATCCCAACAAACTTAACATTGTAGTTGGAAAACATGTTCTCCCATACATTCCTACTGCTAATGTAAGTTTGTACCCACAATATTGAGAGGTTTGCTATGTTATTTTAAGACCACAGACTTCTCTTAAATTTTCCTGTAATCTTTATTAAAATTTGCTGCATTTTTTCAAAATTTTAGTCGCAATAGTTTCGGAGATAAGGGGATAAGGTCAATTTTCGACTGAGTCAAATTTCAACTTAATCGGTCCATTAGATTCGGAGCAAATTGGCTGTGACAGACAGACAGACACACGAGTGGTCTTATAAGGGTTCCACTTTTTCCTTTTGAGGCACGGAACCCTAAAAAAGAAAGAAATAAAAATTGTTTATTCTGCACAAACAAAACGCTCATTACATAAAAAAAAAAACATGAAATACACACATACAAAGTAGCCAAAAGCCTACGAGGCTTTTGGCGTCTTAGCTATGATTCAAGAAAATCTATTCAGGAGTTTAGAGATTATCAGCTCTTTTCTATATGTTGAATGGATGTGAGCATCTTCCGCAGGTCTGATCGAGTCGAAATTTGATATTTTCTTACTTCAATGATATTAGAATAACATAGTAACCTTCAACTGATTCTGCAGCATTACCTGGAATTTGCAGGATACCCAACTTCCTCACCAACTTACAGCAGAGGTATCGTGTTTAGGCTCCTCGGAATGGTCTCAAAGAATAGGTTATAGATAGATCAGAGTCTTATAATGGAGTAGCAAAAATAAATGAGGGTTTTGTGTCGGTGGTTTTTTGAATTTTCAATTTTACTTTTATATTATAGGTACTGTTATTTTAGCACAGACGTACCGCATTAAAGTAAATCTATAAATAGGCTATAAATCCGAAACCCTAATTATAACCTCCGCGGTTCCTCAGGGTTCCCACCTGGGTTCATTAATTCCACGCCATTCATGTTCGCCGACGATTTGAAAATAGCTCGTGTAATAAATTCTCAAGTCGATTCAAATTTGCTTCAATATGACCTGAATGGGCTTATAAAATGGTGCGATGATAACAAAATGCATTTAAACATAAAAAAGTGTTCTAAAATAACCTTTACCCGGAAGCCTACACTATGTACGGCACGTGCCTAAGCAAAGTTGATGTGTTCAGCGACCTGTGGGTTTTTTTTTTGACCATAAATTAACATATACGAGTATTCCCCACATGGACACCATTATAAAAAAAGTTTCAAAGACACTTGGTTTTGTACTACGGAATGCAAAATGTTTTCGCAAGCCTCAAACTTAAATCTATCTGCACAATTGCCTCACTAATTGATTGTGTGGCGTCCCCACTATGCAAAACATAGTCTTAGGTTGGAGCGCATTCAAAAAAGATTTAATAAACCATCTCGCTTACTCGGGAGGAATAGCCAAAAAAGATCCAAGAAAGACCAAGACTAGAAAAATTTAACATGACTTCACTCGATAAACGCAGAGATAAAAACGTTAAAAACCTAATTTTCTTATACAAAATTCATCACAGTATAATAGATTGCCCCCAGCTCTTAATTAAGTTTAGTTTTAACCTTCCACATAATTATCCGCGTCACCCTATCAAACTAGTATGTCCCTCATCCCGCAAAACTGTATCAGAGTCTAACTCTTCAATCCCAAGACTCTGCAGGCTTCTCAATAATTATGATGATGTTATAGATATCTATTGCACATTAATACAAAAATTCAAGCACCAAGTCCACCAAAAATATTCAACACTGCACTGAATTATGTTTCTTCACTTATATTATATTGAATTTTTTAACTGTTTAGACATTAAGGGGGAAGCGTCAGGGTAGCCCGCGAAATTCAAATTTTCTTACGTTTTTTGGAATTTACAAGTCGGTATTATATTGTACGTTGATCTAATTACAATTTGCGGTCGTAACAAGTATCTATACACACCGGCACAATTAGCGGAACAGAAAAAAAAGTGAGACTATGAGATAATAACGCATATATTTGACGAAAATGTAATTAGACACAAAATAACAAATTGATTAACATCTTTTAACAACGACTTTGAAAAGTCTTCGTTATTTTTTATTGAAAAATAAAGAAATTTGAAATAAGTGACATTTTTAAATGATTATGAAACCATCACAAAAATAAAAAAAAGTAAGCATTAAATGATTTAATAATAAAATTAAAGCAAAATTAATAACGAGTGTTTCCCCCTCTTGCTCTGATTACGGTTTCCATTCGTCTGGGCATGCTACAGATTATGTTATCGATGATTTCTTGAGGCAGCCGCTCCCACTCCTCAAGTAATGCGTTTCCAAGTTCATTCAGATTGTTGGGGGGTGGCATTCTGGATTTAACCCTTCTTTTTAGCAAGTCCCAGACATGCTCTATCGGATTCATATCGGGGGAATTTGCTGGCCACTGCATCACCGGTATACCTACGTGGCTCAGATATGCCTGTACCGATTGTGCACTATGAGCACGAGCATTATCTTGCATTAGAATAAAGTCGTCACCAATAAATGGGGCAAATGGTACAACATGTTCTTCTAAAATGTCTCTGATGTATCGATCTGCTGTCATGGTCCCTCCTGTGACTATCACTAACTCCGTGCGAGCTCCCAAACATATCCCTCCCCAAACCATAATCGAGCCGCCACCATAAGCCACTGTGTGTTCAAAATTAGACTGTATGTGGCGTTCTCCTTTGCGTCTCCATATTCGCTGTCTCCCATCGACCTGTTTTAAAAGAACTCTGCACTCATCAGTAAAGAGAACCTGCTGCCATTCGTTCAAATCCCAATGACGATGTTCTCGCGCATAGCTTAATCTGTTTACGCGGTGACGTCTCTCAAGTTTTGGGCCTTTGGCAGGTATATACGACCCTAAACCAACTTCTTCAAATCTCCTGCGAACTGTACGCTCACTGTCTTACTCGTACTCCTCGAACGTCTTCCAGTTCATTTCGAGCTTGTACAGCCGTTAATCGCGTATTCCTACGAACTCCAAGTTGTAAAAAACTGTCATCTCGCCTCGATGTACATCTTTTTCTACCTTGACCCCTCCTCCTCACAAGAGAATTAGACAATCTGTACCGCTGGATGCTGCGATGAATCGTTGATACTGGTCGACGAAGCCTTGAGGCAATCGATCTGTAGGTATGGCCATTTCTTCTCATTTCATCAGCCCTAATGATTTCCAGTGATGTTAAGTCAGGCATAATAAAGAGCTTTTACCATTAAGTGCAATTTTTCAAAAAAAATAGGTACAATTACGTAGTTATTACTCGAACAAGTTGACAAAACGTATTGTTCGGGAAAATAAAACAAATGAATGAAAAAAGTGTATGTCATATAATTTTCTATTTTCAAATTTGACAATAAATTAAAAAAATATCATAACTGGCCAGTTCCTCAAGTAAAAGATTTTTAAAAACCTGCTTTTTTGTGTTCCGCTAATTGTGCCGGTGTGTATATTTACATAATTAGAATCATTAAAGTAATCAATACAACTCTTTAAGACCAGGTAATCCCAAAAAAATACTATAATATTTCATGAAATCTTGACATTTTGGGATTATACTAACTTAAGGAGTTGTATTACTGATTCTATTGTATATAATTCTGTAAAAACATATTTGTTACGGCAGCAAATCATACTTTATTTAACATACAACTTAATACTGACTTGCAAATTTCAAAAAACGTAAGAAAATTTGAATTTCGCGGGCTACCCTGACGCTTCCTCCTTAAGTATGTATAAAACTGTACAACTACTGTTATTAATTTTTAGTTAAGTTCATGCATGCTGTGTCTATCGCATCCTATTGTACACTTGCTGTGTATTTTAGCTTGTATTATTAGATTAAAAAGTGTAACAATTGTAGATAGCCCAATTAATAAATAAATAAATAAAATTCTTGTATTTGCAAAAGATAGTAGATAATAATTGCGACGCAACAAATATTGCTTAATTTCTAATGTAATTGTTTACCTACTTAGGCAATCTATTTCACCATGATTTCATAGCTATGTACTTCTTTTGTGCTTATGTACTTTATGAGGAAAACTTTGACGCAAACACCTCTATCAAAATAAGATAAGACTTCGTAATTGCTTTTACTTTTCAATGTCTTATTTCATCATCGTGATATATCAATTAAAAATTACAACAAATTATTAGAAACAGACAGAGTGAATCACTTTCTTTCATCTTACCTGTGTCCGCGAAGGGGTATGCAAACAGAGTAGGTATAGCATGACATTTCGTCATTCATGTTTTACTAGCGACCCGCCCCTACTTCGCACGGGTAGTAGAGCATATCGACCGTCCCTATTAACAATGTGGGATAGACATTTTTACCAATGTTCACTTTTTTACATAAATCGAATTACAATTCAAAAAAAAATTCTTCACTGTCAAAACAAACTTTGAACTTTTTCAAACAGTTAGGGTTAACAACACAAAGTTAACAACAATGTGTATGTCCTCTTTTAAGGTATCCACTAATACCTAATATAATTTAAGTAAAAGTAAAGTAAGATAACATAAGTACTCGTATCACACCTATACATATATCCCCGAAAGGTTAAGCAGAGGCAAATAAGGGTGTACTAAAGGCACACCTTTAGTAAACCCTTATTTCAACAGTTTCTCTGCCAAGCCCTTCGGGAAATACAAGCGTGGTTTTTTGTTATGTTATAAAATTGATAATGGTAGATTCCCTTTGTTTATAATAGATATGTGCATGCACTTTTAGTACTGCATGATAGGTTCCTTCAATAGTAAACACCAGAGGAGCTGCTTGACTCCGTAATGAGTTATAATCAAGTATTTTGTAATGTAGGTATCCTAAAACTATTCTTATTCCACGTTCCTACGGCTTGTCGAAGCCTGTCGACTTGTCGAGGCCTGTGCCGAGAGTTCCACGGATCATCCCATACATTCGATTGGACGGGCGACGACAGGCCACCGCAGGCCGACTGTTTATTTAGCCTACTTATATAAACCTAAGATAGTCGAGATTTCAAAGGCTATTTTCATTTTCTGAAGAGCTCCACTTCGTCGGCGATATAAAGAGCGCCTTCACACTAGCATTTGTCCAGCGTAGGCGTTTGATAAACGTATGCGCAGCGCAGACGCCACAACTATCCGGCGCAGGCGTCGCGTTGTCGCGGCGTCAGTGCAAGGGGAAATGAATACGCTGTGTTAGCGCCGCAGGTGCGCGAAGCAAGCGCCGCGTTACTGCGGAGTTATGTACAATTGAGTGACGTCTGCGCCGCGTTAGCGCAGCGTTCAATTGACTCCAGAGTAAATGCCGCAACAAGCCAGAGATAATGTCAGAGTAAATGTCGGGGCGTCTGCGCTGCGCATACGTTTATCGAACGCCTACGCTGGACAAACGCTAGTGTGAAGTCGCTCAAAATGGTCTCCGTAACACGCGCGTCCTCAAGGAAATTTTCATAAAGGGCTAAATCTGCCATTATTACAATATTTCTTCACAAAATCCTCAATATGAATAATTGTAAGATGTTGCTTTTGACTAACTTCTTATGATCCTGCTATTTGACATTAAAGCAATTCATAATTTGTGGACCATTTTACGAATCTCCATACAAAACTGTCAAACAGATGAATTGCGTTATATGAATTGTACGCAGATAATATTATGAATTGTCAGTTTGTGACCATTTTACGATTTTAGATATGATTCATAATATTATCCTAATATGATTCTGCCAAAGTGGCCGTTTTAGGCCCCCAGATGTTTTAGCGTGAAAGCGTAACAAACTCACTTTCGCATTTATGTATATTATTATGAAAAATCGGTCTATCGACACCCTAGCTAGACTCACAAAATGTATTATAGTTAAATTTAAAAAAAACTCTTAAAACATTACTAAAGTTTCTATAATAATATAATTCAATCGTGATTCGAAAGACACGTGGCGCCATCTATTATCATAAGAACGTTATTGTGGTTTTCCTCGGGAAACGTAGTTTTTTTCGGGAAGACAGGTACCCTATGTCCGTTTCTGGACATGTAACAACGTATTTGCAAAATTTCAGGATGATCGGTTCAGTAGTTTATACGTGGAAAGGTAACAAACAAACTTACTTTCGCATTTATAATATTGAGTAAGGATTATTCATTTTACATCAAAGAAATAATCACCTATCAATTTATTTCCATGATTTATGTACTTTTTTACATCAAAAATACTGACTGCACAGCAAATTAACCAGAGCGTACATACATAATACTCACATTCATAGCAAAATGACCGAGGTTAGGTTTGGCTTTACACAGAAATAGGAACCCCGCGAAGCGGGGCTCCGTTGACAGAGGATGCAAGAGTGAGCGAAGGGCACGAAGGGTAAGTTACAATATTTTTTTTCTCAAAAAAGGTAAAAGGGTATAATGTATATATGCATATATAATAGGTTTAATGTGCGCTAGTCATTGTTAGCTATGCATTAATAAAAAAGCTTCGAATATAAATTGTTGCTTATTTAGTTATATTATATACAGAGTTGAATATTTTGCTGTGCAATCATTAATTTTTATTGGAGTTCGAAGTATTTTTTGATACAAAAGTATTTTTTTTATTTGCTCTTAAATACTACTCCTTTTTAACCGACTTAAAAAAAGAAGGTTCTCTATTCGACCCGTATACTATGTATGTATGTTTGTTTGTTTGTTTGTATGTCCACGATTTTCTCACAAACGAATGAACCCATTTTGATGATTCTTTCACTAACGTGATCTACATACTTTTAGGAAGGTTTTAGTATATAATTATATATAGAGTGACTGGTAATTGGTGACCGCTACTTAAACACATGATTGTACTCATGATAACAAACAACTTTTTCTATGGCACCAAACCAAAATCGCAAAAAAAAACTATGTTCCCCACATTTTGACGAAATTATGCGAACATAAATGTAGGGAACAGCAGATAGTTTTTTCGCGATTCAACTTTCGATAAATAAGGAACGCTTGTGCAAACCTTCAAGCTTCTACAGTCTAGATTCTAGGATTCCGAATCCCAGAATCTAGACCCAGAGGTTTAGGCTGTGCGTTGCCCGACAGTAAATGAATTTAAGATTTTTAGAATATGTCTATCAAAAAAATAAAAATCTCACCCGAATAATCCTAAAGCAAGCACAGTTAAGGCGGCGTCGAACATGTAGAAGGCGCCAGGGAAGTGGTCGATTGTCATCATGTAAATGTAGCTCGTTGCTGGCATGTATATCGACGGTGCTATTGCCTCCGTCACTCCAATCAGGGCACTCAGCTTGGCTGAAAGGACAAGTTCCCAGTTATTATTATTATTTATTTTTTCTTGTGGATTAGGTACCTTCAGTAGGCCAGGGAAATTGTTAAGCAAATTGACACCCTACGTCAACAACTGTCAAAGAGTGAGAGTGACAGTTGTGATTAGAATATATGGATAATTTAAGTGGGTAGTTAATTTGCTTAACAATTATTCTCCCTGACTTTACAAGACCTGCTGGAAGTAATCTTCAAACAACGTACTTAGTAGCTACATTTATTTATTTCTGCAGCTGTCGTGTTCTATAAAATATCAGACATTGGGAAGTAGAAGTTCAAGGACCAATGGCTGATGAGGATGACGCAGACGATCCATCCTTCACAGTCGATGAGGGTCATCATCTGCCTAGCCTTTTCCTAACTATTTTAGAGTCAGCTTCCAGTCGTACCGGATGCAGCTGAATACCAATACTTTACATGAAGCGACGGCCTATCTGACCTCCACAACCCAGTTACTGGGTAATACGAAACCCCTTGGTAAGACTGGTTGTCAGTCTTAGCCTTAGTAATGACAGCCGTTGACCAACGGCTTAACGTGCTTTCCGAGGCACGGAGGGTTCTTGGTATGTAAAGATGGCCACCCATCCACGGACCGACCGCGGCAAGCATAGCTTAACCTGGTCAAACGACCCGTGTGGCTGTTATTACTCAGTGTGTGAAAAGTGGCACGTGAAAAGTAAATACCTACGCAAAACGGGAAAGAAGTGGCGTGTCGCATATTTCTTGCGTTAGACTGTTACGAGTCCAGTTTAGGAAAACATTATACAGATAAATCTAGTATTTTTTAACAGCTGTACAATTTTTGCCGACAAAACGAGAGGCTGAACTGAACCCGAAATACGCACAAATCTTTAAAATAAAGATCTACTAAAGTTCATGAATTTTGAAGTACAAACTTCGCAAAGCCAACACGGCCGGAACAAACAATTTCTAATTTCCACGTTTCTCTTGATTAATTTAGTGGGTGCGCTGTGCTAACGCGTAGAAAATTTACTCAAAAACGAATCCTCCGACGTAGCAGCAACAGGTGCTAATCCTTTGAATAGGCATTTCTCCCTTGTACAAACTGCTGCTTTTGCCCTTTTCGGGTAATTTAGTCTTATCAAGTCGTAACGTTTTATTGAGCAATATTTTCCGTCATTTATTTTGTGTAAATGCTCTTAGACGGTGTGCTTCCAGATAAATAGAATAATTAAAGTCTCCACGGATTTTCTGTTAAAACTAATGAAATTATGTGGTAAAGTTACTCACATATAAATAGTTCCAATTCAATTTAATTGTGATATGACTTGTTTTTTATAATAATAATAATAACCTGGGACATTATTCACACACGGTCATCTGATCCCAAACTAAGCAGAGCTTGTACTATGGAAACCAGATAACTGATATACTACATATACCTTTTTTTTTGTAAATACTTACTTATATAGATAATTACACCCAGACTCAGAACAAACAGACATGTTCATGCACACGAATGTTTGTCCTGGATGGGAATCGAACCCACGACCTGCAGCATGATAGGTGGTATCTTAACCAACCACGCCAACTGGCCTGTCTAAATGAAGTTAGTCTTTGTTGGTGGAGCAAATCGATTTTTTGTGAATTTTTGTACGATATCATGAGTTTTAATGTCACTAGAATATCGTTTTCTTACTAGGTAAGCTACGTATAGGATAGTAGCGGTAAAAAGCTGCAAAGAACTGTTCATAATTCTCGTAGATACACTTCCAGGAAAATGGTTGTAGATTTTAAAATAAATTGCTAGACCGACTACCACGAACTCTGCGCTTACATTGCGTATTCTTGGAGATTTATATAAAAACTTGGTATTGCCGTTTATTGCTCGGTGTTGCTGCGACGTCATAGTTTATATTTTATTTGTAATTGTACCTAAGTGCATCTTAATAGGTACTAATAATGAATAAATAACAAAGAATATCTTACCAACTTCTTCAGAAGGAACACTCTTGGTGGCTAAAGACCTGACAGCTGTCAGACCTGTATGGCTGAAGATGTTCAACAGCGGAGCTGAGTAATACCATGGTCGCGTAGGCGCAAACGCAAACATGAAACAGCTGGCTATCCTGCTCGCACCTGCAAGAGCGCCAATAGCGCTGTCCTGCACATTCAGTCTTTTGCTGAGAACTGATATACAGAAGACGGTTCCTGGAGAAGAGAAGGAACGAATTAATGTTAATTTTGAAGAAATTGCAAAATAATTTACCTAGTTCATTAATTTAGTTGAAGTAATAATGGTATTTTGGGTGCCAATTATAAAACTATTTGGCGTAGTTATAATTTGTATAGATATAAACTTAAAGTTCAATAAATATTAGAATGAGTGGTCAAAGGCATAAAACCATAAACTCGATTTTAGAGAAAACAAAAACTGGTGTGGTGGTTTTTCATCCATGGGACTCTAATGGTTTTTGGATCCTAATAAGAAAGTGGCGTCGTAATTTTCCGAAAATATTCACAACATATTTTAAGAAACTTGTTCTATGTTGTTGGGTTTGATTTCCGCACTTAGTCCTTTAAGTGGACCATTGTACATACACCAGCAGGTCAATCTACCCGAAATTGTCAAATTTTCCCAATCAACCTTGAGCCTAATGCTTTAGCGATAAAGTTGAAAATCTATTAAAGAAATTTGACAGATTATAGTAGCTTGATGTGCTGGCGTCTGTGCGTGTATATTTGAGGAACTTATACCTAAGTTGCGTGTTTATCTGACATTCAACTAAAGCATTCACTTCAGGCTCTGATGAAACGTAAAAATTACGACTTTATTTGACATTATTTTATGGTCTTTGGTTTTGTATTTTCGATTTTTGCCACCGACTTCCGAAATTAAAGTTATTTTTCACTTTGTAGTGTTTTGGAAGTCGGTTATATTTTTTGCTAAAAAGTTTTTATTTTTCTCTTTTTAGTTGTGGAACATACCCCACACAAATTCGAATACCACTACCAGCTATGTAAATAACAGTGATAGGAAGTTATTAAAACATCATCACATCATCCACATAAACTAAGTGGGAAATATACGCATTATTGAAGCTAACTCAAAAACTTCCCAAGCAAAGTTAATAATATTTATATGGGACCACCTCGCAAGTATACCCTTTCAAATAAAAAATAATTTTCCAAATCGGTCCATCCGTCTTTGAGTAATCGCGTAACAAACGTACAAAAAAAATATATAAAAAAAACATACAGACGAATTGAGAACCTCCTCCTTTTTGAAGACGGTTAAAAAAATGATGAAGGAGGAATTTACTAAACCAAACAATTCCGAGGTATTAATAATAATTACTAATATATTATGACTATATATATGTATTAATTTGATGAAAATGAATATATTATATTTTAAGATATTAATAATATATTATGACGTGTAAAAGTGATTCCGATATCCTTTTTACAGAATAAACAATTTTATTTTATTTCAATGACAATCAGTCTCAGCAGCGGGAATATTAGAGGCTATCCATAAATTACGTCACACGAATTTCATGATTTACAGATGGTCATATTTGTGAGACTCCCCTTTCCCTGGTGACACGTCACATATTTTGCAATTTTAAAACCTTCAATTTTACACCTTATATATAGATATATATCTCTAACCATTTTCTGTATTTTTTTCAAAATATTAGGCTCAGTAGTTTCGGAGATAAAAGGGAATGGCCAATTTTCATTTATCTTCTTCAATAACTTAAAAAAAATATATTTTAAAATTATTAAAAAATATATTTGTAACCCTCACAGTAAGCCCTTTCATTTTATATGTCACACGATACAGTTTGCAAAACTTTTCTTATTTGCCTCCCAAAATGGATACCATATTCAAAATTCATTTATTTATGTTACACGTCCGTGTTTGGGTCACAGAAACTCATATGTGTACCAAATTTCAACTTAATCGGTCCATTAGATTCAGAGCAAATTGGCTGTGACAGGCGGACAGACAGACAGACACACGAGTGATCCTATAAGGGTTCCGTTTTTTCCTCTTGAGGTACGGAACCCTAAAAAATCGTTAGAATTTAAGTTTAATACTTTTAATACTTATTTATATAAGCCACGCTTTGACTCATCGGGGGGGAGCAGGCCCGCAGGGTGCGGGCGTGCAGAGCATGTCTAATCGTTTTCGTTTCGATATCTGTATTTGCCGCCCCATTGTAAATGGTACCCGTGTGCAGTGCACGTCCTGCACACCCGCACCCGGCGGGCCTGGGGCCGAGTCTTAAGAGGATTGTGAAGCTGTAAATTTTCATACAAAAAGCGATAACGTTTTTCTCCCCATAAACATAAGTCTAATTTTCATAATTTTTGGAAATGTTGTAGGTATAATGAAAAAGTAGGTCCGTAGGTTTTTATTATAAAGAAATATTGCATACAATATAAATTATTACCATCTAAATATCTATATTTTTGACATAAAAACATCCTCGAGCATTTTTATTTTTTTAAGTTATATTAAATTGATTTACTAAAAACGAAAAACGTACAAACCTAGATTAAAGTGTACTGAATGTAATGAGACCAAAATTGTCTCATTTCGTAAAGGTTTAGGGGAGTCAAAACGTTATCGCCCGAAACAATATTTATGTAAAATAATTGTATGAAATGTAGGTAATTGCCTCCAAGAATCGCGCCGCGTATCGGCACTTCACAATCCTCTTAAGCTTCGCGACGTGACTTGTAGGCTGTCTTAATAGGCTGATTATGTGGACCCAAGTTTCGATTGGCTGTGATCGTTGAGATTATAAAAACATTCATCAACTCATCATCATCAACTCAGCCTATCGCAGTCTGCTGCTGGACATATGCCTCTCACAGGCTGCGCACCCCACACCGTGTCTTCCACCTTCACATTGAAAAAGTTGTCAACTATCATTAATTGTGTTTGTGGGCCGCTGGGACTCGCTGATGTGGCGGCACTGGATGCGACTACACACTGTGGGTGGTCGCGTCCAGGGCTTGGCTTAAACTGGCACTCCTGGGCGGTGCCACTTTGTGATTTTTATTTTTTATCTCTTTCTGTGGTTTTTTGTATGTACTAACAATAGCTATGTAAGTTTTTTTTTTTTTTGTGTTACTAACATTGTATGGACTACGTCTGAAATAAATGTCTTATTATTATTATTAATTACTTTGGAGTGTTCTTACATCAAACAACATTGCTTAAGCTATCTAAACAGCGTTCTGTAACCCTGTTTATACTAGAACTAGTAAATAAATAGTTGTGCTGGACGCAGTCTCGTGTATTATGCAGTCCTATGTATTTGGACACGATTTGGACACTACGTAGGTGATGCAGAAGGTGCACTTCAGTGCAATTTGTGTAATGGCTTGTCGTTTTCTCGTAAAAACTACCCTATGTTATCAGTATTTTAATAAAATACTTAGATAATATTCATAAACGTGATAACAATGCATGTTTAATAATATTAGGTAATTTATCGACAGCAAAAATAAGTATTTATTTCATAGTACTATGTTCACAGTTTCATTGAGTACCAGTAGGTATTTCTCAATGAAACTGTGAAAATATTCCAAATCTCGATAACTACGTAAGTACTTAAAAATTATTTTCTTCAAAACAATTTTCATCGAGTGTTTTGTTAAGTTCTACGAACTTTTTCAGAATTAGCCACTAGGTAGGTTAGTTTAGGTTAAAATTTAATAGAGGACAGTTTTTGCGACACCAGAAGAACTTATGTTACGGCCCCGCCGCCGCCGACCCATGGCGCACGGCAGGCCTTACTCATACCGCGAGGCAGGCCGCGCCCGCAACTCCACTCCACATTGCGGACGTCGCTCATTCTCTTAGAATATATTTTAATAACATTCAGAATTCCATTATTTCGAAGCCCTTATAGAAACAATACACAGTGGGAGCAGCCGACACAGCTTATCTCACCTACTCGTAAATAAATTAATAAACTATTGACTTAACTATATACATATATTTATTTATTTATAATTTATTTATTTAACCATTTATGTACACACAAATAAACAGACAAGAATAAAGGGACAGAAAAATACGTACGAAGGTGATGCTTATTTCTAAAGAAATCTCTTCCAACATGCCTGCTATAGGACAGAGGATAAAAAGAGATTTAGACACCGTCTGTAAGAGTAGAAGAGAAAATAAAATACATACAAGTCATTTAGATGCATTTTTTTAATAATTGATATTGCTAATTAATTTCTGTTCTTGGTGGACCTTCTTGAAATCCATTTATTATGTGATATTTATAGGGAGCTACTTATACAAATAGGTTGCGGATTATTAGTTACGCCACGACTTCCAAATGCAACAGTTGTAGACTCGATTGCTCAAATTGTTTGGTAGAGCAGGGAATGGTATGTGGGGTAATTGCTAAACGTTACATTTAAATTCTTATCAGGCACTAAAACAAGGTGTTACATACTTAGAAAGGCATGTACCTAATGTTTATGATCAACGAATACAGCCTTTACGAATTCCGGTACCTTGGTTTCTGCTCGTGGCTATGTAATAACAGTCGCACTGGTCAATCGATCAGGTAAGCTACGCTTGCCGCGGTCGGTCCATGCATGGGTGACCATATTTAGATACATACCGAGACCCCTCCGTGCTTCGATAAAGCACACTAAGCCGTTGGTCCCAGCTGACATTTGTGGATCTTTGACAGTCGTTACGGATCGTCAGAAGCCCGAAACTCTGGCAACCAGTCTTACCAAGGGATATCGTGTTACCGAGTAGCTGAGTTGTAGGGGGTCAGATAGGCAGTCGCTCGATGTTAAGATACTAATATTCAACTGCATCCGGTTAGACTTGAAGCCGACCACAATAAAGTTTAGAAAAAGGCAAGGCAGGCTGGTTTTCCACTTATGATAATAAAATGTTTTCATCACGGCATGAGTACCTAAATATCTCATATAACTCCTGCCGACCTGAGAGAAGAAGAAGTATAGTGTACGCGCAAGTGCTAGTCACCGCCTGAGGTATGTGAGCGGTGAGACGGGGGAGGGCGCGATTGACAAGATTGGCTGACTGAGTTAGCCTCACCTTTGTCTACCTCCCCCGTCTCACCGCTCACATACTTCAGGCGGAGATACGCACTCGTGCGCGCACTATAGTAGCAAGCCGCGAATTCTCTCGTTAACCTACTGAATTTCTTGCAAGTGTACACAGTTCACGGAAAATCACGATTTAAATCACGAGTACAACATGAATTTCCGGACTTTAGAAACCGAACACGGTATAACATATACGTGGTATACCTATTATCTAGTCAAGACTTACAATATTGTGCTCGAGAGCCTGGAGTAACGCGTGAGGTTGATAGGTACCAGTAAAAGTGCCCTAAGTTTTCATACAAGTGTTTTAAACCGAATAAACTTAAATAATTTTACTTCTATATATTCTATTTAGTCAGTAATGTTGCCAGTCCTAGTCCAGTCGGTAGGAGACAAGTTCATCCCTCCACCTTCGTCTTGACCCAGTCAGTAGTTCTTTTAGATTTAGACCACAGCTCATCTGACATGACAGCAGACATGTCCGGTCCAATCCCACTTAAGATTGAACCTTTCTTAAGTAGACAAAAAATACACTGATCAAAAAAATATTCTTCTCTATTGTTCTACTTCCAAAAACCGTCCTTTCCTAAATAATAATGAATGAGGGAATAATATGCAACGTCAAATGATGAGTAGCTATTGTACAAGTTCCCAAACAATGCAAAAAATAATTGAATACGCCAAATTTAAACACGTTGATGCGTAATTGTCATAATCACTTGTGTATGTATTATCTTGCCAGTGCATGCACTATAGTGATCTCATTATCATATTAACTTTAATTCACGCCTATTCCGCAGCAATATTTATTTTCTGATAACTTGGAGATGATAAATATTATTGATCTTGCGTCGACCTTTCCGTATTAAAAATATCTACTACTGCGTTTCTGTAAACCATTATATTTTTTATACGACGCTATTTGTATAAAAACGTAGGGTGTTCTGAAAGTCTTGAGATTTAACTTTATTTTTCACAGTTTTTCAAAATAATTGCCACCACAATTAATACATGTTTGAACCCTTATAAACCAATCACTTAAAATGTGTTTCCATTTCTGTTCAGATATTTCCGCAATATACGTATTATCCCAGGCCGAAAGTAGAGCTTCTTCGTCCCGAAATCTTTGCCCTTTCAATCTTCTTTTCACGAAAGGAAACAGTCCAAAGTCATATGGCGCGAAGTCTGGGTGTAGGGCGGATGTTCAAGAAGTTTCAAGGCGGCATCTCGCAAAAATTGGCATGCAACGTCAGCACGACGTGCCGGAGCACTATCATGATGAAAGATACCAGGTGCAGAGTTGTGACGTTGGACGAAGCTTCTTGAATTCCTGAATAAGTTGAGGAAGGCAGACAATGGTGTACCATGTAGCGTTTACAGTCTTCTGCTGACGGAGAACTACTTGTTCAATAATTCCCCGAATACCGAAAAAACCACGATCATTTTCTTTTTTGTCCACTTACATTTTTTACTTCAGTCAGAGTTTTTTCGCCTTCTATCACCCATATTTTATTTTGCTGCTTTGTGGGCACGTCGTAATAATAAAGCCACGTTTCATCGCCCGTGACGATTGAAATGATGTATTTAGACTTTCCGTTTTCAAACTTTGCAATATTTTTTTTACACCATTTAACTCTGCTGTTTAATTTTTAGTTAAAATGAGGACAATGGTGTGGGTTACATGTTTGTTAAATCTTAGTTTTAGTATTTCTCTGTAATCTGTAGCGTGTAACTGTTTTTTGTCCCTAATAAATAAAAATAAAATAAATAAACTCGCTGTTCGTTTTGTTCATCGGTAAGTTTATGTGGAATCCAAAGAGTACAAACTTTTCTAAAACCTAAATGATGGTGAATAATTGAATGTAACGCTGCTGAGCCAATCTGCAGTAAGGACTCTATTTGCCGGTAGGTTATTAGCCAGTCAGTTTAGAGTAACTGCTTCCGTCGGTTGCCGTTTTCTAGGTTAAAACAGCCACGCTCAAACTATTTGTACAATCTGTACACGGTTGCACGAGAGGGATAGTCATCAGGATTAATTTCTTCTAAACAGTTTTCTCGACTTAATCCACGTAAAAAGTTATAACGCAAAATTGCGCGATATTCGATAATCGTCCACGAAGCCATTACAGTGAAATTGTTCGAACACGATCTGCGGCAATACTGAATGCAATCAAATGACAACGAACACTACCTATATATGATATACATAAACAATCAAACTACGTCCTCGTGTCGGCCAACCGCCTTAGTATTATTAATTATTAAGTATCTCAAGACTTTCAGAACACCCTACGTACTAGCGACCCGCCCCTGCTTCGCACAGCCCACCGTCCAGCAGTTCATGAAACGCCTATCAAAGCATTTCTTCGACTCTGCTATAAAGCACCGCAATCCCCTGATTGCCGCGGCTGCCCGATGCAACCCCTCCCGCATTGGATTCGCCGTCCAAGCCATACCTTCACCGTTCCCGACGACGCTATTACCTACCCTCCTCCAGGAGAGTAATTCCACCACTAGCACATTTCGGAAAAATATAAACAGACTGTCATACTTCTGTCCTTGCCGCCTTGGCCCTCCGCGACGTCCCCGTCTAACCCCGCCCCGACCCCTGCTCGAGCCAGCCCGAGCTGCTGATCCTGTAGCTTTAAATTCATTCCTAAATAATATTAATCTGATCCAGCCTGCTCCTTGCTGTCTTGCCCCAGCGACGTCCTAAGCCGAGGCCCGTACCCCACAGGGGGTGACCGAACCGAAACCAGGGGGTTTTTATGCCCAGGCTGAAGGCCTAAATTTATTGAGGCACCCATAGGCAAGACCAGCCGACAACCTCCTAGGTTGACTTGCGAGAGGCCAATCAGAAAAAAAAACCTGCTTAACACGGTTTTTATGACTTGAATAACACCGAGATTTCTTTAATACATGTTTATTACTAAATTATTAGTATACACATAAACCTTCCAGAATAAATTCTTTAAATGATGGTGAAAACCCGTCAAAATCCGTTGCGTAGTTTAGAAGAACAACGCGGTCACACAGACAGACACGAAAAGCGACTTTATAATATGAAGCGATAATAGATGAAAATACTATTTGCGGCGTGCATCCCCCGCTCAACTCGGTTGGGATTGCAGTTTCTTAAAATCCCTACTTAATGCAGAGGTCTCTACTAACCGACTCTGAAATTTTTTTCCAAAAATATTTAAGTTTGTAGCCACTAAAGGTGGTTTTACACCGGCGAGGCGAGGCGTGGATGGGATGGCCGAGAATTGAAATTTGTATGGCATAATTTCTATCCACGCCCTGCCTATCTTTGGTGTAAAAGGTCTCTACTAGATGCGCGCGGATGTGCGAGGCCAGAATTGAAATATTTGTTAGTACAATATTGAAGTTTATTGTTATAAGAATAGAGTGTTTATTTACTTTGTAAAACAGATATACAAATCTCGCACCGGCCATCGAGGACCCGCACGGTCTCTCTCCGTCAAACTCTGACTCGCGATGACTCGCGCTGGCACGCGCTGGCACGCGCCGGTTTGCTCCCACCATCGCGATACAAAACGTAGTAGGCGCGCGAAACATGGCTGGCTGGCGCACGAGACACGCCTGGCCGGCGAGCGAGACGCCTGGCCGGGCGGCGCGAGTTAGCGATGGCAGGCGCGTGACATTGCGAGTCTCGCCTCGCCGGTGTAAAACCATCTTTACACCTACTTTAGGAGATTTTCGAGAAGTTGTTGCAACCTTCAATGCTGATTTACTTCAATTATCTCAATCCAATCGAATAATACTGGGTCTATAACTCCAGGGGTACCTGCCACAATAAAAGGCACCCAGTGAACGACTGAAAGTTAGGTTAATTTGTTGAACATCAGGTGAGTAAATATTTTAATATAAGAATAGTTGGTCGCTGTGTTTAACTTAAGACAATGTTTATGTTCTTTCTCCGCAATTAGCATACCTACTGACAGGTTATATGAGTTCATATAATTATTTATTTTCTTTGACTGTCAAGGTCAATTTATTTTAATTTTATTTTTATTTATTATTGACATAATCTACTCATTTCAATGTTGTTGTTTTTTTTTTATGAGTGGTATTGCAATATGTGGTTAGCTAGTGACCTCGACAATTGATCATAGTATTCTTGCCTGAGCAACCGGCAGCAAGTTCGTCATGCTCCCTTAGGGCGCTTACAGACCAACGACACTCGCTGACGACCGTGGACGACGTAGTCGCCTAGTTGTGGCGTGTGTAGTAGTTGTCAAATAGTCTCGGAGACTAGACGTATTCTTGCTCTTGTTAAACATTACTGCGTATTAATATGTTTTTTTTTTTGAAGAAGAAGAATTGTTGCTTTTGCTTTTGCTGCGTCGTCGTCAACAAAAAAGAAAAATGCGATCAGTGTGGGTGCACAATTTTCTATCATACAGGGAACACAAAAATACATTCGTGCTTTTTAATTGAAGAAATTAATAAATCTACACTAATTTCGTCGTCACTCATTTTACTCGTAATTTACGTGCGTATTCTAGACAATTTGTTGCCAACTGCATGGGCTTACTGCAACGACACAACTGAGCGACGTCGCCGCCACTATGCGACGACGTCGTCGTCCATGGTCGTCAGCAAGGAGCGATCGAGTGTCGTTGGTCTGTAAGCGCCCTTAGATGTCACTGCTTAGCGTCGGGGGCCGGGTTGTGTCCTTCCCTCAAATATGACGAGGAGGGTAATGGCTGATCTTTGCGTTATTCTCGTGAACGGGTGCTGCTTGTGGTGACTGGTCGTCTTGCTGACCTTGGTTTTGTTTTGTTATTAGTAATTTAACTCTTTGTTTATTTTACGTCGATGGTCCCAGTTTATCATCTGTGTATTCGAGATACGACTACATGTACGGCTATATGTAAGTGAGCACGCCCTTTATTACTGGAGGCTTTTATTTAGGTATAAAGTTCTGCTTACGTTTTTAGTTTTGTCTTTTGTTTCTGCTTCGATATTTTTTTTGGCATATTGGCGTGTGCTAGCTTACTTATAGCAAATAATTTAATTTAATGTTTTGTGTTGCGTAATGTACCTAAATTATTATGCGCAGTGTTATATAGATTCTGAACAGACAGCTGTGCTGCTGGGGAGTTTGTTGCGCCACTTCTTCTCCCCAGCTAAAGCACTAGGAAGTGGTGACGGGCGGGCGTTTTAGGGGACTGTCTTATGTAAATTTGACGTTCAAAAAGTGCTGATTCTCAGCCTAGTTTGAATAAATGACTTTTGATTTTGATTTTTATAAGTTCCCAAACAAGCCAAAAAACAATTGAATACTCCAAATTTAAACACTTGATGCGTTTATTGTCATAATCACTTGTGTATGTTCTATTGCCAGTGCATGTACTAGTGATATTTATTTATTTGTTCTTTATTTTCGGACAACAATGATCCATCGTGCTAGTAGACAATAAAACAACTTATTACTAGAATTAGTAGATAAAATACACCAGAAAAGAAGACAGAATACTTAAATAGTATTGTGAAAAGGACATCCACAAATCAATGCTTAGTGATTGTCCTCCTCACAAAACTTAATAATCGGAGAGTCGATACTCTCCGCCATAGTTTTTAGAATGCTGTTGCCACTCGCCCGCAACCTTGACAACAGCGACACGGTTTTCTTGCGAATGACGGCGTGGAAGCCGTCGGTTCGGTTTTGCGCAAACATAGCAGAGGCGCTGCACCATCGTGGCAGTCCCAACAGCATCCTAAAAATATATTGAACGCGTAGGACATCCAGCGTTCTTTTGGTATAGTCGACCCAAAGATTCCCCGTGTAAAAGCACTGGCAGTATGCCCTAAAAAGTGTTATTTTTACTTTCTTACTACACCGAGCGAGTGTTCGGGCCAACATGTTACCTCGGACCGCCCTACGCTCCCTTTCAATATCATCATTGTCCCTAAAGTCGTCAGCGAGAAAATGCCCTAGTTATTTGAATGTTGTCAATCTTTTCACGTTCAAGCCTTTTAGGGTAATGTCAGGTATAACTGTATGTATCTGGGCATCCACCGCCAGCTCCAAAAAACAATGTATTCGCACTTTTTCACATTATAAACAAGTCGATATCATTATCATATATTATTGACTTTAATTCGCGCCTATTCCGTGGCGATATTTATTTTCTTTTAATTTAACATTAGAGATAATAAATTGATCTTGCGTCAACCTTTCCGATACGACAATATAAGGTTAAGGTCCATTGCATGGAACCTTTACAGTACTTAATTGCATATTATTTTTAATGTGGAAAGGTCGACGCAAGATCAATCTATTATCTCCAAGTATTTGTTAAATTATCAGAAAATAAATATTGCCCCGGAATAGGCGCGAATTAAAGTTAGTATGATAATGAGGTTACTAGTGATATCATGACGCAATCATCGATATAAGAAATGAACCTATCCTATACCATTAAATGAGTGATAATATTTGTTTATACCTATATACACGTTTTTGAAAACTTCTCCAACGATTTCTATGAAAGTCGGAAAATCGAACTAGCTAGGTCTCATATCTGGTAAAATTCGTTTTCTGTATTTTCACCCGAGCGGAGCTCGGTCGACCACCTGGTCGACCTACCTGAAAGTACCTACTTTGTATAAAACTAGTGACCCGCCCCTGCTTCGCAAGGGATTTTATGACTTGAAAAAACACCGAGATTTCTTTATCATTATTTAAGTTATTATACAGCGTACCTATATAAACCTTCTTGAATAAATTCTCTAAATGATGCTGAAAACCGCGTCAAAATCCGTTGCTAAGTTTAGAAGAACAACAAGTCGTGTCACAAGTTATTTACTCAAATTCTTCATGTGACAACATTCTTATCTGTCAAAAGAATCGGGTAAGTATACCGAAACACTTTGATACTTGACTTATCAATGTTTCTTAGTCAGTACGGACTTTTCAGCACCTTCGGCTGAAAAGTTTTGAGCCTAGGTATGGGCCGCGGATGACAGAGACATGTTTACGGTTTAATTAATAAAATCTGATGCTAATGACATGGAACTCTTTATTTATACTAAAGAGGGTATTCGAAAATTAGTATTATGCAACGCGAGACAATAATGACATTTTCAACCTCTAGATTTTATTTTTAAATACTTATACTAACTATACTAGCATATTATGTGTACATACCTACCTACTTAGTTAGTTTAATTATTGTTATTCTGTCTTACAGATCCGCGATGATGAAAGTAATGAATCATTATCAGGGCATTGAATTTATTGATTCCGATTTTGATTTTTATTCCGAATAAAATAATAACACAATAAAAATGTTTAAATTATAGGTACCTACAGTTTTTTTACCTGCAGGGAAATTGCGTAACACACTATCAATAGAAATTAGTTTTATTTTGACAGTTCAACAACATTCATTGCGTTACTTACGTTGTTGAGCAGACAAAGTTTATGAACATTTAAAGCAATGGATTAGCAATTTGCTTCAAAATTATTCAGATTCCGATCGATAGTGTGTTACGCAATTAAGGTGCTGGTATGTAAAAAGAAAGCCTGACTATTATTATTGGTTCGTTATAGATCAAGTCATAACAAGGCTCTATAATATTCACCACTTTGATTTTAATCATTTTGGGGCTGACGGCCAGCAACAGAAGCCACGGCGTTTTTGAGGAACTAATGTTAGGGTTGGATATTGCGATAATCATTGTTCTGAGGATAATTATTTATTTGAGATGGGTTTGTTCTTGACTATAGTCTAGGTCAGAGGTGACAGAGATAAAGTCGACGATGGAGTGAGCTTAACCCGAAGAAGCCTTTTCACTCTAACTTTGAAGAGATTCGGGTTGTAAGCGTTCAGGAACACAGACGCAGGTAGTGAGTTCCACTCTTTTGCCGTGCTCATTATGAAGGATGTATGGAAGAGCTTAGTACGAATTGGTGGAATGGCAACTAGGTATGGATGGTAACTTGTAGTGCGTCTAGATGATCGATGGTAGAAGGGGGCCGGTGGAATGAGGTTGTGGAGTTCCTGAGCACACTCACCGAAGTAAAGTCTATAGAAGACCGACAAGCAGGCAACCTTGTGGCGATGAGCCAAGCTATTAAGCTTGGCATCTACCAGTTTCACGTCACCATTGAGCCTCTTAGCTATGTGTTCCATTAAGTCAAAATCAAATATCAATAGGTGCTACTTCATAAAGCAACAGTAAATTGAATAGCATTTTATACGGCTCGTATTAAGTGTTCTATAGGTATAAATATCAATATTAGTCCCAGATGAGCAAGTTGTTAATGCTGCTTAGATGTTATCATAATCCTGCATGTCACTCATATCAAGCTAATTAACATAAAAATACAAAAGTATCAAATCATTTTGGTCAGACTATGTTTGATGTTGCCACCTGAAGATTTTTTTTAAATTTGCTGCCATGTCCTTGTGGCACAACTTGCTAGCCAAACTAAATGCGCTTTTCGTGTCTCAGCTGTGCGAACCACAGACACACGAAAAGCAACTTTAATTTATAATATGATGAAGCGATAATAGATGAAAATACTATTTGCGGCCTGCATCGCCTACAACTCGTTTAGGGTTGCAGTTTCTTAAAATCCCTTCTTAATGTATTTCTACTAACCGAACCTGAAAATGTCTTCGAAAAATATTTCAGTTTGTACAGCTACTAGAACCTCCATTAGCAAATGTTCGAGATGTTGTTGAAACCAGTAATGCTAATTTCGTTCAATAATGATATCAATCCACAGTCGAATAAAACTGGATCTATAACTCCAGTAGGTACCTGCCACAATAAAAGGCACCCAGTGAACGACCGCAAATTAGGTTTAACATTGAAAGTATAATGTTATAAGTTAATTTGTAGAACATCACCTGCTCAGTACTTGAAACTTGTTTTGATAAAAATAATTAGTGAATTAATGAACGTCATCGCATGTAGAGAATACAGAACTTTAAGACGATGGAAATAAAATTCATTTTCAGGAAACGGAAAATCGGTTGCGTGATAAATGCACGTCTCTATCGGGATCCGCAATCCTTGACCTAGGTTGATAAATATGGCGTTATACCGACTCACACGCAACAAGATGCGTTTTTGTAATTCATCATAAAAGATAAATTTTACATATACCGCGCCATAGACAGTTCACATTGGACTGATAAACACAATATGCAAATAAAAGCAATTTATCTGATTAAATATTGACCAAAAATAAAATAAATGTGCATGTTTTTGTAGGTAGAGTAGAGATATGATTTTGATATAAAAACATCTTGATATTTGTAACGACGTATTTTTAAATAACAGAAGATCAACGATTTGCTATTTTGTAGTCTATAATTATTTACCTACGGATTATAACGATCTGTTTTTGTTTATTTTTATACATGTTTAAAAAAAAAAAATCAAAGCGTGGTAAAGCCTAAGCTCACGGAAGTCTCTCGATTTCCTTTTGGACCACTCCAAAGCGAGGACACTCCTTAGAACTCGTCAGATTTTGTATTCACAATATCAATATAAGTTTTTAAACTGACATGGTCACTGACATTATCATTAGAACTTAAAACGGGATATTTACCATGTATATTAATTGATTTGAGTTTCCGATATTTCGGCACTGTTGCAAGTGCCATGATCACGGATAAACTGAAGTTATTGCGGGTGGATGTTTACGAGCAGACAAAACGGTCTACCCTCTTTCTTGTTCGTTTAGTGCGATTGCCACCGCTACCATTGTCACTTGTTACACTCACAACTCGATTCTGTTCTCGACACACAAAACTCACTGTGTCCACTCGCGAACTTTTTTCGGTACTCTTGCGGTCTTTACACAATTGGACCACTGGATTCCAGGCTCTCGACAATTGAAACCCATCCTCACGGTTGAAGTTCTTATATTTAGTCATCTCAATCGCTTCTCTCACCAGTCTAGGTATGTAGTGACTTTCTGTCGAGATGACCTGAGGGTTATGTAACTCAATCCAGTGGTTCGATCCGGATTCTATAAGATGTTGAGCTATGGCCGATTTCTGTGTATCGTTGTTTCTCACCGCCCTTATATGTTCCGATATTCTACACGCCACAGTACGCTTTGTCTGGCCAATATACGACCTTCCACAGCTGCAGTCTACCTTATAAACACCGGGTTTTTCCAGGGGGAAGTTGTCTTTCGGCGAACGCAGCATCTGACATACTTTCTTGAACGGAGTGAAAACAGTTTTTACGGCATATTTCCGAAGAATATTTGCAACCTTGTCTGTCACTCCCTTCACATACGGCAAAAATGCCGGTTGCCTCTCAACCTCGCACTTCCGATGTTTGGAAATAGGTTTTAGTCTACGCTGTGCGATCTTCCTTATATATCCATTCCTCCGTAGGACATTCTGCACGTGTGTTAACTCATCCTGTAAATGTTCCTCGTCACATAAGTCATATGCGCGATTGGTGAGCGAAGTCACTACAGAGTTCAGCTGTCTGGGATGGTGGTGCGAGTCGGCATGTAGATATCGATCCGTGTGAGTTGATTTCCGGTAGACTGAGTGGCCTAGAGAGCCGTCAGCACGAACTAGAATTTTCACGTCCAAGAATGGTATGGTCCTCTCATTCTCCATCTCGTAGGTAAAATTAATTTTTCTATGTATACTGTTTAGATGTGCCAAGCATACCTTTACCTCTTGTTCATCTCCTTCAATAATCCCAAACACGTCATCAACATACCTCCTCCACAGTGGCACTTGCAACAGTGCCGAAATATCGGAAACTCAAATCAATTAATATACATGGTAAATATCCCGTTTTAAGTTCTAATGATAATTCACAATATCAAGCCTATTTCCATACAGTTTTTCAGCGAAACTTCCGTACTCACTTTTAATTTTAGGTAACCTACTAATACAATCAATCATCGATACTTAATCAATATATCCAATTCATTATATCGACCCAAACTTCTGTCCCTACATTAATTACACATTTTTTAACTCAATAAAATCGAGAATTTATAAAAGAAAATAAAGTGCCGAATCAAGAATAACATTTTATGACTGACGGTCTTACCCAAACCATAGGATGATAACTTTTAGGCGAATACGATGTTAGTCTCATGGACACAGTTTTTCAGTTTCTTGGTCTGTACCAAACCCATAAATATGTATGAACACACATTTCTGTTACACACCGTATACTACCTTATGTAAGTAAATAATGCAAGAATAAAGTGTTAATTGTACTTACCAAAGAGACCCAGGACGATGTTTATGGTACCATAAATGCTGTATTCAACCTCCGTGAACCCGAACTTGCGAATCACGTAAAGATACGCAACTTGTGAGTCACCTGAAAAAGACAAAAGAAATGTGTTGTATAATCTTTTGTTTAACTCCTAGCTTAAGGTTGCGTTTCCACCAGAGATGTGCGAGGTAGCTGAGCGGTGCGAGGATGCGTAGTGAAGCTGTGAAACTATATGAGCGTTTCCACCAGAGATGTGCTAGGTCGCTGAGTGGTGCGAGGATGCGTAGCGACGCTGTGAAACGGTGCGCAGATGAGCGGTGCGCGGATGTGTAAGGGGCTCTTTTCTTATGCGAGCGAGCGTGTGAGGTGTGGTGGGAGTGGAGAGGGCGCGCCACGCCACTGCGCGAGTACAGCGCACGTCTCAGTTCAGTTGTGCGTGTCGGTACATCCCTCACACACATCTCTCGCACACATCCCTCGCACACCTCCCTCGCTTGTTTTGTACGTACAAAAACCTAGCTCCACTAAATGGTTTCCACAGGAGCTGCGCTGAGCAAGGCTAGGTAAATGAAGCGATTCTATTGGTTCTTAACAACACACATCCCTCGCTACGCGTCTTCGCACATCTCTGGTGGAAACGCAGCCTAAGGGGGATCTGTCAAGGTAGCACGGGAAATTCAAAACTTTTTTTCGTGCAAATTGCAACGCTGTACGTAATTACGTTGTATTTGGTCATAATTCAATTCGCGGTGACTGAGATAAAGTTATTACTAAATTATAATAATCATTTAAAAATCAGTATAAGTCTTGAAATTATATTTGCTGCAAATCGTCTCAATATTTTCATGAAATTGTTTTATTTACATTAAATATAATTTGCAAAAGCACTACAATTTCCAGCAATTACCAGGCAATTGCCAGGGTCGCGGGTTGTTTGAAAGAGTTACCGTGGCCCTGGCACAGGCAACTGAAGGAACACGGGTGGGTTTTAGTCAGTAAGAGTCTGACACGCCCTCCTGCTCCGCCCAGAGCGGGAGAAGCTTTTTGATGATTTCCCATCCAAAAAAAAAAAAAACTGCAATTTGCAAAAGAACATAACACATTTTGAATTTTGCGGACTACATTGAAGAAATCACTTTAAGGAAAAGATGGCTGGTAAATAAATAAAGGAAACAAGGATAAGTGGGAGTAAATGTGATAAAGTAATTAAGGATGTATTTCCCGCCTTGAGGATGGCTGCACTTGAGAGCAGTAGCCTCAATTTTCGCTGCTTATAAATTCACTGTAAGTACCTAATATGTTGACTCGACAGTTCATTACCAGAAGAAGCCCAAATCCAGAAGATCGTTTTATTATACTAATACTCGTATTATGAAGAGGCAAAATTTGTTTGTCTGTCGGGGGTAATCTCTGGAACTATCAGTCTGATTTGAAAAATTCTTTTTGCATTTAATAGCCCAATTCTTGAGGAAGGTTATTAAACATCACGCTATGAGTCTTAGGAGCCGAGCAAAAAGAAAAAAAGCGGTAAATGAAGTAAACGCACGAGTAGGCGATGCGATGCGATGTAATGGGTCGGGGGAACAAGAAATTTCACACGGATGAAGTCGCAGACAGAAGCTACTAATTTATATTAGTGAAACTTTTCGACAAGTATTATTAACTTTATATGTAGCCTACATTTCTCTGGAATAAAATCTGATTGAATCAACGAAGGAATTTAATTCACTTTACAATCAAAACGGTGCCTGCATTGCCAAGTAATTAATTCGCCACAAAGCTGTGCCTGGTTAATACGGCTAGTAATATCGTGAATTAAATCGATTTATTAATGCTCATTACACGTAGTAATTATATCTGGTTCTTACGCTAGACTTGTTTCGCCTGAAAAGCAATTAGGTACTGTAAAGGTTCCATGCAATGGACCTTAATCTTATATTGTACTGGCTGATATTTTATCACTCACGCCGTTATAAAACTCCTTTTTTAAATAAATGAGTTAGGCGGTGTAGTTTAAGAAGTGCGCGATTTACTCCGCATATTGTATCGTTGACATTATAAATTATATAATTCGTCATTGTGTCTCCGTCTGTTATTTCTTATTTAGCTACACCCCCTGTGGAGTCAGTATTTCCAAATGGGTGGAGTCTGAACTTCCACAGTACTTATGTTATTCATTATTCATTATGTAGAACGATTGAATATTGTAATGACTACTGAGAAAGATATTATGGATAAAGAAGAAATGCTACGCCAAACCCAAGTAAATGAATGAAAGAAGAAAGAAAGAAATCTGTTTATTTACGTGAAAGTGGCGCACATACATAAAATTGTTGTTTATCAGAAAAATAAAATTAAAAAAGAAAACAAGTGACTATCTATTCAAAAAATAATATCCTAGACAAATATACAGACAGGCGAGACGCGACGGCGCGACGCGACCCTGTTGGAACAATTTCTATGAAAACTTCATGGGAATTGCTGTACCGGAGTCGCGTCGCACCGCTGCGTAGCGCTTGTCTGTTGGAGCCTTAAGGGTAGGACGATAATCAAAATCATAGGTTCAGAAAAATAACACAACTTTGGGTCAGACAATGATTACGTTATTTGAACGTATTACGTCACAAACAACCGACTTCCAAAAAACACTACAATGTGAAAAAATAACTTAAATTTCGGAAGTCGGTGTCTTTGGATTTGTATATTCGTTTTTGTCACGAGTTTTTCTTAGTTTTCACCTTGTAGTGTTGTTTTTTTTTTTTGAAAGTCGGTTGTTTTTTTTTTTTGCTTGTGAAAAGGTTTTTATTATTTTTCACTTTTTAGATAACAATGACAGGAAGTTATTATAACATTATCCACATAGAATATGTGGAAAAAATACATATTATTGAAGCTTACTCAAAAACTACCCCTCGCAAAGCTAATAAAATTTATATGGGACCAAAACGCAAGCTTCTGTGTCAAATGAAAAAATAATGTTCAAAATCAATCCACAATAAATTGACGAATATATCGATAAACATACATACAAAACAAAACAAAAAACATACAGAACATAGAACCTGCTCCTTTTTTTAGTTTGTTAAAAAATTAAATGCTGTTGAACGAACGGCTGCACACATTTGGCTATTTTTTGTTTTAAAATGTTTGTCTATAAAAAACATTTTAAAACAAAAAATGAATTTTATGGGGAAAAAAATTCAAATTCTGAAAAATTCTACGTCCTTTTTTCGATGAGATTATTGTATGAAATATTGAAATTTGGACAGGACAACGTCTGTCAGGTCAGCTACTAGTCAATATTTTTTACTATATATAGTAAATGAACGTCGTCTTATTTTGTTCCTTTCGTCTCATGAAATGCCTCAAAGTATGATAAATGCCTCAAAAACCGGATGTCACTTTTTTATTATATTACTTGAAACTATGAACTACTTTAAAACAAAGTTATAATTTTTATAAGATTATTTTGGATTTTCAGAAAAACGCACAAATAAACGTTGAAAATAGAAAAATAAATATGCCTGATTTTATCTTTATTCCATTTTAATTTTTTCCTCGGACATCTTTTGTAAGTAGCACTTAATATTTATCTTAAAATATTCTTCAAAACTGAACTATTAGCTATAAAAAAAAATCAAATGCAAATCTATTAGGAATTCGAAGATATGATGATTTTATGGTTTTCAATTTTTTCTCTGATTAGGGTTATCACTTTAAGAACACAAAAACTGCATTTAATCATTCCTGTTGATATGCGTGTCCCGGCGCCCGGGTGCAGTACTTATCTAACTTTATCTATTCTATACTATTTATAAAGAGCTAAAATTAGTGACTTAGTGAATCTGTTATTTATTTATACGGTTTTATTTACGATTTAATATTACAATACAATAAACGAACAAACATACGCATGAAACAAAATAAAATTTTCAAAGTACATAAAAACCAGCCACTGTGAGCAATTTTTGAATTTCACAATATTATTTTATGCCAAAAAAACTTTTTATCCCATTAAATTACATAGCGGAACCTCTATACCTTAATAAGTGAAACCTGTTTTTGGTTTCAGCTTTTTGATTAGTGAGCACCCTAACAAAAAAAAAACCTAAACTCGAAAAATCCGAATCCCTTCGTGTAAAGCATCTGATATTTTACAAGCAGGTTAACTTATCACAAAACAAAAATGTGTGTGAAAATAAAATGTAACTTCTGTATTTCTAAATTACAGACAAAATAACGTAACTTACATTAAATTAAATTATTTTATTTCTAAAAATAGCTGATATATATTATTTGGCTTTATCGTATACTATAATTAAAACATAAAAACGGTCGGTCGGTTATATATTTTTACCAATATTCACTTTTTTACATAAGTCGAATTACAATTTTAAAAAAAATCTTCACTGTCAAAACAAACTTTGAACTGAGGGCAGTTCAAAGTATGCCCTAACGATAAAAAAGAATCTTTATGATATTAACAATGTCAGTTCTGCGAAAAAGACCACTTTTCAGTAGGGACTAAACAGTAGTCTCCCTGCAGAACCGACACTGTTAATAGGGACGGTCGATATATAAAAATGAATTGCCGAAATGTATGTACGCGCATAACTTCCGAACGACTGCGACAAATTGGGTAAATCTTTTTTTTATTGTGTTCGTAATTGTCAGGATAAGGTTTGTATGAAAGAAAATGTTTGAAAAGTTGCTGGGAAAATTGGAAAATTCGGGAAAACTGAAAGTGCATTTTCTATGGGAATTTTGTATGAATTATTAAAATTTTGACAGGACAACGTTTCTCGGGTCAGCTAGTAATTTATAACAATAAGCTAGTTGACAGTTTTTACGATACCGATTAAAAATGTTCCTTGTGGTCCTTTTTTTCTTAAAACATGAATATTTCATAAATTACTAAGCCTCCGCTATTCGTCCGTCCATCCGTCTGTATGTTAGAGGGCTGTATCTCATGAACCGTAATAGGCAGACAGTTGAAATTTTCACAGATTATGTATTTCTGGGAACTGATTATGTATTTTTGTAGCTCTAGTTCTAAGCTGAATTGGTTTCTGGGAGTTCTTCTCTAGCAATGAAAACAGTGTATACCATCGATTTGAATAATAAAAAAGCAATGTATGTTTTTGAGGCATTTATCAAGTTGTAAGTAGGAGTACCTCTAACAAAGACCAGAGATTTTTTTATATTTTTTTATTTAAGATGGGTTTGCTCTTGACTCTAGTTTAGGTCGGACGCGACAGAGACAAAGTCTACGGTAGAGTGAGCTTACCCCGAAAATGCCTGTTCACTCTCACTTTGAAGAGATTAGGGTTGCATGCGCTCGGAAACACAGACGCAGGTAGTGAGTTCCACTCTTTTGCTGTGCGTATTATAAAAGTCATTTAGAAGCGCTTAGTGCGAATCGGTGGAATAGCAACTAGGTAGTGATGGTAACTGGCAGTGCGTCTAGATGTCCGCTGGTAGAAGGGGCCTAGTGGAATGAGGTCGAGGAGTTCGTGAGAATTGTTTTATCTAACACTAACGCGAAACACTTAGGATGGTGTACAGTGACACATTAAGGTAAAACAACACCATGTCCTCTACCACGAGCGTAAAGGACATAAGATAGAAAACAAAAGACTTTTATGATAGAAAACAAAGAACTATGACGATGTCGGTAGCTACGTTTAAAACGACATTGTTTACTGAGCAGAACTGTTTATTATTATTTTTACGAATGATGGCGCCCGTCAAAGATCGCCTGAAAAAAAAAACTATGAAACAGTGTTTGAAATAAACCGAGCCATATTTGACCTTCATGAAATTACCTGAGTGTCCTATATCCAAATACGTCCCTCCAAATATCCAATTATCGTCCCCTATCGATACCGTCAAAGTAGAATTTTAATTCTGCGGGGCAATTGCGTAACACACTATTACTCGGAATCGGTTTCATTTTGACAGTTCAAGAACATTCATTGCGTTATTTACGTTGTTGACCGGACAAATTTTTAGAACATTTGAAGCAATGGATTAGCAATTTACTTCAAAATGATTCATATTCCGATTTAGGGTGTAGATTTTGATTTTCTCAGGTTATGTGACGTGATTCAGAAAATTGGTCCATATGACGGTCTGTATGCTCATCAGGAGGCTAAGATTGAGTTCATTGATTCATTAATTTATATATTCGTTCGTTTTTGTTTCATTCGCATTAAGCAAAAATTCTATAGGTATAATTCGCTGTTTATGTACGTTACAAAGGTATGAAGAGCTCGTGGCTAAATAGGAACAGCCGCACGTGTCGATCCATCAGGTTAAGCTACGCTTGCCGGGGTTGGTCTGTGGATGGGTGACCATCTTTTCATGCCGAGACTCCTCCGTACCTCGGAAAGCACGTTAAGCCGTTGGTCCCGGCTGTCATTCGTAAATCTTTGACAGTCGTTACGGGTCGTCAGAAGCCCGAAAGTCTGACAACCAGTCTTATACCAAGGGGTATCGTATTACCCAGTAACTGGGTTGTGTAGGTCAGATACGCAGTCGCTCCATGTAAAATACTGGTATTCAGCTGCATCCAGTTAGACTGGAAGCCGACCCTAATATAGTTGGGAAAAGGCTAGGCAGATAGAGGTATGAGGAACAGGGTGTAAAGTTCACTCATCCTCCATAGAAAAGGGTGGATCCTCCGAGCAACCGGGTGTTGTGTCTGATGCGCTACTGCCTGACAATTAATTTCGGGACGTTGTATATGTATACGCAAGTCGCGCGGTAAACTCTGATAGCGCGATGCAGGACTTTTGCGTGACGTCTGTCTGATGCGTAGTTCGCATGTGGCGATGTAGATGCCGCCACTACATAAATACTTAAATAAATAAGAAGCAAAGAATTGCCGGTAAAAATACTTGGTTGTACAAAAATAAATGTGAATTTATTACTGTCTGTATTTGCCAGGTAAAATCGATTCCGCTGCTATAATGTCCCATCCAACGAGAGACTCTACTTTAGATACAGGTGAAAAATAGAACCATAAAGTTATGTATCCCATAAGTATGGAATTTGCGAAGCTTTTTAGGGTTCCGTACCTCAAAAGGAAAAAACGGAACCCTTATAGGATCACTCGTGTGTCTGTCTGTCTCTGTCTGTCTGGCCGTCTGTCACAGCCAATTTGCTCCGAATCTAATGGACCGATTAAGTTGAAATTTGGTACACATATGTATTTCTGTGACCCAAACGCGGACGTGTAACGTAATAAATAAATTTTACCTTAGTCTCAAATGTATTTTTTTTATAATTTTAAAATAAACCATTTTAAAGTTATTTAAGAAAATAGACGAAAGTTGACCATTCCCCCATTTATTTCCTACAGTACTGAACCTAAAATTTTGTAAAAAATATAGAAAATAGTTCAATACCTATAGATTACAGGAAAACCTATAAGAAGTCGATGGTCTTAAAACAACATGGCAAATCTCTCAATATTGCGCGTACAAACTTAATTTATCCATAGTTAAACAAAAAGGATCCAACCCACATTAGGTGTAATGTTAACACCAGAAATAAGGACAAATTACGAGCTCCGTTTCACCGGCTTCATAAGGTTCATAACTCATTTGTTGGGCTTGGTATATCCTTTTATAACAAGTTACCCTCTTCTTTGCTAGATTTGCCCATCAATGCGTTTAAAGCTAAAGTAAAATCTAACCTTTGTTCGAAGGCATACTATTCTATCAACGATTACTTAAACGATAAGAATAGTTGGTCGCTGTGATTAACTCAAGAGAATGTTTATGTTCTTTCTCCAGAATTAGCTTATCTTCTGACAGGTTATATGAGTTCATATAATTATTTATTTTCTTTGACTGTAAAAGTCAATTTTATTAATTTTATTTTTATTTATCATTGACATAATCTACACATTACAATGTTTTTTTTATGAGTGGTATTGCAATATGTGGTTAGCTAGTGACCTCGAGAATTGATCATATTATTCTTGCCTGAGCAACCGGCAGCAAGTTCGTCATGCTCCCTTAGATATCACTGCTTGCGGTAGCGTCGGGGGTTGGGTTGCCTCCTTCCCTCAAATATGGCGCGGGGGGTGAGGACTGAACTCTGCGTTATGCTCGTGAACGGGTGCTGCTAGTGGTGACTGGTCGTCTTGCTGTCCTTGTTTTTGTTTTGTCAACTTTGTTTATTTTACTTCGATGGTCCTAGCTTATCATTTGAGACTTCGAGTTTCGGCTTCATATACAATCTTCATATATGTAAGTGGGCAAATCCTTTATCACTGGAGGCCTTTATTTAGGTATAAAGTTCTGCTTATGTTTTTAGTTTTGTATTTTTATTTCTGCTTGAATATAGCTTTCGATTATTTTTTTTTTTTTGGTATATTCGCGTGTACTAGCTTACTTATAGCAAATAAGTAATTTAATATTTTTGGTTGCGTAATGTACCTAAATTATTATGCGCATTGTTGTATAGATGCAATTTTTTTTAACTGAACAGGCGCCACTTTTTCTCCCCAGCTAAAGCACTAGGAAGTGGTGAAGGGCGAGCGTTTTGGGGGGCTGTCTAATGTAATTTTGACGTTCAAAAAGTGCTGATTCTCAGCCTAGTTTCAATAAATGACTTTTGATTTGATTTGAATGTGGGTTAGATCTTTTTCGTTTAACTATGAACATTTGTAGTTTGGTATGCATGGGAGAACATGTTTTTCAACTACAATGTTAAGTTTGTTCTTGGGATAAATTCATCCCAACTACGGAACCATTCATTGTGCGTGGTCCGACACGCTCTTGATCGGTTTTTCTATATTTATTAATCTTGTTAGGAAAATTCGTGGTATCTGTACCGCTAAGTGTACGAAAAGCAATGGGTTTTTAATGTGTGACGTAAGTACGTAACTAGTGCGACTTTCTAGTTTGAAACGCTAAGTAATAATTTGGAACTTTTTTTTAATTATATTTATCCGGTATTTTTATCATGAAGTTTACTATATATTAATATAATCACTTGTAAACAAACTGTAGGCACTATTTTACAACGTCTTATTTAGTTTCACATGTCCCGGTGTCTGTCTGTCTGTGATCGAATCTTGCAAGTTAAATTTGACCCACTTCCCGGTTTCCGATTGAGCAGAAATTTTACTTACATATGTAAATCGGACGACAATGCAATATTATTATGACATGGAGCTGATCTGATGATGGCCATGGGAACACAGAAATAAAACGATGCAAGTCAACGACAACCATGATGATGTTGCAACGATGATGAGTTTGGGCTCGTTTGATTCGTCGTGACAACGACTCTGGCCCTAGATGATATCCAGACTAATAAAAGCTTGTTTTTAATTTTTATTTTTTTAAGTAATACCTAGTGTACGAGTATTACTTTTAAAAAAATACTCTGAGATACCAACATGTTTACAAGAACAATTGAATGCACTGCCCCAAGGCTGTGGAGGTACCTGTACAAGAGGATTTATAATTTTTATTTGGTTAAACACAAACCAGTTTAAGAAACAAAATTGAATTTATGTGAAACTTTCATTTTTGGTGAATTCTCATTCGGGTTTATAGCATTCTAAAGTCGGTCACTTCTTATCATAAACTTGAATAATTAGCCCAGAAACCTTAGAAGTTGAGGATCAAGATGTGCCCTTGGACGCAGCCCTGATGACGTTTTTATACCTTTATTTACGTTGTTGTACCCCGATGACATCAATTGTACCTTTTGTAATAGATGGGGACTTGTCTTCTAGTATCGGTCAAGGCCTTACGTATACATTGCTTTACCGATGAGGCTCCGTGAACTGCACGTGGCGAAAATTTTAACCATGGTTACGTCCCCAGCTCCAATAGTAGTCATCAAGGCCACGTCAGACTATTGAGTCCTGCGTGATAGTGATTTGATTCACACGTAACGATGACTGTTAAGGATGTAGCTAAAGTAGGGCAAATAGTATCAGGCACTTAATTTTAGTAGCTTGCGGTGATTGGAAACGGAGCATTGTCTTTAGTACTTTTCAGTGACGCACTAGATAGAGAGTTACGTTTATTTGTGGTTGCAGTGTGACTAAATTAATGAATAGTGCATCTAAGGAAAAACCATGAAGAATGTTATACAACAATTTCGAATGCATCTAGTGTGAAATTACAGGATTTAAGTTACACTGCATGACATTAGTACCTATTTTTAACTGGCTTTCAAAAAGGAGGAGGTTATATGTTCGACTTCATGTTTTCTTTTTTTTTTAAGAGGAGTTCGTGGCTAAGTAATAACTGCCGCACGGGTCGATCCATCAGGTTAAACTACGCTTGCCGGGGTTGGTCCGTAGATGGATAGTCCTCCGTGCCTCGGAAAGCACGTTAAGCCATTGGTCCCGGCTGTCAATCGTGGATCTTTGGCAGTCGTTACGGTTTGTCAGAAGCCCGAAAGTCTGACAACCAGTCTTAAAAAGGGGAATCGTATTACCCAATAACTGGGTTGTGGAGGTCAGATAGGCAGTCGCTCCATGTAAAATACTGGTATTCAGCTGTATCCGGTTAGACTGGAAGCCGACCCCAACATAGTTGGGAAAAGGCTAGGCAGGTTGATTGATTTTGTTTTCTTTTTTTTTCTTGTTTGAAAGCTATTGACAGCTGAATGAAAGTAAAAACAGCGCCATCTACGCGGAAATAATTTTAGTTTTCTTCCCCATTGTGCAGCGATTTTGATTTTTTATTTTTTTTGTTTGAAAGGTTCTCGAGTTGGTCTCGTTGTCACGAAGTCAGAATCTGATGAGGGGATCCTATCGAGGGAAACCGTAAAATTTTATAGGCACACAGAGGTAGGTCGTATTGAAACGCATTAAATGCTAGGGTTTCGAAACGACATGTTTAAGTCACTTATTGATTTCCACTGTGAATTCATTAATAATTATGCAACATCTTTTGACATTTGAGAAATCTTATTTATTCGCCACTCTCCTTCCTTTGTTATACAACACACGAGATGCCTTAAAAAGCTTGTGAAAGTGGGTGTGTTTTTGTGATTTTTAGGGTTCCATAACTGTATGAAACCGTTAGTTTCTCAAAGAAAAGTCAATCAGTCAGTGTCTCAACGGAAAGTTCTCTTTTCAATACACTGGTATTGAAAAGAGAACTTTTGTGGCATAAAAATAAAAGAATTAGGTACAAATAATTAAATAAATCTTATACCGATTTAGTATTTAGTGTAAGATTATCCTAAATATTATAAATGCGAAAGTTTGAATGGATGGATGGAAGTTTGTTACTCAACGGATCTGGATGAAATTTGGCACAGAGATAGAGTATAGTCTGGAATAGCACATAGAATACTTTTTATCACTGTACGGTTTCCGTGAGATAATTTCCAACATACGCGCGGGCGACGCCGCTGGCAAAAGCTAGTAAATATAATAATTGTCTTAAGAGGATTGTGAAGCTGTAAATTTTCATACAAAAAGAGATAACGTTTTTCTTCCCGTAAACATAGTCTAATTTTCATAATTTTCATATTTTTTTGGAAGTGTTGTAGGTATAATAAAAATCTAGGTCCGTACGTTTTTATTATAAAGAAATATTGTATACAGTATAAGTTATTAGCATCTAAATATCTATATTTTTGACATAAAAAGGATGTTTTTATGTCAAAAATATAGATATTTTTATTTTTATTAAATTAAATTGATTTACTAAAAACTAAAAACGTACAGACCTAGATTAAAGTGTATTGAATGTAATGAGGTCAAAATTGTCTCATGTCGTAAAGGTTTAGGGGAGTAAAAACGTTATCGCCCGAAACAATATTTATGTAAATAATTGTATGAAATCTCGTAATTGCCTCCAAAAATCGCGCCGCGTATCGGCACTTCACAATCCTCTTAAGATTATAAATCATATATGAATTTGCTTTCACACATTTAATAAAAACAAGTTAGCAAATAATGCTGCAAAAATAAAATACGGTTTACACTATAAATTAACAGATTCTGGAAAACAAAAGTGGGACACGATCAGCTACTTTTTTGCTCTATAAAGTGTTAGTCTTAAATGGGTACGGAGCCCTCGATGCGCAACGTCCACTTGCACTTGACCAATATTTTTTAACGATAGTCAATTAATCAGCACAGTGCAAAAACGGAAGTCTTGCTCTTGGGAGATCGTCCGTTTGGTCAGATTGCTACATTTTAAATGAGTACCAAAATTCTGATTACACGTTTATCAGTTTTTTCGTTGAAAAAATCCTTCATTGATTTTTGTCGTGGTTTTAATACACAATAATAACAATATTAAGGAAGTATTTTTTCAGTTTCGAGGTAAAGAGAACCCAGGAAGAAGCTAATCTGCAAATAGAAGAAGAGGTATAACTTAAATAACGCACAACCTCTCAAGGGGTCATTGTACTCATCATAATGAACAACTTTTACTATGAGACCAAACTGAAATAGTAAAAAAAAACTGCTGTTCTCAAAACTTTAATGAGATAAGCGAACATAAATGCAGGGAACAGCTGATTATTTTTTCGCTATTTCAGGTTTGGTCCCATAGTAAAATTTGTTCATAATTTGTACAATGACCCCTTATGAGCTTTTGCGTTATTTAAGTTCCACCTTGTATAGGTTTCTGAATTATAGCTACATAGAACCTTATTACAAAACGAATTGAATTTGAATTTCTGAGATATCTCAGATATCTTAAGGGGGAAGCGCTAGAGTAGCCCGCGAAATTCAAATATTCTTACGTTTTTTTGCAATTTGCAGGTCACTGGCAGGTTGTACGTACGTATGTTAATAAATATATGACGGATGCTCAAGCGGCTGAGACACTTCGGGTCGCTGCTGCTCCGTCAACTGTTGATCCTCCATCATGGGTATGTACGTGTAGGTGTTTGAAAAATAATACTCTCAAATCAACGTACTTAATTTACTCCCAAACATAGCAACAAAACTTGACCATAAAAAATAATGATTACAATGATTAACACTGATTAAGGCAAATCATAATAATTGTTAAACTTGCATTGAGAGACAATGGATTTGTGCGTGTGCACTGCGTGACGATCGCCACTGCCGCCATGAGACTCACAACCCCATTCGGTGTTACCCGCTCTAAATTAAAAATACCCCTAAAGAAATAAATTCTAAACCGTAAATACTCGATTACAACTTTTAAAAAGTGTTACAATAAATCGACTAAATCATCACGCGCCGTCATATATGATTCGTGATGGTAACAAATATATATTTACAAAAGTATTATCATTAAAATTAGCAATACAACTCCTTAAGTTAGAATTGCCCTCAAACGTAATGATTTCATGAAATGGTCATTCTAAAGGGATACTTGGTGTTATAGGCTTGTATTGATGACTTTAATGATTATAATTCTGTAAATATATACTTGTTATGGTCGCGAATCATATTTTAAATCAACATACAATCTTGATCTACAAATAGCAAAAAACATAAGAATATTTTTAAATTTCGCTGGGTACCCTGGCGCTTTCACCTTAATAGAAAATTGACAACTCAGACTCGGCTAGTTTTGCTATGTGACAGAATTTGTTAATCTTTCGATCCCGCCTTATATATACGTAGGTAGTTACGGGTATATTGTTTTACGTGGCCACGAAATGAGGAAAATTAACAAATATACTTCGTACCTAGCTGCTGAGACAAACTGAAATAAAAGGTTAGATGAAAAAAGGGAAATAAATGCATAAAATTATCTCAAGGATATAGGTGAACGAACGGGATGTTCTTTGACATTTTAAATGATAATGGAAATATTTTTAGAATCTAAAATCTCGTTTGCAGACCCCGAATCACTTTAAAGTTTAAGAGGCCGTATACGAAATTTTGCCGATTACGCTGATTTACGTGATTTTACAGTTAAAATACTGTATTTCTATAAGTTTCAAAGCACACTGTGAAAGATTTATTTTATTTTTATTATTTAATTTTGACTAATCGACCTAAAACGCCGCGACTGTTTTGTGAACTTTTGCTGTAAGAGGTTTAGAATATCACATATTTACGAATAGTTATGACGTCAAAAGAATATAAAAAAAAAATCATATATTCTTCTAAAAGGCGCCTATATAATGAAATAATCAGTTTTTACCACTTTCATATAAATTTTTTTAGTAAAAATATTTAACTGAGTCATATTTTAGAGAAAATGGGCAAAGAATTGCTTTTGATTTCGGATACTTAGAACGTAAAGTTCATAAAATTAAAACACCAGAAATAAACTTCAGTTCAAAATCAATCAATTTTCTAAAAAAAAAGAACGAAAAATGTATAAATAAATGGCAATAAAAAATCTTTTAAAATAACCTAATTCCCGCATTATAATCGACTCACAATAAAAAGTCGCTCATTAATTAGATCATAATTAAAATTAATGATCTCTCATGTTGTCCATTAAAACTTAGAGAAAAACAGTAAGTACCTATTTGAACTCTCTGAATCACGTACTTATGTAAAATCACGTAAATCAGCAAAATCGGTAAAATTTTGTAAACGGCCTCTTAAAAAGCAGTTTTATGTGTTGTTAGGTAACCTACCTATTTTACATGTCAAAAATTTATTAAAATACGTATTATCATCAACTTTATTTCGGTTGCATCATAATAATACATTTACTTAAAACTTATACCACTAAGAATATCAGTGTCACAATATCAGTATCACAGTTTCCATACATAAAAATAATAAGTGGCACTTACGTTTTTTTTCGAGCATGTGAAGTAAGTGAACAGGAAAGCAGTGGAGTCAAGGCTTGCTAGTTATTTACCGGCTTGCCTTCTAGATAGTGGGCTAATGAATCGGGCCGCGTGCGCACCGTACGGATAAACAATGTTCGATTTAATACCTGGACTATTATAATTGTATGTACCTACATTTAATATTGTCCAGGTATAGTTTTATTTTTATTACAGGTGCTGTTTCGTCCGGGATGTTTTTCTTTTTGTTCTTACTTTAAGTGTTAAAATTAATGTTGCAACCTTTTGAAGTCGGGCATTCAGATCTGTGATATTAGTCCAGTGTCTTGAAAGTAATAAAATATCGCTTTATTATGTTTAGTGGCTTAAAAGTAATAAAATATCGCTAACCATCGTTTATGGCTAGTTTAAGTACTAACCCACGATCTAAGATTTATCAAGGTCATGTGAAACAACTGAAGCAAAAATCTTATTTTTTCACAAAACAACAAAACCAGTTTTACATTTCCAATGTAAAACAACAAGGACCATTAAAACTGACGTAGATACAAGAATCATCGCAAAAGTTCCCCTTTACAAATGCATTCAAGACGCGCAATCCATTTAAAAACAAACGAATGGCAAAAGGGCCAACATCGGTCAATGTGTACACGACTCTTAACGAAAATTTATTAACTGAGAGCCAAGAACAAATCCAGACGGAGTAATGAGTTAATGACCCACTTTCGACGTCTCATTGTGACAAGCAGTCTTTAGTATTTTTACCGCAGTGTTATAAAGGAAATAAAATATTTACTTATGACAATTTCGCAAAAACAATTTCATAGTTATAGAGCAATGAATATACTCACCATAGAGAGGTCCCACCATCAACAGATACAGTAGCAACACACAAAATATCTGAGTCCTGCCCCTAAACGCACGAGGCCTCACAGCCACCATCACAGTGTTGCCAACTAGTTCAAACACGTCCTTCAACACGTTCCGTTCCTTTACCTTCTCAGGAAGATTAAAACTCTTCACTTCATCAGAAGGCAACACATCCTCAAGTCTGAACACACCATATAAGAAGGATAAAGTGTATAAAGCTAACAGTAAAGAAAACACTCCATAATATCCCAAAGCACGTAACAATATACCACTCAAAGCAGTCCCAGTCGGCGTCCCCGCCGTCACACATATAGTAACGAGCCCCAGGCGGAATGTCCTATTTTCTATCGTAGTTCTATCGGCCATAAAACTAAACATTCCCATAAATATGATGATGTAGCCGCCAGTGAACGCCGCAGGCAATGCCTCGATTAAAGCTGTCGCTGTCAGTGACAATTCATTAAAAAAGTACGTAGCAAATAACAGTCCAACATTGCAAACAATCTCTCCTATAAATGGAAACAAAATGCATATTTTTCTCCTTTTGTACTTATCGCTCCAGGCTCCCACAAATAGCACCATTACCGCTGGTATGGCCGTCTGAAGAGGGAACTTCCATGCGACCACTCCTGCGACCAACGATTGTATTTCCTTATCCTCTTGATCCAGACCAGTCGTATTTCTTCTCGCGATGCGATCGCAAACGTCCGATCCATAATTTAAATTAACCCTGCAAGCTTTATCCAGGTGCATGTTCATTACAGCTAAAGAAGATATAGCGGTGCACAGCATGTAAATAAACAAACATGGCTCCACCGTGGTCTCGCAGAAAATACTCTTGACGTATTTTATGATCTTTTTGGATTGCTCCTTCCATGTCGTACATTTTTGGGAGCCTGTGAGACGTATGTTTGATCTGGTGAGCTCGTTGACGCTGCTAATGTTTTCAGTGCTCGTAATCATGTTCGCTTGGCGCCAGAAAAGTGAGAGTCAGTAAAAGTTCTCGGGCTCTCGGCTTATATCACACACTGCACTGTACGCCACCGGCACCCGACGGTGACTATACGTTTAATCCGTGGTTATTCGTCTGTAGTTTCCAAAAACCTGAGCAGTAAATGTCAGGTTGTAAAATTAAGCGCGATATGAGAGTGCGTCGCCGCATACGAGTCGCTCGCATCTCGCCGGTACGATAACACAGGTCTCACTGTCGACGACACCACTTTTAATAAATATGTAGCTCATTTATCTTGTACCTTGAGTTACGCACCGACCAACATTGTTCCGATAGCTCCACGACTCTGACGCTTAAATACCAATTAGTATAATCGTAACGGCTGTACAAACACCACTGGTACGGCAAACTCCTTATTTATTATTTTAATTTAAAGTTAAACAAATAACTGTAGAAAAAAAAATTAGTAAAATCGGTAGTCTCTCTCATTAAGAAATGTAGTATTGACTTATTTCGTCACAGATATTGTTAGCGCAGTAGTGGCGTAAACTCGAGGTTGTTCACCTGTTTATGATTCAATAACCATCTCAGCGAGTCATTTAGTGCTAAGCCGCCTATTTGGACGGTTTATGGAGATTTTTTTTAATCTAACGTCTCAACAGAGTCGTCAGCGTGCTTTTCTAATATTAACTGACTATCAATAGGGTTTCTCCCATGAATAAATCTCATTTCTGTCCTTTTCTGTATTGTCATATATACGTAATTTAATAAAGTTTCTTCAAAGTAATCCTAACATTCCTGGTTAAAGTCCACCAAATAAATGGATTTTATTTTTTACTATATAGATATCAGTCGCCTTCGATTGTATTTTGGACACCATTCACCATTCATATTTCAAAAACAAGTTGGCGAATATAAACCCATACTTATTTATTGCGTAATATTGGCTTAATTGCCAGTCCCATTAAATAAAAACAGTGTTTTATGTTGACTGGATAATAAATGATTATTAAATCGATACCAGTTCTTTTTTTTAATATTTTTACTTGGTATTATTGTCTTGTCAGATTTCATGGCTTGAGATATAAAATTGATCGTCTAAAAGTGTATTTATTTATTTGGTACACCAACAGCATTACTACGTACGAATCCATTAATAGTAAACAATAATAAAATAAAAGTGTTATTAAGTATGCCTATTACAGGTATACACCGCATCCAACATGAAGACAGCCACGTAATAGACACATAATAGAAAAAATAAACATACGATTAGAATACAAAATATTTTTATTATTTTATAGAAATGATGTTTAAAACCTATTGTTTCATAGACCAAACTGGGTAAAGCCCAGTCTCCTTTGCAAGAAAACATGAAAACCAATTGTCTGTTTTCAGTAGTTTACAGGTTTAAGGACAGCTTGCACACCCCCGATTTTGTGAACTAAAAATATGCGACATGCAATGGAACATGCTAAAAATTTTTTATCACAATAAAGTATCATTAGCATCATTACGCTTTTAGTAATTAATCTGTAAATATCATCATATCTCAGTCATCCACGGCCCATCCCCAGACTCCAAACTTTTCAGAACCCCGGCTACACCGGATGTGAGACCTCTTAAGAGCGCTATTGTTGCTCAGATTTGCTATCTAGGGCTTAAAAATCTTAGCGTACGGGGGGCTGAAAAGTTTTGAGCCTAGGGATGGGTGTTAAACTCCGAGACCGCATTAGGAACTCTATACTACATTCCAAAACATAAATAGCGGACGCTGGCCTCACAACTGTTTGACTAAAGTGGAACTGGGCTGGCCATATCTGTCGTATGTCGGAGCAGCAATACGCAAAAGCCACCACCAACTGCATAAAAATACGTTTCATAGTTTAGAAGAACAACGCAGTCTCACGATTTTGCTTTGAAGGTGCTTTTAAATATTTAGATATAGATTTATTATTATTTTATTGTAGTTAATAACATTGATATTGAGTATTTATTGTAGTATTTAATTAATCACAACACAACACACACACACACACACACATGTATGCTACAACATTTCTTTTAATTTATTATAAAACGGACACACACTTCTCTGTGTTTATTAAATTCTAGCGTATGGCACTCGTGGGTTGCAGCTGAAAATCAGCGTCAGGTGGTATACCTTGTGTTACCATCTGACATTATGCTGAGCTGAGGCCCTTTTGGCATTGCAATCATGTTTCCATAGTTTTAAGGTGTATTTATTTTATGCTGTAATGCCAATTAAACGCATTTTGCTTTCTTTTCTTTCTTTCTTTCTTTCAGTGGAACCCAAATAACAGGAAACGACTACGCGGCAGGCCCAGAGAGAGATGGCGGGGTGAGCTGGACTCCTTCTTAAAAGAGTGGCCCGCAATCGCAGTAGACCGGAATGGAAAGAAGGAAGGGAGGCCTTTCCCTACAGTGGGATAACACAGGCTTATAATAATAATAGTAATAAGTCTTGTAAATTTCAGAAAAAAACATTTTTACGATAAGAAATTTTGCGTCAGGCCCACTGTTATGGTAGGTATGTTTCTATTACCTCTACAGCCAATCGAAAACTTATGTATACCTTTCCTGAAAATACTGTATATGGGAAATCTTACTGAGAATTTACGATATGGAGATGGCACAAACAAGATTTGTCAAAAAGTTATTTCTTGTAACATTCAATCTTCACTATCTTTTCCTTGTAGAACGAACCTTTTAGTGGTTCCTTTTTTTTTCGTTGGTTTTGTGGTTGCAAGTGCTACCTGAGCATGAGGTTTTGGGTTCGATTCCCGGGTCGGGTAAAGTGTTATTGGATTTTTCAGTTCGGCCGATATTACAATGGCAAAATGTGGGTGCAGTTGTTATAGGTACATTTCTGCCTAACCCTTCGGGGAATATGGGCGTGACGTTATGTGTATTTTTATTTCAACACTAGTGGTCCACAAGTGTTGAAATAAAAATACACACACACACAGTAGTGGTGTTGGTTGGTGTTGATATGGGTTGCAGCAATAGCAATATATAGCATTTAAGTTATAGAGAAAGACAAGTAAAATATCGACAATTTAAGTCGATAGTCGTTTTGCTTGATAATTAATTTCCCTGGCTTTATATAAGCACTGACATAACAAACAAATATTATTTAGCCAACTGACATATCGAATGAATACTATATAATCAACACACATAAAACTAATATTATTTAGTCAACTAACATATCAAACGAATATTATTTAATCAACTGACATATCAGACAAATATTATTTAGTCAACTGACATATCAACCGAATATTATTTAGTCAACTGACATTATCAAACTAATATTATTTAATCAACTGACTTCTCGAACGAATATGATTTAGTCAACTGACATTATCACACTAATATTATTTAATCAACTGACTTATCGAAAGAATATTATTTAATCAACACACATATCAAACTTATATCATTTAGTCAACTGATATATCAAACGAATATTATTTAATCAACTGACTTATCAAACGAATATTATTTAGTCAACCCTTTGCGCAATCTGTACCCAGACATCCCAAATAAATGCAAGACTTTTAGATTAGTTTTCAATCCGGTGGGCACGTATGGAATGTCGATATGAATGCAAATACTCGACTCTTGCAGGTGAGAAATGCCAACAAGTACCTGTCAAAGGGAATCAACCGTTTAGGTTACAATTATCTATACCTGCCTAACCTTTTTCCAACTATGTTGGGGTCGCCTTCTAGTCTATCCAGATGCAACTGTATTTTACACGAAGCGACTGCCTATCTGACCTCCACAACCCAGTTACTGGGTAATACGATACAACTTAGTAACTACAGATACCACAACTGGTGGTCAGACTTTAGGGCTTCTGACCATCCATAACGACTCTCAAAGATCTACAAATAACAGCCGGGACCAACGGTTTAACGTGCTTTCCGAGGCGCGCAGAAATCTCGGCATGTAATATAGGTCACGGAACGACTTCAGCAAGCGAAGCTTACTTAACCTTGATAACCGACCCGTGTAACTGATATTTCTTAGCCACGAGCCCCTCTGATTACAATTACCTACAACATAACAAATTTAATTGTGAGATGTTTTTTTTATTTGTTTTGATAGAAGCCATAAAATTAGGACTTCATAGATGACTCCACCCTGGAGTTAAAGACGCTGTTCCACCAACGATGAGACACTTAATATCATGACCCGCGTGTCCTGTCGTCTGCATGTTACAGGAACTGATGGACGCTAGTGATGGCGCAACTTGTAGCTGAATTGAAGGCCGACTCCATTTAGTTCACATATAGATTGCCATTGAGTCGGGCTGAGTATTTAAGAGCCGCTCGGGTCGATTGATCAGGTTTAGCTTAACGTTTGCCGCGGCCGCTCCGTGGATGGGTGTTCATCTTTACATACCGAGACCCCCGTGCCTTGGAAAGCACGTTAAGCCGTTGGTCCCGGCTGTCATTTGTGGATGTTTGACAGTCGTTACGTGTTGTCAGAAGCCCGAAAGTCTGACAACCAGTCTTTCCAAGGGGCATCGTATTACCCAGTAACTGGGTTGTAGAGGTCAGATAGGCAGTCGCTACATGTAAAGTACTGGTATTCAGCTGCATCCGGTTAGACTGGAAGCAGACCCTAACATAGTTGGGAAAAGGCTAGGCAGATGATATATTGCCATTGACACGCTAAGAAGAGAAGAAACGCCTCTAACAGAACGCCCCGTTAATTTACTTAAGTGCCACCGCAAGTCGACGGGTTGTGGGTTCGATCCCGATCGGGCAAAGGGCTATTCATTAGGAATGTCAGAGCTAAAGAGTAGCCTAGTTTGAATTTGTGCCTGGTAAATGGAAAAACCTAGCAAAACAATCAGCAATTAAAATGTGGGTCTGCAAACCCTTTCAGGGTTTACAGTCACGTGAAGATATCTCTTTTATTTAATCACCACAGCCATAATTAAGTAGGTCCCTATGCAATATGTATATCCTACTATCCTAACTTTTTATTAATATTATAAATGCGAAAGTAAGTTTGTTTGTTACCTTTTCACGCCTAAACCACTCAACCGATCATCCCGAAATTTTGCATATACGTTGTCACATATACAAAAAACGGACACAGGGTATCTTTCATCCCGAAAAAAAGTACTGATCCCGAGGAAAACAACAATAACGTTCTTACGATAATAGATGGCGCCACGTGTCAAATTAAAATCATGATTGAATTATATTATTATAGAAACTTTAGTAGTGTGTTAAGAGATTTTTCCGCCAACCTTGCGGGCGAATCCGCGGGCAAAAGCCAGTAATATTATAAATGTAAAAGTTGGTGAAAATGTTTGGATGTTTGTTACTCAATCACGCAGGAACGGCTGAACAGATGTGGATAAAATTTAGCAGAAAGATAGATTATAGTCTGGAATAGCACACTTTTTATCCCGAAAAAATGTGCGGTTCCCGTGGGATAGTTTCCAACATCCACGCGGGCGAAGCCACTGGCAAAAGCTAGTAATAAAATAATACCAGCCTATTATTGTACCACTGCAGGGCAAAGGCTTCTTCTCATACAGAGAAGGCACGACATTGATCACCATGCTAGCTCAAGATGGGTTGCCGATTTTAGACTTATATCCTACTGTTAGTCTAGGTTTGCTCACTATATTTTAGACTTATATCCTACTATTAGTCCAGGTTTCCTCACTATATTTTAGACTTATATCCTACTGTTAGTCCAGGTTTCCTCACTATATTTTAGACTTATATCCTACTATTAGTCCAGGTTTCCTCACTATATTTTAGACTTATATCCTACTGTTAGTCTAGGTTTGCTCACTATATTTTAGACTTATATCCTACTATTAGTCCAGGTTTCCTCACTATATTTTAGACTTATATCCTACTGTTAGTCCAGGTTTCCTCACTATATTTTAGACTTATATCCTACTATTAGTCCAGGTTTCCTCACTATATTTTAGACTTATATCCTACTGTTAGTCCAGGTTTCCTCACTATATTTTTTCTTCACCGATGTCAGTAATTACCAAGATATGTATATGCATTATGCTTAAACGAATCTTTAATTCTGTCCCAGTTATTGGTAGCCTTGTAAGGGACTCAAATCCGTCGCGTATGATTTCATTTGTCACTCGGGACTGCAATAAGGAGAAATACATTCATAAATGAGATCAAGGCCGACGACTGAATCGTTACTTTCATTATTAGGTATTATTATTGGTGGCTCATGCACATTTTGTTCGGGTTCTTTTGTTTTCTTTTTTGTTTGTTTCGTGCGTGTTGCCGTGTTAAATGTGGCAGGAGACTAAGTTAACATTACATTTATTTATGTAGACTTAAAATTATGCGAAAGGGCCGCCCATCAACAAACCTATGTAGTCATAACCCTTTATATTGAAAAAAAAAATGTTTTAGAAAATATTTAGGAATATTGACTATATTCATCATCATGACATCATCATCATCATTGGCATCTTTGTTCCACCCATTGCTGAGTATAGGCCTCCTCCCTTTTGTGCCATGCTTCCCTGGTCCATGCGAAATGTCATCTCCTGCTTTTTTTACGCCTTCTTAATTATTTGGTGAGGTATGTAACCTCGATGCAACAATAAATACGAACGCTTTTCACTACATTCGAGGGTATTTTTCTTATGAACAATCGCTGGTTCATATGAAATTTGTCGGATTCATAATATTTTTGATTCTATGCAAAATAATGCCTTATACCTATGTATGGAGAATTCACTTTATTTAGTTTCAAACACTGAGGCTGAATCGTTTCTTTTATTGGGAAAAAATAACTACAGTAAATAGCAAAGCACAAGCCATAAAGGCACGCTTATTTAGAAACATAACATCACGTCTGTATTCCGTGAAAGGTTAGGCAGGGGTGCACCTATAACCTATTGTTTGTTTCTGAGAAATTCCTGATGGAGAAACCCAATAACTCTTTACCCGACCTGGGAATCGAACCCAGGACCTCATGCTCAGCAGTAGACCCATATAGCGCTAACGACCAGTACTTACATAACAGTACACCAACGAGGGAACCGCTTATTTATTCAGAAAATAAAAAAAAACGCAATATTTAACAATAATACATAACTTATTGAAATAAACGCAATTAATATACTTTCACATTTTCTAAGTTTATGCAAGATTTATCCGTTATAAAATAGAAAAAAAATAGGTCTATTTGTGAGATAGAGTCACATTACCATCTTAATAATGTAATGATGAACAATCGAAAAATATTTAAAAAGTTGCTACAAAAATAAAGGAGTAAGTAGTTGGTAACTTGAGACGTTTTGCCGGTGACTGCATGCGACATGCAGATCGAAGGAAATCCTTAAATAAATCAACGAACGATGAAGTTAAAGGAAAAACTACGTAGGATCAGCCAGTTAATATTTACAAGTATCCAGTAGGCGATTAACATCAGATATAGGTACCTGTCAAGTGTGAGGAAATGTTAAATTATTATAATTAACAAACTCGATATCGGGGCTAGAGAATGTATGCAATATTTCAACACTCATAATAGTACCTAAGTAAAACTTGGTTTCGATGGCATACCTTCATTATCCGAGGCTGTTATTTTCTTTTTTACAAGGTTTAATTGTAGCTGTTGGATATTCCAGACCTTTCGTAGCACCATTTTATGTAGCTAACACAGTTAATGTTGCTACAGCTTGAGATAAAAAAAAAACTCCATGCTTATTATCTTCCTACCCTGAGTTCCCTACCTCTCATGTCAGGTGGGATCAATGCAACGTTTGTTTTCTTCCATTCTACCCTGTCAGCCGTCACTCATTTATTCACACCTTTTCTACATAATCCATCTATACAGTATGTTAACCAACAGAGGGCGTTCCCGTTAACCCGCAATAGTATAGCATCCATACATGCTAAAAAAAATATTACCATTCGAAAACAAAATGGTTTTTATTTCTTTTTTAATATTAAAATATTCACTAAAATATTCAAAAAAAATATAAAAATATTCACTAAAAATAAAAACTAAATTGCGATGTTTCCGTCCTTCAAGTACGCGTGTACAGAGTGTTTCTTTTACGTATCAATTTAACATTTTTAGTGAATATTTTAATATTAAAAAAAATAAAAACCATTTTGTTTTCGAATGGTAATATTTTTTTTAGCATGTATGGATGCTATACTATTGCGGGTTAACGGGAACGCCCTCTGTTGGTTAACATACTGTATATTCTTTGGTCTTCCTCTCCCTCTCCATCCTATTTCCCCTGTAACTTGAAGGGCATCCATGGGTCACAAGTTGTTCCTGTAACCACAATTAGATGCTACTCCTTGTTAATTGTAAATGTAGACATTCAATATTTCCTGCGATCTCCTGCTTATTTTCTCCTTCTTAATTGTATCTATTGTAATTATTTGGTGAAGTATGTAACCTCTATTCAACAGTTTTAATGGCACTGAAATGTGTGCAGTCTATCCTCGATCGGCCTCCTAGGGGCCGGTAGCAATAGAATTTTAATTGTGTCTCATAACTGAAGGCATACACAGGACCTATCTATTCTCCATAGTAGCAGTTGGTAACTTAAGACTAACTTCGTAGGAATGGGAGATCTCTTGTTTGTACAAAGGGCATTAAATGTCGCCTTGTGGCAGTCATTAAGGATGCATTTGAACTAGGACAGATAGATAGAATTATTACTACTTAATTACGGTTTTACGCTTGCCTAGGTAGTTAATATAGCTACCATAGAATAAAACTACAAGTACCTAGTTGGGGTTTTTAACGATGTACTTTTAAGTAGTTTTAAATGTACGTACGATATTAGTGTACTTCGTAGGTACTTATTACGAAAATACATAAGTTACCATTTGAGGAGCTCGTGGCCAAATAATAACAGCTGCACGGGTCGATCCATCAAGTTAAGCTACGTTTGCCGGGGGATGGGTGACCATCTCTTCATACCGAGACTCCTCCGTGCCTCGGAAAGCACGTTAAGCCGTTGGCCCCGGCTGTCATTCGTGGATCTTTGACAGTCGTTACGGGTCGTCAGAAGCCCGAAAGTCTTACAACCAGTCTTACCAAGGAGTATCGTATTACCTAGTAACTGGGTTGTGGAGGTCAGATAGGCAGTCGCTCTATGTAAAATACTAGTATTTAGCTGCATCCGGTTAGAATGGAAGCCAACCCCAACATAGTTGGGAAAAGGCTAGGCAGATTAATTGATAAGTTACCATTTATAATTATGCTGTTCACTGACAATTATAATTATGAGAATAAAGACAGCCCATTCATCGAATGCATTCTGCTCAGCCTTTTCCAACTGTATTGGGTTGGAAGTGTTAAAGAGACGGATATAGGACACCTAGCTCGGCATTAGCTCTGTAACCGCTTGACTTGATAGTGTTTTGATGAATTCTTTCTAGCTGAGTTTGCACAATTTCTTCCAATTTCCATCATCTGCCTAGCATTTCCTAACTATGTTGGGATCGGCTTCCAGTCTTACCGGATGCAGCTGAATACCAGTATTTAACATGGAGCGACTGAATATCGGACCTCCACAATCCAGTTACAGGGTAACAGGCTGGCCTTTGGTAAGACTGATTGCCAAACTTTTGGGCTTCTGACGACGCGTAACGACTATGACTCAGAATTCTACATAATCATTCAGACTCAATTGAATAATTTGTTTAACGAGGCGGCCATTTCAAACGCCTTTCGTCCCGAACATAGCAAGTGAAGTTGTATTAAATTGCTATTATAGTTTTAAGCAACATTGCTCAGTCTGTTATCCTAGGCACATATTAATACAGATGGGACACTCCGCAAAATCATTTAAATAAAAAGCGCCTCTTGCTACGACACAATAAAGTGCAATTCAGGTCGCACAAGGCTTATTACCTACAGTTATAATCACCTACAAGTTGCCTCTCTTTCTGACGCGTAATTCGTACCTATACCTTCTGATCGCGGCAGTCCTACTGAACTGGCCCAATGAGATAGGCCCGCCGCGTACTTGTAGCTTCATACCTAAACGGCGGAGTGTCCCATCTGTATTAATCTGTGGTCAAGGTATAAATTCTTAAACTTCAGCCAACCAAAATGCACACCTTTCCTTGTGCAACTGCATTTAATAAATGAATAAGGTTTTCTTAGACGCATTTTGTCGCGGTTTCGTTATGAACTTACATTTGAAAAAAATTGCTTGAATTTTAAAAAGGTGGAGGTTATGTTCGTCTGTATGTGTTTTTTCTTCTCCGTCAATTGTATAGCGATTTTAAAATTCTTTTTTTTTTTGTTTGAAAGAGTAGGTATGCTCTCGAGGTGGTCCCATTGTCACCAAGTCAGAATCTGAGGAGGGGAACCCATGGAAATCGAGGGATATCCTCAAATTTTATAGGCACTTTTAGCGATTTGGGTATTTTTTATAATAACTCGTGCGTTTGCTCTAGGAAAGCACTATTTGGTGAAGTGGAACTTCTAGTGGATGAAGACCACAAATGGCCACCGGAACTACTCAATAATAAGTATTTCACGAGTTGCGCTTCGATTGCTTTAATATGGTTGTCAAGCAAGTTATGCTCGTCACAATGCATATGCTAAAGTGGAGCTAATGGTGACAGCATCAGCTCCAGTTCTCTTGGCTCTTACCAGGAGAACTCCTCAAGAATTAACGTCCCTGGATCGGGAAACGCAATATTTTGTAAAAGGTGATTAGAAGTTGACATTAGGCTATTGTAACTTAGATAACATGACCCACAAAAAAGTATTTTTTTTTACGTGTCTTTGGATCTGTACTTTAGGTTTTTGACACCGGCTTCCAAAATTAAAGTTATTTTTCACTTTGTAGAGTTTATTTTTTTTTTTTGGAAGTCGGTTGTTTTTTTTTTTCTGTAAAAACTTGTTTCTTAGTTCCTTTCCAATCTTGCTCTACGACCATCATTTATAGCTGAAACAGAATGTTACAGTGAACCGCACGTCAGTGGTAACACTTTGACCTTGAGCTGGCCTAGCATGAGCAGTGGTGGCACAGTGGTGGCGGCCCCGACTTACGTGTAGGTCGTGGGTTCGAACCCAGGCAGCCACATTAGTTTCTGTAATTTATTTCATCACCAGCAACACTGCTCTCACAACGAGGAACGAAAATATCGTGAGGAAAAGGGCATGTCCTAGAACCAAAAATTTGAAGACATGTGATATCCCGAACCCGCACCAGGGCCCACGTTCTGGATCCCTCTCACAGGGAGGAGGCCCCAGCAGTGGGAACGTCATATTATACATGGCCTAGCGTATTACGGAGTTTCAATAGTATACGAGGTCAGCTTATACTGGTTTTACGATTATGAAGACAGATTTTAAAATTGTTCCTATGATTGCATAAATTAGATCTGGATTTGGTACAAACTTGTTTATTTACAGCATTTCATGCCTTATTCAACAACATGGAACATTTTGCAAATTCAGCTCTAACCATTCTTAACCCATTTCAAAGAATGTACCTATCCAATTACCAATCAGTCTGTATTAGCATTAAAAATTCAATTTCAATGTATTCATTAGCTTCCTAATTATGATAATTAATGACATTTCGCTGTACTAAATATAAATACATGTTGGCAACATTTCCGGAATTTGCATAGAGCTTCTGAAATTAAATTTCCACGGGCGTATCTGTTTTTGTTCCAGCAGTACAAGCAGGATTTTAGCGTTCGATTTCATTTATATTTGAAACAACTCTCTAAGATAATTCAACAAAAGCTATAAGCTTCATAATAGATAATTATGTTCAAGAAATTCGTGTTTGTTGGACAAACGATTTTTTCCAACTATTACACCAACGCAATAAGGTCTATTGAAATTGACAAAACGTCTGCGAGTGTGTTACGATACACACGTTAAATTTATAACACCCGTCTGTTTCCGTCGGGGGTTAAAAATGTTTATTAATATAAAACCATTTGCTCAATTAAGTTGAAGTTAAATTCATGACGTATTTGTTTTACTAACTAGCCTATTGCGTGCATAGGAAGAGAGCTGAAGACTAAGCATCAATCAATCAGCCTAGTCTTTTCCCAACTATGTTGGAGTCGGCAGACAGTCTAACCGGATGCAGCTAAATACCAGTATTTTACATAGAGCGACTGCCTATCTGACCTCCACAACCCAGTTACTAGGTAATACGATACTCCTTGGTAAGACTGGTTGTAAGACTTTCGGGCTTCTGACGACCCGTAACGACTGTCAAAGATCCAGGTATGACAGCCGGGACCAACGGCTTAACGTGCGTTCCAAAGCATGGAGGGGTCTCGGTATGTTAAGATGGTCACCCATCCACGGACCAACCCTGGCAAGCGTGGCTTAACCTGATGGACCGACCCGTGCGGCTGTTATAAATAAGGGTGCAAGAAATACTTGAAAAACTATCAGGTGACCGGAAAAATATTGCACAAGAAATTGTAAATTACTAGAATTTTCCGGAATATTTAGTACTGATCTGGGATACGTAAGAATATTGTAGAAGGTTCTCGAAGCTATCACATCGAGGGTATATAAAGGCACGCTAGTGAGGATTCGGTTAGTTTGTGAAAATGATTAGTGAACATCAACTTCGAACGATCATCTTTTACGAGTGGCGTCAGGGACACAACGTGAGTGTGGCTACCGCTAACATCAGCAAAGTGTTCGGTGAAGGTGTTGTATCGCGATGGAAGATAAGCCGCTGGTTTGCTCGCTTTGCATCACAGTTGTATGTTGAATAAAGTATGATTTGCGGCCGTAACAAATATGTATTTACAGAATTCTAATCATTAGAATACAACTTCCTAAGTTAGTATAATCCTCAAATGTCAAGATTTCATGAAGTAGTCATTCAATAGGAAAACCTGGTTTTAAAGAGTTGTATTGTTCACTTTAATGATTATAATTATGTAAATACATACTTTTTGCGGCCGCGAATTACATTTTTATCAACGTACAACTGAATACTGACTTGTAAATTGAAAAAAACGTAAGAAAATTTGAGTTTCGCGGGCTACTTTGACGCTTTTGCCTTAATGTCACCTTATTACGAGTATAATCAAAACATAACTAGAGTAAATGCGTAACACACTCATAATCCCGATGCCATTCATTTAGACAGTTCAATAATATTCATTGCGGTATTGACCTTGTCGAACAGACGATTTTTTCAAACTAAGAATCAATGGGTTAAGAATTTCCTTATATTTTTATTATTTATTATTCTTATTTTATGATTCTGATAGTAAGTGTGTAAAGCAACTGATGCAGGTTCATAAACACTGAATTATTTAGTCACTAGCTTCTGCCGGCGTATTCGTCTGCGTGTTTTACATGAAACATATCCCATGGTACTCGGCAATAGCGTAGCTTTCTATCCGTGAGAATTTTTTAAATCGGATGACTAGTTTCAGAGATTAGGCCCTACATACAAAGTCACACTTTATAATAAGTAGTAATAGACAGGCCCGTTGGCGTGGTTGGTTAAGATACCACCTATCATGCCGCAGGTCGTGGGTTCGATTCCCATCCAGGACAAACATTTGTGTGCATGAACATGTCTGTTTGTTCTGAGTCTGGATGTAATTATCTATATAAGTATGTATTTACAAAAAAAAGTAGTATAATATGTAGTATATCAGTTATCTGGTTTCCATAGTACAAGCTCTGCTTAGTTTGGGATCAGATGACTGTGTGTGAATAATGTCCCAGGATATTATATTATAATAGGTTGGGGAAAAAGTTTCTTCGCATTTTTTAAGAAAATTTAAAACATTTTTTAATATAGTTTATTTACATTTAACTAAAGTATGTAGGTACCATTTTGTTCGATAACTTTTTGCCATCTTGTAGGTAGGGACATGATCCCATTGCTATAGAAATTTTGGGACTTCTGGTCAAAATACCGCGACAAGTGGTTTTGGCAGTCCTCTCGTGATGTTAACCTGACACTGCCTAAAGAATTCTGAAGAGACCGAAACAGGTGGAAATCTGAAGGTGCAAGGTCAGGACTATACGGCGGATGCATTAACACCTCCCAGCCAAACTCTCTTAATTTTTGCTGAGTGGCTAAAGACGTGTGAGGTCTAGCGTTATCATGATGAAAAACCACACCCCTTCTGTTGATTAATTCCGGCCGCTTTCTCTCAACTTCTTGCTTTAATCTCATCAGTTGTTCGCAGTAGTGTTCAGAATCGATGGTCCTGCCTGGTGGTAACAGCTCATAATGAATAATGCCCTTCCAATCCCACCACACACACAGCATCACCTTGTTGCGAGTTAACCCGGGTTTCGCCACAGTCTGTGAAGCCTGACCGGCCTTTGACGACGACCTTTTTCGCACGTTCTTGTCATACGTGATCGAATTTTCATCACCAGTTATCAGCTTCTTCAAAAATGGTTCGGTTTCATTACGTCGTAATAAAGAATCACAAATGAGTACACGGTTCATTAGGTTTCTTTCAGTGAGCTCGTGAGGTACCCAAATGTCAAGCTTTTATGTGTACCCAGTTTTTTTCAAATGTGCCAAAACTGTATTGTGGTCAATTTCCAGGTCTTCAGCTACGTCGTAACTACTGATATGCCGTTCTTGCTCCACTTTTTCAAAAATGGCATCCATTTTACGTGCGTGACGTGCATCTTTGACATCAAAATTTCCGGATTGAAAACGCTTAAACCAAAGGAGAAGTTGCAACTTCCATAGAAAATTACCCCACGTCCGACAGATGAGAAAAATATCTCAAAAAATAGATAAAAATAAGTATTAATAAATTGCATACCTTCTATTGTCATCGTTACTGGCTATCACATTTAAAAATTGCTCCAAATATTATTTCAGGCGCAGTATTACTTATATTAAAAATATTTTACTTTCAATCATGCAATAACTCTAACGACCATAAAAAAGTGAAATAAAGATGACATAAAGATTAAAGAAAGCAACATCTGTGACATTCTTAATTCATTTGTTACAAGGAAGGTGTGAAGAAAAAAATTAAAATACAAATAGAAAAAAATTAAAAACTTATTTAATGCGCTGGGTGGCTAAAAACATCTTCATATCTCGCCCAACCAAGACAATACGAAATAGTCACTACATGGGCGCAGACTCCCAGTGTCCTGCGCCCATGTATACATGTACAACAATATTCTTTTATCGCATATCGGGAGATATGCGATAAAAGAATATTGTTCAACTCTGCAATTATATAATATATCCGTCCGGTATATTTTACACCGGACATGTGGTGACTGAATCTTACATCTAATGAGGGCGTTATTTTCTTCGTTGTTAATATTTATTTCTTCTGGATGTCTGTAAAATTCAATTTTAAACACACCAGTTCTATTAATATGTTCAGAGCAGTATGACCGTGCTATTTTCGGATTAGAGGAACCAACTGATTTTTATTTTATTTTTTTTATTTGTGATGGGTTTGCTCTTGACTCTAGTCTAGGTCAGAGGTGACAGAGACAAAGTCGACGATGGAGTGAGCTTACCCAGAAGAAGCCTGTTCACTCTAACTTTGAAGAGATTAGGGTTGTATGCGTTCGGAAACACAGACGCAGGTAGTGAGTTCCACTCCTTTGCTGTGCGCATTATAAAAGACATTTGGAAGCGCTTAGTGCGAATTAGTGGAATAGCAACTAGGTAGGGATGGTCACTGGCAGTGCGTCTACATAACCGATGGTAGAAGGGGGCCGATGGAATGAGGTCGTGGAGTTCTCGGGCACGCTCTCCGAAGTACAATCTGTAGAAGACCGACAAGCAGGCAACCTTGCGGCGATGAGTCAAGCTATGAAGCTTGGCATCCACCAGTTTTACGTCGCCAATAAGTATATACTATGTCTTAATATACTAGCTGTTGCCAAATGTATGTCGGAAATTATCCCACGGGAACCTTCTACCGGGATGAAAAGTATCATATGTCTTAATATACTAGCTGTTGCCAGCGTGAATGTCGGAAATTATCCCACGGGAACCTTCTACCGGGATAAAAAGTATCCTATGTCTTAATATACTAGCTGTTGCCCGCGTGTATGTCGGAAATTATCCCACGGGAACCTTCTACCGGGATGAAAAGTATCCTATGTCTTAATATACTAGCTGTTGCCCGCGTGTATGTCGGAAATTATCCCACGGGAACCTTCTACCGGGATGAAAAGTATCCTATGTCTTAATATACTAGCTGTTGCCAGCGGCTTCGCCCGCGTGTATGTCGGAAATTATCCCACGGGAACCTTCTACCAGGATGAAAAGTATCCTATGTCTTAATATACTAGCTGTTGCCAGCGGCTTCGCCCGCGTGTATGTCGGAAATTATCCCACGGGAACCTTCTACCGGGATGAAAAGTATCCTATGTCTTAACATACTAGCTGTTGCCCGCGTGTATGTCGGAAATTATCCCACGGGAACCTTCTACCGGGATGAAAAGTATCCTATGTTTTAATATAATAGCTGTTTCCCGCGGCTTCTCCCGCGTGTATGTCGGAAATTATCCCACGGGAATCTTCTACCGGGATGAAAAGTATCCTATGTCTTAATATACTAGCTGTTGCCCGCGTGTATGTCGGAAATTATCCCACGTATACCTTCTACCGGGATAAAAAGTATCCTATGTCTTAATATACTAGCTGTTGCCAGCGGCTTCGCCCGCGTGTATGTCGGAAATTATCCCACGGGAACCTTCTACCGGGATGAAAAGTATCTTATTTCTTAATATACTAGCTGTTGCCTGCGGCTATGTCGGAAATTATCGCACGGGAACCTTCTACCGGGATGAAAAGTATCCTATGTCTTAATATACTAGCTGTTGCCCGCGTGTATGTCGGAAATTATCCCACGGGAACCTTCTACCGGGATGAAAAGTATCCTATGTCTTAATATACTAGCTGTTGCCAGCGGCTTCGCCCGCGTGTATGTCGGAAATTATCCCACGGGAACCTTCTACCGGGATGAAAAGTATCCTATGTCTTAATATACTAGCTGTTGCCCGCGTGTATGTCGGAAATTATCCCACAAGAACCTTCTACCGGGATGAAAAGTATCCTATGTCTTAATATACTAGCTGTTGCCAGCGGCTTCGCCCGCGTGTATGTCGGAAATTATCCCACGGGAACCTTCTACCGGGATGAAAAGTATCCTATGTCTTAATATACTAGCTGTTGCCCGCGTGTATGTCGGAAATTATCCCACGGGAACCTTCTACCGGGATAAAAAGTATCCTATGTCTTAATATGCTAGCTGTTGCCCGCGTGTATGTCGGAAATTATCCCACGGGAACCTTCTACCGGGATGAAAAGTATCCTATGTCTTAATATACTAGCTGTTGCCAGCGGCTTCGCCCGCGTGTATGTCGGAAATTATCCCACGGGAACCTTCTACCGGGATAAAAAGTATCCTATGTCTTAATATACTAGCTGTTGCCCGCGTGTATGTCGGAAATTATCCCACGGGAACCTTCTACCGGGATGAAAAGTATCCTATGTCTTAATATCCTAGCTGTTGCCAGCGTGTTTGTCGGAAATTATCCCACGGGAACCTTCTACCGGGATGAAAAGTATCCTATGTCTTAATATACTAGCTGTTGCCCGCGTGCATGTCGGAAATTATCCCACGGGAACCTTCTACCGGGATAAAAAGTATCCTATGTCTTAATATACTAGCTGTTGCCAGCGTCTTCGCCCGCGTGTATGTCGGAAATTATCCCACGGGAACCTTCTACCGGGATGAAAAGTATCCTATGTCTTAATATACTAGCTGTTGCCCGCGTGTATGTCGGAAATTATCCCACGGGAACCTTCTACCGGGATGAAAAGTATCCTATGTCTTAATATAATAGCTGTTTCCCGCGGCTTCTCCCGCGTGTATGTCGGAAATTATCCCACGGGAACCTTCTACCGGGATGAAAAGTATCCTATGTCTTAATATACTAGCTGTTGCCCGCGTGTATGTCGGAAATTATCCCACGTATACCTTCTACCGGGATGAAAAGTATCCTATGTCTTAATATACTAGCTGTTGCCAGCGTGTATGTCGGAAATTATCCCACGGGAACCTTCTACCGGGATGAAAAGTATCTTATTTCTTAATATACTAGCTGTTCCCCGCGGCTATGTCGGAAATTATCGCACGGGAACCTTCTACCGGGATGAAAAGTATCCTATGTCTTAATATACTAGCTGTTGCCCGCGTGTATGTCGGAAATTATCCCACGGGAACCTTCTACCGGGATGAAAAGTATCCTATGTCTTAATATACTAGCTGTTGCCCGCGTGTATGTCGGAAATTATCCCACGGGAACCTTCTACCGGGATGAAAAGTATCCTATGTCTTAATATACTAGCTGTTGCCAGCGGCTTCGCCCGCGTGTATGTCGGAAATTATCCCACGGGAACCTTCTACCGGGATGAAAAGTATCCTATGTCTTAATATACTAGCTGTTGCCCGCGTGTATGTCGGAAATTATCCCACGGGAACCTTCTACCGGGATGAAAAGTATCCTATGTCTTAATATACTAGCTGTTGCCAGCGGCTTCGCCCGCGTGTATGTCGGAAATTATCCCACGGGAACCTTCTACCGGGATGAAAAGTATCCTATGTCTTAATATACTAGCTGTTGTTCGCGGCTATGTCGGAAATTATCCCACGGGAACCTTCTACCGGGATAAAAAGTATCCTATGTCTTAATATACTAGCTGTTGCCCGCGTGTATGTCGGAAATTATCCCACGGGAACCTTCTACCGGGATGAAAAGTATCCTATGTCTTAATATACTAGCTGTTGCCCGCGTGTATGTCGGAAATTACCCCACGGGAACCTTCTACCGGGATGAAAAGTATCCTATGTCTTAATATACTAGCTGTTGCCAGCGGCTTCGCCCGCGTGTATGTCGGAAATTATCCCACGGGAACCTTGTACCGGGATGAAAAGTATCCTATGTCTTAATATACTAGCTGTTGCCAGCGTGTATGTCGGAAATTATCCCACGGGAACCTTCTACCGGGATGAAAAGTATCCTATGTCTTAATATACTAGCTGTTGCCCGCGTGTATGTCGGAAATTATCCCACGGGAACCTTCTACCGGGATGAAAAGTATCCTATGTCTTAATATACTAGCTGTTGCCAGCGACTTCTCCCGCGTGTATGTTGGAAATTATCCCACGGGAACCTTCTACCGGGATGAAAAGTATCCTATGTCTTAATATACTAGCTGTTGCCAGCGACTTCTCCCGCGTGTATGTCGGAAATTATCCCACGGGAACCTTCTACCGGGATGAAAAGTATCCTATGTCTTAATATACTAGCTGTTGCCTGCGTGTATGTCGGAAATTATCCCACGGGAACCTTCTACCGGGATGAAAAGTATCCTATGTCTTAATATACTAGCTGTTGCCCGCGTGTATGTCGGAAATTATCCCACAGGAACCTTCTACCGGGATGAAAAGTATCCTATGTCTTAATATATGAGCTGTTGCCCGCGTGTATGTCGGAAATTATCCCACGGGAACCTTCTACCGGGATGAAAAGTATCCTATGTCTTAATATACTAGCTGTTGCCAGCGGCTTCTCCCGCGTGTATGTCGGAAATTATCCCACGGGAACCTTCTACCGGGATGAAAAGTATCCTATGTCTTAATATACTAGCTGTTGCCCGCGTGTATGTCGGAAATTATCCCACGGGAACTTTCTACCGGGATGAAAAGTATCCTATGTCTTAATATACTAGCTGTTGCCAGCGGCTTCGCCCGCGTGTATGTCGGAAATTATCCCACGGGAACCTTCTACCGGGATGAAAAGTATCCTATGTCTTAATATACTAGCTGTTGCCAGCGTGTATGTCGGAAATTATCCCACGGGAACCTTCTACCGGGATGAAAAGTATCCTATGTCTTAATATACTAGCTGTTGCCAGCGGCTTCTCCCGCGTGTATGTCCGAAATTATCCCACGGGAACCTTCTACCGGGATGAAAAGTATCCTATGTCTTAATATACTAGCTGTTGCCAGCGACTTCTCCCGCGTGTATGTTGGAAATTATCCCACGGGAACCTTCTACCGGGATGAAAAGTATCCTATGTCTCAATATACTAGCTGTTGCCAGCGGCTTCTCCCGCGTGTATGTCGGAAATTATCCCACGGGAACCTTCTACCGGGATGAAAAGTATCCTATGTCTTAATATACTAGCTGTTGCCCTCGTGTATGTCGGAAATTATCCCACGGGAACCTTCTACCGGGATGAAAAGTATCCTATGTCTTAATATACTAGCTGTTGCCCGCGTGTATGTCGGAAATTATCTCACGGGAACCTTCTACCGGGATGAAAAGTATCCTATGTCTTAATATACTAGCTGTTGCCCGCGTGTATGTCGGAAATTATCTCACGGGAACCTTCTACCGGGATGAAAGTATCCCGCGGGAACCTTCTACCGGGATGAAAGTATCCTATGTCTTAATATACTAGCTGTTGCCCGCGGCTTCGCCCGCGTGTATGTCGGAAATTATCCCGCGGGAACCTTCTTCCGGGATGAAAGTATCCCGCGGGAACCTTCTTCCGGGATGAAAGTATCCCACGGGAACCTTCTACCGGGATAAAAGTATTCCGCGGGAACCTTCTACCGGGATGAAAGTATCCCGCGGGAAGCTTCTACCGGGATGAAAGTATCCCGCGGGAACCTTCTTCCGGGATAAAAGTATCCCGCGGGAACCTTCTACCGGGATGAAATTATCCCGCGGGAACCTCCTACCGGGATGAATGTATCCCGCGGGAACCTTCTACCGGGATGAAAGTATCCCGCGGGAACCTTCTTCTGGGATGAAAGTATCCCGCGGGAACCTTCTTCCGGGATGAAAGTATCCCGTGGTAACCTTCTACCGGGATGAAAGTATCCCGCGGGAACCTTCTTCCGGGATGAAAGTATCCCGCAGGAACCTTCTACCGGGATGAAATTATCCCGCGGGAACCTTCTACCGGGATGAAAGTGTCCTATGTCTAAATATACTAGCTGTTGCCCGCGGCTTCGTCCGCGTGTATGTCGGAAAGTATCCCGCGGGAACCTTCTTCCGGGATAAAAGTATCCCGCGGGAACCTTCTACCGGGATGAAAGTATCCCGCGGGAACCTTCTACCTGGATGAAAGTATCCTATGTCTTAATATACTAGCTGTTGCCAGCGTGTATGTCGGAAATTATCCCACGGGAACCTTCTACCGGGATGAAAAGTATCCTATGTCTTAATATACTAGCTGTTGCCCGCGTGTATGTCGGAAATTATCCCACGGGAACCTTCTACCTGTATGAAAAGTATCCTATGTCTTAATATACTAGCTGTTGCCAGCGTGTATGTCGAAAATTATCCCACGGGAACCTTCTACCGGGATGAAAAGTATCCTATGTCTTAATATACTAGCTGTTGCCAGCGGCTTCGCCCGCGTGTATGTCGGAAATTATCCCACGGGAACCTTCTACCGGGATGAAAAGTATCCTATGTCTTAATATACTAGCTGTTGCCCGCGTGTATGTCGGAAATTATCCCACGGGAACCTTCTACCGGGATGAAAAGTATCCTATGTCTTAATATACTAGCTGTTGCCCGCGTGTATGTCGGAAATTATCCCACGGGAACCTTCTACCGGGATGAAAAGTATCCTATGTCTTAATATACTAGCTGTTTCCCGCGGCTTCTCCCGCGTGTATGTCGGAAATTATCCCACGGGAACCTTCTACCGGGATGAAAAGTATCCTATGTCTTAATATACTAGCTGTTGCCCGCGTGTATGTCGGAAATTATCCCACGGGAACCTTCTACCGGGATGAAAAGTATCCTGTGTCTTAATATAATAGCTGTTTCCCGCGGCTTCTCCCGCGTGTATGTCGGAAATTATCCCACGGGAACCTTCTACCGGGATGAAAAGTATCCTATGTCTTAATATACTAGCTGTTGCCCGCGTGTATGTCGGAAATTATCCCACGTATACCTTCTACCGGGATAAAAAGTATCCTATGTCTTAATATACTAGCTGTTGCCAGCGTGTATGTCGGAAATTATCCCACGGGAACCTTCTACCGGGATGAAAAGTATCTTATTTCTTAATATACTAGCTGTTGCCCGCGGCTATGTCGGAAATTATCGCACGGGAATCTTCTACCGGGATGAAAAGTATCCTATGTCTTAATATACTAGCTGTTGCCCGCGTGTATGTCGGAAATTATCCCACGGGAACCTTCTACCGGGATGAAAAGTATCCTATGTCTTAATATACTAGCTGTTGCCAGCGACTTCTCCCGCGTGTATGTTGGAAATTATCCCACGGGAACCTTCTACCGGGATGAAAAGTATCCTATGTCTTAATATACTAGCTGTTGCCAGCGACTTCTCCCGCGTGTATGTCGGAAATTATCCCACGGGAACCTTCTACCGGGATGAAAAGTATCCTATGTCTTAATATACTAGCTGTTGCCCGCGTGTATGTCGGAAATTATCCCACGGGAACCTTCTACCGGGATAAAAAGTATCCTATGTCTTAATATACTAGCTGTTGCCCGCGTGTATGTCGGAAATTATCCTACGGGAACCTTCTACCGGGATGAAAAGTATCCTATGTCTTAATATACTAGCTGTTGCCCGCGTGTATGTCGGAAATTATCCCACGGGAACCTTCTACCGGGATGAAAAGTATCCTATGTCTTAATATACTAGCTGTTGCCAGCGGCTTCGCCTGCGTGTATGTCGGAAATTATCCCACGGGAACCTTCTACCGGGATGAAAAGTATCCTATGTCTTAATATACTAGCTGTTGCCAGCGTGTATGTCGGAAATTATCCCACGGGAACCTTCTACCGGGATGAAAAGTATCCTATGTCTTAATATACTAGCTGTTGCCAGCGGCTTCTCCCGCGTGTATGTCCGAAATTATCCCACGGGAACCTTCTACCGGGATGAAAAGTATCCTATGTCTTAATATACTAGCTGTTGCCAGAAACTTCTCCCGCGTGTATGTTGGAAATTATCCAACGGGAACCTTCTACCGGGATGAAAAGTATCCTATGTCTTAATATACTAGCTGTTGCCAGCGGCTTCTCCCGCGTGTATGTCGGAAATTATCCCACGGGAACCTTCTACCGGGATGAAAAGTATCCTATGTCTTAATATACTAGCTGTTGCCCGCGTGTATGTCGGAAATTATCCCACGGGAACCTTCTACCGGGATGAAAAGTATCCTATGTCTTAATATACTAGCTGTTGCCAGCGGCTTCTCCCGCGTGTATGTCGGAAATTATCCCACGGGAACCTTCTACCGGGATGAAAAGTATCCTATGTCTTAATATACTAGCTGTTGCCCGCGTGTATGTCGGAAATTATCCCACGGGAACCTTCTACCGGGATGAAAAGTATCCTATGTCTTAATATACTAACTGTTTTCCGCGGCTTCTCCCGCGTGTATGTCGGAAATCATCCCACGGGAACCTTCTACCGGGATGAAAAGTATCCTATGTCTTAATATACTAGCTGTTGCCAGCGTGTATGTCGGAAATTATCCCACGGGAACCTTCTACCGGGATGAAAAGTATCCTATGTCTTAATATACTAGCTGTTGCCCGCGTGTATGTCGGAAATTATCCCACGGGAACCTTCTACCGGGATGAAAAGTATCCTATGTCTTAATATACTAGCTGTTTCCCGCGGCTTCTCCCGCGTGTATGTCGAAAATTATCCCACGGGAACCTTCTACCGGGATGAAAAGTATCCTATGTCTTAATATACTAGCTGTTGCCAGCGTGTATGTCGGAAATTATCCCACGGGAACCTTCTACCGGGATGAAAAGTATCCTATGTCTTAATATACTAGCTGTTGCCAGCGTGTATGTCGGAAATTATCCCACGGGAACCTTCTACCGGGATGAAAAGTATCCTATGTCTTAATATACTAACTGTTGCCAGCGGCTTCGCCCGCGTGTATGTCGGAAATTATCCCACGGGAACCTTCTACCGGGATGAAAAGTATCCTATGTCTTAATATACTAGCTGTTGCCAGCGTGTATGTCGGAAATTATCCCACGGGAACCTTCTACCGGGATGAAAAGTATCTTATTTCTTAATATACTAGCTGTTGCCCGCGGCTATGTCGGAAATTATCGCACGGGAACCTTCTACCGGGATGAAAAGTATCCTATGTCTTAATATACTAGCTGTTGCCCGCGTGTATGTCGGAAATTATCCCACGGGAACCTTCTACCGGGATGAAAAGTATCCTATGTCTTAATATACTAGCTGTTGCCCGCGTGTATGTCGGAAATTATCCCACGGGAACCTTCTACCGGGATGAAAAGTATCCTATGTCTTAATATACTAGCTGTTGCCAGCGGCTTCGCCCGCGTGTATGTCGGAAATTATCCCACGGGAACCTTCTACCGGGATGAAAAGTATCCTATGTCTTAATATACTAGCTGTTGCCCGCGTGTATGTCGGAAATTATCCCACGGGAACCTTCTACCGGGATGAAAAGTATCCTATGTCTTAATATACTAGCTGTTGCCAGCGGCTTCGCCCGCGTGTATGTCGGAAATTATCCCACGGGAACCTTCTACCGGGATGAAAAGTATCCTATGTCTTAATATACTAGCTGTTGTTCGCGGCTATGTCGGAAATTATCCCACGGGAACCTTCTACCGGGATAAAAAGTATCCTATGTCTTAATATACTAGCTGTTGCCCGCGTGTATGTCGGAAATTATCCCACGGGAACCTTCTACCGGGATGAAAAGTATCCTATGTCTTAATATACTAGCTGTTGCCCGCGTGTATGTCGGAAATTACCCCACGGGAACCTTCTACCGGGATGAAAAGTATCCTATGTCTTAATATACTAGCTGTTGCCAGCGGCTTCGCCCGCGTGTATGTCGGAAATTATCCCACGGGAACCTTCTACCGGGATGAAAAGTATCCTATGTCTTAATATACTAGCTGCTGCCAGCGTGTATGTCGGAAATTATCCCACGGGAACCTTCTACCGGGATGAAAAGTATCCTATGTCTTAATATACTAGCTGTTGCCAGCGGCTTCTCCCGCGTGTATGTCCGAAATTATCCCACGGGAACCTTCTACCGGGATGAAAAGTATCCTATGTCTTAATATACTAGCTGTTGCCAGCGACTTCTCCCGCGTGTATGTTGGAAATTATCCCACGGGAACCTTCTACCGGGATGAAAAGTATCCTATGTCTTAATATACTAGCTGTTGCCAGCGACTTCTCCCGCGTGTATGTCGGAAATTATCCCACGGGAACCTTCTACCGGGATGAAAAGTATCCTATGTCTTAATATACTAGCTGTTGCCTGCGTGTATGTCGGAAATTATCCCACGGGAACCTTCTACCGGGATGAAAAGTATCCTATGTCTTAATATACTAGCTGTTGCCCGCGTGTATGTCGGAAATTATCCCACAGGAACCTTCTACCGGGATGAAAAGTATCCTATGTCTTAATATATGAGCTGTTGCCCGCGTGTATGTCGGAAATTATCCCACGGGAATCTTCTACCGGGATGAAAAGTATCCTATGTCTTAATATACTAGCTGTTGCCAGCGGCTTCTCCCGCGTGTATGTCGGAAATTATCCCACGGGAACCTTCTACCGGGATGAAAAGTATCCTATGTCTTAATATACTAGCTGTTGCCCGCGTGTATGTCGGAAATTATCCCACGGGAACCTTCTACCGGGATGAAAAGTATCCTATGTCTTAATATACTAGCTGTTGCCAGCGGCTTCGCCCGCGTGTATGTCGGAAATTATCCCACGGGAACCTTCTACCGGGATGAAAAGTATCCTATGTCTTAATATACTAGCTGTTGCCAGCGTGTATGTCGGAAATTATCCCACGGGAACCTTCTACCGGGATGAAAAGTATCCTATGTCTTAATATACTAGCTGTTGCCAGCGACTTCTCCCGCGTGTATGTCCGAAATTATCCCACGGGAACCTTCTACCGGGATGAAAAGTATCCTATGTCTTAATATACTAGCTGTTGCCAGCGACTTCTCCCGCGTGTATGTTGGAAATTATCCCACGGGAACCTTCTACCGGGATGAAAAGTATCCTATGTCTTAATATACTAGCTGTTGCCAGCGGCTTCTCCCGCGTGTATGTCGGAAATTATCCCACGGGAACCTTCTACCGGGATGAAAAGTATCCTATGTTTTAATATACTAGCTGTTGCCCGCGTGTATGTCGGAAATTATCCCACGGGAACCTTCTACCGGGATGAAAAGTATCCTATGTCTTAATATACTAGCTGTTGCCCGCGTGTATGTCGGAAATTATCTCACGGGAACCTTCTACCGGGATGAAAAGTATCCTATGTCTTAATATACTAGCTGTTGCCCGCGTGTATGTCGGAAATTATCTCACGGGAACCTTCTACCGGGATGAAAGTATCCCGCGGGAACCTTCTACCGGGATGAAAGTATCCTATGTCTTAATATACTAGCTGTTGCCCGCGGCTTCGCCCGCGTGTATGTCGGAAATTATCCCGCGGGAACCTTCTTCCGGGATGAAAGTATCCCGCGGGAACCTTCTTCCGGGATGAAAGTATCCCGCGGGAACCTTCTACCGGGATAAAAGTATTCCGCGGGAACCTTCTACCGGGATGAAAGTATCCCGCGGGAAGCTTCTACCGGGATGAAAGTATCCCGCGGGAACCTTCTTCCGGGATAAAAGTATCCCGCGGGAACCTTCTACCGGGATGAAATTATCCCGCGGGAATCTCCTACCGGGATGAATGTATCCCGCGGGAACCTTCTACCGGGATGAAAGTATCCCGCGGGAACCTTCTTCTGGGATGAAAGTATCCCGCGGGAACCTTCTTCCGGGATGAAAGTATCCCGTGGTAACCTTCTACCGGGATGAAAGTATCCCGCGGGAACCTTCTTCCGGGATGAAAGTATCCCGCGGGAACCTTCTACCGGGATGAAATTATCCCGCGGGAACCTTCTACCGGGATGAAAGTGTCCTATGTCTAAATATACTAGCTGTTGCCCGCGGCTTCGTCCGCGTGTATGTCGGAAAGTATCCCGCGGGAACCTTCTTCCGGGATGAAAGTATCCCGTGGTAACCTTCTACCGGGATGAAAGTATCCCGCGGGAACCTTCTTCCGGGATGAAAGTATCCCGCGGGAACCTTCTACCGGGATGAAATTATCCCGCGGGAACCTTCTACCGGGATGAAAGTGTCCTATGTCTAAATATACTAGCTGTTGCCCGCGGCTTCGTCCGCGTGTATGTCGGAAAGTATCCCGCGGGAACCTTCTTCCGGGATAAAAGTATCCCGCGGGAACCTTCTACCGGGATGAAAGTATCCCGCGGGAACCTTCTACCTGGATGAAAGTATCCTATGTCTTAATATACTAGCTGTTGCCAGCGTGTATGTCGGAAATTATCCCACGGGAACCTTCTACCGGGATGAAAAGTATCCTATGTCTTAATATACTAGCTGTTGCCCGCGTGTATGTCGGAAATTATCCCACGGGAACCTTCTACCTGTATGAAAAGTATCCTATGTCTTAATATACTAGCTGTTGCCAGCGTGTATGTCGAAAATTATCCCACGGGAACCTTCTACCGGGATGAAAAGTATCCTATGTCTTAATATACTAGCTGTTGCCAGCGGCTTCGCCCTCGTGTATGTCGGAAATTATCCCACGGGAACCTTCTACCGGGATGAAAAGTATCCTATGTCTTAATATACTAGCTGTTGCCCGCGTGTATGTCGGAAATTATCCCACGGGAACCTTCTACCGGGATAAAAGTATTCCGCGGGAACCTTCTACCGGGATGAAAGTATCCCGCGGGAAGCTTCTACCGGGATGAAAGTATCCCGCGGGAACCTTCTTCCGGGATAAAAGTATCCCGCGGGAACCTTCTACCGGGATGAAATTATCCCGCGGGAATCTCCTACCGGGATGAATGTATCCCGCGGGAACCTTCTACCGGGATGAAAGTATCCCGCGGGAACCTTCTTCTGGGATGAAAGTATCCCGCGGGAACCTTCTTCCGGGATGAAAGTATCCCGTGGTAACCTTCTACCGGGATGAAAGTATCCCGCGGGAACCTTCTTCCGGGATGAAAGTATCCCGCGGGAACCTTCTACCGGGATGAAATTATCCCGCGGGAACCTTCTACCGGGATGAAAGTGTCCTATGTCTAAATATACTAGCTGTTGCCCGCGGCTTCGTCCGCGTGTATGTCGGAAAGTATCCCGCGGGAACCTTCTTCCGGGATAAAAGTATCCCGCGGGAACCTTCTACCGGGATGAAAGTATCCCGCGGGAACCTTCTACCTGGATGAAAGTATCCTATGTCTTAATATACTAGCTGTTGCCAGCGTGTATGTCGGAAATTATCCCACGGGAACCTTCTACCGGGATAAAAAGTATCCTATGTCTTAATATACTAGCTGTTGCCCGCGTGTATGTCGGAAATTATCCCACGGGAACCTTCTACCTGTATGAAAAGTATCCTATGTCTTAATATACTAGCTGTTGCCAGCGTGTATGTCGAAAATTATCCCACGGGAACCTTCTACCGGGGTAAAAAGTATCCTATGTCTTAATATACTAGCTGTTGCCAGCGGCTTCGCCCTCGTGTATGTCGGAAATTATCCCACGGGAACCTTCTACCGGGATGAAAAGTATCCTATGTCTTAATATACTAGCTGTTGCCCGCGTGTATGTCGGAAATTATCCCACGGGAACCTTCTACCGGGATGAAAAGTATCCTATGTCTTAATATACTAGCTGTTGCCAGCGGCTTCTCCCGCGTGTATGTCGGAAATTATCCCACGGGAACCTTCTACCGGGATGAAAAGTATCCTATGTCTTAATATACTAGCTGTTGCCAGCGTGTATGTCGGAAATTATCCCACGGGAACCTTCTACCGGGATGAAAAGTATCCTATGTCTTAATATACTAGCTGTTGCCCGCGTGTATGTCGGAAATTATCCCACGGGAACCTTCTACCGGGATGAAAAGTATCCTATGTCTTAATATACTAACTGTTTCCCGCGGCTTCTCCCGCGTGTATGTCGGAAATCATCCCACGGGAACCTTCTACCGGGATGAAAAGTATCCTATGTCTTAATATACTAGCTGTTGCCAGCGTGTATGTCGGAAATTATCTCACGGGAACCTTCTACCGGGATTAAAAGTATCCTATGTCTTAATATACTAGCTGTTGCCCGCGTGTATGTCGGAAATTATCCCACGGGAACCTTCTACCGGGATGAAAAGTATCCTATGTCTTAATATACTAGCTGTTTCCCGCGGCTTCTCCCGCGTGTATGTCGAAAATTATCCCACGGGAACCTTCTACCGGGATGAAAAGTATCCTATGTCTTAATATACTAGCTGTTGCCAGCGTGTATGTCGGAAATTATCCCACGGGAACCTTCTACCGGGATGAAAAGTATCCTATGTCTTAATATACTAGCTGTTGCCAGCGTGTATGTCGGAAATTATCCCACGGGAACCTTCTACCGGGATGAAAAGTATCCTATGTCTTAATATACTAACTGTTGCCAGCGGCTTCGCCCGCGTGTATGTCGGAAATTATCCCACGGGAACCTTCTACCGGGATGAAAAGTATCCTATGTCTTAATATACTAGCTGTTGCCAGCGTGTATGTCGGAAATTATCCCACGGGAACCTTCTACCGGGATGAAAAGTATCCTATGTCTTAATATATAAGCTGTTGCCAGCGGCTTCTCCCGCGTGTATGTCGAAAATTATCCCACGGGAACCTTCTACCGGGATGAAAAGTATCCTATGTCTTAATATACTAGCTGTTGCCAGCGTGTATGTCGGAAATTATCCCACGGGAACCTTCTACCGGGATTAAAAGTATCCTATGTCTTAATATACTAGCTGTTGCCCGCGTGTATGTCGGAAATTATCCCACGGGAACCTTCTACCGGGATGAAAAGTATCCTATGTCTTAATATACTAGCTGTTGCCAGCGGCTTCGTCCGCGTGTATGTCGGAAATTATCCCACGGGAACCTTCTACCGGGATGAAAAGTATCCTATGTCTTAATATACTTACTGTTTCCCGCGGCTTCTCCCGCGTGTATGTCGGAAATTATCCCACGGGAACCTTCTACCGGGATGAAAAGTATCCTATGTCTTAATATACTAGCTGTTGCCAGCGTGTATGTCGGAAATCATCCCACGGGAACCTTCTACCGGGATGAAAAGTATCCTATGTCTTAATATACTAGCTGTTGCCAGCGTGTATGTCGGAAATTATCCCACGGGAACCTTCTACCGGGATGAAAAGTATCCTATGTCTTAATATACTAGCTGTTGCCCGCGTGTATGTCGGAAATTATCCCACGGGAACCTTCTACCGGGATGAAAAGTATCCTATGTCTTAATATACTAGCTGTTTCCCGCGGCTTCTCCCGCGTGTATGTCGAAAATTATCCCACGGGAACCTTCTACCGGGATGAAAAGTATCCTATGTCTTAATGGGGAGGAAAACTAACTTTTTATCACGACAGATGGCGCACAATCGACTGTACCTTGTTTTGATATATTAGCTGTCAAATCGTATGGATTTTTGGAATCTACTAAGTTTAGCTTTCCTATTTTCCGTAATTTTGTCCAAAATGCCTCAATGTAGTGCGTTAACTTGTAAAACAGAGGAGTATATTTATTTCCTAAAGAAAGTAAGGGCAGACAACAATGGGAATTGGCGTTACGTATTAAAAACTTTAAGGCAAGTAGTACTGCACGATTATCTGCTGCGCATTTCACAGAAGAGGATTAGATTAGTAAAGAAGCCGTCCTTTAGGCTGGTTACTATATCTATAAAACAAAAGAATCAAGATTATTATCTAATAAAATAAAATTATTGTCATCAAAATAAAAGCATCGTAAAACAAACTATATTAACTAATCTATGTAGTAAATAATTCTCCTAAAGGTTTAATCAATCAATATAGGTACTTAGTTTTCAAAATATTCCTGTATTGCCTGTCTGTTAATCATTGGTAAAGGAGTATCTGCATTTATGTCTCTGAATGTATCAGAAGGTGGTCATAGGTATGCGGTGTCGTCTTAGGTGTCGCAGTCAGCACCAAAGTTTTGGATTCGATCCTACGAATGTAATCTATAAAAAAAAAATAGGAATGTTAGTCCGTGGCTTATAGAAAAAGGCTCACAAACAATCATAACCTTAAATATTTTAAGTGTTTTCCTTTCAATCAAATCGGCCTTTTTGTCGGCAGTTGCAGCGTTCCTTTTACGGAGCTCAACTTTTACTTGAGGCACAGTCATAAACGCGTACATATTATAGTCGAATTACACTTTAAAATCTCATAAATAGCAGTCACACTACTGTCAAGAAAGGTAAACAAGGTACAGTCGACTACAGCGACATCTACACACAGCTTTGAGTGTGGCTCCTCATTTACTAGCTGTTGCCAGCGTGTATGTCGGAAATTATCCCACGGGAACCTTCTACCGGGATGAAAAGTATCCTATGTCTTAATATACTAGCTGTTGCCAGCGTGTACGTCGGAAATTATCCCACGGGAACCTTCTACCGGGATGAAAAGTATCCTATGTCTTAATATACTAGCTGTTGCCAGCGTGTATGTCGGAAATTATCCCACGGGAACCTTCTACCGGGATGAAAAGTATCCTATGTCTTAATATACTAGCTGTTGCCAGCGTGTATGTCGGAAATTATCCCACGGGAACCTTCTACCGGGATGAAAAGTATCCTATGTCTTAATATACTAGCTGATGCCCGCGGCTTCGTCCGCGTGTATGTCGGAAATTATCCCGCGGGAACCTTCTACCGGGATGAAAGTATCCCGCGGGAACCTTCTACCGGGATGAAAGTATCCCGCGGGAACCTTCTACCGGGATGAAAGTATCCCGCGTGAACCTTCTACCGGGATGAAAGTATCCTATGTCTTAATATACTAGCTGTTGCCCGCGGCTTCGTCCGCGTGTATGTCGGAAATTATCCCGCGGGAACCTTCAACCGGGATGAAAGTATCCCGCGGGAACCTTCTACCGGGATGAAAGTATCCCGCGGGAACCTTCTACCGGGATGAAAGTATCCCGCGGGAACCTTCTACCGGGATGAAATTATCCCGCGGGAACCTTCTACCGGGATGAAAGTATCCCGCGGGAACCTTCTTCCGGGATGAAAGTATCCCGCGGGAACCTTCTACCGGGATGAAAGTATCCTATGTCTTAATATACTAGCTGTTGCCCGCGGCTTCGCCCGCGTGTATGTCGGAAATTATCCCACGGGAACCTTCTACCGGGATGAAAAGTATCCTATGTCTTAATATACTAGCTGTTGCCAGCGTGTATGTCGGAAATTATCCCACGGGAACCTTCTACCGGGATGAAAAGTATCCTATGTCTTAATATATAAGCTGTTGCCAGCGGCTTCTCCCGCGTGTATGTCGAAAATTATCCCACGGGAACCTTCTACCGGGATGAAAAGTATCCTATGTCTTAATATACTAGCTGTTGCCAGCGTGTATGTCGGAAATTATCCCACGGGAACCTTCTACCGGGATTAAAAGTATCCTATGTCTTAATATACTAGCTGTTGCCCGCGTGTATGTCGGAAATTATCCCACGGGAACCTTCTACCGGGATGAAAAGTATCCTATGTCTTAATATACTAGCTGTTGCCAGCGGCTTCGTCCGCGTGTATGTCGGAAATTATCCCACGGGAACCTTCTACCGGGATGAAAAGTATCCTATGTCTTAATATACTTACTGTTTCCCGCGGCTTCTCCCGCGTGTATGTCGGAAATTATCCCACGGGAACCTTCTACCGGGATGAAAAGTATCCTATGTCTTAATATACTAGCTGTTGCCAGCGTGTATGTCGGAAATCATCCCACGGGAACCTTCTACCGGGATGAAAAGTATCCTATGTCTTAATATACTAGCTGTTGCCAGCGTGTATGTCGGAAATTATCCCACGGGAACCTTCTACCGGGATGAAAAGTATCCTATGTCTTAATATACTAGCTGTTGCCCGCGTGTATGTCGGAAATTATCCCACGGGAACCTTCTACCGGGATGAAAAGTATCCTATGTCTTAATATACTAGCTGTTTCCCGCGGCTTCTCCCGCGTGTATGTCGAAAATTATCCCACGGGAACCTTCTACCGGGATGAAAAGTATCCTATGTCTTAATATACTAGCTGTTGCCAGCGTGTATGTCGGAAATTATCCCACGGGAACCTTCTACCGGGATGAAAAGTATCCTATGTCTTAATATACTAGCTGTTGCCAGCGTGTACGTCGGAAATTATCCCACGGGAACCTTCTACCGGGATGAAAAGTATCCTATGTCTTAATATACTAGCTGTTGCCAGCGTGTATGTCGGAAATTATCCCACGGGAACCTTCTACCGGGATGAAAAGTATCCTATGTCTTAATATACTAGCTGTTGCCAGCGTGTATGTCGGAAATTATCCCACGGGAACCTTCTACCGGGATGAAAAGTATCCTATGTCTTAATATACTAGCTGATGCCCGCGGCTTCGTCCGCGTGTATGTCGGAAATTATCCCGCGGGAACCTTCTACCGGGATGAAAGTATCCCGCGGGAACCTTCTACCGGGATGAAAGTATCCCGCGGGAACCTTCTACCGGGATGAAAGTATCCCGCGTGAACCTTCTACCGGGATGAAAGTATCCTATGTCTTAATATACTAGCTGTTGCCCGCGGCTTCGTCCGCGTGTATGTCGGAAATTATCCCGCGGGAACCTTCAACCGGGATGAAAGTATCCCGCGGGAACCTTCTACCGGGATGAAAGTATCCCGCGGGAACCTTCTACCGGGATGAAAGTATCCCGCGGGAACCTTCTACCGGGATGAAATTATCCCGCGGGAACCTTCTACCGGGATGAAAGTATCCCGCGGGAACCTTCTTCCGGGATGAAAGTATCCCGCGGGAACCTTCTACCGGGATGAAAGTATCCTATGTCTTAATATACTAGCTGTTGCCCGCGGCTTCGTCCGCGTGTATGTCGGAAAGTATCCCGTGGGAACCTTCTTCCGGGATGAAAGTATCCCGCGGGAACCTTCTACCGGGATGAAAGTATCCTGCGGGAACCTTCTACCGGGATGAAAGTATCCCGCGGGAACCTTCTACCGGGATGAAAGTATCCCGCGGGAACCTTCTTCCGGGATGAAAGTATCCCGCGGGAACCTTCTTCCGGGATGAAAGTATCCTATGTCTTAATATACTAGCTGTTGCCCGCGGCTTCGCCCGCGTGTATGTCGGAAATTATCCCGCGGGAACCTTCTACCGGGATGAAAGTATCCCGCGGGAACCTTCTACCGGGATGAAAGTATCCCGCGGGAACCTTCTACCGGGATGAAAGTATCCCGCGGGAACCTTCTACCGGGATGAAATTATCCCGCGGGAACCTTCTACCGGGATGAAAGTATCCCGCGGGAACCTTCTTCCGGGATAAAAGTATCCCGCGGGAACCTTCTACCGGGATGAAAGTATCCTATGTCTTAATATACTAGCTGTTGCCCGCGGCTTCGTCCGCGTGTATGTCGGAAAGTATCCCGTGGGAACCTTCTTCCGGGATGAAAGTATCCCGCGGGAACCTTCTACCAGGATGAAAGTATCCCGCGGGAACCTTCTACCGGGATGAAAGTATCCCGCGGGAACCTTCTTCCGGGATGAAAGTATCCCGCGGGAACCTTCTTCCGGGATGAAAGTATCCCGCGGGAACCTTCTACCGGGATGAAAGTATCCCGCGGGAACCTTCTTCCGGGATGAAAGTATCCCGCGGGAACCTTCTACCGGGATGAAATTATCCCGCGGGAACCTTCTACCGGGATGAAAGTATCCCGCGGGAACCTTCTACCGGGATGAAAGTATCCTATGTCTTAATATACTAGCTGTTGCCAGCGTGTATGTCGGAAATTATCCCACGGGAACCTTCTACCGGGATGAAAAGTATCCTATGTCTTAATATACCAGCTGTTGCCAGCGGCTTCTCCCGCGTGTATGTCGGAAATTATCCCACGGGAACCTTCTACCGGGATGAAAAGTATCCTATGTCTTAATATACTAGCTGTTGCCAGCGTGTATGTCGGAAATTATCCCACGGGAACCTTCTTCCGGGATGAAAGTATCCCGCGGGAACCTTCTACCGGGATGAAATTATCCCGCGGGAACCTTCTACCGGGATGAAAGTATCCCGCGGGAACCTTCTACCGGGATGAAAGTATCCTATGTCTTAATATACTAGCTGTTGCCCGCGGCTTCGTCCGCGTGTATGTCGGAAAGTATCCCGCGGAAACCTTCTTCCGGGATGAAAGTATCCCGCGGGAACCTTCTACCGGGATGAAAGTATCCCGCGGGAACCTTCTACCGGGATGAAAGTATCCTATGTCTTAATATACTAGCTGTTGCCAGCGTGTATGTCGGAAATTATCCAACGGGAACCTTCTACCGGGATAAAAAGTATCCTATGTCTTTATATACTAGCTGTTGCCCGCGTGTATGTCGGAAATTATCCCACGGGAACCTTCTACCGGGATGAAAAGTATCCTATGTCTTAATATACTTGCTGTTGCCAGCGGCTTCGCCCGCGTGTATGTCGGATATTATCCCACGGGAACCTTCTACCGGGATGAAAAGTATCCTATGTCTTAATATACTAGCTGTTGCCCGCGTGTATGTCGGAAATTATCCCACGGGAACCTTCTACCGGGATGAAAAGAATCCTATGTCTTAATATACTAGCTGTTGCCAGCGGCTACGTCGGAAATTATCCCACGGGAACCTTCTCCCGGGATGAAAAGTTTCCTATGTCTTAATATACTAGCTGTTGCCCGCGTGCATGTCGGAAATTATCCCACGGGAACCTTCTACCGGGATGAAAAGTATCCTATGTCTTAATATACTAACTGTTTCCCGCAGCTTCTCCCGCGTGTATGTCGGAAATCATCCCACGGGAACCTTCTACCGGGATGAAAAGTATCCTATGTCTTAATATACTAGCTGTTGCCCGCGTGTATGTCGGAAATTATCCCACGGGAACCTTCTACCGGGATGAAAAGTATCCTATGTCTTAATATACTAGCTGTTTCCCGCGGCTTCTCCCGCGTGTATGTCGAAAATTATCCCACGGGAACCTTCTACCGGGATGAAAAGTATCCTATGTCTTAATATACTAGCTGTTGCCAGCGTGTATGTCGGAAATTATCCCACGGGAACCTTCTACCGGGATGAAAAGTATCCTATGTCTTAATATACTAGCTGTTGCCAGCGTGTATGTCGGAAATTATCCCACGGGAACCTTCTACCGGGATGAAAAGTATCCTATGTCTTAATATACTAACTGTTGCCAGCGGCTTCGCCCGCGTGTATGTCGGAAATTATCCCACGGGAACCTTCTACCGGGATGAAAAGTATCCTATGTCTTAATTTACTAGCTGTTGCCAGCGACTTCTCCCGCGTGTATGTCGGAAATTATCCCACGGGAACCTTCTACCGGGATGAAAAGTATCCTATGTCTTAATATATTAGCTGTTGCCAGCGGCTTCTCCCGCGTGTATGTCGAAAATTATCCCACGGGAACCTTCTACCGGGATGAAAAGTATCCTATGTCTTAATATACTAGCTGTTGCCAGCGACTTCTCCCGCGTGTATGTCGGAAATTATCCCACGGGAACCTTCTACCGGGATGAAAAGTATCCTATGTCTTAATATACTAGCTGTTGCCAGCGTGTATGTCGGAAATTATACCACGGGAACCTTCTACCGGGATTAAAAGTATCCTATGTCTTAATATACTAGCTGTTGCCCGCGTGTATGTCGGAAATTATCCCACGGGAACCTTCTACCGGGATGAAAAGTATCCTATGTCTTAATATACTAGCTGTTGCCAGCGTGTATGTCGGAAATTATCCCACGGGAACCTTCTACCGAGATGAAAAGTATCCTATGTCTTAATATACTAGCTGTTGCCCGCGTGTATGTCGGAAATTATCCCACGGGAACCTTCTACCGGGATGAAAAGTATCCTATGTCTTAATATACTAACTGTTTCCCGCGGCTTCTCCCGCGTGTATGTCGGAAATTATCCCACGGGAACCTTCTACCGGGATGAAAAGTATCCTATGTCTTGTCGGAAATTATCCCACGGGAACCTTCTACCGGGATGAAAAGTATCCTATGTCTTAATATACTAGCTGTTTCCCGCGGCTTCTCCCGCGTGTATGTCGAAAATTATCCCACGGGAACCTTCTACCGGGATGAAAAGTATCCTATGTCTTAATATACTAGCTGTTGCCAGCGTGTATGTCGGAAATTATCCCACGGGAACCTTCTACCGGGATGAAAAGTATCCTATGTCTTAATATACTAGCTGTTGCCAGCGTGTATGTCGGAAATTATCCCACGGGAACCTTCTACCGGGATGAAAAGTATCCTATGTCTTAATATACTAGCTGTTGCCAGCGTGTATGTCGGAAATTATCCCACGGGAACCTTCTACCGGGATGAAAAGTATCCTATGTCTTAATATACCAGCTGTTGCCAGCGGCTTCTCCCGCGTGTATGTCGAAAATTATCCCACGGGAACCTTCTACCGGGATGAAAAGTATCCTATGTCTTAATATACTAGCTGTTGCCAGCGTGTATGTCGGAAATTATCCCACGGGAACCTTCTACCGGGATTAAAAGTATCCTATGTCTTAATATACTAGCTGTTGCCAGCGGCTTTGCCCGCGTGTATGTCGGAAATTATCCCACGGGAACCTTCTACCGGGATGAAAAGTATCCTATGTCTTAATATACTAGCTGTTGCCCGCGGCTTCGTCCGCGTGTATGTCGGAAATTATCCCGCGGGAACCTTCTACCGGGATGAAAGTATCCCGCGGGAACCTTCTACCGGGATGAAAGTATCCCGCGGGAACCTTTTACCGGGATGAAAGTATCCCGCGGGAACCTTCTACCGGGATGAAATTATCCCGCGGGAACCTTCTACCGGGATGAAAGTATCCCGCGGGAACCTTCTTCCGGGATGAAAGTATCCCGCGGGAACCTTCTACCGGGATGAAAGTATCCTATGTCTTAATATACTAGCTGTTGCCCGCGGCTTCGTCCGCGTGTATGTCGGAAAGTATCCCGTGGGAACCTTCTTCCGGGATGAAAGTATCCCGCGGGAACCTTCTACCGGGATGAAGTATCCCGCGGGAACCTTCTACCGGGATGAAAGTATCCCGCGGGAACCTTCTACCGGGATGAAAGTATCCCGCGGGAACCTTCTTCCGGGATGAAAGTATCCCGCGGGAACCTTCTACCGGGATAAAAGTATCCTATGTCTTAATATACTAGCTGTTGCCCGCGGCTTCGTCCGCGTGTATGTCGGAAAGTATCCCGTGGGAACCTTCTACCGGGATGAAAATTATCCTATGTCTTAATATACTAGCTGTTGCCAGCGTGTATGTCGGAAATTATCCCACGGGAACCTTCTACCGGGATGAAAAGTATCCTATGTCTTAATATACTAGCTGTTGCCAGCGTGTATGTCGGAAATTATCCCACGGGAACCTTCTACCGGGATTAAAAGTATCCTATGTCTTAATATACTAGCTGTTGCCAGCGGCTTTGCCCGCGTGTATGTCGGAAATTATCCCACGGGAACCTTCTACCGGGATGAAAAGTATCCTATGTCTTAATATACTAGCTGTTGCCCGCGGCTTCGTCCGCGTGTATGTCGGAAATTATCCCGCGGGAACCTTCTACCGGGATGAAAGTATCCCGCGGGAACCTTCTACCGGGATGAAAGTATCCCGCGGGAACCTTCTACCGGGATGAAAGTATCCCGCGGGAACCTTCTACCGGGATGAAATTATCCCGCGGGAACCTTCTACCGGGATGAAAGTATCCCGCGGGAACCTTCTACCGGGATGAAAAGTATCCTATGTCTTAATATACTAGCTGTTTCCCGCGGCTTCTCCCGCGTGTATGTCGAAAATTATCCCACGGGAACCTTCTACCGGGATGAAAAGTATCCTATGTCTTGTCGGAAATTATCCCACGGGAACCTTCTACCGGGATGAAAAGTATCCTATGTCTTAATATACTAGCTGTTTCCCGCGGCTTCTCCCGCGTGTATGTCGAAAATTATCCCACGGGAACCTTCTACCGGGATGAAAAGTATCCTATGTCTTAATATACTAGCTGTTGCCAGCGTGTATGTCAGAAATTATCCCACGGGAACCTTCTACCGGGATGAAAAGTATCCTATGTCTTAATATACTAGCTGTTGCCAGCGTGTATGTCGGAAATTATCCCACGGGAACCTTCTACCGGGATGAAAATTATCCTATGTCTTAATATACTAGCTGTTGCCAGCGTGTATGTCGGAAATTATCCCACGGGAACCTTCTACCGGGATGAAAAGTATCCTATGTCTTAATATACCAGCTGTTGCCAGCGGCTTCTCCCGCGTGTATGTCGAAAATTATCCCACGGGAACCTTCTACCGGGATGAAAAGTATCCTATGTCTTAATATACTAGCTGTTGCCAGCGTGTATGTCGGAAATTATCCCACGGGAACCTTCTACCGGGATGAAAAGTATCCTATGTCTTAATATACTAGCTGTTGCCAGCGTGTATGTCGGAAATTATCCCACGGGAACCTTCTACCGGGATGAAAAGTATCCTATGTCTTAATATACTAGCTGTTGCCAGCGTGTATGTCGGAAATTATCCCACGGGAACCTTCTACCGGGATGAAAAGTATCCTATGTCTTAATATACTAGCTGTTGCCCGCGGCTTCGTCCGCGTGTATGTCGGAAAGTATCCCGTGGGAACCTTCTTCCGGGATGAAAGTATCCCACGGGAACCTTCTACCGGGATGAAAAGTATCCTATGTCTTAATATACTAGCTGTTGCCAGCGTGTATGTCGGAAATCATCCCACGGGAACCTTCTACCGGGATGAAAAGTATCCTATGTCTTAATATACTAGCTGTTGCCAGCGTGTATGTCGGAAATTATCCCACGGGAACCTTCTACCGGGATGAAAAGTATCCTATGTCTTAATATACTAGCTGTTGCCCGCGTGTATGTCGGAAATTATCCCACGGGAACCTTCTACCGGGATGAAAAGTATCCTATGTCTTAATATACTAGCTGTTTCCCGCGGCTTCTCCCGCGTGTATGTCGAAAATTATCCCACGGGAACCTTCTACCGGGATGAAAAGTATCCTATGTCTTAATATACTAGCTGTTGCCAGCGTGTATGTCGGAAATTATCCCACGGGAACCTTCTACCGGGATGAAAAGTATCCTATGTCTTAATATACTAGCTGTTGCCAGCGTGTACGTCGGAAATTATCCCACGGGAACCTTCTACCGGGATGAAAAGTATCCTATGTCTTAATATACTAGCTGTTGCCAGCGTGTATGTCGGAAATTATCCCACGGGAACCTTCTACCGGGATGAAAAGTATCCTATGTCTTAATATACTAGCTGTTGCCAGCGTGTATGTCGGAAATTATCCCACGGGAACCTTCTACCGGGATGAAAAGTATCCTATGTCTTAATATACTAGCTGATGCCCGCGGCTTCGTCCGCGTGTATGTCGGAAATTATCCCGCGGGAACCTTCTACCGGGATGAAAGTATCCCGCGGGAACCTTCTACCGGGATGAAAGTATCCCGCGGGAACCTTCTACCGGGATGAAAGTATCCCGCGTGAACCTTCTACCGGGATGAAAGTATCCTATGTCTTAATATACTAGCTGTTGCCCGCGGCTTCGTCCGCGTGTATGTCGGAAATTATCCCGCGGGAACCTTCAACCGGGATGAAAGTATCCCGCGGGAACCTTCTACCGGGATGAAAGTATCCCGCGGGAACCTTCTACCGGGATGAAAGTATCCCGCGGGAACCTTCTACCGGGATGAAATTATCCCGCGGGAACCTTCTACCGGGATGAAAGTATCCCGCGGGAACCTTCTTCCGGGATGAAAGTATCCCGCGGGAACCTTCTACCGGGATGAAAGTATCCTATGTCTTAATATACTAGCTGTTGCCCGCGGCTTCGTCCGCGTGTATGTCGGAAAGTATCCCGTGGGAACCTTCTTCCGGGATGAAAGTATCCCGCGGGAACCTTCTACCGGGATGAAAGTATCCTGCGGGAACCTTCTACCGGGATGAAAGTATCCCGCGGGAACCTTCTACCGGGATGAAAGTATCCCGCGGGAACCTTCTTCCGGGATGAAAGTATCCCGCGGGAACCTTCTTCCGGGATGAAAGTATCCTATGTCTTAATATACTAGCTGTTGCCCGCGGCTTCGCCCGCGTGTATGTCGGAAATTATCCCGCGGGAACCTTCTACCGGGATGAAAGTATCCCGCGGGAACCTTCTACCGGGATGAAAGTATCCCGCGGGAACCTTCTACCGGGATGAAAGTATCCCGCGGGAACCTTCTACCGGGATGAAATTATCCCGCGGGAACCTTCTACCGGGATGAAAGTATCCCGCGGGAACCTTCTTCCGGGATAAAAGTATCCCGCGGGAACCTTCTACCGGGATGAAAGTATCCTATGTCTTAATATACTAGCTGTTGCCCGCGGCTTCGTCCGCGTGTATGTCGGAAAGTATCCCGTGGGAACCTTCTTCCGGGATGAAAGTATCCCGCGGGAACCTTCTACCAGGATGAAAGTATCCCGCGGGAACCTTCTACCGGGATGAAAGTATCCCGCGGGAACCTTCTTCCGGGATGAAAGTATCCCGCGGGAACCTTCTTCCGGGATGAAAGTATCCCGCGGGAACCTTCTACCGGGATGAAAGTATCCCGCGGGAACCTTCTTCCGGGATGAAAGTATCCCGCGGGAACCTTCTACCGGGATGAAATTATCCCGCGGGAACCTTCTACCGGGATGAAAGTATCCCGCGGGAACCTTCTACCGGGATGAAAGTATCCTATGTCTTAATATACTAGCTGTTGCCAGCGTGTATGTCGGAAATTATCCCACGGGAACCTTCTACCGGGATGAAAAGTATCCTATGTCTTAATATACCAGCTGTTGCCAGCGGCTTCTCCCGCGTGTATGTCGGAAATTATCCCACGGGAACCTTCTACCGGGATGAAAAGTATCCTATGTCTTAATATACTAGCTGTTGCCAGCGTGTATGTCGGAAATTATCCCACGGGAACCTTCTTCCGGGATGAAAGTATCCCGCGGGAACCTTCTACCGGGATGAAATTATCCCGCGGGAACCTTCTACCGGGATGAAAGTATCCCGCGGGAACCTTCTACCGGGATGAAAGTATCCTATGTCTTAATATACTAGCTGTTGCCCGCGGCTTCGTCCGCGTGTATGTCGGAAAGTATCCCGCGGAAACCTTCTTCCGGGATGAAAGTATCCCGCGGGAACCTTCTACCGGGATGAAAGTATCCCGCGGGAACCTTCTACCGGGATGAAAGTATCCTATGTCTTAATATACTAGCTGTTGCCAGCGTGTATGTCGGAAATTATCCAACGGGAACCTTCTACCGGGATAAAAAGTATCCTATGTCTTTATATACTAGCTGTTGCCCGCGTGTATGTCGGAAATTATCCCACGGGAACCTTCTACCGGGATGAAAAGTATCCTATGTCTTAATATACTTGCTGTTGCCAGCGGCTTCGCCCGCGTGTATGTCGGATATTATCCCACGGGAACCTTCTACCGGGATGAAAAGTATCCTATGTCTTAATATACTAGCTGTTGCCCGCGTGTATGTCGGAAATTATCCCACGGGAACCTTCTACCGGGATGAAAAGAATCCTATGTCTTAATATACTAGCTGTTGCCAGCGGCTACGTCGGAAATTATCCCACGGGAACCTTCTCCCGGGATGAAAAGTTTCCTATGTCTTAATATACTAGCTGTTGCCCGCGTGCATGTCGGAAATTATCCCACGGGAACCTTCTACCGGGATGAAAAGTATCCTATGTCTTAATATACTAACTGTTTCCCGCAGCTTCTCCCGCGTGTATGTCGGAAATCATCCCACGGGAACCTTCTACCGGGATGAAAAGTATCCTATGTCTTAATATACTAGCTGTTGCCCGCGTGTATGTCGGAAATTATCCCACGGGAACCTTCTACCGGGATGAAAAGTATCCTATGTCTTAATATACTAGCTGTTTCCCGCGGCTTCTCCCGCGTGTATGTCGAAAATTATCCCACGGGAACCTTCTACCGGGATGAAAAGTATCCTATGTCTTAATATACTAGCTGTTGCCAGCGTGTATGTCGGAAATTATCCCACGGGAACCTTCTACCGGGATGAAAAGTATCCTATGTCTTAATATACTAGCTGTTGCCAGCGTGTATGTCGGAAATTATCCCACGGGAACCTTCTACCGGGATGAAAAGTATCCTATGTCTTAATATACTAACTGTTGCCAGCGGCTTCGCCCGCGTGTATGTCGGAAATTATCCCACGGGAACCTTCTACCGGGATGAAAAGTATCCTATGTCTTAATTTACTAGCTGTTGCCAGCGACTTCTCCCGCGTGTATGTCGGAAATTATCCCACGGGAACCTTCTACCGGGATGAAAAGTATCCTATGTCTTAATATATTAGCTGTTGCCAGCGGCTTCTCCCGCGTGTATGTCGAAAATTATCCCACGGGAACCTTCTACCGGGATGAAAAGTATCCTATGTCTTAATATACTAGCTGTTGCCAGCGACTTCTCCCGCGTGTATGTCGGAAATTATCCCACGGGAACCTTCTACCGGGATGAAAAGTATCCTATGTCTTAATATACTAGCTGTTGCCAGCGTGTATGTCGGAAATTATACCACGGGAACCTTCTACCGGGATTAAAAGTATCCTATGTCTTAATATACTAGCTGTTGCCCGCGTGTATGTCGGAAATTATCCCACGGGAACCTTCTACCGGGATGAAAAGTATCCTATGTCTTAATATACTAGCTGTTGCCAGCGTGTATGTCGGAAATTATCCCACGGGAACCTTCTACCGAGATGAAAAGTATCCTATGTCTTAATATACTAGCTGTTGCCCGCGTGTATGTCGGAAATTATCCCACGGGAACCTTCTACCGGGATGAAAAGTATCCTATGTCTTAATATACTAACTGTTTCCCGCGGCTTCTCCCGCGTGTATGTCGGAAATTATCCCACGGGAACCTTCTACCGGGATGAAAAGTATCCTATGTCTTGTCGGAAATTATCCCACGGGAACCTTCTACCGGGATGAAAAGTATCCTATGTCTTAATATACTAGCTGTTTCCCGCGGCTTCTCCCGCGTGTATGTCGAAAATTATCCCACGGGAACCTTCTACCGGGATGAAAAGTATCCTATGTCTTAATATACTAGCTGTTGCCAGCGTGTATGTCGGAAATTATCCCACGGGAACCTTCTACCGGGATGAAAAGTATCCTATGTCTTAATATACTAGCTGTTGCCAGCGTGTATGTCGGAAATTATCCCACGGGAACCTTCTACCGGGATGAAAAGTATCCTATGTCTTAATATACTAGCTGTTGCCAGCGTGTATGTCGGAAATTATCCCACGGGAACCTTCTACCGGGATGAAAAGTATCCTATGTCTTAATATACCAGCTGTTGCCAGCGGCTTCTCCCGCGTGTATGTCGAAAATTATCCCACGGGAACCTTCTACCGGGATGAAAAGTATCCTATGTCTTAATATACTAGCTGTTGCCAGCGTGTATGTCGGAAATTATCCCACGGGAACCTTCTACCGGGATTAAAAGTATCCTATGTCTTAATATACTAGCTGTTGCCAGCGGCTTTGCCCGCGTGTATGTCGGAAATTATCCCACGGGAACCTTCTACCGGGATGAAAAGTATCCTATGTCTTAATATACTAGCTGTTGCCCGCGGCTTCGTCCGCGTGTATGTCGGAAATTATCCCGCGGGAACCTTCTACCGGGATGAAAGTATCCCGCGGGAACCTTCTACCGGGATGAAAGTATCCCGCGGGAACCTTTTACCGGGATGAAAGTATCCCGCGGGAACCTTCTACCGGGATGAAATTATCCCGCGGGAACCTTCTACCGGGATGAAAGTATCCCGCGGGAACCTTCTTCCGGGATGAAAGTATCCCGCGGGAACCTTCTACCGGGATGAAAGTATCCTATGTCTTAATATACTAGCTGTTGCCCGCGGCTTCGTCCGCGTGTATGTCGGAAAGTATCCCGTGGGAACCTTCTTCCGGGATGAAAGTATCCCGCGGGAACCTTCTACCGGGATGAAGTATCCCGCGGGAACCTTCTACCGGGATGAAAGTATCCCGCGGGAACCTTCTACCGGGATGAAAGTATCCCGCGGGAACCTTCTTCCGGGATGAAAGTATCCCGCGGGAACCTTCTACCGGGATAAAAGTATCCTATGTCTTAATATACTAGCTGTTGCCCGCGGCTTCGTCCGCGTGTATGTCGGAAAGTATCCCGTGGGAACCTTCTACCGGGATGAAAATTATCCTATGTCTTAATATACTAGCTGTTGCCAGCGTGTATGTCGGAAATTATCCCACGGGAACCTTCTACCGGGATGAAAAGTATCCTATGTCTTAATATACTAGCTGTTGCCAGCGTGTATGTCGGAAATTATCCCACGGGAACCTTCTACCGGGATTAAAAGTATCCTATGTCTTAATATACTAGCTGTTGCCAGCGGCTTTGCCCGCGTGTATGTCGGAAATTATCCCACGGGAACCTTCTACCGGGATGAAAAGTATCCTATGTCTTAATATACTAGCTGTTGCCCGCGGCTTCGTCCGCGTGTATGTCGGAAATTATCCCGCGGGAACCTTCTACCGGGATGAAAGTATCCCGCGGGAACCTTCTACCGGGATGAAAGTATCCCGCGGGAACCTTCTACCGGGATGAAAGTATCCCGCGGGAACCTTCTACCGGGATGAAATTATCCCGCGGGAACCTTCTACCGGGATGAAAGTATCCCGCGGGAACCTTCTACCGGGATGAAAAGTATCCTATGTCTTAATATACTAGCTGTTTCCCGCGGCTTCTCCCGCGTGTATGTCGAAAATTATCCCACGGGAACCTTCTACCGGGATGAAAAGTATCCTATGTCTTGTCGGAAATTATCCCACGGGAACCTTCTACCGGGATGAAAAGTATCCTATGTCTTAATATACTAGCTGTTTCCCGCGGCTTCTCCCGCGTGTATGTCGAAAATTATCCCACGGGAACCTTCTACCGGGATGAAAAGTATCCTATGTCTTAATATACTAGCTGTTGCCAGCGTGTATGTCAGAAATTATCCCACGGGAACCTTCTACCGGGATGAAAAGTATCCTATGTCTTAATATACTAGCTGTTGCCAGCGTGTATGTCGGAAATTATCCCACGGGAACCTTCTACCGGGATGAAAATTATCCTATGTCTTAATATACTAGCTGTTGCCAGCGTGTATGTCGGAAATTATCCCACGGGAACCTTCTTCCGGGATGAAAGTATCCCGCGGGAACCTTCTACCGGGATGAAATTATCCCGCGGGAACCTTCTACCGGGATGAAAGTATCCCGCGGGAACCTTCTACCGGGATGAAAGTATCCTATGTCTTAATATACTAGCTGTTGCCCGCGGCTTCGTCCGCGTGTATGTCGGAAAGTATCCCGCGGAAACCTTCTTCCGGGATGAAAGTATCCCGCGGGAACCTTCTACCGGGATGAAAGTATCCCGCGGGAACCTTCTACCGGGATGAAAGTATCCTATGTCTTAATATACTAGCTGTTGCCAGCGTGTATGTCGGAAATTATCCAACGGGAACCTTCTACCGGGATAAAAAGTATCCTATGTCTTTATATACTAGCTGTTGCCCGCGTGTATGTCGGAAATTATCCCACGGGAACCTTCTACCGGGATGAAAAGTATCCTATGTCTTAATATACTTGCTGTTGCCAGCGGCTTCGCCCGCGTGTATGTCGGATATTATCCCACGGGAACCTTCTACCGGGATGAAAAGTATCCTATGTCTTAATATACTAGCTGTTGCCCGCGTGTATGTCGGAAATTATCCCACGGGAACCTTCTACCGGGATGAAAAGAATCCTATGTCTTAATATACTAGCTGTTGCCAGCGGCTACGTCGGAAATTATCCCACGGGAACCTTCTCCCGGGATGAAAAGTTTCCTATGTCTTAATATACTAGCTGTTGCCCGCGTGCATGTCGGAAATTATCCCACGGGAACCTTCTACCGGGATGAAAAGTATCCTATGTCTTAATATACTAACTGTTTCCCGCAGCTTCTCCCGCGTGTATGTCGGAAATCATCCCACGGGAACCTTCTACCGGGATGAAAAGTATCCTATGTCTTAATATACTAGCTGTTGCCCGCGTGTATGTCGGAAATTATCCCACGGGAACCTTCTACCGGGATGAAAAGTATCCTATGTCTTAATATACTAGCTGTTTCCCGCGGCTTCTCCCGCGTGTATGTCGAAAATTATCCCACGGGAACCTTCTACCGGGATGAAAAGTATCCTATGTCTTAATATACTAGCTGTTGCCAGCGTGTATGTCGGAAATTATCCCACGGGAACCTTCTACCGGGATGAAAAGTATCCTATGTCTTAATATACTAGCTGTTGCCAGCGTGTATGTCGGAAATTATCCCACGGGAACCTTCTACCGGGATGAAAAGTATCCTATGTCTTAATATACTAACTGTTGCCAGCGGCTTCGCCCGCGTGTATGTCGGAAATTATCCCACGGGAACCTTCTACCGGGATGAAAAGTATCCTATGTCTTAATTTACTAGCTGTTGCCAGCGACTTCTCCCGCGTGTATGTCGGAAATTATCCCACGGGAACCTTCTACCGGGATGAAAAGTATCCTATGTCTTAATATATTAGCTGTTGCCAGCGGCTTCTCCCGCGTGTATGTCGAAAATTATCCCACGGGAACCTTCTACCGGGATGAAAAGTATCCTATGTCTTAATATACTAGCTGTTGCCAGCGACTTCTCCCGCGTGTATGTCGGAAATTATCCCACGGGAACCTTCTACCGGGATGAAAAGTATCCTATGTCTTAATATACTAGCTGTTGCCAGCGTGTATGTCGGAAATTATACCACGGGAACCTTCTACCGGGATTAAAAGTATCCTATGTCTTAATATACTAGCTGTTGCCCGCGTGTATGTCGGAAATTATCCCACGGGAACCTTCTACCGGGATGAAAAGTATCCTATGTCTTAATATACTAGCTGTTGCCAGCGTGTATGTCGGAAATTATCCCACGGGAACCTTCTACCGAGATGAAAAGTATCCTATGTCTTAATATACTAGCTGTTGCCCGCGTGTATGTCGGAAATTATCCCACGGGAACCTTCTACCGGGATGAAAAGTATCCTATGTCTTAATATACTAACTGTTTCCCGCGGCTTCTCCCGCGTGTATGTCGGAAATTATCCCACGGGAACCTTCTACCGGGATGAAAAGTATCCTATGTCTTGTCGGAAATTATCCCACGGGAACCTTCTACCGGGATGAAAAGTATCCTATGTCTTAATATACTAGCTGTTTCCCGCGGCTTCTCCCGCGTGTATGTCGAAAATTATCCCACGGGAACCTTCTACCGGGATGAAAAGTATCCTATGTCTTAATATACTAGCTGTTGCCAGCGTGTATGTCGGAAATTATCCCACGGGAACCTTCTACCGGGATGAAAAGTATCCTATGTCTTAATATACTAGCTGTTGCCAGCGTGTATGTCGGAAATTATCCCACGGGAACCTTCTACCGGGATGAAAAGTATCCTATGTCTTAATATACTAGCTGTTGCCAGCGTGTATGTCGGAAATTATCCCACGGGAACCTTCTACCGGGATGAAAAGTATCCTATGTCTTAATATACCAGCTGTTGCCAGCGGCTTCTCCCGCGTGTATGTCGAAAATTATCCCACGGGAACCTTCTACCGGGATGAAAAGTATCCTATGTCTTAATATACTAGCTGTTGCCAGCGTGTATGTCGGAAATTATCCCACGGGAACCTTCTACCGGGATTAAAAGTATCCTATGTCTTAATATACTAGCTGTTGCCAGCGGCTTTGCCCGCGTGTATGTCGGAAATTATCCCACGGGAACCTTCTACCGGGATGAAAAGTATCCTATGTCTTAATATACTAGCTGTTGCCCGCGGCTTCGTCCGCGTGTATGTCGGAAATTATCCCGCGGGAACCTTCTACCGGGATGAAAGTATCCCGCGGGAACCTTCTACCGGGATGAAAGTATCCCGCGGGAACCTTTTACCGGGATGAAAGTATCCCGCGGGAACCTTCTACCGGGATGAAATTATCCCGCGGGAACCTTCTACCGGGATGAAAGTATCCCGCGGGAACCTTCTTCCGGGATGAAAGTATCCCGCGGGAACCTTCTACCGGGATGAAAGTATCCTATGTCTTAATATACTAGCTGTTGCCCGCGGCTTCGTCCGCGTGTATGTCGGAAAGTATCCCGTGGGAACCTTCTTCCGGGATGAAAGTATCCCGCGGGAACCTTCTACCGGGATGAAGTATCCCGCGGGAACCTTCTACCGGGATGAAAGTATCCCGCGGGAACCTTCTACCGGGATGAAAGTATCCCGCGGGAACCTTCTTCCGGGATGAAAGTATCCCGCGGGAACCTTCTACCGGGATAAAAGTATCCTATGTCTTAATATACTAGCTGTTGCCCGCGGCTTCGTCCGCGTGTATGTCGGAAAGTATCCCGTGGGAACCTTCTACCGGGATGAAAATTATCCTATGTCTTAATATACTAGCTGTTGCCAGCGTGTATGTCGGAAATTATCCCACGGGAACCTTCTACCGGGATGAAAAGTATCCTATGTCTTAATATACTAGCTGTTGCCAGCGTGTATGTCGGAAATTATCCCACGGGAACCTTCTACCGGGATTAAAAGTATCCTATGTCTTAATATACTAGCTGTTGCCAGCGGCTTTGCCCGCGTGTATGTCGGAAATTATCCCACGGGAACCTTCTACCGGGATGAAAAGTATCCTATGTCTTAATATACTAGCTGTTGCCCGCGGCTTCGTCCGCGTGTATGTCGGAAATTATCCCGCGGGAACCTTCTACCGGGATGAAAGTATCCCGCGGGAACCTTCTACCGGGATGAAAGTATCCCGCGGGAACCTTCTACCGGGATGAAAGTATCCCGCGGGAACCTTCTACCGGGATGAAATTATCCCGCGGGAACCTTCTACCGGGATGAAAGTATCCCGCGGGAACCTTCTACCGGGATGAAAAGTATCCTATGTCTTAATATACTAGCTGTTTCCCGCGGCTTCTCCCGCGTGTATGTCGAAAATTATCCCACGGGAACCTTCTACCGGGATGAAAAGTATCCTATGTCTTGTCGGAAATTATCCCACGGGAACCTTCTACCGGGATGAAAAGTATCCTATGTCTTAATATACTAGCTGTTTCCCGCGGCTTCTCCCGCGTGTATGTCGAAAATTATCCCACGGGAACCTTCTACCGGGATGAAAAGTATCCTATGTCTTAATATACTAGCTGTTGCCAGCGTGTATGTCAGAAATTATCCCACGGGAACCTTCTACCGGGATGAAAAGTATCCTATGTCTTAATATACTAGCTGTTGCCAGCGTGTATGTCGGAAATTATCCCACGGGAACCTTCTACCGGGATGAAAATTATCCTATGTCTTAATATACTAGCTGTTGCCAGCGTGTATGTCGGAAATTATCCCACGGGAACCTTCTACCGGGATGAAAAGTATCCTATGTCTTAATATACCAGCTGTTGCCAGCGGCTTCTCCCGCGTGTATGTCGAAAATTATCCCACGGGAACCTTCTACCGGGATGAAAAGTATCCTATGTCTTAATATACTAGCTGTTGCCAGCGTGTATGTCGGAAATTATCCCACGGGAACCTTCTACCGGGATGAAAAGTATCCTATGTCTTAATATACTAGCTGTTGCCAGCGTGTATGTCGGAAATTATCCCACGGGAACCTTCTACCGGGATGAAAAGTATCCTATGTCTTAATATACTAGCTGTTGCCCGCGGCTTCGTCCGCGTGTATGTCGGAAAGTATCCCGTGGGAACCTTCTTCCGGGATGAAAGTATCCCGCGGGAACCTTCTACCGGGATGAAATTATCCCGCGGGAACCTTCTACCGGGATGAAAGTATCCCGCGGGAACCTTCTTCCGGGATGAAAGTATCCCGCGGGAACCTTCTACCGGGATGAAAGTATCCTATGTCTTAATATACTAGCTGTTGCCCGCGGCTTCGTCCGCGTGTATGTCGGAAAGTATCCCGTGGGAACCTTCTTCCGGGATGAAAGTATCCCGCGGGAACCTTCTACCGGGATGAAAGTATCCCGCGGGAACCTTCTACCGGGATGAAAGTATCCCGCGGGAACCTTCTACCGGGATGAAAGTATCCCGCGGGAACCTTCTTCCGGGATGAAAGTATCCCGCGGGAACCTTCTACCGGGATAAAAGTATCCTATGTCTTAATATACTAGCTGTTGCCCGCGGCTTCGTCCGCGTGTATGTCGGAAAGTATCCCGTGGGAACCTTCTACCGGGATGAAAATTATCCTATGTCTTAATATACTAGCTGTTGCCAGCGTGTATGTCGGAAATTATCCCACGGGAACCTTCTACCGGGATGAAAAGTATCCTATGTCTTAATATACCAGCTGTTGCCAGCGGCTTCTCCCGCGTGTATGTCGGAAATTATCCCACGGGAACCTTCTACCGGGATGAAAAGTATCCTATGTCTTAATATACTAGCTGTTGCCAGCGTGTATGTCGGAAATTATCCCACGGGAACCTTCTACCGGGATGAAAAGTATCCTATGTCTTAATATACTAGCTGTTGCCAGCGTGTATGTCGGAAATTATCCCACGGGAACCTTCTACCGGGATGAAAAGTATCCTATGTCTTAATATACTAGCTGTTGCCAGCGTGTATGTCGGAAATTATCCCACGGGAACCTTCTACCGGGATTAAAAGTATCCTATGTCTTAATATACTAGCTGTTGCCAGCGGCTTTGCCCGCGTGTATGTCGGAAATTATCCCACGGGAACCTTCTACCGGGATGAAAAGTATCCTATGTCTTAATATACTAGCTGTTGCCCGCGGCTTCGTCCGCGTGTATGTCGGAAATTATCCCGCGGGAACCTTCTACCGGGATGAAAGTATCCCGCGGGAACCTTCTACCGGGATGAAAGTATCCCGCGGGAACCTTCTACCGGGATGAAAGTATCCCGCGGGAACCTTCTACCGGGATGAAATTATCCCGCGGGAACCTTCTACCGGGATGAAAGTATCCCGCGGGAACCTTCTACCGGGATGAAAGTATCCTATGTCTTAATATACTAGCTGTTGCCCGCGGCTTCGTCCGCGTGTATGTCGGAAAGTATCCCGTGGGAACCTTCTTCCGGGATGAAAGTATCCCGCGGGAACCTTCTACCGGGATGAAAGTATCCCGCGGAAACCTTCTACCGGGATGAAAGTATCCCGCGGGAACCTTCTACCGGGATGAAAGTATCCCGCGGGAACCTTCTTCCGGGATGAAAGTATCCCGCGGGAACCTTCTACCGGGATAAAAGTATCCTATGTCTTAATATACTAGCTGTTGCCCGCGGCTTCGTCCGCGTGTATGTCGGAAAGTATCCCGTGGGAACCTTCTTCCGGGATGAAAGTATCCCGCGGGAACCTTCTTCCGGGATGAAAGTATCCCGCGGGAACCTTCTACCGGGATAAAAGTATCCTATGTCTTAATATACTAGCTGTTGCCCGCGGCTTCGTCCGCGTGTATGTCGGAAAGTATCCCGCGGGAACCTTCTACCGGGATGAAAGTATCCCGCGGGAACCTTCTACCAGGATGAAAGTATCCCGCGGGAACCTTCTTCCGGGATGAAAGTATCCCGCGGGAACCTTCTTCCGGGATGAAAGTATCCCGCGGGAACCTTCTACCGGGATGAAAGTATCCCGCGGGAACCTTCTTCCGGGATGAAAGTATCCCGCGGGAACCTTCTACCGGGATGAAAGTATCCTATGTCTTAATATACTAGCTGTTGCCCGCGGTTTCGTCCGCGTGTATGTCGGAAAGTATCCCGCGGGAACATTCTTCCGGGATGAAAGTATCCCGCGGGAACCTTCTACCGGGATGAAATTATCCCGCGGGAACCTTCTACCGGGATGAAAGTATCCCGCGGGAACCTTCTTCCGGGATGAAAGTATCCCGCGGGAACCTTCTACCGGGATGAAAGTATCCTATGTCTTAATATACTAGCTGTTGCCCGCGGCTTCGTCCGCGTGTATGTCGGAAGGTATCCCGTGGGAACCTTCTTCCGGGATGAAAGTATCCCGCGGGAACCTTCTACCGGGATGAAAGTATCTCGCGGGAACCTTCTACCGGGATGAAAGTATCCCGCGGGAACCTTCTACCGGGATGAAAGTATCCCGCGGGAACCTTCTTCCGGGATGAAAGTATCCCGCGGGAACCTTCTACCGGGATAAAAGTATCCTATGTCTTAATATACTAGCTGTTGCCCGCGGCTTCGTCCGCGTGTATGTCGGAAAGTATCCCGCGGGAACCTTCTACCGGGATGAAAGTATCCCGCGGGAACCTTCTTCCGGGATGAAAGTATCCCGCGGGAACCTTCTACCGGGATAAAAGTATCCTATGTCTTAATATACTAGCTGTTGCCCGCGGCTTCGTCCGCGTGTATGTCGGAAAGTATCCCGCGGGAACCTTCTACCGGGATGAAAGTATCCCGCGGGAACCTTCTACCAGGATGAAAGTATCCCGCGGGAACCTTCTTCCAGGATGAAAGTATCCCGCGGGAACCTTCTTCCGGGATGAAAGTATCCCGCGGGAACCTTCTACCGGGATGAAAGTATCCCGCGGGAACCTTCTTCCGGGATGAAAGTATCCCGCGGGAACCTTCTACCGGGATGAAATTATCCCGCGGGAACCTTCTACCGGGATGAAAGTATCCTATGTCTTAATATACTAGCTGTTGCCCGCGGCTTCGTCCGCGTGTATGTCGGAAAGTATCCCGCGGGAACATTCTTCCGGGATGAAAGTATCCCGCGGGAACCTTCTACCGGGATGAAAGTATCCCGCGGGAACCTTCTACCGGGATGAAAGTATCCCGCGGGAACCTTCTACCGGGATGAAAGTATCCTATGTCTTAATATACTAGCTGTTGCCAGCGTGTATGTCGGAAATTATCCCACGGGAACCTTCTACCGGGATGAAAAGTATCCTATGTCTTAATATACTAGCTGTTGCCCGCGTGTATGTCGGAAATTATCCCACGGGAACCTTCTACCGGGATGAAAAGTATCCTATGTCTTAATATACTAGCTGTTGCCAGCGGCTTCGCCCGCGTGTATGTCGGAAAGTATCCCACGGGAGCCTTCTACCGGGATGAAAAGTATCCTATGTCTTAATATACTAGCTGTTGCCCGCGGCTTCGTCCGCGTGTATGTCGGAAATTAACCCGCGGGAACCTTCTACCGGGATGAAAGTATCCCGCGGGAACCTTCTACCGGGATGAAAGTATCCCGCGGGAACCTTCTACCGGGATGAAAGTATCCCGCGGGAACCTTCTACCGGGATGAAAGTATCCCGCGGGAACCTTCTACCGGGATGAAATTATCCCGCGGGAACCTTCTACCGGGATGAAAGTATCCCGCGGGAACCTTCTTCCGGGATGAAAGTATCCCGCGGGAACCTTCTACCGGGATGAAAGTATCCTATGTCTTAATATACTAGCTGTTGCCCGCGGCTTCGTCCGCGTGTATGTCGGAAAGTATCCCGTGGGAACCTTCTTCCGGGATGAAAGTATCCCGCGGGAACCTTCTACCGGGATGAAAGTATCCCGCGGGAACCTTCTACCGGGATGAAAGTATCCCGCGGGAACCTTCTACCGGGATGAAAGTATCCCGCGGGAACCTTCTTCCGGGATGAAAGTATCCCGCGGGAACCTTCTACCGGGATAAAAGTATCCTATGTCTTAATATACTAGCTGTTGCCCGCGGCTTCGTCCGCGTGTATGTCGGAAAGTATCCCGTGGGAACCTTCTACCGGGATGAAAATTATCCTATGTCTTAATATACTAGCTGTTGCCAGCGTGTATGTCGGAAATTATCCCACGGGAACCTTCTACCGGGATGAAAAGTATCCTATGTCTTAATATACTAGCTGTTGCCAGCGTGTATGTCGGAAATTATCCCACGGGAACCTTCTACCGGGATGAAAAGTATCCTGTGTCTTAATATACTAGCTGTTGCCAGCGTGTATGTCGGAAATTATCCCACGGGAACCTTCTACCGGGATTAAAAGTATCCTATGTCTTAATATACTAGCTGTTGCCGGCGGCTTTGCCCGCGTGTATGTCGGAAATTATCCCACGGGAACCTTCTACCGGGATGAAAAGTATCCTTTGTCTTAATATACTAGCTGTTGCCCGCGGCTTCGTCCGCGTGTATGTCGGAAATTATCCCGCGGGAACCTTCTACCGGGATGAAAGTATCCCGCGGGAACCTTCTACCGGGATGAAAGTATCCCGCGGGAACCTTCTACCGGGATGAAAGTATCCCGCGGGAACCTTCTACCGGGATGAAAGTATCCCGCGGGAACCTTCTACCGGGATGAAATTATCCCGCGGGAACCTTCTACCGGGATGAAAGTATCCCGCGGGAACCTTCTTCCGGGATGAAAGTATCCCGCGGGAACCTTCTACCGGGATGAAAGTATCCTATGTCTTAATATACTAGCTGTTGCCCGCGGCTTCGTCCGCGTGTATGTCGGAAAGTATCCCGTGGGAACCTTCTTCCGGGATGAAAGTATCCCGCGGGAACCTTCTACCGGGATGAAAGTATCCCGCGGGAACCTTCTACCGGGATGAAAGTATCCCGCGGGAACCTTCTACCGGGATAAAAGTATCCCGCGGGAACCTTCTTCCGGGATGAAAGTATCCCGCGGGAACCTTCTACCGGGATAAAAGTATCCTATGTCTTAATATACTAGCTGTTGCCCGCGGCTTCGTCCGCGTGTATGTCGGAAAGTATCCCGTGGGAACCTTCTTCCGGGATGAAAGTATCCCGCGGGAACCTTCTACCGGGATGACAGTATCCCGCGGGAACCTTCTACCGGGATGAAAGTATCCCGCAGGAACCTTCTACCAGGATGAAAGTATCCCGCGGGAACCTTCTTCCGGGATGAAAGTATCCCGCGGGAACCTTCTTCCGGGATGAAAGTATCCCGCGGGAACCTTCTACCGGGATGAAAGTATCCCGCGGGAACCTTCTACCGGGATGAAATTATCCCGCGGGAACCTTCTACCGGGATGAAAGTATCCTATGTCTTAATATACTAGCTGTTGCCCGCGGCTTCGTCCGCGTGTATGTCGGAAAGTATCCCGTGGGAACCTTCTTCCGGGATGAAAGTATCCCGCGGGAACCTTCTACCGGGATGAAAGTATCCTGCGGGAACCTTCTACCGGGATGAAAGTATCCCGCGGGAACCTTCTACCGGGATGAAAGTATCCCGCGGGAACCTTCTTCCGGGATGAAAGTATCCCGCGGGAACCTTCTTCCGGGATGAAAGTATCCTATGTCTTAATATACTAGCTGTTGCCCGCGGCTTCGCCCGCGTGTATGTCGGAAATTATCCCGCGGGAACCTTCTACCGGGATGAAAGTATCCCGCGGGAACCTTCTACCGGGATGAAAGTATCCCGCGGGAACCTTCTACCGGGATGAAAGTATCCCGCGGGAACCTTCTACCGGGATGAAATTATCCCGCGGGAACCTTCTACCGGGATGAAAGTATCCCGCGGGAACCTTCTTCCGGGATAAAAGTATCCCGCGGGAACCTTCTACCGGGATGAAAGTATCCTATGTCTTAATATACTAGCTGTTGCCCGCGGCTTCGTCCGCGTGTATGTCGGAAAGTATCCCGTGGGAACCTTCTTCCGGGATGAAAGTATCCCGCGGGAACCTTCTACCAGGATGAAAGTATCCCGCGGGAACCTTCTACCGGGATGAAAGTATCCCGCGGGAACCTTCTTCCGGGATGAAAGTATCCCGCGGGAACCTTCTTCCGGGATGAAAGTATCCCGCGGGAACCTTCTACCGGGATGAAAGTATCCCGCGGGAACCTTCTTCCGGGATGAAAGTATCCCGCGGGAACCTTCTACCGGGATGAAATTATCCCGCGGGAACCTTCTACCGGGATGAAAGTATCCCGCGGGAACCTTCTACCGGGATGAAAGTATCCTATGTCTTAATATACTAGCTGTTGCCAGCGTGTATGTCGGAAATTATCCCACGGGAACCTTCTACCGGGATGAAAAGTATCCTATGTCTTAATATACCAGCTGTTGCCAGCGGCTTCTCCCGCGTGTATGTCGGAAATTATCCCACGGGAACCTTCTACCGGGATGAAAAGTATCCTATGTCTTAATATACTAGCTGTTGCCAGCGTGTATGTCGGAAATTATCCCACGGGAACCTTCTTCCGGGATGAAAGTATCCCGCGGGAACCTTCTACCGGGATGAAATTATCCCGCGGGAACCTTCTACCGGGATGAAAGTATCCCGCGGGAACCTTCTACCGGGATGAAAGTATCCTATGTCTTAATATACTAGCTGTTGCCCGCGGCTTCGTCCGCGTGTATGTCGGAAAGTATCCCGTGGGAACCTTCTTCCGGGATGAAAGTATCCCGCGGGAACCTTCTACCGGGATGAAATTATCCCGCGGGAACCTTCTACCGGGATGAAAGTATCCCGCGGGAACCTTCTTCCGGGATGAAAGTATCCCGCGGGAACCTTCTACCGGGATGAAAGTATCCTATGTCTTAATATACTAGCTGTTGCCCGCGGCTTCGTCCGCGTGTATGTCGGAAAGTATCCCGTGGGAACCTTCTTCCGGGATGAAAGTATCCCGCGGGAACCTTCTACCGGGATGAAAGTATCCCGCGGGAACCTTCTACCGGGATGAAAGTATCCCGCGGGAACCTTCTACCGGGATGAAAGTATCCCGCGGGAACCTTCTTCCGGGATGAAAGTATCCCGCGGGAACCTTCTACCGGGATAAAAGTATCCTATGTCTTAATATACTAGCTGTTGCCCGCGGCTTCGTCCGCGTGTATGTCGGAAAGTATCCCGTGGGAACCTTCTACCGGGATGAAAATTATCCTATGTCTTAATATACTAGCTGTTGCCAGCGTGTATGTCGGAAATTATCCCACGGGAACCTTCTACCGGGATGAAAAGTATCCTATGTCTTAATATACCAGCTGTTGCCAGCGGCTTCTCCCGCGTGTATGTCGGAAATTATCCCACGGGAACCTTCTACCGGGATGAAAAGTATCCTATGTCTTAATATACTAGCTGTTGCCAGCGTGTATGTCGGAAATTATCCCACGGGAACCTTCTACCGGGATGAAAAGTATCCTATGTCTTAATATACTAGCTGTTGCCAGCGTGTATGTCGGAAATTATCCCACGGGAACCTTCTACCGGGATGAAAAGTATCCTATGTCTTAATATACTAGCTGTTGCCAGCGTGTATGTCGGAAATTATCCCACGGGAACCTTCTACCGGGATTAAAAGTATCCTATGTCTTAATATACTAGCTGTTGCCAGCGGCTTTGCCCGCGTGTATGTCGGAAATTATCCCACGGGAACCTTCTACCGGGATGAAAAGTATCCTATGTCTTAATATACTAGCTGTTGCCCGCGGCTTCGTCCGCGTGTATGTCGGAAATTATCCCGCGGGAACCTTCTACCGGGATGAAAGTATCCCGCGGGAACCTTCTACCGGGATGAAAGTATCCCGCGGGAACCTTCTACCGGGATGAAAGTATCCCGCGGGAACCTTCTACCGGGATGAAATTATCCCGCGGGAACCTTCTACCGGGATGAAAGTATCCCGCGGGAACCTTCTACCGGGATGAAAGTATCCTATGTCTTAATATACTAGCTGTTGCCCGCGGCTTCGTCCGCGTGTATGTCGGAAAGTATCCCGTGGGAACCTTCTTCCGGGATGAAAGTATCCCGCGGGAACCTTCTACCGGGATGAAAGTATCCCGCGGAAACCTTCTACTGGGATGAAAGTATCCCGCGGGAACCTTCTACCGGGATGAAAGTATCCCGCGGGAACCTTCTTCCGGGATGAAAGTATCCCGCGGGAACCTTCTACCGGGATAAAAGTATCCTATGTCTTAATATACTAGCTGTTGCCCGCGGCTTCGTCCGCGTGTATGTCGGAATGTATCCCGTGGGAACCTTCTTCCGGGATGAAAGTATCCCGCGGGAACCTTCTTCCGGGATGAAAGTATCCCGCGGGAACCTTCTACCGGGATAAAAGTATCCTATGTCTTAATATACTAGCTGTTGCCCGCGGCTTCGTCCGCGTGTATGTCGGAAAGTATCCCGCGGGAACCTTCTACCGGGATGAAAGTATCCCGCGGGAACCTTCTACCAGGATGAAAGTATCCCGCGGGAACCTTCTTCCGGGATGAAAGTATCCCGCGGGAACCTTCTTCCGGGATGAAAGTATCCCGCGGGAACCTTCTACCGGGATGAAAGTATCCCGCGGGAACCTTCTTCCGGGATGAAAGTATCCCGCGGGAACCTTCTACCGGGATGAAAGTATCCTATGTCTTAATATACTAGCTGTTGCCCGCGGTTTCGTCCGCGTGTATGTCGGAAAGTATCCCGCGGGAACATTCTTCCGGGATGAAAGTATCCCGCGGGAACCTTCTACCGGGATGAAATTATCCCGCGGGAACCTTCTACCGGGATGAAAGTATCCCGCGGGAACCTTCTTCCGGGATGAAAGTATCCCGCGGGAACCTTCTACCGGGATGAAAGTATCCTATGTCTTAATATACTAGCTGTTGCCCGCGGCTTCGTCCGCGTGTATGTCGGAAAGTATCCCGTGGGAACCTTCTTCCGGGATGAAAGTATCCCGCGGGAACCTTCTACCGGGATGAAAGTATCTCGCGGGAACCTTCTACCGGGATGAAAGTATCCCGCGGGAACCTTCTACCGGGATGAAAGTATCCCGCGGGAACCTTCTTCCGGGATGAAAGTATCCCGCGGGAACCTTCTACCGGGATAAAAGTATCCTATGTCTTAATATACTAGCTGTTGCCCGCGGCTTCGTCCGCGTGTATGTCGGAAAGTATCCCGCGGGAACCTTCTACCGGGATGAAAGTATCCCGCGGGAACCTTCTACCAGGATGAAAGTATCCCGCGGGAACCTTCTTCCAGGATGAAAGTATCCCGCGGGAACCTTCTTCCGGGATGAAAGTATCCCGCGGGAACCTTCTACCGGGATGAAAGTATCCCGCGGGAACCTTCTTCCGGGATGAAAGTATCCCGCGGGAACCTTCTACCGGGATGAAATTATCCCGCGGGAACCTTCTACCGGGATGAAAGTATCCTATGTCTTAATATACTAGCTGTTGCCCGCGGCTTCGTCCGCGTGTATGTCGGAAAGTATCCCGCGGGAACATTCTTCCGGGATGAAAGTATCCCGCGGGAACCTTCTACCGGGATGAAAGTATCCCGCGGGAACCTTCTACCGGGATGAAAGTATCCCGCGGGAACCTTCTACCGGGATGAAAGTATCCTATGTCTTAATATACTAGCTGTTGCCAGCGTGTATGTCGGAAATTATCCCACGGGAACCTTCTACCGGGATGAAAAGTATCCTATGTCTTAATATACTAGCTGTTGCCCGCGTGTATGTCGGAAATTATCCCACGGGAACCTTCTACCGGGATGAAAAGTATCCTATGTCTTAATATACTAGCTGTTGCCAGCGGCTTCGCCCGCGTGTATGTCGGAAAGTATCCCACGGGAACCTTCTACCGGGATGAAAAGTATCCTATGTCTTAATATACTAGCTGTTGCCCGCGGCTTCGTCCGCGTGTATGTCGGAAATTAACCCGCGGGAACCTTCTACCGGGATGAAAGTATCCCGCGGGAACCTTCTACCGGGATGAAAGTATCCCGCGGGAACCTTCTACCGGGATGAAAGTATCCCGCGGGAACCTTCTACCGGGATGAAATTATCCCGCGGGAACCTTCTACCGGGATGAAAGTATCCCGCGGGAACCTTCTTCCGGGATGAAAGTATCCCGCGGGAACCTTCTACCGGGATGAAAGTATCCTATGTCTTAATATACTAGCTGTTGCCCGCGGCTTCGTCCGCGTGTATGTCGGAAAGTATCCCGTGGGAACCTTCTTCCGGGATGAAAGTATCCCGCGGGAACCTTCTACCGGGATGAAAGTATCCCGCGGGAACCTTCTACCGGGATGAAAGTATCCCGCGGGAACCTTCTACCGGGATGAAAGTATCCCGCGGGAACCTTCTTCCGGGATGAAAGTATCCCGCGGGAACCTTCTACCGGGATAAAAGTATCCTATGTCTTAATATACTAGCTGTTGCCCGCGGCTTCGTCCGCGTGTATGTCGGAAAGTATCCCGTGGGAACCTTCTACCGGGATGAAAATTATCCTATGTCTTAATATACTAGCTGTTGCCAGCGTGTATGTCGGAAATTATCCCACGGGAACCTTCTACCGGGATGAAAAGTATCCTATGTCTTAATATACTAGCTGTTGCCAGCGTGTATGTCGGAAATTATCCCACGGGAACCTTCTACCGGGATGAAAAGTATCCTGTGTCTTAATATACTAGCTGTTGCCAGCGTGTATGTCGGAAATTATCCCACGGGAACCTTCTACCGGGATTAAAAGTATCCTATGTCTTAATATACTAGCTGTTGCCGGCGGCTTTGCCCGCGTGTATGTCGGAAATTATCCCACGGGAACCTTCTACCGGGATGAAAAGTATCCTATGTCTTAATATACTAGCTGTTGCCCGCGGCTTCGTCCGCGTGTATGTCGGAAATTATCCCGCGGGAACCTTCTACCGGGATGAAAGTATCCCGCGGGAACCTTCTACCGGGATGAAAGTATCCCGCGGGAACCTTCTACCGGGATGAAAGTATCCCGCGGGAACCTTCTACCGGGATGAAATTATCCCGCGGGAACCTTCTACCGGGATGAAAGTATCCCGCGGGAACCTTCTTCCGGGATGAAAGTATCCCGCGGGAACCTTCTACCAGGATGAAAGTATCCTATGTCTTAATATACTAGCTGTTGCCCGCGGCTTCGTCCGCGTGTATGTCGGAAAGTATCCCGTGGGAACCTTCTTCCGGGATGAAAGTATCCCGCGGGAACCTTCTACCGGGATGAAAGTATCCCGCGGGAACCTTCTACCGGGATGAAAGTATCCCGCGGGAACCTTCTACCGGGATAAAAGTTTCCCGCGGGAACCTTCTTCCGGGATGAAAGTATCCCGCGGGGACCTTCTACCGGGATAAAAGTATCCTATGTCTTAATATACTAGCTGTTGCCCGCGGCTTCGTCCGCGTGTATGTCGGAAAGTATCCCGTGGGAACCTTCTTCCGGGATGAAAGTATCCCGCGGGAACCTTCTACCGGGATGAAAGTATCCCGCGGGAACCTTCTACCGGGATGAAAGTATCCCGCGGGAACCTTCTACCAGGATTAAAGTATCCCGCGGGAACCTTCTTCCGGGATGAAAGTATCCCGCGGGAACCTTCTTCCGGGATGAAAGTATCCCGCGGGAACCTTCTACCGGGATGAAAGTATCCCGCGGGAACCTTCTACCGGGATGAAATTATCCCGCGGGAACCTTCTACCGGGATGAAAGTATCCTATGTCTTAATATACTAGCTGTTGCCCGCGGCTTCGTCCGCGTGTATGTCGGAAAGTATCCCGTGGGAACCTTCTTCCGGGATGAAAGTATCCCGCGGGAACCTTCTACCGGGATGAAAGTATCCTGCGGGAACCTTCTACCGGGATGAAAGTATCCCGCGGGAACCTTCTACCGGGATGAAAGTATCCCGCGGGAACCTTCTTCCGGGATGAAAGTATCCCGCGGGAACCTTCTTCCGGGATGAAAGTATCCTATGTCTTAATATACTAGCTGTTGCCCGCGGCTTCGCCCGCGTGTATGTCGGAAATTATCCCGCGGGAACCTTCTACCGGGATGAAAGTATCCCGCGGGAACCTTCTACCGGGATGAAAGTATCCCGCGGGAACCTTCTACCGGGATGAAAGTATCCCGCGGGAACCTTCTACCGGGATGAAATTATCCCGCGGGAACCTTCTACCGGGATGAAAGTATCCCGCGGGAACCTTCTTCCGGGATAAAAGTATCCCGCGGGAACCTTCTACCGGGATGAAAGTATCCTATGTCTTAATATACTAGCTGTTGCCCGCGGCTTCGTCCGCGTGTATGTCGGAAAGTATCCCGTGGGAACCTTCTTCCGGGATGAAAGTATCCCGCGGGAACCTTCTACCAGGATGAAAGTATCCCGCGGGAACCTTCTACCGGGATGAAAGTATCCCGCGGGAACCTTCTTCCGGGATGAAAGTATCCCGCGGGAACCTTCTTCCGGGATGAAAGTATTCCGCGGGAACCTTCTACCGGGATGAAAGTATCCCGCGGGAACCTTCTTCCGGGATGAAAGTATCCCGCGGGAACCTTCTACCGGGATGAAATTATCCCGCGGGAACCTTCTACCGGGATGAAAGTATCCCGCGGGAACCTTCTACCGGGATGAAAGTATCCTATGTCTTAATATACTAGCTGTTGCCAGCGTGTATGTCGGAAATTATCCCACGGGAACCTTCTACCGGGATGAAAAGTATCCTATGTCTTAATATACCAGCTGTTGCCAGCGGCTTCTCCCGCGTGTATGTCGGAAATTATCCCACGGGAACCTTCTACCGGGATGAAAAGTATCCTATGTCTTAATATACTAGCTGTTGCCAGCGTGTATGTCGGAAATTATCCCACGGGAACCTTCTTCCGGGATGAAAGTATTCCGCGGGAACCTTCTACCGGGATGAAATTATCCCGCGGGAACCTTCTACCGGGATGAAAGTATCCCGCGGGAACCTTCTACCGGGATGAAAGTATCCTATGTCTTAATATACTAGCTGTTGCCCGCGGCTTCGTCCGCGTGTATGTCGGAAAGTATCCCGCGGAAACCTTCTTCCGGGATGAAAGTATCCCGCGGGAACCTTCTACCGGGATGAAAGTATCCCGCGGGAACCTTCTACCGGGATGAAAGTATCCTATGTCTTAATATACTAGCTGTTGCCAGCGTGTATGTCGGAAATTATCCAACGGGAACCTTCTACCGGGATAAAAAGTATCCTATGTCTTTATATACTAGCTGTTGCCCGCGTGTATGTTGGAAATTATCCCACGGGAACCTTCTACCGGGATGAAAAGTATCCTATGTCTTAATATACTTGCTGTTGCCAGCGGCTTCGCCCGCGTGTATGTCGGATATTATCCCACGGGAACCTTCTACCGGGATGAAAAGTATCCTATGTCTTAATATACTAGCTGTTGCCCGCGTGTATGTCGGAAATTATCCCACGGGAACCTTCTACCGGGATGAAAAGAATCCTATGTCTTAATATACTAGCTGTTGCCAGCGGCTACGTCGGAAATTATCCCACGGGAACCTTCTCCCGGGATGAAAAGTTTCCTATGTCTTAATATACTAGCTGTTGCCCGCGTGCATGTCGGAAATTATCCCACGGGAACCTTCTACCGGGATGAAAAGTATCCTATGTCTTAATATACTAACTGTTTCCCGCGGCTTCTCCCGCGTGTATGTCGGAAATCATCCCACGGGAACCTTCTACCGGGATGAAAAGTATCCTATGTCTTAATATACTAGCTGTTGCCCGCGTGTATGTCGGAAATTATCCCACGGGAACCTTCTACCGGGATGAAAAGTATCCTATGTCTTAATATACTAGCTGTTTCCCGCGGCTTCTCCCGCGTGTATGTCGAAAATTATCCCACGGGAACCTTCTACCGGGATGAAAAGTATCCTATGTCTTAATATACTAGCTGTTGCCAGCGTGTATGTCGGAAATTATCCCACGGGAACCTTCTACCGGGATGAAAAGTATCCTATGTCTTAATATACTAGCTGTTGCCAGCGTGTATGTCGGAAATTATCCCACGGGAACCTTCTACCGGGATGAAAAGTATCCTATGTCTTAATATACTAACTGTTGCCAGCGGCTTCGCCCGCGTGTATGTCGGAAATTATCCCACGGGAACCTTCTACCGGGATGAAAAGTATCCTATGTCTTAATTTACTAGCTGTTGCGAGCGTGTATGTCGGAAATTATCCCACGGGAACCTTCTACCGGGATGAAAAGTATCCTATGTCTTAATATATTAGCTGTTGCCAGCGGCTTCTCCCGCGTGTATGTCGAAAATTATCCCACGGGAACCTTCTACCGGGATGAAAAGTATCCTATGTCTTAATATACTAGCTGTTGCCAGCGACTTCTCCCGCGTGTATGTCGGAAATTATCCCACGGGAACCTTCTACCGGGATGAAAAGTATCCTATGTCTTAATATACTAGCTGTTGCCAGCGTGTATGTCGGAAATTATACCACGGGAACCTTCTACCGGGATTAAAAGTATCCTATGTCTTAATATACTAGCTGTTGCCCGCGTGTATGTCGGAAATTATCCCACGGGAACCTTCTACCGGGATGAAAAGTATCCTATGTCTTAATATACTAGCTGTTGCCAGCGTGTATGTCGGAAATTATCCCACGGGAACCTTCTACCGAGATGAAAAGTATCCTATGTCTTAATATACTAGCTGTTGCCCGCGTGTATGTCGGAAATTATCCCACGGGAACCTTCTACCGGGATGAAAAGTATCCTATGTCTTAATATACTAACTGTTTCCCGCGGCTTCTCCCGCGTGTATGTCGGAAATTATCCCACGGGAACCTTCTACCGGGATGAAAAGTATCCTATGTCTTGTCGGAAATTATCCCACGGGAACCTTCTACCGGGATGAAAAGTATCCTATGTCTTAATATACTAGCTGTTTCCCGCGGCTTCTCCCGCGTGTATGTCGAAAATTATCCCACGGGAACCTTCTACCGGGATGAAAAGTATCCTATGTCTTAATATACTAGCTGTTGCCAGCGTGTATGTCGGAAATTATCCCACGGGAACCTTCTACCGGGATGAAAAGTATCCTATGTCTTAATATACTAGCTGTTGCCAGCGTGTATGTCGGAAATTATCCCACGGGAACCTTCTACCGGGATGAAAAGTATCCTATGTCTTAATATACTAGCTGTTGCCAGCGTGTATGTCGGAAATTATCCCACGGGAACCTTCTACCGGGATGAAAAGTATCCTATGTCTTAATATACCAGCTGTTGCCAGCGGCTTCTCCCGCGTGTATGTCGAAAATTATCCCACGGGAACCTTCTACCGGGATGAAAAGTATCCTATGTCTTAATATACTAGCTGTTGCCAGCGTGTATGTCGGAAATTATCCCACGGGAACCTTCTACCGGGATTAAAAGTATCCTATGTCTTAATATACTAGCTGTTGCCAGCGGCTTTGCCCGCGTGTATGTCGGAAATTATCCCACGGGAACCTTCTACCGGGATGAAAAGTATCCTATGTCTTAATATACTAGCTGTTGCCCGCGGCTTCGTCCGCGTGTATGTCGGAAATTATCCCGCGGGAACCTTCTACCGGGATGAAAGTATCCCGCGGGAACCTTCTACCGGGATGAAAGTATCCCGCGGGAACCTTTTACCGGGATGAAAGTATCCCGCGGGAACCTTCTACCGGGATGAAATTATCCCGCGGGAACCTTCTACCGGGATGAAAGTATCCCGCGGGAACCTTCTTCCGGGATGAAAGTATCCCGCGGGAACCTTCTACCGGGATGAAAGTATCCTATGTCTTAATATACTAGCTGTTGCCCGCGGCTTCGTCCGCGTGTATGTCGGAAAGTATCCCGTGGGAACCTTCTTCCGGGATGAAAGTATCCCGCGGGAACCTTCTACCGGGATGAAGTATCCCGCGGGAACCTTCTACCGGGATGAAAGTATCCCGCGGGAACCTTCTACCGGGATGAAAGTATCCCGCGGGAACCTTCTTCCGGGATGAAAGTATCCCGCGGGAACCTTCTACCGGGATAAAAGTATCCTATGTCTTAATATACTAGCTGTTGCCCGCGGCTTCGTCCGCGTGTATGTCGGAAAGTATCCCGTGGGAACCTTCTACCGGGATGAAAATTATCCTATGTCTTAATATACTAGCTGTTGCCAGCGTGTATGTCGGAAATTATCCCACGGGAACCTTCTACCGGGATGAAAAGTATCCTATGTCTTAATATACTAGCTGTTGCCAGCGTGTATGTCGGAAATTATCCCACGGGAACCTTCTACCGGGATTAAAAGTATCCTATGTCTTAATATACTAGCTGTTGCCAGCGGCTTTGCCCGCGTGTATGTCGGAAATTATCCCACGGGAACCTTCTACCGGGATGAAAAGTATCCTATGTCTTAATATACTAGCTGTTGCCCGCGGCTTCGTCCGCGTGTATGTCGGAAATTATCCCGCGGGAACCTTCTACCGGGATGAAAGTATCCCGCGGGAACCTTCTACCGGGATGAAAGTATCCCGCGGGAACCTTCTACCGGGATGAAAGTATCCCGCGGGAACCTTCTACCGGGATGAAATTATCCCGCGGGAACCTTCTACCGGGATGAAAGTATCCCGCGGGAACCTTCTACCGGGATGAAAAGTATCCTATGTCTTAATATACTAGCTGTTTCCCGCGGCTTCTCCCGCGTGTATGTCGAAAATTATCCCACGGGAACCTTCTACCGGGATGAAAAGTATCCTATGTCTTGTCGGAAATTATCCCACGGGAACCTTCTACCGGGATGAAAAGTATCCTATGTCTTAATATACTAGCTGTTTCCCGCGGCTTCTCCCGCGTGTATGTCGAAAATTATCCCACGGGAACCTTCTACCGGGATGAAAAGTATCCTATGTCTTAATATACTAGCTGTTGCCAGCGTGTATGTCAGAAATTATCCCACGGGAACCTTCTACCGGGATGAAAAGTATCCTATGTCTTAATATACTAGCTGTTGCCAGCGTGTATGTCGGAAATTATCCCACGGGAACCTTCTACCGGGATGAAAATTATCCTATGTCTTAATATACTAGCTGTTGCCAGCGTGTATGTCGGAAATTATCCCACGGGAACCTTCTACCGGGATGAAAAGTATCCTATGTCTTAATATACCAGCTGTTGCCAGCGGCTTCTCCCGCGTGTATGTCGAAAATTATCCCACGGGAACCTTCTACCGGGATGAAAAGTATCCTATGTCTTAATATACTAGCTGTTGCCAGCGTGTATGTCGGAAATTATCCCACGGGAACCTTCTACCGGGATGAAAAGTATCCTATGTCTTAATATACTAGCTGTTGCCAGCGTGTATGTCGGAAATTATCCCACGGGAACCTTCTACCGGGATGAAAAGTATCCTATGTCTTAATATACTAGCTGTTGCCCGCGGCTTCGTCCGCGTGTATGTCGGAAAGTATCCCGTGGGAACCTTCTTCCGGGATGAAAGTATCCCGCGGGAACCTTCTACCGGGATGAAATTATCCCGCGGGAACCTTCTACCCGGATGAAAGTATCCCGCGGGAACCTTCTTCCGGGATGAAAGTATCCCGCGGGAACCTTCTACCGGGATGAAAGTATCCTATGTCTTAATATACTAGCTGTTGCCCGCGGCTTCGTCCGCGTGTATGTCGGAAAGTATCCCGTGGGAACCTTCTTCCGGGATGAAAGTATCCCGCGGGAACCTTCTACCGGGATGAAAGTATCCCGCGGGAACCTTCTACCGGGATGAAAGTATCCCGCGGGAACCTTCTACCGGGATGAAAGTATCCCGCGGGAACCTTCTTCCGGGATGAAAGTATCCCGCGGGAACCTTCTACCGGGATAAAAGTATCCTATGTCTTAATATACTAGCTGTTGCCCGCGGCTTCGTCCGCGTGTATGTCGGAAAGTATCCCGTGGGAACCTTCTACCGGGATGAAAATTATCCTATGTCTTAATATACTAGCTGTTGCCAGCGTGTATGTCGGAAATTATCCCACGGGAACCTTCTACCGGGATGAAAAGTATCCTATGTCTTAATATACCAGCTGTTGCCAGCGGCTTCTCCCGCGTGTATGTCGGAAATTATCCCACGGGAACCTTCTACCGGGATGAAAAGTATCCTATGTCTTAATATACTAGCTGTTGCCAGCGTGTATGTCGGAAATTATCCCACGGGAACCTTCTACCGGGATGAAAAGTATCCTATGTCTTAATATACTAGCTGTTGCCAGCGTGTATGTCGGAAATTATCCCACGGGAACCTTCTACCGGGATGAAAAGTATCCTATGTCTTAATATACTAGCTGTTGCCAGCGTGTATGTCGGAAATTATCCCACGGGAACCTTCTACCGGGATTAAAAGTATCCTATGTCTTAATATACTAGCTGTTGCCAGCGGCTTTGCCCGCGTGTATGTCGGAAATTATCCCACGGGAACCTTCTACCGGGATGAAAAGTATCCTATGTCTTAATATACTAGCTGTTGCCCGCGGCTTCGTCCGCGTGTATGTCGGAAATTATCCCGCGGGAACCTTCTACCGGGATGAAAGTATCCCGCGGGAACCTTCTACCGGGATGAAAGTATCCCGCGGGAACCTTCTACCGGGATGAAAGTATCCCGCGGGAACCTTCTACCGGGATGAAATTATCCCGCGGGAACCTTCTACCGGGATGAAAGTATCCCGCGGGAACCTTCTACCGGGATGAAAGTATCCTATGTCTTAATATACTAGCTGTTGCCCGCGGCTTCGTCCGCGTGTATGTCGGAAAGTATCCCGTGGGAACCTTCTTCCGGGATGAAAGTATCCCGCGGGAACCTTCTACCGGGATGAAAGTATCCCGCGGAAACCTTCTACCGGGATGAAAGTATCCCGCGGGAACCTTCTACCGGGATGAAAGTATCCCGCGGGAACCTTCTTCCGGGATGAAAGTATCCCGCGGGAACCTTCTACCGGGATAAAAGTATCCTATGTCTTAATATACTAGCTGTTGCCCGCGGCTTCGTCCGCGTGTATGTCGGAAAGTATCCCGTGGGAACCTTCTTCCGGGATGAAAGTATCCCGCGGGAACCTTCTTCCGGGATGAAAGTATCCCGCGGGAACCTTCTACCGGGATAAAAGTATCCTATGTCTTAATATACTAGCTGTTGCCCGCGGCTTCGTCCGCGTGTATGTCGGAAAGTATCCCGCGGGAACCTTCTACCGGGATGAAAGTATCCCGCGGGAACCTTCTACCAGGATGAAAGTATCCCGCGGGAACCTTCTTCCGGGATGAAAGTATCCCGCGGGAACCTTCTTCCGGGATGAAAGTATCCCGCGGGAACCTTCTACCGGGATGAAAGTATCCCGCGGGAACCTTCTTCCGGGATGAAAGTATCCCGCGGGAACCTTCTACCGGGATGAAAGTATCCTATGTCTTAATATACTAGCTGTTGCCCGCGGTTTCGTCCGCGTGTATGTCGGAAAGTATCCCGCGGGAACATTCTTCCGGGATGAAAGTATCCCGCGGGAACCTTCTACCGGGATGAAATTATCCCGCGGGAACCTTCTACCGGGATGAAAGTATCCCGCGGGAACCTTCTTCCGGGATGAAAGTATCCCGCGGGAACCTTCTACCGGGATGAAAGTATCCTATGTCTTAATATACTAGCTGTTGCCCGCGGCTTCGTCCGCGTGTATGTCGGAAAGTATCCCGTGGGAACCTTCTTCCGGGATGAAAGTATCCCGCGGGAACCTTCTACCGGGATGAAAGTATCTCGCGGGAACCTTCTACCGGGATGAAAGTATCCCGCGGGAACCTTCTACCGGGATGAAAGTATCCCGCGGGAACCTTCTTCCGGGATGAAAGTATCCCGCGGGAACCTTCTACCGGGATAAAAGTATCCTATGTCTTAATATACTAGCTGTTGCCCGCGGCTTCGTCCGCGTGTATGTCGGAAAGTATCCCGCGGGAACCTTCTACCGGGATGAAAGTATCCCGCGGGAACCTTCTTCCGGGATGAAAGTATCCCGCGGGAACCTTCTACCGGGATAAAAGTATCCTATGTCTTAATATACTAGCTGTTGCCCGCGGCTTCGTCCGCGTGTATGTCGGAAAGTATCCCGCGGGAACCTTCTACCGGGATGAAAGTATCCCGCGGGAACCTTCTACCAGGATGAAAGTATCCCGCGGGAACCTTCTTCCAGGATGAAAGTATCCCGCGGGAACCTTCTTCCGGGATGAAAGTATCCCGCGGGAACCTTCTACCGGGATGAAAGTATCCCGCGGGAACCTTCTTCCGGGATGAAAGTATCCCGCGGGAACCTTCTACCGGGATGAAATTATCCCGCGGGAACCTTCTACCGGGATGAAAGTATCCTATGTCTTAATATACTAGCTGTTGCCCGCGGCTTCGTCCGCGTGTATGTCGGAAAGTATCCCGCGGGAACATTCTTCCGGGATGAAAGTATCCCGCGGGAACCTTCTACCGGGATGAAAGTATCCCGCGGGAACCTTCTACCGGGATGAAAGTATCCCGCGGGAACCTTCTACCGGGATGAAAGTATCCTATGTCTTAATATACTAGCTGTTGCCAGCGTGTATGTCGGAAATTATCCCACGGGAACCTTCTACCGGGATGAAAAGTATCCTATGTCTTAATATACTAGCTGTTGCCCGCGTGTATGTCGGAAATTATCCCACGGGAACCTTCTACCGGGATGAAAAGTATCCTATGTCTTAATATACTAGCTGTTGCCAGCGGCTTCGCCCGCGTGTATGTCGGAAAGTATCCCACGGGAACCTTCTACCGGGATGAAAAGTATCCTATGTCTTAATATACTAGCTGTTGCCCGCGGCTTCGTCCGCGTGTATGTCGGAAATTAACCCGCGGGAACCTTCTACCGGGATGAAAGTATCCCGCGGGAACCTTCTACCGGGATGAAAGTATCCCGCGGGAACCTTCTACCGGGATGAAAGTATCCCGCGGGAACCTTCTACCGGGATGAAATTATCCCGCGGGAACCTTCTACCGGGATGAAAGTATCCCGCGGGAACCTTCTTCCGGGATGAAAGTATCCCGCGGGAACCTTCTACCGGGATGAAAGTATCCCATGTCTTAATATACTAGCTGTTGCCCGCGGCTTCGTCCGCGTGTATGTCGGAAAGTATCCCGTGGGAACCTTCTTCCGGGATGAAAGTATCCCGCGGGAACCTTCTACCGGGATGAAAGTATCCCGCGGGAACCTTCTACCGGGATGAAAGTATCCCGCGGGAACCTTCTACCGGGATGAAAGTATCCCGCGGGAACCTTCTTCCGGGATGAAAGTATCCCGCGGGAACCTTCTACCGGGATAAAAGTATCCTATGTCTTAATATACTAGCTGTTGCCCGCGGCTTCGTCCGCGTGTATGTCGGAAAGTATCCCGTGGGAACCTTCTACCGGGATGAAAAGTATCCTATGTCTTAATATACTAGCTGTTGCCAGCGTGTATGTCGGAAATTATCCCACGGGAACCTTCTACCGGGATGAAAAGTATCCTGTGTCTTAATATACTAGCTGTTGCCAGCGTGTATGTCGGAAATTATCCCACGGGAACCTTCTACCGGGATTAAAAGTATCCTATGTCTTAATATACTAGCTGTTGCCGGCGGCTTTGCCCGCGTGTATGTCGGAAATTATCCCACGGGAACCTTCTACCGGGATGAAAAGTATCCTATGTCTTAATATACTAGCTGTTGCCCGCGGCTTCGTCCGCGTGTATGTCGGAAATTATCCCGCGGGAACCTTCTACCGGGATGAAAGTATCCCGCGGGAACCTTCTACCGGGATGAAAGTATCCCGCGGGAACCTTCTACCGGGATGAAAGTATCCCGCGGGAACCTTCTACCGGGATGAAATTATCCCGCGGGAACCTTCTACCGGGATGAAAGTATCCCGCGGGAACCTTCTTCCGGGATGAAAGTATCCCGCGGGAACCTTCTACCGGGATGAAAGTATCCTATGTCTTAATATACTAGCTGTTGCCCGCGGCTTCGTCCGCGTGTATGTCGGAAAGTATCCCGTGGGAACCTTCTTCCGGGATGAAAGTATCCCGCGGGAACCTTCTACCGGGATGAAAGTATCCCGCGGGAACCTTCTACCGGGATGAAAGTATCCCGCGGGAACCTTCTACCGGGATAAAAGTATCCCGCGGGAACCTTCTTCCGGGATGAAAGTATCCCGCGGGAACCTTCTACCGGGATAAAAGTATCCTATGTCTTAATATACTAGCTGTTGCCCGCGGCTTCGTCCGCGTGTATGTCGGAAAGTATCCCGTGGGAACCTTCTTCCGGGATGAAAGTATCCCGCGGGAACCTTCTACCGGGATGAAAGTATCCCGCGGGAACCTTCTACCGGGATGAAAGTATCCCGCGGGAACCTTCTACCAGGATGAAAGTATCCCGCGGGAACCTTCTTCCGGGATGAAAGTATCCCGCGGGAACCTTCTTCCGGGATGAAAGTATCCCGCGGGAACCTTCTACCGGGATGAAAGTATCCCGCGGGAACCTTCTACCGGGATGAAATTATCCCGCGGGAACCTTCTACCGGGATGAAAGTATCCTATGTCTTAATATACTAGCTGTTGCCCGCGGCTTCGTCCGCGTGTATGTCGGAAAGTATCCCGCGGGAACATTCTTCCGGGATGAAAGTATCCCGCGGGAACCTTCTACCGGGATGAAAGTATCCCGCGGGAACCTTCTTCCGGGATGAAAGTATCCCGCGGGAACCTTCTACCGGGATAAAAGTATCCTATGTCTTAATATACTAGCTGTTGCCCGCGGCTTCGTCCGCGTGTATGTCGGAAAGTATCCCGTGGGAACCTTCTTCCGGGATGAAAGTATCCCGCGGGAACCTTCTTCCGGGATGAAAGTATCCCGCGGGAACCTTCTACCGGGATAAAAGTATCCTATGTCTTAATATACTAGCTGTTGCCCGCGGCTTCGTCCGCGTGTATGTCGGAAAGTATCCCGCGGGAACCTTCTACCGGGATGAAAGTATCCCGCGGGAACCTTCTACCAGGATGAAAGTATCCCGCGGGAACCTTCTTCCGGGATGAAAGTATCCCGCGGGAACCTTCTTCCGGGATGAAAGTATCCCGCGGGAACCTTCTACCGGGATGAAAGTATCCCGCGGGAACCTTCTTCCGGGATGAAAGTATCCCGCGGGAACCTTCTACCGGGATGAAAGTATCCTATGTCTTAATATACTAGCTGTTGCCCGCGGTTTCGTCCGCGTGTATGTCGGAAAGTATCCCGCGGGAACATTCTTCCGGGATGAAAGTATCCCGCGGGAACCTTCTACCGGGATGAAATTATCCCGCGGGAACCTTCTACCGGGATGAAAGTATCCCGCGGGAACCTTCTTCCGGGATGAAAGTATCCCGCGGGAACCTTCTACCGGGATGAAAGTATCCTATGTCTTAATATACTAGCTGTTGCCCGCGGCTTCGTCCGCGTGTATGTCGGAAAGTATCCCGTGGGAACCTTCTTCCGGGATGAAAGTATCCCGCGGGAACCTTCTACCGGGATGAAAGTATCTCGCGGGAACCTTCTACCGGGATGAAAGTATCCCGCGGGAACCTTCTACCGGGATGAAAGTATCCCGCGGGAACCTTCTTCCGGGATGAAAGTATCCCGCGGGAACCTTCTACCGGGATAAAAGTATCCTATGTCTTAATATACTAGCTGTTGCCCGCGGCTTCGTCCGCGTGTATGTCGGAAAGTATCCCGCGGGAACCTTCTACCGGGATGAAAGTATCCCGCGGGAACCTTCTTCCGGGATGAAAGTATCCCGCGGGAACCTTCTACCGGGATAAAAGTATCCTATGTCTTAATATACTAGCTGTTGCCCGCGGCTTCGTCCGCGTGTATGTCGGAAAGTATCCCGCGGGAACCTTCTACCGGGATGAAAGTATCCCGCGGGAACCTTCTACCAGGATGAAAGTATCCCGCGGGAACCTTCTTCCAGGATGAAAGTATCCCGCGGGAACCTTCTTCCGGGATGAAAGTATCCCGCGGGAACCTTCTACCGGGATGAAAGTATCCCGCGGGAACCTTCTTCCGGGATGAAAGTATCCCGCGGGAACCTTCTACCGGGATGAAATTATCCCGCGGGAACCTTCTACCGGGATGAAAGTATCCTATGTCTTAATATACTAGCTGTTGCCCGCGGCTTCGTCCGCGTGTATGTCGGAAAGTATCCCGCGGGAACATTCTTCCGGGATGAAAGTATCCCGCGGGAACCTTCTACCGGGATGAAAGTATCCCGCGGGAACCTTCTACCGGGATGAAAGTATCCCGCGGGAACCTTCTACCGGGATGAAAGTATCCTATGTCTTAATATACTAGCTGTTGCCAGCGTGTATGTCGGAAATTATCCCACGGGAACCTTCTACCGGGATGAAAAGTATCCTATGTCTTAATATACTAGCTGTTGCCCGCGTGTATGTCGGAAATTATCCCACGGGAACCTTCTACCGGGATGAAAAGTATCCTATGTCTTAATATACTAGCTGTTGCCAGCGGCTTCGCCCGCGTGTATGTCGGAAAGTATCCCACGGGAACCTTCTACCGGGATGAAAAGTATCCTATGTCTTAATATACTAGCTGTTGCCCGCGGCTTCGTCCGCGTGTATGTCGGAAATTAACCCGCGGGAACCTTCTACCGGGATGAAAGTATCCCGCGGGAACCTTCTACCGGGATGAAAGTATCCCGCGGGAACCTTCTACCGGGATGAAAGTATCCCGCGGGAACCTTCTACCGGGATGAAATTATCCCGCGGGAACCTTCTACCGGGATGAAAGTATCCCGCGGGAACCTTCTTCCGGGATGAAAGTATCCCGCGGGAACCTTCTACCGGGATGAAAGTATCCTATGTCTTAATATACTAGCTGTTGCCCGCGGCTTCGTCCGCGTGTATGTCGGAAAGTATCCCGTGGGAACCTTCTTCCGGGATGAAAGTATCCCGCGGGAACCTTCTACCGGGATGAAAGTATCCCGCGGGAACCTTCTACCGGGATGAAAGTATCCCGCGGGAACCTTCTACCGGGATGAAAGTATCCCGCGGGAACCTTCTTCCGGGATGAAAGTATCCCGCGGGAACCTTCTACCGGGATAAAAGTATCCTATGTCTTAATATACTAGCTGTTGCCCGCGGCTTCGTCCGCGTGTATGTCGGAAAGTATCCCGTGGGAACCTTCTACCGGGATGAAAAGTATCCTATGTCTTAATATACTAGCTGTTGCCAGCGTGTATGTCGGAAATTATCCCACGGGAACCTTCTACCGGGATGAAAAGTATCCTGTGTCTTAATATACTAGCTGTTGCCAGCGTGTATGTCGGAAATTATCCCACGGGAACCTTCTACCGGGATTAAAAGTATCCTATGTCTTAATATACTAGCTGTTGCCGGCGGCTTTGCCCGCGTGTATGTCGGAAATTATCCCACGGGAACCTTCTACCGGGATGAAAAGTATCCTATGTCTTAATATACTAGCTGTTGCCCGCGGCTTCGTCCGCGTGTATGTCGGAAATTATCCCGCGGGAACCTTCTACCGGGATGAAAGTATCCCGCGGGAACCTTCTACCGGGATGAAAGTATCCCGCGGGAACCTTCTACCGGGATGAAAGTATCCCGCGGGAACCTTCTACCGGGATGAAATTATCCCGCGGGAACCTTCTACCGGGATGAAAGTATCCCGCGGGAACCTTCTTCCGGGATGAAAGTATCCCGCGGGAACCTTCTACCGGGATGAAAGTATCCTATGTCTTAATATACTAGCTGTTGCCCGCGGCTTCGTCCGCGTGTATGTCGGAAAGTATCCCGTGGGAACCTTCTTCCGGGATGAAAGTATCCCGCGGGAACCTTCTACCGGGATGAAAGTATCCCGCGGGAACCTTCTACCGGGATGAAAGTATCCCGCGGGAACCTTCTACCGGGATAAAAGTATCCCGCGGGAACCTTCTTCCGGGATGAAAGTATCCCGCGGGAACCTTCTACCGGGATAAAAGTATCCTATGTCTTAATATACTAGCTGTTGCCCGCGGCTTCGTCCGCGTGTATGTCGGAAAGTATCCCGTGGGAACCTTCTTCCGGGATGAAAGTATCCCGCGGGAACCTTCTACCGGGATGAAAGTATCCCGCGGGAACCTTCTACCGGGATGAAAGTATCCCGCGGGAACCTTCTACCAGGATGAAAGTATCCCGCGGGAACCTTCTTCCGGGATGAAAGTATCCCGCGGGAACCTTCTTCCGGGATGAAAGTATCCCGCGGGAACCTTCTACCGGGATGAAAGTATCCCGCGGGAACCTTCTACCGGGATGAAATTATCCCGCGGGAACCTTCTACCGGGATGAAAGTATCCTATGTCTTAATATACTAGCTGTTGCCCGCGGCTTCGTCCGCGTGTATGTCGGAAAGTATCCCGCGGGAACATTCTTCCGGGATGAAAGTATCCCGCGGGAACCTTCTACCGGGATGAAAGTATCCCGCGGGAACCTTCTACCGGGATGAAAGTATCCCGCGGGAACCTTCTACCGGGATGAAAGTATCCTATGTCTTAATATACTAGCTGTTGCCAGCGTGTATGTCGGAAATTATCCCACGGGAACCTTCTACCGGGATGAAAAGTATCCTATGTCTTAATATACTAGCTGTTGCCCGCGTGTATGTCGGAAATTATCCCACGGGAACCTTCTACCGGGATGAAAAGTATCCTATGTCTTAATATACTAGCTGTTGCCAGCGGCTTCGCCCGCGTGTATGTCGGAAAGTATCCCACGGGAACCTTCTACCGGGATGAAAAGTATCCTATGTCTTAATATACTAGCTGTTGCCCGCGTGTATGTCGGAAATTATCCCACGGGAACCTTCTACCGGGATGAAAAGAATCCTATGTCTTAATATACTAGCTGTTGCCAGCGGCTACGTCGGAAATTATCCCACGGGAACCTTCTCCCGGGATGAAAAGTATCCTATGTCTTAATATACTAGCTGTTGCCCGCGTGCATGTCGGAAATTATCCCACGGGAACCTTCTACCGGGATGAAAAGTATCCTATGTCTTAATATACTAGCTGTTGCCAGCGGCTATGTCGGAAATTATCCCACGGGAACCTTCTACCGGGATGAAAAGTATCCTATGTCTTAATATACTAGCTGTTGCCCGCGTGTATGTCGGAAATTATCCCACGGGAACCTTCTACCGGGATGAAAAGTATCCTATGTCTCAATATACTAGCTGTTGCCCGCGTGTATGTCGGAAATTATCCCACGGGAACCTTCTACCGGGATGAAAAGTATCCTATGTCTCAATATACTAGCTGTTGCCAGCGGCTATGTCGGAAATTATCCCACGGGAACCTTCTACCGGGATGAAAAGTATCCTATGTCTTAATATACTAACTGTTGCCAGCGGCTTCGCCCGCGTGTATGTCGGAAATTATCCCACGGGAACCTTCTACCGGGATGAAAAGTATCCTATGTCTTAATATACTAGCTGTTGCCAGCGGCTTCGCCCGCGTGTATGTCGAAAATTATCCCACGGGAACCTTCTACCGGGATGAAAAGTATCCTATGTCTTAATATACTAGCTGTTGCCAGCGACTTCTCCCGCGTGTATGTCGGAAATTATCCCACGGGAACCTTCTACCGGGATGAAAAGTATCCTATGTCTTAATATACTAGCTGTTGCCAGCGTGTATGTCGGAAATTATCCCACGGGAACCTTCTACCGGGATTAAAAGTATCCTATGTCTTAATATACTAGCTGTTGCCTGCGTGTATGTCGGAAATTATCCCACGGGAACTTTCTACCGGGATGAAAAGTATCCTATGTCTTAATATACTAGCTGATGCCCGCGTGTATGTCGGAAATTATCCCGCGGGAACCTTCTACCGGGATCAAAGTATCCCGCGGGAACCTTCTACCGGGATGAAAGTATCCCACGGGAACCTTCTACCGGGATGAAAAGTATCCTATGTCTTAATATACTAGCTGTTGCCCGCGTGTATGTCGGAAATTATCCCACGGGAACCTTCTACCGGGATGAAAAGTATCCTATGTCTCAATATACTAGCTGTTGCCAGCGGCTATGTCGGAAATTATCCCACGGGAACCTTCTACCGGGATGAAAAGTATCCTATGTCTTAATATACTAGCTGTTGCCCGCGTGTATGTCGGAAATTATCCCACGGGAACCTTCTACCGGGATGAAAAGTATCCTATGTCTCAATATACTAGCTGTTGCCCGCGTGTATGTCGGAAATTATCCCACGGGAACCTTCTACCGGGATGAAAAGTATCCTATGTCTCAATATACTAGCTGTTGCCAGCGGCTATGTCGGAAATTATCCCACGGGAACCTTCTACCGGGATGAAAAGTATCCTATGTCTTAATATACTAACTGTTGCCAGCGGCTTCGCCCGCGTGTATGTCGGAAATTATCCCACGGGAACCTTCTACCGGGATTAAAAGTATCCTATGTCTTAATATACTAGCTGTTGCCCGCGTGTATGTCGGAAATTATCCCACGGGAACCTTCTACCGGGATGAAAAGTATCCTATGTCTTAATATACTAGCTGTTGCCAGCGGCTTCGCCCGCGTGTATGTCGAAAATTATCCCACGGGAACCTTCTACCGGGATGAAAAGTATCCTATGTCTTAATATACTAGCTGTTGCCAGCGACTTCTCCCGCGTGTATGTCGGAAATTATCCCACGGGAACCTTCTACCGGGATGAAAAGTATCCTATGTCTTAATATACTAGCTGTTGCCAGCGTGTATGTCGGAAATTATCCCACGAGAACCTTCTACCGGGATTAAAAGTATCCTATGTCTTAATATACTAGCTGTTGCCTGCGTGTATGTCGGAAATTATCCCACGGGAACTTTCTACCGGGATGAAAAGTATCCTATGTCTTAATATACTAGCTGATGCCCGCGTGTATGTCGGAAATTATCCCGCGGGAACCTTCTACCGGGATCAAAGTATCCCGCGGGAACCTTCTACCGGGATGAAAGTATCCCACGGGAACCTTCTACCGGGATGAAAAGTATCCTATGTCTTAATATACTAGCTGTTGCCCGCGTGTATGTCGGAAATTATCCCACGGGAACCTTCTACCGGGATGAAAAGTATCCTATGTCTTAATATACTAGCTGTTGCCAGCGGCTTCGCCCGCGTGTATGTCGGAAATTATCCCACGGGAACCTTCTACCGGGATGAAAAGTATCCTATGTCTTAATATACTAGCTGTTGCCCGCGTGTATGTCGGAAATTATCCCACGGGAACCTTCTACCGGGATGAAAAGAATCCTATGTCTTAATATACTAGCTGTTGCCAGCGGCTACGTCGGAAATTATCCCACGGGAACCTTCTCCCGGGATGAAAAGTATCCTATGTCTTAATATACTAGCTGTTGCCCGCGTGCATGTCGGAAATTATCCCACGGGAAACTTCTACCGGGATGAAAAGTATCCTATGTCTTAATATACTAGCTGTTGCCAGCGGCTATGTCGGAAATTATCCCACGGGAACCTTCTACCGGGATGAAAAGTATCCTATGTCTTAATATACTAGCTGTTGCCCGCGTGTATGTCGGAAATTATCCCACGGGAACCTTCTCCCGGGATGAAAAGTATCCTATGTCTTAATATACTAGCTGTTGCCCGCGTGCATGTCGGAAATTATCCCACGGGAACCTTCTACCGGGATGAAAAGTATCCTATGTCTTAATATACTAGCTGTTGCCAGCGGCTATGTCGGAAATTATCCCACGGGAACCTTCTACCGGGATGAAAAGTATCCTATGTCTTAATATACTAGCTGTTGCCCGCGTGTATGTCGGAAATTATCCCACGGGAACCTTCTACCGGGATGAAAATTATCCTATGTCTCAATATACTAGCTGTTGCCCGCGTGTATGTCGGAAATTATCCCACGGGAACCTTCTACCGGGATGAAAAGTATCCTATGTCTCAATATACTAGCTGTTGCCAGCGGCTATGTCGGAAATTATCCCACGGGAACCTTCTACCGGGATGAAAAGTATCCTATGTCTTAATATACTAACTGTTGCCAGCGGCTTCGCCCGCGTGTATGTCGGAAATTATCCCACGGGAACCTTCTACCGGGATTAAAAGTATCCTATGTCTTAATATACTAGCTGTTGCCCGCGTGTATGTCGGAAATTATCCCACGGGAACCTTCTACCGGGATCAAAAGTATCCTATGTCTTAATATACTAGCTGTTGCCAGCGGCTTCGCCCGCGTGTATGTCGAAAATTATCCCACGGGAACCTTCTACCGGGATGAAAAGTATCCTATGTCTTAATATACTAGCTGTTGCCAGCGACTTCTCCCGCGTGTATGTCGGAAATTATCCCACGGGAACCTTCTACCGGGATGAAAAGTATCCTATGTCTTAATATACTAGCTGTTGCCAGCGTGTATGTCGGAAATTATCCCACGGGAACCTTCTACCGGGATTAAAAGTATCCTATGTCTTAATATACTAGCTGTTGCCTGCGTGTATGTCGGAAATTATCCCACGGGAACTTTCTACCGGGATGAAAAGTATCCTATGTCTTAATATACTAGCTGATGCCCGCGTGTATGTCGGAAATTATCCCGCGGGAACCTTCTACCGGGATCAAAGTATCCCGCGGGAACCTTCTACCGGGATGAAAGTATCCCACGGGAACCTTCTACCGGGATGAAAAGTATCCTATGTCTTAATATACTAGCTGTTGCCCGCGTGTATGTCGGAAATTATCCCACGGGAACCTTCTACCGGGATGAAAAGTATCCTATGTCTTAATATACTAGCTGTTGCCAGCGGCTTCGCCCGCGTGTATGTCGGAAATTATCCCACGGGAACCTTCTACCGGGATGAAAAGTATCCTATGTCTTAATATACTAGCTGTTGCCAGCGGCTATGTCGGAAATTATCCCACGGGAACCTTCTACCGGGATGAAAAGTATCCTATGTCTTAATATACTAGCTGTTGCCCGCGTGTATGTCGGAAATTATCCCACGGGAACCTTCTACCGGGATGAAAAGTATCCTATGTCTCAATATACTAGCTGTTGCCCGCGTGTATGTCGGAAATTATCCCACGGGAACCTTCTACCGGGATGAAAAGTATCCTATGTCTCAATATACTAGCTGTTGCCAGCGGCTATGTCGGAAATTATCCCACGGGAACCTTCTACCGGGATGAAAAGTATCCTATGTCTTAATATACTAACTGTTGCCAGCGGCTTCGCCCGCGTGTATGTCGGAAATTATCCCACGGGAACCTTCTACCGGGATTAAAAGTATCCTATGTCTTAATATACTAGCTGTTGCCCGCGTGTATGTCGGAAATTATCCCACGGGAACCTTCTACCGGGATGAAAAGTATCCTATGTCTTAATATACTAGCTGTTGCCAGCGGCTTCGCCCGCGTGTATGTCGAAAATTATCCCACGGGAACCTTCTACCGGGATGAAAAGTATCCTATGTCTTAATATACTAGCTGTTGCCAGCGACTTCTCCCGCGTGTATGTCGGAAATTATCCCACGGGAACCTTCTACCGGGATGAAAAGTATCCTATGTCTTAATATACTAGCTGTTGCCAGCGTGTATGTCGGAAATTATCCCACGAGAACCTTCTACCGGGATTAAAAGTATCCTATGTCTTAATATACTAGCTGTTGCCTGCGTGTATGTCGGAAATTATCCCACGGGAACTTTCTACCGGGATGAAAAGTATCCTATGTCTTAATATACTAGCTGATGCCCGCGTGTATGTCGGAAATTATCCCGCGGGAACCTTCAACCGGGATCAAAGTATCCCGCGGGAACCTTCTACCGGTATGAAAGTATCCCACGGGAACCTTCTACCGGGATGAAAAGTATCCTATGTCTTAATATACTAGCTGTTGCCCGCGTGTATGTCGGAAATTATCCCACGGGAACCTTCTACCGGGATGAAAAGTATCCTATGTCTTAATATACTAGCTGTTGCCAGCGGCTTCGCCCGCGTGTATGTCGGAAATTATCCCACGGGAACCTTCTACCGGGATGAAAAGTATCCTATGTCTTAATATACTAGCTGTTGCCCGCGTGTATGTCGGAAATTATCCCACGGGAACCTTCTACCGGGATGAAAAGAATCCTATGTCTTAATATACTAGCTGTTGCCAGCGGCTACGTCGGAAATTATCCCACGGGAACCTTCTCCCGGGATGAAAAGTATCCTATGTCTAAATATACTAGCTGTTGCCCGCGTGCATGTCGGAAATTATCCCACGGGAACCTTCTACCGGGATGAAAAGTATCCTATGTCTTAATATACTAGCTGTTGCCAGCGGCTATGTCGGAAATTATCCCACGGGAACCTTCTACCGGGATGAAAAGTATCCTATGTCTTAATATACTAGCTGTTGCCCGCGTGTATGTCGGAAATTATCCCACGGGTACCTTCTACCGGGATGAAAAGTATCCTATGTCTCAATATACTAGCTGTTGCCCGCGTGTATGTCGGAAATTATCCCACGGGAACCTTCTACCGGGATGAAAAGTATCCTATGTCTCAATATACTAGCTGTTGCCAGCGGCTATGTCGGAAATTATCCCACGGGAACCTTCTACCGGGATGAAAAGTATCCTATGTCTTAATATACTAGCTGTTGCCAGCGTGTATGTCGGAAATTATCCTACGGGAACCTTCTACCGGGATGAAAAGTATCCTATGTCTTAATATACTAGCTGTTGCCCGCGTGTATGTCGGAAATTATCCCACGGGAACCTTCTACCGGGATGAAAAGTATCCTATGTCTTAATATACTAGCTGTTGCCAGCGGCTTCGCTCGCGTGTATGTCGGAAATTATCCCACGGGAACCTTCTACCGGGATGAAAAGTATCCTATGTCTTAATATACTAGCTGTTGCCAGCGTGTATGTCGGAAATTATCCCACGGGAACCTTCTACAGGGATGAAAAGTATCCTATGTCTTAATATACTAGCTGTTGCCAGCGGCTTCTCCCGCGTGTATGTCGAAAATTATCCCACGGGAACCTTCTACCGGGATGAAAAGTATCCTATGTCTTAATATACTAGCTGTTGCCAGCGTGTATGTCGGAAATTATCCCACGGGAACCTTCTACCGGGATTAAAAGTATCCTATGTCTTAATATACTAGCTGTTGCCCGCGTGTATGTCGGAAATTATCCCACGGGAACCTTCTACCGGGATGAAAAGTATCCTATGTCTCAATATACTAGCTGTTGCCAGCGGCTATGTCGGAAATTATCCCACGGGAACCTTCTACCGGGATGAATAGTATCCTATGTCTTAATATACTAACTGTTGCCAGCGGCTTCGCCCGCGTGTATGTCGGAAATTATCCCACGGGAACCTTCTCCCGGGATGAAAAGTATCCTATGTCTTAATATACTAGCTGTTGCCCGCGTGCATGTCGGAAATTATTCCACGGGAACCTTCTACCGGGATGAAAAGTATCCTATGTCTTAATATACTAGCTGTTGCCAGCGACTATGTCGGAAATTATCCCACGGGAACCTTCTACCGGGATGAAAAGTATCCTATGTCTTAATATACTAGCTGTTGCCCGCGTGTATGTCGGAAATTATCCCACGGGAACCTTCTACCGGGATGAAAAGTATCCTATGTCTCAATATACTAGCTGTTGCCCGCGTGTATGTCGGAAATTATCCCACGGGAACCTTCTACCGGGATGAAAAGTATCCTATGTCTCAATATACTAGCTGTTGCCAGCGGCTATGTCGGAAATTATCCCACGGGAACCTTCTACCGGGATGAAAAGTATCCTATGTCTTAATATACTAACTGTTGCCAGCGGCTTCGCCCGCGTGTATGTCGGAAATTATCCCACGGGAACCTTCTACCGGGATTAAAAGTATCCTATGTCTTAATATACTAGCTGTTGCCCGCGTGTATGTCGGAAATTATCCCACGGGAACCTTCTACCGGGATGAAAAGTATCCTATGTCTTAATATACTAGCTGTTGCCAGCGGCTTCGCCCGCGTGTATGTCGAAAATTATCCCACGGGAACCTTCTACCGGGATGAAAAGTATCCTATGTCTTAATATACTAGCTGTTGCCAGCGACTTCTCCCGCGTGTATGTCGGAAATTATCCCACGGGAACCTTCTACCGGGATGAAAAGTATCCTATGTCTTAATATACTAGCTGTTGCCAGCGTGTATGTCGGAAATTATCCCACGGGAACCTTCTACCGGGATTAAAAGTATCCTATGTCTTAATATACTAGCTGTTGCCTGCGTGTATGTCGGAAATTATCCCACGGGAACTTTCTACCGGGATGAAAAGTATCCTATGTCTTAATATACTAGCTGATGCCCGCGTGTATGTCGGAAATTATCCCGCGGGAACCTTCTACCGGGATCAAAGTATCCCGCGGGAACCTTCTACCGGGATGAAAGTATCCCACGGGAACCTTCTACCGGGATGAAAAGTATCCTATGTCTTAATATACTAGCTGTTGCCCGCGTGTATGTCGGAAATTATCCCACGGGAACCTTCTACCGGGATGAAAAGTATCCTATGTCTTAATATACTAGCTGTTGCCAGCGGCTTCGCCCGCGTGTATGTCGGAAATTATCCCACGGGAACCTTCTACCGGGATGAAAAGTATCCTATGTCTTAATATACTAGCTGTTGCCCGCGTGTATGTCGGAAATTATCCCACGGGAACCTTCTACCGGGATGAAAAGAATCCTATGTCTTAATATACTAGCTGTTGCCAGCGGCTACGTCGGAAATTATCCCACGGGAACCTTCTCCCGGGATGAAAAGTATCCTATGTCTTAATATACTAGCTGTTGCCCGCGTGCATGTCGGAAATTATCCCACGGGAACCTTCTACCGGGATGAAAAGTATCCTATGTCTTAATATACTAGCTGTTGCCAGCGGCTATGTCGGAAATTATCCCACGAGAACCTTCTACCGGGATGAAAAGTATCCTATGTCTTAATATACTAGCTGTTGCCCGCGTGTATGTCGGAAATTATCCCACGGGTACCTTCTACCGGGATGAAAAGTATCCTATGTCTCAATATACTAGCTGTTGCCCGCGTGTATGTCGGAAATTATCCCACGGGAACCTTCTACCGGGATGAAAAGTATCCTATGTCTCAATATACTAGCTGTTGCCAGCGGCTATGTCGGAAATTATCCCACGGGAACCTTCTACCGGGATGAAAAGTATCCTATGTCTCAATATACTAGCTGTTGCCAGCGTGTATGTCGGAAATTATCCTACGGGAACCTTCTACCGGGATGAAAAGTATCCTATGCTTTAATATACTAGCTGTTGCCCGCGTGTATGTCGGAAATTATCCCACGGGAACCTTCTACCGGGATGAAAAGTATCCTATGTCTTAATATACTAGCTGTTGCCAGCGGCTTCGCTCGCGTGTATGTCGGAAATTATCCCACGGGAACCTTCTACCGGGATGAAAAGTATCCTATGTCTTAATATACTAGCTGTTGCCAGCGTGTATGTCGGAAATTATCCCACGGGAACCTTCTACCGGGATGAAAAGTATCCTATGTCTTAATATACTAGCTGTTGCCAGCGGCTTCTCCCGCGTGTATGTCGAAAATTATCCCACGGGAACCTTCTACCGGGATGAAAAGTATCCTATGTCTTAATATACTAGCTGTTGCCAGCGTGTATGTCGGAAATTATCCCACGGGAACCTTCTACCGGGATTAAAAGTATCCTATGTCTTAATATACTAGCTGTTGCCCGCGTGTATGTCGGAAATTATCCCACGGGAACCTTCTACCGGGATGAAAAGTATCCTATGTCTCAATATACTAGCTGTTGCCAGCGGCTATGTCGGAAAATATCCCACGGGAACCTTCTACCGGGATGAAAAGTATCCTATGTCTTAATATACTAACTGTTGCCAGCGGCTTCGCCCGCGTGTATGTCGGAAATTATCCCACGGGAACCTTCTACCGGGATGAAAAGTATCCTATGTCTTAATATACTAGCTGTTGCCAGCGTGTATGTCGGAAATTATCCCACGGGAACCTTCTACCGGGATGAAAAGTATCCTATGTCTTAATATACTAGCTGTTGCCAGCGGCTTCGCCCGCGTGTATGTCGGAAATTATCCCACGGGAACCTTCTACCGGGATGAAAAGTATCCTATGTCTTAATATACTAGCTGTTGCCCGCGTGTATGTCGGAAATTATCCCACGGGAACCTTCTACCGGGATGAAAAGTATCCTATGTCTTAATATACTAGCTGTTGCCAGCGGCTTCTCCCGCGTGTATGTCGAAAATTATCCCACGGGAACCTTCTACCGGGATGAAAAGTATCCTATGTCTTAATATACTAGCTGTTGCCAGCGACTTCTCCCGCGTGTATGTCGGAAATTATCCCACGGGAACCTTCTACCGGGATGAAAAGTATCCTATGTCTTAATATACTAGCTGTTGCCAGCGTGTATGTCGGAAATTATCCCACGGGAACCTTCTACCGGCATTAAAAGTATCCTATGTCTTAATATACTAGCTGTTGCCCGCGTGTATGTCGGAAATTATCCCACGGGAACCTTCTACCGGGATGAAAAGTATCCTATGTCTTAATATACTAGCTGATGCCCGCGTGTATGTCGGAAATTATCCCACGGGAACCTTCTACCGGGATGAAAAGTATCCTATGTCTTAATATACTAGCTGTTGCCCGCGGCTTCGTCCGCGTGTATGTCGGAAATTATCCCGCGGGAACCTTCTACCGGGATGAAAGTATCCCGCGGGAACCTTCTACCGGGATGAAAGTATCCTATGTCTTAATATACTAGCTGTTGCCCGCGGCTTCGCCCGCGTGTATGTCGGAAATTATCCCGCGGGAACCTTCTACCGGGATGAAAGTATCCCGCGGGAACCTTCTACCGGGATGAAAGTATCCCGCGGGAACCTTCTACCGGGATGATAGTATCCCGCGGGAACCTTCTATCGGGATGAAATTATCCCGCGGGAACCTTCTACCGGGATGAAAGTATCCCGCGGGAACCTTCTTCCGGGATGAAAGTATCCCGCGGGAACCTTCTACCGGGATGAAAGTATCCTATGTCTTAATATACTAGCTGTTGCCCGCGGCTTCGTCCGCGTGTATGTCGGAAAGTATCCCGCGGGAACCTTCTTCCGGGATGAAAGTATCCCGCGGGAACCTTCTACCGGGATGAAAGTATCCCGCGGGAACCTTCTACCGGGATGAAAGTATCCCGCGGGAACCTTCTACCGGGATGAAAGTATCCTATGTCTTAATATACTAGCTGTTGCCAGCGTGTATGTCGGAAATTATCCCACGGGAACCTTCTACCGGGATGAAAAGTATCCTATGTCTTAATATACTAGCTGTTGCCCGCGTGTATGTCGGAAATTATCCCACGGGAACCTTCTACCGGGATGAAAAGTATCCTATGTCTTAATATACTAGCTGTTGCCCGCGTGTATGTCGGAAATTATCCCACGGGAACCTTCTACCGGGATGAAAAGAATCCTATGTCTTAATATACTAGCTGTTGCCAGCGGCTACGTCGGAAATTATCCCACGGGAACCTTCTCCCGGGATGAAAAGTATCCTATGTCTTAATATACTAGCTGTTGCCCGCGTGCATGTCGGAAATTATCCCACGGGAACCTTCTACCGGGATGAAAAGTATCCTATGTCTTAATATACTAGCTGTTGCCAGCGGCTATGTCGGAAATTATCCCACGGGAACCTTCTACCGGGATGAAAAGTATCCTATGTCTTAATATACTAGCTGTTGCCCGCGTGTATGTCGGAAATTATCCCACGGGAACCTTCTACCGGGATGAAAAGTATCCTATGTCTCAATATACTAGCTGTTGCCCGCGTGTATGTCGGAAATTATCCCACGGGAACCTTCTACCGGGATGAAAAGTATCCTATGTCTCAATATACTAGCTGTTGCCAGCGGCTATGTCGGAAATTATCCCACGGGAACCTTCTACCGGGATGAAAAGTATCCTATGTCTTAATATACTAGCTGTTGCCAGCGTGTATGTCGGAAATTATCCCACGGGAACCTTCTACCGGGATGAAAAGTATCCTATGTCTTAATATACTAGCTGATGCCCGCGTGTATGTCGGAAATTATCCCACGGGAACCGGTATGAAAAGTATCCTATGTCTTAATATACTAGCTGTTGCCCGCGGCTTCGTCCGCGTGTATGTCGGAAATTATCCCGCGGGAACCTTCTACCGGGATGAAAGTATCCCGCGGGAACCTTCTACCGGGATGAAAGTATCCTATGTCTTAATATACTAGCTGTTGCCCGCGGCTTCGCCCGCGTGTATGTCGGAAATTATCCCGCGGGAACCTTCTACCGGGATGAAAGTATCCCGCGGGAACCTTCTACCGGGATGAAAGTATCCCGCGGGAACCTTCTACCGGGATGATAGTATCCCGCGGGAACCTTCTATCGGGATGAAATTATCCCGCGGGAACCTTCTTCCGGGATGAAAGTATCCCGCGGGAACCTTCTACCGGGATGAAAGTATCCTATGTCTTAATATACTAGCTGTTGCCCGCGGCTTCGTCCGCGTGTATGTCGGAAAGTATCCCGTGGGAACCTTCTTCCGGGATGAAAGTATCCCGCGGGAACCTTCTACCGGGATGAAAGTATCCCGCGGGAACCTTCTACCGGGTTGAAAGTATCCCGCGGGAACCTTCTACCGGGATGAAAGTATCCCGCGGGAACCTTCTTCCGGGATGAAAGTATCCCGCGGGAACCTTTTTCCGGGATGAAAGTATCCCGCGGGAACCTTCTACCGGGATGAAAGTATCCCGCGGGAACCTTCTTCCGGGATGAAAGTATCCCGCGGGAACCTTCTACCGGGATGAAATTATCCCGCGGGAACCTTCTACCGGGATGAAAGTATCCTATGTCTTAATATACTAGCTGTTGCCCGCGGCTTCGTCCGCGTGTATGTCGGAAAGTATCCCGCGGGAACCTTCTTCCGGGATGAAAGTATCCCGCGGGAACCTTCTACCGGGATGAAAGTATCCCGCGGGAACCTTCTACCGGGATGAAAGTATCCCGCGGGAACCTTCTACCGGGATGAAAGTATCCTATGTCTTAATATACTAGCTGTTGCCAGCGTGTATGTCGGAAATTATCCCACGGGAACCTTCTACCGGGATGAAAAGTATCCTATGTCTTAATATACTAGCTGTTGCCCGCGTGTATGTCGGAAATTATCCCACGGGAACCTTCTACCGGGATGAAAAGTATCCTATGTCTTAATATACTAGCTGTTGCCAGCGGCTTCGCCCGCGTGTATGTCGGAAATTATCCCACGGGAACCTTCTACCGGGATGAAAAGAATCCTATGTCTTAATATACTAGCTGTTGCCAGCGGCTACGTCGGAAATTATCCCACGGGAACCTTCTCCCGGGATGAAAAGTATCCTATGTCTTAATATACTAGCTGTTGCCAGCGGCTTCTCCCGCGTGTATGTCGAAAATTATCCCACGGGAACCTTCTACCGGGATGAAAAGTATCCTATGTCTTAATATACTAGCTGTTGCCAGCGACTTCTCCCGCGTGTATGTCGGAAATTATCCCACGGGAACCTTCTACCGGGATGAAAAGTATCCTATGTCTTAATATACTAGCTGTTGCCAGCGTGTATGTCGGAAATTATCCCACGGGAACCTTCTACCGGCATTAAAAGTATCCTATGTCTTAATATACTAGCTGTTGCCCGCGTGTATGTCGGAAATTATCCCACGGGAACCTTCTACCGGGATGAAAAGTATCCTATGTCTTAATATACTAGCTGATGCCCGCGTGTATGTCGGAAATTATCCCACGGGAACCTTCTACCGGGATGAAAAGTATCCTATGTCTTAATATACTAGCTGTTGCCCGCGGCTTCGTCCGCGTGTATGTCGGAAATTATCCCTCGGGAACCTTCTACCGGGATGAAAGTATCCCGCGGGAACCTTCTACCGGGATGAAAGTATCCTATGTCTTAATATACTAGCTGTTGCCCGCGGCTTCGCCCGCGTGTATGTCGGAAATTATCCCGCGGGAACCTTCTACCGGGATGAAAGTATCCCGCGGGAACCTTCTACCGGGATGAAAGTATCCCGCGGGAACCTTCTACCGGGATGATAGTATCCCGCGGGAACCTTCTATCGGGATGAAATTATCCCGCGGGAACCTTCTACCGGGATGAAAGTATCCCGCGGGAACCTTCTTCCGGGATGAAAGTATCCCGCGGGAACCTTCTACCGGGATGAAAGTATCCTATGTCTTAATATACTAGCTGTTGCCCGCGGCTTCGTCCGCGTGTATGTCGGAAAGTATCCCGCGGGAACCTTCTTCCGGGATGAAAGTATCCCGCGGGAACCTTCTACCGGGATGAAAGTATCCCGCGGGAACCTTCTACCGGGATGAAAGTATCCCGCGGGAACCTTCTACCGGGATGAAAGTATCCTATGTCTTAATATACTAGCTGTTGCCAGCGTGTATGTCGGAAATTATCCCACGGGAACCTTCTACCGGGATGAAAAGTATCCTATGTCTTAATATACTAGCTGTTGCCCGCGTGTATGTCGGAAATTATCCCACGGGAACCTTCTACCGGGATGAAAAGTATCCTATGTCTTAATATACTAGCTGTTGCCAGCGTGTATGTCGGAAATTATCCCACGGGAACCTTCTACCGGGATGAAAAGAATCCTATGTCTTAATATACTAGCTGTTGCCAGCGGCTACGTCGGAAATTATCCCACGGGAACCTTCTCCCGGGATGAAAAGTATCCTATGTCTTAATATACTAGCTGTTGCCCGCGTGCATGTCGGAAATTATCCCACGGGAACCTTCTACCGGGATGAAAAGTATCCTATGTCTTAATATACTAGCTGTTGCCAGCGGCTATGTCGGAAATTATCCCACGGGAACCTTCTACCGGGATGAAAAGTATCCTATGTCTTAATATACTAGCTGTTGCCCGCGTGTATGTCGGAAATTATCCCACGGGAACCTTCTACCGGGATGAAAAGTATCCTATGTCTCAATATACTAGCTGTTGCCCGCGTGTATGTCGGAAATTATCCCACGGGAACCTTCTACCGGGATGAAAAGTATCCTATGTCTCAATATACTAGCTGTTGCCAGCGGCTATGTCGGAAATTATCCCACGGGAACCTTCTACCGGGATGAAAAGTATCCTATGTCTTAATATACTAGCTGTTGCCAGCGTGTATGTCGGAAATTATCCCACGGGAACCTTCTACCGGGATGAAAAGTATCCTATGTCTTAATATACTAGCTGATGCCCGCGTGTATGTCGGAAATTATCCCACGGGAACCGGTATGAAAAGTATCCTATGTCTTAATATACTAGCTGTTGCCCGCGGCTTCGTCCGCGTGTATGTCGGAAATTATCCCGCGGGAACCTTCTACCGGGATGAAAGTATCCCGCGGGAACCTTCTACCGGGATGAAAGTATCCTATGTCTTAATATACTAGCTGTTGCCCGCGGCTTCGCCCGCGTGTATGTCGGAAATTATCCCGCGGGAACCTTCTACCGGGATGAAAGTATCCCGCGGGAACCTTCTACCGGGATGAAAGTATCCCGCGGGAACCTTCTACCGGGATGATAGTATCCCGCGGGAACCTTCTATCGGGATGAAATTATCCCGCGGGAACCTTCTTCCGGGATGAAAGTATCCCGCGGGAACCTTCTTCCGGGATGAAAGTATCCCGCGGGAACCTTCTACCGGGATGAAAGTATCCTATGTCTTAATATACTAGCTGTTGCCCGCGGCTTCGTCCGCGTGTATGTCGGAAAGTATCCCGTGGGAACCTTCTTCCGGGATGAAAGTATCCCGCGGGAACCTTCTACCGGGATGAAAGTATCCCGCGGGAACCTTCTACCGGGATGAAAGTATCCCGCGGGAACCTTCTACCGGGATGAAAGTATCCCGCGGGAACCTTCTTCCGGGATGAAAGTATCCCGCGGGAACCTTTTTCCGGGATGAAAGTATCCCGCGGGAACCTTCTACCGGGATGAAAGTATCCCGCGGGAACCTTCTTCCGGGATGAAAGTATCCCGCGGGAACCTTCTACCGGGATGAAATTATCCCGCGGGAACCTTCTACCGGGATGAAAGTATCCTATGTCTTAATATACTAGCTGTTGCCCGCGGCTTCGTCCGCGTGTATGTCGGAAAGTATCCCGCGGGAACCTTCTTCCGGGATGAAAGTATCCCGCGGGAACCTTCTACCGGGATGAAAGTATCCCGCGGGAACCTTCTACCGGGATGAAAGTATCCCGCGGGAACCTTCTACCGGGATGAAAGTATCCTATGTCTTAATATACTAGCTGTTGCCAGCGTGTATGTCGGAAATTATCCCACGGGAACCTTCTACCGGGATGAAAAGTATCCTATGTCTTAATATACTAGCTGTTGCCCGCGTGTATGTCGGAAATTATCCCACGGGAACCTTCTACCGGGATGAAAAGTATCCTATGTCTTAATATACTAGCTGTTGCCAGCGGCTTCGCCCGCGTGTATGTCGGAAATTATCCCACGGGAACCTTCTACCGGGATGAAAAGAATCCTATGTCTTAATATACTAGCTGTTGCCAGCGGCTACGTCGGAAATTATCCCACGGGAACCTTCTCCCGGGATGAAAAGTATCCTATGTCTTAATATACTAGCTGTTGCCCGCGTGCATGTCGGAAATTATCCCACGGGAACCTTCTACCGGGATGAAAAGTATCCTATGTCTTAATATACTAGCTGTTGCCAGCGGCTATGTCGGAAATTATCCCACGGGAACCTTCTACCGGGATGAAAAGTATCCTATGTCTTAATATACTAGCTGTTGCCCGCGTGTATGTCGGAAATTATCCCACGGGAACCTTCTACCGGGATGAAAAGTATCCTATGTCTCAATATACTAGCTGTTGCCCGCGTGTATGTCGGAAATTATCCCACGGGAACCTTCTACCGGGATGAAAAGTATCCTATGTCTCAATATACTAGCTGTTGCCAGCGGCTATGTCGGAAATTATCCCACGGGAACCTTCTACCGGGATGAAAAGTATCCTATGTCTTAATATACTAGCTGTTGCCAGCGTGTATGTCGGAAATTATCCTACGGGAACCTTCTACCGGGATGAAAAGTATCCTATGTCTTAATATACTAGCTGTTGCCCGCGTGTATGTCGGAAATTATCCCACGGGAACCTTCTACCGGGATGAAAAGTATCCTAAGTCTCAATATACTAGCTGTTGCCAGCGGCTATGTCGGAAATTATCCCACGGGAACCTTCTACCGGGATGAAAAGTATCCTATGTCTTAATATACTAGCTGTTGCCAGCGTGTATGTCGGAAATTATCCCACGGGAACCTTCTACCGGGATGAAAAGTATCCTATGTCTTAATATACTAGCTGTTGCCAGCGTGTATGTCGGAAATTATCCCACGGGAACCTTCTACCGGGATGAAAAGTATCCTATGTCTTAATATACTAGCTGTTGCCAGCGTGTATGTCGGAAATTATCCCACGGGAACCTTCTACCGGGATGAAAGTATCCTATGTCTTAATATACTAAGTAGCTGTTGCCAGCGTGTATGTCGGAAATTATCCCACGGGAACCTTCTACCGGGATGAAAAGTATCCTATGTCTTAATATACTAGCTGTTGCCAGCGGCTATGTCGGAAATTATCCCACGGGAACCTTCTACCGGGATGAAAAGTATCCTATGTCTTAATATACTAGCTGTTGCCCGCGTGTATGTCGGAAATTATCCCACGGGAACCTTCTACCGGGATGAAAAGTATCCTATGTCTTAATATACTAGCTGTTGCCAGCGGCTTCTCCCGCGTGTATGTCGGAAATTATCCCACGGGAACCTTTTACCGGGATGAAAAGTATTCTATGTCCTAATGCAGGTCATACTCGTAGAGTACCCATGTGCCTTTGTTCCAAATCCGTTCTGGGGTTTCAGCGTTAAAGTGTAACAAACAAACAAACTCACTTTCGCATTTATAGTATTAAGTAAGTATTATGCAAAACCGGTCTATCGACACTCTAGACTCCCAAAATGTATTAGGTACTTAAATAAAAAACAAACCAAACATACTATTTAAGTTTCCACAATAATATAACTCAATCATGACTCATAAGACACGTGGCGCCATCTATTATCAAAAATGACGTTATTCGTGTTTTCCTCGGGAACAGAACTTTTTTTGGGGTAAAAGGTTCCGTATGTCCGTTTCTGTACAACGTATATGCAAAATTTCAGGATGTTCGGTTCAGTGGTTTAGGCGTGAAAAGGTAACAAACAAACTTACTTTCGGATTTATAATATTAGTTAGGATTATTCTATTCCAGATACCGAAAAGTAGTTGAGTACGCACAAAAATCCATCAGATTCAAATTTATGTTAGTATTCGACGTTTTGAGGAGCTGCGAATTAGTTCAAAAACTGTACTTCGAATTGTACCATTTAGTGCGAATGATTCACGAGACCCCGCGAAAATGGTACCATGATGAAGAGTTTGCTGATATCATGAAGGTAGCCAGCCCGGAACTGCTTGGTGGTAAGGGTGTTGATGGCAAGGGTAATTTTTACGAACAACTGACTGAAGAGCAATTAAATAATCTATATGTGGCGCAGAAAAATCTTTTAGAGCAGATGAAAGCCCGAGCGAAGGAGAGGAAGAGGCAAAGGAAGAAGTATGCCAAGATGAGAGAGGCGTTCATGAAGGGCTTGATATCCGAAGCCGACATGAAACTATGGAAGAAGAGGCCATATAATAATATTTGGCCAATGGACTACGGCTGGGAAGTTCAGTATCGTAATTGGTGATAATATTATTCGCCGATTATCGTCCTACCCCTATTTTAATGTATTTGGGGTTTGCACAGCATAATTTACCTACCTATAAATAAACTTTTTGCCAATAAATAATTTATTCTCACAGAATCTACATGTCAAGGACCTAGTTACTTTGAAAAGTCATCATCATCTGCCTAGCCTTTACCCAACTATGTTGGGGTCGGCTTTCAGTCTAACCGGATGCAGCTGAAAACCAGTATTTTACATGGAACGACTACCTATCTGAACTCCACAACTCAGTCACTGCGGGTAATACGATACGCCTTGGTAAGACTGGTTGTTAGACTTTCGGGCTTCTGCGAGGCATGGAGGGGTCTCAGTATGTTAAGATTATCGTCACCCATCCACGGACCGACCGCGGCAAGCGTAACTTAACCTGATCGATCGATCCGTGCGGCTGTTATTACTTAGCGACGAGCATCTCTTTGAAACATTTTTTTGGTAAGAAAGGGAGCAGATAGATGTAGATTAAGAGGGAAGCGTCAGGGTTGCCCGTAAAATTCGAATTTTCTTACGTTTTTTTGCAATTTGTAAGTCAGTATTAGGTTGTATGTTGAATAAAGTAAAATTCGCGGCCGTAACAAATGTGTTTTTACTGAATTATAATGAGTACAATCAGTAATATAACTAAGTTAGTATAATCCTCAAATGTCAAGATTTCATTAAATAGTCATTCATTAGGATTACCTGGTCTTAAAGAGATTGATGACTTTAATGATTATACTTCTGTAAATACATACTTGTTACGGTCGCGAATCACATTTTGATCAACGTTGTACCTAATACTGACTTGTAAATTGCAAAAAACGTAAGGAAATTTGAATTTGGCGGCTATCCTGACGCTTTCGCCTTCAGCAGCACTCTTTTACAACCTAGCACAATTGAAGATATTTAGTTTTTTGTTCTAAGTACTATAAAACTTTTTTTTGACAAGTGCTGTTTTTGTAAAATAGCTCTTCAATTATATAAAGCTATTCATAATACAATATACGCGCATGTGGAAACAATGCAGCGAAAACTTTGCATAATCATTTGCAAATGTCGTCCACTTGTGGGTTCACGAATCATGCGAATGTGAGTGATCGGTATGATGGCAACTTTATGTTTTCTTCTGTAACGACATCAAATGTTACTTACCAGTTAATAGGTATATTATAAAAACTCTACTTAACGTACCAGCTACTATCAGCTGTACCAATGATACGGCTCCCGAGAGACAGGGGCCTCCCGTCGTGATCGTGACGTGTGTAGGAAGCAAAAATTCGTGAAATAATATCAGATGTAAGCCCGGTACTTGATGGTAATTAAAGATATTTGTAGATAAACCTAAGATGTTATCGGTTTATTATGTTAGACTAGTCTTAGCCGTGCCTAAGTTTATTAGGTATAAGCTGTAGGGAAGAAATCAATTAAAAAAGTACCTCCTGAGACATTACAAAGTTTATTAAAGTAAAACTAAACTATTACACAAAATCTTCCTTTATTTAAAGTAGGTATTGGCTCTGACATACCCCGTCTTCGTAACCTGGTATGCCAGGGCAAATACTAGCATGAAACTATGACAAAAAAAAAAAAAAAACTCAAATCAATTTTGAGGGTCCGGAGGTGAACACATGAATAACTTCTAGCTCAATCAAATATATGTTCTCACGCACTGCCAGTTACCATCCCTACCTGGTTGATATTCCACCAATTCGCACTAAGCGCTTCCAAATGTCTTTTATAATGCACACAGCAAAGGAGTGGAACTCACTACCTGCGTCTGTGTTTCCGAACGCATACAAACCTAATCTCTTCAAAGTGAGAGTGAACAGGCTTCTTCTGGGTAAGCTCACTCCATCGTCGACTTTGTCTCTGTCACCTCTGACCTAGATTAGAGTCAAGAGCAAACCGATCACAAAGAAAAATAAAAAATAAAATACTTTGGGTTGCGCTCATAAAACAAAGGAGAAGTTGCAACTTCCATAGAAAATTACCCCACGTCCGACAGATGAGAAAAATATCTCAAAAAATAGATAAAAATAAGTATTAATAAATTGCATACCTTCTATTGTCATCGTTACTGGCTATCACATTTAAAAATTGCTCCAAATATTATTTCAGGCGCAGTATTACTTATATTAAAAATATTTTACTTTCAATCATGCAATAACTCTAACGACCATAAAAAAAGTGAAATAAAGATGACATAAAGATTAAAGAAAGCAACATCTGTGACATTCTTAATTCATTTGTTACAAGGAAGGTGTGAAGAAAAAAATTAAAATACAAATAGAAAAAAATTAAAAACTTATTTAATGCGCTGGGTGGCTAAAAACATCTTCATATCTCGCCCAACCAAGACAATACGAAATAGTCACTTCATGGGCGCAGACTCCCAGTGTCCTGCGCCCATGTATACATGTACAACAATATTCTTTTATCGCATATCGGGAGATATGCGATAAAAGAATATTGTTCAACTCTGCAATTATATAATATATCCGTCCGGTATATTTTACACCGGACATGTGGTGACTGAATCTTACATCTAATGAGGGCGTTATTTTCTTCGTTGTTAATATTTATTTCTTCTGGATGTCTGTAAAATTCAATTTTAAACACACCAGTTCTATTAATATGTTCAGAGCAGTATGACCGTGCTATTTTCGGATTAGAGGAACCAACTGATTTTTATTTTATTTTTTTTATTTGTGATGGGTTTGCTCTTGACTCTAGTCTAGGTCAGAGGTGACAGAGACAAAGTCGACGATGGAGTGAGCTTACCCAGAAGAAGCCTGTTCACTCTCACTTTGAAGAGATTAGGGTTGTACGCGTTCGGAAACACAGACGCAGGTAGTGAGTTCCACTCCTTTGCTGTGCGCATTATAAAAGACATTTGGAAGCGCTTAGTGCGAATTAGTGGAATAGCAACTAGGTAGGGATGGTAACTGGCAGTGCGTCTACATAACCGATGGTAGAAGGGGGCCGATGGAATGAGGTCGTGGAGTTCTCGGGCACGCTCTCCGAAGTACAATCTGTAGAAGACCGACAAGCAGGCAACCTTGCGGCGATGAGTCAAGCTATGAAGCTTGGCATCCACCAGTTTTACGTCGCCAATAAGCCTCTTAGCTCTGCGTTCCACCGAGTTAAGCGCGGCTAGTTGGTACTTGGCTGATCCATCCCAAAGGTGACTGCAATACTCCATGCAGGATCGGACTTGCGCTTTGTAAAGGGTTAAAAGCTCTCCAGGCGTAAAGTATCGCTTCACCCTATTTAGGATGCCCAGTTTCTTGGCCGCAGTTTGAGCCTTGTACTCGATGGTGGTGCCGAAGTTGAGACCAGATGTCAACTCCACGCCTAGGAGCTCAAGTCGATCAGTTACAAGAACAGATGTACCCCGAAAAGTAGGAGGTTGGGCGAAACGACTCTTTTTAGCGGTAAAAAGACACGCCTTTGTTTTGGTGGCGTTAAAAGAGACCAGATTATCATCACCCCACTGGGAGACAAAGCTTAAGGTCAAATCTGTCCGCTCTACCATGGCCTCTCTCAAGGAACGAACTTCGGCACCGCTGGTTTTTGCGCTGCACAAGTATCTCTCTGAAACTGTACTGTCATCTGCGTACCCAACAATACCAGGCTGAAGCAGGTCAGTGATGTGCAGCAGGAAAAGAGTTGCAGAAAGAACAGACCTCTGAGGAACTCATCACTAGCCATAAGGTCAGAAGAGCAGCCGTCAACAACTACTCTGATCGACCGTTCACTAAGGAAATCTGATATCCAGCTACAAAAATCAGCTAGGATGCCATAAGCAGGAAACTTGCTGAGCAGAGCAGCGTGCCAGACACTGTCAAAGGCCTTCGCGATGTCAAGCGATACAGCCAGTGCTGCGCCGTGTTTCTCGATTGCTTCGCCACAGCAGTGCGTGACATACACAAGTAGATCGCCAGTTGACCGTCTCCGGCGAAAGCCATATTGACGGTCACTGAGGAGATCATTGTCTTCAAACCTTACACATAATGGATATCATAATTAAATCCTCATATTTCAATCTCAGAAAACCAGTATGGTTTTAGGTCCGGTGTGTCGATTGAAGATGCTGTAACCAATTTCAGTGCCATGGTAGCCAATAAACTGGACAAGAGCTATAAGTGCTACTGTATATTTCTGGATATATCGAAAGCCTTTGATACGGTCTCTGTCCCAATAATTATATCAAAACTGGAGCACATTGGAGATCGTGGTTTGGCATTAAATATTTTTAAAGATTATGTGAGGCAGTCAAAATTGATACTGTGGCGAGTGAGGACGAAGAAATCAAATATGGAGTCCCGCAAGGGAGTATTCTTGGACCCACATTGTTTATAGTTTACATCGACGACTTGTGCAAGATGAAACTAGAGAACTGTGATATTTTTACTTATGCGGATGACACAGCACTCTAAGTATTTGGGAAAAGTCTCTCTAAGTACTGGGTGGAGGCTAAGGCACCGGCCGAGAGTAACCTGAGGAAAGTCATGCTGTGGCTATCTTCTAATCTACTTACGTTGAATGTGGATAAATCGAAATATATTCGTTTTTATCTCCCCAGCACCTCAACGCCCTCAGTAGAAACCACAACACTTACTGCCCACAATTGTGCCAGATCAACAATAACTAGCTGTTGCTCACCGTTATCGTATGTTGCCTGTATAAAGTATCTTGGTGTTAAGGTTGATGAACGATTAGACTGGCGTTCACAAGTGGAGACCCTCACCGGACATGTCAGAAAACTGCTGTACGTATTTAAGAATCTTCGTCACTCTGCCGATCGCACGATACTGAATACAGTCTATCTTGCATTAGGTCAATCAATTGAGTTTTTGTGTTCCTTCGTGGGGTGGAACTTATAAAACTTTGTTTTTGAAATTGGAGAGGGCACAAAGGTATAGACCTTTCTCAAGGTCAAACATGGTAAGCCGGGCTATTATTCTAACACAGAACTATACAAGGAGTGCAAGGTGTTGACGGTGCGACAGCTGTTTATTCTCCGCACGATGCTCCGGCGACATTCACTACTTCCTTTAAATAAGGAAGGTTTAATAAACGAAGTGGTGCACTTGTCTGCCCCTATGTGCAATGTAAAACGGCTTTCGCACAGCGACAATAGAACGCATTGAGTTCCAGGCTGTACAATGAAATTAACAAAAGGATCTCACTATACAAACTAAATAAGTACAATTTCAAAGATAAATTAACTAATTGGTTATAGTTGTTAACTTATGATGAGTCTGAGAAACTTATTGAAATAGTAAAATATAACTGAGTCTTAGAATTTTTAAATAATAATTTAACACGAACACATTATTTTGTAAAGACGCTAATTAATTATGTAAAATTGTTATGTGTAAAATTATAGCACAAAATAAGGCGGTGATATACAACATCTAAAACGGCTTGACCACCGGCTACCCAAGATACGAGCATGTCTCAGTTTGGGAGTCGTTTGTCTTAAATTAAAATGACTGTACATTCAGCTCACTAAAACAGATGAAAAATATTGTTTCTTGTAACGTGTTTGTACTTTTTGAAGAAAAAAGTATTATTAGTAGTATATAAGTATTATTATTAGTAGTAGTAAAAGTATTATTATTGTTTACATTTCTCGGGACCCTGGGGTCCCGGACCTTTGGAAGGCATACGAGGGGCCGAAGCCAACTCGCAAAGGCCCCTTAGATAATTTTAAATGATGAGGAGGCACCAACCGACGATTATCCCCATCTGCACTATGCAACTGCACCTAAGGACAACCCCCGGTTGGTGCAGGACTATTGTTGTACGTGGAAACAAAACATATTGGGCTATGGGTTTGGGTGGCTAAAGTGAATTGGGTAACTTGAACTATGGAAGAACTATGTCCCCTGCCTGACCAATGTTATATATTATACACGGATAAAATGGCAGGGGGTGACTTGCACACTCAATAATGGGCCTCCGGAAACGGCCGCTAGTACCTACATAGTGACGTAGCGACAAGGGGGCAACACTTCCTGAGGTGCTTGAGGAGTGAAGAGGCCACGGCTATCAGGACAATCCCGGAAGTATGGTCAAGATCACTACCAGCACCTTACTGGAAGACTTTCTTCCTGCGAGCACGTTTGCTCTTGCGAATCTCCACTCAAGCCGGCCAATAAAGGCAAGCCAGAGATGAGAACAAGATTTCTCCCGGGAGATAAGGTCCGTGGGGTCGCTACTGCCCAACAGCTCGCCACATGCTGCCCTGGGGTTTTCTGTATCTCTCTTGGTCTGGCTCCTCATTCTAGACCCGTTCCGGCAAAGTAAACTCTACCGGCACAGACCTAAAGTTCGGAGCGCGCAAGCGCCACCACGACGTCAACGTAGAGATACAGCGGTGGGGTTATTATTATTATAGTATTAGTAGCTGTAGTCAAACAGTCGCAAATGAGTTAATACAGTGTTTAATTGCTTTTTAATCCTATTCTAAAACTAAATTCAGAAGTTAGTATATTACAGGTATTCTGCCCCTGAATTAATATTTAGAGCAATTTTTTAATGTGCTAGCCAGTAAGGATGATCACCGGAAGTATATCATTTTTGTATACTCATTTTTAGCGATTTTTTGAGATACTTAACGTTGCAGTCGGAAGTGGGGCATTTTTGCTACTTCTTCTTTGTGCTACTCTCACAGACACTACACTATAAACATCGCAAATTTTTTTCGCGGCTTGCCTTGCATTTTTACCTTTTTGTAGTAAAATTTTAAAATGTATCGAATTTCTTCATTAGATTCACTCATCTTGACGGTACGAAAAACAAATGAAAATCACACATTTTCCTAATTTGAATTTGGAATTATGTTCTTTAAAATTTAAACTTTCAATGATACCAAAACCAGCCAGATACAAATAGTATAGCCAAAGAGATTTTATTACAAGTTCATACATACTATAATGCGAAAAGACTTTTTCCCCAACCTAATATTTATATAAGTATTACTAGCTTCTGCCCGCGACATCTTTCGCGTGATATTTCGGCACCTGGACACAATATTTTGCCCCAAGCTCCCCACCTACCGCGTCGCTTCGCTTGCCACGTAGCTAGTTCGTTTTCGCTTAGCGTTATTTCTTCTTTTTTTCTTGTTGCTCGGCTCCTAAAAGTCGTAGCTTAAGAACGCTATCGCATTTTGTCACCTCTCTCGCTCACACGTGACCAAATTTTTAAGATTATTAAATGAAAGGATGCCTTTTTGAAAAATGTAATCAATTAGCGAACTAGTAAATAATATTAAATTAATAGGTACTTAATTAATAAAAACACATTTCTTTTGTGGTATCTAATGAAATCAGCTCAAAAAGTATTATGATCTGTTTTTGATGTTTTTTTTTAAATAAAAGACACAATCAAAATGTGTTTTTAATAACTACCTATTAAATTATTATTATTTACTAGTTCGCTAATTGATTACATTTTTCTAAAAAGCTTTCCTTAAGAATTGGCGCTATCAAATCCAAAAATAATTTTTCAAGTAGTTCCAGAGATTAGCGCGTTCAAATAAAAAACCGAACTCTTCAGCAAATTATTAGTATAGATTATTATTATGAATAAACAAGTTGGTGTTGTCGGTCAAGTTACTTAAGATAATCACCTCGCGAGTAATGAAGATGATACAAATAGCATCATTGACATTGCATTCTGTAATACTACCCCCACATTAACCTAGAGAAGGATGAATGGGAGGTAGGTGCCTTTGTTTGTGAAAACTTAATGTCAATGGTCGCACTGATATTGTTGCAGATCGATTGCAGGACAAGAACTTAGACGAAGCAAAAGGAATCTGGCCGACAACACTATAGGCAAGTTGTCAGTTTAAAAAAAAATCAAATTACTAATGTTTCTTGTGGTTTTTTTTCTACAAAATATGAATATTTCAGGGAAATATTAATATTACTAAAATTAACAGAACTATTTTTTCATATTTGTACCGTCATTTAATTTTGATTGTCAAAACCGGGTATTCTGTCGTGGCGGCTCGAGTGAGTCAAATCTGCGAGTTTTTTTACCAGTGTTGCTCGCACACAAACTTACTTACCTTCGCCTGTCGGAATATTGTAATCCTAACCAACATTATAAATGCGAAAGTAAGTTTGTGTGTTTGTTTGTTACCTTTCCACGCCTAAACCACTAAACCAATCATCCTGAAATTTTGCATATACGTTGTCAGGTGTACAGACACTGACATAGGGTACCTTTCATCCCGAAAAAAGTACTGTTGCGGAGGAAAACAACAATAACGTCATTTATGACAATAGATGGCGCCACGTGTCTTACGAGTCATGATTGAGTTATACAGGTTGACTTTGAAAACATGCGACAAAATTTAAGGGGGTGTTCTACGCATCAATATGAACAACTTTTACTATGGGACCAACTAAGAATTCGCAAAAAAAAAAAATACCTTCCCATGTAAAAGCACATACCCGATTGGACCATTTTGTATAAAAAGGTCGAAATTTTTTTGCGAATTCCGAGTTGGTCCCATAGTAAAAGTTATTCATATTGATGGGTAGAACACCCCCTTAAATTTTGTCGCATGTTTTAAAAATCACCCGGTATTATTGTGGAAACTTAAGTAGTATGTATAGTTTTTTTTATTTTTATTTAAGTACATTTTGTGAGTCTAGTGTCGATAGACCGGTTTTTCATAATACTTAATAATATAAATGCGAAAGTGAGTTTGTTTGTTTGTTACACTTTCACGCTGAAACCGCTGAACGGATTTGGATGAAATTTGGCACATGGGTAGACTATAACCTGGTGTCACTGACTCTGGCAGGGCCACCATCAGGGATTTTAATTTTGAAAACGCAAAAAATTTGTCGCTAATTAGTCGAAATTAGTCGCCAAATATCAGAATTAGTCGGTCACTGGTTCAAAAGATATAAGGGTTTATAGGTGGCCCTGCTGGAGAGACTCTCCCCAGCAGGGCCAAATTTATATCTCAAAAACTAGGGCACCTAGCGAAGATCTGTTTTCTCCCATATTTAGTCGCCAATTAGTCGGAATTAGTCGCCAAATATCAGAATTAGTCGGTCACTGGTTCATAAGATATAAGGGTTTATAGGTGGCCCTGCTGGAGAGAGTCTCCCCAGCAGGGCCACATTTATATCTCAAAAACTAGGACACCTAGCGAAGATCTGTTTTCTCCCATATTTAGTCGCCAATTAGTCGGAATCAGTCGCCAAGTTACAGATTTAGTCGGGTCTTAGTTTAGGAGATATAATGAGTTCAATTAGTAAGGTATAGTCCAAGAGCTAGATATAAATTAATAAATTCTCAATTAAATTCATGTTTTTATGTTTTTAATTACTAGTTTAGAGTGGCTTAAACTTCTTTGAAAACATTAAACCTTGCTCTTGGTCTATTTGGTGTCAAGATGTACAGTCGCATGCAACTGTTTTACCAGTTTACAATGTTAACCTCTAATTAACGTTAGAATAATAAAAAAATATCGTACCTTTAGTAAAATGTTTAAAATACTAAAACGTTGAAAACGTATTGTCAATTGTAATCAAATTTTATTTTATAAAAATGAATTTTCAAAAAGTTCGTTTGATGTGTGTTGTGTTTGTGTGTATTTTGAGGTAATTGTGAGTGTTGTGTTGTGGGTATGGACGGGTTGAGTTTTTATTTTATCTTAATTTAGGTTAGAATAATAAAACTTCTGTTGTCGAAATATAAAATGATTTATTACCTTAAAATTATTGTACTTTCAGAAAATGTTACAAATACCTATTTATTCAATATTATGAACAGATATAGTTTGTGAGTTTGGATGTTAGGGGTTTTATTAACATGTTCTTCCATTTCTTCTTCTTCCGCCAAAAGCACAATTATAATCATATCCCAGTCCACCATCGTTGACAAACTTTCGCGACAAACTGGCATGTTTACTGTAGCTGTAACCTAGAACGGTTTACTCGCGCAGGCTCGCGAGGTCGCGCGCAATCTCGAACATACGCGATCCGTAAAGAAAATACCCGAGACCGGGGATTATTCCTCTCTGTCTGCGCTGACCCTTTAACTTACGTGACGGGCAACTCGTTCTAAGCAGCTCGTCTGTAATCGCGCATCTATCTCTTTCTTACTTACCGTAAATGAAACGGAGCGCAGCGATCTATCTGCCAGTGACTAAGTGGTAAGTGCACATTGTGTTGGATAAATAATTACACATACACATACACACATTACACACACACACACACATACACATTACATCGTACATTATTGTAGATTTGTTTATAAGTAATGAATACAGCTTTCCTATGGTGGGTTGAAATTATAGACTAAGTTTATATTTATTTAATTCGAAACAAACATTCCTCCATAAGACGTCATAGATACTATCTAGAAAATACATAAAGTATTTTGAACTCGCTTGTACCACTGTATGGGGAAATTGAATGCTTTAATATCTTTTTAATTACACACCGACTAAATCTGTAACTTGGCGACTGATTCCGACTAATTGGCGACTAAATATGGGAGAAAACAGATCTTCGCTAGGTGTCCTAGTTTTTGAGATATAAATGTGGCCCTGCTGGGGAGACTCTCTCCAGCAGGGCCACCTATAAACCCTTATATCTTTTGAACCAGTGACCGACTAATTCTGATATTTGGTGACTAATTCCGACTAATTGGCGACTAAATATGGGAGAAAACAGATCTTCTCTAGGTGCCCTAGTTTTTGAGATATAAATTTGGCCCTGCTGGGGAGAGTCTCTCCAGCAGGGCCACCTATAAACCCTTATATCTTTTGAACCAGTGACCGACTAATTCTGATATTTGGCGACTAATTTCGACTAATTAGCGACTAATTTTTTGCGTTTTCAAAATTAAAATCCCTGATGGTGGCCCTGCCAGAGTCAGTGACACTATAACCTGGATTAGGGACATATACGTACAATACTTTTGATCCCGGTAGTGCGTTCCCGTGGGATAATTTCCGACAACCATGCAGGCGAAGCCGCGGGCAAAAGCTAGTATTGTAATATTAGGTAGTCTTAATTAACATCGTTTATAAATATTTCAAAATAATATACAAACAAATAATTATTTGTGTTTGTGTTTACTGCGACAGTCGTAGGTAGACGATTTCCATTTCATAATTTTGAATGTGCCTACAGAAAATATGACTGAATACTACTAATTTAGTAGCTTACTAATGAACACTGCCACATTGTACGAGAGGGACACACTCCCAATCAGTGTTGTTCCTTTCAACACCATTCCTTTCGGACCTCTATTGGTACCGCAAAAGAAACTTTATGTCTGACGCATAAAGTTTATTTCTACTTGCAATTTTAAACTGTCGTCTGAAAGTTATGACGTGTCCCACGAAACGCAATTATTTCTCAATAAAAGTTAAATTTAAAATCTCCACAGAAACAAAATCCCTTAAAAGTAATAAAATAAAATGTATTGGCCCTTTAGGTATAACATAAGTGGTAGTTAATATTTTGATCGAAACGTCGTCGTCGTCGCGTCGGGGGACGGCGAATGAAAATATATTTCTACAATAGCATGCCGTCCCCCGACGCGAATATTAACTACAACTTTTAATAAACTAAAAGGGCCAATATATTTTATTTTATTATTTTTTGGAGGATTTTGTTTTGTTTGAGTGGGTGCTTTTATTTTTTATTTTAGTATAACTTATATCAGGTTGGCGGAAAAATCTTGCACCAAGATATAAGATTTAATGAATTTATTAAACTTTGGTATTTACAATAATTAATCAGTAATGTAATCCCCAAATAACTCTATTACTCTGGCCCATCTAGTTGGTAGATTGTTGATGCCCTGCGCCCAGAATTCCGGAGGCTGTGCAGAAAAGAAATTGTCTACTGCCATTTTGAGGTCTTCGTAGTTTTGAAAATTTTTCTCACGCAGATAAAGCTTTAGTGGTGGGAAAAAGTGATAGTCGGATGACGCGAGATCCGGTGAGTACGGTGGGTGGGCAACCGGGTGCCATCCAAGCTCTACGATATTTTGTCGAGTCTCCGAAGCGACATGAGGTCGCGCATTATCATGGAGTAAGTGAACATTTACACGTCTCGGTCAGCCAGTTTTGTGAAGCTGTTCAGTATAAATGGAAGTCGTAATCGTCCTTCTCGCAGGGAGAAGCTCGTAATAGAGTGGGCCCTTCGCATCCCATCAAACGGAGAGAAGATGCTTGCGTGAGTGACGGTTCGGCTTTGGCTCTGCGTCGTAAGGAAGCCAGACGGCGTGCTGTGTGTTATCATAGAGAATCAAGCTCTCATCGCCGGTTACCAGATCTTAAAGAAACTCTTTCCGATGTGGCTGAAAAAGAAGCGATTCACAAATACTAACTCTGACTTGACGATGACTGTCAGTTAGTTGATGTGGGATCCATAATGGCATTACTTTACGATAGCCGAGTTTGTGTAAATGAGCCTCGATGGTCGAAAGATGACAGCTAATAGTCTCTGCCAAATCACGCTTATTTATTTCTTGATTAGCCTTTAAACAGCGTAGTAATTCCTCATCGTCGAAGGTGGATGGTCGCCCAGATCGCTCGTGATCTTCAAGAGTTATATCTCCCGATGCATAGCGCGCAAACCAGCGGCTCATCTTCCATTGCGATACAACACCTTCACCGAACGCTTTGCTGATGTTAGCGGTAGCCACAATCACGTTGTGTCCCTGACGCCACACGTAAAAGATGATCGTTCGAAGTTGATGTTCACTAATCATTTTCACAAACTAACCAAATCCTCACTAGCGCGCCTTTATATACCCTTGATGTGATAGCTTCGAGATCCTTCTACAATATTCTTACGTATCCCAGATCAATACTAAATATTCCGGAAAATTCTAGTAACTTACAATTTCTTGTGCAATATTTTGCCGCCAACCTGATATTTCCTGCATTTTAAACTTTATATAATACTTAACTTTATATACTTTAGACACGCTATGATCGACCCGTACCCATCTCGCTTAAATCTGCACAGCTGTACGTATTTTAAAGTTAGTTACAAAACCCTCATTTCTATTTGCAACTCCATTATCAGAACTTGATTACCATCTATCTATAACCTATTCATTAAGACCATTCCAATGAGCCCACACACGATACCTCTGCTGTAAGTTGGTGAGGGAGTTGGGTATCCTGCAAATTCCAGGTAATGCCGCAGCAACAGTTCAAGGTTACTATGTTATTCTAATACCACTGAAGTAAGAAAATACCAAATTTCAACTCGATCAGACCTGTGGAAGATGCTCACACCCATTCCTAATTTTAAAAAAGCTGATAATCTTCAAACGGCTGAATACATAGATTTTCTTGAATCATAGCTAAGAACTCTCGATCAAGTCACCCTTAAACCAAAACAAAAAAAAAACTTAATCGGTTCAGCCGTTTAGGAGCTACAATGTCACATACAGATAGGTACACAGATATACACGTTAAACTTATAACACCCCTCTGTTTCTGTCGGGGATTAAATATTTATTAATAAAAAAACCGTTTGAAAAATTAAGTTGAAGTTAATATTCTTGAGGTACCTATTTGTCGTAAAAGGAAGAGAGGTGAACACTAAGAATTAAAGAAAGAACATCAATCAATCAGCCTAGTCTTTTCCCAACTATGTTGGCGTCAGCTTCCAGTCTAACCGGATGCAGCTGAATACCTGTATTTGACATGTAGCGACTGCCTATCTGACCTCCACAACCCAGTAACTGGGTAATACGATACCCCTTGGTGTAAGACTGGTTGCCAGATTTTCGGGCATCTGACGACCAGTAACGATTGTCAAAGATCCACGAATGACAGCCGGGACCAACGGATTAACCTGATTTCCGAGACACGGATGAGTATCGGTATGTAAAGATGGTCACCCATCCACAGACCAACCCCGGCAAGCGTAGCTTAACTTGATGGATCGACCCGTGCAGCAGTTATTACTTAGCCACGAGCTACACTATACATAAAAATAGGGAAATATATTTAAAACAGTTCTCAACTGTCCTTTTAGACTTTAAAATGTGTGTGACTTAACCACGACCTCTAAGTATGTAGAACAATATAACATGTTAAATATTACATAATCTTTATTCTTCTATTATAACCTTGCCTTCTTGATTGAATCGCATTTTCTTCACAGAAACAATAAACTAACATTCTAATTTCAATTTTCCTTTGCAATTAATTAAAACGAAAACTTCAAACGTAACTGGACGTACAATAGTCCGCTGTAGAACTAAGTTCGGAAACCAATTTCAATAACATAGAACATACAATGTAACTGGAATAGATCGATAGCACATTGCATAGTAATTTGTCATTTACACTGTATTTCTAGCCGTGTTGTTTATTTTGGCAATTGCACGGATGCAATGTCACGTAACGCTTGGGTGTTTGTCGTAACACATTGGCGAATACACGGACTTTCGTATTTTTTATAGAGAAAGATAATAAGTTCTGTGTGTGATATTAAATTTCCAGTCATCTTATCACTATCACAGATTAATACAGAATGACTCTTGCTACGACACAATAAAGTACAATTCATGTCGCACAATGCTTATTACCTGCAGTTATATTCACCTACAAGTTGCTTCTCTTTCTATCGCGTAACTCTTATACCTTCTGACTCGTTAGGGTTGTCATCTTTTATGACGCGGCGTGTAAGTGAGTATCGAACTGACCGTGCGAGCCGGCCGGTGCGCGGCAGCCCGCTCTGAATTGGCCCGTCAAGTCGAGCCCGCCGCGTGTTTGTAGCTTCATACCTAAACTGCGGAGTTTCCCATCTGTATTAATCTGTGTCACTATGTACAAAGTTTGCAAAATCACAATGTACAGACGACAGCACATCAAGCTACTACAATCTGTCAGATTTCTTTAATAGATTTTCGACTTTATTGCTAAAGCATTAGGTTCAATGTTGATTGGGAAAATCTGACAGTTTCGGGTAGGTTGACCTGCTGGCGTCTGTACAATTCGATAATTTGGGGAAATCCCATCCACGCTCGCTAGCCAAAATAATAATTTATTATGTACCTACTTTAGTTTCACAAGCTCTTAGTAGCCGCTGTTAATAAATTAGGTATGTTTTTAACGACACAATACATTGAATCATTACCCGATCGCACCACAGCTGAAACTTTGTGGAAGTCCCTTAAATCAGGTCACATCTTTCAAGTATCTGGGTCACTGGGTTTCCGAGGACCTTAAAGATGGATTAGATATCGAGCGTGAGCGCAGAGCGTTGGCTGTCCGATGCAATATGTTGTCTCGTCGATTTGCGAAATGCTCGACTGAAGTAAAGGCTACGCTTTTCACAGCGTACTGTCAGTCATTCTATACTTGCAGTCTGTGGGTTAACTACACGCAGAGGACATACAACGTTCTGCGTGTACAATACAACAATGCATTCAGGGTGTTGATGGGGTTGCCACGCTACTGCAGTGCGTCTGAGATGTTTGCAGGAGCAGGCATAGATGGCTTTCACGCCATCATGCGCAAGCGATGCGCTTCCATCATGCGCAGGGTGCGGGACAGCCCCAACAGCATCCTGCATACCATTGCAGACAGGTGGGACAGTCCCATACTGGGGCATTGGATACGCCTACATGCCACTGTGGCGTAAAATCATTAATTGTTTCCTTTTAGATGTAAGTACTAACACTAGTTTCTAAGTTTTGTGTTGTACTAACCAAATGGACTTTCTGTCTGAAATAAAAGCATTTTATTTTTTATTTATTAATAAATACTAATTACCAATATTACTTGATTTACGTGCTGTGGGATTTATTACACGTTTACTTGGTAGTATAATTTATTATAATATGAATTTTAATAAAACTAACACCTACTATTACTTCAGAAGGTATAAAATACGTGGCACTATTTACTATTAGGACTAAAATAATTAAATATGAAATTAGGACATACGTATATTCTTATTGTATATTAATCTCTCAGGTTTTAATTACCTGTTCTAGTGTTCGTATCACACGAACCATGAGTTATGGCAATTCACATTCTTAAACATAAAATCTTATTCTTATCATATTAAACATTAAATTCACTCCGGTGCCATCAGATTCGCCATAGCCTTTATCTATTTCAATTGTATTTTGTTTAAGGTTATCATTTAATTAAATATTTCAGGTTTTGGACTGCAAAAAGCATGATAATTATAACTTATAATAGGTATTAGGGATAAGTATCCAAATCAATCCGATCCAGCCTGTGCCTTGCTGCCCTTCCCCAGCGACGCCATAAGCCGAGGTCCGTACCTCACATGGGGTCCCCTTAGCGTGTACAGTCCGCGCGCGAGCTCCGAGGAATCGGGGGCTGAGGAAGGGGGCGGTTTTCAAGCTCATACTATTCTCATATAATTATTTAATAATCAACACATCCTTCGCCTCCGCGCGCCTCGCATCCAATTAATTATGAAATAACTATATGAGGATAGTATGTGCTTGAAAACCGCCCTCTTCCTCAGCCTCCAATGCCTCGGAGCTCGCGCGCCGACAGTAGTTGCTTAGTTTATAAGTTTTTATGCCATGGCTGGAGGAGGCCTTAATTTATTGAGGCATCAACAAGAAAACCTGACAAACTCATAGGTTGACCTGCGAGATGCCATTCTGCCCAAAAAAAAAACAGTAGGCATTGAATTTCATGGTTTTGCCGGTAGTTGTTCACTTACCGTTACCTAATTAGCTAAGCTTCATTTGCCATGCAGACAGCTCGACATATGAGAAATCTATGTTGGCACCTATTATGGCAATACTAAATAAATATATTTTCTTTGTTCTTTAATTTCTTTTTTTTTGCTCTCGCTACAGGTGCATGAAACTATAGTGCGGTGACATAATTGTCGTGTGCGTACGCCTCTTTCGCAGCTGGGTTCTTCACTGTATCTCTCTCCTGTCGTTTGTGCATCACGTAGAGAGCTCTGAAAAGCATATAAAAACCATGAATAACTTTACGACCTATTATTATCCAGAAGAGGCTTCAACATTAAATTGAATAGCATGGAGGTAACTGAATCGTTCAGCATTTACTTATAGAATGGAATTCAGAGTTAGGTATTTATGGAATCTGGCTGGAAAATCATATTCTTTTTATTATTGGAGATGGGTTCACTCTCACTTTGAAGAGATTAGGGTTGTATGCGCTCGGAAACACAGACGCAGGTAGTGAGTTCCACTCTTTTGCTGTGCGCATTATAAAAGACATTTGGAAAAGCTTAGTACGAATTGGTGGAATATCAACCAGGTAGGGATGGTAACTGGCAGTGTGTCTAGATGTCCGATGGTAGAAGGATATAAGATTTATTTTTTATTTTATTTTTCCTTTATTCGCCAACCACCAATTGTTTACACTGTAAATAGTTGAAATAATACCTATCTACCATAATCTAAGGTTAGTGTAACTATTTCTTACAGGTTAGCAACACATGCTCCATAAAAAAATATTAGGTGTGCCAAGCCAAGCACTCATCTGCCTAGCCTTTTCTTAACTATGTTGGGGTCGGCTTCCAGTCTAACCAGATGCAGCTGAATACCAGTATTTTACATGGAGCGACTGCCTATCTGACTTCCACAACCCAGTAACTGGTTAATACGATACCCCTGGTAAGACTGGTTGTCAGACTTTCGGGCTTCTGACGAACCGTAACCACTGTCAAAGATGACATCCGGGACAAACTATTTAACGTGCTTTCCGAGGCACAGTGGGGGTCTTGGCATGTAAAGATGGTCACTCATCCACAGAGCAACCGCGGCAAGCGTAGCTTAACCTGATCGATCGACCCGTGCGGCTGTTATTACTTAGCCACAGACCCCACGCAGTGCCACAAGCACTAAAACTATAAAATTAATATATTATAATAACTAAAACTAACAAGTCACATTAAGAAAAAAGACAAAGATGATGAAGAGTCAGATTATGATATCAATCAGCTAATATTTAATTTACTACACGTACAGATACAGCGTTATACGAGATGTAAAATACAGTTTCAGTACAGTATATCTTCTTCTTGAACTAAAACAATCTACCATCAACAAAATATTGAACCACGCTGTTCCACTGACATACTATTTTTACATGCCCATTATTAGAAATCCACCACCAACGTCCATGAGAGCGGCCTTTGACCAAATAACGTGATCAATTTCGACTGACGTGAGCAATATTGGTCGAACATTGTCGTCACTTATCGTTGAAACCGTACAGTGAGCAGAATTCCATCATGTATTATACTGATTACGTGATTGAAAACAACCTCGACCTTTTTGAGCCTTTGAGTTTTTTCCAAGAGCAATCAATCGGTTTTTATTTGAATTTTAAAGTATCTACTCGGTGTGAGTGAAGCTTTGTGGTTTTTGTCAGTCACATTAATAATTTTGTCGTTATGGTATTTTATTGAAGATCCTGGAGATTTTACTTATTCTTCTGGTCATTCTTAGCCACGGATATTTCAATTTTTATTTACGATAGTACCTATTGGTTTTGTGTTGGAACGAAAGAGTTATGAAACCAGAAAAGAAACAATAAAAAAAAACACGTCTGCCCTGCCAAAAAACGAACCAAAAAGTAAAACGCAAGTTGTGTTCGTTAATCTGCATTACAAAGCGAAAGACTCATTTAACCCTAACTAAACAGATAAATAAAATATTGTCATGGTCATTGCTTTCGAAAGGCCGTTCTGTGGAATACTTTTTAATAAAGGAGGTCCTCTTATCCGTGAGGTGCCGACTGCAATGACAATTTCATTTGTCTGTTTAGTCAGGGAATAAATGAGTAACCTTTCGCTTTGTATACAGATTAACTATTACGACGTATTTTTTAATTTTTAGTTCTTTTGCAGGGCAGTCGTGTTTTTAATTTTTTTTTTTTAATGAACAAGTTATCTTTTTTGGAATGTGCTCATCAAGGCCTTCATTTTGATACCCATATTGTACCTAATAATTAAAAAAAAAAACATTATTTTTTCACTTTTGAAAATGGAGCCTTAGTGCCGCCATATTGATTTTTAAAAAAATGTAGCCAGTGTTACTAGGAATAATGTAAGGATTCTAACGACACATCCATATCTGTTCAGGCATGCAAGTTATGGTGAATAAAGAAACTCACATACAAACATGAACCTTGAAATCATTACACTCCTTCTTTGGAGCAGTCATGTAATAATATTATTATGGAACTTCAGATCGTGTATCATTAATTTCGTAAGTATAAATATTTAAATGTATTTGTTTTTGCTTCTCGAAAATTATGAGTTTTCCTTTTTACATGTTATATAAGTTGAGATTATTTAATTTATAAAATTAATTACTTAATGTAGGTTCTTAAACCCAGAATAAAACCATTAATTATTTGATTTAAATGAAGAATATTAACTAAGACTACACCAAAAATAATATACTCACATAAATATAAGGAAGGCCGGTATAGTCATGGTACCGCCCAACAGGTATACTGCTCCAGGTAAAGTTTCCACAGTATTCGAAAACAACTTGCTGTACAGCGGTATGTAGATCACAGGTATCAATGTCTCCACGAATCCGATAAGTGAACATATTTTACCTGAAAATATAGTTATTTCATCAATTGGTTACTTGTGGTGACTTAGTGACTGATGGAGAAAATAGTGTAAGAATTTAATGTCAGAATTACACATTAAAAATACAGGAAAAGTTTTTAAGCAGTGCGTAAATTTTCACAGGGGGTTCTATCCGTGAATATGAACAATTTTCACTATGGGACCAACTCTGAAATCCCAAAAAAACAGCTGTTTCAAACAAACGTTCAATACCTACTCGACCAAAATGTATAAAACAGCATTTTTCTTTTGTTGTGATTTCAGAGTTGATCCCATAGTCAAAGTTGTTCATATTCATGGGTAGAACAGCCTGTGAAAATTTGCGCACTGCTTAAAAACTTGTAATGTATAAGTCAACGTTAAATCATTTATTTTAAATAAACACATTAAAGGTACTTTTGAACGTCAAAATTTACAAAATAATAGAATTGATTCAAGTTGCCCCTTCCAAAAGGTAGTTTCATAATATATTGGCAAAACATAGTGCACATGTTTTCGACAAACCATTAACGATACCTATGTTTTACAAAATAAACGATTGATTGATTGATTGATATAAACAAGAAGAGAAACTGTAAGAAACTGACTGTTTACATGAAGTATAAATCATACGGTCTTATCACTACACGTTTTAAATGTCTGATCCCTACCTAATTTCAGCTCTTTGCAATTCTTTTGCAAAATATAGGTACAGAATGTACCAAAACGGTGTGGTCATATTAGAAGGGTATGGTACAGACCATCAAACTGAACAAATTTCTCCATGGGGCCAACATCGTAATTGCGAAAAAATTATCAACTGTCTCATACAAAACTTCAATACCTACTAAATCCAAATGTATGGGACGGCTAATCATCTTTCCTCGATTACGATGCTGGTCCCATGGAGAAAGTCGATCAGTTTGATGGTCTGTACCACACACTTAAATTTGACCACATCTTTCAGATACACGCTGTAAAAAGAACCATCATGATCTGCCTAGCCGTTTCCCAACTATGTTGGAGTCGGCTTTCAGTCTAACTGGATGCAGCTGAATACTAGTATTTTACATGGAACGACTGCCAATCTAAACAGCCTATCATCAAACCGTCTAAACTATCCATAAACCAGTTACTGGGTAATGCGATACCCCTTGGTAAGACTGGTCAGACTTTAGAGCTTCTGACGACCCGTAACGATTGTCAAAAATCCACGAATGACAGCGGGATCCAACGGCTTAAAGTGCTTTCCGAGGCACGGTTGGTATATAGAAAGAACCCAGAATTCTGGACTAAATATACATTTTCTGAACTAATATTTCAATTTAATTTCCATGCGATGCGAGATTAATTCAAGCGCACTGATATAGACAAATGGTCAATTAGTTAAGTGCGAAAGTAATGAATGGAGTATAGTTTATGGCTTGATATCGCCAGTCATTGAGCAATTTTCCTTGGGCACGCTTTTTAGCAATTTCTTTTAGTCTAATAAATACAATAGAAGAAATTGAATCGGCCTGAAATAAATTGTCTAATTACATGGTAACTGCACCTTATCATAAAGTATAATCATTTTCGTTCACCTCAAGACACATGTCCCACCGCAGAGGAGGAAGCGACTAGCTACCAACGATTGTATCGCTCAAGAAACGTACAAAAGACTGTAGGAACCGTGTAAGTAAAAGAGATACCGACATATATTAATAGTGATCGCTGACTGTTCACACCGTCGGCGAGTACTCGTTTGTCGCTGCGACAAGAGCTATCAAAGAGAGAAGAGCGACGCTCGTCTGGCGGGCAGAACACTCGCCGAAAGACTCGCGCTTGGTACATACGCATATTAACGAGTATTCGCTCGTTGATGTCGCGCACTCGCTCGCCAACTCGTTTTTAGTTGCTAGCTCTTCTCGCTTCTCGCTAATCGCCGGCGATAGAACAGGTGTCAAAAGCATTAAGGGCAGAATCACGGCCGCTAATTTTACGGCCGCTTAAGTAATGCTGCAGATCAACATAAGATACATTTGATAATGTCACATTGGTATTTGCACAATACCAAACAATTAGATGACACGTGGAAGTAGGACGGCATGTCGTAATTACCTGGAGTGAAAAAGAGACCAGACGCATGTCTCCGGTCTGATCTCTTTTCCGCTTAAGCCAAATTGATGTGCCACTTTCGAAGCGCATATTACCTATCTCCTTCTTTTTATTGTATACTAGCTGACCCTACAAACGTTGTCCTGTCAAAATTTCAATAATTCATACAAAATTCCCATAGAAAATGCACTTCCAGTTTTCCCGAATTTTCCAATTTTCCCGGCAACTTTTCAAACATTTTCTTTCATATAAACCTTGTCCTAACAATTACAAATACAACAAAAAAAGAATTATCCAATTTGGTGCAGTCGTTCGGAAGTTATGCGCGTACATACATTTCGGCAGACCTCACAGTAAGCCATTTCATTTGACATGTCACACGGTACAGTTTGCAAAACTTTTTTATTTTCTTTTTTGCCCCCCAAAATTGAATCCCATATTCAAAATTCATTTATTTACGTTACACGTCCGTGTTTGGGTCACAGAAATTCATACATGTACCAAATTTTACCTTAATCGGTCCCTTAGATTCGGAGCAAATTGGCTGTGACAGACGGACAGACTTACAGAAAGACCTTTTAAGGTACGGAACCCAAAAAATTGCAGCTGGCATAAATGAAAAAGTCTTTTTGCTACCTACCTAATAAAACCTAGACAGGACTTACATAGCTGCAAAATGCAATTAATTCAGCAGTAAGAATTTAACCTATGCAAGGATAAATTCTGTCACTCAAGCCAAAATGCAATGCCCGCCCCGCCATGAAAGCGCAAGAATTTAGGACAAATGTTAAAGAGACGGATATAGGGCACCAGCTCGGTATTAGCTTTTTAAACGCTTGAATTTAGTTTCACTTGTTAGTGTGTTTTGATGGATTCTTTCAAGCTTAGCTTGGACAATTTATTCCAAGGCTTATCATCTGCCTAGCCTTTTCCCAACTATGTTGGGGTCGGCTTCCAGTCTAACCGGATGCAGCTGAATAGCAGTATTTTACTAGGAGTGACTGCATATCTGACCTCCACAATCCATTTACTGGGTAAAACGATACCCCTTCGTAAGAATGGTTGACAGACTTTCAGGCTTCTGCCTACCCGTAACGACTGTCAAAGATCTACGAATGACAGCCGGGACCAACAGCATAATATCGTGCTTTCCGGGGCACAGAGGGATTTCAATATCAGTATGTAATGGATGGTTGGCAGCCGCGGACCGACCTCGGCAAGCGATCTTTTCCAAGTATATCAAGTTGAAATTTTGTATACCTCGACACTTGGTTCGTTCGGAACGAAATCCTCCACGTAGATCTGGACATTCCCAGCATCTCCCAGTTCTTGAAACGCAATTCCAAGCGTTTTTTCGACTCAGCCACCAACCATCGCCACCCTCTGGTTGTCGAGGCGACTAGCTATGTCCCCTCTCGTATTAGTAAGGTCCGCCGCCCTCTTCTCCAGGAGAGCAGTAGGGACCGTAGGAACAAACACAAATCGACATTCCTCGCCATTCAAATCTGATCCAGCCTGTCCCATCTTGCTGCCCTCCCCCCAGCGACGCCCTAAGCCGAGCCCTAAGGGGAGCCCTTAGCGTGTAGTCGCTTAGTCTGTAAGTTTTATGCCCCTGGCTGGAGGCTTTGAGTTCTCTTAAGGCAGCCACAGGATAGTCCGGTTAAGTAGTCACGGCCTCTCTAGGCCAACTACGAGATGCCATTAATAAAAAAAAAAATACGACGACACTCGATTCGTTCTAGTGATAATTTACATGTGATCGTCTACGCATGGGGAACCCTTCAACGTTTGTTGCTGTCTTCTTGTTATGTTTGCACGTTGAGATTGAATATCAGGACGTGGTCATTTGGTCAAAATGGTGCTGTAAATCATTTTTATAAAAGCTTCGTACAAAAAGTGAAAGATGGAGTGTGTAGCGTATTCGGTATTCAACTCAGCGACCGAATACGTAAGATACTTTCCAAAACAGGAATCGCCGATGTGTTCAATAAATCTGCTAGACTGAAGTGGGATTGGGCGGGTCATGTATACAGGATGTATCGGGACAGGGTCATCACGCAGTGCAAATCAAATCATTTATTTCTTTGCAAACACGGGTATAGTACTTAGGTGTTTTTATAGTAAAGTTCTCCATATTTTACCGTCACATGGCCATGCAAAGGCTTACAATTCCAAATAAAAAATCAAAAATAAGTGGCAGATTATTGTAACTACAAATTTAAAAAAAACAATGTCAGCGTGATCAGCAATAAAAAAAATAAAATAAAATAAGAAAATGAGAGGATCACAATAATTATGTCAATCAGTATAACAGTATTTCAATCAGTTAGGGAATCATATCGTCAATCGTGTAATAAGTTTTCATAATTAAAAATTATTTTAGCGCCCTTTTAAATTTTAATGTCGTCATATTTTTTATAATATTAGGTACTCTATTATACAAGGTGTAACTATCCTAACCAACTAAAACTATTAAAAGAAAAACTAAAATATGGCGTCGAAAAATTCATCCGCATCGCTGTCGCCTGGTAATGTGTACCCAAGAGACTGGAGGGTATAACTTAAATAACACATAACCTCTTAAGGGGTCATTGTACTCATCATTATGAACAACTGTTACTATGGGACTAAATCTGAAAACGGGAAATAAAATCAGCTGTTCAGTACATTTACGTTCGCACAATTCGTCAAAATGTACTACTGAACGGCTGATTTTTTCGCGATTTCAGGTTTGGTCCCACAGTAAAAGTTGTTCATAATGATGAGTATAATGACCCCTTAAGAAGTTGTGCGTTATTTCAGTTACACCTTGTATACGAGTGGGGCAAAAAAAAACTTTTTTCCATTAGTGCGGTTTTACAATTTACTTTACATAATTGTCGTCGCAGAGGGAGACCTAGCACGATGGCGTGACGACCTAGATGCGTTTAAGGGAGATTGGTGGAAAGAGGCAACGCACAATGGAAAGATTCACCCAGCAGTGGGATAATAAAGGTGGAAAAAAAAGTGTCCCTCCTCCGAAAAATATATGACCTAGACTCAAGTGTAGCCACTGAACAAATGCAGACACTGTAATTGCACTTTCGTTACTCTTTATATGCCATTTATTTGCAAGACAGAGAAATCAAATATGAATAAACAGACTTCGAATTCGTGTTATTATTTAAAGGCCACAAACATAATTATGTGTTTTATTTTTTCTTTTAAATTATGTATCTTTCATATATAGAATCCGGTTAGCGGTTGTGGTTGATGACGATTATATTAATGATGATGCCTTGAAGCTGACATCAGCGTGGTTCATAAAAACATAAGATCTTCGGTTTTTAGAAGTCCTTATTTCCTTGTGATGTTATTACTTTGGAACTATTACGTATTAGGTTTTGCCCATGGCTTCGCCCGCGTAGAGGTCGGATATTATCCCACGGGAACGGACTACAGGGATAAAAAGTATCCTTTGTCATAAACTCATAACTGGACGTAGTTATGCTATAACGTTCCAATCCACAAGGTGGTCAAAATTGAGTTTTTGAGCCCAAGCTAGGTATTTTGACAAGTATATAATAAAATAATGTTTATTTATTTAGTTGAAGTGATACATACTACTTAGTTGTACTCCCTACCAAAAAAAAGCGTACCACAAAATTAAAAAAACGCGATTTACTCAGTTCGACCTGCGTGTGGATTGGAACGTTATAGCATAACTACGTCCAACTCAGGTCATGATCACCGTGTTGAAATTTATTACGGTAACAGACAGTCATGTATGATAATAATATGATGTATGGATTACTTCCAGGACTAACAAAATATTTCTCGGATTTGATTCATGTTCTCGTTGATAAAGACAAAAAAAAATCTGAAATTATTTAGCTGCTCATTTCTATCATAATAAAATGGGTAAAGCCTTGTCACTTGACCGGATTTTCTTAAATTTCAACTGCCCACGCTTTGCTCCCCCCTTTCCGTTTTTTTTTTAAATTTTTTTAAATGTTGTTCTTACAATAAATGATGCTCATATTTTTTAGCTCGATACATTACATAGAACTTCCGTAATGGCTATAACTACGGATAAACATAATTTCAACACCCATTTTTTCTATGAAAAAATTTTTTGTTCTTCAGATTTTGACGAGTTATGCGAACATGAATGTATGGGACAGCAGATTTTTTTTCGCGAATTCGAATTTGGTCCCATAGTAAAGGTTGTTTGCTATCATGAGTACAATCATGTGTTTAAGTATCGGTCACTATTAATTCATTACCAGTCACCCTATTTATATAGGGCAATAACCCTAGGGTAAAACACCAATAACCTCTTAAGGGGTCATTGTACTCATTTTGGCCAAATAAGCGAACATAAATGTACCGAACAGCTGATTTTATTTTTCGCGATTTCAGGTTTGGTCCCATAGTAAAAGTTGTTCATAATGATGAGTACAATGACCCCTTAAGAGGTTGTTGGTGTTTTACCAATAACCCTGTATAGCCCACCTAATTTCGACGATGTAAAAATGAAAAATTAAACTACATAACTAAACCAATGTGCCTACCTTCCAAAGCTACATTATTAAATTAGTACCAACGGTTTCCATTAAGTGTAATTAAAACGCCCACCAGCAAGCATGTGCTTAATTGATGTATCACACAGGTTTGAAAAACCCGGGTCTTTATCAAATAACAAAATAAAATTGTCTGCCGCAGTACAAACACGTTTAAACAAATTACCATAGGAAAGTTCAAAAGCCATTTTCATTTCGAGTAATCAATATAAAAGAAATAAGTTATGAGTAGGTAATTACAATATACCAATTTTTCTTGAGCTTTTGAAAAAGGCAGATCTATGAAATGTATTCGTAATCTGCAGCTCTGCAGTAAGCTTTTACGGAGATAAATATAATTAATGACTGCGCCTTCTCAGTATATTTTTGAAAATCTTTTAAATGCTCATAAAAATACTGGGTGACGTTTTTTACCGTCTTGAAAAAAATAGGTGAACGGAGTAGAAGCCTGAATAACTAGTTTTTTTTCTTTTTTTGAAAAAAGATAATAATATCGTATGATTGATCACATGCGTATTGCGTATGATTTGAATTTCGATATTTTTTAACGATCTATAAAGTATTTTTCAAAAGTTTACTTCAAATGTGTAGTGTTTATTGATAGGGCAATTTATGTCTAAGCTATTGAAAAAAAAAAAACTAGGTATGCCATAGGCTTCTACTCCGTTCACCTATTTGTACTCTATTTTTTTCAAGAGGGTAAAAAGAACATCCAGTATAGAATTGTTCAAAAAATACAGTGAGATCCACAATATAAATGTACTAGAATAAAAAAACAAATTTGTTGTACCTTCAAGGCTCAAGAAAATAGGTGGCTCGTTCAGGTGTCAATGTATACCCTTTTATAATAAACTTCCAAGCCACGTTCAAGATCTAAGCTTTAATAAATTCAAATCATTCATTAAATGCAAGTTGTGTCAGAAAGCCTTTTAAACCGTTCAAGATTGAGGACAAAAAGACTTGGGATTGAGCTGCTCCAATTTTTCCTTTTTCTCTTTTTTTTCTTATTTTTACATACTGAATGTTGACATGAATTATTCTGAATGTGAAGCCTATGTAGGGCATTGTTTTTTTGTTTGTTTTTTTCTCTCAGTTATTTTTAAACATGGTCTGGCAGTTTGAGTTATATATCGGCCTACCCAAATGTCCTTTCTTTGGTATTGTTCGCCGAATTGTTGAGCTCATTAAGTGCTGAGTTGAGCTGCGCGATTACTGACAAATGCGTGCACTCACTAGACAGGTCCTCTCAATCTGTGTGTTTCTTTCCTCAAATGACCATTTCAGACACAAATCTACATGGTCTTCACATGAACTGGCCAAGATCACATCTGGACTTTAAAAGAGACCTCTGAGTTTGTTTCGGTCTTTCTTCTCAGAGTAGTTAGATAGAAAACGCCGACCTCATCTAGTTTTTTAAAAACATGATTGACGTGTAAAAGTGTTTGTACAAACCTACTTACAGAAATAAAATCATTTATCATTCAGTCATTCGAATTTTAAGGGGTTCTCGTTAAAATATAAATCTTCACAACACGTCTGATATTTAGATTATTCAAATACCCTTCTTACCTAAGGCGAAGCCCTAGGAGTCCAAAATAACTCCAATGACTAGAAAATTGATGTTCACGTTTAAGTATGAATTATCGTGGATTCTTCTACATAGATATTAATCTAACTTTTTAAATAACTTGAACTTCGAATTATCGTTCAAGCTCGTTGGATATGATGTATCACTCCCGAGGGGTATTTTCAGATCTGACAACACTTCTTTTGCTACATGATTCATGAGATCTAAGAAAATGTATTCATTGTAAACCTATTCAATGAATCGTAACGAAGTAAGTGTAAAAATAAATTGTTATTATTATTATTATATTTTGAAACACTGGGATTTCGAATAAAGTGCTTCAAAAAGGAGGTTATAATGTATTTTTTTTATATTTTTTTTTTTTTTTAATGTAATGATGTTCAACGGTGTTTTCGTCAATTGTGGACCGATTTTGAATTTTTTTTTAATTTGTTAGAGAAATGCGCCGTGGTCCCATTTAAATTTTATAACCTTTGCTTTAGTAGTTTTTGAGTTAGCGTCGATAACACGTACTTAATCCATTTTGTGTATCTTGATGATGTTGTAATACTTCCTGTCACTGTTGTTTATATAGCAAGCAGTGCAGCAGTGGTATACGAATTAGTGTGGGGTAAGATACCATAAAGTAAAATGTGGAAAATAACTATAATTTCGGAAGTCGGGGGCCAAAAACTAAAATACAGATTCAAAGACACCGACTTCTGAAATAAAAGTTATTTTTCACTTTGTAGTGTTCTTTTTTTGGAAGTCGGTTGTTTTTTTTTGTTTATTTAACAGACCAGCTGGCGTGGTTGGTTAAGATACCGCCTATCATGTCGCAGGTCATGGGTTTGATTCCCATCCAGGACAAACATTTGTGTGCATGAACATGTCTGTTTGTCCTGAGTCTGGGTGTAATTATCTATATAAGTATGTATTTACAAAAAAAAAAGTAGTGTATGTAGTATATCAGTTATCTGGTTTCCATAGTACAAGCTCTGCTTAGTTTGGGATCAGATGACCGTGTGTGAAATGTCCCAGGATATTATTATTATTATTAAAAAAAAATACTTATACGTATGAAAGACCAACAGCAGATACTACAGTAAACAATAATATCCCTGTTATAGAGATCCTCACTGATATGTAGATGGCGGGATCATTTCTAAAGCACAGGTTAGTATTGTGATACAAATGGACCATTAGTAATAAGTACATAGTACCTAAGTACCCAATTTTACTATCGCCAAGAGCGGTTATCATTGCTTCATTCTCTTTCCCTAGTCGAATAGGCAGACCTGACATATTCATTTTAATGACCTAATTTTCTTGATGCTTGTCATTTTTCGGGGGGGTTTGCCATAATCGCCACGCTTGGCAGGTGGGTTGGTGATCACAGTATGGGTTTTAAAAAATACATAGGGAAAGCTGCTGCCCATTCTCTAGTAAGTCGCTTAGTCACCTGTAACAACACCCACGGGAATAAATAGAGGGGAACCACACGGAACGTTTTCCGCAGGAATCCGCTGGATGTGGGAAGCAAAGAACCGGTCGAAGTGGCGATGCTTGGGGGAGGCCTACGCTACCTATGTCCAGCAGTGGACAGAGGTCCACTGTCGTTGCCGTTGACGTCCAGCTGTAATGTTAATAATGATGACGATGATGACTTACCAACTTTTTCCGGCTCCACAACCTTAGTGCCAAGAGACCTGATGGCAATAGCACCAGAGTTACCAAAGAAGTCAAAGACTGGGGCAGCGTACAACCAGTCTCTCGTTGGAGCCAACCCATACACGTAACCAGAAACTGTCTTGCAAGCTGTGGCTATGATCCCCAGGAAACTGTCGTGCATCTTCATCTTTTTACTGAAGACTGTTACGGCTACTGCTGACCCTGGAAATCGAATGCAAATATTTATAAGTCTTAAAGTCCCTACGTGTGGTGAGCCTATAGTTTCTTCAAGGTCGGTATTCGTTGCGTACATACCTCGTAGAGCTATTTGTAGGTACCAGTACGAGATTTTGGCTGCATGTACTATGGCTTGATTTATCAACTTAATCGAAGCAACAGGAGTATTTAAGAATCATAGCAAGTGAAAGAAGAATGAAGAAGGCGTGAATTTATTCGACGCTTGAAAGGCAATATTTACCAAACAACATGCTGGCAACTTTACACTCGATCATGTTAAAGTTTTCTTTTTTGAAAAAAAAAAACAAAATCGCCTATTAGTTATATCTACTTGATTCCAACGAATTTTGAATGCAGTTTAAAGGCTTAATAAACTGGCATTTAAAGATTATGAATTTTGTAATATACTTATATAACTCATTATCGCCCAATATGTCGCTTGGTAATTCTTGCCTTTCAAGCGTCGATATGTAAGAGATATTGGGTTTTTAAAGCTAGAGTAATCTATGGAAGAAAAATAAAAGAAGAAGAATACTAGTGCTGAAGCCAAAACTATTATGTTTTAACTAACTCTTGTACACCCACAGAACCTAAATATGGTTTAAACGTTCCTATTATTGGCAAAAGTGACAATGGCCTTTCTAATTCTCAGTTGGTATTGAAATTTTTGTAACATTATACGACACTTAAACCAGGGGCTGCAGGCTCGACATAGATAGTATCCGCTTTACGGCCGAATTCGGTCGCAAAGTCCTAAGGGTCAGAATTGCTTGACAAGCACAAAAAAATCACGTGCTTGTCAAGCAATTTTGATCGTCTAGGGCATTCCGTCTCCCCCTTAGGACTTTTCGACCGAATTTGCTCGTAAAGCGATTGCTATGTATGGCTGACCCCACATTTGGCGTGCGCGATCCTCGGGCGTGCGCGCTGCACGGACGCAGCGCGCGCGTAGCGCGCGCGCTGCGCGAGCGTCGGGTTTACCGCCGTGTGACGTGCAGGCAGCGTGCGCGCAACGCGCGCGCGGCGCGCTCGCGACGCTCGAGTCGCGTTCTTACCCCTTCGCCCGCTATCCCCGCCGCCCGCTACTGTTTCGGTTCTTATTACTTACTCGAGCGTCGCGAGCGCGCCGCGCGCGCGTTGCGCGCACGCTGCCTGCACGTCACACGGCGGTAAACCCGACGCTCGCGCAGCGCGCGCGCAACGCGCACGCGGCGCTCGCGCTACTCGCACGCCCGAGGATCGCGCACGCCAAATGTGGGGTCAGCCTATGTCGAAGCTGCAGCCCCTAGCTAAATTAAGTTGTGTATTCATCAATTTTATAGATGGTGGGATGAAATAACTATTAGGTACTAGTCTACTACTGTCCTTAAAATATTAACAAACGGACGTTAAAAGATACATATAAAACCGGTCAAGTACGTGTCGGACCACGCACAATGAAGTGTTCCGTAATTGGGATGAATTTATCCCAAGAACAAACTTAACATTGTAGTTGAAAAACATGTTCTCCCATACACTCCAACTACAAATGTAAGTTTTTATGCACAATATTGAGAGATTTACCATGTTATTTTAAGACCATAGACTTCTTACAGGTTTTCCTGTGATCTATAGGTAAGTATAGAAGAATTTTCTGTACTTTTTTCAAAATTTTAAGATCAGTAGTTTCGGAGATGATTTTGGGGGAATGGTCAATTTTCGTCTATTTTCTTAAATAACTTTAAAACAGTTTATTTAAAAATTAATTGCGTATATATTTAAGACCCTCACAGTAAGCCCTTTCATTTGATATATCGCACGGTATAGTTGCAAAACTTTTTTTTTATTTTCTTATTTGCCCCCAAAATTGACCCCTATATTCAAAATTCATTCATTTACATTACACGCGTACTCACATTGCGTTTGGGTCACAGAAAAACATACGTGTACCAAATTTCAACCTCATCGGTCCATTAGATTCGGAGCAAATTAGCTGTGACAGACGGACAGACAGACAGAGACATGAGTGATCCTATAAGGGTTCCATTATTTCCTTTTGAGGTACGGAACCCTAAAAAGATACTAATAGGTAGAGATATAAAAATTGGGAGGAGGCTAAGGCCTTTGTCGTGTAATAGTAAAGAAACTGGCTAAATGTATGTCGGACCACGCACAATGAAGGGTTTCGTAGTTGGGATGAATTTATTCCAAGAACAAACTTTATAGTTGAAAAATTTTCTCCCATATATCGATGTACGTCACGGACAATTCTCCAACACTGCAAACGTGTGTCTGTAATAGCAAAAACATTTTTTTTGTGTCATAATCTACAAATTAGCGCATTTTGAACTCTTTTCTTTACTTGTACTGTGAGACGTAAAGTTGCTGCTTGGCAGACAGACAGACGGACAGATGGATGGACAACAAAGTGATAAGTGAAGTGATAAGGGTTCCGTTTAATTCTTTTGAGGCACGGAACCCTAAAAATGTATAGGTAGGTATGGTTAAAAAACACGTTGTTTTCTTAGGTTTAATAACTTTTAAAGCTACGCATCATATTGAGTTATAACAATCATTATTATTACAGCCGAGGCTTTATACAGAACAGTTAATAAACGCTCGAGGGCACTTGAAACAATTTAAATGAAATAACATCATGATTGAACATTTTGCTTATTATTTTGTACAAATTAGATTTCAAGTAACCACAGCATAAAACTGATGATACTCGGCCATGTATTTTATTTTATTGGTGTAGGTATTACAGAGATGAGCTTTATTTGTAACTAGCTTCTGCCCGCGACTTCCTTCACGTGGAAGTCGTAAGACACCACAATATACAAAAATAAAAGCCACATTTTTCTGTAACTTCTCTTTATACTACGTTTGTAGTTTTAGTCTAAGCCTAAGCAGCCAAAATATACAGAGAGTGGTGACGCGGGAACAAATACACAGAGAGTCAGGAGTGGTGACGTGGGAATAAATATACAGAAAGTCAGGACTGGTGACGCGGAAAAAATATACAGAGAGTCAGGACGGGTGCCGCGGGAACAAATACACATATACAGAGAGTCAGGACTGCTGACGCGGGAACAAATACACATATACAGAGAGTCAGGACTGGTGACGCGGGAACAAATATACAGAGAGTTAGCACTGGTGACGCGGGAACAAATATACAGAGAGCCACAACTGGTGACGAGGGAACAAATATACAGAGAGTCAGGACTGGTGACGCGGGAACAAATATACAGAGATTCAGGACTGGTGACGCAGGAACAAATATACAGAGAGTCAGGACTGGTGCCGCGGGAACAAATAATAATAATGATAACCTAGGACATTTATCACACACGGTCATCTGATCCCAAACTAAGCAGAGCTTGTACTATGGAAACCAGATAACAAATATACAGAGAGTCAGGACTGGTGCCGCGGGCACAAATATACAGAGTCAGGACTGGTGACGCTGGAACAAATATACAGAGAGTTAGGACTGGTGATGCGGGAACAAATATACAGAGAGCCAGAACTGGTAATGAGGGAACAAATATACAGAGTCAGGTCTGGTGATGCGGGAACAAATATACAGAGAGTCAGGACTGGTGACGCAGGAACAAATATACAGAGAGTCAGGACTGGTGACGCAAGAACAAATATACAGAGAGTTAGGACTGGTGACGTGGGAACAAATATACAGAGTCAGGTCTGGTGATGCGGGAACAAATATACAGAGAGTCAGGACTGGTGACGCAGGAACAAATATACAGAGAGTCAGGACTGGTGACGCAGGAACAAATATACAGAGAGTCAGGACTGGTGACGCGGGAACAAATATACAGAGAGTCAGGACTGGTGACGTGGGAACAAATATACAGAGAGTCAGGACTGGTGACGCAAGAACAAATATACAGATACTCAGGACTGGTGACGTGGGAACACATATACAGAGAGTCAGAACTGGTGATACGAGAACAAATATAGAGAAAGTCAGGACTGGTGACGCGGGAACAAGAGGAATCAATGGCAATTCTGAGAAAAATGTCCTCAAATAATTTAGAACGTTTATACTTGTATAAACGTTCTAAATTATGGATGGGAAAAGTTTTTTGTTGCGGTCAGATTATTCCATCTAATATAAGTAAGTTGGAGTCTCATTTACTACGTAATGTATGAGAAAAGTTTTTTTTTTACGATTTCTGCCTTTTCTAGTACTCAAACCTAGTAAGATGGATCAATTGGCATCAAAAAAAGTTTTTCTGTAAAAAACTCAATTTCTTGCTGACAATTTTTGAAAAATCTGAATGAATGCAGATCAAAATTTCTCAAAAAGTTAAGCACAGTATCTCAAGACCGTTTTCCTGTAGCTATATACAACGGTTAAGGTGCTAACAAGCTGCCCTGTCCCATCTCAAAAATGCACCCTGTGAGTTTTGATTGACTGCTAAGCTCCATAAAGGTATAGTGTGATAATAATAATTTAAAAGGTAAATCTGTAACTATATGTAATATTCTAACCTTTTGGCTCGTCCTTTTACAATTCACGATAAACTATAGAAGAATACGAACATAATACAATACTACTCATCCCGCATAGCAAATAATGTGATAATGTATAGCCTATAGAGTGACCAGACTTATAGGGAATATCTATGCAAAATTTGAACAGAATCTATCCGGTAGTATTTGTGTGATGCTGGAACATATTACATTCAGACAAGCAGACAAAAATTCTAAAAACTACATTTTGGCTTTAGAATCGCTTCGAGACCTCGTAGCAATTACTTTTTTCAAAAATATTCAATCTATGTACAGTTTTGACTTCACTACGATTTTATTATATTTATAGATATTGAATTTAAATGTAATTTCATTTGTACTGCTATGTTTCCCAGTACCTACTCTTAGCAAAAACATCAAGGCCAAGTACCGAGTACTTAAACCTACTTCATTGATATTGTCGGTTACCATAATTATGCATTAACATGCAACCTTTACCTACCTACCTATAAAGGTACTGCATTTATATCAAAGTATTATGAAAATAACCAATATACCTGCAGTGCCCATCAAAATAGAATATGTGCTAAAGAAACTCAGGTCCACGACGCTCATACTGAACTTGGTCAACGCATACAGGAAAAGGACGGATGCTTCACCTGAAAAAAAAATAATATCATGGTGTTATTCAAGGATAATTTATTTAATAAAGATATTCCGCATCGTAATTATTAATGGAACAATAATGAAATTATTGTTTGGTGTAAACAAACTTGTTATTGAGCGGCATAAATTAAATCTTAAAAACACAAATCACAAATATATAAAATCATCCTCAGTTTGAAACTTTTGGGGAAGGGTTAGGCCTATAGATAATAATAATATAATATATAATATCCTGGGACATTTCACACACGGTCATCTGATCGTAACTAAGCAGAGCTTGTACTATGGAAACCAGATAACTGTTATACTACATACACTACTTTTTTTTTTGTAAATACATACTTATATAGATAAATAGACCCCGACTTAGGACAAACATACATGTTCATGCACACAAATATTTGTCCTGGATGGGAATCGAACCCACGACCTGCGACATGATAGGCGGTATCTTAACCAACCACGCCAGCAGCTGGCCTGTAATAGATAGAACGAAACATTTAATTTTAAAGGAATTTTTAGCAGGAATTAGTAAATAATTATTTTGAGAGGCTCGCGGCTAAGAAATAGCAGAAGCACGGGTCGATCGATCAGATTAAGCTACGGTAATCGTAGCTAGTCGAGGTAATCTCGGTCGGTCTTTGGGTGGGTGACCATCTTTATATACCGACACCCTTCCCTGCTTCGGAAAGCACGTTAAGCCGTTGGTCCCGGCTGTCATTCGTGGATCTTTAACAGTCGTTACGGGTCGTCAGAACTAAGACTGGTAAGCCAAGGGGTATTATTATTATTACCCATGAACTGGGTTGTGGAGGTCAGACATGCAGTCACTCAGTGTAAAATACTGGAACTTACTCAGCTGCATCCGGTTAAACTGGAAGCTGACCCCAAGATAGTTGGGAAAAGGCTAGGCAGACGATGACTGAATCTATAATGGAAAGAACGAGAAACCGCGAAACTAGGCGATGGAAACCATTTTCATGGATAATTTATTCTCAATTTGGTACTTAGTAACACACACAACAGGTTGGGCAAAGGTGTATCTATTGTACACCCGCATTTCGCCAGTTATGTTTAAGTCCTATGTAATAGGGGGCGAGCCTATTGCCATCAACCGGGAACAAATCCAGACTTCGGGCTGCTACTGAGAAATTCCAGTTGGAAAAACCCAATAGTACTTTGCCCAATCCCGGAATCGAACCCAGGACCTCAGGCACAGCATACTGTTGGTACTTAGTGTAAAAGTACATGAGATAAAAATTGTTGCTATAGGTACTTTGGAAAACTTTGTTGTTAATAAGTATCATAAGTCTCATTTAAAAATAAACCTTACCGAAAACCGGTCCCATGATGACGATGTGTGCACAAATAACTAAAATTATTTGTGTCAATTGCTTCCCTCGAGACATGAACACCAACGATATTGTATCCCACACATTCCTGGGATGGAAAAAGTCTAACACTTGCTGAACGATAGTCCCTTCCAATTTGACAGTCCTAACATTCTTGATTTTGAAGTAAGTGTAGATGAATCCAAGAATGTATAAAGCCAAATTGATGCCAAATATTCCATAAAAACCAACAGCTTCTGTTAAAACTCCACTTATTGATGTACCGAATGGGACTCCTAATGTCACAATTATTCCAACTAATCCAATTCTGAATGTTCTTGATTCAACAGTTGTAAGATCTGCTATCAAACTGTATGAGCCCATCAACGCGATTGCATATCCTCCTGTCAAAGCTGAAGGCAGTGCTTCTATTAACGCAGTGGCCCACAAAGGCCATTCTAGAAAGAAATAAGTTGTCAGGAGTAGACCACATGAAGATATTATTTCTCCTATAACAGGCATCAGCATCAAAGCCTTTCTGTTGCCAGTTTTGTCACTCCATGCTCCTACATTCAATATGACAATGGCAGGAATACTACTCTGCAAGGGACTCTGCCAAGCTGTCATATCTGCTACTAATTTTGTTGCATTTAGTTGGGCCTCCAAACTGATGGTGTCATTTTCACTGAATTCGCCGTTCACTGCTTTAAAACATATTTCTTCAGACAAATTCAAATCAACGCGACAAGCTTTTTCAATGTTTAGTTTTTGCACTGCCAATCCTGAAATGGCAATTGGCAAAACGTAGCACAATAGAAATGGTTCTACTGTGAAGAAATTAAAAAACTTTCGAATTAGTAGACCACAAGTCACTGGTTGTTTTCCCTTTTTCACCTCACTGTTTGCGTTGGCTTCTAAATTGTCTTTATTAATTTTATTAAGTTCTAGACCCTTTTCACTTTTTCCGTTCATTTTGATTGTTTCATGTTACTCACTGGATATTTTAAATGTTTTCGTCTAACGAGTGCGTTAGTTTGTAAATACGTCAACCGACTGGCAGCTCGATCGTAGAGCACCTAAATCATCACGGAAACTTGTTTCTTATAATCACGGCTGCAAGTATCTTTATTATACTTTAAACTTGTAAAGAAGATTCTACTCAATACGCCCTTGAAGTTTGAACCAAGATGTATCAAAGTTTAGTCACATTCTTAAATTTTTAGATACCTGTTTACCTGCTTTAAATATCGCTGTATATTTTGAACAAAAAACCGGTCAAGCGCGAGTCGGATTCGCACATGAAGGGTTTCGTACAATATTTTTACTACATACCTAATAGTAAAAAAAATAATATTTCAGTTTATAAAAACACAGTTCTTGTATGGGGATGTATTTTTTTATTTTATTATATTATTTGTTGTTATAGCGGCAAGAGAAATACACATCTGTGAAAATTTCAAATGTCTACTAAGGTTGTCGGTGTATGGGATACAGCCCGCAGACAAACAGACGGACGGACGTACAGCGGAGGCCTAGTAATAGGGTTCCGTTTGGCACCCTTCGGGTATGGAACCTTAAAGAGAGGTACAGTTTGATAGTTTAGCGCACTTTAAATTCACGTGTGTGGAAATACTAACCTACAAACTAATTATTTGTACTTATTATCCAGTAGTTAAGTTGGAATTAACTTCTTAATCTATTAAATCATAATTGTACTGTTGAACCTGTTAATAAATACACAAATACATTTTGTGATGTGATAGGAAAACAAGCAATCATTTTACTTAAACGATGGAAACTAAATTGCCTTCTTTTCTGTTGTTGTACCTACATAAGTAGGTACGTATAATTATGTGAAGTTACATATTATTTAAGGAAACTGTGGGTATATTTTAGTTAGGTAAGTATTTGATTTAGTGATAACTTAACTTTCTCTACTTATAAAAAGACCTCTTCCTGTGCCAAATAAACATGTTTTTTTTCTTCTTTCTTTCTTTCCTAACACTTTCGTTCAGGCGTAAAGATACAATTAAGTACCTACTCAAAATGAAATTATTTTCAAATATTGTTATTAAACAATTGAACGATGATGAATTCTTTATAGTGCATTCTTTCATTGTCATCTGCTATTGAAGCAACCGTCAATTGTTTGAAAATTTGATTCAATGTCGTTGTATTGTTACCAAAAAAAAAAACACATCATGTGACATAAAGTATATTAAATCGATTAAGTGAACCGCGCCTGTTGCAAGCGGATACAGATTCGTCGTGTGACTAATTGCTGCCAGTAATGCAACAGGCGTTTCTTTAACCTTTATTTTCCCGATTCCAGTGGCATTACTAAACAATTTAACGACAGTTTTAGTTCAAAAGTCAAGTTATGTCCCATTGTCTGCCAGTCTAGCGGATTTATTACAGTTATTTGTTAACAATGAATGAATGTACTTCTCAAGGAAATAACGCTGACTGATGACTGACTTAAATGGTGGGATGTCTATCGGAGATGTCTGAAGGAAATTGTTGTTTTTTGGTTTGTTAACAATCAGTAAGCTGTCTGTGTGCTGTCGTCGATCTGTGATAGTTGTTACACGTACCTATAGTCAGAAACTCGAAAGTCAGACCAGTCGTACTAATGCTATATTCAGCCATGGCGTCCAATCACAGCGGAGACTAGGCTTCGGTGCGGGAGATATTATAGTACACAAGTGCGACCGCAGACAAGACGCTTTCTATCTTTCCTCACTCTCATAGTCCGTTGAGATGGTAATCTGACGCGACCGGAGAGAGATCAGGCTCAGGGCCCACGACAACAACAGGGCAATCAATGAGGGTATCGAGTTACCCAGTACCTAACTGGGTTTTAGAGGTATAAAATACTGGTAAACATTTGTATACTTAATAAAAATTTTAATTTTACTCTTAATTACTTCGAATAACAACAGCTTTTTAAAGGTTTACTTGGACAAACGAGACTATTTTTAACCGACGAAAAAGGAGGAGGTACTCAAGTCGACACGTATATATATATATATATATATATATATATATATATATATATATATATATATATATATATATATATATATATATATAAAGACTTTCCCCAACCTAATATATATATATATATATATATTAGGTTGGGGAAAGCCTTTTCGCATTATAGTATGTATGAACTTGTAATAAAATCTCTTTGGCTATACTATTTGAATCTGGCTGGTTTTGGTATCATTGAAAGTTTAAATTTTAAAGAACATAATTCCAAATTCAAATTAGGAAAATGTGTGATTTTCATTTGTTTTTCGTACCGTCAAGATGAGTGAATCTAATGAAGAAATTCGATACATTTTACAATTTTACTACAAAAAAGGTAAAAATGCAACGCAAGCCGCGAAAAAAAATTGCGATGTTTATGGACCTAGTGTAGTATCTGTGAGAGTAGCACAAATTTGGTTTAAGCGTTTTCAATCCGGAAATTTTGATGTCAAAGATGCACGTCGCTCTGGTCGCCCTATTACGGATAAAATGGATGCCATTTTTGAAAAAGTGGAGCAAGATCGGCATATCAGTAATTACGACGTAGCTGAAGAACTGGAAATTGACAACAAAACAGTTTTGGCGCATTTGAAAAAAACTGAGTACACAAAAAAGCTCGACATTTGGGTACCTCACGAGCTCACTGAAAGAAACCTAATGAACCGTGTACTCATTTGTGATTCTTTATTACGACGTAATGAAACCGAACCATTTTTGAAGAAGCTGATAACTGGTGATGAAAAGTGGATCACGTAAGACAAGAACGTGCGAAAAAGGTCGTGGTCAAAGGCCGGTCAGGCTTCACAGACTGTGGCGAAACCCGGGTTAACTCGCAACAAGGTGATGCTGTGTGTGTGGTGGGATTGGAAGGGCATTATTCATTATGAGCTGTTACCACCAGGCAGGACCATCGATTCTGAACTCTACTGCGAACAACTGATGAGATTAAAGCAAGAAGTTGAGAGAAAGCGGCCGGAATTAATCAACAGAAGGGGTGTGGTTTTTCATCATGATAACGCTAGACCTAACACATGTTTAGCCACTCACCAAAAAATAAGAGAGTTTGGCTGGGAGGTGTTAATGTATCCGCCGTATAGTCCTGACCTTGCACCTTCAGATTTCCACCTGTTTCGGTCTCTTCAGAATTCTTTAGGCAGTGTCAGGTTAACATCACGAGAGGACTGCCAAAACCACTTGTCGCGGTATTTTGACCAGAAGTCCCAAAATTTCTATAGCAATGGGGTCATGTCCCTACCTACAAGATGGCAAAAAGTTATCGAACAAAATGGTACCTACATACTTTAGTTAAATGTAAATAAACTATATTAAAAAATGTTTTGAATTTTCTTAAAAAATGCAAAGAAACTTTTTCCCCAACTTATTATATATATATATATATATATATATATATATATATATATATATATATATATATATATACATACAACGAGACTGACTTCCCAAATTAAAGTAATTTGTTTTTTTTTTTGTAAAAGGTACCATAAGCCTGGTCATGTGCCTGCGGGTTCGCGGTAAGTGCTAACGCGTGCCCGTGTTCCCGCCACAAGCGGCAGATTAGGACACCGTGGAGTTTTAGTGGGTTGGAGTCCCACATAACTGCACTATCTCCCCGTGGTAGTGCAGTATGCATGAGCATTTCTCAAAAAAAAAAACCTAGTCATGTGCCTACTAAATTGTTGAAGTGCAACATTTTTCATCAGATTTTTCAGCAATCAACTAAAGCCCAATGGTCTTGGTTGAATAATAATAATAATTAACCTGGGACATTATTCCCACACGGTCATCTGATCCCAAACTAAGCATAGCATGTACTATGGAAATCAGATAAGGGAATGCTTTAAACATTTTCATATTAAGGTAAAATAAAACATGAATCAACTTTTCAAGAAACCATTGAATTACCTTCACCATTCATGAAACAACAATGGCTACCTATTTCCATCAGGTCATTGGACCACTCGTATCGGGCAGAAGGTTGTGCTCGCTTTCCACAACGGCCTCCACTCAAGGATCCATATACCAAACTGTAGGGCCCACAAATACGTGACCAGCTCAGCAAAACCAATTTACTTATTTCTGATATCACGTTCTAAAAAGTATGTGGTTTGCAATAGCATGAGATTACATTTCAAGAACAACTTTACCATGATCTTAATATGTTTGGTCTTTTTTATTTTTTGCAGTTGGCAACATTTAGGGCCTACGTGAATGGCAGAATTGGTGCAAGCAGTTTGTTATTACATTCATGAATAGTATTGCACCAACAAACAGCTTTTTATCCGACTGTCCCAAAAGAAAGGTAATGTTTTTCGAGAGTATGGTATGTAGGTATGTCTATTTCTTTGGCACGCTCTACAGCCTAAACGACTTGATGGATGTTAACATTTTATTAGTATCGTTAGATTCGTCTTAGTTGTGGGAGTGACATATTATTAGATCTTTAACTATGAAATTGCCGTTTAGTATGCAGAAAGTTAAAGTCATTTTTATTTAAATACTAGCTGATGCCCACGACTTCGTCTGCGATCCAGGATGCGGATGTACCCAAGTGCTAAATTTCATCTAAATCTATTCAGCCGTTTTAGCGTGAAAGCGAAATCAACAAACAAACAAACACTTTCGCATTTATAATATTAGTTAGGAAGATGAAAAACCGGTCTATCGACACTCTAGAATCACAGAATGTAATAGGTACTAAAATAAAAAAATTAAAAACTCTCAACAACTGGGTTAAAAAGGAGAAACGCAATCTAAGATTTAAATTAAGTAAATGAATATTTCCGGTAGGCGAGGTTATTTTAGAATATATAGTAAGTTTTCAGTCTCTGCATAATCCAATTCAAGTAGCCATTTAGTGATAGTTTTTTTTACATTTGGATCTGCACATAGGGTATATATTTAAAATTTTATTAGCCTTGTTATAGACATAGCTACTGAGGAAAGGGAAACTACGTTGGGCCGAGCGACAATTTGTACGAAAGGAAGGACAGACAGTATGTTTTCGTCGTCATTAGAACGTTATTATTGTTTTCCTCGGGAACAGTACTTTTTTTCGGGATGAAAGGTACCCATGTCCGTGTCTGTACACCTGACAACGTATATGCAAAATTTCAGGATGATCGGTTCAGTGGTTTAGTTAGGCGTGAAAAGGTAACAAACAAACAAACAAACTTTCTTTCGCATTTATAATATTAAGTTAGGATTTTGCTTACCCACAGCTGGTATTTCTTAGCCACCAGGTCTTCACCAACATAACAGCTATGAAATATTCTTAGAAGCCTTTGTCATTGCGTGTCTGAATCCTAACTGCTGGTAGAACTTTCAAGATTCAAACTTCCATCTTGTATGGGTATTTTCTACCAGACGACCTTTGGGTGATGCAGAGACAAACAGTGGTAGGTGCAATAGCGAGATATGATGAATTAATATTTATTTAAAGATATACATATAAATATAATATATACACCTAATTATATATAAATATAAACACAAATAAATAGACACAAATATTTGTCATTGCATGTCTGAAGCCCAAACAAATGCCTAAATGCTGGTCGAACTTTAAGATTCAAACAACGATCTTGTAATACGTAGGTATTATGGATTACTTGGTGAAGTATAGACAGAAAAGAAAGAAAGAAAAGAATAAAAATACGTTTTATTTGCGGTAAACATGACGCAAAGAAATAACACAACAAGATATAAAATAATAAAAGAACAAGTTGGGGTAAAATATGCATAGGTGCTTGGATAAATTAAATCAGCCAAAAGCTCATGCTTGGGGAAAAGGTCGTAGGAAAATAATGCCATTTCGACATTGAAATGCATTTTTTATATTTATTTATCGAAAACAAATGGATTAGTAACAATAGTCAACCAGATATAATTAATATGCAATTAGTTTTTTTAAAGCGTAAGTAATCCTGAATAAACTTGATGGTTGTCATGATATAGCCGTAAAACTTGGAACACTGATTGGTGATTACAGATTATAATAAAAAAATGTATCCTACAGGAGAAGCCAACCTTCAAGTTCTCATAATGTAAAAAAAGTAATAGAACCGGCCCAGTGCGAGATGGACTTGTACACCACGTATAATATTGAACATAGTCACATGTGGAAAAAAAATACTTCAAGTAAAAGAAACACCATTCTTGTATGGGGAGTATGTGTGGGGGTCCCCTTTAATTTTAAACTTTATTTTATTTTTATGAATATACTAAATGATATACGAAGGATATTTATTTATTTATATATATATATATACTTTAAGCAAACAACATGTACAGAGGCGGACTTAATGCAATAGGCATTTTCTACCAGTCGACCTTTGGGTGATGCAGATACAAACAGTGGTAGGTGCAATAGCGAGATATGATGAATTAATATTTATTTAAAGATATACATATAAATATAATATATACACCTAAGTATATATAAATATAATATATACTCCTAAGTATATATAAATATAAACACAAATAAATAGACACAAATATACTAAAACAAATAAGACAAACCATTGGGAAACATTACCGTTGTGATGATACTGCCAGCTTCTTGTGAATGTGCTCGCGAACTTTAACTTTAAAGAATAATCGGTTGGTTGCCATCCTGATTTCCTGGGGAGTGCATTCCACAGAGAGATAGACTGAACGAAAAAGGAAGAGTGAATGAAGTCTGTGTGGTGAGTGGGACATTGAAGAATACGATTGTGAGATGAACGTAGATTTCTATTGTGGTTGGCGCAAATGTATTGAAAATAGGGGGCTAGATAACTGGGGGAAGAGGAAGAGTCAAGAAATGAAAACAAAATGGTCAGCACCCTTTGCTGTCTGCGCTGGCGTATGGGCAACTACTGTAGAAGCGAACGACGCGCAGAGACATGATCATATTTACGCCAGATTGAAAACGAATCGAATGTAGTTTTTGAGAAGACGGTCAAGTTTTTCGAGGAGAACTGCATTTAGGTCATAATATCACACATCACCATAATTGTTATGTGAATGTTTTATCTTACATTTTAAAAATCGCAAAGATAACTTTATATATTCTCTTTTATTTCGGACCACACATACAAATATACAAAATAAATATAGTGTTAGTAACAACAATTCAAAACTATGTTAGTTAAACTCGCAAACTTACCCTAACCTAACAAAACTAATATTTACCTTTGTGGCTCAACACATGTTGGCACGTGCCTCCAAACCCAGTGCCTAATAATGAGGCGGTCCAGCTTGTCAGAAAATGTTCTTAGGATGCTGTTGGAGCTTCTGCGCAACCTACCCTTAATTGACGCTGCCCTGTTACTGAACATCTGCGAAGCGCTGTAGAAGCGCGGAAGCCCCACCAACATCCTAAACCCATAATTTTACTGAACGCGCAGGACGTTGTAGGTTCTCTGCGTATACTTCACCCACAACCTATACATGTAGAAGATTTGGCAGTAGGCCTTAAAAAAATAATTTAAAAAAAATTAAATGGAGTCTGCATCAACGAAGTCGGTGGCAAAAAACTAAAATACAGATAACAAGACACCGAATTCCAAAATTAAAGTTATTTCATAATTTTGAGTTGATTTCTGATGAAATAAGACGAGACTTTTAGGTTTAAAGACTTTTTAGTATAATTATGAATAAAAGTGTACAGAGCTCAACGTGACCAAAAAAATTAGGCGCATGACAGCTATGAAGTTTTTGGAACTAGGGAGGGAACACCGGAACAGTGATTGATATTGTCTGTATTATCTTTACTGCCGAAAGCGAGTATACTACTGCACGTCACTACGGGAAGCGCGGGGATAGGTGCGGGGTGCGGGCGCCGAAACCGAGCTCCTGTCATGCGCCTTTGTTTTGGTCAAGTTATATGACTGCTGTCATAAAGAAAAAAGATCCCTATCTGACATTTTGTGTTATTTACATATTCGCAATCAGCAAAAAAAGACGTATCTGCCAGTATTTTATATTGGCGTAAACTTAACGAAAACTTCATAATTCTTACTATTAAAAGACGCATCTGCCTTTTTTTTATCTTGTACTTTAAACAGGACCAAATATTTTTTTCTCTATTTCATTATTTCTGTAGATACGTCCTTTTTCCTTACGGTAGCAGTTTACTTGGAGGGATCGTTGCACAGCTTGGAGGGATCGTTGCACAGGGAGAGGGATCGTTGCACAGCTTGGAGGGATCGTTGCACAGGGACGCTGCCATAGACAGAAAACAGTTAGACGCATACAGACATAGAGTACGTTGTTGCTACGTAAAACATAACAGGCGTTTCAACATTTTGCGTCCTATTCTTCAATACCCTCCTCCGGACGCAAACCCACTGCCTTGGTAAAGATCTGGAGCTTCGATCGGTGAAGTCCCTTTGTTAGAAGTCGATTTTTTTTTTGTTTATTTGTTGTTTTAGCGGCAATAGAAATACACGATCTGAGAAAATTTCAACTGTCTCCATAATACAGTTCATGAGATACAGCTCGCTGACAGACAGACGGACGGACTTACGAAGGCTTAGTATTAGAGTTCCGCTTGGCACCCTCCAGGTACGGAACCCTAAAAATCATCTCAGAATCATATCCTATGGTAGCTACCTAGTCCATCGAAAATTATGTGATTGGCACTGAATAAATTCAAAATTCAAATTGTCAACCAGAAAAAAGACCTGCCCCGAAGTAACACACTTCATTTTGACAGATCATCAACATTCATAGCGTTGTCAGACGAATTCAGCAAACACAAGAAGCAATAGATTAGCAATTTCCTTGAAAATCATTTGGATTGAAAGTGTGTTTCGCAATTAGGGTACTGCTCTTAAAACACACGCATGAGTACATAAACTCGATATAGAATAACCCACGAAGACTAACTTAAAACTTAAATAGTCAGGTACCTAATCATTTAGTTGATGAAAAGTTACGACACCGATAGTTACGCACTACTTTCAAGTTAAACATTATGTACTTAATCCGTCCCTGAAACTTTTTCTGAAACCTTTTTGGTGTTTTTACCCAACTCAGTGCAAAAACAGGCTTCTGTTTTTCACACGTATCTCGGTATGCATGTGGTATTATTAATACCCTCGAAGCATTTCAACGGCTGGGTGGATTTTAATCAATGAGGTGTCTATCGTCTCGTCAAAACCGTGAAAAAAAATTAAATGACGAATCTTACCCTTTTCCCAACTACAAGGTGTAACTTAAGTAACGCACAACCTCTTAAGGCGATACGTAAAAAGCTAAATGAGCGGTAATAAGAAAGTGACAGAGTCAATTACATCCACATGCGAAAAAAAGAGAGCGCAACAGTGCGCTGGAACCAAAATAAAAGCGCCAAATCAAATAAAAATTGTTTCAAAATAAATTAAGCTATCTATCAAAAATATGTTCAGCCAGTTTTTCAATTACCTAATACGCACATTTTGAATGCAATTTTGCAATGAAATTACTTAGGATTTTAGAATTACAGAAAAAAATATAAAAAAGTAGAGGTATATTCGGAATTAAATTCTATCGAGGAAATTTAACCCAATCGTGTTTTCCTTCAGTCAGAGTATTGATCAAATAGTCAATAAATATATATCCAAAAATTAAATCCATTCATTCTGTAATAGTGAAATAAATGGTTACGAAAAAGCCCCCAACTTATTTTGGTATCGCCTTAAGGGGTCATTGTACTCATCATCATGAACAACTTTTACTATGGGACCAAAACTGAAATCGCGAAAAAAAATCAGCCGTTCAGTATGTACATTTTGATGAATTATGCGAACATACCTAAATGTACTGAACAACTGATTCTTTTTTCGCGATTTCAGGTTTGGTCCCATAGTAAAAGTTGTTCGTAATGATGAGTACAATGACCCCTTAAGAGGTTGTGCGTTATTTAGGTTACACCTTGTATATTGGGGTCGGCTTTCAGTCTAACCGGATACAATACGATCCAGTAGGTAACTGAGTAAATAAGATACCCCTTGATAAGACTGGTTTCTGGACAGACTGGTTTTGGACTGGGACTTTTGGGTTTCTGATAATCTGTGACGACTGTTAAAGATATGACATGAAAGATGACAGCCGAGACCAACTGCTTAGCGTGCTTTCTGAGGCACGGAGAATCTCGGTATGTAAAGATGGTTACTCATCCACAGACCGACCGAGACAAGCGTAGTTAACCTGATATATCGACCTGTGCGGCTGTTATTACAAGCCCCTCTAGACGACATTAGCTAATTTCTTGAAAAAAAAAAAATTGCCCCATGACCATGTTGGGGTATCAAAATACAGGTCTTGAGGAAATGGTTCCAAAAATATAACATACTAGGGTTTAAAATTAAATAACAAAATAGAAAAACCCCACTGCAAGCTATAAAGGTCAAAACCTCAGTTTTCGTGCAGACTAATTCCTGCATGAGAACTGATGTTGGTCGTTCATTCTCAGAATCGGTGTTAATTGCAACCAACTGCATCAGACTGCTTAACAACTTACCTTGTTGTAACTTTTGAGTTGCAGTCAGGTTTTTTTTAATTTTTAGGGTTCCGTACCTCAAATGGAAAAACGGAACCCTTAAAGGATCACTCGTGTGTCTGTCTGTCTGTCCGTCTGTCACAGTCAATTTGCTCCGAATCTAATAGACTGATTAAGTTGAAATTTGGTACACGTATGAGTTTCTGTGACCCAAACATGGACGTGTCAAGTAAATAAATGGATTTAGAAATATGAGGGTCAATTTTGAGGGCAAATAAGAAAATTAAAAAAAAAAAAACTTTTTAAAACTGTACCTACCCTGTGACATAGGGCTTACTGTGAGGGTCTCAAATATATTTTTGTATAATTTTGAAATAAATTGTTATTTAAGAAGATAGACGAAAATTGACCATTCCCCGCTTATCTCCGAAACTAATGAGCCTAAAATAAAACAAACAGGAAAACAGGAAAACTAATAAGAAGTCTATGGTTTTAAAATAACATGGGAAATCTCTCAGTGCGAAAAACTTACATTTGCAGTTGGAATGCATGGGAGAACATGTTTTAAAACTACAGTGTTAAGTTTGTTCTTGGGATAAATTCATCCCAACTACGGAACCATTTTGTTTTCGAATGGTAATATTTTTTTTAGCATGTATGGATGCTATACTATTGCGGGTTAACGGGAACGCCCTCTGTTGGTTAACATACTGTATATCGCGGAAATATTCGTATTGTAAGTTCTACACAATTTTGGCAGCCTTTGAGAAGACCCATGTTTATCATTATCTTAGTTATCATAAGCATAATATAATATACGATACGTGAGCATACACGTAAGAAGTTGGCATAAACATCCCTGCGCTGATTTGCTGGATTCATTTTCTTCTCTACTGATTGCTATTTCTCCTGACAATGTTTATTCTGTTTATATGTATGTATGTATATATTTATGTATTTGTTCTTGTATTTTATAGTTATTTTCGTGGTATGTATCCTTTATATTGTACCTGCCATCTGCATCACCTAAGGTTGACTGGTAGAAAATGCCTCAGGCATTAAGTCCGCCTTTGTACGGTATTTGTTTTCTTACGTGGTGTGCATAATGTTTTAATAAATAAATATAACATTACGCCTGTAATACTGAAGAGTTGGGCAGAGGTGTATCTAGTACACCCACATTTTTCCAGTTATGTTTATGTCCCATGTAATAGGGGGCGATCATGTTCATCATCATGATCATCATCATCATCATCATCATCATCATCATCATCATCATCATTCATCATCATGTCATCAACAGGGCTCAGATCCAGACTCTGGGCTACTACTGAGAAATTCCTGATGGAGAAACCCAATAACCAGACCCGGAAATCGAACCCAGGACCTCATTCTATTCTCAGCAGTAGTCACCACTAGAGCAACGAGACAGTCTGCTTAGTTATCACCCTTATGTTAAATATTATGCCTTTTTTATTTTGCATTAAGTAGTGCATAGTTAATTGCATAACCATTTCCACCGAAAGCCTTGAGACAAAAATGTTGTATCTGATTGTTCGTTCAATTATAAAATATGGTCATTGTCAAAGGCATCTAATTTGTTTGATAATACACACATTACGCCACTGTTGTCAGTCCTCTTGACCGACTTATGGGAAAAATTGGAACGTATATATTACGTGCTATACTTTATGCCATTAAGAATTCTGATGACTGGTAATTATTCTGAGTAATTGAAATAGATAAATCATTGATCATTTTTATTAATGTGAAATAAGTTTTTCAGAGAGCGTATTGGTCCTGAAAACCATCCATCCATCCTGGACGCGTGCGCCGGTCGGTAGGATTCGGCACTGATGGCACACTGGATAGGCCTTCACGCGAGAGGAAGCGCCTGTATTTATCATTAAGCACTACTTTTTTACTCTTACTAACACTAGGCTAAGAACATTGTTACTAACAAATCTATGGACAGAAAGCCTGTAATAAAAATGATTATTATTATTTTTTGATTTTTTGATATTTCTCGGGACCTTGGGGTCCCGGACCTTTGGAAGGCGTACGAGGAGCCGAAGCCAACTCGCAAGATAATTTTAAATGATGAGGAAGCACCATTATTATTATTATTATTAACCCTTTTTGCAAAAAGTGACGCTCTATTATGGGGACTAATGGACCTAAACGCAACTAAATGCTAGTTTTATAATGCCTAAAATATATGATCTACTGCAGTAAACTAAAACAGAAAAATATATTCTAATTTTCATGATATTTGGTAGTTAGAGAGAATGATAAAAAAGATAAAAAAAATATATATATATTATTTAACGATTAAAAACCATACTAATACACTATGCAATCATTCTGATTTGTTGTCAAATTATTCTTCAAGCAATATACCTATTAACGTAATAGTGTTTTGATTTTTTTGTATACAAATAGGTAATTGTTTCATACTTTGCAATAAATTACCAGCTTTGTTGCATTGCACTTTACTTTGTTTTCTATGCAGTCCGACAGTAACCGCGCTTTAGGTCCTGTGGGGACTACAGGAACTAAAACTCACTAGGGTCTGTTTTTTAATCTCAGAGAATAAATTAACATTTCAAATGTTCCATTTATTATTTTTTCATTTCATAGTTTGACTTTTGCACCTGTCAAATTAATCTCCGAGATTAAAAAACAGACTTTAGGTCACGGTTAATAGCAGCCTTCCTTGGTATTTTCATGACAAGAGAAAGACTGTTGCACTATACCTTCATTTTAATTTTAGCTATCTTTCATCTATGTATAATTTCTGCGTTGCCACTGACAACGCCATAGAAGAGGCAAAGTTTAGGACGTATAAAATTAAACAATCTCGAAGTATGTAAACATGCAAGTGACGCGTGCCCCAGAATGGCACAACATTTTATTTTTAGTTCTCTTGTTCTTCAAGTCTTTATTCTCCTTCATTATTATTGTATTTGGAACGCTGCAATACTAAATTAGTTTTGAAGACATCACATTCATTACCATATATTTCGTATAAATATAAACCAAAGGCCATCTGTTTTCACGAATTCTTTACAGATGAACAGTTCCAGAATGGCAAGTTTAAATGCGATCACAGCAAGGTCAGATTTCAGTTTGAAGGAGATAAAACTGTGTATGCCTTTTTTGTGAAGCGTGTAATACATAGTCAGTACAGTTTTTGTTATATTGTTATTCCTTAAACATATAATAATATGTAGCTAAATAGGTATTAATAATCTCTAAATAAATAATTTGTCTCTCTCACTTTAAGTGAACACCCACATGTAAGTGAAAATCTTCAATAAACTTCCCGATGATATAAAATTATCACTTTTCAAAAGGGACTTCAAAACTAAATTGAAACGATACCTACTGGAAGGCTGCTATTATTCTATTAATGACATATGCATTGTAAACATACATATTATACTAGAAATTTATCTTGATAATTATTTCTGTTACTATTGGTCTAAAATCATTTATTGTTCATTTACATTCATGACATATAAGTAAGTAATTAACATTGGACATCTGACATTGGCTCTATTTAATTATTTGTAACATTATTATTCTAGTTATTTAAATGACATTTTACTTATTATTACTATTACTCTCCCTCATAGTAATTAAGTGGCATGTATTTTTTGTACTTTTTAAGTTGTAAAATCGTTTTAAATATTCGACACAGTGTAAAAATTGTTATGAATGAATAAATAAATAAATGTGTAAACTAAATAATAAAAGTGAGAAAAATGAAGTGAGAAAAGTGAAGAAAAATAAATAAATCAGCTAACTGTTACTTAAATATTTCTAGTGATATAATTTAATATGACCCTTAACATTTAATTCGAAAAATCTTAATTACGTTATAATAACCGCATCCCTCTCTAATGAAGCGTTGTGGAATATTTCTTATTTTTTGAACTAAAAAAGGAGTTACGGTGAAGATTCGCATTATGATCAATTACAATTATTGACCGAAGTTTGAAAACACGCGAGTAGGAGCGCAGTGCGGCCACGTGATAACATTATAAAGTACAAATTAAACTGTACCAACGGCCAGCTGATAGGCAGTAACAAAACTAGAGTCGCCCGCAACAGCCGCCGCGCACATGCAATAAACCGTCGCACGCGCAACCGATCACTCGCCCCCGTTAAACGTTAACGTGTTCCCTGTGATACAAAAAATAACAAAGACACTTTTAAAAAAAATCAAATAATAAATATACTTTTTTACTCATTTACTAACGCACGATTTTATACAAAATTGTTCTCGTTTAGATTATGTTAAATAACAAATGAACAATAAAGTGATAAACTGTTGTCAAAATGACGTTACGGGTCGAAGTGCCCGGAGAAAAGATCGTGAGTGTGGAACCATGCAAGTGCAACATACAATACGGCACCGAGCTCAAGAAAACAGAAACGAAATTGAGCAAAAGACTGAAACAATTCCTGAAAGAGTCCTGGGCTTTTAGATCGAAAGTCACAGTGGAACCTTTTATTATTTGTTACTTGTTACCGAGTGTACTCGCAGGTTTAGCAGTCCAGAATTTGTGCTTAGAGAAATCATGTCTAGTAAATCTACAATACGACGCGCGAACCTGCTCGCATATAATGCAGGGACGCACTCACAATTATACGGAACAAGAAAAAAATGTCCAGACAATGGTCGCTTCGATGACCGCTTGGAGTTTCCCGCTGCAGACAGGTCTACCAGGAATTCTAACACTTTTCTTGGGAGCATGGAGCGATCGAACCGGAAACCGAAAAGCCTTTATGGTGCTACCAATTCTAGGAAAGTTTATATCTGCCATCGGTATTATATTGAGTACGGTATTCTTCCTTCAAGTTGGGGTGAATGAGACCGCGCTGATGGAGGGCCTGCCGCCGGCCCTGGCTGGTGGGCGCGTCGCCATGACCATGGCCGTCTATAGTTATATCACGGATATCACTAGTGAATCTGAAAGAACTTTCCGTTTAGGGATTGTTACTGCAGTAATGACTCTTAGCAGGCCCATAGGAATGGCGCTTAGTGGAATAATGATCCAACGTTTCGGTTACTACGGTGTTTTCTCTATAGCGTGTGTGTTCTATCTTATCGGGTTAGTTTATATCGTCTTAAGACTTAAAGAGAAGACCAAAAAGACGAAAGAAGTAGAGAGCGATAAGACGCCTAGTATATTAACAGTGCTTTCCGTGAGGGACTTAGTGGCGACTGTGAATGTGGCGTTCAAAGTGCGGGAAGGATCGCGTCGAGCACAAATAGTGCTGATCATGTTAGCGTACATGTTCATCGTTGGACCAGTATTAGGTAAACACTTTTAATTATTTCTTTTCTAATTTATTTTGTGATAAGCTTAATCATGACATAAGTTCACTGCGCATGTGTAGTAAGATTACTAAATTCACCCAGGTTTTCACAATCATGGAGAATAGATTTCACCAATTTTCTACCGAGACTAATAGAGGAGTATGGTGGAAAAATTAATGTTGCGCCGACCCCAAATAAATTGGGAAAAGGGCTGGAGAATGATGATGAGGTTTCACCAATTTTCAGATTTTTTGTATAGGTCAATGTCTGTGTTCCGAATGGAATGTTCAAATATTATTATTATCGCAACATAGAATGAAATTCACCATACATGCTCAGATCGCTTGATTTTATTGTGATTTTATTGCCAAATGTAAATTTTCTGTTTCTCTTGATATTGCAAATACCGATCCATAACGACAAAATAGCCGACAAGAATAGCTGCTTGTACACAGGGCTAAGTATCAAGCTAGACATTTCCAGTATAAGCCCACCTCTCATTGTTCAGAAATCCTATACAATGCGAGATCAGTTTGTACTGGAAATATATAGCTTGATTGTAATCATACGTATAGTTTATTCATTTCAGTTTTATGAATCTTTTTGTGGTGTAGTGTACAATGGTTTTTGGTTTTTTATGTTAATCATGTGTAGATCGCGCCATTGCATAAATTGTGACGGTTAAATCCATTGTTTCGAAGGTAATTGTAACCAGTACACTTCATGGTGTTTAAGAAATGCATGGGTTCTTTTTACAATATTCAGTTGGTATCAAATTGCTTGTTCTAATGATTTTGTTGGTTTTGATCTTCGATCAAGATTGATCGAAGGTTTTCATAATAATTTATCTTTTGTAGAATGTGACAAGAAAAAATATTTTAGTTTTTACCAAAAGTGGTTTCGGCTATTGTAATTTTTCCAACCGTTTATTTTACTTTAGCGTCCATGAAGTATTGCATTTTTTCGTCTATGGTTGCTGTCAATAATTAAGGAACTTCATAGCGTCCATGAGGTATTGCATTTTTTCGTCTATGGCTGCCTGTCAATAACTATGGACCTTCATAGGCGTGCTTATGTCAAAGTAAAATAAATAGTTGGAAATAATTTAAATCGTTTCGATCGATAAACGGGCTAAAGCTATACTGTTTCATTAAATACTTATCATCACGCGTAGCATGACCACCATTAGGTCTGCCATTACGTAATTACGCAATTACTTAATTACGAACTCATTTTAAAGTATTTTCAATTCCGTAACTGAAGATGTCAATTCCGTACTTACGTAATTATTGGTATCATAAATCAATCAAAATAGTCAATTAATAAAAAAAGCATTATATGTACCAGTTATAATGTGGCAACACTATACGATATAACTACATCGAAACTATACAAACAGGGGATTCCCCGCAGTTTATTTTATCGTTTGTTCTAAGACGTACAGCAGCTGACGAATTATGCGAACATAAATATACTGAACAGCTGATTTTTTTTTCGCGATTTCAGGTTTGTTCCTATAGCAAAAGTTGTTCATAATGATGAGTACAATGACACCTTAAGAGGTTGTTGGTGTTTTACCAATAATAATAATAACAAAACAACACACTACAATAGACCAGACCTTACGTTATTAGATAAAATTAACAAAACTGCACAAATCATAGACATAGCCGCTCCTAAGACACACAATCTACAGAATACTATAGCAGAAAAACTCTCAAAATATACAGACCTGAAAATAGAAATCAGCCGAATGTGGCGGCTTAGCAATGTCACCATAGTTCCTATAGTATTGTCAACAACAGGTGTTATACCTAAACAGCTCCACCAGTCTTTAAAAATACTCGATTTACCACCCTACACATATCAGACTCTTCAGAAAGCTGCAATCTTGAATACCTGCAGGATTGTCAGAAAATTTCTGCAAAATGACAACGAAACATCAATTGTCAGCTCAAACACGAGTGCAGCAACTATCGCACGAACACAGTCTCATGGACAGACACACTCACCATCACAAATTTCGAACACACCATCATCTCATCCTATTTTCGCCAATTTCCAGGGGTAGCACTTGGCTTCGGCCCGTACTACCCCATTAAGCCGGCGCAACGCCGAGATACGTAAAAGTATAAAAAGAATAATAATAATAATAAAATTAATTTATTTCAAATAAGTTATAGACGAGAAAACATGTAGTTAAAATTAGGTAAAAGATGGATTATTACACTGGTAGACATAAGAGTAAAGACAAGTATTACATAATTGCCTATGCTGTAATCTAGTAATGGTAGGTCTGTACATGAATTGGGTGAGCCCTGCCTCTTAAACTAGGGTGACCTGTATCTTAAGAGGCAGAATAACCCTGTATATTATACCCTGCATATATCACATTAATGGTAACTTGTATGTATATTATGATGTAAATTTATACAACGGCAAAATTAACAACAACAATTTCAGTCAGCTGTTATCAAAACAAGAATATTAAAAACAATTTAAATTTATATAAAAACAATTTTAATTTATTGTTTATGATAGTATTTCAAGTCTAACGTTTGTATAAATAGTAGTCTGACCGAATACGTATTTTTTGGCCGAAAACGAAGTTCAGTGTTTATTGGAATTTTTAGCCGAAAACCGAAAACTAACAAAATGTTTTTTTTTTATTGTTTACTCAAAATTCTTTGTTTAAAAAAAGTTTGTTTAACAAGCGATAATATGTTGTGTGAAAAAGGCAATTTTCAGCAATTTTCCAGTGTTTACTCACTTAGTGTGCTTTCATTTTGTTTTAACGATCGATTTCTCTGAAAAAAGAAATTGTAAGTATTGATTTGGCGGAACTGCATTTTTTCAGCCACTGCCGAAAACCGTAATTAATTTTTCGACCGTAAACGAAAATGGCCGAAAATGGATATTTCTGCCGAAACCGAACACTAAAACGACATTCGGTCGGACTCTATAGATTCCGACCGAATGTCGGTGAATGTCGTGTTTTTTTTATTTTTACTATATAATAGTAAAAATAAAATATATGTAAAAATACCGCGTTGTGTGCAGTTTAAAATAAAACTTGTTGCTTTGGTGCTCGTGATATAATAATATCAATTTAGGCAGGAAGCTATATAGGACAAAATCCGTATTTATTTTTGAGAAACTGGTCTAATCAAATAGCAAGATTTGCATTATTCGTTTTGTTCCTGGGCATCAAAAAATTCGTCCGCATCGCTGTCAAAGTGCCCAAAAGGCTGGCAGCACCACGTTGTATGGCAATGCTGCTAGCCTTTTGGACACTTTTCCTGGGTGTCTGGATTCTTTGTTTAGCTTAGCTGACTATTTTCCATGTTATTTGTAGGCTTCATTCTCAATAATGAATCAGAGGAAAATCCTTCTATGGGTAATAAAGGTATTTAAATTATACAAAGCGTTTTAATTACATTTAAGTATAAAGGAAAATATGTGAGTAAACCTTACAGCATAACACACGTGCTTAGGTCGTAGATCGTTTGTCGCATACCTAGTCTTATTGATGAGAGATATTATGTCTATCACGTTTGATAAAAGAACAGTTAAACGTCACAAATCTACTGTATTGCTTTGCATATTAACAAAACATCATAAATTCTCTGTGTCTCATTCAGCGTCTGCAAAAGTGTTGAGACATAAACACATACAGGTGTTCCAGAAATCGACCAACATAGTGTACATGGTGATAGCTTTGGTCATGCCCTCCCAAAATAACACAACATAAGTTCCGCAAAATGTTATAGTTTTCGAGTTATACTAGATTTTACCTAAAAAAAATCAAAATAACCGCCATTCGTTATTCTTTTTACTCTTAAGACGCCCCCGTAGCATGCGTAGTTGATACGAGTACAAGCGAAATACCAAAATACTCGTAATTTGTAAATCAAACATATTCTAAAGGTAGGTAGTGTGTATTTATTCCGATTGGGTTACAGAATATGTTTGAGTTACAAATTATTTCGGTATTTCGTTTGTATGAACTACGCATGCTTCGTGGGCTTCTTAAGTGTAAATAAAATCTATTTATTAATAACTTTTTATATCAAAATATTATTAAATAGTTACTCTATCCGTAATTAAATTTGATTCTCCATAAAAACTTATAAATTAACATGAATTCACCATTATTTGATTTCCTCAAACATTTTTAGGGTCCCGTACCAAAATGGTAAAAAAGAACCCCCCTTATGGTGCGACTCAGTCTGTCTCTCTGTCTGTCTGTCACAGCCGGATATCTCAAGAACTACTAATGCTACCAACTTGAATTTTAGTATAGTTTTAGATGACATTTGCCCGACTATTTTGCAAATAAGAATGAAAAAAAATTTTTTTTTGCTACAGGAAAAGGGTTCTTAAAAATTCGAAGTGGGGCAACTAAGGCATGTGGGGGTATCATAAGAAAGAGAGCTGTTTCGACATCTTTAAATATTTTTCTTTTTTAGGCCTCATAGTTTTCGACTTTGATGAAAAATGTAAAAAAAAATACCATCCCCTTATCTCCGATGTTTGCATAGAGAAAAATCTGAAATTATTCTGTGTGATAGAAGTTTATGTAAAGATTTCAGGACAAATAAAATGGTTTCTCTAAATAGCACACTTTTTTAATATATGATAGTACGGAACTCTCGGTGCGCGAGTCCGACTCGCTCTTGACTGATTTTATTTTATTAATACATTGAAAACAGTGGTGACGAAAAAATTTGTGTAAGATTTTACAGAACATAATATTTTTCGTTATATTGGGAGGGCTTGACCAAAGCTATCACCGCCTACAGTATGTCGATCGATTTCTGGGACATCCTGTATGTCTCAACACTTTTGCCGACACGATGCGAGAATGAGACACAGAGAATTTATGAGATTTTGTTAATACGCGGCTAGGTACGTTCAGTATCCGGGAAGCGTATATTATTATCCTGGTTCAGAACGTTTGCACTCTTTATATCACGTTTGACTGGTTTAATCTATAACTACGATTCATGACAAATTATTTTAATGTGTAATCGAGGGGCGATTACTTTTGATTGATCACTTTAAATCTACATACGAGACCTACAACAATATATTACTGTTAAAGTTTAATATTTTAGTAAATTATGACACTAAATAAATATAAATAAAAATGAGAAAACTTACAAAAATTACTCATTATTCAAGGTGTACCATTTGAGCGGTCATTCTTGTCAGAAGCCCGAAAGTCTACCAACCAGTCTTACCAAGGGGTATCGTATTACCCAGTTACTGGATTGTGGAGGTCAGATAGGCAGTTGCTCCATTTAAAATACTGGTATTCAGTTGATTCCGGTTAGACTGAAAGCTAACCCCAACATAATTGGGAAAAGGCTAGGTAGACGATGACCATTTATACGACGAAGAATAAATAATTTTGTATTAAACACTGCAACAGCTTTTGATTTGATGGCCAACAATGCTGTTATTTTTATCTCAACGTGACATGAAAAATATATAAAACCTATAAATATATATAATAAAGACTCCTGCAGACAGGCGTGACGCGACGGTGTGACGCAATTCTCATGGAACAATTTCCATTAAGTTTTCATAGAAATTGTTCTACTATTAGCCTTAAATAACTTCATAGATAAAAGAGAAATCAGAAACTACCTTATTTGATGTAACTTATAAGACGGCATAAGTATTGCTTACTTGTATTATTTTGTAATGATTGCCTTACATATTAAATAAGCTTGACTTTTCATCATCATAGATATTGCTTTCATACAATGCAATGCAAACAATAAGCAATGTTGTATTATAACATTATTTTTTGTACTAGTTTGTGTTGCTATACAGGGTCAAATTAAATTAGTTAGCGAAACTCCGCAAACGTGACGACGCGCGGGTGTGATTAAACACGACAAAATAAAAAAGATTTGATGATTGTTTTGGGGTCAATGACCGCTGGTAATGTTGTTACTTGAAGTGTGAGTTGATAAAATCTGTTTTATAGTGTTGAGATATACCTATCATGTCTGTAAAGTTTACCTACCCAAAAAAAAAACTGTTTTAAACTGATATTTTAAGTGACTACACTCGACGGTCGATAACCCAAAAAAAAAACATTATCAAATTGATATCTTTTTTGTTTTTTCTTGTTTAGATATCGATTCCCATCACGTCTGCGGAGTTTCGCTAGCTAATTTAATTTGTCTCTGTATAAATAAATAAAGTAAGTATTGAAGTAAGTATAAAGTAAGAATGTCGATGGCTATAAAAGTAGGGGAAGACCAATCAAAACAATGGATGGATTGTGTGAAAGATGATATGGCTAGAAAGGGTGTAACTAACGAGATGACGACTAATAGAGAAGTATGGAAAAAAGGGACATGTTGCGCCGACCTTAAATAAATTGGGACAAGGGCAGGAGAATGAATGATGATAAATAAATAAAGTAAAGTAAGTTCGTTAGCATTGCAAATCCCTACAGATTTTGTATCCAAAGTGATTTTATTTTTATGTTACATTATAACAATGAAAACTATACAAATTTCACGTCTTTAGAGTCGAAGATTTCTTCCTTGGCATGGAGGCTCGCTTTGTAATTTATCTAGATCACACCATGATGAAGTATTTTAACCAATTTTACGGCAAACTCATTATTTTTATTATACTTACGGAAAATAGGAACGAACTTCTACATTATGAAATTAATAAACACGTTTTTGTTTTGTTAATTCATTGTAAAGAAAAAAATAGGTTTTTACTCTCGTTGATATTAATTTGGTACTTGAATAAGGCCACAGACTACAAAAAAAAATCTTACGCTAATATTTAAACATTTTTCTATAATAAAATAATACTAAAGCATAATTCAATAACTGAAATTACAAAATTAGGTACCTAAAGATATTTTAGCTTCTAAATTATGGTAGTAATCTTTTCTTTTTTGACCACATGACGTGCATTGTCACAAACTAACATGAATGTCAATTTGCATGTACCTAACAATGGTTTTATATTTCAAGTTTTATTTTTTAATTCGTTCTTGGCAATTTGATATACTCACAAAAAAAAAAAACTTTAGTCAAAATGGGGCGAGAGAAAATTACTAATTTACAAGCCGTGCGCCCGATTGGATTTCCCAGCGACATAAAATACGAACTTCCATACAAACATTACAAAATTACGAAATCCCCTATTTTCAAAAATTCACCGCCTAAAGGGTCACCCTTTAGGCGGTGAATTTTTGAAAATCTACTTAGTAACTAGGATGTTTTGAAAATTAATGTTATGTAACGATCGTAGCAGGTGGCTTTCTGTAGCTTCTGCCTACTCCCATGGCAAGAAGGCGTGAGTGATTTTTTTAACTGAACAGACAGCTGTGCTGCTGGGGAGTTTCTTGCGCCACTTCTTCCCAGCTAAAGCACTAGGAAGTGGTGAAGGGCGGGCGTTTTGGGGGACTGTCTTATGTAATTTTGACGTTCGAAAAGTGTTGATTCTTACCCTAGTTTGATTTTGAGTGTATGTTTCGAAAATTAAAGAAAATGTAAAACAGGAATTTAGATTTCCGTATTATCTGCATATTTAAGCGAAACACGAACAAGGCAGCACCATAATTGCGTAACATACGATCAATCGAAATCTGAATAATTTTGAAGCAAATTGCTAATCCATTGCTTCATGTATTCGAAAGATTTCTCTACTTGACAACGTAAATAACGCAATGAATGATATTGATAGTGTTGATAGCAGATTCTCCTTTCAAACTATTCCCTGTAGGTACTCCTGCCATCTCTCGGCGATTCTTATTGCTTTTATGTATACCGTCCGCCTCTCGCATAACAATGACCGGCGAATACCTTTCCAAATATCTTCCTCACTAATTATTTTTACAGCTGATATTTGCTGAATTCCAGGCTGAAATTCAGGCTAGTTCAGTTCGGACTGGCAGGGATTTCTTTGAATTTATTCGGGTATCGAAGTTTTTTTCAAACAACAGCTTTTTTCCAATGTAATTTATTTAATCTAAGGATCTCTCTGATTCCTATTTCACTTAAGGGTTAGGAAAATGTGTATAGGTAAATAATGTTAATTTGTTACAACATTTTGTTTTGGCAAATATATTTATGAAAACGATCAAGAATAATTCAAATTGATAAAATCAAAAGTCATTTATTCAAACTAAGCTGAAAATCAGCACTTTTCAAACGTCAAAATTAAATAAGACAGTCCCCCAAAACGCCCGCCCTTCACCACTTCCTGGTGCTTTAGCTGGGGAAAAATAATATTAGGTTGGGGAAAAAGTCTTTTCGCATTATAGTATGTATGAACTTGTAATAAAATCTCTTTGGCTATATTATTTGTATCTGGCTGGTTTTGGTATCATTGAAAGTTTAAATTTTAAAGAACATAATTCCAAATTCAAATTAGGAAAATGTGTGATTTTCATTTGTTTTTCGTACCGTCAAGATGAGTGAATCTAATGAAGAAATTCGATACATTTTAAAATATTACTACAAAAAGGTAAAAATGCAACGCAAGCCGCGAAAAAAAATTGCGATGTTTATGGACCTAGTGTAGTGTCTGTGAGAGTAGCACAAATTTGGTTTAAGCGTTTTCAATCCGGAAATTTTGATGTCAAAGATGCACGTCGCTCTGGTCGCCCTATTACGGATAAAATGGATGCCATTTTTGGAAAAGTGGAGCAAGATAGAATATCAGTAGTTACGACGTAGCTGAAGAACTGGAAATTGACCACAAAACAAATTTGGTGCATTTGACAAAAACTGGGTACACAAAAAAGCTCGACATTTGGGTACCTCAAGAGCTCACTGAAAGAAACCTAATGAACCGTGTACTCATTCGTGATTCTTTATTACGACGTAATGAAACCGAACCATTTTTGAAGAAGCTGATAACTGGTGATGAAAAGTGGATCACGTATGACAAGAACGTGCGAAAAAAATCGTGGTCAAAGGCCGGTCAGGCTTCACAGACTGTGGCAAAACCCGGGTTAACTCGCAACAAGGTGATGTTGTGTGTGTGGTGGGATTGGAAGGGCATTATTCATTATGAGCTGTTACCACCAGGCAGGACCATTGATTCTGAACTCTACTGTGAACAACTGATGAGATTAAAGCAAGAAGTTGAGAGAAGCGGCCGGAATTAATCAACAGAAGGGGTGTGGTTTTTCATCATGATAACGCTAGACCTCACACATCTTTAGCCACTCAGCAAAAATTAAGAGAGTTTGGCTGGGAGGTGTTAATGTATCTGTCGTATAGTCCTGACCTTGCACCTTCAGATTTTTACCTGTTTCGGTCTCTTCAGAATTCTTTAGGCAGTGTCAGGTTAACATCACGAGAGGACTGCCAAAACCACTTGTCGCGGTATTTTGACCAGAAGTCCCAAAATTTCTAATGCAATGGGATCATGTCCCTACCTACAAGATGGCAAAAAGTTATCGAACAAAATGGTACCTACATACTTTAGTTAAATGTAAATGAACTATATTAAAAAATGTTTTGAATTTTCTTAAAAAATGCGAAGAAACTTTTTCCCCAACCTATTATGAATTAAGTTTTTTTTTAATAATGAACCGAAGACCTTAAAAAGATGACTGGGGCACACTGGATACGGAAGGTGGAGGATAGGGTGTTGTGAGAGGCCAATGTCCAGCAGTGGACTGCGATAGGATAAGTTGATTGTTTTAGAGTAAAATAAATAAGTAACTGTAGAAAGACGATGTTTTTGACACGACTTTGGAAACCAAGTCAGTTAACTTTAAGCTAACTTACCAAAACTCTTTAATTACAAGTTAGAAAGAAAGAAAGTTCAAGATTGCTGAAAGGTAAAGTTTGTGCAAGATTAACCTTTAGACTTTAGTTCATATTATATTACCACAGTTCTAAACGACTTTACTAATTTGTTCGATTTCTTTTTAATATTATTTTCTTTTATTTTACGTCTGTAAGAACTTTTACTTGTGATTAAATGATTAATTGATGAAGTTGTGACGTAATCTTAAGATAATATTGGTTTTAAGTTTTTAAACCGACATGGTCACTGACATTATCATTAGAACTTAAAACGGGATATTTACCATGTATATTAATTGATTTGAGTTTCCGATATTTCGGCACTGTTGCAAGTGCCATGATCACGGATGTGATCCGTGACGGCTGTGATCCGTGACGGATGTGATCCGTGATCATGGCAATTGCAACAGTGCCGAAATATCGGAAACTCAAATCAATTAATATACATGGTAAATATCCCGTTTTAAGTTCTAATGATAACATTGGTTTTCGCCAAATATTACATAAAAAATGTCAAAATATTTATGTAACCTTCTTCGCGTATGCAGAGCGGAAAAGTCAATTATTGTCATTTTAATGTGGACTCTATATATTTGGACATCACTAATATTTAATAAACCCGATAGGCGATAACAGGCGCCAATTTGACAATTGTAGAAGTTTTTTTTTTTGTTTTTACATACTTCTGCTTTAATTTACGCGTCCACAGGGTCGGAATTGGAGCGTACGCACCGTACTGAGCGTACGGATTTACAAAATGCCGATAGGATTGGTCCACTACATTCGGATTTTGCATCGGCAATATCAACCAGTGTTTCCACTTTTAGGTATTTCTCCATTTTTAGGGCAAATGCACAATTTTATGCATGGCTTAGGCTATTTTATTTTGACAGGGATTTATATGTACCAACCTAGAGTAGTCTGTATTGCGACAGGTTGCTTAACAATAGCGATACAATTTTTTCCCCGGGTTCGAGGTATTGCGAGTATTCACGGGCTGCGATTCCATTACTTTAACATGGTTGCTAAGCAATTTATGCTCGTCACAATGCACATGGTGATAGTGACTTCACCACCAGCTCCAGTACTCCTGGTTCTTACTAGGAGAACTCCTCAACAATTAACGTCCCAAACGTCGGCAAAAGCATTATTTTGTAAAAGGTGATGAGCAGTTGACTTTAGGCTATTGTAACTTAGATGAATTACAAACTAACTCAGTAAAAAACAACCGACTTCCAAAAAAACAAAAACAAAGCGAAAAATAACTTTAATTTCAGAAGTCAGTGGCAAAAAACTAACATACAGATTCGAAGACACCAGCTTCTGAAATAAAAATTATTTTCATATTTACTTATTTAAAATTTGAGGTAAGCATCCTATTATTTGAACAATTTAATGCAAATGTCTATCGATTTATTACCACTAAACATTCCAGCGGTTTAAAAACTAGCTTGTTATATAATGGCATTATATTATAATTAGTGCCTGGTCGACCGAGCTCTGCTCGGGTGAAAATATAGAAAACGAATTTTCCCAGATATTACCTAGCTAGATCGATTGTTCGTCCCCGTAAACCTTTATATTGATACGAAATGGTTAGAGACGTTTTCGAGAACGTGTTTATAAATATAATATATAAACAAATATTGCTCATTTAAAAGTATACGATCGAAATATCCGTTTCTAGGAGACGGCTGAATGACACGCACCCCAATTGCAAAACAAACCTATCACAATCCGAAGGATTTTGAAGGAAATTCCTAATCCATTGCTTCACATGTTTGAAAAATTCGTCTGCTTGGCATCGTAAATAACACAATGAATGTTGTCGAATTGTCAAAAAGGAAGATGAAGAAAGGCAATTGCAATTTTATTGTTAGTGTATGACGCAATTGCTCCGAAGGGCCTCTTTAGATTCCCGTTTTATTTCGCATTTTATTAGTCCTCTATTACTTACATTTGAGTGCATCCCTGTCCCTATAATTGGAATGGTATCTCAAGATACGTTTATTTGGGGACGAGATTTGTTCTAATTCCACATCTTTGTGAAGCTACATGAAGATACACTCTCGGATAAGTTAATAGCTCCACTCGTTTGGTTGTGACTAAACAGAATTTACCCCTTGTGTATACAGGCTGCTCTTTAAGATGGAATTGTGAAACTGAAATTTAAGGCTGAGAAATATTTCTTCGACAATAAAATTAAAAATTGCTAATGGTAATGATTTTCGTTTGAGCAACAGACTGACATCACTATTTAAGTTGTTTCTCAGCCCCATGTGTAGATTTAATTAGTGCACTAATATGGATAAGGACTTAATCTTGCATAGAAACATCATAAATAGTACTTATCCAGAAGAAAATTAATGTCTTATGATAATGATAACTGATTTTATTTCAGTAAGTAGGTTTGTACAAACACTTTTACACGTCAAAAATAAATGATGTTTTTTTTTTTTTTTAACTAGAGTCGGTGTTCCCTATCTGACTACTCTGAGATGAAATATCAAAACAAACTAGATAAGAGTCACAGTCTCTTTTAAAGTCCGGACATAATTGAAATGGCCTTTTGAGGAAAGAACCACACAGATTTGAATGTACCTGTCCAGTCAGTGCACGCATTTGTCAGTAATCGTGTAGTTCATCTCAAAACTTATGAAGCTCAATTTGAGTACTGTTCCCTAATTTCACCCTGTATATTATAGTATTTCGTTGGGGTGGATGTACTCGTTATTCGTGGTGTTCTGTTACATTTATATCAATTTGCGAAGACGTAATCTCGTTTGTTTCAAGACAATATGTTAGTGTAATAGATTTTAGAGTCGTCACGAAAGTGAATGCATTGAAATCCCTGGAGTTTGTAAACTGAAATTGGGAAAGTTTGTACTACTATTTCCATACTTCATTTTACTGTTATAAATGCGAACGTAACTCCGTCTGTTCATTTTTCACTACTTAACGGATGAAAGGGTTTTGATGTTTGTCACACGGTTAGACCACGACCTTTTTATGCCAGTCCACGCGGACGAAGCCGCGGGAAAAGCTAGTATTATGATTGATTTGGTGGCAAGATTTTTATTTAGTCACTAAGCTTTATTATTCTTTCTCAGCAAATCTGTTGAAAAGTCAAGGAGATAAATGATAAAATACCCGCTTTGATATTTTCGAAGTAAGGCGTGATAATAATGAAACTAATGAGATATTAATTTAGTTTATCTATAATATAAAAATGAATCGCTGATGGTTCTTACGGAGAGAAACATTTAAAAAATTGCCTGAAAAGGTCTAAAAACAACACTTTCTTATACTCCTATACAATCGATTCGTAATCATACTTAAAAGTCAATTTGAACTTTAATACCATACCATAAAGTTTAAGTGTTAGTGGAGAGGTTCCGGGAAGGCAAAACAATTGAGTGACGTTAGTATTCCTGAATAGTAGTAGTCCTGACTATAGCAGAATAAGTAATAAAAAAAATAAAGAATCGACTGTTAGGCGGTACGAAGTTCGCCGGGTCAGCTAGTACTTAATATTAATTGAGGTTATTATGAACTTTAAATTTTGTTAATATTTAGCTTTGATTGTTTTGTAATATGATATACCACTGTGTGTCAATGCATTTACTGCTGCCTGCTGCCTGCTGCTAGTTTGCAGGAGAATACCTGATTACCAGGGAAGTATGGCACAAAAGGAAGGAACAAGGCTGCGAATGTTGATGTTGATAAAGTTTGCAGGCTATGTCGGTGATTCCTCCATGCATTAGAAGTTGACTCGGAACAAAACAGTATTTTCTTAACCAATAGATTTAGATAAAAGGCCCTATAATTCTGCATACATAGAAATCTCTACCAGAAGAAACACTTTTTCTAAAAAAAACAACCGACTTCTAAAAACAACATGAAAAATAACTTTTATTTCGGAAGCCGGTCGCTTTTTTGGAAAAAAGTTTTACTTAGAGATTTTTATTTATTTTAGTTTTTTTTTTTTTCCACCGACTTCCGAAGTTACAGTTATGTTTCACTTTGTAGTGGGTCAGTTTGTAAATTTATCTAAGTTACAATAGCCTAATGTCAATCGCTCATCACCTTTTACATTAAAGTACCTAATCGAATCGCAACCCGTTAAATACGTAATATTGAGTAGTTCCGTTGGTTATCTGTGGTCTTCATCATCAATTCCACTTCACTAAATGGTGCTTTCCGAGAGCAAATGCACAAGTTACTTTAAAAAAAAAATACCCAAATCGCTATGAATGTGCCTATAATATTTGAAGAGATCCATCAATTTCTCCAAGATCCCATCATCAGACCCTGACGTGATAACAATGGGACCAACTAGGAAGTATAGCACCAAAAAAAAAGTAAAGTCAAAAAGTAAGTTCAGTAAAGGGTGTTATACTTTCTAGTTGGTCCCATTGTTTACATACATTTAAAAAAAACCTTTTTTTAGTCGGTTATAACGTCAAATGAAATTTTCAATTCGAAGAAAGCGTATCAGAACCGCACACATTGTTGCCTTGTAATCTGAAATGTGTGTAATCTGCACATTACTCACTAACAATTTTCTACAATCCTGCGCTATCGTGAACAGTTTTTACATTTTGTTATAATGTCGTTATAGTTGCCCACACATAGAATTAAACGCATGTATTTCAAAGAAGGGTATCTCGGTACCTCGGGTCGCTTGTCCAGAGGGACCGAAACGTAACGCACCGGATCAACTCAGGATGGATGAAATGGCGACAGGAACTTGCGACCCACGGATGCCCCTCACGTTAAAGGGGATAATCGACAAGTTCGTGATAAGGCCTGTCGTACTGTACCTATCGATACGAGTGCTGGGCCGTAAAGAAGACGGATGAAAAAGATTGCATGCAACAGAGATGAGAATGTTGAGATGGATGTGTGGAGTGACGAAAATGGATAAAGTAAGAAATTAGTGTAAAAGGGGAAGTTTTAAAGTGGCGCCAGAAACAGAAAAGCTGAAAGGAAATCATTTGGCGTGGTATGTATGCGATGTGTGATGTGATGAGGAGGGAAGAAACGCATGTGACTAAAATAATGATGAATATGGAGGGATGGATGATGGATGGAGCGGGAGAGGAAGGCCAAAGAAAATATGGATAGATTCTGTGAGGAATGATATGAAAGAGAAGGGAGTGAATGATAGCGGGTCGGTTGACAAGGGAGAGTAGAAAAGAAAACGAGTTGCGACGACCACATGTAACAAGGGACAAGGGCAGTAAGGTGATGATTCCAAAAAACGATAGTCAGACTGATCACACCATGATGTTAAACAGAGTGTTTCTTATAATGCTTCCAACCACACAACCACAATTTGCTGATGATACATGGTATATGTACCTATATCGTTATCAATCATCCATAACCCTAACTAAATATTCTACTGCTCAGCGCCATCAAAGACATCGTCGTATCGATGTTCAGTCCCACTTTATAGGAAACCTGCCTGTTTCTAGCTAGGTACCTTTATAACAATATATATATAGTAGCTTTATAACAGTATATCCTTTATAACAGTATATCCTTTTATAACAAGCTACCCTCTTCTTTGCTAGATTTACCTTACAATGCATTTAAAGCCAAAGTAAAATCTAACCTTTGTTCAAAGGCATACTATTCTATCAACGACTACTTAAACGATAAGAATAGTTGGTCGCTGTGTTTAACTTAAGACAATGTTTATGTTCTTTCTCCAGAATTAGCTTACCTACTGACAGGTTATATGAGTTCATATAATTATTTATTTTCTTTGACTGTAAAGATCAATTTATTTTTATTTTATTTTTATTTATCATTGACATAATCTACTCATTACAATGTTTTTTTTTTTTATGAGTGGTATTGCAATATGTGGTTAGCTAGTGACCTCGACAATTGATCATAATTATTCTTGTCTGAGCAACCGGCAGCAGGTTCGTCATGCTCCCTTAGATGTCACTGCTTGCGGTAGCGTCGGGGGTCGGGTTGCCTCCTTCCCTCAAATATGGCGAGGGGGGTAATGGCTGATCTTTGCGTTATGCTCGTGAACGGGTGCTGCTTGTGGTGACTGGTCGTCTTGCTGACCTTGGTTTTGTTTTGTTATTAATAATTTAACTCGTTTATTTTACTTCGATGGTCCTAGTTTATCATCTGTGACTTCGAGTTACGGCTATATGTAAGTGGGCACGCCCTTTATTACTGGAGGCTTTCAATATAGGTATAAAGTTCTGCTTACGTTTTTAGTTTGTATTTTGATTCTGCTTGAGTATAGTTTTCGAATTTTCGATTTTTTTTTTCTTCTTTTTTTAAGTATATTGGCGTGTGCTAGCTGACTTATAGCAAATAATTAAATTTAATTTCATGTTTGTGTTGCGTAATGTACTTGCATGTATTTTGCACAGTGTTGTATAGAATATTATATATATTTTTATTTTTTTTACTTAACTGAACAGACAGCTGTGCTGCTGAGGAGTTTGTTGCGCCACTTCTTCTCCTCAGCTAAAGCACTAGGAAGTGGTGAAGGGCGGGCGTTTTGGGGGACTGTCTTATGTAATTTTGACGTTCGAAAAGTGCTGATTCTCAGCCTAGTTTGAATAAATGACTTTTGATTTGATTTGATTGATTTGATTTATTCCGCAGGCGAGTTTAGAGGAATCATAAAGAAGGTTGACGTAATAAGCTAGAGTTGCGATTTTTTCGATGTTACGTTATCTATAGTAACACATCTTTTGCCTTCTCGCACCGCGCATTTAATTATTTATGAAATAATTATATGAGGATAGTATGTGCTTGAAAACCGCCGGCTTTCTTAACCCCCGATTCATATTTACTTTATGACAGTTATACATCACCTTCCTGACTTGGTTCTTCATCATTCTCCTCCATACTAGTGATCTTAAACTATACATCTCCAAGCTACGCCTTCTTTTGTGGTTTAAGCCGTTTGGTGAATGCTCTAAAAGCCTTCCTATCAACTCAGTCCATCGCTGTCCACTGCTAAACGTAGAGCTCGCCCGCACACCAATTGCGTACCACACTTTCTAACACAACCCATAATCCATTGCTTTATATTTAGAGATGCCCGTGACATCACAGGGGCCCTATCAGAATACCAGCGCAGTAGTATTTATTTAAATATCGCAGCTTTATGCCGAGATAGGAGCCTTCTTGGCCTCCCACGGGTTTTTGTTTTATTTGTTAATTTTGTATTTCTTTTTTTTTAGGGTTCCGTTCCAAAATGGTAAAAAGGAACCCTTATGGTGCGACTCAGTCTGTCTGTCTGTAACGGCTAGATATCTCAAGAACCACTAATCGTATCAACTTGAATTTTGGAATAGTTTTAGATGACGTTTGCCCAACTATTTTGCAAATAAGAAAGAAATAAAAATGTATATATATTTGTATGCAACAGGAACTGAAGTCTTAAAAAATTGAAGTGGGGCTACTAGGGCATGTGGCATATCATATGAAAAAGCGCTGTTTGCACATTCTCAAACATTTTTTCTTTTTTTAGGCCTCATAGTTTTCGACTTTTTATGAAAAATGTAAATAAAAATAAAATCCCGTCCCCTCCTTTTCTCCGAAGTTTGCATAGAGAAAGATCTGAGATTATTCTGTGTATATGTCTGTAAAAAGCATACTTTTTTATGTATGACTAGCAGTGCCCCGTGGTTTCACTTGCGTAAGTCTCGAATCCGTAAGAATATCGGGATAAAAGTATCCTTTGTGTTAATCCAGATTATAAACTATCTGTGTACCAAATTTCATGAATATCCGTTCAGTAGTTTTGCGTGAAAGAGTAACAAACATCCATCCATAGCACAAGCTCTGCTTAGTTTGGGATCAGATGACCGTGTGTGAACAATGTCCTAGGATATTATTATTATTATTATTATCCATCGTCACAAACTTTCGCATTTATAATATTACTAGCTGTTGCCCGCGACTTTGTCTGCGATCCAGGATGAATAGTAGCCTATGTCCTTCTCCAGGTCATGGTCTACCCATGTGCCAAATTCATCCAAATCCGTTCAGCCGTTCGCGTTGTAGCGTGAAAGTGTAATCAACAAACAAACACACTTTCGCATTTATAATATTAGTTAAGATAGTTCGGAGGATGAAAAACCGGTCTATCGACAATCTAGACTCACAAAATGTAGTAGTTATTTAAATAAAATAAAAAATAAAAACTCTTAACACACTACTAAAGTTTCTATAATAATATAATTCAATCATTATTCAAAAGACACGTGGCGCCATCCATTATCATAAGAACGTTATTGTGGTTTTCCTCGGGAACAATACTTTTTACGGGATGAAATACCTTTCATTCCGAAAAAAGTATAAGATAGAGTACCCTCTATTTCCGTTTCTGACAAGGTATATGCAAAATTTCAGGATTAAAAATTCAGTAGTTTAGGCATGAAAGGTAACAAACAAACAAGCATACTTTCACATTTATAATATTAATTAGGATATAGTAGGATAGTAGGAAGTAGGATAAGTAGGAAGTAGGATGGTACGGAACCCTCGGTGCACGAGTCCGACTCGCTCTTGACCGGTTTTATTTAATGATAATTTTGTTAGTTTTCTATGCTTCTTTTTTACTGTTTGTATTTCCTGTGCGTGTCCCAAATAAAATATGTTTCTTTCTTTCTTTAATTTTTTAGAAAACTTCGTTAGCTCGACAACGTAAATAACGCAATGAATATTGCTGAATTGTCAAAATGAGTGACATTGAGATTGTGGTGTGTTACGCAATGAATTGCTTAATAATTTAGAAAAATTCGTTTGCTCGACAACATAAATAACGCAATGAACATTGGTGAATTGTCAAAATTAGTGACCTTGGGATTGTGGTGTATTACGCAATATATTGCTTTATATTTTTTTTAATTCGTTAGCTCGACAACGTAAATAACGCAATGTATATTGGTGAATTGTCAAAATGAGTGATTCAGCCTTAAGAAAATTATACAATAGGGATGATGCCTGGGTAAAAAAAAAAGAAATTCTATTTAGTCCGTCAGTCAGATAATAAAAAAAATATTAGACACGTATTTTTTGCTTTCAGCAAAAGTCGTTTGACACTTCAGTTCTTAAAATCTTAATTATTAAGGAAAATATTCATAAAAACCTGAACTGATATAAAATAAAAAGAGTATTACACGAAATGTTGACAAGCAATGTATAATATATATATTTTATTTGATAAATCGATATGTAAAAGTCGACTTTTAAAGTAACTAACTACGAGTTTGAAGTAACTACAAATGGTAGAGTATTCCTAACCCTATGTCTTGCATTGGGCTTATTGTCGTAGGCGATTCTACTATTTTCATTCATATTAAATTATGGTAATGGTACCTATTATAGAATGTAAATTGTCATTTTCTAATGTTGATTTAATGCAGGTACAAATGCATCAAACAATATAAATGCTAATAGGTAGTACGTTTAACTACTAACATAGCTTGATTCAGATAGGTATTATGTACCCGATAGGGTGACATATTGGTTTACATTGCCTGCTGCGACCGACACGTCTGTGAAGTTTAAATAAAAAAAACCGGCCAAGTGCATGTCGGGCCACGCGCAATGAAGGGTGAAGTTGGAATGAATTTATCCCAAGAACAAACTTAACATTGTAGTTGAAAAACAGGTTCTACCATACACTCCAACTGCAAATGTAAGTTTGTAGGTACAATATTGAGAGATTTACCATGTTATTTTAAGACTACAGACTTCTTATAGGTTTTCCTGTAATCTATAGCTATAGAACTATTTTCTGTTTTTTTTTTTTTTAACTTTAAAAAAATATTTTAAAATTATACAAAAAATATATTTGGGTCCCTCAATAAGCACAATAAGCCCTTTCATTTGATATATAACACGGTACAGTTTGCAAAACTTTTATATTTTATTTTCTTATTTGCCCCCAAAAGGGAACCCCATATTCAAAATTTATTTATTTACTTTACACGTCTGTGTTTGGGTCACAGAAATTCATATGTATACCAAATTTCAACTTAATCGGTCTATTAGATTCGGAGAAAATTGGCTGTGACAGACGGACAGACAGACAGACACACGAGTGATCCTATAAGGGTTCCGTTTTTTTTTTTTGAGATACGGAACCCTAAAAACTGATTTTAACCTGGTATTTTAAGTGACCCAAAATAAAACATCATGAAAATCATTTATTTTTTGTTTTATGTCACATCACCATCACGTCTGCTGAGTTTCGCTTAATTCAGTAGCAACCCGCCCGCCCCATCTTTGCACAGTTTTTACGACTTGATAAAACATCGAGATTTGTTTATTGTTAGTTTAATAAGAATAAGAATTATTTATTGCGTAACTGTGTACAATTAGATGTTATAATATAGCATAACATATAATATTAATTTAATATCAGGACGTTATAGTTCGCGTCACGTAAGTTTACCGTTCTGAAACCAGGCTTTCCGATGCGCATGGCATGGCGCGCTGCTGTTTTAGTTTATGAATTGACTACTGCGCAATCATTTGTAGCCTACTTCAAAGCGGCAAACTTACATGACGCAAACTATACCTATGAAATTGCCGATTTTTATATCAGCTAGTGTGAACATCAATATCTTTCGTTCTATTTAGAATTCCAAATTCAAATTAATTTTATAATACGTATAGCATGACACTCTTTTTTTTAATCAGTTGTGCATTTGTTTCCCGTTCTTCGATATTTTTTTTTTATATCGATGTTTCTTTAACCATTGAAAAATCGAAATTACATCGCACTATTTTCGAATACTAGTTCTATCGTGCCACCAAGCTGCAAAGCACACAGTATTAACGACTAGTGGGACTAGGTACCGCTAGCGAACGCGCGGTCAATTTTTGGTTTGATCGCTTCCGTTCTGGAAATTTTGATCTCAACATGAGCCCCGGGGAAAATTTTAAAATCCAACGAGGCGATGAAAAACGCATTTAAAGAACTCATCGATTGCCGTCCCCAGGATTTCTATAGCAGCAACGAACTTTCGTTAAATAACCAAAACTTTAAAAAAAATGTATTTGAATTTTCTATGTAAAACCTACGTACGTGTAACGAAATTTCAACTTAATCGGTACATTAGATTTGGAGCAAATTGATTGTGACAGACGGACAGACAGACAAACACACGAGTGATCCTACAAGGTTTTTTTCTTTTGAAGTACGGAACCCTATAAAATAACTGTTCTATACATTTTGACCGCGTAGGTTTTGCACTTTTCTAAGAAACAGTTTGCTGTGTTATTTTTTTATAAAACCGGCTAAAAATTGGTGGCAAGTCACACGCGCTAAACGGTTGACGTGACGTGACCTATCTTCGATAACATTTCATATATTTTGAGTCGCACGCGCTAAACGGTGGACGTGACGTGATCTATCTTCGATAACATTTCATAGGATTTGAGTAAATTCACGTCGCTCACGTATTAGATTATGCAAATAGATACGAATTAAGAACGAATACGAAACGAACGAATACGATTATGAAATACAAATACATATACGTACGAATTATTTTTAACGAATACTACCGTATTGCTTTCATCTGTTTTAACATATTAATGTCCGTTTACTTATTCAAGCAAAAAAAAAAGTAAAAAAAAAAAATATTTAGTCCGTCAATCAGATAATAAAAAAAAAAAAATTAGACACGTATGTTTTGCTTTATCATATTAAGAAAAATTTACTTAGATAAAACGCATTAAAGTTGGGGAGTGGGGGTCGCCACGTCACAACTACGTATAAAACCTAAGTAACAAGGCGTGACGTCATGTGACATTTTAACTCATTGTATCGCCTTAATCTTTTGACTACGTAAATGAAATGAAATGAAAAAATACGTGTCCAATATTTTTTAATAATCTACCTGACGGACCAAAAAAAAAATTTGTCATCCTCCCTATTAACTGCGACATGACATAATGACACATTTTGACAGGAAAAAACTCAAAGCATTTATATCAATTAAATTTACAGGCATTTTTGAATTTTGAAAGGATTCGTTTAGTCAGAAAAATTAAGCTCGTTGCTGGTTCCAAAGCGTAGTAAGTTCATATGAAGAAGAACGGCCCAGAAACAACATGGACACTTTTATTTATCATGTTTTTGTTTAGCGCCATCTAATGACCTTATTGTAAAACTAAAATTGATATTGGTTTAAAGCCTCGTTTTAGAGAATTCTGTTATTATTTTCAGAATTATCTAGTTTTGTGATGAGAAGGTGGTCCCAGGTGCTCCATCAATCCCTACCCCCTAGTTAGTAGGCTCGATTCCTCTGGTAGAAATCTAAAACCGAACTATTTACTGCATTTTAAGAAGCTATTATGCTCATCACACCGAGGATCTTCATCAGATCTTCACCAAATTTCATATAAGACCAATTTAAAGTTCAATTAAAAAAGAATCATCGAAATCGGATCTCATAAGGGAGATATACAGTAGCCTCCTTTTTGTCCCTTGTTGGAGGAAGTAACCCTTCCAATCAATAATCCCCGACGACAAAAAAGTTCTATAAAGTTGTAAAACCTGTATACCAAGTTTCGTCCAGATCGGTTGTAAAATACGACCTGTAGAGGGTACCAACAAACTGACAGTGGAAAACAAATTTTGCCAGACTTGAAGAAGACGCGCTTCGCTCGCTCGGGCAAAGAGAGACGACAAAATCATATATGCCACATATTGACATTGATTATCATATAATCATATTGACAGGATTATTAGCTGAGTGCGTCTTTAGCTCCACGAAACGAGCTTTAAAATGTTTGCACTTTACTTCGGATATGTTTTCATTTGTTCAAAGAGTAACTTGATCGATATAATGTACAGAAAAGCCGAACAATTAAGAAAATGTAGGATGCAAGAGTGCGAGAAACAAGCTCGAAAGTTTTATCTGCCCGCCTTGGATGGGGTAGATAGGTTTTCCTTTGTTCATTCATACAGAAAGAGGAATATGAGTAACTTTGTCAAGTTATGTGCAAAAGCTTAAAAGATTAAGAGATAGCAGAACGCAAAAGTAAGCGGAGCGAGCTCGAAATATTTAGGGTCCCGCCTCCGTTAGGTTAGGTAATCTATTATTATGTTAGGCTTTTTCGGATATTTTTGAAGTGGAAACTTCTTTAGCCGCGGTGAGTGGTTTTTGGTAATGGAAAATCTTACGGGTTCGCGTCATCGACATGCGGTAATAGTTATCTGTAGCTGTGAGTACCTATGACGTATTGCGCTTGGCCAGCATTGTAAACATAATATAATATATTAGGTTGGGGCAAAAGTCTTTTCGCATTATAGTATGTATGAACTTGTAATAAAATTTCTTTGGCTATACTATTTGTATCTGGCTGGTTTTGGTATCATTGAAAGTTTAAATTTTAAAGAACATAATTCCAAATTCAAATTAGGAAAATGTGTGATTTTCATTTGTTTTTCGTACCGTCAAGATGAGTGAATCTAATGAAGAAATTCGATACATTTTAAAATTTTACTACAAAAAAGGTACAAATGCAACGCAAGCCGCGAAAAAAATTTGCGATGTTTATGGACCTAGTGTAGTGTCTGTGAGAGTAGCACAAATTTGGTTTAAGCGTTTTCAATCCGGAAATTTTGATGTCAAAGATGCACGTCGCTCTGGTCGCCCTATTACGGATAAAATGGATGCCATTTTTGAAAAAGTGGAGCAAGATCGGCATATCAGTAGTTACGACGTAGCTGAAGAACTGCAAATTGACCACAAAACAGTTTTGGCGCATTTGAAAAAAACTGGGTACACAAAAAAGCTCGACATTTGGGTACCTCACGAGCTCACTGAAAGAAACCTAATGAACCGTGTACTCATTTGTGATTCTTTATTAGGACGTCATAAAACCGAACCATTTTTGAAGAAGCTGATAACTGGTGATAAAAAGTGGATCATGTATGACAAGAACGTGTGAAAAAGGTCGTGGTCAAAGGTCGGTCAGGCTTCACAGACTGTGGCGAAACCCGGGTTAACTCGCAACAAGGTGATGCTGTGTGTGTGGAGGGATTGGAAGGGCATTATTCATTATGAGCTGTTACCACCAGGCAGGACCATCGATTCTGAACTCTACTGCGAACAACTGATGAGATTAAAGCATGAAGTTGAGAGAAAGCGGCCGGAATTAATCAACAGAAGGGGTGTGGTTTTTCATCATGATAACGCTAGACCTCACACATATTTAGCCACTCAGCAAAAATTAAGAGAATTTGGCTGGGAGGTGTTAATGCATCCGCCGTATAGTCCTGACCTTGCACCTTCAGATTTCTACCTGTTTCGGTCTCTTCAGAATTCTTTAGGCAGTGTCAGGTTAACATCACGAGAGGACTTCCAAAACCACTTGTCGCGGTATTTTGACCAGAAGTCCCAAAATTTCTATAGCGATGGGATCATGTCCCTACCTACAAGATGGCAAAAAGTTATCGAACAAAATGGTACCTACATACTTTAGTTAAATGTAAATAAACTATATTAAAAAATGTTTTGAATTTTCTTAAAAAATGCGAAGAAACTTTTTCCTTTAAACTTTCAATGATACCAAAACCAGCCAGATACAAATAGTATAGCCAAAGAGATTTTATTACAAGTTCATACATACTATAATGCAAAAAGACTTTTTCCCCAACCTAATATTTGTACCTACTCGTAACATGACTTTTTATGCAGGACGACTATAATAGTATTTCTGTGGATATTAGTGCTGATTCTATTGTGCACAAACTAAACTTAATTTAGGCTATTGCTAGCTTTTTCTCTCTAATAAAATAAGAAAGAGACGGACGTAAATAAGAGTTGTCAAATTTAGTCGAACTAATATTTCCATACTTTAGACGACACGTAAAACATATAAGACTAAAAACACGGTGAAGTGCAAAGCGTAAACTACGTAGTTTGACATCTCCTAACTTAGTTCATAGCTATAGCCGTCCTTTTCTCACACTTCCTGTTAGTAAAAGATTATCTTAGTTAGTTATTGAACAAGAATTTTAAACATTTTTCTTATCAGATAACTTATTGACATTATCGCATCGCATTTATTAAATTACATTTTAAAAAATTGAGCTATATACTACTGAATTATATAAATTAATTCACTTAATTGGCAAAAGCCTCCCATAAATGTAATATTTGTACGTCAAATGGCAAAACATAGAGAAACTATAATATGACAATGTGTAACATATTGAACACTGTTTTAACCTATGTCATACAAATAAAGACTATTGCTTGATTGATTGATTGGTATTGACGTTATTTCAGATTTGCGCTGTTAACTATTTTGTTTACCATTTATGACATTTAAGAAAACTTTTCTACAGGTTTTGAATAAAACTAGTCTACAACTTGTTGTAAATATAGCTAATCGATAAATGAAAACAGTAGAATTAGACTTATATGTTTTATAACTTGGTGTAAACGCGGAGTAAAAATTTAATGTCAAAAACTTTGCGTTCCATTCGACTTGCCGTCATAGCTCCAGTATTTACTGAGCTGAGATATTTTGTCAGCCGCAGTCGTAGCACCCTAATTGCGTAATCGGAATCGGTTACATTTTGACAGTTTGTCTTTGGTTTTGTATTTTTGTTCTTTGCCACCGACTTCTGAAATTAAAGTTATTTTATTTTTCACTTTGTAGTGTTCTTTTTTGGAAGTCGCTCGTCTTTTTTTTTTTTTGGATAAAAGTTATTTGTTTTTCACTTTTTGGTTGTGGAACCCCCACTTTTTTCCCTTATTCGAATACCACTACCTACAAAAGAAATTAGAACATCATAGAGATATACTAAGTGGGAAAAATACGTATCATTGAAGCTAACTCAAAAACACCCCAAGCAAAGTTAATACATTTTACACGGGGGGACCAACTTCGAGGTGTTTGTGTAACTTCGAAGTACCCTCCCGAACTAAACAAGATTCTTTCAAATCAAACTATTCTGTAAACAGTTATGAGTGGTCATACATACAAAATTACATTTTTTAATTATACTTATTATTATACAGGGCATTTTTTTTATCAGGTACCAAATTTTCACGGTGTGTTCCACTCATGAATATGAACAACTTTCACTATGGGACCAACTCTGAAATCACGAAAAAAAACTCAGCTGTTTCATACCTAATCGATCAAAATGTATGAAACAGCTGTTTTTTTCGTGATTTCAGAGTTGGTCCCATTGGGTAGAATACCCTGTGAAAATTCGGCACCTAATAAAAAAAATTCCCTGTATTTTTTTTATATATTATACGTGTCGATTTGAGAACCTCCTACTTTTTCTTTCGTCGGTGAAAAATAGGTAATTATATTTTAATACCCACTTCGAAAGCAACTGTTTTAACAGGTAACCTAACTTGCACTTTGTTAATAGGTACTTAACAAAACTTCAAAACCAAATGATTTCATGAATAAAAAATAATAGTAGGTACACTACGGCCGATTTATCTTGGCAGGTCCGAACATAGGCACTAAGAAGTTTCGCGTTTTCATTTGGTTCCTAAAAAGTCTTATTACGCAGCCTTCTGCGCGAAGTTCGGACCTGCCTAGATAAATCGGCCGTACTGTATTTACCTGATACAAAAATATATTAGGCCTTTACCTATGAAATTGCTGATTTACATAGAAAAATATCAAGCAATATTTTTAACCGACTTCCAAAAGGAGGAGGTTCTCAATTCGTCTGTATTTTTTTTTTTTTTTTTTGTATGGTTGTTACTCGATTACTCAAAGACGGATGGACCGATTTGGAAAATTCTTTTTTTGTTTGAAAGGGTATACCTCCGAAGTGGTCCCATATAAATTTTATTAACTTTGCTTGGGGAGTTTTTGAGTTAGCTTCAATAATGCGTATCTTTCCCACTTATTTTATATGGATGATGTGATGTTTTAATAACTTCCTATCCTTTTTATTTACATGGCTATATCTACAATTATTGTGCTCAATTATGCATTCGAATTTGTGTGGGGTAGGTTCCACAACTAAAAAGTGAAAAATAAAAACTTTTTAGCAAAAAATAAAACCGACTTCTAAAACAAAACACTACAAAGTGAAAAATAACTTTAATTTCGGAAGTCGGTGGCAAAAAACGAAAATACAAAACGAAAGACACCGACTTCCGAAATTAAAGTTATTTTTCACTTTGTAGTGTTTTGTTTTAGAAGTCGGTTTTATTTTTTGCTAAAAAGTTTTTTTAAAAGAAATAATTATTATCGATGCACTTTTGCCATTTTAATTTTTTTAATGAAAGTTCGTTGATGCCTCTTCTATAGAAATCCTGGGGACGGGAATCGATGAGTTCTTTAAAGGCGTTTTTCACTGCCTCGTTGGATTTGAAATTTTCCCCGGGGCTCATTGTTGAGATCAAAATTTCCAGAACGAAAGCGATCAGACCAAAAACGCACCGTGCGTTTACTTGCAATCCAATATAGGCTACAGCAAACTTAGCATAACCTTTTAATCATAATAATAATGATAATAGGTTGACCTCAAAATATCAAAAAATGTTTGACTTATTTTCACAATGAAAGTAGCACAGTGCCATGTTCCAGATAACTTTATCAGTTGTTTACCTTTTCCTAAATGTTAAAAAAAAAAACAGCAAAAAGACTAAGCCAAAAGAATTTGCAATCAACGCAACCGGAAAATGGCCTCACGAAATTGCTTTGTTTATAAGGTACCACTTTTGAGACAAAAAAGCCTCGTTTGAAGTAATAAATGATTTGATTTTATGATCAAGGGCCTTTAATGACCCACATAGCGTTTAGACAAACAAGCAATGAGTAGTGTACGTATAAAAGACTCGCCAGAGCCCACAGTCAAACCATTACGGTTTTGTGGGGCTTAGTACGTATATACCTAATTTTGTTATCATATTGTGAACTTATAATAAATACATATGTAATAAAAGATTTTTTTTTGTCAACCTGTTTTGTATCACTGCTGGACAAAGGACTCCCCCATAACTTGTGTATTTTGTACCACTGTTAGACAAAGGACTCCCCCATAACTTGTGTATTTTGTACCACTGTTAGACAAAGGTCAGCCCCATAACTTGTGTGTTTTGTACCACTGCTGGAAAAAGATCTCCCCATAACTTGTGTGTTTTGTACCACTGTTAAACAAAGGTCAGCCCCATAACTTGTGTGTTTTGTACCACTGTTAGACAAAGGTCAGCCCCATAACTTGTGTGTTTTGTACCACTGCTGGAAAAAGGTCTCCCCATAACTTGTGTGTTTTGTACCTCTGTTAGACAAAGGTCAGCCCCATAACTTGTGTGTTTTGTACCACTGCTGGAAAAAGGTCTCCCCATAACTTGTGTGTTTTGTACCACTGTTAGACAAAGGTCAGCCCCATAACTTGTGTGTTTTGTACCACTGCTGGAAAAAGGTCTCCCCATAACTTGTGTGTTTTGTACCACTTCTGGAAAAAGGTCTCCCCATAACTTGTGTGTTTTGTACCACTGCTGGAAAAAGGTCTCCTTCATAACTTGTATGTTTTTTAGCACTGCTGGACAAAGATCTCCCCATAACTTGTGTGTTTTGTACCACTTCTGGAAAAAGGTCTCCCCATAACTTGTGTGTTTTGTACCACTTCTGGAAAAAGGTCTCCCCATAACTTGTGTGTTTTGTACACTGCTGGACAAAAGTCTCCCCCATAACTTGTGTGTTTTGTACCACTTCTGGAAAAAGGTCTCCCCATAACCTGTATTTTTTTTTAGTACCACTGCTGGAAAAAGGTCTCCCCATACCCTGTGTGTTTTGTACCACTGCTGGAAAAAGGTCTCCCCATAACCTGTATGTTTTGTACCACTGCTGGAAAAAGGTCTCCCCATAACCTGTGTGTTTTGCACCACTGCTGGACAAAGGTCTCCTTCATAACTTGTATGATTTTTAGCACTGCTAGATAAGGTCTCCCCATAACTTGTGTGTTTTGTAACACTTCTGGAAAAAGGTCTCTCCATAACTTGTGTGTTTTGTACCACTGCTGGACAAAGGTTTCCCCCATAACTTGTGTGTTTTGTACCACTTCTGGAAAAGGTCTCCCCATAACCTGTATGTTTTGTACCACTGCTGGAAAAAGGTCTCCTTCATAACTTGTATGTTTTTTAGCACTGCTGGACAAAGATCTCCCCATAACTTGTGTGTTTTGTACCACTTCTGGAAAAAGGTCTCCCCATAACTTGTGTGTTTTGTACCACTTCTGGAAAAAGGTCTCCCCATAACTTGTGTGTTTTGTACCACTGCTGGAAAAAGGTCTCCTTCATAACTTGTATGTTTTTTAGCACTGCTGGACAAAGGTCTCCCCATAACTTGTGTGTTTTGTACCACTTCTGGAAAAACTTCCTTTTGATGCGCTTTGCAGGTCGCATCTTAGAAACCTCCTAAAATTTCCTTCCCATTCCACTGACTTCTACTCCTACTCCTTCACTGTGCACGCGGTTCGGTTGTGGAATTCACTACCACCTGACATTAGGGACTGCCAAACTGTTGCAGTATTTAAAAGAAGAGTGAAAGAACACTATCTTTCCATTTCGTCATAGTTATTTTAGTGATATTTATTCTAGAAGTATGTATGTATTTAAGTATTTGTTATATGTTTTGTTAGCTTAGTGAATTGTTTTTTAGATTTTATGTATTTTTATTTTCTCTCTTATTCTTACACACGGTGTCTACATCTCTTTTTATCCCCTGTCCTATCGCAGGTATGCTGGAAGAGATTTCTTTAGAAATAAGCATCACCTTTGTACGTAATTTTCTGTTCCTTTATTCTTGCCTGTTTATTTGTGTGTACATAAATGGTTAAATAAATAAATAAATAAATAAATAAATAAAGGTCTCCCCATAACTTGTGTGTTTTGTACCACTGCTGGAAAAAGGTCTCCTTCATAACTTGTATGTTTTTTAGCACTGCTGGACAAAGATCTCCCCATAACTTGTGTGTTTTGTACCACTTCTGGAAAAAGGTCTCCCCATAACTTGTGTGTTTTGTACCACTTCTGGAAAAAGGTCTCCCCATAACTTGAGTGTTTTGTACCACTTCTGGAAAAAGGTCTCCCCATAACTTGTGTGTTTTGTACCACTGCTGGACAAAGGTCTCCCCCATAACTCTTGTGTTGCCTTCTCCAGCAAATCTCGTGTAAACGCATCTATCATCTGGCTCGAAGGACCATATATTGGGGCGTAACTCCCAACAGTTATAATGTTATGTTGATGTTGTGTATTGGGATGATAGATGCCACTCTTATTTGAAAAGTTGTCTCTTTCCAGTTATTTATTTTACTTTTGATATAAGCACGCCTATGAAGTTCCTTATTTATTGACAGGCAACCATAGACGAAAAAACCGGCCAAGTGCGTGTCGGACCACGCACAATGAAGGGTTCCGTAGTTGGGATGAAGTCATCCCAAAAACTGAACATTGTAGTCCAACTGAAAATGCGAGTATTAAAATATATCGCATAAATGGCCGTATTTTTTTGTTGCGCCGACATAGAAGCTTGATTTTTTAGACCTACGTAATAGATATAAATTTCATTTTGATATCTCTACGCGTTCCTAAGAAAAAGGGTCTTGACAGACTGACAATATTGTCCATGTGGGGAAATGTAAATGTTAGCTTGCGGTCAAAAAGGACGAAGGACGTAAATCTAATGGTCATGAAAATTACATATATGTAGGTAATGATCGGAGATAGAGTAATGAAGCAAGACTCTCCGCGTAAAATCATGTGTTTTGAACGAGGCCATTTACACTTTTGTAGTTGCATCATATATTTGTTATGTTAAAAGTTATCACCCTCACACAATAGTTATCAGAAATACATAACACCTTAATTTTATAGTTGTAAAACCTATTTGCTAACAATTTGAAACTACAATATTATTATAGGTACTAGGTTGTTCCGAAAATTGTTAGCCACAAAAATAAATACAATCTCTTTATTCTTGAAATTATTATAAAAATCTCCTTGGTGAAAATCATTGCCCAGCTACGTGTAATTCTTTTTTTAAAATGTTTACAGATTATCTGTCACGCTTGTTTGCAACAATGGACGTCTCGCAGGAAGCTTTTCGTGCTATGGTTTTTTATCTTTTTTTTTTAATGTATCTTGCGAGTCTAATCTTCCAAGATTAGACTCGCAAGATACATTTTTTAAATGTTTCGAAAGCTGGTCCACCCCAAAGTGCATTGGGGTTGGAGGAGAGTACTTTGAAAAGCTTTAAATAAACTTTTTTCATATTCTAACTATTTTTCATTTCACAAACAATTTTTGGAACAGCCTACGTCGACAAGCTGAAAAATGGCAACTTCCAAACAAATTTTTATCACTTAATTAACTCCTTTAGGAGAATACTTCCTGCGTTGCACTTGTACGCGGAAATCTAGTAGTAATAATTAAAAATTTCAAGCTTCTAGACCCAGCGGCTTAGGCTGCGGGTTGTTTGTCAAAGAATTTTTTTTTTCTTTACCTGTTACTTGGTACTTATTGACAAGCCTACACTGTCCTCCCACACCTATTAAAACTGACATTTGAAAACATTGTAAAAGTCAATTATTTTTAAAAGAGTAACCGTGAAGTTTCTTGCCGGCTCTTCTCCATTTTTTTTTTTTTTTTTTTGGGTGGGAAATCATCAAATAACTTCTCCCGCTCTGGGTGGAGCGGGAGGGCGTGTCAGACTTGTACTGACTAAAACCCACCCGTGTTCCTTCAGTTGCCTGTGCCAGAGCCACGGTAACTCTTTCGAACAACCCGCAACCCTGGCGGGCATCGGCCTTAGCGGACCCCTTCAGCTAGTGCTGACATCTCTTTGAGGCGCGCGTGGAACACAACGCGCCGTCGACCCGGGCCTGGTCCCTACCGGACGGCGAGCTACCCATTGCTCGCCATCCGCAAGCCCGCGCCTACGGTGCCGGCTCTTCTCCATAGGAAACGATCAATTGGAACCGAGCACCTAGCTTCTGACGATTTAAGTTTATGTGATATAAAGTATTTTGATTATGACAAGACTGGAGGCCACTTTTCCCCCTTGACTACTTACTTAATCGGATTTTTTGGGAGGCCCACCCATTTTATAAGACGGATGATTTATATCTACTCTTATATATCTCTGCAAAATCTTGAGCCGGGCTTTAAAATAATCTTTGGTAGTTCAGACCGCGTAATCTAAAACTTTTTAGCTTATCCTATCTTTGAGAGTCTTAGGGCAAAGTTGGAGTGAGACTAATTAATAACACTATACTCTGATTCTAGCGTATAAAAACTTTTAATATCAATCCCCTTTAATCAATTTATAAACGTTGCTTAACGTTATCTCATCATCATCTGCCTAGCTTTTTCCCAACGATCCATATTGGGGTCGGCTTCCAGTCTAACTTGATGCAGCGGAATACCAGTATTTTACACGAAGCGACCGCCTATCAGACCTCCACAACCCAGTTACTGGGTAATACCATATACCCCTTGGTAAGACTGGTTGTCAGACTTTCGGACTTCTGACGAACCGTAATGACCGTCAGAGACCTACGAATGACAGCCGGGACCAACGACTTAATGAGCTTTCCGAGGCACGGAGAGGTCTTGGTATGAGTCAGCCATAGACCAACCGCGGCAACCGTAGCTTAACCTGACCGATCGACCCGTGCGGTTGTTATTACTTAGCCGCGAGCCCTCGTTGCTTTTAAAGTTAAGAGACGTTTAAACATCAAAAATTTATGGATAAACAGTCGCTAATCATTACATAACTTTAAGCAATTTTGCAACATCCTCTCACCGAGAGGAGGCCTGTATCGCAGCAGTGGGAACATTATAGACTGATTATGCTATTATGCTAAGCAACAATTGTCCATCCGGTTGGATCTTTTTCGTTTAACTATGGACAATTATATAAACCCCCTAATATTTTCTTTTTGGTTAAGTAAACCCTATAGAGTTATTTTAAGAGGTTATACTATTCATTATGATCCGAATTAAAAAAATAATTCGGATAAAACTCGTGTCTCGAATTAGGATTTGGATCGGATGCAATGCACAAACGCTCTTAAAAGCCAGTCCTTTTATAGAACCTAACTTAAGACTCAAGCAACCAGTTTGAAGCTGTTTATTTGATCTACCGCCCAGCATCGCCTCCATATTTCTCTGATCAAACAAAAAACTTATTTGTAAATCTGAAGAAGAATACTGAAACTGTTATTAAGTTGCTCATTCAACAATCATGTTTCTGTATCTCCTTTTACAATGAAGTAACACGCGCTTAACAACTCTGCTATTGTTAAGTAACAAAGGCATTGCACTTAAATAAGTCAAACAAAAACAGAATCGGTTCACAAGCGAAAATTCGGTTCACAGGTGAAAAATCAATCAACCCTTTTTTTTCTAAAAAAAAAAAATCCGGTTTGGATTTTGTATTTCAATTTTAAATGGGATCAACTTTATACCCTTTCTAATAAAAAAAAATAGTCAAAACGGACTATTCTAAAAAGTTACGCGTGCATGGTCATACATTAAAAAAAATGCGTCAACTTGAAAACCTCGGATTATCCTTTTTTTCATCGGATAAAAATACCTATCTTCATTTTAGTATCTACAAATCACGCACGTCCGTGTATGACCAGATGAGCAGATTGTAAACGAAGCAAAATGAGTGAGGATCATAGCCGGTGGCGTTCTGTAGTTTCTGCCTACCCCCATGGGAAGAAGGTGTAAGTTTATGTTGGTCTATGTGTATGCGTAAAATTTAACTTATAGATACAGTTCTTCTGGTGACCGTACCAAGCCGTTTTAACTAGGATGGGGTACGACAGAAATTACAAAAAATAAAATATTTAGTTAGTGATTTTTGCCAAAGACAGACATTTTGGAACTTTTAATTATTAACAAAGAACTGCTACGGGATCAGCTGTGATAATAAATTAATTTCCAGTATAGTCGCGCCGTAAATCATTTTAAATTGGATTTTTCATAAAAAAAGACGTCCTGCAAGGAATACGTTGAGTTTTTATTAATATACTTACTAAATCCTACGACGTGGTCGTAGCCGATTGAAGAGTTCCACCCATTCCTGGGTAGCTGGTCTATTCTCTAAAAATCTCACCCTGAAAACATAGATGAAGTGAGCTTAAATTGAGCTGTCTTTCCACCTGATGACACAATTGATAGCTAACTTAAAGATAACTTCCCCTTAGTTTACACGATGATTTTTACAGATGAGATCGGCTGGCCTCCTTCCATTTGTGCCAAACTTCTAACCACACGAGTGTCCGTGATTTTTTTTAGCTATTGTGAATTTAATGCGATATCTAAAATTAATATTTTAATTATACAGGGCGACTTTTGAAAGCATGCGACTAAATAAATTTAAAGGGGTGCTCTACCCATCAATATTAATAACTTTTACTATGGGACCAACTTGGAATGAAAAAAAAAAAACAGCTCTAAATTAGGTGTGTTCAATTCATCAATACACCTTAGCTTGGCACCGACTTCTATGAAAGTATTTTTGTTCCTTTTAGGTTTTAGAAGTCAGTTTTTACTTTTTTTAAACTATTTTTTTTTTCATTTTTAGTTTTTCTTTATTTCTTTTCTTTTACTTATCTGATGACATAATAATAATACTTATTCGATTGATATGGTATTTGCAAGCAAAGAGACGATAAAATAAAATGCCCGTAACAATTCTATTTCATATTATCGACACAGTAAATTTAGTTTATGACTTCGATATTATTTAATAGTACAAGGTGATAATACTGTGGTGATATAATATTTAAGTAGTAAAAATATTGTATGGTTTAAACATGTTAACATAATACCTACTGAACTTTTTTAAAAGCCAGATTAATAATATCGCTGCCCTAGTTCAATAGTAAGATAATCGAGGTATGAGTTGAGTTAATTCAATTCACTTGTTATTTTTTTAAATGTGGTTGATTTATTAAAATGATAATGCTTCTCTGGGAGTTATTTATATTTCAATATGAATAATATATATTTTAATAATAGTTTTAAGGCTTTTAATAGTAAGATAACCTCATGTGGAAATCAGATTTTTTTGAAGATATCTTACTATTGAACTAGGGTAGCAATATAATCCCTGAGTGACAGTAATGCTAGATGAATTCGCCTGGCTACTTTTCTGATATTCTTATGGAATACCTACCTACCTTATACCATTTTTTTTTCATCATCATCTGCCTAGCCTTTTCCACGAATGACAGCCAGGGCTTAACTTAGGGTTAACGTGCTTTCCGAGGCACGAAGGGGTGTCATTACCTATGTAAAGATGCTCACCCATCCATGCACTACTAGCGGCAAGTGTAGCTTAAGCTGAACGATCAACCCGTTCATATAAAACAAAAATCAAGCAGAAATTCAAATTTAGCTGTTCTTCAATACATATGAGTTTCCCATTTGCCTTTAGAACCAGCTGTTATTCTCATATTTTCGCATGTGTTTCTTTAATATTCATAATTATTTATGTTTTATGTTCCAACATCTACCCACGTTCCTCCAACTTCCCCATGTGTTCTCCTAAATTTTTCTTGCGTATCTTCAACGTACTTATTGCGTATTCTTTTCTGTGTGTATCTCCAACGTCCCCATGTGTTCCCAACTTCCACAAATGTACATATTTCTTATCTTTCATTTATCGTTCATCCAATTACCCCATAAATGTTCCTCCAATTTCCCCAATTACGGCTAGAACAGAGCCTTTTACAGGTGATGTTTACAGATTGCCGTCGCTCGGTGGCTGATTGACTAATACCTGTTTCGTTTGGGATAAAGGTGAGGCGCAGATGACGTACTGGTTCACTCGGTACAAGTTCAAATTCACCGAGGTAGACTACAGCTTATACCTCACTTACTCCGTCCTTGTTGGGAGCGTTGGTAAGTTCTGTTTTTTATTACTATACTATGGTAAAATGTTAAAAATAGGTACTGGTGAACCAGAATATGTATGCACTTCGGTAATCTTCGTGTTTCCGAATTAGCTACAGAGGCAGATTCTAATTTTTGTACTGCGGCGCTTTGTGGTAGTCCACCTATCAATGCGCGTTTGTATGAAGCTTTCTCTCTGTTGAGTTACCTACTCCGATGGCACATCGTCATCTGTCATTCAAAACTTTTTTGAAATTGCATAGAGTGGTTAATCTCTAATTGTGTACCCATGATATTACAAAATAAGTAAGAACTTCCATGGTTGTAACAGCTCTATATAAGATATTATCATCGCGGGTTCGTATTCCGAAACCAGACGATGATTGCCAAAGTGCATACTTTTTCTGGGAAATCTGTACGTGATTAATTTGTTATTATTAAAACCTAATCCACTGCAAAGTAATTTACGCCGCTTGAGGTAATTCATTTCAGTAATTATGTAGACAGTCGTTTTGTAATCGTAATAAGATAATCCATGCCATAACTTACATAGTAGTGTATGTCTTAAAAAAAAAAATGTAAACGGTGGTTGTTAACCAAACATAGCAAAATTTTGGTATTAGTCAGTTCTTTTGTCTTTATAAATGGAATAACAAGTGGTTATTACAAATAATAAATTAACGGAAAATAAACGCTGTGTAAAAAAAAAAACAATAAAAATTTCCAACGCGTTTGTTTATCCCAAAAACCCAGCAAATAAATAAACATCTGACTATCAACTACGATGCTAAATCTAAATACATATTTTAGAATACAGCGTAATATATTGCTGGCTTTGTCCAATGAGTGAGAAATGCCCAGTTTTATATTTTTTATTAATGTCAACAACCTTCGTTTTTTTTCACGTTGGAAAAAAATAAAAAATTGAAAACTATAAAGACAGTCCTAAAAACTAGCATGTAACGTAAATGATGGACACACGTCGATGTGTTTTTCAGTTTTTTTTTTTTTTTTTTTTTATTTAGTAGATATGTAATTGAGCTATTCTGCAATGGTGTAAATATTAAAAAATATTTTTAGTACTTACCTCTAAAATAAACCCATTTTGATTTAAAACATAGCTATCTGGCAATTTGTTGCCACTTTGACTAGTGGAAAGAATTTTATGAAACTGAATTACAATCTTGCGTAATATCAGTTGACTCCACCTAATCAAACAAGAATTCCACTTTGCCTTATAAAAACAAATACGCAGACATTTTTTGTTATAGACCAAATAAAATAAATCAACAGAAAACCATAAAATAATCTTTTTCAGGAAAATACCCGGTGAAAAAGGTTAATTAAATAAATGACAAGATACAGTGTAAAACAAATATTATGACAGCGTGCGATTTCAAGAAGGTAGTTCTGAAATATTATATTTTTATGTAGGGAACGTCATTGTGTAGTTTCACAGATAAGAAAGTTGCGTTATAAATTATCAAGTGTTACAAAAAAAGAACGTCGTAAGGTATTTCAGAAAAAAATATACCTACTTAATTGTGATAAGGTAAAAAAAAACTGTAGGTATTGTTATTTCTTTTTAGACAACAGATAAGTTTTCTATACAAAAATGAAGATAAGTTGGTTATATATAATAACAACCATAGGTAGGAACTAAGACGTCTATAGACACATAAACACGTTTAAATCATCACTTATTACTAATAACCATAACACATCTTGTGTGTAATGCATTTGCAATGTAAAATAAATTAAACGTCAAGACAAATCTATATTTTAACACATTATCTGTTGCAGTTTATTATTACATCTATATTGGCATTGTATGTAGTAACTGTATGTAATGTTTGTCACTAATTAAATCCAATTTTCCAACAAATAATTTAAAAAAAATCCACAAAAAAAAACATATTTCTGGCTTAACCCATTTTTCATAACATTATTTTAAATTTCACAACAACAGACACTCCAGCAAAAGAGATCAAAATAAAATAAAGGGTCAATGCAATTAAAATAGACGAATGAGTAGGTAACTACAAATTAAAATGACTACAGAATTAAAATTTAAATAAAACACAACAACAACGACAGCCTAAAAAGGTCTAAAATGCCATGACTTGACAAATGCAATGACAGTACAAACACGAACTTGGGATTTTTTTTGTCGAATTTTCCAGTAACAATTTCAAATAATATCTGTCAATAAAAATTGTTCTACAATTTAATAACAAACCGTTTCTGATAATTTAAAATGGAGAAACGTATTTAATATTTAAATAAAAATGTATTCTGTAGTATATATTAATGATAGATAAATATAATGAATTAGTAATTCGTTAGTATTTAAAAAAAAATCTGTTGCGTTACCATATTAAGTTAACATTTTAAAATCATCGCGCGTATCGCTCTTATTTCCTTCAATTACAAAATGATCTATCTATTTCCGTGTAATCTAAATCGAATCCTGCTAATGGGGTTCTTAAAGGTAAAAATAAAATAGTATTTTAAACTATTAATAAAAGTCAGCAAGCTCACGTGTAGAATAGATTAATAATCGAGTAGATTAAAAAGTGTAAACACTGTTTTCCGCTTATCGGATCGAATCGCCGCAAGTAAATCAAATTTCACAGTTCACACTCACATCTAGCGTACAAGAAATTCCGATAAACAAATACAGGAGAAAATACTGAATAGTCGATATAAAAAGACTGATGGAAGCCCCTTGATTCTTTAAGGTAGAGGCCGCCCAATTCTGGTGGTTTTCAGAAAAGTCCGATCCTTTGGTTTCAGAAAAGTGCGAAGTCAGATCCTTATGCCGTTATTTGGTCAAGTTTATTGCTGTTAACCAGTATCTTCTTGACCTGTCTGTGTCACAATCTATTACTATTCTCGTTTACATTTATAAGAGTAAGTTTTCATGGTTTTATTTAGTTTGGTGTGAAAATACCCAATAGATAACGCCTTAGGATTGTATTCAGTTCTTAATATGGAAAATTGGGAAAACGTGGGGGAAAACAGTCCAGAAATGAAAAAACCCTCCTATTATAAAATTTATCAATTCTGGTGTAGCCTAAATGCCTGTGTACTCCATCTTATATATCTAGCTCCAACATGACAGTTCTAAGCCTCGTTTACATGAGACGGGTAGACTTGGTGTGAGTCGTGTGATTCAGCTGGGTACAAATGATTGACGGGCCAGCCTTGGATATAGTATTTGGGTTTTTGAGTCAGTCTTCAAAGCTGAATAAAAAACTCTTTATGAAATTATTACTTCAATCTGTAGTTTGAGCTGATGAGCGAGATTTAAACGCTCTTTCGCTAAATACCCATCTTGGTAGCTAGTAAATCTTATACGAGTACTGGATGATTTTTTTACCGTCTTGAAAATAGGATGCATTATGAAAAATCAAAAAAAAAAATAACTAGGTATGCCATAGGTTTCTACTTCGTTCACCAATTATAGGTGAACGGAGTAGAAACCTATTGCATACCTAGTTTTTTTCAATAGCTTAGACAGAAAGTGCTCTATCTATAGAAATTATTTATCTACGAGTAATAAACACTACACATTTGTAGTAACTAGAACAATGAAACAGACATTTTGAAAACCTTTATAGATTGTTAAAAAATATCGAAATTCCAATCTAACGCACTTAGTGCGTATGGTTTAAATTTCGATATTTATTTAAAAAAAATAAAACTATGTATGTGTTACGCTTGTACTCCGTTCACCTATTATACCCTATTTTTTTCAAGACGGTAAAAAAGTCACCCAGTATAGAGTATATTTACACAATGTAAACGTAGCTTTACAAGTAATTTATCTTCTTCTGTCTAGCACTGGTCCGACCTCAAAACAACCGCCGTCTATCTTCAAACTGTCAACTCAGAACTCTGTAAACAAAATGAGACAAACATTAGAAATGCTTACAATTAAATGATAGCGAAATGGCATGGAATATCTTAGAATGATCACAGGCAACAGAGGTTGGGTAACCAATATTTTAGCATAGCAATGAAACAGAATCCTTTCCCCTCTACCTTGGTTTGTAGAATCTTAATTAAATAGTAAAGCAATCTTGCGTCGATTCACTGATATTTTGATTTACGAAACCACTACAGCCGATATGACAGACTGCTGATTACTGGTCAGATATTTAAAAACCGGGGAATATTCTTTAAAAAGGTAGAACTCAGAAAGAATCCCAAATCGTGAACTGTAGCTCACTTCATCTGATTCTGTTGTCGATAGGGAATAAAGGAATCTTTGGACACTTGATCGTCTGAAGTAAAAACCTTCTATTGTTAAAGTAGGTACATAATGTAGATGCGTCACTTTGTTGTGGACCAGTTTTGCGATAAATATAAATTTATCACCATTATTCTATCTGATAATGAAATATTGTTTAAAAGAAAGCGACATTCAGTTACGTCATCGGACGTGTTATAAATTGCAGAACAAGTAGGTAAAACACAATACAAAGACAATACAATAATACTGTTGTTATAAAAACGGTAGGTAATTTCCACAGATGTGACATTTGATAACATTTTACTCAATATCATGATAGACGGAAACTTTCTATACAACCTGTTTTTTTTTTATATACCATAGCTCTAGGGTATTAATGAGACCATCATTTTGAACAACTTTTACTATGGGACCAAACCTGAAATCGCGAAAAAAAAATTCAGCTGTCACATACATTTATGTTTGCAAAACTCGTCAACTGCTGATTTTTTTTTTGCGATTTCAGGTGTGGTACCGTAGTAAAAGTTGTTCAAAATGATGGTCTCATTAATACCCTACAGTTACGGTATAAAAAATAACGCGTTGTATATTATGTTTAGGCTGATCAAATGTAGTTAGCGATTTTGTTCTGTTAGACATGAACAGTTTTTTTACAATGTAAATGCCTGTCTCAAATTAGGGTGATCCGTAGGTCAACCTGTGTGTACATACTTAGAATAACTGATTCTAAGTATGTACTATACAGGTTGACCTACGGATCACCCTAATTTGAGACTCATGGTGGGTGACAATGATTCATCAAAGGAATGCCTTTACTTCATTGCCAGATTATCTGGTAAATTAGTTAAATTGACTCTCGAATTAAAAGCAGTATATTCTATTTCACAATTTCTTTGTACAGGTTCCTTCATAACAATATATTTGTTCAGCAAAAGATGGAAAATTGAGGACAGCATCATCGGCGTGGTGGCCTGCCTAAGTAGGATAGCTGCGAGCGTGGTCTACGCGCTTGCTCCTTCTAGGACAGTCTACTTCTTGGGCCCAGTGCTGGACATGTTCAGCTCAGCCGGGGCTACTTCTCTACGATCAATCGCTTCTAAGTTGGTGAATGCTGATGAAGTCGGTGAGTTCATGATTATTTGACATTTTTCTTTACTCTTACACCGTTTGTCCATCGCACAACGTCAACGGGACGTCAACAAGAAACGAGATTATTCGAATTGAATGTGAAGTCCCGGTGACGTCGTGCGGTGGACACGCGGCCATAGTAAATATGTATACCTATGTATCGCTAGTTCGGTGCCGTCATTTCGTTCTTTTCGTCATTTCCCCTTTGACGTGGCGGTGTACAAACGGCCTATGGCCTGTCAAAGATGTTGGGACCATCATTGAAATACTAGTGATGTGACATTCTAACTACTCATTGGTAATTAGAATTTGTAACACGTTACTAAGTATTGAGTAACGCCGTGGACGACTGGCCTGACGAATGGAGAACTACGTAAATACCCAAAATTAACGTTGATCTTCAAAATAACTAAACCAATGATTTAAACTTTAGAATTAGAAGTTAATGGCGCCGATTCTCTTACCTTACCTACCTTTTACTTACCTTTTACTAACAGGCAGCGTGACTGCGTGAGAAAAGGACGGCTATAGCTATGAGCTAAGTTAAAGATGTCAAACTAGTTTACGTCTTGCGCTTCACCGTGTGCTTAGTCGACATGTCTCTACGTGTCGCCTGAATTTGTATGGAATATGACAGTTCTAATTGAAATCCATCTCTTTCTTGTTTTATTGGAGAGAAAAAGTTAGCTATAGCCCAAATAAAGTTTAGTTTGTGTACAACAGAATCGGCACCAATATCTTTCTCCTCGTGTGTGATTAAGAGAAAATTATCCATTGTCGTTCTAGTTTTAAATATGAGGTAATGCGTTATTCATATTTCACATAATTTACAATTGCTTGCTCTGATATCATTTCTCCAATATGTTTATTATATTCACTCCAATTGAAAAATTGTCAATTTGCTTTTCACTAGTTTTCATGTATGTATGTCGCAACAATGTTCTCATCAGATTTGAAAACAGATTTAATCTTAAGTAGAGCAAAGGTCGGAATACATGCATGGATTTAATGCGGCCTATCACTACATAATACATACATAGTCTGCTCCTAATTATGCGACGTTAGAAATTCTTATCGCATAAGGATCATTAGAACAAGTATTTGCACTGGTTGGATTTTATGTTTCTTTAATTAATTAGTTTCCGATGAGAAGACTTTTGACGATGGTTTGTCTCATGCCTTCGTATGAGGTCTTGCGTTCAATTCCCAGGTTCAGCCAAATTTTACTGGATTTTTCCATCAGGAGTTTATCAATAGCAACCCGGAGTCTGGATTTGTGCTCGGTTGATGGCCATAGGCCTCCAATTATATTGCACTTAAACATAATCTTTCATCTTCTGATAATCTTTATTGTGATTCATCACCTTGCTGCTCTTGCACCCACACATACACACACCGATACACCTTGCTTCTTTCCATATATCTCGATTAGCCGTCATTTTCGCAGTCATCGCTGTCTAGCCGCATCATCTCTTTCGTCATCATCTCAGTCGAAAGACGTCTACTGCCTGGGCACAAGGCATTATTTCCTGAGGTTAAGTTTTGAAGTTCTCGGGCAAGATCACTTTGTGTTCAGTTGTGTTCAGAGATCTATGTTTATGTTGCAAAGGTCGTTAACACGATCGGTTCTCGAAGAGTGCATGATGTTGACAATCACTTTTGACGAGTCCGTTCGTCCGTGTCGTCAGTTGGTCAAGGCCAGATTGTGAATTATATTATTTTCATTAGGAAACCGGATACAATCAATTATGCATCTTATCATTATAGTCTTATTATTTTTCACAATCTACAATCTGGTCTTCTCGGTGAGTAACAGTTTTCGATGGATTAAACTAAAAGTCTTAAAATAATAATATGTATAGGTATACCTATACGAGGGGCATGTGAAAAGAAGTTAGATATTCTTTACTCATTTGTTTGACACTGGCAAGCAATACCAACTTATAGGCTGGTTGTTTATTGATATATTTGTAAATAGAACACACAGAAATATAACTTTTGGCTACTACTTTTGGCGAGTCTACTTGTTCATGAGCAACAGTATTTAATTGGTTTGAAGAATTTAAAAGAGGACGAGGATGTCTCGAATATGAAGCGAAGACAGGTCACCCGCGATTCCACAAGAAAACGTTCATGCAGTCGTCAAACTTAATCGTGAAAACCGACGAATTACATATGTAGAGCTGGAGCGAAAACTGGGAATCGGATCAGCAGCACTGCCAAAGCAAACCATAATTCACGACCACCTTTCTCTTCATAAGCGTTGTTGAGATGGATGTCGCACAAACTTACCGTTGAGCAGAAATATCGTCGGGTGGATTGATGCCTATTTATGATAGATACATTAGACGCCTTATATACCTTAGATAACTTAGCGCCTTGTGATTTTTAAATGTTTCCAAAAACCAAAGAAGAACTAAAGGGTAAAAGGTTTGAAAGCAAAGAAGATACACTGGCTGCTTATAATTTCGAGGTTTCTGAGGTGTCTAAAAAAGAGTGGTCAGAGGTATTTTCCAATTGGTTCAGACGTATTGTAAAATGTGTACGTACTCAGGGTGAATACTTCGAAAAGGCTACACAAAAAAGGCTACTTGTAATAAAGAATAAATTTTATAATTTTTGAGTAGCTAATTTAAAATAATTCTTTTGGCATGCACCTCGTATAAAAAAGGAAAGGAAAGACTCATAGAGAATCAAAACATTCATCCGCATCGCTGTCAACAGAAAAAGTTGCCAAAGGCTGACAGCATTGCCACGTTGTAGGGTAATGCTGTTTCTTTGGCCAAAAAATAGGCCAGCCCTCTGGTCGCGTGAAGAGTCGATCAACCGCTTGGCAATGTCTCGAAAAACTAAGTGTTTAAATCTCAAACGGCTCGAACATATAACGACCAAGACTGGAATATTTGCGCAGTTGATCTCTTTGATTCATAGATTTTCATACCAGCTGTCCAGTCTAGGAAGGCAAACGAAGAAGCATTATGCCATTATTCCATTAAACAAGTCAACTAGAGTAATTACTATTTTACTGCATCCAGTCATTACCTACTCGGGAACAATTACATCGAAGAGTTATTTTAGTGCCTACCTACACACAAAATTCACATTTTTGACGTTGTGGCATTTATCTTGTTTAATTAGTTGGCTATCGCATTAGGTTACGACCTGTAAGGATAGTTTTAAGGCATTTAAATAAATAAATAAATATAATGGTTCTTATTGTGGATAAAGACTTTTTTACGTTTAAAATAAAATGTGGTATAATAATTAGCTTCACCTATCGCCTTATTTCATAAATTCCCTACCCTGTTCTTTGATTTATTAAAATTTTCAGGGTGACAGCCATTTTTTGCCAAATAAACTATTACAAAAACTTCCGACTCTGGATCACGTAATTCTTCAGGCTATTGATCTCGAACGCTTCACTGAAATCGACTTTTTTGTGTTTGATCTCGGTCGCTTGTAACTTTAAGATATTGTTAAGTTAAGAAATATGTAGTAATAAAAAGAGGCAGACAAAAGATAAGATAGACTGATTGTGTGAAAGATGATATGGCTAGGAAGAAAGTAAATACTGTGAGGATGCTTACATCTCTAATCTATAGAAGAAAAAGGCATACAGCGCCAAGACCAAATAAATTGGAGTACTTCAAGGCAGGAGGGCGATAATTGCCAAGTTTAGAAATGCATCCGATACTGATCCTTCTTTGTTGATAGACAATAGTGTATCACAGTATCGTCTATAAGCCAAAGGTTAATCATTTTTAAACAGTTAATGCTGCGTGTACACTCATCAGTGATAGGATCGTGTATGTACAGCTAATTAATTTTATTATTTTGTATTATGTCTGTCGTTACATGATATTTATAAATGATCGAGATATTTATAGCGTAATGTTGTTGTTTTTCATCGTCTTCATTGAAGCAAATGATTGTCTTTTATGTATAACTGTTTATATTGTACAATTCTATATTTAGTGATTTTTAGGATTTGTCACCTCAAAAGAGAAAAACGGAAACATTATAGGATCACTTTGTTGTCCGTCTGTCTGTCTGTCAAGACCTTTTTCTCAGGAACGCGTGGAGGTATCATGTTTAAATTAATAGCAAATACGTACCTCTGCAGTCCCTTGGAGCACTAAAAAAAATTAAGCTTCTAAGTCAACGCAATAGAAACATACAGCCATTTATGCGACATATTTTGATACTCGCAAATAAAACAAAACCTATAGGGTACTTCCCGTTGATCATGAAAGCAAGGTCTATAGCAAAAGTAAAAGAAATAGTCTGAAAATCGTTACTTTGAAGTCTTATCACATATTTTTTTATGATTATAAACTTACATTTGCAGTCGGAGAATTGACCGTGACGTATATCGATGTACGGGAGAACATGTTTTTCAACTACAATGTTAAGTTTTTTTAGGGATAAATTCATCCCAATTAAGGAACCCTTTATTGTGCGTGGTCTGACACGCAATTGGCCGGTTTTGTTTTTGTAGTTCCGTTTGTTTTTAATGTCTCATAATGTGTCTACCCCTACCGACCTCCTCAATTAAGTCCCTTAGTACTCGTAGATATGTCGAATGTTATTAATAGCTCATTATTTTTAAACACATTCCGTCTGCCTTATTTCTAAAACACGTTTTTGTTTTCTCAGCTAAGGGCTGTTTTTTCAATAGTCAGATAAATTTTATCCGAAAAATAAATATGATAGTTTGACATATTTTCTATACAAAAGCTGTCAAACCGCCACATTAATTCCATATAAAAGTTATCTGACGATTGAAAAAATAGCCCACAATCAAGTACAGGTGTATTTAGTTATTTTATTCGTATACCTTACTTTATTGATGTTATTCATGTATGCTTTGTTACTATTTCTAGAACTCGATAAATTAACAGTAACTTGATAGGCAAGTTACAAGCTTCGGTATCAACAACCAGATTACAAAAACCAGTTAAATCTGCTTGTTTATCGCTAACTAAGTTATGATAATATAATTAATCATATGCTGCTAGGTAAGCATTTTGATTTGCTACGATGACGCATCCATTAGTGATGGTTTGGTTTTATCGCCTTATTATTCAACTAGTTTCTGGCCGCGACTTCGTCCGCGTGAAATTTCTTGTTTCCCCGTCCCTCCCCGTTGCATCGTATCGCCTTCGTTTTCTTTTAGCGTTCTTTCTGACTTTTTTCGTTTTACTCCGCTCCTGAAGGTCGTAGCGTGAATAGTCTATAACCTTCCTCAAGAATTAGGCTATCAAATTTAAAATATTTTTTTTCAATCCCGACGGATAGTTCCAGAGATTAGCACGTTCAAACAAACTCTTCAACTTTATTATCAGTATAGATGACACTGTCTCTTAGTTGATAACTATATCAACAACACGTCCACAATGTAACTTATCGAGAGTACACACATAAGCCCAGCCGATCTATTCTTTAATAGACCGGCGGACTTGAATCTCACCATGAAAACTTGGGTGAAGTGTGCTGTCACTCCATCTGACGTTAGGGATTGACACTATTGCCAGACTACAAACTAGATCGGCAGTTACTGATTTCATGCCTAGAACTTCATCGTCTAATTCGCCAGTTTTATTAATGTAAATAAACTTTTTGCTGATAGTTGTTCGACTCAAATTGAAATAGGTATTTAATTTATTTTATTTTAATTTTTTAATTTATTATAATAGGTATTTGTTGTAAACGATCCTTTTATATTATTTTCTTATACGTCCTTATATTCATTTCATTCACTATTGTGAATGAAATGAATATGAGGACGTATGTACGTAAGGACTGTTAAACGGTCTGCTTTACTATATAAACTGGTTAAACATAATATTTTATGTTTAACCAGTTTATATCGTAAACCAGACCGTTTAATAGACATTAATGATGAGTACCTACCAGCTTTAATTGCCGCAGATTTTCTATACACTGATGATTTTCTATACAGATGGGATACTCCGCAAAATCATTTAAATAAAAAGCGACTCTTGATACGACACAATAAAGTGCAATTCAGGTCGCACAACGCTTATTACCTACAGTTATATTCACCTACAAGTTGCCTCTCTTTCTACCGCATAACTTCCTTCTAACCTTCTGACCGCGGCAGTCCTACTGAATTGGCCCAGTGAGATAGGCCCACCCCGCACTTGTAGCTTCATACCTAAATTGCGGAGTATCCCATCTGTATTAATCTATAGGAAAACCTCAAGTTACTACATTAGTGACACTCATAAGAAAATATTTTTAGTAGGCATTGGACTTTCACGTAGCCACGTTTACCCACGTTAAATGGCTCAAATGTAGACAAAATCAGTGAGAGAACCTTATTATCGTGTTATCACACTAACTGAATTTACTTAACCAAACAAACTCGAACGACCTTCTTTCATTTTAGATTTTTCAGAACAAATATTGTTTCAAGATTATAAGGCTTATTTAACTTCCGATACTCGTAGTTATTAAATGAGTGTTTTAAATGCTTTATTCATAGTTGACTTTCCACGATGACTCATAGGTACGCGACCACAATATGTTTATTATTTTATGATATGTAATAAAAAATATACCGTGTTATGTGCAATGATATAAATATGTCTAGATAGACAGTCAGCTGTGAACTCGCCGAAAAAATAGCGTCTAACTGTTCGCCGCAATTTGCACGCACACTAGAAAAGCACAATAACTCGCGAGTCTAAGACGTCAGCTGTCACTCACACCAGCATAACAAAGTAAGCCGGTTTGTTTTAGTTATTTTGCGTCGCAACACTCTATCTAGATATTATTATACAGGGTGTCCGTTTACGGTGTAGCGAAAATCAAGGATGTGGCACAGACCATCAAACTGAACAACATTTTCCCGGGGACCAACATCGTAAACGTGAAAAAAAAAATCAGTCGTCCCATACATTTGGTCATGTAGGTATTGAAGTTTTGTATGGGACGACAAATTTTTTTTTCATGGTTACGATGTTGGTCCCCGGGAAAAAGTTGTTCAGATTGATGGTCTGTACCACACCCTTAATTTTCGCTACACCGTAAACAGACACCCTGTATATTCAAAGGTTGCTGTTTCTCAAGGTGAAAGAAAACCGTATGAAGAAAATTGGCCGGAATATGCCAACTCGCAGGGAGCCAACTTATCAAGACTCGTTCCTTCTCCTTAAAAGAAGAGTTATTTGTCTTGCAGTGGAACAGCTAGATATAATTTTAGTCAATTATTTTTCTTTGGCTTATTTCTTCAGCTTGTTAAGATCAAGAATTCTCGCAGTCTAGACATTATGTGGCCAAAAATGCTCTGCCTTCTATTTCCCTACAAATAACATGTCCTCGCTTCCGCATGCTTAACAATAGGGATGATGCCTGGGTAAAAAAAAAGAAATTCTATTTAGTCCGTCAGTCAGATAATAAAAAAATATTAGACACGTATTTTTTGCTTTATCATATTAATAAAAAATGACTTAGATAACTCGCATTAAAGTTCGGGAGTGGGGGCTTGCTACGTCACTTCTACGTATAAAATCTACGAAGACGTGACGTCATGGCACATTTTAACTCAATGTATCGCCGTAATCTTTTGATTACGTACAAAAACAAAAAATACGTGTCCAATATATTTTAATAATCTACATGACGGACAAAAAAACATTTTTTAGTCATCATCCCTATTATTTTACATTATAAATGTAGGCGCCGATTACTTTTGACTTAAGAGGATTGTGAAGTGCCGATACGCGGCGCGATTTTTAGAGGCAATTGCCTACATTTCATACAATTATTTACATAAATATTGTTTCGGGCGATAACGTTTTTACTCCCCTAAACCTTTACGAAATGAGACAATTTTAATTTCATTACATTCAGTACACTTTAATCTAGGTCTGTACGTTTTTCATTTTTAGGAATTCAATTTAATTTAATTTAAAAAAATAAAAATGCTCGAGGATGTTTTTATGTCAAAAATATAGATATTTAGATGCCAATAACTTATATCGTATGCAATTTTTCTTTATAATAAAAACGTACGGACCTAGTTTTTCATTATACCAACAACATTTCCAAAAATTATGAAAATTAAACTATGTTTACGGGGAGAAAAACGTTATCTCTTTTTGTATGAAAATTTACAGCTTCACAATCTTAACTGGCAATGAGTAATTTTCACAAATATTGTTGAAACAATGAGTTTTATAATAGTGCCATAGAAATTCCTCCGCACTTGTTATTCATTGATGATTATGAATAACATTTAAAGTAAGGTAGGTCAAAACTATACCTATTATTATTATTAGATTAGTCATGTGTTTTTGCTTAGCAACTGTTAGACAGAGGTTACACGTTCAGTTTGGCATCAGTTCAAACCGTGACTGTGGTCAGAACGACGGGAAACTGATCGTGTACGCGTAGATTGATGGATTTCGATCCGGATTGATGTTTATTTAAATATGTTGTCAATCTGGTCAGATTGACGAAAACTGAACGTGTGTTTACTTGCTATCAGTCTACTGTCAGACAGCGATGGAGTCGCACGCCGAGTATTTTCTTCTTTATTTTCTGGGCTGATTGACTTCCTCATGCTGGTATCTTTTTAGTTAGGTATGGTTTTACCATTTGCAACAAATGAACAAAACAGGCTTTTTCATTCTATAATAATAGGCATGGCCATCTTCTTCTCCTGTCTCTTATCTCATTCAGTAAATTTAAGTGTGTGTAGAATTCTCTTTTCATTAGCGACTTTTTCCACCACTGCTTTCTTTCTTTTACGATTCCTCATAGACAGGGCTATTATAGCAACACGTGCTTTTTAGGTTTCCGTACCTCAAAAGGAAAAACGGAACCCTTATTAGGATCACTCGTGTGTCTGTCTGTCTGTCTGTCACAGTCAATTTGCTCCGAAATTAATGATCCGATTAAGTTGAAATTTGGTACACGTATGTATTTCTGTAACCCAAACACGGATGTAACGTAAGTAAATGAATTTTGAATATGGGGTCAATTTTGGAGGGCAAATAAGAAAAAAAAAAAATTCCAAACTGTTCCGTGTGATATCTCAAATGGCTTACTGTGAGGATCTCAAATTTTAAAGTTATTTAAGAAAGTAGACGAAATGTTATCTCCGAAAGTACTTAGCCTAAAATTTTGAAAAAAAAAATACAGAAAATAGTTCAATACTTACCTATAGATTACAGGAAAATTTATAAGAAGTCTATGGTCATAAAAAATAACAGGGTAAATCTCTCCATATTGTGCGAACAAACTTACATTTGCAGTTGGAATGTATAGGAGAATATGTTTTTCAACTACAATGTAAAGTTTGTTATTGGGATAAATTCATCCCAACTACGGAACAGTTTTTTCTTGTTAAAACCATACCTTATGCGTATTGCGTAGGTATTCGTGTTGTGGCGTAGAAGTTTTCGGTAGGACTGATCGTCAATCTGACTTACCGTGTAATACCGCCCGACAATCCATCAGTCAGCCATCAGTTTATTCGTGATCAATGTCATGGATTGAACTGATGCCAAACTGAGCGTGTAACCTCTGTCTTAGGTTACATTATCTAGCATAACAAAACATCACGCCTGTAATTCCCGAAGGGTTAGGCAGAGATGTGCATATAGTACACCCACACACCTAAACAAAACTAACTGCTGCTCGCGACTTCGTTTACGATCCACAACGAAAAGTAGCCCACGTCCTTCGCCAGGTCTCACCTATATGTATATCAAATTTCACAATGATTGGTTCAATGGTTTAGGCGTGGTAACCGACAGACTAACCGACAGACTTACTTTCGCAGTTATATTAGATAACTAGCTTTAGCCAGCAGCTTCACCTGCGTGGATGTCGGCGATTAACCCACGGAAACGTACTACCGGGATTAAAAGTACCCTAGATGTGTCAATCCAGATATAAACAATGTCTTCTCGCACTAAGTATCCGAGGAGCGACACGCGGATTGATATAATAAACTATCTGAGTTCCAAATTTCATCTAAATCCTATTAGAATCAAATAGTATCATTAATTCATGCCAGCTTACTACTTTTTGTTAGGTTTACTGCTCAGAAATTGTGCGCAACGTGTCGTGTCTTGATTTGATATACCCTTCTATCTCGAATTCATGCAATCCTAGTACTTTTTGTAAGGTTACAGAGGTATTTCTTTCCGACGCGATGTTTCCATTTTTTTTTCATCCCTTATTTCACTCTCTTAGGGGTGGAATTTCAAAAAATCCTGCCTTATTTCTTCTCTACATTATAAAGAGAACTTCTGTGCAAAATTTCAGCTTTCTAGGTTCAAGGGTTTGGGCTGCGCGTTGATGAGTCAGTCCGTAAGTCAGTCAGTCATGACTTTAATTTTAATTTATATAGATACCTAATGAAAGATTAGCATGGATGAATGGATATTATGGTTCGTCTGCCTTTGTTTTAACAAGACATTCGTTCATTTCCGATCATTTCAGTTTGTTTTTCCCAATCGAGCTTCAATTTCCCATAGCCAAACGATTGGCAATACTTACAAAGAGAAAATTCCGAACAACGATCTCATTTTGCTTGGTTTAAAATGAAACGATTTCCGCTATAGTAAAAAGTGATCAAGGAAAATTAAACCGAAATAACTAAAGTGCACAGTGTGTGAAATGAAAAGTTTGATTGAAGGAAATAAACGTAGATATCCACTAAACGATAACGATATTACGTTCACTAAATTCTCTCATCCTGTATGTATAAACATTTAAACTGATCTCGATAGTTCTAGTAATCCGATGTCGATCCAGGAGATAGCTTACCTTTTGTCTAAACTATAATTTATAACGAATTTAGTCTAGTATACAGATCGCTGCAGATTGATCTATGCACTACTGTAAAGACTTGAACAACACAATTCCACTAATAAAAGATTGCAGGTAAAGCAATTAGGTATTATATTTTAAATCAAATACATATGCGTACTTCTTAAACCGAACCTCTCTTCATTCTGACTTACTCCTAAAACCAACTAGGACTATACTTTTTTATTCAAAAAGGAGTTCGATATTTGCTTGAGCGATAGAATGTCAGACAGTAAAATAAGGTTGCCCATTGCATGAAACCTTTACAGTAATTACTTTACTGCCCAAGTGCCACCGGAACCTACTTGTTGGCCGCTACGTCGTCAGCTTACCAGCAAAAGCCCTGACGAGCGGCCCCTCCTTGGGTTCCTCTTCGCTTCACCGTGGGTGACCAAGCCACGGCTACTGAGGCCCCCTGCCTCGACATTGCGGGAACCCACCTGAGGGGGAATGTTATCTACAGTACCTATACAGTTTTTAAGACTGTGTATCCAACAGGCTACCATTACCATTATCAAGCTTGCAATCGCTAGGTACATTTTCACTTCAAGCTTTATAAACTTCTTTAACAACCTGAGATGTCTGTGCTCCGGCTGCTAATATTTAGGGCATGCTTCAGACGAACAGACCCTCAAATACCTTCTCCCGCTCTGGGTGGAGCGGGAGGGCGTGTCAGACTTCTACTGACTAAAACCCACCCGTGTTCCTTCAGTTGCCTGTGCCAGGGCCACGGTAACTCTTTCGAACAACCCGCAACCCTGGCGGGACAACAGGTAACCTGCACCCTAATTGTGTAACACACTGTCAATCGGAATCTGAATCATTATGAAGCAAATTGCTAATTCATTGCTTCATATGTATGTACGAAAACTTTGTCTGCTCGACACCGTAAATAACGCAATGAATGTTGTTGAACTGTCAAAATGAAACCGATTGCGATTGATAGTGTGTTACGCAATTAGGGCGCTGACCTTCCTATTTGGAAAATGAACAAGATGATGATGATGTTTTTGATGATTATAGGCTCTACTCCTATGGTATATGACACTAATTGGATAAAAATGATGTAGGTAGGACTAAAGAACGGTAGTCTCGTAAGCATAGGTGTTTTTAAAACGTAGTAGATACAGTGATGTTATGTCTATGACAATAATTAGGTAGGTAAACCCATGTCACGGTTTTATTATACTTACCTACAGTATTAACAGGATATAAACTTTTAATGCGCATTTAAAATTTTTATATTAAAAACATTTGTTTTATTGGTTCTCATAAAGCTGGAACACATTTTGTAATTTTGTTATCTTTTAATTTTTAGCAAATATTTCTAATGGCCCCTTGTTTCCTAGCATTCTGGGCCTTAGCACATCTCCGCCGCGACACCATAGTAGCGAAACCGCAGTAGTTCAATTCAATTGACTTGCATGATATTCCGCTACTCGAGTAGCGGAATATCAGCGGAACATCATGCGGTTTCGCGGTTTCGCTGTTTCGCGGCGGAGATATACGAATGGCTTGTCATTGTATACGTAAATTCATTTAAATAAAGAAGGAAGCCCTTTTTATAGCCAGAGACCGCTTCATGTGAAATGAAGGCAGTCAATTATTATTTGACACCGTAACACCGAAATCCTGTACTATTAATGAGCAATATTTGTATAGGTATATATTTGTAATCACGTTCTCAATAACGACTTTAACGATTTCGATGAAAGTTGCAACTTTCATCGAAATCGTTAAAGGGGGGGGGGGGTTACGAAAAATCGACCTAGATAGTTCTCATTTCTGGGGAAAAAAATCTTTTTCTCTATTTTCACCCGAGCAGATCTCGGTCGTAATAATAATGACAGTTACCTTTTTTCTCTCTATTTCTTTATTTTTTATTGCCAAAATGGTCGAAAAAGTCGAGCCTCCTGTCAGTTTGGTAATTCATTTTCAAAGCAAGCAACAAATATGGCGCTCGTTACTGTTGTTTCTGACGAGGACTATTATAAGTAAGATAGGCACATACTGCAGGTATTTTCTATTTACTCTAATATTTACAATTTATTAAGAAGTTCCCTTGAAACAATGAATGGTGTGATACCTGTCAAGCTATTGAGATAAAAACTGCCGTAGTATGACTCTTGTTTATTTTTGTACAGTGCGCTACTATCGCAAAGTTTTTGTTTATTTATGACGTAGTATAGAGAGGCTGCTGTAGCGAACTAGAGATAAAGAAAACATGTGCAATGTAGGATTTTTCCTACTTACACATCATATCCGGAGGAAATTGACATTAAAGTAAATCAGTTTGCAAATATTTATAATAATAATAATAATAATAATGAAATGACCCCACCGCTGTATCTCTACGTTGACGTCGTGGTGGGGCTTGCGCGCTTCAAACTTTAGGTCTGTGCCGGTAGAGTTTACTTTGCCGGAACGGGTCTAGGATGAGGAGCCAGACCAAGAGAGATACAGAAACCCGCAGGGCAACATGTGGCGAGCTGTTGGGCAGTAGCGACCCCATGGACCCCCTATCTCCCGAGAGAAATCTTGTCCTCATCTCTAGCTTGCCTTTATTGGCCGGCTGGAGTGAACACTGACGAGGAACAGAGCTCCCACCTCTTTCTTGCCTTTATTGGCCGGATTGAGTGGAGATTCGCAAGAGCAAACGTGCTCGGAGGAAGGAAGTATTCCAGTAAGGTGCTGGTAGGGATCTTGACCGTACTTCCGGGATTGTCCTGATAGCCGTGGAATACCTCTCCACTCCTCAAGCATCTCAGGAAGTGTTGCCCCCTTGTCGCTATGTGCTAGCGGCCGTTTCCGGGGGCCCATTATTGAGTGTGCAAGTCACCCCCTGCCATTTTATCCGTGTATAATATATAACATTGGTCAGGCAGGGGACATAGTTCTTCCATAGTTCAAGTTACCCGATCCACTTTAGCTACCCAGACCCATAGCCCAATATATTTTGTTTCCACAGACAACAATAGTCCTGCACCAACCGGGGGGGTTGTCCTTGGGTGCACTTGCATAGTGCATACAGGGATAATCGTCGGTTGGTGCCTCCTTATCATTTAAAATTATTTAAGGGGCCTCTGCGAGTTGGCTTCGGCTCCTTGTACGCCTTCCAAAGGTCCGGGTCCCGAGAAATGTAAAAGAATAATAATGATAATCGATGTCACTATCCCGCATGACGAGAACCTCGTGAAGGCTGAGACGGAGAAACAATTGAAGTATCTCGACTTAGCCCACGAGGTTGACGCTATGTGGAATGTGGACTCGGCAATCATTGTGCCGATAGTCGTTACGGTCAATGGCCTTATTGCTAAGAGCCTCGACCAACATCTCAAGAGGCTCTCGTTGGGTGGCTGGGTGAAGGGCCTGATTCAGAAGGCAGTCCTCCTTGATACGGCGCGTATTGTGAGGAGGTTCCTGTCTCTGGGGCCCTAACCACCGGTAGCTTGGACCCTGCTCCCGCTACCGGCGGATCACTATTTTTTTATATTTTTAAATGTTTTTTTTTTATCTGTTTTATTAAAATATTTAAAAATGTAATAAAATAAGTTTAAAAAATAAATAAAGGAGATAATAATAATATCTTAAGACATTGTTCACACATGGTCATCTGATCCCAAACTAAGCAGAGCTTGTACTATGGAAACGAGATAACTCATAACACTACTTTTTTTTTGTAAATACATACTTATATAGATATAATTACACCCAGACCTCAGGACAAACATAAATGTTCATGCACACAAATTTTTGTCCTGGATGGGAATCGAACCTACGACCAGCGGCATGACAGGTGGTATCTTAACCAACCACGCCATCTGGCCTGAAAAAACAAAAGTAAACTGAAAGTAAAGTAAACGCAGAGCTAATAGGCTCAGTGGTGACGTAAAAGTGGTGGATGCCAAGCTTCACTCATCGCCGCAAGGTTGCCTGCTTGTCGGTCTTCCATAGACTGTACTTCGGTGAGTGTACTCAGGAACCCCACAACCTCATTCCACCGGCCCCCTTCTACCATCGAAGATCTAGACGCACTGCAAGTTACCATCCATACCTAGTTGCCATTCCACCAATTCGCACTAAGCTCTTCCAAACATCCTTCATAATGCGCACGGCAAAAGAGTGGAACTTACTACCTGCGTAAGCTCACTCCATCGTAGACTTTGTCTTGTCACCTCTGGCCTAGACTAAAGTCAAGAGCAAACCCATTACAAATACAAAAAATAAAAACTCTGAAACAATAATAAATAACACTTTTTCAAAAGCGATGCGATACCAAGTATCGTTATTTTTTGAAGTCATCGCTTTTCAAGGAAATTAAACTATAAGTAACTATACATTTTCAATTTTCTTTTGGTGATTCAATACAAATTTATTACGAACTTTTTCCATATATTGCTATAAAAAAAATGAATAACATTGGTCTTGAAGTTGTTTAAGATAATAAATGCCTGCAGTTCAAAGTACAGTTTTCTTTTTCATAATTTATTTAGGTCGAAGTTCAAAAACGTTTTTTAACAGCGATATGTTTAAAACAAAATGGAAAAGTCCCAATAAAAAAAACAAAAAAGAACTACCAGCTTAAGGTAGATTTTTTATTAACGCTTTGAAGGACTATACGGCTATGTCAGTAATAGCAATAAAACATTTATTGTGTCTCTTTTTTGTCCTTCAAAGCGTTCATAACTATAGTGACCTTTCTGAAGTTTCAGAGCCAGAGTGCGTACGTACTTTACCTAAATACTTGAGTCATAAAACCAGGTTTTTTATACTTGGTCATTAACTAAACGTTGTCGAAATTAAGTTTCGAACTCTTGTTTTTATGAGAACTTGGAATTGTCGCCGGTTTCGTTGAGCAAGGACTAATCTAAACTAATTATAAACTAGCAGACAAAAAAACGAAGAGAGAAAGAGAGGAGAGTTATTTATGTCATGTTTTGCAGTTTTAGTTTAACTTAGAAACAAGAGATTGAAGACAATGAGAGCTTTTTATACTCTAATTTTCTTCTAAGTATCACTAAAGTGTCTTGTTTCTCATGGAGAAAAATCTGGAATTTTCACACATATTTAGGCATCAACTGCTTAATCTAAAAGTATAACAATATTACCTAATGTGTGAGCATTTAGTAGTTAGATGTAATTTTTAATAATTGTAGGTTTTATTTATTTATTTATAAATTAACCACTTTAATGTTCACCACATAAAACAATAATTAAAAACATATTTAAAACATGCTGTATAGCTATCAGTTTTAGAAGACAGCTAGTCCCCTTAGTATTGGTATTATTACAATTTATTGACTACCATGTTTTTAATAGAATAATATTATGTTTCAATTGTACGTAATTGCGATGGGTTACAGCATTAATGAATAATATTTTAATTATTAATAATTGTTATCACATCTTACATAACGTCGTCCTTTGGTGTAATGCCAGTTTTTGTTCTATAAAAATTACCGTAACGAAGCAAAACATAATAAATCGTAATTAAATTCAGGTAATAAATAATTAAATAAATAATCCAGCTAAGATGTATAGAAAACGGATGAATTTAAATGTTACAATAATTAAGGTAACGTAAAATTATGTTCTGCAATACTGAATACAATGGAAAATGATTACCGATTCAGAAATTACAGTGTCAAATCAGGAGAAACTGTAATAAATACACTAATTACATTCATTTCTTTGATATTATCTTGTAATCGTAGATAATCGCTTCATTAACCTTAATGTCATTACTTATGAATGGGAACACTTGACATCTAATTAAAGATTCTATTGTTTCCATTCAACATTTAGAAACAATATTGTTTTTTTTTTGTCATTTATTGTATATAAATCAGTGAACGGTTTCATTAGGAGTGCAATATTGACAAGAAGTAAGTAATTAAAGTGAATTATGATGGCGACAAAGACAATCAATGAAATGTCTATGAATCCTTGAGATGTCAACAGACTGGTACTGGGCCTATTTAAAAAATAAGTAACTTTGCATGTGACGAGCATAACGTACTCCCGATGTGCAAAATGTCAATAGTAGGTAGATAAAAGAGAAAATTCTAAATTCAAATTCATCATCACCATCATCATTTCAGTCGAGAGACGTCCACTGCTGGACATGGGCCTCTCTCATAGTAATATAACTTCTTTCTTATATCTATGGTCTCCCCCAAGTATCGCCAGTTCTATGCTTCTCGCATCCAGCGAAATCCTGCGGCCTGGCACCTTCTGGGAGGCCTTCCAAAGCTACGTCTTCCGGTACGCGGTCGCCACTCCAGAACTATTCGGCCCCATCGGCCATCTGTTCTGCGAGAAATAGAATAGAATAGAATACTTTTATTTCAGACAGAGTCCATAGGGTTAGTAACAATTTGACTTAACATCTATTGTTAGTAGGTACAGACACAGAACATAAATAAAATTAAAATGCAGCGTGGAGCTGCGTCCACCTCCGCAACATCGGGGAATCCTACCGATCGGTGAACACACTGAGAATACTGTTGGTGCTGCCGCGAACACACGACACCATGATGATGGCGGCAAAACCATCATTGTCAATGCCAGTTAAGTTTGGCAGTCCTTCAGACTGTGTCGGTTACGTAGGATACCCAACCTATGGATCTCTTCATTTCTGATTCGATCACGTAGGGAAACTCCAAGCATAGACACAGGTCTATGGTAAATCACCAAACAGAGTTTCACGTTTGGAGGGATCATTTTGAGCGGAGCTTAGGTCGTATCTGCTGACTTCCGGGGGAGAAACTGGCGCTTCCGTCTAGAGTACGATACAGTCGATGTCTCTGAATAAATAGATTCGATAACCTGTGTCAACGGTGACAACAGAATATACAAAAGTTCAAAACAACAAGTCGGAGAGCCCTCGGTGTCAATACATTGCCCTTTGGGTGAAATTCAGCCTTCTAATGAGGCCCATTTTAAATAATATATTATGATCATTCTATCTTCTGTGAGTATTTTGGAAAACACATAACCGTTGATTCAACACATCTCCACAATTATAGTTACCTAGTAACACACGTGATGATCTGTGATTAACACATTTGCATTTATTGCTTTCGATTGACGATTGCTAAGTACTATTTACCTATGTACATATATACTTAAGCAATAAGAGGGGGCATTGCTAAAGCGAACATAATTAATAATGCAATTTATTATGTATATTTGCATTAAGTATGAAAAGGAAGAATTTGAGAAAATTTTCCTACATTTTATCACAGAGCATGTTAAGTGTAACGTTGTGTATTAATATTTATAATGGAAAATAAGGAAATTAATTATTGAAGCGTGAATCTGAAGTCACCCCAGGCTGTCAGTCGGATGAATACCCCCTCCCCCCATATCTCACAAGGTATGGAAGGTAAATGGCTAGAAGGGGGGTGAATACTGAGATGATGGAAGATGTAGAACGTAAAGGCGGGACCCTTTTCTTTCTCGACTCTAGTAGAACAATTTATATTAAAGCTTCATGGAAATTGTTCTAACAGAATTGCGAAGCACTGTCACGTCGCGCCTGTCTGCGGGAGCCTTAAGTCGACTAAGTCGCAGTTAGCTATTTCAGGATACGAGGGCTTGCCTAATTTGTAAAAAAATCTGAAAATTATTTCTAGTTATTATACATCCCTTATTTCACAAAAAAAAAATCAGTCAGAAACAAGCATTGTTCAGCAATGAACATCAATATAGTTTATAGTTTGTTTCTATGTTTATGGTAGTGTTGTTCTGTTGTTGTTATTTTCTAGGGCGATTCCATAGACAATGACGTTGTATTCAAGGCCCAAAAGCGATGTATTCGCGCGATGTTCAATTTAAAACTGACGGATAACTGCAGACGATACCGTTTCTGTATAACTTTGAAACGGCTATGTTTGTTAAATTTAATTCTGACTAGTTCCAACGACTTTCTGATACGTACCTTAACTCGTAATAGACGTGACAAGAGCAAATTACGCTGGCATACAGCAAAAACTGCGCTCATGAGGAAAAGTATTTTCTGTATGGCCCCCTACCATTTACAATAAAATACCAAATGAGTACAAAGATTTAAATATGAATATGTTAAAAAAAAAGATGCGAAATTTATTAACAGAGAAATGTTATTTATTATCAGACAAATGACTTGTCGAATGATACTTTTTGATTGTTTAATATAGTTTGGGACTAAATAATTTTAATTAATTTCGTTATAATTTAATTTTGATAACTGAAAGTTTATAATCTTGCTATTGTTTGACATTCTACTCCGACATTGTATTTTGTATTTCAAATTGTACGCCATAGTTGGCAAAACATGTACGTATGTACATTTTTATAATCTACGTAAATACCCTGCATGCCTGACTAGTCGGTATGTAAACGAATGTTTTTTGACAAATAAATTATCTCTCTCTCTCTCTATCTATCTATCTCTCTCTCTCTCTCTCTCTCTCTCTCCCTCTCTCTCTCTCTCTCTCTCTCTCTCTCTCTCTCTCTCTCTCTCTCTCCTCTCTCTCTCTCTCTCTCCCTCTTATGTTCTACAGAAAACAACTAGGTAACTACCTACCAACACAACAGACTCTAGTTTGTTGATCAACTAAGACGTAGGTACTTACCTACATCGTAACGGTTCCGCATTTGACATCCTTTATTAAGTTATCGTTAAATGACATTAAGTTCGAATATCATTTTTGAGGTCATCTAATCTATGAACTGTGACTCCTGATAACCTCTGTGGAATGATTTCCGAATATTATTAGGTCAATAATCTGCGTAGGCAGACATATTATCGTACTATGGACAATTTTGTACTACAGTCACAAAGATCTATACCTACATGAACCAGCAAAGCTATTCACAGCCATTCGACTGGCTGTTGTATCGAAAATGACACGTTTTCAATAATTGATTTGCGGTCGTCTATTTGATTTAAACTAAAAATAAAATCGGGTTTAGGATTTCTCAACAGCCAGAGGTCTTCTATGATAACATTGATTGATGATCGAATCGGCACAGAAGCGTTTGACGGTTGTCGATGAATACATCCTATACCACGTGCAAATTCGATAGGTACATGATTTTGTATGCAGGATAAATCGGACTGCGGAAATTGAGTAAAATAATATTTCATTGTTAATGCTTAGACCCCGGACGCAATTCATATTTCCATACATTCACATCCGTAATGGTAATAAAACGGGATATTACCATGTCAATAATTATTTTTATATTCATGTAGGTCCATTATAATTGCCATTTATTATTATTAGGAGACTAAGAATAGATCGTGTTTTAAATGAGCTTTAAGATCACGTTTGTGTTAATCATCTAGGTTAGTACTTAGGTCATAACGGGATAATTTATGGATTGTTTAGCGCAACCAATAACTTGCTGACTATATCTTGTTTGACTTATTCAATCAATCAATCTGCCTAGCCTTTTCCCAACTATATTGGGGTCGGCTTCCAGTCTAACCGGATGCAGCTGAATACCAGTATTTCACATGGAGCGACTGCCTATCTGACCTCCACAACCCAGTTACTGGGTAATACGATACCCCTTGGTAAGACTGGTTGTCAGACTTTCGGGCTTCTGACGACCCGTAACGACTGTTAAAGATCCACGAATGACAGCCGGGACCAACGGCTTAACGTGCTTTCCGAGGCACGGAGGAATCTCGGTACGAAAAGATGGTCACCCATCCACATACCAACCCCGGCAAGCGTAGCATAACCTGATGGATCGACCCGTGCGGCTGTTATTACTTAGCCACTTTTCAATATAACATAATATATGTTGTACTCGTACTCTTCTGCAAGTCCCCATGCACGACTTGATGAAGGCTGAAGGTATGAAAATATGGCAATTATTAAAAATACGGTATCGAATCGACATATTGCAATTAATTAAACTACAAGTAATACTCGTCCACAGAAGTATAGGAAAATTAAATATCAAATTAAAAACCGTAAATTAAAAAAGTTAATTTGTGCAAATAAAATAAATTCAGTAAAAGTAATCACTCTGTTTAGACAACCAAGCTGGCCACCTGCGGTGCACCAATAGTGCCCAATCCATTGTTCGCCGAACATGGTTTTTTTTTTTGTTTACAGATTCAAGTTCATTGACTCATTGACCTAGTGATCCAGTTCTACAAAATGTTCAAATTTGTTGAAAATTAAAACTTTTTGACCTAATTACTGGACCGATTTCGTGGATTTTTTTTTTTTTTTGTATATCGTTAGCGAAGGCGAAAACAAGTATGTGGTTTAATTTATTGCATGTATGTGGGTTCCGAGGAATGTATGAATCAGAACGTATCTTCCTAAGAAAATGTACCTCAATTAATCTGCCTAGCCTTTTCCCAACTATGTTGGGGTCGGCTTCCAGTCTAACCGGATGCAGCTGAATACCAGTATTTTACATGGAGCGACTGCCTATCTGATCTCTACTACCCAGTTACTGGGTTATCTTGGTAAGACTGGTTGTCAGACTTTCGGGTTTCTGACGACCCGTAACGACTGCCCAAAATCCACGAATGACAGCCGGGACCATCGGCTTAACGTGCTTTCCGAGGCACGGAGGAGTCTTGGTATGTAAAAATGGTCACCCATCTACGGACCAACCCCGGCAAGCGTAGCTTAACCCGATGGATCGACCCGTGCGACTGTTATTACTTAACCACGAGCCTAAGAACTAAGAACATGTACCTATTGGGTACTTAACCACCAAAGAGTTCAGCAATGGGTCTTACTTAGGTAGTAGACACCTTATTAGTGTATTTATCTGTGAACGAATTAACTGATTTATTACCGTCGGTATTTTATTGTCCAACATCATGATTGACGGTTACACCGTCTGTAAATCCAGTCAAAAGCAAACGTAACCATTTTTTTTAAATATCGCAGCTTTATGCTGAGATAGGAGCCTATTTGGCCTCGCACAGATTTTTTTTTTTTAATTTGTTAATTTTGTACTTCTTTTGTTTTATAATATTAATTTTGTTAGTTTCCTAATGCTCCTTTTTACTGTTTATATTTCCTGTGCGTGTTCCATATAAAATATTTTTCTTTCTTTCTTTCTTTCTTTAAAAAAAATCATAGTTTCTAGTACTAATACCAATGTCATGGGAACTAAGATCCAAATTTCTTACAACTAGAAGTGGGTACTTGCCCTGAAAGTGGAACCTATAACTTTCGTCTCAGAACCACTTCTAAATCCACGTGGAAAGGTACCTAACCACAATCCCGTACAGTGGGGCTACCGCGACGGTACGGCAGCAGGGTGTGGATGTAGAGCAGTATCGCAAACTATGTTCAACCTCTTATCCTGCCTTCTGTACCCCAAAAAATGCAGCCAAAGTTTCAATGTTGTACCGCGTCGACACGAAGAAGAAACCTGTAACCTTATGTTTTTCTTTTCCAGGCAAAACAAGCTCTCTAATAAGCATATCAGAGGCCCTGGTGCCTGTGATCTACTCGCCAGTCTACAGCAAGGTGTACCTCACTACTCTGTCCACCATGCCTGGCGCCTTCTACCTCATCAGCGCCGCGCTCGCCGTTCCTGCCATAGCCATATTAATGTAAGGATTTTAACTCTGTTATAGTTGAAATAGTTTCAGGATTTACTAATTCTTGGGTTGGCCAAGTAGCAATTACCAATGTAATGATATTATGCAGGTAGCCTAGGTATCTAGAAGGAAGATAACTACTGGCATTAGGGGATCCCCCTTGATGCAGATGCCTCAGGGGGGATACCAGGAACAAATCAAATACCATTTTTGATTTATGACTTTCGATTATATTTATTAACTTGTCAGCTAGATTTTTCCTATTTACTGATTGTCTCGTAACGTAATCTAACCATCAACTTCAACTCACGAAGGTTGCATGCTAGGTCAGCACGTCAGGTTACAGCCTCTACAGTACCTACTTACCAACTGATGCAAGTAAGTTAATCTTAGGAACTCCTGACTGACGTAGGCCAGTGAGGAGATCAATGCTCGTATTTTTTTTTTCTATTAAAAGATACCTTTGCTACTGAGCAAAGGTCTCTTCTGGGACATGGAATATTTATATTACAATCCGCCTGAACAGTTCAAAACGGGTCGACCTATGTTACAAATACATATCTTTTTTTTAGATGGGAAATCGTCAAATAACTTTTCCCGCTCTGGGTGGAGCGGGAGGGCGTGTCAGACTTCTACTGACTAAAACCCACCCGTGTTCCTTCAGTTGCCTGTGCCAGGGCCACGGTAACTCTTTCGAACAACCCGCAACCCTGGCGGGACAAATACATACCTGTCTTCATTTAATTGGTATATTTTTCAAGAGATTTAGTCTGCAGTTTACATACTAATGTAATCTTATAATAATCTAATATAATCTTTAATTAATTGAAAATCTTTTACAGTCGTCCGCAGGCGGCAATCTGCTTTTGGACGATAAAAAGTCAAACCAAAAGTTCAATCTCCAAGTTTTTTTCTCCTTAATGTGTTTTTCATGTCCTTCATACAACTGCCTCGCCAAAGAAGTCATTAACCTCTCGTTGAGCACCATTTAGACAAGGAGATACCCGTAGACAGCTCATTTATCAAAATTACTCTAGGAGCTAAGGGCTTGGCTTTATTGCGATATCTTATTCAAGCAACGCTTTAAAGCGTTCTTTCCTAGCTTCTTTTTTCTATGACGAAACTATTTGAGGAAACTCAAATAGTTACATCCTCTATAATAGCAAATTAAATATCGTCATTGGCTAAATATCTGATAACAGTCCGCCTAAATCTCTGCCTAACCCTTCGAGGTAGGCATGGACATACATTTAACATTCGAAAACACAGATTTTTTGACAAGAAACAAATGCATAGCTACACGTCTCGTCTACGCAACCGCTGCGACATTTCAACAGCTCAACAAAAAGCGACCTTGTGGTCAGCTCGAGAGTTCGCCCTTACTATAATTTTGTCATCTGCGACCAAAGAACGATTTCTAATCACTGTACAACTGTAGTAGCCTTGAAACGTTATCTATTTTCTATTTCTGTACCTTTTAATTGACCTTAAAAGCCCTACAAAATTTCACAGTAATTTTCAACAGACTGTTTTTGTTACTTATAGAATTTTTAAAGAACCTTGAACTGTACCTTTATTGATCTTGTTAGACAATATTAGAATATAGGTATATACTATGATGGGTAAAATCTCGTAAACTAATTCAAGTATTTACGTTTAATATGAACCCCAGTGACCAATATAATAATATATAATAATATCCTGGGACATTTCACACACGGTCATCTAATCCCAAACTAAGCAGAGCTTGTACTATGGAAACCAGATAACTGATATACTACATATACTATTTTTTTGTTTGTAAATACATACTTATATAGATAATTACACCCAGACTCAGGACAAACAGACATGTTCATGCACACAAATGTTTGTCCTGGGTGGGAATCGAACCCACGACCTGCGACATGATAGGCGGTATCTTAACCAACCACGCCAGCTGGCCTGTCAATGTACCGTAAAATAAAAGTAATGGTAGAATTGAATGGTAATAACACTTTTTATTATTCTCAATTTAGAAATGTTTAACGACGATTGTAAAGGTTACGCATTTTCTTTTTTTATCAATTATATTAAATTGCGGTGCTATTTTATCACTGAATAGATTATTTTTAGTATAAATTGTCTTAAACAAGTCGTGTTGACATAAAAGGTTAACGTAAATCACCATCGCTTTCTGATAGCACTGAATTGGTTCTACGAATTGGTATAATCAAAAGGGTCAACGGTTTTAAAAAGGATTAGTTATTTTTTGCCCGAGCATCCTACATATAAGAAAGAAAAAGAAAACGAAAGAAAAATGGGTTTATTTGTCACAGAAACACACGCATACAATAATATATTAGGTAAGGTACTTAGCATAGGTATTCTCTTTTCCATCGAAACAGTTTTAAAACCCACAAAGAACTTTTTATGCAAAAATATTATTGTTAATGTAAATAGCACACAATTGTATGATAAATTACTGACGATAAAGTTGGCACAGAAAGTCTTAGGTTATCGTTCAAATTACCGTCCAGTTAGAATCGTTGACAGTTGAACGATAAAACAAAGCGCATACCTACTTACTAAATAAAGTGATAATAGATAAAAAACCCTTGATCCTGAGAATAGAATTCAAGAATCTGTATTTAAGAATTCAAGTATCTTCTTAAGGGGTCATTGTACTCATCATTATGAACAACTTTTACAATGGGACTGAACCTGAAATCGCGAAAATAAAATCAGCTGTTCCCTACATTTATGTCCGCATAACTCGTCAAAATGTACGGAACAGCGTTTTTTTTTTCGCAAATTCAGGTTTGGTCCCATAGTAAAAGTTGTTCATAATGATGAGTACAATAAGGGGTCATTGAGAGGATAAGGGTGATTAAAATTACATCCTGTATACTAATGTAATAAAGAAGAAGTTTGTTTGTATGTTTGAACGCGCTAATCTCTGGAACTCCGAGCCGGATATTAAAAAATCTGTTTGCATTTGATAGTCTTATTCTTGAGGAAGGCTATAAGCTATTTAAAATCATGCTAAGTTCCATAGGAGCCGAGCAGAAAGAACAAAGTCAGACTGAACGTTACGCGAAAACGAAGTAGAAACGCGGACGGGCGATGCGATGCGAATGCGACGAGGTGAGTCAAGGGAACAAGAAATTTCACGCGGGTGAAGTCTTGGGAAGACGCTAGTACTTATTATTAGTACTAGCGTCTTCCCAAGACTTTGCCCGCGTGAAATTTCTTGTTCTGAAGAGAGCTGAAGAGTTCGTTCGCTTGTTTGTTTGATCGCGCTAATTTCTGGAACATTGGAACAGGATTTGAAAAAATATTTTTGCATTTGATAGCCCAATTCTTGGGAAAGGCTATCTGCGATTTATTTAACATCTCGCTTAGGACCCTTAGGAGCCGAACAAAATAAAAAAGTCAGAAAGAACGCTAAGCAAAAACGGAGTAACAGCGCGGCCGATGCGATGCGACGAGCGGGGTGGGTCAGGGGAACAATAAATTTCACGCGGACGAAGTTGCGGGCAGAAGCCAGTTTTAATATAAAATAGGGATGATGACTAAAAAATGTATTTTGTCCGTCATGTAGATTAATAAAATATATTGGACACGTATTTTTTCTTTTTCTACGTAATCAAAAAAAATACGGCGATACATTGAGTTAAAATGTAGCATGACGTCACGTCTTCGTAGATTTTATACGTAAAAGTGACGTAGCAAGCCCCCACTCCCGAACTTTAATGCGAGTTATCTAAGTCATTTTTTATTAATATGATAAAGCAAAAAATACGTGTCTAATATTTTTGTATTATCTGACTGACGGACTAAATAGAATTTCCTTTTTTTTACCCAGGCATCATCCCTACCGCCCATGGTTCGGACCTAGGCGCATGTGCGTGTAAAGGCAGGTAGTTAGTTTTCTCATAGGTACACATACGTTTGGGCCGAGCAGATATTAATAGAAGAATATGGGATAGTTGATAATTCGCGATAACGATGTTGGTCCCATGAAGAAAGTTGTTCAGTTTGATGGTCTGTACCAAACCCTTCGACATGCTGTATACTCGGTACTCCAGACATCCCAAATCCTGCTGGCTCTCTTACTCTATCAGATTCGAACTGATGACTGGTTCTTTGCATGGTACATACCTACACCTGAAACCCTCATAAAAAGCCGGCCAAGAGCGAGTCGGAAAGTGTGCTATTTAGAGACATCGCTTTATTTTTCCTGTAATCTTTATATAAACTTCTATCACATAGAATAATTTCTGATTTTTTTTCTATGCAAACTTCGGAGATAAGGGGTAACGGTATTTTTTTACATAATTCATCAAAAGTCGAAAACTATTCGCCCTAAAAAACGAAAAACTTTTTTTGAAAATGTGCAAACAGCGCTCTTTCATATGATACCCCATATTGAATTTTTAAGACCCCTTTCAGTCCCTGTTGCAAAAAAAAAATATCTGTATTTTTATTTCTTTCTTATTTGCAAAATAGTTGGGCAAACGTCATCTAAAACTATTCCAAAAATCAAGTTGATAGCATTAGTAGTTCTTGAGATATCCAGCTGTGACAGACAGACGGACTGAGTCGCACCATAAGGGTTCCTTTTTACCATTTTAGTACGGAACTCTAAAATATCTTATATTTGCCGCAATTATTGGGTGGGTTTGCTTGCAGACATAACGTATTAATAATTGCAGTATGCTGTAACACGTAGGTAATATTAAAAATCATAGCACGTGCCGTGTGACGTTCTGCAGTTTCTGCCTACCCACAAGCGAAGAAGGCGCGAGCCTAAGTAGGTACTGTAGAGGTTTCATTCAAGGGCCAGGGTCTATTTAGATCAGGCTGGCTATATCTTTGACATTCGAACGATCACTTTTTATAAAAGTTACGTATATTGATTATGTTGTCTAGGTACTATACACAAGAGGTCCTGGTTGATACCGATTTTATTCCATAATCTATCACGTTTTACGACCAATTTGATAATGGAAAATCGATGTAATTTTTAGAGGTACCTCAAAAGGAAAAACGGAACCCTTATAGGATCACTTGTGTGTCTGTCTGTCTGTTTGTCCGTCTGTCACAGCCAATTTGCTCCGAATCTAATGGACCGATTACGTTAAAATATGTACACTTGTGTACTCCTGTGACCCAAACACGAACATGTAGCGTAAATAAATAAATTTTGAATATGGGGGTCAATTTGGGGGGCAAATAAGAAAATTAAAAAAAAAAGCTTTGCATGCTGTACCGTGTTACATATCAAATGAAAGGGCTTACTGTGAGGGTTTCAAATATAATATATTTGATTTATAGATAGAAGATCTGAGATCTTCTATCTACCTACAACATATTTTACAAGAGGAACATAAAACTAATTTATTAATTTTTCGTGGAGAATTTTGGTAAACCAAAAATTGGTTGGTTAGTTTTTATGTATTTTATGAAATCATAATTAAATCCAGTTAGTATTGTGTTGTTTTTATTTTAATAGTAAATAGGAGTTGGCGTTATAAAATTTTTTTGCGCAAAAATACTAGTTAGGAGGTATCAGAAGTTCACGGTCGATTTGTTTTATAATTTTAAAATAAATCATTTTTAAGTTATTTAAGGAAATGGACGAAAATTGACCATTCTCCCCCTTATCTCCGAAAGTACTGAGCCTACAATTTTGAAAAAAATAAAGAAAATAGTTCAATACCTACAGATTACAGGAAAACTTATAAGAAGTTTATGGTATTAAAACAACATGGTAAATCTCTCAATATTGTGCGTACAAACTTACATTTGCAGTTGGAATGTATGGGAGAACATGTTTTTTAACTACAATGTTAAGTTTGTTATTGGGATACATCCGAACTATGGACCCTTCATTGTGCGTAGTCGGACACGCACTTGGCCGGTTTTTTTTTAATTTTTACCAGGATCCATTAACATAAATCCAATATAACACATCTTCTTTCATAAAGCTTTTTTGTTACCTTTCTAAAACACAATCTCAAAAAACACAATTAACAAAAAAATTAACAAATCTGCCTAGCCTTTTCCCGGCTAGGCGACTGGTTTTAAAAACCATTAATGATCATTTATTGGCACATTCGTTGAAATTAATTTATTATTTGAATAGTTATTTTTAAACAGGTTCTACCTGAAACTATGTATGATATTCAACTTCCGATTTCAACCGCGTTTTAGTTACAGTACCTGGTCATGATTAAAAAATAAATAAATTAACCCCAAAATAATGCCAAAGTGCCCAAAACTGAAAGTACCTTCAACCATATCAAATATAATTTTTACGCCACAAAAAACAGCCGTTAAAAGGACATTTAAAATTCTACACCAGAACAACTATATCTGTTAGGTAGTCTCTATTTTCCTCAAACCAATTTAATTAATGCGACTAGCGATCATCCTACACTCATTGAAGTAACAATTCTCATTCAATGAATCAACAGAAAACCAATCGTTAATTAAAACTACCGTTAAACTCAAGGTTATTTCAACCACTAGTTACATTCCACAATGTATTTACGTACGTGCTCTTTGCAATCTCAAATCATTATTTCGTTATAATTCGCGTCACGTAAGTTGAAACCAGGTTGCTCTGAAACCAGACTTTCCAGTGCATGGCATTGCGCCCTTTTTTTCGCGGAGAAATGCTCATGCATACTGCACTACCACGGAGAGATAGTGTATATGGGACTCCAACCACCCACTAATTCCACGGTGTTCTCTTCCACTTGTGGCACGAGCATGGGCACGCGTTAGCACTCATCCATGAACCCGCCGCGACCCTCCTTTGGAGACTACCCCCCATCACCGGCGCACTAGAACACACGCCGTGACTATCCCAGGGACCAAACCAGCACAGGGGCGCTAGACTACACCGTTTCTAGGCACCCTTGGTCCCTCTGCGACCAGTCAGGATAGTGGCCCGGCGGCCTACCACTTTTCGGCCGCAGAGGACAGGGAGAGCAGCCAACACCATACCGACACCTGCTCCCCTGCGGCCCCACCGCGTCCGCCATCAGACGGTGGCGACCCTGTCAAGGCCGCGGAAGGTAGGGAGAGCGGTGCACCGCAATACCGGCACTCCTCTCCCGCTGAGGCCTCCAACCCTCAGCCGCGATGCCTCTACTTGATGTACCGGCAAAAGCCCTGACGAGTGGCCGCTCCTCGGGTTCCTCTTCGCTTCACCGTGAGTGACCAAGCCACGGCTACTGAGTCCCCTGCCTCGACAATGCGGGTAACCTATCGGGGGGACGGGGGCGGGTGGGGAAGGTGGGTGTTATTGCGCCCTGCTGTTTTAGTATATATGACTATATTTACGATGCCCTCGTTGGTTTCCGCCGCCCTAGGCTTGTCCTCTCAGATCCCGACGACCCCATAACTCTTCTCCAGGAGAGCAGTAGGGACCGTAGGAACAAACACAAATCGACATTCCGACCTCGCCGCCGAGGTCCCTCGCGACGACTCCGTAATAATCGTCCTCCCCCCCGTCCCTTGCTCGGGTATGAAATGCCAGCTGGTGGCGTAGCTGAGCCAGTAGCTTTAAACTCCCCTGACAATAATAATCATTTAAATCTGATCCAGCCTGTCCCATCTTGCTGTCCTCCCCCCAGCGACGCCCTAAGCCGAGGCCCGTTCCCCACAGGGGGAGCCCTTAGCATGTAGTAGCTTAGTCTGTAAGTTTTATGCCCCTGGCTGGAGGCTTTGAGTTATCTTAAGGCAGCCACAGGATAGTCCGGTTAAGTAGTCACGGCCTCTCTAGGTCAACTACAAGATGCCATACACAAAAAAAAAAAAATGCCCTCGTTGGTTTAATGGTCGCAAGCGCTACTGCTGAGCATTAGGACCTGTAGCCTAATATCAATCCGAATCGGTTTCATTTTGACAGTTCAACAACATTCATTGCGTTATTTACCGTGCAGTGAACACAAATATTTCGAACATATGAAGCAATAGATTATCATTTGCTTCAAAATTATTCAGATTCCGATCGATCGATGTTACGCAATTAGGGTGCTGGGTTCGATTCCCAGGTCGGGCAAAATGTTATCGGGTATTCTCAGTAGCAGCCCGAAGCCTGGATCTGTGCCCGGTTGATGACAATAGGCTCGCCCCCTATTAGAACATGGGGCTTAAACATAACTGCTGATATGTGTGTGTACTATAGGTATACTTCTGCCTAACCCTTTGGGGATTACAGACATTGTTAAAATGTTATGTTATTTCGTTTTTCATAAAGCTTTCAGTCATTAATCATGAATGACAGATACGGTACTTAGAAAATGCTACAATCAATCTGCCTAGCCCTTTCCCAACTATGTTAGGCTCGGCTTCCAGTCTAACCGGATGCAGCTGAATTTACATGGAGCGACTGCCTATCTGACCTCCACAACCCAGTTATTGGGTAACTTTCGGGCTTCTGACGACACGTAATGACTGTCAAAGATCCACGAATGACAGCCAGGACCAACGGCTTAACGTGCTTTCCGAGGCAAGATAAAATAGAAAATGCTACATTGTGGGACATAAATAAAAACCTGGACCCATTCTACGAATTTGCCTGTTTTAGAAGAAAATTATAGGGAAAATCTACTCCATCGTCTCACTAGAAAATAATTACGCTTATCATTGGTTTTTATTTTAATTGATTTTAGTTTAGTTTGATTTATGTATACCTGTTATGCACTATGTATTATCCTTAACTCGGATAATGACGCAATTTTGACCCCCAAGATACTGGCAAATCCCTAGTTAGGGGGTCACCGTCCAATCTGTTCTTGTACAACCTGATTACAAATAAATTTTGAAATCTGAACTCTTTCTGATGCAGGTGCAAACTAGCTATGCTACGGTTATGTTAAATAGAAATTAGTACTAATAATAATAATATAATAATAACATCCTGGGACATTCCACACACGGTCATCTGATCCCAAACTAAGCAGAGCTATGGAAACCAGTTATCTGATATACTACATACACTACTTTTTTTTTGTAAATACGTACTTATATAGATAATTACACCTCAGACTCAGGACAGACAGACATGTTCATGCACACAAATGTTTGTCCTGGATGGGAATCGAACCCACGACCTGCGGCGTGATAGGCGGTATCTTAACCAACCACGCCAGCTGGCCTGTCTATAAAAACTAATGATTTTGCATAATCGCATGTGCGACAAAGCCCTTTCATTTTATTTTTTTTTTAAATTATCAGAACAGCTTATACCTACCTATTTATATTCCCATGCCGATTTCGGCTACTATGAGTCTTTTTCTGTTTTTGACGGCTATGGGTTATGAACTTATGACTCTTATGTGGCTAATGTGTGGATTCCCAATTTAGAATGAATGCATGATAATTTAGTATTAGGAAATCAGTAAAAAACTAGGGACTGAAAAGGAGTACGCCACATTTAAGTAGTGAGACATTTAAGAAGTAAGTAACGTGTGAGGTATGATACGAAACATAGGTACCTATGTTTCGTATCATACCTCACACGTTTGATATTTCAAGGGACCTCGTAAGCATGATAGCAAAATAGGAAACGATATGACATCAAATATGGACGGATTGAAAGTGGAAAACGAATCAAATCCGGCTTCAATCTTGTTTGGCTTACGCTGCGCTCGTAGAAGTCACGAGTGTTGCTTTTGACATAGGTATCGCTTTTGTCGTGTGGATGGTACATACAGCCAGTAACATATTTTACACAGTTGGAAAAATAATGAAAATACTTACATTGAGCAAACAATGCTTCGCAAGAATTACCTATAAATGAACTTGACAATGGAAAGCTTTCTTTAAAAATAAACACTTTCATTTGTTTTTGCCAGCAATGTAACATTGTGTATTTTAGTCATTTGATTTTTTATTCGAATTAACTTACCTACTTATCTTTTTATAAGCACGTGTTTCTGTGCCAAATAAACGTGTTTTTCTTTTTTCTATTCCTATACCTACTCGAAACATATAGGTAGATACTATCGAGGAAACTTACATCTGTAGAGTGACTGGTAATTATTGACCGATACTTAAACACATGATTGTACTCATGATAGCAAACAGCTTTTACAATGGGACATTTTGTAAAAGTTGTTCATAATGATGACTACAATGAACCGTTAAGAGGTTGTTTGTGTTTTACCAATAACCCTGTAGAAAACGTCAGTCTTTTAAAACGTTGATACGTTCATAATAGGTATTTTTTTGATCTACACATTATCTTCATTAGCCTCAGTCAAGTAACCTTTTTACAAAAAACATTGATGATGTAAGTAGTTATGCTAGTTAGCGTGTTACAATTTATTCAACTTACAAATAACGGTGACAAAGCATTGTTTTTGTTTCCGAAACATTATCTGTGATTGTGAAAAACCAAATAGGTATTCCTTATTTCGAATAAATGATAGATCTAATGCATCGGGCGCACTATCCCACCGCCGATGATTAACGACAAGCGAGTAGAGCTAGCAACCAAATACGAGCTGACGAGTAATGAGCAACGAATGCGCGACCGACGGCGACGAGTGATTACTCACTGGTACATGCGTTTATATAGTGCACGCGCAAGTGCTAGTCACCGCCTGAATTATGTGAGCGGTGAGACGGGGGAGGTAGACAAAGGTGAAACTAACTCAGCCAATCTTGTCAATCGCGCTCGTCCCCGTCTCACCGCTCACATACCTCAGGCGTTGACTACTTGCGCACGCACTATATCAAGTGAGTCTCTCATGGAGTGTTCTGCTTGCCAAGCGAGCGTCGCTGAGCGAGTAGGTGCTCTCTTTGATAGCTCTAGTTGCTGCGACCAACGAGTACTCGTCGGCGGTGTGAACAGTGAGCGATCTACTATCGCTTTTACTTACACGGGTCCTACAATCTTTGTGCGCTTCTTGAGCGAGAAAGTCGTCGGCGGTGAGATAGCTGCCTAGGAGTCAACCCGCTGTCTTTCCAATGTGGCAGTTTTATTTAGATTTCTCGTAAATGTATAGATACGAGGCCATACTGGTTTTGTTGTAGTATGGCCTCGTCGTTGGTGACGGTTGGTTTTATTTTTACTCGATTACGCTGTTGGTCCCATGGAGAAAGTTGTTCAGTTTGATGGTCTGTACCACGTACCATACTCTTGACAACAAACAAGTCTAACCATTACATTATTTTCTTCTACAGAGCAATTTTCATCCTCCGAAGAAATGACGAGCGCGAGCTTGCAGCAGCAGCGCCCGAAGTCAAACCGAAGGAGAATGAAATCACTCGTTTTTGATAAATATTTATTATTGTTAAGCGTTAAAGTTAATTATAGTTATGTGAAAAATCTCAATAAAATTAAGGTTTGTATAGAATCGTGTATTTTAATTTTAAATTCCCGAGCGAATATAAATTGAAAATACCTAGCCAAAACAAATGTGTTGTTTATATTTAATTAAGTACTTTACATATTGTACAGCAATAACTGGGTATAGTCAACGTCGTAATTATTTGGCTTTTGTGGTTTACGGTGGAAAATATCTAACTGTCGCAAAGAAAAATGACCTTCCGATCTACATATTCTGTAAAAATCTCACCGTGAAAACTTAGGTGAACCGTGAAGTGAGCCGTCAATAGTGTCCATCCCTAGCATCAGCCGATCTAATATGTAAAAATGTCACCGTGAAAACTTAGGTGAAGTGAGCTTGCAGTGAGCTGTCATTTCACCTGATGCTAGGGATTGTTATCATGATGATCATTTCAAGCTCACTTCACCTAAGTTTTCAAGGTGAGATTTTTACAGAATATACCGGCAGGTAGAATGACAACTCACTTCACCTACGTTTTCACGGTGAGATTTTGACAGAATTGACCGGCTAGTCGTTTTATGACCTGCAAGTGACAGAACTTTAAGTTGTTTTTATATTTGTTACAATAACGAGATCGACTAGCAAGACCAAGGACTTAAAAGTGATAATGTGAGACAACTGAAAACTGAAATGCGATAGGTAGGTAGGTACTACGATGTTGCGCCGCCTCTACGCAGTTGTCGTGCGATCGATAAAACTTTATGAGACGCGTGTTTGGTCAAATAGACTGTCATGTGTCCGATACTGCAGGACTAAAATCAATAGCATGCAGCGGAAAATGGCTATCCGTATCGCACGAGGATACCGAATTGTGTCCTTTGAGGCGGCAACTCTCCTGGCACGCTTTCCGCCGCTGGAAACCCTGGCGGATATGGACGCGAAGGGCTATAACCAAATCCGTTCCATCCGACAAAGTGGCAATAGCGTGCCAGGAATTGGGGGAGTGCATCTCCTACAGGCTCACTTAGGTGCTGACTGGGCACGGTTGCTTCGGTGAGTACCTGAACAATATTGGGCGAGCGGCCTCTGCAAATCGCCACCTTTGCGGAGGTGGCTTGGATTCTGCGCAGCATATGCTCGAGGAGTGCTGTCAGCAGTAGTTGCGTCTATGCTGGCGGAGTCGGAAAATTGGAGAGAAATTACCTCCTTCTGTGAGACCGTGATGGTCCAGAAGGAGGCTGCCAAGCGGAATCGTGACTTCGTGAGAGAGCTAATCTTGCTGGGAGAAGAAGGCGTCGGGAAGGCAACCCCCTCGACGCCTAAAACGGTGAAATTCCACCCAGGGAATTTGGGGTTGCGGGTGCTCATAGCGGGGACTCTGTCCGCCCACCGAGTGATCTCAGGGAAGACGGCGCATAGTGGTCACGTGCTGCCTTGCACTCTTGCACAGTTAGGTTTGGTTGGGTTTTTTTCTCCTCAGGGATGTGCCCTAACAGGCGTTTCACAGCGGGGGTTTCGGATCGGGGATCGGATTGAGAGGTAACAGTGCCCCCTTCCATGTGCAGGTGGTGACCACCGGGGTGGTTTTAGTGAGACAAAATCCCAGAGGGTCTTATCCGCATAGCCTAGGCGCCTTTTGAAGGTATCCTTGTAAACAAAAACAAAAAAAGTGTGTCGGTATACCTTTCAACGTACCTATGTCTATCAAAAGCACCTCAATCACCTCACCTATTGGAGTCCACTGCTGGACATAGGCAGAGGCCTTTGACCAGCAGTGGAGAGTGGAGGACAGGGTGTTGTGGTGCAGCCTGGGACTTGGGAGATCCCAGGCTGCACCATAACACCCTGTTCTCCGCTTCACACCCCAGCCACATTTTTAATGTCATCAAAAGCGCTGTGAAAACCATTCAGTGACGATAGGTACAAGTTCGAACGAAAGACTTCATGACTGATGTGAGTGATAAAACACATCGTATAAAGTTAGAATTTCCAGTAGGTTCCAAATTAATAACTAGTGAAAGAAATAAATACCTACACTACAATCTAATATCTAAAAAAGATATACGTAATCTGGTCATAAGTTTTGTCACATATGGAAAGTTAACTGACACAATGAGTTACGCACTACAACCATTTATATATCAAATGAAAGGGTATAAATACAGATTCACACCACATTACAGTTATTCGAAATGTCCTCCTCTTGCTTCAAGCACGTACGACGTTCATGTCAATATCGGCGACTGCTTTAATCAGGGATGCTTTAAGTAACGTCAAGTTGTGATGGGGTTTAGCGAAGACCTTCTCCTATAAGTGCTGCCATATTTTGTAATCCAAGGGATTCAAGTCTGGACTGGATAAGGGCCAATCCTCATGCCTGATAAAGTCGATTCCACGGGTCGTGAGCCAGTTTTGGGTACTTTTCGCCTTATGAGCCGGCGCAGAATCCTGCTGGAATACCCAGTGCTTGTTTCGAACATTGTTTGTGAAAGAGGTTCCACAATGTTTGTTAGGACTGTGTTTTGATATACAATGACACTGGTTTTCACTCCTTTTTCACAAAAAAAAAACCTCTGTTGGACTCAAATAGGACACCCCAAGCCAAACCATGAATGCCGAAGGGTGATGACCACGCTGAACACGTGGCACACGTCTGCTCACTTGTTCACTAGAGTGTGCATACACTTTATCATTTTGTTTGTTGAAACTAGGAGAGTTTTAAAAATTTTTTCGTCTGAAAAAAGTATTTCGCGGTATGTTTTCCCGCGTACCGCCTTAACAAAACCCGGCTTCTTTCGAGTCTGAGTTTCTTCATCCGTGCGTTAAGAAGATGTCCTGTTTTTTCTATAAGCACGCAGTCCTAGGTCATCATTTAACACCCTTTTAACAGTAGTTCTGCTTAGTCCCATCTGCAGAGCCAACATTTTTTGCTTGCGGACAGAATTTCGCTGGATTCGCGTCATCACTGCTTTGATGACCGCTGGAGTCCGAACATCTTGAATCTTCCCTGAATCGTTTGATAGTACGATAAATAAATCTCAGTGGAATTTTCAAATTTTTCAAAAGTTTGTTTATCTCAGTTGTCGCGTGACCGCAACGATGCAATGCAATTACTGCGACTCTGTCATCTTTTCGCGCCCACTCCATTTTAGAAAATGAACAAAACTCCAGAAACCCTTTGTTTTCATTTTCTTTAAATATTCAAATTTCGAATGCCCATAATATTTTCCTCGGCTTGCATTCTAAATTCGAAATTTTACCTATGTGACAGAACTTATGGCCCGACTACGTACTTATTATACAGTATGTTAACCAACAGAGGGCGTTCCCGTTAACCCGCAATAGTATAGCATCCATACATGCTAAAAAAAATATTACCATTCGAAAACAAAATGGTTTTTATTTTTTTTTAATATTAAAATATTCACTAAAAATGCTAAAAATATTCAAAAAAATATAAAAATATTCACTAAAAATAAAAACTAAATTGCGATGTTTCCGTCCTTCAAGTACGCGTGTACAGAGTGTTTCTTTTACGTATCAATTTAACATTTTTAGTGAATATTTTAATATTAAAAAAAATAAAAACCATTTTGTTTTCGAATGGTAATATTTTTTTTAGCATGTATGGATGCTATACTATTGCGGGTTAACGGGAACGCCCTCTGTTGGTTAACATACTGTATAATTCTTGAGAGCACGTTTTTCATGAATGTAGCACGTTCTTCGTGTTTTATTAATTCTCTAATAGGTAGTGAGTAGTTTCTAACTATGTAGGTATCTATGAGTTCAATCAACTCAGCCTATCGCAGTCCGCTGCTGGACATAGGCCTCTCCCAGCCTGCGCCGCAACACCCTGTCCTCCGCCTTCCGCATCCAGTCTATGAGTTTGCTAACCTTTTATCCACGTTACTTTAGGTAAATAGGTATTTACTTTTTAAATCCTGCAATTATCTTCGATCAAATAAAATCTTTAGGTTCTCGTTTGCGTACCTGATATATAGTCGGACTTAGCTATGCTTCAGCCCGCCACTCGGCGCTGGGAGCAGCAAGCACTGCTGATGGTGACGCTGCTGAAGGCGCCAAACTTGTAACCAAAGCCTGAGCTGACTCAACCTAGATTACCATCGATATGCTAAGAAGAATATTTAAGTAAGTAAAGTACCATCAATACACGCTATACCTTTCCAATTTTGAAACATTATTGCTTACAAGCTGCTTAATAATAATTGTACTAATCACAGGGGTCTCAAAGTGTGCGCCGCGGCGCCATGGTGCGCCGTACAAAGTACAGAGGGATGCCATGAGTACTCTTGTTTACCATTCTCCGGAAACTACGAAATGTGGCTATCTACCTAGTATCATTGCACCCTATTTCGACTAGCTAGGGTGCCGAGACAAAATACTAAACTTGTAAGTGCGCCGCGAATTAAAAAGTTTGGAAACCCCTGACTTATGACAAAGTTAGGGGCAGGGTTTTTTCATTGAATCAGTGTTTACAAAGAGCTATTTTAAGGTGTAAAGGCGTCCGTTTTGTCGATAGTACACAAATCTACCACCATCATACATTTTATTTAAATAAAACAAAGCTCAAAGTTGACACGGAAATGAGCTCTATCAGTAGGTAACTACTACATCGAGTAACAATTTATCATTGTTTATAAAAATGGCTTAGTGAAGATAACTCAAGACTCGATAGTCGTCAGTTCATTGCCTTTGGGTTTTTGTCTGATCATAGACCCTTGTCACTGTGTAGTTGATTGTGTGTAGCTGCCGACTGTGACAATCACCTAGATGTGGGTAAAGCGGGCAGTGTCATGTTGCTAATTGAGAAAATGCGGGTTTGGGGTCTGGAATTATAAACCAACGACCAGAAACTGCCAATCATGTAGTACCTACATAAAATATTTTAAAGCCAAACGAACTAATTAATCAAGTTCATATTAGGTTCGATGAAAGTATTAGGAGAATTGTGAAGCTGTAAATTTTCGTACAAAAAGCGATAACGTTTTTCTCCCCGTAAACATGTCTAATTTTCATATTTTTTGGAAATGTTATAGGTATAATGAAAAACTAGGTCCGTACGTTTTTATTATAAAGAAATATTGTAAACGATATAAGTTATTAGCATCTAAATATCTATATTTTTGACATAAAAACTTCCTCTAGCGATTTTATTTTTTTTAAATTAAATTAAATTGAATTACTAAAAAAGAAAAAAATACAGACCTTGACTAAGGTGCACTGAATGTAATGAGATCAAAAGTGTATCATTTTGTAAAGGTTTAGAGGGGAGAAAACGTTATCGCCCGAAACAATATTTATGTAAATAATTGTATGAAACGTAGGTAATTGCCTCCAAGACTCGCGCCGCGTATTGGCACTTCACAATCCTCTTAAGTATTTAGGTCAAAAGCAGGGTCTTCTTTTCTGCTGCAACGCCTGCGACCAGGAATTCAACTACCATTTGAGGTGATTTATAGCTATATAATAGGTTGGGGAAAAGTTTCTTCGCATTTTTTAAGAAAATTCAAAACATTTTTTTAATATAGTTTATTTACATTTAACTAAAGTATGTAGGTACCATTTTGTTCGATAACTTTTTGTCATCTTGTAGGTAGGGACATGATCCCTTTGCTATAGAAATTTTGGGACTTCTGGTCAAACAACCGCGACAAGTGGTTTTGGCAGTCCTCTCGTGATTTTAACCTGACACTGCCTAAAGAATTCTGAAGAGACCGAAACAAGTGGAAATCTGAAGGTGCAAGGTCAGGACTATACGACGGATGCATTAACACCTCCCAGCTAAACTCTCTTAATTTTTGCTGAGTGGCTAAAGATGTGTGAGGTCTAGCGTTATCATGATGTAAAACCACACCCCTTCTGTTGATTAATTCCGGCCGCTTTCTCTCAACTTCTTGCTTTAATCTCATCAGTTGTTTGCAGTAGAGTTCAGAATCGATGGTCCTGCCTGGTGGTAACAGCTCATAATGAATAATGCCTTTCCAACCCCACCACACACACAGCATCACCTTGTTGCGAGTTAACCCGAGTTTCGCCACAGTCTGTGAAGCCTGACCGGCCTTTGACCACGACCTTTTTTGCACGTTCTTGTCATACGTGATCCACTTTTCATCACCAGTTATCAGCTTCTTCAAAAATGGTTCGGTTTCATTACGTCGTAATAAAGAATCACAAATGAGTACACGGTTCATTAGGTTTCTTTCAGTGAGCTCGTGAGGTACCCAAATGTCGAGCTTTTTTGTGTACCCAGTTTTTTTTCAAATGCGCCAAAACTGTTTTGTGGTCAATTTCCAGTTCTTCAGCTACGTCGTAACTACTGATATGCCGATCTTGCTCCACTTTTTCAAAAATGGCATCCATTTTATCCGTAATAGGGCGACCAGAGCGACGTGCATCTTTGACATCAAAATTTCCGGATTGAAAACGCTTAAACCAAATTTGTGCTACTCTCACAGATACTACACTAGGTCCATAAACATCGCAAATTTTTTTTAAGCGTTTTCAATCCGGAAATTTTGATGTCAAAGATGCACGTCGCTCTGGTCGCCCTATTACGGATAAAATGGATGCCATTTTTGAAAAAGTGGAGCAAGATCGGCATATCAGTAGTTACGACGTAGCTGAAGAACTGGAAATTGACCACAAAATAGTTTTGGCGCATTTGAAAAAAACTGGGTACACAAAAAAGCTCGACATTTGGGTACCTCACGAGCTCACTGAAAGAAACCTAATGAACCGTGTACTCATTTGTGGTGGGATTGGAAGGGCATTATTCATTATGAGCTGTTACCACCAGACAGGACCATCGATTCTGAACTCTACTGCGAACAACTGATGAGATTTAAAGCAAGAAGTTGAGAGAAAGCGGCCGGATTTAATCAACACAAGGGGTGCGGTTTTTCATCATGATAACGCTAGACCTCACACATCTTTAGCCACTCAGCAAAAATTAAGAGAGTTTGGCTGGGAGGTGTTAATGCATCCGCCGTATAGTCCTGACCTTGCACCTTCAGATTTCCACCTGTTTCGGTCTCTTCAGAATTCTTTAGGCAGTGTCAGGTTAACATCACGAGAGGACTGCCAAAACCACTTGTCGCGGTATTTTGACCAAAAGTCCCAAAATTTCTATAGCAATGGGATCATGTCCCTACCTAAAAGATGGCAAAAAGTTGTCGAACAAAATGGTACCTATATACTTTAGTTAAATGTAAAGAAACTATACTAAAAAATGTTTTGAATTTTCTTAAAAAATGCGAAGAAACTTTTTCCCCAACCTATGTATTATTTGGGCCATCTTTATAACGATCCACATCCACATCTTTAGAACATCCTTCATAATGCGTACGGCAAAAGGGTGGAACTTACTACCTGCGTCTGTGTTCCCGAACGCATACAACCCGAATCTCTTCAAAGTTAGAGTGAACAGGCTTCTTCTGGGTAAGCTCACTCCATCGTCGACTTTGTCTCTGTCACCTCTGACCTAGACTAGAGTCAAGAGCAAACCCATCACAAATAAAAGAAAGAAAATAAATGCCGTGAACTGGACCCTTTTTGCTTGGACGGGCTCCACTAATGTTCGTATGGAATTGTTACCTACGCGAGTGGTTAGTAAGATCACTTCCTACTCATATTCCATCATTGATGTATGTAAGTGCCTAATTACTTATCATCATTATTAACATCCGACCTTATTCGAAGTCCTTGCAGTCAAATATTTGCACGCTTACCTACAAGAATTCTGGTTTAGACAAAGAGTTACCTATCTACCTAAAATTATGTAGATTAGATATTATTATACTACGTGACCAAAACAATTAGGCGCATGACAGCTATGAAGTTATTGGAACTAGGGAGGGAACACCGAAACGGTTATTGATATTGTACGTATTAGGGTCAACACACATCTGTCAGCACGGAATCGCATTTTTCATGTTCTATCCTTTTCTATCACTCAGGATTGTCATTTGCTAGAGCGAGAAAGATAAGTGCGCGCGGCGGAATGCGAACGCATCGCCGATTCCGCCGCGCGCACTCTAGCTTTCTCGCTCTAGCAAATGACGATCCTGAGAGATAGAAAAGGATAGAACATGACAAAATGCAATTCCGTGCTGACAGATGTGTGTTGACCCTTATCATCACTGCCGAAAGCGAGTATACGACTGCACGTCACTACGGGAAGCGCGGGGATAGGTGCGGGGTGTGAGCACCTAATTGTTTTGGTCAACTAGTAAATAAAGATGGACATAATTAGGTCACTAATTTGGGGTATTATCAACATCATTTGTTTTATTGACAAAAGATTAACATTCATTTGTTTTAAGATTAAATCCTTCGACAAAAAGATTATAGTTGATGCATTTCACTAATATGTGCGTCATTTACATACATATGTATGTAAATGTATGTCAAACATAAACTCACGCCTTTTTCCCATGGAGGTAGGCAGAAAATACAGAACGCCACCAGAAAGTCCTTTTGCCTCGTCTACGCTCATAAGTATATCTGGTCATACACACACGCCGGTTGGGAGTAGGTACTACGCACCTGATCTTTCTGAAGGACATCACCAATTAGGTCACTTATGTCCTTCTAGCTAGGGCGTCCCCTCCCGGTGTTTCCACTCAGATCTTTCTTCTTAGTTGCCTTTCATTAATGCTTTCAACATGACCAAACCATCTAAGCATACTCTTTTCAATTTTTGTCACTTCCTCTTCTATTAAATCGCACCGTTGCCTAATTATCACATCATTCCTCAGCCTATCATAGTCATACACACATGCTTCGCAAGGAACGCATTGCCACAGCATTTATTTTACTTCCATACTCCTTTTCCACACCCAACATTAATTTCTATACAGAAGCGTATCTTTGTGAACAGCCCGTCGAGCCTTTTTGGACATCAACTGATTGGTTTCAACCACATGTATAGCACCATTCATTCCCACAGTTGCTCTCCATTCCACATCTTTCAATCCCTTATAAACCGACCCCAAATGTACAAACTCACTTATTTGCTCTACACTCTTATCATTAATTTTCACATCACACACCGTTACATAATCTTCTGTTTCAAACACCATGGCCTTCGTCTTATTCACATTTATATTCATACCAAAATCAGATTTATTTCATGCTTGTACCAAGCGCCAGCCACACCTTACATGGATAGTGTTGACCACATTTCTGTCCTTCACACACTGTCATAGGCATTCTCCAAGTCAACGAATGCACAGTAGACTTTCTAGTGCTTTGCCAGATGTTTTTCGGCTATGCATCTTAGGGAGAAGATCTGATCCATACCGCCCATTTCCTCTTTAAATCCTACATGCACTGCCCATATTTTCTCTTCTGTCACTCTTATCACTCTATTTGACAGGCCAGTTGGCGTGGTTGGTTAAGATACCGCCTATCATGCCACAGGTCGTGGGTTCGATTCCCATCCAGGACAAACATTTGTGTGCATGAACATGTCTGTTTGTCCTGAGTCTGGGTGTAACTATCTATATAAGTATGTATTTACAAAAAAATAGTAGTATATGTAGTATATCAGTTATCTGGTTTCCATAGTACAAGCTCTGCTTAGTTTGGGATCAGATGACCGTGTGTGAAACGTCCTAGGATATTATTATTATTGTTTATTAAAACCTTCGCATAGTTTGCGGTAATTTTTACACTCCTGTTGTGATCCTTTTCCCTTATATAGGTATAGTGGTACGATTACATCCTTGGACCAATCTTCCGGCACACGGCCATATGTACGTACCTACAACACATATTAAAGATCCGGCAAAACCGGCTTGCTACCACCCCGTCACGTTAGAGCATGTCAAAGTTGTATAAAAAACTTATACTGGATGTTTTTTTTTACCGTCTTGAAAAAATAGGGTACGTACAATAGGTGAACGGAGTAGAAGCCTATGTCATACCTAGTTTTTTTTTGTCTTTTCAATAGCTTAGACAGTAATTGCTCTATCAATAAACAACACATTTGAAGTAAACTAGAACAATAAAAACATAAATTTTGAAAAAACTTTATAGATCGTTAAAAAATATCGAAATTCAAATCATACATACTACGCAGGGTGCGTAGTACGTATGATTTGAATTTAAATATTACACATTTTTTTCAAAAAAAAAAAAAAAAAACTAGTTAAGTATGCCAAATAAATACTTACTCCGTTCACCTATTATACCCAATTTTTTTCAAGGCGGTAAAAAATGTCATCCAGTATAAAAGTAATATTATACCGCGCCAAAAAATTATGGGACGGCTTTTGGGATCATCATCAACTCAAAAAAAAAAACAGTCACCTGCATGGAAGTGGGGGGAATATGTCAGTCACATAAAATGGACTTTATTGTTATGACGGCACATCAGGGCCAAATTCTAAACTATCGTTAGTAGAGCAAAGCGGTCAAAGGAACCTTGACCTCGCTTTTGAAGGAAAATAAAACTGCATTTTTGTTTTTTTTTTTTAAACTTCTGCATCATCCAGGCATGAACCCGTTGTTTACAAAAATAGCACCCTTTTTTATTGCACTGACCGATAGTGTTGCTGACAAGGATCAAATACTGCAAATAAATACTTTGTGTAAAATCAAAGAGTGTCAGTTTTTTGCATTTTTTTAGTTTCATAAATTACCAAAAATTATAAAATAAGTCATTTCCTTTGATTTGTCACATTATATTTGTTCAAAGCATTTGATCCATACCACCTACACTATCAAATTAGTGCAATAAAACAGGGTGCTGGTTTAAAAAGGGGTTCTACTCCTGGCTTAGGCAGAAGCTTTTTAAAATAACCAAAAATGCAGTTTTATATTCCTTCAAAATTGAGATCACGGTTCCTTTGAGCACTTTGTCCTACTATGGGTAATACACTCACCGGCACGGAAACTTGGCCACCAATAACTTGCCGATAATTTCTATTTAAATATTTAATTTTCACTATATTATGGGTTTATGCACTAAATTAGGGTTTTTTTATGGTTTTGTAACTCAGTTATTGAAAAAATGATGCACCAGCAGTAATCTTTAAAAAAATAAGCAGTTTCACAAAAATATTGGTTTTAACACTGTCAATTTAAAAAGAACACAAAATGAAAAATAACCAAAAAGTCTTCGTTGTGTTTGCATTTTAATATCGGGTGTTTCCTCCCCTAGCCCCGATAACAGCTTGCATTCGTTCTGGCATACTTTGGATGATGTTTCTGATCTCAACTTGTGGTATGCTTTCCCAAGCGGTCAGTGCTGCATTTCGAAGCTGATTCAGAGTTTCAGGCGGGTTGGAGGAGGACTTTATTTTTCTTTTAAGCTTGTCCCAGATATGCTCTATTGGATTTAAGTCTGGACTACGAGCTGGCCACTGCAATTTTTGAATACCAACCTCTGTAAGGTATTCCTCCACGCAATGTGCAACGTGTGGGCGCGCGTTATCGTGCATTAGGAGGAATTCGTCAAATCCAATAAACCCTGAATATGGTAACACGTGTTCCTGAAGAATCTCCTCGATGTATTGTGTTGCCGGTAATCGGTTATCGACGATAACTAACTCCGTACGTGCATCGGAACTTATTCCTCCCCAAACCATTATAGAGCCTCCATGAAAACTAACAGTTTGTGTGGTGGTAATGGGTAAAAACCGCTCTCCTCTTCTTCTCCACACTCGCTCCCGACCATCTGGAGCTCGTAAAGCGATTCGACACTCATCTGTGAACAGTACTCGAGCCCACTGCTCATGGGTCCAGTTGACGTGTTCTCGTGCGAATCGAAGTCGAGCTACTCGGTGACTTCTGAGAAGTTCTGGGCCGCGTGCTGGTCTACGAGCTTGTAAATTCACTTCCTCCATTCGTCTTCTCACTGTACGTTCACTAACATTGACACCTCTTGTGAACTGGAGTCGCTGGCGTATCTCAACAGCGGTGAGGTAGCGGTTTCTCAAAATTTCCAGGACAATAAAGCGGTCATCCCGGGCTGATGTGCATCTGACGCCTCCGCTGCCTGGTCTGCGGGAGTAGCGGCCTGTCTCCTGGTATCGTTTCAGCGCATACTGCATCGATGAACGTGGTACATTCAGTATAACAGCAACTTCTCGCTGTGTCAGCCCTTGTTCGATCAATGCTACAGCTTGTGCAACCTGTGATGGTGTTAATGGCATTTTTATTGGAATTAAATCACCTTTAGTTATTGAAGTAACAGTACGATATCACAATAATTGAATAACCTAACAATAAACTTTCACAAAACACAAATTTAAAACAGCAACTTAGTCGCTCAGATGACCGGGTTCAACTAAAACTTAAAAATAACGTCATATTGCACTCAAACATGATAAATTACCCTCTTGAACTAAAGGTAAACATTTTTTAGACCTACCTTCATAATAAATAATCATAGGAAACACTTAAAGCTCTTGTTATCGCGAAATACGCGCTTGGCCAAGATTCCGTGCCGGTGAGTTTTGGCGCGGTATGAAATGACTATTTTTGTTTTTTTTTTTTTACAACTTTGACTTGCTGTAACTTTGGATTCCCCCTTAGTTGCGGCGGATGACCCTTATATTCATGATTATTGAATGTTAAACAACAACTAGAAATGTTTATTCGGTATAAAGTGGTCGTAAAATTCGAGCAGTACCTTCCTCCCCTACTATTATTTTGATAAGTACCTAGATGACGGCTTCGTGATGGGTCACGTCATTCGGTAGTTTACGGGTCTTTGTTGTAACTTTATCTAAATAACATCAGTGTTGGCCTGGGTACCTACCTACCTTTGTCCATTAGTTCGTTTGTTAAGTGCCAAATGTCACCATAATCGATTATCTTCAACCAGCCTTTACTACGAAACTAATTTTCTTTTCTTGTTAATTTGAATATGAAGCTCTGTAAATTAGTAATTGTTTTATTTCGGTCTTTATCGGCCTGCAAGAATACTAATAAATTGTCGGCTGCGTTTGTGTAAAATCAAAGATATAAAAAAAAACGTAAAATGATATACCACTTAATCATAATTTATTATTTACAATCTAAAATAGGTACAAACGTTAAAAAAAAATCTTTACAAAAATACTAAAACTTGAGTTTGAAGTCTTTCGACGTTGTCTTCGTGGTTTGTGCCCTGGGCCATTGTCTTTTATCATCGATTAACATCTTGATGTACCTCCCTTGTTGATCGGAAGGCAGGTTCACACCGAGAGCCTCACAATTTCTGATAATCTCTGAACATCCCCGAATATCTCTGTTCCTTACTGTAACAAAAAAAATGTAGGTAGTTGTAGTATTTTTATCATTGTAGTGTCAAAGAACTTGGATAACGTAAGGTCATTGTATTGTTAACTGTTTGTTTTATTTATATGTTGGTATACCTATTATTGGTACAACGCTATCACTAGGCTAAAATAATAGTGAATTTTTAGTGGCTTTTTTAAATTAGACATTGGTACAGTCCAGCCGTCGAGAGAATGCGTTCCTGACATCTGTCAATTGGACAATTTCTAGTTGTAATAAGGATCACATTCGCAAAACAGCATATTCGTTAGTATGAAACTGACAGATGTCAAGCAAAAACGCATTCTCTCGACGGCCGGACTGTAGGTATCTATTTAATTGGCTTTAATCGAAAAATATAGAAAAGTAGATAAACCGTGACCGTAGCACCGAGACACCTTCATTTTATCTCTCTAATCCAAGTTAGAAAAGCCTGTTCGATGACTAAGACTAATCCTAATCAAGACCGTGGTGCCGATTCTGTTGTACTCAAACTAAACTTAATTTAGGCTATTGCTAACTTATTATCTCTAATAAAACAAGAAAGAGACGGACGTAAATTAGTGCTGTCAAATTTAGTTGAATATAGACGACACGTAAAAATACGTCGACTAAAAACACGGTGAAGCGCAAGGCTTAAGAGCGGCCAACCCGACATACTTTTCAAACAAACGCTCGTATACGTGATTTTAATATATCTATCTAAGAATTTTTTGAACTAATATGTATCTTGTGCACTGTATCTAGGTTTCTATTAAAGCAAAAAATAAAAATGTGGAGAAACAAATTCAGTACAAGTCTCCAAAAATCTGCTTCTTTGCACCATTTTCACCTGAACTTTGGCCGTTCATAATGTACTCATAAACTGTAAAAGTAAGGAAAATAAATCGATAGAAACCTCGCACATATAATGGAGATTCTAAATTACAAACATTTGTTACACAATCTCTTAAGGCTTACTAAAAACACGTATTTCCTGGAAGAAGTTTCATAAAATTTCCGCACACTATTTTTCGTTCATTGTTATCGCGTTCTAGCTTGCTTATTAATTTTCAAACATTGCGCTGGATGAAACAACAAGCGATAGACGGGGCCGGGAAGGGCCCTCTTAAACTAGTTTGACATCTCTAACTTAGACTTAGTTCATAGCTATAGCCGTTCTTTTCCCGCGCAGCCTGTTAGTAAAAGAGAGCGATTCTCTAATTTTAGGTTAAGAGAATCAGCACCAGTGTTAATGCATCAACATTTTGAAGCACATCGCACGTTCAAACACATGTAGGTAACTACTAACGTAAACAGATTATCACGCACTACATAAATGTGAAAACTTAGTTCAGTGTGACAACTCGTGTAAATGAAGTAGGTACAGACGCCAGCACATCAAGCTACTACAATCTTTCAAATTTCTTTAATACATTTTCAACTTTATCGCTAAAGCATTAGGTTCAAGGTTGATTGGAAAAAAATTTACAGTTTTTTTTTAATTTTTTTTATTTAAGATGGGTTTGCTCTTGACTCTAGTTTAGGTCGGAGGCGACAGAGAGTTTCAGGTAGGTTTAAATGCTGGCGTCTGTACTTACTTCATACTTACAAGCCACCATTTGTATCGGAGACATGCAGCTGCGAACTACAACTGCCTTGAAATTGGACTACACAAGTAACGACTAAATGTTAAGAGAATCTATCTCCTGAATCACGAGGATGTCTGAAGTTCCTAGTCAGGGGCTACAATACCTACTGTAAGTATTTTGTAATGCATTGGTCAAAAGTATGTACCTTATATTTTACTGGCTGACATTCTATCGATCAAGCAAATATGGAACTACCTTTTGAATAAAAAACCGGCCATGTGCGTGTCGGGCTACTCACAATGAAGGGTTCCGTAGTTGGGATAAATTTATCCTAAGGACAAACTTAACATTGTAGTTGAAAAACATGTTCTCCCATACATTCCAACTTCAAATGTAAGTTTGTACGTACAATATTGAGAGATTTACCATAATTATTATTTTAAGACCATAGACTCATAAGTTTGCGTGTAATCTAAAGATATAGAACTATTTTCTGTATTTTTTTTTTTTCAAAATTTAGCTCAGTAATTTCGAAGATGGGGTAATGGTTAATATTTGTCTATTTTCTTATTTTTTTTTTATTAATAACTTAAATAATTTATTTTAAAATTAAATATATATATATTAGGTTGGGGAAAAAGTCTTTTCGCATTATAGTATGTATGAACTTGTAATAAAATCTCTTTGGCTATACTATTTGTATCTGGCTGGTTTTGGTATCATTGAAAGTTTAAATTTTAAAGAACATAATTCCAAATTCAAATTAGGAAAATGTGTGATTTTCATTTGTTTTTCGTACCGTCAAGATGAGTGAATCTAATGAAGAAATTCGATACATTTTAAAATTTTACTACAAAAAAGGTAAAAATGCAACGCCAGCCGCGAAAAAAATTTGCGATGTTTATGGACCTAGTGTAGTGTCTGTGAGAGTAGCACAAATTTGGTTTAACCGTTTTCAATCCGGAAATTTTGATGTCCAAGATACACGTCGCTCTGGTCGCGCTATTACGGATAAAATGGATGCCATTTTTGAAAAAGTGGAGCAAGATCGGCATATCAGTAGTTACGACGTAGCTGAAGAACTGGAAATTGACCACAAAACAGTTTTGGCGCATTTGAAAAAAACTGGGTACACAAAAAAGCTCGACATTTGGGTACCTCACGAGCTCACTGAAAGAAACCTAATGAACCGTGTACTCATTTGTGATTCTTTATTACGACGTAATGAAACCGAACCATTTTTGAAGAAGCTGATAACTGGTGATGAAAAGTGGATCTCGTATGACAAGAACGTGCGAAAAAGGTCGTGGTCAAAGGCCGGTCAGGCTTCACAGACTGTGGCGAAACCCGGGTTAACTCGCAACAAGGTGATGCTGTGTGTGTGGTGGGATTGGAAGGGCATTATTCATTATGAGCTGTTACCACCAGGCAGGACCATCGATTCTGAACTCTACTGCGAACAACTGATGAGATTAAAGCAAGAAGTTGAGAGAAACCGGCCGGAATTAATCAACAGAAGGGGTGTGGTTTTTCATCATGATAACGCTACACCTCACACATTTTTAGCCACTCAGCAAAAATTAAGAGCGTTTGGCTGGGAGGTGTTAATGCATCCGCCGTATAGTCCTGACCTTGCACCTTCAGATTTCCACCTGTTTCGGTCTCTTCAGAATTCTTTAGGCAGTGTCAGGTTAACATCACGAGAGGACTGCCAAAACCACTTGTCGCGGTATTTTGACCAGAAGTCCCAAAATTTCTATAGCAATGGGATCATGTCCCTACCTACAAGATGGCAAAAAGTTATCGAACAAAATGGTACCTACATACTTTAGTTAAATGTAAATAAACTATATTAAAAAAATGTTTTGAATTTTCTTAAAAAATGCGAAGAAACTTTTTCCCCAACCTATTATATAGGTATATTTAAGACCCTCATAGTAAGCCTCATTTGATATGTCACAAGGTACAGTTTGCAAAACTTTTATTTTTATTTTCTTATTTGCCCCCATATTAAAAATTCGTTTATTTACGTTACACGTCCATGTTTGGGTCACAGAAATTCATGCGTGTACCAAATTTCAACTTTATCGGTCTATTAGATTCGGAATAAATTGGCTGTGACAGACGGACGGACAGACAGACAGCCAGACACACGAGTGATTCTATAAGGGTTCCGTTTTGTTCCTTTTGAGGTACGGAACCCCAAAAAAGGTACTAGGTAGGTACTAGTTTTGTTTTAGGGCTTAAGTCAGTATGAACTAGACGGTAGATAGGATCGTTTTAAGAAGTTTGTCCGAAGATTGTATTATTTTATTCAATTCCAAATGCAAGATGTAAAAAAAAATCAGCTGTCCAGTACATTTATGTTCGCATAATATGTCAAAATGTACTGAACAGCTGATTTTTTTTCGCAATTTCAGGTTCGGTCCCATAGTAAAAGTTGTTCATAATGATGAGTACAATGACCACTTAAGAGGTTCTGCGTTATACAAGTTACACCTTGTATAATGCCTTTATTGCGTTATCTGCTATCGTTTATTAGTTTAACTATTCCCCCTGTGGAGTTCGAACTTTCACAGTACCTACTCGTTGTTTGCAGCCATCAAGCCCATTCAATTAACTTCATAGTTACACATCCATTTGCGCGATAGCTATTCAGCCAAAAGCTATTAGAAATGTTATCAAGACTATTTTCCTAATTATTCTAAGGCCGTATTATTCTAGGCCGGCTTAACGACCAATCCTTCATATCTACTGGAAACAGGCTCTAAATATAGCACATAGACTGTTACAAAAAGTTCGGTTTTATACAGCGTCATCTCTATCATTTGCCTGTGGCGGCATCTACATCGCCAGATGCGAACTACGCATGACACTGACGTCACGCAAAATCCTGCATCGCGCAAACAGAGTTTACCTCGCAACAGCATAATACAACGTCCCGACATCAATCGTTGAGCAGTAGACACCCGTTCAGTCGGAGGATCCTCCTTTTTCTATGGAGTATGAGTGAATTTTACACCCTGCTCCTCATACCTGTGTGACAGGTCTGTCTAAAGCTCTATGTGTTACATTTTCTGACCTATGCGGGTTCAGTGTTTGCGCACGCAAAACCCTACCTCATTCATAGGATGCAGGCCCTACAAAACCGTTTCCTCCGAAAAGCAACGGGAGACCCTTGATTCGTTCGGAACGAACCTCCTTAATCCTCCACCTAGATTTTGATATTCCCACCATCTCTCAGTTCTTGAAACGCAACTCCAAGCGTTTCTTCGACTCGGCCACCAACCATCGCAACCCTCTGGTTGTCGAGGCGTCTAGTTATGTACCCTCCCGTATCAGTAAGGTCCGCCGCCCCAGGCTTGTCCTCTCAGAGCCGAATGACCCTATAACTCTTCTCCAGGAGAGCGGTAGGGACCGTAGGAACAAAAACAGATCCGACATTCCGACCCCGAAGTTACTGTCCTCACCACCGTCCCTTGCTCGGTGGAGTAGCTGAGCCAGTAGCTTTAAATTCACCTAATAATAATAATTACCATGATTTGATCAAGCCTGTCCCATCTTGCTGTCCTCTTCCCAGTGACGCCCTAAGCCGAGGTTCGTTCCCCAAAGAGGGAGCCCTTAGCGTGTAGTCGCTTAGTTTGGTAGGGTTTATGACCTAGCTGGAGGCTTTGAGTTCGCTTAAGGCAGCCACAGGATTGACCGGTTAAGTAGTCACGGCCTCTCTAGGTTGGCCTAGAGAGGCCATGACTACTTAAGAGAAAAATTTCATTAAAAAAAGTTTTACATTTCTACATTTACGGCCGCGTGCAGTTACTCTATTTTGCTAAATGAGACATACCATATAGTTATTGTAGGTATGATAGATAGGGTCAACAAACAGATCAAGTAATTGTTCTAAGTTCATGAGGGCAGTTGATTAAGTACGCAAACAATCAACAGTAGGTATTACAAAGCGGTACAATTAATAATCTTAGGTATATGTACCTATAACTTAACTATGAAGGTTTCAGTTGTGTTGTGTTTTAGTCATCGTATACAAGGTGTAACCTCTTAAGGGTCATTGTACTCATCATTATGACCAACTTTTACTATGGGACCAAACCATAAATCGCAAAACAAAATTCAGCTGTTCCCTACATTTTGAGGAGCTAGGCGATCAGAGATGTAGGGAACTGTTGATTATCTTTTCGTGATTTCTTGTTTGGTCCCATAGTAAAAGTTGTTCATAATGATGAGTACAATGGCCCCATAAGAGACTGCATTATTTTCAAGTATCTGGGTCACTGGGTTTCCGAGGACCTTAAAGATGGATTAGATAACGAGCGTGAGCGCAGAGCGTTGGCTGTCCGATGCAATATGTTGTCTCGTCGATTTGCGAAATGCTCGACTGAAGTAAAGGCTACGCTGTTCACAGCGTACTGTCAGTCATTCTATACTTGCAGTCTGTGGGTTAACTACACGCAGAGGACATACAACGTTCTGCGTGTACAATACAACAATGCATTCAGGGTGTTGATGGGGTTGCCACGCTACTGCAGTGCGTCTGAGATGTTTGCAGAAGCAGGCATAGATGGCTTTCACGCCATCATGCGCAGGGTGCGGGACAGCCCCAACAGCATCCTGCATACCATTGGCAGACAGGTGGGACAGTACTGGGGCATTGGATACGCCTACATGCCACTGTGGCGTAAAATCATTAATTGTTTCCTTTTAGATGTAAGTCTTACACTAGTTTCTAAGTTTTGTGTTGTACTAACCAAATGGACTTTCTGTCTGAAATAAAAGCATTTTATTTATTTATTTTTATTATTTAAGCTATAAATTGTACATCAACGCCCGTAGGTGCTGCAGTAGGTACTGATTTATGCCCGAGATACACGAGACTAGTTTTTCAAGGCTAGGATAGCAAGCTGGAACCTACAGAGGTGCATACAGATGCTGTCCTGGCTTGTTATCCTGGCTTGGCACATGATGCCAGATAATTTTAAGCCCGTACAGTACAACACGTGGTTGCTGTCAGCAAAACAAAAAGCATGGTCACTGCACACTAGCTAACCGAATACTAGCTTCGCCGGCGACATGAAACTAGTACACAAGCCAGGATAGTAACATCAGTAGGGGTGCTACTAGCTCAAAAAATAGAACCCCATTGTATTAAACTATCCTAGCTTGAGACGCTAACTTACTAACCTAGAAATTATGCGAGTTCTATATATACGAAGCTAGAGTTACTAGCTTGCTAGCTTACTAACACTAGCATACTATCCTGGCTTGAGAAACTAGCCTCGTATATCTCGGGCAGCCCCTGTATCTATACACGGGGCTGTAGAATGTAGTATTTTTCACGAAAACATTCTTAAGAACAAGGAAGGAACGAAGTCTGAAAGTGGCGCTGGTGACCGAGGAGTTGAGTGGAAATCAGTTGCCATGGTATTGTCATGTGATTCTAACGAATGAGGAACATATCATGAAGGATGTTTTAACTATGAAATATGTGGGTGGTTAAAAGAGTAGAGGAAGACCAAAGAAACGATGGATGGCTTGTGTGAACACTGGGCCCGCGTGGTTGATTTACGGCCCACTCTCTCTCATCGAGAGCAGGCCTGTGTCCCAGGAGTTGGAATATTATAGGCTGATTATGCTTCAAACATGTTCGGGTCGGCATGATTCGGCACAATTAGGCACAGCCGGGTGGCATAATATCATGCAGTCATGACGACCCGAAAATGTGTGTAACATAACTAAAGTGACCATACGTCCCGCTTTGGGCGGGACAGCCCCGCTTTCAGGCTGTCTGTCACGCTGTCCCCAGCGAGGGCAAAAACGTCCAGCTTTCGTAAATAGACCGAACGATAAATTAATAACCGAAAAATACCGATTATTTTTGCATTCGCAACGCGACAGATGAAAAAATCACTAGCTGGAATGCTGAGAATGTTTCTGTTGAAAACCGTTGGGTGGAATTATTCCAGTATTTCCGTGTTAACAAGCATAACTGTACGAACTTCCGTATGATTATTGAGTACGTTATGTCTGCCTGGAAGTAACGCACGTGTCGAAAGTTTTTTTTTTCTCTAATGAATAAAATATGGACAAGAGACAAAACGCCGTTAAGTGTCGCAGTATTGAAAGGCATTATGATTACCAAGACTAACATCAACAAAATCATGTATTGAGCTCCATTCCTACTTGAAAACTAGACCTGATACAAAACATCTGCTCCTTAGTCAGACATGCAGAAGTCATGTGACTAAGCCTTATAGTAACTCAGCTAATATGTACTTGAAAACCTACTTATTATTATTAAGTGTTATTGTGTGTCATTTTCTAATAAACGCCAGTAAAATACCGAAAAGTTTTTTTTACATAATACAGCTAATGTCCCGCTCTGATGAAAAAAATAAATGGTCACGTTAAGGGGGAAGCCCGCAAAATTCAAATTTTCTTACGTTTTTTGCAATTTGCAAGTCAGTATTAAGTTGTATGTTAAATAAAGTATGCTTTGCGGCCGTAACAAATGTGTATTTACAGAATTATAATCATTATAATCAGTAATACAACTCCTGAAGTTAGTATAAATGATAAATGATAAATGATTTTTATTTCTGTAAGTAGGTTTGTACAAACACTTTTACAAGTCAATATTTTTTTTTTTTAAACTAGATGAGGTCGGCGTTTCAGAAAAAACAAACTCAGAGGTCACAGTCTCTTATAAAGTCCAGACATAATCTTGGTCACTTCATGTGAAGACCATGTAGATTGGTGTCTGAAATGGTCTTTTGAGGAAAGAACCACACAGATTGAGAGGACCTGTCCAGTCAGTGCACGCATTTGTCAGTAATCGCGCAGCTCAACTCAGAACTTAAGGAGCTCAACGATTCGACGAACAATACCAAAGAAAGGACATTGGGATAGGCCGCATAGATTACTCAAACTGCCAGACCATGATTAAAAATAACTGAGAGAAAAAATAAAACAAACAAAAAAAAAAAGCAATGACCTACATAGTCTTCACATTCACAATAAAGTAAAATAATATAATACTTACAAAGTAAATATTAATGTCAACATTCAGTATGGAAAAATAAAAATAATATAAAATAAAATTGGAGCAGTTCAATCCCAAGCCTTTTTGTCCTCAATATAATCTTTAACGGTATAAAAAGCTTTCTGACACAACTTGCGTTTAATGAATGATTTGAATTTATTAAGACTCAGATCTTGAACGTGGCTTGGAAGTTTATTATAAAAGCGTATACATTGACACCTGAATGACCCACCTATTTTCTTGAGCCTTGTTGGAGGTACAACAAATTTGTGTTTGTTCCTAGTATTTATATTGTGGATATCACTGTATTTTTTAAACAATTTAATGTTTTTATGGGCATATAAAAGATTTTCAAAAATGTACTGAGAAGGCAAAGTCAGTATATTAATCTCCTTAAATTTCTCTCTGAGAGATTGTCTCGGACTTAATTTATAAATGCATCGAACAGCTCTTTTCTGCAAAACAAAGATAGTCTGAATGTCGGCTGCATTTCCCCACAACAGAATACCGTACGACATTATACTACGAAAATAGCTTAAGTACACTAAACGGGCTGTCTCTATGTTGGTTAAATTACGAATTTTCCTAACAGCGTATGCTGCGGAGCTTAGCTTTTTTGACAATTTATCTATATGTGGGCCCCACTGAAGCTTAGCATCCAAAGTTAAGCCCAAGAATACTGTGCTATCTTCAGGATTCAACTCTTCGCCCCTTATCAACACGTTAGTTTTCACCTGCCTAACGTGAGGTAGTGTAAACTTAATGCATTTGGTTTTTTTTTCATTAAGGAGTAAATTATTAACACTGAACCAGTGAACTACTTTTGAGATCGCTCTGTTTACATCGTCAGTAACCAGCTGCTGACGTTTAAGTTTAAACAAAAGTGAAGTATCATCCGCAAACAAAACTATATCATGATTATCCTTAATGAGGTAGGGCAAATCGTTAATATAAATAAGAAATAAGAAAGGACCAAGAATCGAGCCCTGTGGGACCCCCATTGTTACTATCGATCCGGGCGATCTTTTTCCATTAACGTCAACGCTCTGAATCCTATTACTCAAGTATGAAGTAAGAAGATCCAGAGCGGTGTTCCGGATCCCGTAATGGCGGAGTTTCCTGATTAACGTTTCATGAAGAACGCAATCGAATGCCTTGGACAAATCACAAAAGATGCCCAAGGCATCGCATTTGTCTTCCCATGCATTATAAATATGTCCTAAAAGTTCAACACCGGCATCAGTAGTTGAACGACCCTTTGTAAAACCGAACTGCTTGTTATGTAATAATTTATGTTTATTAAAAAATCTTTGCAATTGGTCTAAAATTAATTTCTCAAAAATTTTACTAAACGTAGGTAGTACTGAAATAGGTCTATAATTTGTGGGGTCTGATGTACTACCTGATTTAAACAAAGGTATTATTTTACTATATTTCATGAGGTCAGGAAACTCCCCACAGTCGATACAGTTATTAAAGATAAGAGCTAAAGTAGGTGCTACAATGTCAATAATAGACTTAGCAACTTCTACAGAATTACCCCACAGATCTGCTGTCTTTTTTACATTTAAAGTGTGAAAGGTTTTAATTATGTCTCTACAGGTAATTTGTTCAAAATTAAATTCCGAATCGCAAGCATTAACATTTTCCTTAAGCAAAGACTCAGCAACAGAAGTTGATGAGTTTAGGGATTTAGTAGTTGAAACGGGAATATCTGAAAAGAAATTTTCAAAGGCCGCGGCGACTTGTGAGTCTGATTTTATTATATTGTCATTAATAGACAGGCTGTAGTCAGCACTTCGGTTATTAGACCTTCCCGTTTCACTATTAATAATATTCCAAGTCGTTTTAATTACATTACTACTGTTTTTAATCTTCGAACTCAAATAACGCGACTTGGCCATACAACAAACTTTTTTAAATAATTTTGAATAGTTATAATCCTAAAATGTCAAGATTTCATGAAGTAGTCATTCATTAGGATTACCTGGTCTTAAGGAGTTGTATCGATCACTTTGATGATTCTAATTATTTAAATAGATACTTGTTACGGCCGCAAATTATATTTTGATCAACGTACAATCTAATACCGACTTGTAAATTGCAAAAAACCTAAGAAAATTTGAATTTCGCGGGCTACCTTGACGCTTACGCCTTAAGCATACCCCTTACAATACTTATACCCCTGCAATATCAATAAGATAATAGCCACTAAGTCAATAAACTAACTAGCCCTACATTGTAAGTAAGTACTAGGTTTATTATAAGTAATATCGTACTGATAGTATAATACTGCTGTAACTCGAAATATGTCTATGAAATATGTGTATGAGATAATCATTAATTCAAAAGTAAAATTCAGTTCCCTACGCGTCAATAATACCATTAAAAAAACCTTACTGTACCGCATTAATAAACTTTATAAAGTATTCATTTTTTATAAAGTAAATAATAAATATTTCGTCGATTCTGAAAAAAAGTCACATTTTGAGTTACAACACTATGTGTTATCAGTGCGATCACTAATTAGGACGCCGGGATCAGAGACCTACCATCAACTAGTGCAGACTTGCAGACTGATAGTGCTATTGTCAGCGAAGTCTACTGCTTAGATTATGTGTAGGATAGTGACCCATTTTCAAATGTGATATCGTATCTGACTAACGTAAATAGCTTGAAGATGGGTGGTCCTTGGCTAGTCATAGGAAATTAACATATGGTAAGGGAGGGGAGTTTTTCAGTTGTACTGCTAAGCATGTTACAAAACTTACAAATATTTGTATGACCTACAGATGTTTGTTTTAAATTGTATGGTAGTTTTAATCGACCTGTAAACGAGGCACAATAGAACTTTTATCGTTATGACGTCAACAGACGTCAAGCGCCCGCAGAATTGTTCAGATATATAAATTATGTTTTTTTTTTTATATACAGGGTTGTTTGAACAGAAAGGCATTCAATTAGTCTACGAATACTATACGTGTTTAGTATTAATTCGATACGGTACAAAAATAAAAAGCACCAAATATGAGAATATTTTTTTTCAAACGAAATAGCTTACAAATCAGAGTAAAACGCAACCACCCTTTATAAATAAATTTAACTGACCTTAGATACCTAGGTAACAGAGCGGCAACGTCGCCAGGCATACAATGACTGCTTGAGCTGTCGACTGCTCTCGTGGTCTCGAACGTCACAAGGCCAAATCGGTAGAGTTGCCCACAAATATCGGTATATTTACAAACAAAACAGGTAGGTAGGTAAAAAAATATCCCAAAAATTATCCCATATCGTTCTACCGACATGGGATATTTTTAGGGATATTTTTTTTAGTCTCGAACCTACCGAAAAATCGGTAGGTTCGAGACCATTGCTCTCGCGCAGTTACCTCCGCCCGCACTCTTCATTCCACATCGCGCGCGCTTCCCGTCCGCACGCTTGTCTCTTGTGCAAAATGGACGACGTAGATTGTGACGCGCTAATCAGTGCAAATAAATCGCAAGAACTTAATTGGAATTATCCATGTTGCTACTGATTTGAATGACGAGCAGTTGGTATCAACTGCGCCAGCAGTTATCAATGGCAGCTTCAAGCTGTTGCCTATGACTGCAAGAGCGGTCCGTGTAGGTTGATCAATGGCTAACTGCTCGAGCAGTCCGTATATGGCGGCCTTTAGGCCTCCACTCGCGCTGGCTTTTATGTTAGGTAAGTAGGTAAGGGTGCGCGTACTTCACACGCACAACATCATTCACAATAAAAACACAACATTTTTCTCGATGTGTCCTCCAATCCCATTAATGCTCAAATTTTACCGACGGAGAATGTATTCAGTGTATTCTGATGCTGTGAAGTTACACGAGGCATTGTGGAACACTTTAATTACACATACACACACACAACCAAAGTTTAATTACGTGTCATATCACAATAAAAAAACAGTCAATCACAAAAAAATCACGAACACTAAATAATAATAATCCCAAGATATGTGTCCTGTTACAATAAAGCGCGCGCGCATGAGCCGCACACAACATACGTTCCGAAAGGATAGCATCGGCGCACTGAACCAAATGTTTTTAGAGGCCCACCGATGGCAGGGATCTAGGATGCAATAGCAACACACTGACCTATTTCCATTTCTTTTACGCGCGGGATGTCTTGCTATGATTGTCACTCTCGTCATGAAAGTGCGTTTCGCTTTTTAGCGAAAATTGATTGTGCTTGTGACTTGCGTCAGAGCGGCAACAACGCATCGATTTATCGTTTTAAAGACATAATCAGTTGTTAGGAAAGATACGTCGTGTTCAAACGGGACAAAAACTTTAAAAATTATTTGCGACTAAACTACTGCTCCTATTTAATTGATTTTTGGTACAGAGCTTGAAAATGGTACGTACTATAGGCAGGCCACAGGAAAGCCTCCATGTTGTATCAAGGCTGTATATGGCATCTCGTAGTTGGCCTAGAGAGGCCGTGACTACTTAACCGGACTATCCTGTGGCTACCTTAAGCGAACTCAAAGCCTCCAGCCAGGGGCATAAAACTTACAGACTAAGCGACTACACGCTAAGGGTTCCCCCTGTGGGAACGGGCCTCGGCTTAGGGCGTCGCTGGGGGGAGGACAGCAGGATGGGACAGGCTGGATCGAATTTGAGCGATTATTACTGTCAGGGGAGTTTAAAAATTATGTAAGTTTAGAAGCAAAATAAAATAAAGTTGGCTAAGTGAGCAGAAGTAGCCGCCAAACAAGTTGTAAAATTTTCGACATGGTAGGGATAAGTCTGCGCAGGTACGCGACCAATCACGCAAGAGGATACCGATAAATCGACTACTTACCCCTTTTTAGGGTTCCGTACCCGAAGGGTGCCAAACGGTACCCTATTGCTAAGTCTCCGCTGTCCGCCCGTCCGTCTGTCTGTCAGCGGGCTGTATCTCATGAACCGTAATAGGTACACAGTTGAAATTTTCACAGATTGTGTATTTCTATTGCCGCTATAAGAACAAATAATAAAAATAAAATAAAGTTAAAAATTAAAGGGGGTCTCTAAACAATAAACTTTTGATTTGATTTTTTTTTCTTATTTCCATGTCCATCAATTTGAATTCAGAACTAAGTACTTTATTGTTGTTTTGTTTTCATTAGAACAACAATAAAGTATTTACTTCTGAATTCAAATTAAGATACACGATAAATGGCTACTGGATTACTCCACCTTATGCGATCCGATTTCGATGGTTCTTTTTTTATTTGAAAGGTAATATAAAAATTTGCTGAAGATCTGATGAAAAGAAAAAACAAACATGGTAAATGTCCCGTTTTAAATAACTTTAGTGTTGCAAAAACTATGTGCGAGGTCTACTGTTCGCAGAACTACTAGTAACAATCTATGTAGTTACCTATTTATCTTAACGCGAAAGCTCCAGGTAGCCCGCGAAATTCAAATTTTCTTAAGTTTTTTTCAATTTGAAAGTCAGTAGGATCAGGTTGTATGTTGATTTGGATATGATTTGCGACCGTAACAAATCTGTATTTACAGAATTATAATCATTAAAATCATCAATACTCTTAAGTTCATATAATTCTAATGAATGACTATTTCATGAAATCTTAACATTTAGGATTATACTAACTTAAGAAGTTGTATTACTGATTTTAATGATTATAATTCTGTAAATACATATTTGTTCTTACTTTAATCAACATACAACCTAATACTGACTTGCAAATTGAAAAAAAACGTAAGAAAATTTGAATTTCGCGGGCTACCTGGAGCTTCCCCCTTAAGCCTTTATCTTAGGCAAGAGCAAGGTGTGTGCACTTGGTTTGCGAAATGGCATTGCAATGTATGATAACCATAACTTACATTTATAATTGAACAGTACTTGTAGAACTGCCACATACTCCATCATCATGTCATACTTGAGTAATGTCTGCAGCAGTCTCACCACTGCATCCTCGTTGAAGTCTTTTAAAACCATTATACTAAATGCGGTAGCTCTGGAAAATAGCAATTTATATGTTTTATATTTTAATTTGAATAATAATAATAATATTCTAGGACATTGTTCACACACGGTCATCTGATCCCAAATTAAGCAGAGCTTGTACTATGGAAACCAGATAACTGATATACTACATACACTACTTTTTGTTTGTAAATACATACTTATATAGATAATTATTTACAGAATATTTGTTTACAGTCGATAAAAAAATAGTAGTTGATCAATTCCACTTTAAATTAAATACTTTTAAAAAATCATGTTTTTTTCTGACTGAGCAAATGTAATTTAATATCAGGTTGGCACAAAAGTAATGAGACACTTGGTTTACGTTTTATATTTTTTATTATTATTACAATGCAAAAAGCTTAGTCAATGATGTAATCACCATTAGCATCTAAGACTTCTTGCCAACGATCCAGCAAAGTTTGGATGCCTTTCGGCCAGAACTCTGATGGCTGTGCCTCGAAAAAGTTGTTCAACTCCGCCTCTACATCAGAGAAATCATTGTTTACCCCGCAAATGTTGTTTCAGGGCTCTAAACAAATGATAGTCTGCTGGGGCAGGTCTGGGGAATAAGGTAAGTTCTCCAACTGTTGACGAACGGCAGATGCGACATGAGGTCGCGCGTTATATTGTGTAGTAAAACTACATTGACCCGTCTTCGTCGTTTTTTCTTGATAGCAGCAGATAGTTTGGTGAGCTGGGTTGACTATGTGTCAGCATTTATAGTTTCATTATGTTCATAAAACAGCATGCCTTGTGTGTCCCAGAAACAGCAAAGCAGAACTTTTAAGCAGTTCTTTTGACTTAGCTTCGGTTGAGTTGGTGGCGTTTCTTCTGGCGGCAGCCAAAAAGCCCGACGTGTATCGTTCGCGTAATGAGTCCATGATTCATCTCCAGTAACCAGATCAGACCAAAAACTCTTTACGTCGGGGTCGCAGCAAGTGATTGACAGATTGCGACACAGACTGCACAACTGGCATTTGTAAGGATGTGCGATACCCACCGAGCCAAAACTTTTCGATACTCAAGCTCATGCATATGGTTTTCTACGGCGTGATGACTGCAATTAAGTGCTTCCGCTAATTCACGAGTGGTAGCATCCGGATTCGACTGCAGTTCGCGGCGTAAATCGTTATCATTCACTGCGGGTGGTCGTCCAGAGCATGGCTGACTTTCAAGGTTCCTGTTTTCTGATTTACAACGGTCAATCCATGGGGGACACCATTGCATGGCTTGTACTTCTAGTACCCAATGCAGTGTTGATATTGTCAGCCGCAGCCCACGCACTGTGACCTAACAAGTACTCGTATAGTACAAGTATAGTGTTCGAACTTGTTGCTCGTCCACTTTTCTTCAAACTGACTATACCGATCGCGAGGGCGGCTTTATATACCCCCACATCACCGAGAATGTTCTACAACATTCTAGAATATTATTGAAAACAATTAACTTGAGAAAGGAAATGTATAGAGTTTTGTAGTGTCTCATTACTTTTGTGCGAACCCAATAAATATTTGCAGGCTAACCAACCCTTATTATTTCGTCTATATCGACATAATTAGTAAAATAATGTTAAAATCTAACAAATATTTTTCAATTTCCAAAAATGGAAATAGTGATGTGAGTATGTACTTACTTTTCTCCTACAATGCCCAGCAGAACTTCGGACTGTTCAAGAAGCTCATTTGCCAACATCTGGTCTGAAAACCAAGTGCTTGCCCAACAAATGTGCCAGAAGCATACTAACGGGTAATTGTCTGCCCACTCTTCACTAAACTGCATTACATACTTCCTAAAAATAACTAACGAAGCCTCTGATCTATTTAATACTGAGTCTTGAATTAATTCTCTAAATATTATCCTATAAAAACTCCTTAGACTCTCATATCTCTTATAACAACTCCTAAGTATTGACAGTCCTTTTTCAGAATTACCCTTAATACATTCTGCTTTGGCAAGGTAATGTAGGAACTCTCCGTTTCTCTTGTATGAGTTTGGATCAACTTTTAAACAATATTTCTGTATTACGGCAACCATCTCGGGCTTTCCATTCATGCTGTAATGTCTAAAGAGTCTCTTTATTGTAGCATAAGTTAGATATTTCTTACAATTTTCACATTGTATGAGTAGTTCTTCAATCTTTTTGTGTCTGTTTTTTGTGAGTAGTTCTGAAAATGTTGCTTCCAAGTCTATTATGCTCATTGTGGATACGTTATTTGCGTCACTTGTGTACGTGCAATGTTGTACACTTGACTCTAGAAGGTCATTTCTCTGAAATTTTGAAGATCTATATCTTTCAAAAATGTCATTGGTAAATGCATCAATTGTAAGAGTAGAGTAGTAACCACTGCTTGGAGCCATTCTTTGTATAAGTTGCACATTTTTTATAAGTCTTGCGTAGTTTATAAGTTGCTTTGTCATGTGCAATCTAGCTAGATTCATTGTTTACCAGAAAATCTGCACTCTTTCACAATGACTTATTTAAAAGTGAAGCTACGGACTTGTATTTATAAATTTTAACTTATCGGGCGGTAATTCGTGCTTTGTACTTCATTTTCTTGTTCTACTTGCCTTAAATACTAAATAGAAACGAAGAATATAATGATAAAAATATAAAATTAAACTGTAAACAGGTTATTTACCATCACAGAATTGACTTTGACAATTTTGACATTGAAGAATTGTCAATCTGACAATTTGCTGACATTTTAATGGGGTTACTGGCCTTTCCTAAATATCAAGTACCAGTGTTACTTAAAGTATTCTTAGTTAAAATATTAAACATATCCCTTCATTATATAATATTGGTGATATTTAAATACATATTATTTCAATCATTTGAGGAAAAACCAGTAGAACTACTACTGCCATCTTGTGTTGAAAAGCCAGACTAGCTTCATGAAGATTGAAAGTTCTCACATAATAGTATTTCTACTCACCAACAGATGTAGTTAAACAAAGCACAGAACCATTTGATTTTATAGTTTTTTTAAATCAAATATTTTTAAATTAATTAGCACGGTGTCGGATTCATTTGCAACGTAATAATATAATATTTATAAACGTAAAGCTGTCTTCCGAAAGCATTAATTACCAATCATCAATTACTGAGCTGGTTAGCGTACCTACCTATTTTTTTAAATTTTGATTAGAGAACAGACAAAAAAATGTAACAATCGTGTTATGTCTGTCCATCGATATTCAATACGTGGAACGGATTACGAATTTTATCTTCCGAGATATCGTATGACGCTCCAGTTTTTTATTTTCTGAAGTGATTGCCGACAATGATCGCCTGTCGATTAACATACAGCTATTAGTTGTTAATGCCAAGAGCTCGGCAGGGGTCCACGATAGACGCTAGTTCAAACTTACACGCCACGCTACGTGTTTCGGAGCCAATTTTTTAGAGACATAAATTAGTCGGCTATTTTGTTAAACGAGAGTAGGAATGACACGTGCCTTATTGGATCAGTATAGTTATTTACATTAACTTAGTAATGTGTCTAGTTTGGTTGTTTACCTACTTATTATGTTTTAAACATAACTTTTTTTAAATACGTAGGTAATGTAAAGGCTGATTCACTGGAAATTCTGTCATAAATAAGTATTTCACGCTATCCAGTGACAGCTGAAGGAGTATAATTATCATATCTCCTCATTAATCGTCATGACAAAAAATAACATCACCGTTGCAGACTTGCAGTAGCAAGTAATGCCTAGTTCTAATTAGATACTTATAGGTAAGTAGCTAACTAATTGGAACACAGAACACATGGCAGCTACTACTACCTACTACAGATAAGGCTTTTACATAAGTCACGCATGGGATTCTGAAAGTTGCACCGGCGACTGAAAAGTTGTGCGGAAATCGGTTGTCAAGGTACGGGCATCTGATACGGAGGAATGAGGAAAATGTCGTGAGGAATGTTTTGAGTATGTATGTCGAGGGCTACAAGAGTAGGGGAAGACCAAAGAAACGATGAATGGACTTTGTGAAAGATGATATGGCTAGAAAGGCGGTGACTAGTGAGTTGACGAGTAATAGAGAATTATACGTAAAAAAAAGGGACATGTTGCGCCGACTCCAAATAAATTGGGATAAGGTCAATAGATTACGCATGAAATACATTCACTTCATTGATACCTAGTCAAAATAATCATCGATTGATCGGTTACGCAAACTTAACCTCTCAAATGTCAACGATACACCATTGGTTCTTAAGAAAAAACAAAGTCGGGTTAGTTACACCATTTTAAGCCAAGAACGGCTGGACCGATTTTTACGATCTTTGAATTGTTGGATTTGTCTCCGCCCCAAACAGCGGAATTCATTTTCTCATAGGTACCTACATTAAATTTTGGCAGGACAATACGTCTGTCGGGTCAGCTAGTTAGCTAAATACAATAGGTAGGTTTTCTCAGGTTTTCACGTGCGTTCTGAAGGCGATACAAATTTCACATTCGAAACGATACTCGAATCAGATCTGTGTCACCAGTCTTTTTTGACGTGGGAACACTGCACCAGCCTTGTCTTCAAATTCAAACATAGGTGCATACCTAGCCACCAAAAAATAAAAACCGCACCACACCCCACCATAAGTCATAACCACGAAATCATCCAATAAATAAACTCGAGCAACAAGCCCATAAATGCGGTAACAACACTTATAATTTATGACATTAATTTATAAGTATGGTAATTCAAAAAGGCGCACCACACTTATTAGGTCAATTAAAGTTTTTATTAAAATGTTTTCATAATTATTATGTTGGTAAATTGCGGCTTATTAATTATTATTTTTTTTACATTTTCGTTTGGTGAAAATGTCAAATTTGTGACATGTGAGGTCTTCATGAATTTAACAAATAATGATGTAGCGTTTTATCATCATCTGCTTAGCCTTTTCCCTACTACATTAGGGTCGGCTTCCAATGTAACCGGATGCAGCTGAATACCAGTATTTTACATGGAACGATAGCCTATCTGACCTTCACAACCCAGTTATTGGGTAATACGATTGGTAAGACTGGTTGTCAGCTCGTGGCTAAGTAATAACAGCCGCACGGGTCGATCCATCAGGTTAAGCTACGTTTGCCAGGGTTGGTCTGTGGATGGGTGACCATCTTTTCATACCGAGACTCTTCCGTGCCTCGGAAAGCACGTTAAGCCGTTGGTCCTGGCTTTCATTCGAGGATCTTTGACAGTCGTTACGAGTCGTCAGAAGCCCGAAAGTCTGACAACCAGTCTTACCAAGGGGTATCGTATTACCCAGTAACTGGGTTGTGGAGGTCAGATAGGCAGTCGCTCCATGTAAAATACTAGTATTCAGCTGCATCCGGTTAGACTGGAAGCCGATCCCAACATAGTTGGGAAAAGGCTAGGCAGATTGATTTGGTTGTCAGACTTTCGGGCTTCTGACAACCTGTAACGACTGTCAGAGATATACGAACGACAGCCGGGACGTGCTTTCCGAGGCACTGAGGGCTCTCAATATGTAAAGATCCTGCCACGGACACGCCGCAGCAAGCGTAGCTTAACTGATCGATCGACCCGTGCGGCTGTTATTACTAAGCCAATAGCTAAAATACAATACATAAATCATCAGGAAATTCTATACCCTTTCCTACAATAACAATTTATTTTAACCTACCTATATTACGTTACTGATGTAATTGAAGTTTAATAGCCAAGTTACAAAATGATAAGAAGGAAAGTTCAACTATAAGGTCGCGAGCCCTTATCAATAAGTTTTACTTCCGACGTATGTTCTTTGTATTTAGTACTGTTTGATAGTAGGTACTATTTTATATATATCCGTTTGCCATAAAATTATTATACAGTAGGTATGTATGTAGCTAGTAGGTCTTTAGAAAAAGAATTTAAAAAAATCATATCTCTACTTGAACATCACCATCTCAGTCGACAGAACTGAAATTAACTCAAATTAAAATGACTATATTGACCATTTTTAGGGTTTCGTGCCTCAAAAAGAAAAAAAAACGGAACCCTTACAGGATCACTCGTGTGTCTGTCCGTCTGTCACAGCCAATTTGCTCCGAATCTAATGAACCGATTAATTTGAAATGTGGTACACGTATCAGTTTCTGTGACCCAAACACGGACGTGTAACGTAAATAAATGAACTTTGAGTATGGGAGTCAATTTTGAGGGGCAAATAAGAAAATTAAAAATAAGTTTTGTAAACCGTTTTGTACCGTATCAAAGAAAATTACCCCCCCCCCCCCCGCCTTATCTCCGAAACTAATAGAATATAGTTCTATACCTATAGATTACAGGTAAACTTATGACAAGTCTATGATCTTAAAATAATATGGTAAATATCTCAATATTGTGCGTCCAAACACATTTGCAGTTGGAACGTATGGGAGAACATGTTTTTCAACTATAATTATAAGTTTGTTCTTGGGATACCTACCTTCATCCCAACTACGAACCCTTCATTGTGAGTGGTCCGACACACACTTGGTCGGTTTTCAATATTTTCTTGTTTTGTACTTGTTGATCACTTGTATTTTTCCGTAGTCGGGTTACAGTTTTTTAAACTTAATTTTTTAACAATTGAAACATATTTATTTACATAAACAATATGATATTTATATACATATTTGTAATGTGATTGTCAAGACCTTTCGTTTGATACCAAACATGTCATTATTATCTCAATTTAATTGAGTTGTAAAGTCCACCATATGTTTACGGAGAATTTATATAACCTTTGTCACCCGGATTATTATTACGAATCTATTGATACCTCATTCATCAAAATCGGCTTAGTAGTTAAGGCTCTCACACGTAAATACAAACATACTTACATACGTACGTTTATAGACTGCTAAAATCATTCACACATAACCCTTCCTTTTGGCCGTAGTCGGGTAAGAAGCTTCCTACAAAGAAAAATAGGTATATTTATCATAGAAACAGGTGCATACATAAAGATAATTAACTCTAATAATCACGAACACAGAACAGAAATATCACTGTCGAATGGCGATCACTAATAAAGAACCTGCCCAAAGAAAAATGAATACAGAAAAGTAGTGTGAAGTTTCCTATGTAGGCTGTAAAGAAACTGGATGCTAGTAACTTAATAACAAACCATTTTCATCTGATCAATCAATCGCCTGCTAACAAAACCAGAAGTAAAGTCACCTAAATAAACACGAACTTACCACAACATGCTTAGCGATCCCATAACTCCACAAAATGTCTTCTACAAACAAGAGGTTCTACTATTAGGTAATATTAATTGCACTTCCACCCACAGATATGCCGTTGTTTAGTAGTCACTGTGAACTGACTCACAATTAGTCATATTAAAATAGGATTAACACTTTCTCGACGTCACTAAGATCTCCTTAGTCGTCGCCGAAGATTAACATAACCAGTTTAAGTACAACCGTGTAATTCGGTCTATCGTTTGTCGAATAGAAAAGGGTGAACTTTTTTGGAGGTCTTCGTAGAATGGTTGAGAATCTTCGAAGTGTTACAATTAACTCGGCCCGCAGTCGGTAAACTCACAGTTTAATCGAATGAGTTATGCTTCGTTTCTTCCAGATTGCAGTTATCATTGTTAACGAGAGTTTCTGGACAACTTTTATTAATGAAAATGTTTGGCGTCATCACCCCACCATTATGTTGTCATTTCGACGTTAAAAGTCTAAATTGTCCGTTACGAATCGTATATAGTGTTTGTGAAACAATGGAGAAATTATGGCGCTAACATGGACGAGAAATTGTTGGAGCGTAGGCCTTTATTATAATAACTTGGCTATAAAATTACTTTAATACACGGGAAAATATTATAATGTTATTATTAAAATAAATCCAAAGGTGTACCGCCAAAAACGTCCGTACGGTGAAGTTGTAGCATATTTTTTATTAACTTGGAAAAAGCAGTTGCAAGAGATTAACCAACTAGGTATTACAAACGAAAGAAAAAGTGAGATATAAAAGCAAAGGCTAAAGGCAAGACATGTACATAACTGATGTTACGACGGGTGCCGACAGGCGGTTTCGAGTACCAATTTAATAAATATTTTATTTTTATATGTTATTTCACACTTTTTTTTTTTATTGTCCTCGATATCACAGCGGGCCCTATCAGAACACCAGCGCTGCAACACTTACTTTTAAATGTTGCAGCATCATGCTGAGATAGGAGCCTTTTGACCTCGTGCGGGACTGTTTTTATTATTTTTATTTTTAAGTATGTTTAGCTTAATTTGTGACCTTCCTGTGCGAGTCTCAATAAATACTTTTTCTTTCTTTCTATCTATATAGCGATGCAAATAAAAGAATCTCTACGTTTTCCAAGTATTCTAAAACAATCGAATCAACAAACAATCAACTGCTTACTAGAAAATTATTGCTACTAAAGTACTAAAACCAGGAACAAGCAGCAATAACATAACGTTATACTCCATAATATACCTAATATATAGGTATTTCTAATTCACTTAGTTGGATCAAGTCTTAAATTAAGTTACAAGGAGATAAAGGCGGCAAGCGGTATCGGCATGAAATATTACGTTGTTACAATTTGATACTCACGGCGGCGGCCGTGAGTATCAGTAGTAACTCGTTCCTTTGTTGATCTTTATCTAACACAAGGATTTCTTGATGATTCAATAAATAAATAAATTCGGGATGTTAGTATTGTATTTCTTTAGTGATTCGTGATTTTGTTATTGACGGTACACTTATTTGATTACACTGCCATAGTTTGTTTGTTTCTTATGTGGTTGATCATCTAGCTTAAACCCACTACCGGTGACTAGCAGCCGTCAAATGCTTTCTTGTCTCCATCTTTATATATTACTACCTAAATGTGGGGACTTACTCCATTTTCTTTATTGATAGATAGGGAGCTAGTAAGCTGCTTGACCAAGAACACAATCCAATAGGTACTTGATTTTCAAGTTTAAGGCGACGATAACCGACTTGAATGATTTGAAACTGAAGATCACGTCTAAACGAGTAGTATAATGATTTGGAAAAATATATGTTAAATTAGAGCATTTTCTTAATAGCTTAATTTATGAATATTTTTGGTTATGTTTATATTACATAGAGTAATATGTTTGTAAAGTCATGTCTATCGCGGATAAAAAACTTAGAATCACGCAAAAACGATCAAGCGTATTTTAATAAAACCGGCCAAGAGCGAGTCGGACTCGCGTACCGAGGCTTCCGTACCATTATATACAAAAAAAAACTGTGCTATTTAGAGACATCGTTTTATTTATTCCTGTAATCTTTACATAAACATCTATCACACATAATAATTTTAGATTTTTCTCTATGCAAACTTCGGAGATAAGGGGGGAAAGGTATATTTTTTACATTTTTCATAAAAAGTCGAAAACTATGCGGCCTAAAAAAAATATTTGTTTTCTGAGAATGTGCAAATTGCGATCTTTCATATGATACCCCAAATGCCCTAGTAGCCCCACTTTGAATTTTTAAGACCCCCTTTCAGTTCCTATTGCAAATGAATTATGTATATTTTTATTTCTTTCTTATTAAATAGTTGGGCAAACGTCATCTAAAACTATTCCAAAATTCATGTTGATAGCATTAGCAGTTCTTGAGATATCCAGCTGTGATAGACAGACAGACAGACTGAGTCGCACCCTAATATTTATAGATAATGTATACGTACTTTTGTAAAATACCTTTTGTTTTATGTATAATAAATTAACAATGCGTCTAATTTAGAACAGCGCTCCTTTGATGGGCGAGTCCTATTACTGGCTGGACGTACGGCGTGTTGCGTGAGCTCAGTACAGAACACGCGAGCTAACCACTCACAGCCATTGGCATATATCTGCGTCTTAATTCGCATTTAACTAGATTTCCCATTACCTTCTCCGTTTAGCATAGAAACAGTGTTCCAGTATTAAGAAGTTCAATAAACGTTAATTTTAGCTGTCTACTTCATTTTTACAATGTATACATAGCTAACACGCTCCTACATACGCCAAGGTATTTACATTATCTATTTGGATTTCTTTTATCGTTTCATTATGGTTCACTCGTTAAATGAGGTTGTTAATGTTAAAAGATTTTTAGAGTTCTTCTAGTTATATTATGTGAGGGATAAAAGTTTTGTTTACAGTCAAGTCCGGTCGTTATTATGTGTTTCGCCATTTCCGTGAAAATGAAGGTCGTTTATTTCATGAGTAGCATCGTCTTGCGCTGTATTAAACTTCAATCAATACTCTATACAAATAAATATAATTGAAGTATCCGTTTGCGATGTCAAAATAACAGCTTTTTAATAAATCCATATATACGATACCTTTAAAGAAAATGCAATTTTTAAAATTTTTGTCTGTCTGTTTGTTCCGGCTAATCTCCGAAACGGCTGGACCGATTTTGATGGGACTTGCACTGGCAGATAGCTGATGTTATAAGGAGTAATTTAAGCTACTTTTATTTTATAAAAAGAATTAGAGGTCCGCGCAAAAAAATAAAACCCATGAAATTGTGGACGAAACCCGATTCCAATTGGGAAATATTGACATCCACGCAGGCAAAGCCGCAGGCAATAGCTAGTTGTTAAATAAGTGTCTCCATTGACCAAGTACATTATATAAGATAATGTAGTGCACAGGTAGATGCCTATTTTACCTCCTTAAACTATCTAGTCCACATTTAAAGCAAACTTGTTTGGCCACAAAATAGATAGGCCATCTATTCTTGCCACTTTTAACCAGTTATTATCTACAACACCAGCAGTATCAAGTATCCTGTATATTTCATTGAAATCGACATCGATCATTTTCAAACTTAGTACATTACGCATAATCTCTAAAGATTGAAATAACCGACCATTTATCTACTAGACAACTGTTAAGGCTGACTGTCACAACTCCTTACCCACAATAGCTTGTCGATGTAATCGCAACGGCTGAATATATATCGATTAAAGATCGTATGGTCGATGGTGCCCTTATTGTACTGTCTTCACCCCTATCATGAGAGGCTGGGAGGCTGCTAAACTATGCCGCCTTGTAGATTGAACAAAAGGCTCTATAACATCCTTGTCTGCGGCGACATTATCCTATCTGAAGATTGTATTCGGATAAGCGTATCGGCTTGCTTTATTTGGTATCGATCAAGTTTATATTGGTTTATATTTGACTTGTTTCTTGGTTTCGCCCACGTTTGTTTAGATCGAGAATTTGACGTGAAATAACTTTCTTTGCAAGTTAGGGGAAACTGATAACAATCGGGTTTATACAAGCTAAGAAAGATATGACACACTAGTTTTCATCATCAATCATAGCGAGCCAAACATATTTAACGGTAGTTAACTCAAACTAATGGTTGAATTTTGGCTAAATGTGAAATGCTAAACATGAGTGAGTTATGCCATTTGTTACTACTTTTAATGTGAATGAGCTAATACGAATACGTTCATGTTTAGTCTTTCACATTTAGCCGAAATTCAACCATTAGTTAGGTACTATGTTTGACCATTGGTTGAGTTAACTACGGATCAAAAAACCGGCCCTTATCAGCTCTTGAATAATATTAGACACTGGTGCCGATTCTCTTGTTCAATAACTAAACATAAATTAGAGAAAAGAACAGGCAGCGCGGGAAAAGACGGCTATAGCTATGAACTAAGTTAGAGATGTCAAACTAGTTTACGCCTTGCGTTTACGTAAAAACATGTCGACTAAAAACACGGTGAAGCCACCGTGTTTTTAGTCGACATGTTTTTACGTGTCGTCTGAATTTGTATGGAAATATTAGTTCCAACCACGGAGTAAAACTACGTGATTCCAACTAAATTTGACAGCTCCAAGGAGTAAACAGCTCTAATGTACGTCCGTCTCTTTCTTGTTTTATTAGAGAGAAAAAGTTAGCAATAGCCTAAATTAAGTTAAGTTTGTGTAACAGAATCGGCACTACTATCGAGCGGACCACGATTAGCAGCAAGAATAGGTAAACGCTTATGTAAAACAAGCCGGAATCTAATAACGCACACACGTACCCCATACTTAGCAAGGAACTTTCAAAACCCATACTCCTTCGATTCCCCTGGAGCTAGTATTTCCCTAGCCGACACCTGACTCGATGCATGGAGCTTGATTTGTATGATTAGCCGATCTTATCAACGAATGATTGTCGTGTGTCTGACACGCGTCTATGTTGTTTGCTATCGGGTCTGAGATCGTACAGGGGAAACGGGACCTTTTTGAGTTAGCATGTTAATGCTGATGCAAATTTGTGTTTATTGAAGATAGTTTTCTGTGCAACTGTAGTATTAATTGCAGTACGTAGCTTTTTAATGTTTAACACATTTTTCACGGTGTATATTTCTGATAGTTTACTTTAAAAAATACTGCGTGCTGATCGAAGTTTGCTTTACTAAAAAGTACATAATGGCAAATTAATAGTTTTTCGAATTCCTAATCACTTTACTTTTGACTACTTAACACATTTTTTTTTGTCATGTTTCATCCCACTCAATAAGTAGATTACATATTATAAAAGTTGTATTAAAATCATCTCTAACTAAGCGATCTATTTAATAAATTAATGTTGTTTTATTAAATCAAAGTGGCTGACAGGTGACAGTTATCAAGCGTTAATGGATACCAATCATTTAGTAATAGGATGGCTGGTTAAAACAATGGTATTATAAATAACGCATAATACTTCCGTTTTTGAGTATGATTGTGCTTTGTTATAAGCCCAAACTTACGATCACACAAGCAATAAAGTGTAAGCCACATATGTATAAAGAAAGTAATTTTTCAGATCCGAATATTCTTCTTTTGTTTTTTTTTTTCAATACAGAGTATAACTACATAATTATGGTTAATGTTCAAGTTAATCAGTTTCCACAGCTCGAAAGTTAATTGGTTCACAATAAATTAACTCTGTCTCCCCTGTTTAAAGAATCATTAAATATTTCGACCTTGGGTGCTAGCATCTGGGACATTATCTCTACTTACATATTATAAATCTGTTTATCTGGTCGTAAATCTTTTTAGTTTTTATCTCAGTCCACAATATGTGATCTTTTTGCTTTATTAGTTTGATAATGATAACTGAATAACCTCTTTTCGGTGTGATAAATAGAATTATATCATGGTTTTCAACGGACGATTAGATTGTTTTGATTATTTTCTGACCTGTTGAAATGCCGTCGGTTAAATGCATATTCAACTTATTTGTTTACCAAATAAGGTTGACTTTGGTGTGATGAATTAATTTCGGTTTTGCCCGCTATAAATCTTCTGATGATGTAACTAAAGGGTCCCGGAAGTGCAGATGCGAGGACTTTTGTGTAAATTCAATGAATTGTGGACAATCGGCCAGCGAGTATTAATTTAAACCTTTTGTTGACAACATTGTGCTACTTAGACAGCTCTATTTTGACAGTTCACTTGTATAGTGTCACTACAGTTAAATTATTGTTAATTGTCTGTTATATATGTATTGGTTTGCTTACAGCTGTCATTTTGTAGTTCACTGCTTGGACATTTTGAGTGTTCCTACCGTGTTCATAGCTAAACAGACCGCTTAGCTGATATATGATAGGTATGTTTGCACGATGACGATGATAAAAAATGTTTTAAAACAAGCTACGCCATGGGACTCAAAATATTTTCTTTCCAAAATAACATTACAGGAAATGAACTTTAACTATTTTATTCATCATCTTTACAAACAAAACAATTCGTCATCTCGTGACGATCGAGTGTCCACTGTTTATAAACCGGTCGTCTATAATAGAGCTGTCACTCGGAATATACAATATTGTGTTGACTCAATGTCTTCTAATTATCTACTGTACCTATCTTATATGCAAATGGCAACTGTTTATTGATAAGTAACTAAAATAACTCTTCTCCATCTTAACAAACGAACTCGTCACCTCATTACTTGTGTCCACTGCTTCGATCAATCATTGATCGAAGGTCCACTGGCGTTCAGAATGTACAATATTGTGTGTAGGTACAGTAAACGCTCAAAAGTCCATAAGCGTGCTAAGGATTACATTGCTATGAACTGTGCGAGCACGAACCAGTACGTGCGCGTGTATAAGCGATGTCTCACTCAACATTCCGCAGATAACACACACTAATGAATTGTCGCATGTCATTGTACTACTCGAAATAACATTATATTTCTGTTGCATTTAGAATACTCGTCATAGTGGCAACCTGTTCTTACCATTGCATTGCTAAAATTCGTATAAACATAACATGTGCTGGTAGCTGTTTGGGCTAAGCAATGGTTTCACGATCAATGAAGTCTGAGTCCGAATCTTAATCACAATGTGAGACTGTTTTTTGTTTCTTTGGAACCATAATAATATATTTGTACTATTTTAAGCAAAAACTTGTTAGATGTTTATGTTCATTTATTATTTATTTTTATAAGAAGTTAAATATTAGTTATTGTATTATCATTTAACTATTTTTGTGATTTTTAATTTATCTTTTCGGTGTTGGAAGGTTGAAATAAAAAAGTCGTGCTGAATGGTAACAAAAATGTTTATTCGTTTTATTTACTTATTTATAAAATTAACAAACTTAAGAGAATTGTGACGTTACATTCCTACTAGATAAAATAAGTTTTTTTGTAACCGTTCATAGGATTTTTGTTGTATACCCACTTAGTCAATTCATAATAACATAACAAAGAAAGGATATTCTAATAACACATATATAATTGTCAATACCCAGATATATATCTGCTATATATCTGCGAACAAGATAAAGAATATTATATTTCTGTCCCATTACTTCCAATCAAGTAAAAACTTACAAAAAGTCACGTACTGCGTGAGATTTGAACTCACGGCTCACTGATTCACGCATCTATCTGCACGCGCTTAACCGCTAGGTCATCTTTACACATGTTATAACTTTGAAATTATGAACTACAATCAGTTGTTGACGATAATAATTATGCACGTTTATGTTCTTGGAACACCAAGCTATTGCTTTGTGAGTTTGCTTATCGACTTTTGGTCGCGACTGTACTTACCATATTAAGAAAATGGGAACTATTGGGAGGCTTATGTTCACTGCTCTAGTAAGGCAGATACAATAGTTAAACCATCAGCACGAACCTATCTGCGGTTCGTGGGACTAGGAAAGAGTTAAGTCAATCCCCCATATTATTTTTGGAACCCACAAGAATAGCCCCTACTAGTGCCACATGCCTAGATGTTATTCCAAGCCATAAAGAAATTATAAATTTACTAGATTCTGATCATTGCGGGCAAAGGATTACTATCCAAAACCAAAACAACAAAGTGGCTAAAAAGGATATCATTGTTAACCCCAAAACTACAAGTCGCTTGGAAGCTTTTAAAGTTAAACTCGTTAATAAATTAACAGTTTTGGCTAATCATACTGATCCTAATGATCTGTATGATGATTTTTTTAATATAATATATACTGTCAACAATTTAATCTCATCTTTATTACCAAGACTGTCTCGGTTAATAGTAACGCGTTTTTCAGTGATTGGGCTACCATTGGTATTCATAAAAGTAGAACACGGCTTTATGAACTTTAACAATGAAAGGTCTTTTGTAAACACTGCTGAATTTAATTTATATGTTAGAAATTATTCAAAATTATTTAAGAAAGTTTGTTGTATGGCCAAGTCGCGTTATTTGAGTTTGAAGATTAAAAATAGTAGTAATGTAATTAAAACGACTTGAAATATTATTAATAGTGAAACGGGAAGGTCTAATAACCGAAGTGCTGACTACAGCCTGTCTATTAATGACAACATAATAAAATCGTTTCACAAGTGCCGCGGCCTTTGAAAATTTCTTTTCAGATATTCCCGTTTCAACTACTAAATCCCTAAACTCATCAACTTCTGTTGCTGAGTCTTTGCTTAAGGAAAATGTTAATGCTTGCGGTTCGGAATTTAATTTTGAACATATTACCTGTAGAGATATAATTAAAACCTTTCACACTTTAAATGTAAAAAAAACAGCAGTACTGTGGGGTAATTCTGTAGAAGTTGCTAAGTCTATTATTGACATTGTAGCACCTACTTTAGCTCTTATCTTTAATAACTGTGGGGAGTTTCCTGACCTCATGAAATATTGTAAAATAATACCTTTGTTTAAATCAGGTAGTACATCAGACCCCACAAATTATAGACCTATTTCAGTACTACCTACGTTTAGTTAAATTTTTGAGAAATTAATTTTAGACCAATTGCAAAGATTTTTTAATAACCATAAGTTATTACATAAAGGCATTCGATTGCGTTCTTCATGAAACGTTAATCAGGAAACTCCGCCATTACGGGATCTGGAACACCGCTCTGGATCTTCTTACTTCATACTTGAGTAATAGGATTCAGAGCGTTGACGTTAATGGAAAAAGATCGCCCGGATCTATAGTAACAATGGGGGTCCCACAGGGCTCGATTCTTGGTCCTTTCTTGTTTCTTATTTATATTAACGATTTGCCCTACCTCATAAAGGATAATTATGATATAGTTTTGTTTGCGGATGATACTTCACTTTTGTTTAAACTTAAACGTCAGCAGCTGGTTACTGACGATGTAAACAGAGCGTTCTCAAAAGTAGTTCACTGGTTCAGTGTTAATAATTTACTCTTTAATGAAAAAAAAAACCAAATGCATTAAGTTTACGCTACCTCACGTTAGGCAGGTGAAAACTAACGTGTTGATAAAGGGCGAAGAATTGAATCCTGAAGATAGCACAGTATTCTTGGGCTTAACTTTGGATGCTAAGCTTCAGTGGGGCCCACATATAGATAAATTGTCAAAAAAGCTAAGCTCCGCAGCATACGCTGTTAGGAAAATTCGTAATTTAACTAACATAGAGACAGCCCGTTTAGTGTACTTTAGCTATTTTCATAGTGTAATGTCGTACGGTATTCTGTTGTGGGGAAATGCAGCCGACATTCAGACTATCTTTGTTTTGCAGAAAAGAGCTGTTCGATGCATTTATAAATTAAGTCCGAGACAATCTCTTAGAGAGAAATTAAGGAGATTATTATAATGACTTTGCCTTCTCAGTACATTTTTGAAAATCTTTTATATGCCCATAAAACATTGAATTGTTTAAAAAATACAGTGATATCTACAATATAAATACTAGGAACAAACACAAATTTGTTGTACCTCCAACAAGGCTCAAGAAAATAGGTGGGTCATTCAGGTGTCAATGTATACGCTTTTATAATAAACTTCCAAACCACGTTCAAGATCTGAGCCTTAATAAATTCAAATCATTCATTAAACGCAAGTTGTGTCAGAAAGCTTTTTATACCGTTAAAGATTATATTGAGGACAAAAAGGCTTGGGAATAAACTGCTTCAAATTTTATTTTATTTTTATTTTTGCATACTGAATGTTGACATGAGTATACGTTGTAAGTATTATATTATTTTAATTTATTGTGAATGTGAAGACTATGTAGGTCATTGCTTTTTTTGTTTGTTTTATTTTTAATCATGGTCTGGCAGTTTGAGTAATCTATGCGGCATACCCCAATGTCCTTTCTTTGGTATTGTTCGTCGAATTGTTGAGCTCCAGTTGAGCAGCGCGATTACTGACAAATGCGTGCACTGACTGGACAGGTCCTCTCAATCTGTGTGGTTCTTTCCTCAAAAGACCATTTCAGACACCAATCTACATGGTCTTCCCATGAAGTGACCAAGATTATGTCTGGACTTTATAAGAGACTGTGACCTCTGAGTTTGTTTCGGCCTTTTTTCTCAGAGTAGTCAGATAGGAAACGCCGACCTCATCTAGTTAAAAAAAAAAAATATTGACTTGTAAAAGTGTTTGTACAAACCTACTTACAGAAATAAAAATCATTTATCATTTATCATCTTTACAAACAAAACAACTCGTCACGACATCACGATCGAGTGTCCACTGTTAATAACCGGTCGTCTAGAGCTGTCACAGCTACCAATATCCAATGTCTGGGGTCTTAATAAGAAAATGGGCACTATTTTCCTTTGCATCACTGTTATACTAAGGCAGACTCTGCGGGTCGTGGGACTAGGAAAGAGTTATATCAATCCCAATCTTTACAAACGAACTCGTCACCTCATTATTTGTGTCCTCTGTCTACAAGCCGGTCTAGAGCTGTCGTCCGGAATGTACAACATAGTGTTGATCCAATGTCTGCGGGGTCAAACCGCGGCGCTGTGGTCGCGGTGAATCGGGCGCATGCTAATAATAGACCCAGATAGGAATGAGGCGACATCCAATTGATTGGAAAATAGCGAAAATTATGAGTTAATATTTATTTCGATTATTTATTAACTGTATGTAGGCATTTAAGTTAATTTTGGACATCACTGACGTCAGTGAAGAAAAACAACATGAGTAAATCTGGACTTATAATTATCTAGCTTTTGCCCGCGGCTTCGCACGCGTGGATGTCGGAAAATATCCCACCCACGGTAGGTAACGTACTACCGGAAATAAAAGTACCCTATTTGTTAATCATGGTAAATAATTTATTAATTCTGCAATAAATTGTTTTCATATGGTTTACGCGGCGCACGCCAGTAAAGGTTCCTATCGACGTTATTTTTTCTGACATCTTCAACAATCATCGTCATATTTCAGCAAATTTACACAAAACTTTAATTAATTTATATACTTAAACCTTCCTCATTAATTACTCCGTCCATTGGTGAAACCCGTATGGAAATCCGTTCGTTACTTTGTGAGTTTACCGTTCGCTTGTCCAAGGAGATGGCGAAGTAGACCGAGACGTAACGCACCGGATCAACTCAGGATGGATGAAATGGCGACAGGTCACAGGAACAACTTGCGACCCACGGATGCCCCTCAAGTTAAAGGGGAAAATTTATAAGTCCGTGGTAAGGCCTGTCGTACTTTATGGGTCTGAATGCTGGGCCGTGAAGAAGACGGATGAAAAAAGATTGCATGCAGCGGAGATGAGAATGTTGAGATGGATGTGTGGAGTAACGAGAATGGATAAAGTAAGAAATGAGTATATAAGAGGAAGTTTGAAAGTGGCGCCAGTGACAGAAAAGTTGAAAGGAAATCGTTTGGCTTGGTATGGGCATGTGATGAGAAGGGACGAAACGCATGTGACTCAAAGAGTGATGAATATACATGTTGATGGATAGAGAGGGAGAGGAAGGCCGAAGAAAAGATGGATGGAATGTGTAAAGAATGATATGAAAGAGAAGGGAGTGAATGATAGTGTGACGGTTGACAGGGGAGAATGGAAGAAGAAAACATGTTGCGCCGACCCCAAGTAACATGGGATAGGGGCAGGAAGATGTTGACTTTGTTGTGAGTTTACCGCATTTAAACAGACAGACGGACGCGGCAATTGTTTTATAATAAGTACGAGTAGGTATTTCTGAAATATAATGGTCTCTCTCTCTCTGATATAATATATATATATATATAATTTGTAATCAATGCTCGTGCCTTCTCTGTATGAGAAGAGGCCTTTGCCCTGCAGCGGGGCAATAATAGGCTGGTGTTATTATTATTATTTATTACCTATGGAAGATTCGCATCTAAACATGATTGTTAAAATACCTACAAGAAACAGGCAATGTTATTAATGCTACAGCATATTACTTCGTTAAGATATTTTATATTGTGTATTATATAGAATGCTAAGAGCGATGTGCGGTGTTACGCGAATAGATAGAATAAGAAATGAGTACGTATGTAAGAGGAAGTCTGAAAGTGACACCAGTGACTGAAAAGTGTGGAAATCGGTTGTCATGGTATGGGCATGTGATCCAGAGGAATGAGGAAAATGTCGTCAAGAAAGTTTTGAGTATGAATGTGGACGACTATACGAGTAGGGAAAGACCAAAGAAACGAAGGATGGACTGTGTGAAAGATGATGACCGAGATGACGACTAATAGAGAAGTATGGAAGAAAAAGACATGTTGCACCGAGCCCAAATAAATTGGGACAAGGGCAGGAGAATTATGAAGACAAATTATATTGTAGGAATGGTTTAGGCAATTCTTATTAAAAAATATCAGTCTCCAAAAATTTTGAATGGATGACGACAGTCATAATGGAATAGTCTATGTATCTTGATGATTTACCGTGTTAAGACGCGATGGCTAGAACAAGACCGAATAAAACGAGTAATTAATAAGAAGTTCACCAAACTCTAAATGGATAATAACAAGTTAGATAATAATAGTTCCTATTTATTGTTCGTGTAATAAGTAGCTAGAAACAACTTGATTTATTAGTCAACTAAATGAATTATGACTACCTACATATACAATCACGGGTTCAAGAGCGGAGTGCCCATAAAAAAATCTGTCTAATTATTTTTAATTACTGAAAATCTAGTCTCATTTATATTCATGAAACTGTTCGGTCAACAGATTCCCAAATGGCGTCGCGTAGTGTTGCCATTTTGCCAATTAAGCGAATCAGAGTTCCGATCATCGTCGCAAATAGCATTTCTCAAAGAAGTGAATTATCAACGCACTTTATTTATTAAGTATTATTAACTAGCAACACATTGCTTGGGGCGTAAGTACTTATGTGATCGTTAATTATGGTCATACTTACAATTATTCCGCTTTTCAGCATCTAATGAAGATTTTTTACGACAACACATATTATTATTAAGTAACTTGGTAACCTGAATATGTTTACAAGCACATTCATTTGTTATTGATCCATCATTAATATAAAAAATGTCTGCAGGTTTCTTATGTGAAATCACACACTAATTGGAGAAACAGTTTATGAGAATAGAATAGAATATCTTTATTTGTTACCACACCTGCCCAAACCTGAAATCGTGAAAAAAAAGTCAGCTGTTCCCACATTTATGTTCGCATAACTCGTCAAAATGTAGGGAACAGCTGATTTTTTCCCTTAGTAAAAGTTGTTTGTTATCACGAGTATAATCATGTGTTTTTGTCACTATTTACCAGTCACCCTATACATATATGATTAATGCATTGCAGTCATAAACGGTTTATTTTCACAAGTGATCCATCAATACTTTAATTAAGCTAGTCTTTCCTGAACCACAACTTTTCAAGCGTCCAAACCTCATGAAAGAGAGGCCGTTTGTTCTATATAGTCTGCTCCAAAAGTATCTGATAAAAGTGTAAACAAACCATGGTCAGGTTAAATTCTTACGCAAGCACTCTGTATTTAGAAGGTTTCAACTATACCTATACAGAGTGTTAGGTTAAACGAGGGACTTACTTTAAGGGGTCATTGTACTCACCATTATGAACACCTTTTACTATGGGAACAAACCTGAAGTCACGAAAAAAATTTGCTGTTGAGTACAGCACTGCACCTACATTTATGAGCAGCTGATTTTTTTTCGCGATTTCAAGAAAAAGTTTTTTTTTTTTAAGTAAAAGTTGTTCACAATGATTAGTACAATGACCCCTTCGTTTAACGTAACAGTCTGTATATGTCACTACTTTTTCCAACAATTATTCTTTGAATAACATTATTACATCGTAATTGAAAAAATCAACGACAATTTTATTGAGGTGAATTTAACCTTAACTGGTTATAAAATTCACCTAAATAAAATTGTCAAATGACAAACATCTAGGTGATTTAACATTAGAGTTTTTGGTTCCAGTATTGAAATAATCAAATATAAACTCTCAATTTTGTAAGTGACACTACAAATTTTCATCCACAGTTACGCTTTCTGTTCCATTTGTTTACATTTTCATCAGATATTTTTAGTACAGACCATAGATTAGCGACATCTTACAGCCGGACAGTATTTCACAATGATTTGGTTAGCACGTCGTCTGATAGTCGGTCGCAAAGGCGCCGTGCGCATAAATTGTTTAAGGAAACAGACCGCCCACAGCTTCGCAAATACATTGCCATTAAAATGACGCTCAGGAAAACTGTTTGTACTGAACCGGTACTAAAGTTTTATTGATACGAGTAGCTAGTCCTTGAGAACTTTATGTCGCTGATGATTGGAAAGTGAAGTTGATTTTCGTTTCTGGAATGAGGTGTACGTTATTTGTACGATATTAAGGATTGCAAACGATATTTTCGTGATTACTATTATATTTATTCATAGTGCTAGGAGCTCGTGGAGGAGCTCGTGGCTAAGTAATAAAAGCCACACGGGTTGATCTATCGGGTTAAGCTACGCTTGCCTGGGTTGGTCCGTGGATGGGTGACCATCTTTACATACCGAGACTCTTCCATGCCGCGGTTGGTCCCAGCTGTCATTCGTGGATCTTTAGTCATTACGGGTCGTCAGAAGACCAAAAAGTCTGGCAACCAGTCATATTACTCAGTTACTGGGTTGTGGAGGTCAGATAGGCAGTCGCTCCTTGTAAAATACTGGTAATCAGCTGCAGTCCAACCAGATAGACTGGAAGCTGACCCTAACATAGTTGGAAGTAGGCTAGACAGATTGACTATTTATTCATAGTAATTTATAACATTTTCAATCTTTTCACAAAACCTTTAGAGTCTCTTTTCATTGTAAGCAACCATTCTTGTTCAATGAATGTTTCTCAATTTTTTGTAAAGCTAAGCTTCTCGAAAAGTTAGCCATATTGTTTTTCCGATTCCCACAGTGCAATTTTATACACCCAACGCCAATATAGGATGTCGAGTGTGGCCCACCATATCGCAATTGATATACCATATCAAACGATTGTGATTGCTACTGTCTGCTTTGTTTATGACGCGGCGCAATCAAAGACGCCGATAAGATACAAGATCGTGTACTTAAATGAACTTAATTAATCGATTTCCACTCAAAATAAGATTACATTGAGAACTGTGGCATATTGTTTCACAATGATCGAGTCTTATCGATCACTATCTGAGAATTCGCATTGATTTCGATTAAAATGGATGTATTCATCGATGGCGTCGGTTTATCAAAGGAAAGATCGCAGGTCGGTAATTCATTAATTAATTGAGAAATTGTTCATGCCTTAATGCCTTACAGTGTCTTTGTGAGGTAAGAGTTGAAATTAAAACGGGCTCTTTACTCCTCTGTGTTTTTCCATTGATTTGCGTATTTTGGATGTTATCGCCTGTATGCATTTAGAGATAGGTATTATGTAACATCGAGAACACACACACACACAGCACAGATTGCATTTTATTTTGGTTTTGATTATAAATTTGGTTGGAACGTAAAAATAAAATGATCAAAAAAATAAATCAGATACCAAACTTAATAAAAAAAAACTAGAGCAGTATAAAATTGAAAAGCCTTTTTTTTGTCAGTAAAAATATTATCACTTCAGGTTCGTATGGAAAATTTCAAATTCAAATGACATTCCGTCAGCCGCTGATCGAATGTATATTTTGTTCATTTAATAAGTTATTGCAATTCGAATGCACTAACAAATAACCAATTGTTATTTGCATTTATTTTATCTCCATAATTCGCTTTACATGTCTACGAGTAAATAAATGCGCGTTCTTTGTCAACGAACCCCGACTATCGACGGGGCTCGTAAAATATTATTCTAAACATATCGAAGCGTTTCTTCGAATAGACAATGAACAATGTGCACGACCGCCCCAAGCGAGCTGAACAATAGCCTGCCCTTAACTTTCATACGATTGAGTTAGATCTGCACAACGGGACAGTTTGTGTAGATATCTAGATTTTGCTGTTTATAATGTGGAATGTCTGAGGGACTCGTAAACTCATTGGTATAGATAGGCTTTGTTGTAGAACCTACATAGTCTCACGTATTTTCTTCGAAACGACTGACTAAAGCGGATTACACCCATTTTGTCAGCATAAGTCCGTGTGATCACAACACTTGGGAGTTGTGACTGCTAAACCAACAGACATTGGATCTAGGCGGCTGGCGGTCTGTTCAAAATAATATTGTACTAAGGCAGGCTGGGTTAGGTTAGGTTTTCGCTACTGTCTGATTCATGAAAACCAACTATCGAGACATATGTGCACCTACAATAGGTATATTGACAAGGCTTTTCCGTGAAAAATCTATGCGAGACCCTTCCTTGATTTAACACAATGGACTGGACTGGACTTAGCAGTGGAAGTTTCTGAAAAATATTTGCTAGCACAATCGTTTATGACTTATAGCAAATAATTAAATTTTTAATATATGTGTTGCGTAATGTATTTAGATATATTATTTTGCGCAGTGTTGTATAGATTTTTTTTTAACTGAACAGACAGCTGTGCTGCTGAGGCGTTTGTTGCGCCACTTCTTCTCCTCAGCTAAAGCACTAGGAAGTGGTGAAGGGCGGGCGTTTTGGGGGACTGTCTTATGTAATTTTGACGTTCGAAAAGTGCTGATTCTCAGCCTAGTTTGAATAAATGACTTTTGATTTTATAATAAATCTAACGTACAGAAAATTAATTTAGACATCCAGATTGTTTATGGTCTGAAGAGACCCTTGACGCGGCATGACCGTGGTTTAGGATAACATTGTTAGCAAAGTTAACGAGCGGATATTCGTGACCGAGAGTACGAACACGGTCCTGTTTGAGAGAATTCTGCTGAATTGTAGTAAAGATATCGCGTCTGCTCTTGACCACATTTCACCAATTTCAAAAGCTGAAGTGTGCCAATATTGAAATTTGGTTTTGTTATAAGTTTGATGATAGAAGCCGACTTGATGATAAGGTTAATTGATTAAATTCTGCACTCTCGGTTCGTTTGCCACGGGAATTTGTAACTTAAGAGGGCCCTTCCCGGTGCGTCTATCGTCAACGCGAGCCTGGTCGAAAAGCTGGTTGTTTCATCCAGGCCAACGCCCGTTGACTAACAAGCAAGTGAGAACGCGATAATATTGAACAAAAAATAGTATGCGGAAATTTTATGAAACTTGTTCCAGGAAATACGTGTTTTGTAGCCTTACAAGTTTGTGAAATAAGTATTTGTCATTTTAGAATCTCCATTACATATGCAAGGTTTCTATCGATATGTTTTCTTTACTTTTACAATTTATGAGTACATTATGAACGGACAAAGTTCAGGTAAAAATTGTGCAAAAAAACAGATGTTTAGAGGCTTATACTGAATTTGTTTTTCAAAATGTTTGTTTTTCGCTTTGATAGAAATCTAGATACAGTGCACAAAATACCTATTAGTTCAAAAATTTCTTATAAATATATGTTAAAACGCTATAACCACGTACGAGCGTTTGCATGAAAAGTATGACGGCTTGGCCGCTCTTAAGTTGAAGATCTTTGCTCACAAGTAACATATTATTATTAGTAATGCAACTCCTCTATTATATCATCTTATGCAGGCACAAATTATTAAGTGCTTGTAGCAGGCAACATATTTACAAGCGCCATCTTCGACCTAGCTATTCATCTTACCAACATATTGCAACCTTTAAACCCTACGTCATATGTTAGATTAAAGTACGGTGTACCCAACTCACATACTTATTCCATAAACTTATAAGTACCTAGTGATTTCTCAGTCAGACTTGAAATGTGATATTTTAATATTGTAGTAGCGATATGCATAGGTAGATTTATTTTGCGGTCTTAGGAATATAAAAAGATTACTTAGTGTTTTCTTAAATACATGAACTCACGCCTTCTTCCCATGTGGGTAGGCAGAAATTAAAGAACGCCACCTGCTACTATCCTTACATACTTACTCCTTTTGCTTCGGTTACATTCATAAATACACGCACGCCGGTTGCGAGTACTACACACTCCAGTATTACCTCTGCGATTATAATCTATTCAACCTATAACTGCACCCTAATTGCGTAATACACTATCAATCAGAATCGGTTTAAATTTGACAGTTCAACAACATTTAAGGCCTATTCAAACCTAAGCGGTATTCGCTACCGTCTGCGGTAGAGAAAACCGAGTGGGTATGCGGTAATATTACTGTTCATTGATCTGTACCGCTTTTGCCGCGAAACATAATACTAAATACCTAAGCGAAACCCGCGCGGTATGTACCTTTACCCATAGTGGCAGCGAATACCGCTTAGGTTTGAATAGGCCTTTATTGCGTTATTTACGTTGTTGAAAAGACAAATTTTTCGAACATAATATGAAGAAATGGATTTGCAATTTGCATCAAAATGATTCAGATTCCGATCGATAGTGTGCACGCAATTAGGGTGCTGGTCATCAGTTTTTATGAAGCTTTTCAACGTTTTATAGAAAAAGTGAGTTGCACATAATTTGGAGTCAGTCCATGTTAAAATATTTCGGTGTCCTAGTCTAAAAATTAACTCGTACCTGTATCCCTTATCAAGTTGCCAGTTTTATTTCCGGTTTACTCAACCTAAATGAGTGAATATGTGTCCTAAACCAATAACTTAAGTGTGTCGTTGAACCTAGTCATGTATTGCAGGGATGGTGTTGGATATTCTCCAAACTCGGTATGTATTTCCACTTATTCGCTCTCTCAATCGAATATCAGCTTATTATCTGGTGCAATACCCTATTTTATTTGTCGTAGGATTAGAAGCAGTTAAAAAGGGCCGTTTCCGGTCTCTCCCTCTTGGGTAACGAACTATTCACCTGGATTGCGTGCTCATGCGAAACTATTTCCAGCCGCATAGAACTTTCGATCATCGAAAGCCATACGTCAGCTTTTTTCCGCGACGCAAGATCATCGTTTCACCTGCCTTTTTTTTTTTTTTTTTTTTTTTTTTTTTTTTTTTTTTTTTTTTTTTTTTTTTTTTTTTTTTTTTTTTTTTTTTTTTTTTTGTGGATGGGAAATCATCAAATAACTTCTCCCGCTCTGGGTGGAGCGGAAGGGCGTGTCAGACTTTTACTGACTAAAACCCACCCGTGTTCCTTCAGTTGCCTATGCCAGGGCCACGGTATCTTTTTCAAACAACCCGCTACCCCAGCGGCATTGGCCCTATTGGACCCCATCTTTTGCTGACATCTCTTTGAGGCGCGCGTGGAACACAACGCGCCGTCGACCCGGGCCTGGTCCTCACCGGACGGCGACCTACCCACTACTCACCGTCCGCAAGCCCGCGCCTACGGTGGCCGGGAATCGGCTATCAATTCCCGCCGCCCAGGGCGTCTCCTGCGGCGACTGAGGGCGTGAGGCTGCCTCTCCCTCACGCGTTCCGCCTCCTCCTTCGCGAGCATTACCGCTTCGCAGAAGGAGGTGACGGCCTCCCATGCACTCTCGCTCCGCACCACCGCACCATGGCCTGGACCAGGCTCGGACGCGAGAGATCGCCGCCGCCGATCGCCTCCGTGAGAATACGGCGGTGCTCTGCCCAAGCCGGGCAGACCTCCACTGTATGCTCCACCGTGTCCTCTGGGCGATCCACACAATGGTGACACCCGGGCGTTTCCTCCCGCCTTATGCGAAACAGGAACCTCCCGAAACAACCGTGTCCGGTGAGGACCTGCGTCAGGCGGAAGGTGAGGACGCCGTGGCGCCTCTCTAACCACTCCTCAAAGAGGGGACTTATCGCCGCAATTGTGGCGTGCCCAGCGCTGGGCTGCGACAGTCGCACTCTCCATGTCGCCATGAGATCCCGCCGGAGTTCTGTCCGCTGTACCGTGATTTCTCGCGGCAGTGGAGTTGCGCCCCGGCGTTTCGCCTCCTCGCGCCACTCCCACACGTGCGCGAGGACTTTCGCCTCCAGATCCCACGGCGGCAATCCGGCAAGGAGGCTCGCCGCCTCACCGGAGACCGTGCGGTAACCCCGGACTAGCCGAATGGCCATGACCCTCTGGGACGCGTTCAACCGGCGGACTGGCCGCAGCCTCAGGGAACGCGCCCACACCGGTGCCCCGTAAAGGGCCATGGACCGCACGACCCCCGCGTAAAGCCTCCGGCAGGAGGCGTTTGGACCACCTAGATTGGGCAGGAGCCGCTTCAAGGCAGCCCCAGCCCGCTCCAGTCTGGGAGCCAAACGTCGGAAATGCTCCACGAAGTTCCACCGGCTGTCGAGGACGAGTCCCAGGTACTTCATCGTCGACTCGACTCCGATGCGAACCCCTCCTAATCGTTTCACCTGCCTGCAATGCTGTTTGGGCAAGCTACGCTTCTAGTTTGCCATCCGTCAGGCAGGATTGACGTATTATTTGGTCCATCACACTAAACTATTACTTTTGCCTCAGCATTTTAATTGTAGTTGATTTGTAACCAAGACTATTTCCATCGGGATTACTTAGGTTCTATAAGTTAATATAACGAGTATTCCTTAGAATGTGTACGTGAATTTGCTGGCGTACGAACCTAAAAAAACTGATTGCAATAGTTTCTTTAGGTCGTAAACCAAATGCGTGACTGAGAATTTACCATCTGATGCACCAGTTTTCTCGTGGTATCGTTTCATTTTAAACAATCTGCCTGCTCAGATTTTTTTTTATAATTTGCAATATTACCTTTCTTATATTGTTTTGATGCGATATTTTATTTTAATAAATTATACGTGATGAAGCGGTGGAATTTTCAATACTTACGAGATTGTAGAAAATGTCGAGGTAGGTAATGCACGAAGCTTTATTTATTAAAAACAATGTCTTCGGTGTACAGAACGATTAAATTATCTCGGCATATTCTATGGCTTGCAAGGTGGTTTATCACCGTGACGAAAAATACACCCATAGAACCCATAAGTACAGTAACAGTTAGAACGTAAAGAAACATTCAGAAACAGGTATGTTGGTAAAAGCTTCAAAAGAGACAGTATGAAAGTAAGTAGGTAATAAGTACTAATGTTATTTGTTTCCTAGAACAGAGTAATTATAAGGTACGTCGGATATACTGTTTGTACGTGAGACGTGACATTGCATGCTTATGTCAATTGCATGCAGTAGTATTGATTTCCTACTCGTATTTGATGTTGAACTAGCATTTAGAAGGTGTATTTTTATTTAGTTTTGTATTTTTATTTCTGCTTGAGTATATAGGAAATAATTTAATTTAATATTTTGTGTTGCGTAATGTACCAAAATTATTTTGCGCAGTGTTGTATAGAATCAAATTTTCTAACTGAACAGACAGCTGTGCTGCTGGGGAGTTTGTTGCGCCACTTCTTCTCCCCAGCTAAAGCACTAGGAAGTGGTGAAGGGCGGGCGTTTTGGGGGACTGTCTTATGTAATTTTGACGTTCGAAAAGTGCTGATTATCAGCCTAGTTTGAATAAATGACTTTAGGTTTTGATTTTGAACACCATGCGACATGCGACTGTGACAGCTCGACGACTAGACGCAACAATAGGCTGCGGCCGGCAATTTTTTTATACACGATTAATCGCACGGTGCACGCGCACTCCCGACGATAGTCGCATGCGACAAGTCATGAAGTCAGCGTCAGTCTTGCTGTGAGCGCTGAGGTAGGTGGACGTAGTTTGATTGTATTGTGAATCCCCAACAGGGATAGGTATACATTCGATGTCGATGTATTCAAATCGTCGAATACTCAAAGAAAATGATCGCCTCCTGCACGACGACGTCTGTCGTAACGACTAGACGCGGACGCACACGACAGCCCTGCGTCTAGTCGTAGCAACAAGACACATGCAAACGACAACTCTGCGTCTTGTAGCAGCGTCTAGATGCAGCGACAAGACGCAAAGTTTGTGCGGCCTCTTATTGAGTTATTTTGCCAAGGAAAATATAGAAAGGCAATAATTGCTATTTATTCGATCAAGGAAAACTTTAATTACCTATGGCTAAGTGAAGAAAGATGGTAAGTACCTATAGGTAAAGATTTTAAAATAATTGAAATTAAATTTTATTCTCAAATCTGGTAAAAAGTTAAAATTATTAACAAACTTGATCTGCCACAGGAAACATAAAAGTTTTATTACTTAAAACGATAATCGTTTATTGATAAGTAAGAGAAATTGGCTGATTGATAAAATAAAAACACGGACTCTTAAATAAAATTATTCAAATACAGGATACGTCCTTGTTAATTACTACTTAGCATTTGACTTTTGATAATCATTATCTTTTGAACATTAATATATTTAAAATCTTTGATCCAAATACGTGAACTTTTAAAACATTCCATTTTACACCAATAAAATATTTATCTGGTACGACTTCTAAATGGCTTTGAAGTTTTGTTTGTAATATAAAATATGCCGCAGAAAAATGTTGACAAATTCTTATGTTAATTTAGCTAAAACCATTCAGTTTTAATAGCAAATCGATAAAGTTATTACTCTATTACCAGTCAAAATATCCCAAAGTATCGATAAATATTAAATTAACTATCTTATTAATTGCTTTATTATTATAGACACGTTAATATACCCGCTATTTTTAGGTTTAGGACAGAACTGTATCACAATATTTATTTAGCGTTTTGTGTGACACATCATAAAACAATTTCCGTTGAGTTTGCAAAGCTTTACTGAGCGTCTCACATTAATTATTTTATTTGGACATATTTAATATTGTAACTAAGGGCCGGTTTGTTGATCCGTAGTTAACTCAAACAATGGTAACTAATGTTTGAGGTTTGGCTAATATATTTGCCAAAATGTTATTAGTAATAATAATAATATTAATAACCCCACCGCTGTATCTCTACGTTGACGTCGTGGTGGGGCTTGCGCGCTCCAACCTTGGTCTGTACCGGTAGAGATTGCCGGAACGGGTCTAGGATGAGGAGCCAGACCAAGAGAGATACAAAAACCCGCAGGGCAGCATGTGGCGAGCTGATGGGTAGTAGCGACCCCATGGACCCTATCTCCCGGGAGAAATCTTGTCCTCATCTCTGGCTTGCCTTTATTGGCCGGCTGGAGTGAACACTGACGAGGAACAGAGCTCCCACCTCTTTCTTGCCTTTATAAGCCGGCTTGAGTGGAGATTCGCAAGAGCAAACGTACTCGGAGGAAGGAAGTATTCCAGTAAGGTGCTGGTAGGGATCTTGACCGTACTTCCAAGATTGTCCTGACAGCCGTGGAATACCTCTCCACTCCTCAAGCACCTCAGGAAGTGTTGCCCCCTTGTCGCTACGTCACTATGTGCTAGCGGCCGTCTCCGGGGGCCCATTATTGAGTGTGCAAGTCACCCCCTGCTATTTTATCCGTGTATAATATATAACATTGGTCAGGCAGGGGACATAGTTCTTCCATAGTTCAAGTTACCCAATCCACTTTAGCCACTCAAACCCATAGCCCAATATGTTTTGTTTCCACGTACAACAATAGTCCTGTACCTACCAACCGGGGGTTGTCCTTGGGTGCACTTGCGTGCATACAGGGATACTCGTCGGTTGGTGCCTCCTCATCATTTAAAATTATCTAAGGGGCCTCTGCGAGTTGGCTTCAGCTCCTCGTACGCCTTCCAAAGGTCCGGGACCCCAGGGTCCCGAGAAATATAAAAAAATCACAAATATTAATAATAATCTTTATTTGGCAAATAAAATACAACAAACAACCTTGCACAATTCAATTGTGTTACAAATAAGCAGGTTAGTTACTATTTTTAACATGAATGAGTTAATATGAATACATTCATGATAACTCATTCATGTTTAGCCTTTCACATTTAGCCAAAATTCAACCATTAGTTACTATTTTTAACCATTTTTTAACTACGGATCAAAAAACCGGCTCTAAAGCATTTTGAATTTAGCTAAATATTTTTTTTATTCTACACTTATTTAATGACATGATTTTACATCTTGGCATGAAATAACTTAACAAACTTCTTGCATCCTTCTAATAGATACCTACCAAGAGATGCGATGTTTAGCTTATAGTAAAGCCCCATTTACACGATGCAAGTTTCTTTCCTGTGGCATACAATAAAATTGAAGGAAAAAATGACATGCTTCATCTAAGCAGTGCTAGGGATGATGAAATTTTTTTTTTATTTGTACGTCATGTAGAATAGTATAAAAAATATTGGACACATATTTTTTTCTTTTTTACGTAATCAAAAGATTACGGCAATACATAGAGTTAAAATGTGGCGTCATGTTCGAATGTCACGTCTTGGTAGATTTTATGCGTAGAAGTGACGTAGCGAGCTCCCATCCAGAACTTTAATGCGTGTTATCTAAGTCATTTTTTATTAATATGATAAAGCAAAAAATACGTGTCTAATATTTTTTTTATCTGACTGACGGACTAAATAGAATTTCTCTATTTTTACCCAGGCTTCTTCCCTATTTCATCGCACCATGTAAATCAGTTAATCTTCCGTTAAAATCTCGCTCTACAGCATATGAAACACATCGTTTATACAGGATGCCTGCATTCTGTAGTATTTTAGTCTATCAATATTTATCATCCATTAACTTATAGAATGGCTACCATTTATAGTTTTTTTATGTCAAATTTAGTGAAGAAAATTTGCCATTCATAATAAATTAAGTCAATCCTATCACTGTTTTCTTACAGAACCGTAAATATTTTAACATTACCGTCTTCGTTTCGGAAAAAATGTTCAATTCAGGATTGGTCTCCACGAGAGCGTTAAGAATCGGTAGAGGGGAGGTGTATCGAGCTACAGTAGGTACTACAAAATGGGACAAGCTTTCAAGAGCGATTGTACAGACGCCAGCAGGTCAAGCTACCCGAAACTGTAAAATTTTCCCAATCAACCTTGAACCTAATGCTTTAGCGATAAGGTTGAAAATCTATCAAAGAAATTTGACAGATTGTAGTAGCTTGATATGTAGGCGGCTGTACCTAATTACAGTGAAACTTGGTTAAGTGAGACATGGATAAATGAGAATCATTCATAGCTGGAACTCATGCTGAGGTCCCGACACGTTAGCACTGAATTGCCTCTGTTTTCGTGGGACAAAGCAATATCTCTATAGGTATCTAGGATTATTTCTTTCGATTTTATCTTCATAATTACCTCTTTAATTATCTCTTTTACTGAGACTATATTTTAAACAATACTTTTGCTCAATTATTTTCTATGAATTTCATAGATATTGACCTCTGTATATATATAATATATACAGTATACAATAATATGTATATAACGTAAATTTATTACGTCTCCAACTCGGACTTTTTTGCAGATAAATTTCCGTTTTGTTTACTAATTCGAGTCTACCCGCGAATTCCGCACTTGGCAAATTGGACCGTGTTATGCAGAAAGCAGCCATGTCGGGACAAGTACAAACTGCTGCATTTGACGGTTCTCCGTGATAAATAGAAATATCGACATGGTTGTTTTTGCAAAAAATCTTGTAAGTCGAAATTAGTATGACTGTGTTTATAACTCATTTTTGATAAAGTGCCATATGGCTGCTTTCTGCATAACTAGGTCCAATTGTGCCTGTGCATAATGTTTACAGAATACGTTATTTTATTTAATAATCGCACGTCTAAATATCTGTCTCATTTACAGAGGGTTATATTAATAGAGGTGAGAATTGAGGTTATTTCAGTTATAGACGTTGATGCTTGGACATCTGAGACACTGGGTATGTGGAACACCTCTTTAAATGATACAAATTTACAGGTCCCATAATGACTCAGTTAACCAGGTTTCACTGTATTACGAACTAATAATTGACTAATCCACATGCAAATCCGACGAAGTGGCCAGTTTTACCATTTAAGTACTTTTTCTGTTAACATTTTAATCTATCTATCTGAATATATTTGCCTATCTTTCTGCATCATTATTCGCGATGTTTATCTCATTTACGTCATATGGAAAGGGGGGAATGCATCATAGCGGGACAGTCCGTGTTCATGTAAATGTCTGTGCTGTGAACGGTTTTATCGTTACCCTCGTTATAGGACAATTAGCTGTCATCGCCACTTCTCACTCCGCGGAGATCGGATCGAGATGCCAGAGATGTGGAGTCGCTATCTGAAAATATAAAATAATGAAATATTTTATTTGGATAGAAATAGAAATCGTGTATCTCTATCCAGGACTATACGTAAGCAGGTATACTTGATAAACACATATGCAGATGTCATATGTGGTTTAAAATATTACCAACAGCTAGGTTCCTTACCTGTGGTGTTGCCAGTGTTAAAGTAGTAAACTAGACGGTTTGTATCTTAGGGCTTGTTTCTCGAATATCGAGGTTGAGTATTTTTTGACGTCTGGATTAGTTGATCTTTACGATTACACCAGACCAGTAAAACTTGTATAGATTTACTAACTTGCATAAAATAAAACGAAAATGGTTATATTTCTGTAGTCAAAAATATAAAACGATATCAATTGAAAATCATTACTGTTATCTTATAAATTATCGAAGTAAAGGAGCATTAAAACCGTGTGAAAACATTTTCAATCAATATCTACAGATTACATGCTGTGGCCATTGCTCTTAATGTTTATGATTTCCTGTTTTGTTAACGCTGTGGGTATCTAGACTAGTGAAGTAATGACATTATATACTCATCAATTTTGCTTCTTGGCAATTTCAGACAATATGCAGACTACCAACTGTAGTTTTGATCACAACAATAAGGTTAATCCAATACTCTATTGGCAAGTCTGCTGGAAGCTCTGATGAAATAGGTACCTTCGTGCTCTTCTATCTTTATCGGCCTTATTAAAAAACAAAGGTTTATCTTTGCACCCAGCTGAAACCATCCAGCCATTTTTTAATTTCAAACTCTAATTCGACAAAGTTAAAGGTTTTATTACACGTCACAGTCTAAGTTGTCAATTGTACCTATTTTATTACACGAGTCTAAATTGTCAATTGTACTTTAGCTATATTTGTCACAATAAAGTTAAAATACAATAACTGGTTTGGGCTTGGACTTATTACAAAACAACCTGTTTTGTAATAAGAAGGTATCTGTGATTTCTTGCTTTTTTGTAAGTGCATACAAAAATAATATTTCATTTTTTTTTTTTTTTTTTGTTGAAGGGCCTCTCCATGCCGCTTCTATCCTGTCTCGCACGGGCGGACCCGGCGAGCGGCGGCGCCTCGGTGACGTCATCACGGCGGCTCCTCAGATGCTGTTAGTGCGACTTTCGCGACACATCATCGTGACAGGACACTTCTAGACGCCCTAGCTAATGAACTCGTATGCTAGGAGGTCTGACATTTCGTTTATAGTACCTTAATAGGAGATGGTGGAAGCTTTATAATTCGCAAGACTATGCTTTGTAAGATTTCAGGATATTGCATTAGATTTGGTTTTAAATTGTTTGTGCACATAAATAAAGTAACTATCCTTAAAGGTCTAACAGTAGTTGTTAGATCTGTAATTGTGTTATAGCAAAGGACACACACAGAAGACTTAAGGCTCCCGCAGACAGGCGCAACGTGACTCTAGCTAGTAGAACAATGTCTATGAAAGCTTCATGGAAATTGTTCTACCAGAATCGTGTCACACCGTCGCGTCGCGCCTGTCTGCGGGAGTTTTTACACTGACAAGGGACAAGTCACCAGTCACCACGCCTGCCTACTAGCGTCTTAGCATGTTTTTATTCTGGTGTTAGAGATTACATGATTATCGAATTAAGTGGAAATCATGAAATGACAACCTTCTTCCTCCCGTTTTGATGACTCAACATTAGTACTCGTACATCGATAATATCACTATTAACTTGACTAGGTAAGTATGTGGTATATGAAGCCAATGAGAAGCTCTTAAACTATATCAATTTAGTTGTCAATATACCTTAGCTTACAATAAATAATTTATTTTTTAATACTCAATTGCCTTCACAATCAAATTAGTGATATTTCCGGCGATGATTCCACGAAAAGCGTCACTATTACTATAAAACAAAGGTTGAGTGACACACAACCCTGTAATTGAAAGCTTTCGACCTACTTTACTGCTAGCTCAACTTCCTTTGTCACTAACAATCACAAACAATGGCAATTTGCAACGATTGTAAAACTTTCATCTCTGCGTTAATTAATAATAATTAAGAAGTTCGTTGTAATAGGAACAAAGAGCGATCCACTCGTGTTGAAAGTCAATTAATTTCAAGACTTCTTTGATAATTCAATTCATCTACATGAGATGGAGTTATACTAATTGAATATTCACGATAAGATAACAGCTGACAGCTGTCAAAACTAAACACATCTTTAGGTTTACCTTTGTTCATCTATGGGACTGGGCCGAACACTTGCCGCACGTGGGATGCATTGTGGGCTAAGACCACCACAACATGAAAAACGTCTAACGGCATCACGGAAGACCCAGGCGTTGATGGTGTGACGAACTTGACGCTTATAGGAGGGATTGCTCAATATTGGCTCCGGATCGAGTTGAGTGGAAACAGAAATGGAAGGCCTTTGCCCGCAGTGGGACCATACATGCTGATTATTATTTGTTGACATATCTCGAGACCCTGGGGTCCCGGACCTTTGGAAGGCGTACGAGGGGCCGAAGCCAACTCGCAGAGGCCCCTTAGATAATTTTAAATGACGAGTAGGCACCAACCGACGATTATCCTTGTATGCACTATGCCAGTGCACCCAAGGACAACCCCCGGTTGGTACATGACTATTGTTAGTACGTGGAAACGAAACATATTGGGCTATGGGTTTGGGTGGCTAAAGTGGATTGGGTAACTTGAACAATGGAAGAATTATGCCCCCTGCCTGACCAGTGTTATATATTATACACGGATAAAATGGCAGGGGGTGACTTGCACACTCAATAATGGCCCCCGGAAACGGCCGCTAGGACATAGTGACGTAGCGACAAGGGGGCAACACTTCCTGAGGTGCTTGAGGAGTGGAGAGGTATCCCACGGCTATCAGGACAATCCCGGAAGTACGGTCAAGATCCCAACCAGCACCTTACTGGAATACTTCCTTCCTCCGAGCACGTTTGCTCTTGCGAATCTCTACTCAAGCCGGCCAATAAAGGCAATAAAGAGAAGGAAGCTCTGCTCCTCGTCAGTGTTATTATTATTATTATGTACTTACCCTTAATTGCATAGCATAAATAAGATTGTATTCAATCTGCCTAGCCCTTTCCCAACAATGTTGGGGTCGGCTTCCAGTCTAGCTGGATGCAGCTGAATACTAGTATTTTACATGGAGCGACGGCCTATCTGACCTCCACAACCCAGTTACTGCGTACCCCTTCATACCCCTTGGTAAGACCGGTTGCCAGACTTTCAGGCTTCTGACGACTCGTAACGACTATCAACTTGACTTAACTCGAACTCGAAGCCGAACCAATGACTTAACGTGCTTTCCGATGCACGGGGGAGTCTCAGTACGTAAAGATGTTCACCCATCCACGGGCCAACCCCGGCAAGCGTAGCTTAACCAGTGTGGCTTTTATTACTTAGCCACGAGCTCACAAATAAGATTGTATTATATTCGTAAATTGTATGAATATCGACACATTCTGTTCCGTGACTACCGACTGACAATTTTATGCGTTAGGCTATGGCAATACGGTCCTATTTTCAATGGAGCCAGTAAAATGCGCGAGGATTTTTCTGTTCTGTCTGAACTGACACTAAGTCTAAAGCACTGGAGTAAGTATCGTTACTATACTCGATACTTTTATTCCGATATTACTAAAGAATAAAACATCGATACCGTTGATTCAATAACTCTACTTCCTCTTAGTTTTTAATCTCGTCACCACAAACCACAGCTAATGGTTATATTTAGCGATCAAAAGCACTAATAAGGTGTTGGAGAATTCGGTAACGAATGTGATAAATGATATCGCTCAGTATTCGATTACCCGACGCGCCGTGGGGCGTGAGAAACAACAGGTCTTTGGGTGATATCTCGTGTTTCAACCTACTCGTGTTAGAACTGGAGTGTTCTTTCTTGATCCTGTGGGTAATAACCATTTTACTTTCATTTCCAGTAGATAGTGTAGCTGTTAATTGAGCGCAACGAAAAATTTGATATGAAAATCATACTTTTTCGCCAACCAGACTAATTTGCAGAACTTAAAATTTCAAGCTCAGTATAATTTTAAAGGACATTATTTACAAATGCGAATATTTTTAACATAGTCAATTTACATCATACACATTAGAAAACGGAATATATTCCAAGAATAATATTTTTTATCAGTGTTTTGATAATAACTAGCGATCCCCCGGCTTCGCACGGGTAGCCCGATCGCTACCAAACTTCACAGGGTCATCCGTTGGGCCAATCTGAAGATTGCCTGAAAATTCCATCAAAATTGCTCGAGTCCATAGACATACACACATCGATTTTTATATTATTTATACAGGTGATTTTTTCAAGTGAGCGTGAATGGCCAAATTCGAAACTATGAGGAATAGGGAAAGTACTCAAAGGAGTCATGGGCTTGATTTTGTTGAAAACTAAAATAGCATCATTGGATTTTTGAAAAATCAATATTTCTAGCCAGGAAACGACCTCGTTGATTTTTACACCATTCGATAGTGTCGCTAATAAGGATCGAATTCTGGGAAATAATGACATACGGCAAACTAAAGGAAAGAGCTCATTTTTAACAAAATACTTTTTTTTTCTTATGTTACCTATCTATTAAAACTTGATATTGATTTTTCAAAAATCCAATGATGCAGCTCCTTTGAGTACTTTTTGCTATTCCTCATAGTTTCGGATTTGTCCATCCACGCCCACTTGAAAAATTCATCCTGTATAGATAGATTTGGACCACCAGTACGGCAAAAACTCTAACTATCTAGCTATCGTGGCAGATAAAATCTTTATTATGTATTGTCTTTAAGATTAACGCTATAAATATCATAAACAATTATTTTTTTCAAAGTAGGCTGATGAGCACAAGCTATTATTTAGAGCAATCAATCAGCTTCCAATAGATCGCGATACGACAATATTGCTCAAGTAACAATATGCCTAATCTGTAATGCTATCACATTCTATGCGAATTCTATGAATTGAGACTTTTTAAGTTGATATCAATAATAATAACAACGATATCAATCTGCCTAGCCTTTTCACAACTATGTTGGTCACCTTCCAGTTTAACTGGATGCAGCTGAATACAAGTATTTTACATGAAGCGACCCTTTCTGACCTCCACAACGACCACAACCCAGTTTCTGGGTATACGATATGGTAATACTGGTTGTCAGACTTTTGCGCTTCTGACTATTCGTAACGACTGTCAAAGATCTACTAATGACAGCGGGAACCAACGGTTTAACGTGCTTTACGAGGCACCGAGGAGTCGCGACATTTAATGGATGGTCTGCCATCCATGAACCGACCGCAGCAAGCTTAGCTTAACCTTTGAACGACCCTTGCGGCTGTTATTATTTAGCCACGAGACCCTTAATAAAAGTAACAACGATAATAATAGGTGAAAAAGAAAATATATTACTGGACCTTGAATATTCGAATGATGACCTGTATATAGCGTGACTGGTAATTAGTGACCGATACTTAAACACATATGATTGTACTCATGATAACAAATAACTTTTACTATGGGACCGAACCTGAATTCGCGAAAAAAAAAATCAGCTGCTCCCTACATTTTGACGAGTTATGCGAACATGAATGTATGGAACAGCTGATTTCTGTTCGCGAATTCAGGACACACAAACAACTTTTACTATGGGACCAAAGTCCCATACTAAAAGTTGTTTATTATCATATTACCAGTCACCCTATATAATATCGATGCCTAACAGCCAAAAAGGGATAAGCGACATTTTTTTGCGAAATCGACTTGTACATCGATATAGACGCAGAAAAAAAGCTGAATCTAACCGTATATACAAGTCGATTTCGCAAAAATATGTCGTTTATCCCTTTTTGGCTGTTAGGCATCGATATGGAAAGTGCATAGTGACTGACGCTTTTAGGCAGTTCGACACTTGATCAATCAAGATGAACTCTGATCTGGAAACAATTGTTTTTTTTTATCTCATTGGTTGTAAAAGAAGCAGGTGCCTCATCACCAATGGACATCAGCAATGAGAGAGAGCTTGCCCCACATCCTAGAAACAAAGTTAAAATCCAAAATTGATGATTAAAAGAACTTACTTGTACGTGAAGTTCGATCATAACTATAGGAAGTGCTTCGTTCGAAGAGATTAGTAACCTGAAATAATAAAAAAAACACTGGAAAAAACACAGTTCGTACCGAAGGAGGTGTGCAGTGGTGAAGCACTGTAACGCGAATGACAAGCGGAGTTTTAGGGCACGACTACCTCGCAAGAAAAAAAATACCCTCTTATCTCTCACAATACAGTGCTATGTGGTGGATCCTGGGTCCTACATGTGTAAATAAGTAATAGGTTTATTATTCAGGTTTACTAAACTCGAGAACGAAGTACGAGTATATCAGGATCATAGCTGCTTAATTCCAGAAGTAGTAGTGGCAGTACCTACGTAAAAAGACTTCCTGCCTGTATTCGCAAGAAGACTCTCTGCTCTTGCGCATGATGTCGTGGTGAAACCCGTGCAACTAGGAAGAGACGTTGCTAAGTGCTAATAAGTGGAATGCGATAGGCTGAATTAATTGGATATTTTTAACGGCCATGGTTCAAAGTGGCACAAACCTTTTTATCCACAGAAATGCTAGTGACTCCGCCGCTCACGTGTCGAGTGACGATCAATTATTGTGGCCAAGTAAAGCAGAGTACAAACAACTTGGGCGAACAACAAAGGGATTAGCTTACCGAACAACTAGCAGGAAGGAATCGACTGTGTTAACACACTGACCGCTCTAGTGTCATGTTCTTGCGAAGGTTTATTTTTTAGTACTGGTATTTGCACGTGAATTATTCCGTGCAAGAATTTGCTTGGAAAAAGAAATACTACTATTTATAAAGTATAAGTAACGCACTAACAATGGTAATGCCTTTCGGTTTGATAATTCAACAACATTCATTGCTTTATTTATATTGTCGGCCAGACAAATTTTACAATCATAATTGAAGAATGGATCCCACCAAAAACGTTTACTGTAAAGCATATTGCCAAGACTCACATATAGCGCTTTCACTGTTAAAAAGTTATCAGATCTAATGTTCTTGCATCTTGGTTAAAATGTATGGCGTGGTCGTTTCGCAGCCGTCGCACAGACAGAGACTCCACCCTTAAGGTAAGAAAATAAGTTACTGGTTTCATGCAATTAACGACCATATAGGCTCTATGGTCATTGCATCCAATGGTTCAATAGAACGGCCAAGCCATACATTTTTACCAAGATGTGAGGTTTGTATAGTTGGGGCTTGACTCTACATTACATCCGATAACTTTTTAACAGTGAAAGCGATATGTGCATAGATATAGGTCTATCTATATCTGTGGTTATGTGAACCTACTTTATATGACCTGCTTTTGGTGGGATTTCATTTCTTTTGGTAGGTAAGTTCTACGTAAGAAATACAGACTTGTACCTCGGTTTAAGGGGGTTGGAGGGTGAAAGTTACAGATTTCTTTCCTTTTTGTTTGTGTGCAAATCCTAGTCTGCTTACCAAATTTCAGCTTTCTAGGACTTCGGGAAGTGTTCTAGAGGTTTTGTTGAGTGAGTCAGTGAGTAATTAAATCGACGTATTTTAGGGATTAATAAAATCCAAATATAAAAGCTAGACAAATTAAACTGAGAGTGTTTTATAAGTCTGCTAACTCCACCTTATCGTGACGATTTGAGCTCTATAGCATTGTCCATGCCCAAGCTATTGGAAATACGAAAACGCTTCGAGAAAAGATAGGTGGTGCCCTACTGGTTTTTGTTTTTGGCTCCTCTTCGCGATATGAATATAAGATGTTAAAAACTTTACAAACTTTAAGGAGTGCTTTGGACCACCGAACTGAATAACTTTTACTATGGGATCAACTTTGAAATCGCGAAAAAAAATCAGCTGTTCCATACTAAATTTTAATTAATACCTACTGTTCTGACCTGTCTGAACTGTATAGGACAGCTATTTTTTTTTTTTTTTTTGTAAAAGTTGTTCAGTTCGATGGTCTAAAGCACTTCTTAAAGCTTGTAAAGTTTATTTTTTAACATCTTATTTACGTATACTTTTACTATGGGACCAAACCTGAAATCGCGAAAAAAAATCAGCTGTTCAGTACATTTTGACGAATTATGCTAACATAAATGTACTGAACAGCTGATTTTTTTTCGCGATTTCATGTTTGGTCCCGTAGTAAAAGTTGTTCATAATGATGAGTACAATGACCCCTTAAGAGGTTGCTGGTGTTTTACCAATAACCCTGTATAAATGTATAAATGGCAGAAAGGAATTTCCTTAAAAATCCTTCGGGTTGGATTGTGATAGATAGGGAGTTAAGCAACAGGGGTGCTGGTCTTAATAATCAATTAGTTTACCGTGTTCTAAATCTTTTTATAAACTAAACTAGATGAATCCATTTTTAGTTGACCAGATATGATGAATTCATATAAATATTTGGGGATAATATTTTGCACTTTTGAACAGCTTATATTTCGCACTGATAAACACATCCATTTACTAGACAAGAAACAATAGACAATTAACAGAATGAGGTTGAAGCTCTTTCCCCTAGACTTTGCTCTATGGAAATGAGTGAACGCCCTATATTTTTAACGACTACATTTTCAGACACGGTTGTTCATAGTTATGAAAGTAAATATTTTTAAGGTGAATTATTATGTGCTAATATACTTTATACAGTCCTGTAAATTGTTGTTTGAATCCGGTTTCTTTTTCATACGAGTATAATGGGTAGTTTACCCGCAGTTAATTTACATACATATCCGGCACTGAAACAACAGCGCATTGCTTTTAATTTTTAAGCATCACGGTACTAGAACTTTTTCAGCCGGTTCCGTTTGTTTTATGAACCATATGATAAAGAAAGTAGGTATTAGGGTTTTAGTGGCTAGATATTTGTAGCTAACACGTAGGTAAGGTGTTTAACGAAAAATAACGAGGTTTTCAGGAAAGTTTTGTTTGTTAGAATACTGGCTGTTACAGGTTAAGCTTCGCTTGCCGCGGTTGGTCTGTGAATGGGTGACCATCTTTTCATACTGAGACTCCGCCGTGCCTCGGAAAGCACGTTAAGCCGTTGGGCCCGGCTGTCATTCGTGGATCTTTGACAGTCGTTACGGGTCGTCAGAAGCCCGAAAGTCTGACAACGAGTCTTACCAAGGGGTATCGTATTACCCAGTAACTGGGTTGTGGAGGTCAGATAGGCAGTCGCTCCATGTAAAATACTGGTATTCAGCTGCATCCGGTTAGACTGGAAGCCGACCCCAACATAGTTGGGAAAAGGCTAGGCAGATTGATTTTTGACTGGCTGTTACATTGAAATGCATGTTATGTATGAGGCAATCATGTTTAAATGATTAGCATATTATTATTTATTATTAGCTTTTACTGTCCTATTGCTGGGCAAAGGTCTCCCTACTCTCTTTCCACCTCTCTCTGTCCAGAGCTGCCAAGGACCAATCGTTATTTAAGGAGTCCAGCTCATCCCGCCATCTCCGTCTGAGCCTGCTGCGAAGGAGAGACCCATTGGGTCGTAAGTCTAACCCATTGATAGTCTGACATGCGGCAGATGTGTCCAGTCCAATTCCATTTAAGCGTGGCAGATTTCCGACTGACACCAGTTATTTTAGTGATGGAACGGATTTTTGTATTCTCAACCCGGTCCACAAGTTTGATACCCAGAATACTTCGTTCCATAGCTCTCTGGCATACCTCGAGCGTGGACGACGCTGAATTGTCAAAGATCATGTTTGAGAATCTTACGTGAGGATGGGAAAAATACACATGTCGACGAGTCATGATGATGAGAGCATATTAAGTGATGATAAAATGTTTAATGCTTAATTAATGCTGAAATACTACTGACTTAGCTACTGTCAATAAGCTTAATATTATTTTTTAATGTTTTCTGACAAATACATTAGGCACCGACCTTTTTTTTAAATTTGAGATGGGTTTGCTCTTGACTGTAGTCTAGGTCAGAGGTGACAGACACAAAGTCTACGATGGAGTGAGCTTACCCAGAAGAAGCCTGTTCACTCTAACTTTGAAGAGATTCGGGATGTGTGTGATCGGGAACACAGACGCAGGTAGTGAGTTCCACTCTTTTGCCGTGCGCTTTATGAAGGATACTTGAAAGCGCTTAGTGCGATTTTTTTATTTTTTTTATTTGAGATGGGTTTGCTCTTGACTTTAACCTAGGTCAGAGGTAACAAAGATAAAGTCTACGATGGAATGAGCTTACCCAGAAGAAGCCTGGTCACTCTAACTTTGAAGAGATTCGGGTTGTGTGTGATCGGGAACACAGACGCAGGTAGTGAGTTCCACTCTTTTGCCGTGCGCTTTATGAAGGATACTTGAAAGCGCTTAGTGCGATTTTTTTATTTTTTTTATTTGAGATGGGTTTGCTCTTGACTTTAACCTAGGTCAGAGGTAACAAAGATAAAGTCTACGATGGAATGAGCTTACCCAGAAGAAGCCTGGTCACTCTAACTTTGAAGAGATTAGGGTTGTATGCGCTCGGGAACACAGACGCAGGTAGTGAGTTCCACTCTTTTGCCGTGCGCATTATGAAGGATATTTGAAAGCGCTTAGTGCGAATTTTTTATTTTTTTTATTTGAGATGGGTTTGCTCTTGACTTTAACCTAGGTCAGAGGTAACAAAGATAAAGTCTACGATGGAATGAGCTTACCCAGAAGAAGCCTGGTCACTCTAACTTTGAAGAGATTAGGGTTGTATGCGCTCGGGAACACAGACGCAGGTAGTGAGTTCCACTCTTTTGCCGTGCGCATTATGAAGGATATTTGAAAGCGCTTAGTGCGAATTTTTTATTTTTTTTATTTAAGATGGGTTTGCTCTTGACTTTAATCTAGGCCAGAGGTGACAGAGACAAAGTCGACGATGGAGTGAGCTTACCCAGAAGAAGCCTGTTCACTCTAACTTTGAAGAGATTTGGGTTGTAAATTGGTGGAATGGCAACTAGATATGGATGGTAACTTGCAGTGCGTCTAGATGTTTGATGGTAGAAGAGGGCCGGTGGAATGAGGTTGTGGTTCCTGAGCACACTCATCGAAGTACAGTCTATAGAAGACAAACAATCAGGCAACCTTGCGGCGATGAGCCAAGCTGTGAAGCTTGGCATCCACCAGTTTTACGTCGCCAATGAGTCTTTTAGCTCTTCGTTCCACTGAGTCAAACGCAGCAAGTTGGTATTTAGCTGAGCCATCCCAAAGGTGGCTGCAATACTCCACGCAGGATCGAACTTGCGCTTTATAAAGGGTCAAAAGTTGTCCAGGCGTAAAGTATCGCTTCACTCTGTTTAGGATGTCCAGTTTTTTGGCCGCAGTTTGGGCTTTGTGCTCGATGGCAGCGCCGAACATGAGACTGGATGTCAATTCCATGCCTAGGAGCTCGAGCTAGTGATGGGCGACTCGGAAAGTTTCCATCATTCCACCCGGAATATTCCTGGGAATATTCCCAAAACGGGTATTTACCCGGGTGCGTTCCCAAATCGTGGGTAAATTAGTTTCTATGACGATTGAATTTTTAAGTACTGAATAAAAACAAAAACATCAACTCCTAAATCATTTAATCAACAACCGGATGGTTCAGATATGAAAATTATTGTTTAAATATCAGGTTATGGGCGACAAAAATCACTTCAAGTCTAATACTCTTATAATAGGTAGGTAAAATGTTATTGAGATTCATTTAATCACTGTCTAAATCACTGTCATCGGAGAATGTTTTTGTTATATCGCAAAACTCTATTTCTCTTGTACTAGAAGTTGATGGTTGAGGTTCAATATTGTTTATGGTCAATGGGCTAACCATAAAAGGATTTGAAGTGGGTTCCTCATCTTCTTCATCTACTTCTTCGTCTTTTTGATTGTGTAACAAATTCCAGTTATATGATATGTAGGCCAGCTTTGCAGCTCTTTCTGTTGTTAACCTATTCCGTTTAAGGCTGTGGATATTTCCATGAACGCTAAAGGTACGCTCTGTTGCAGCCGAGGTGCAGGGAGCAGTTAAAAGACAAGCTGCAACTTTGCTCAGAGGTTTGTTTTTGCAAATTCCTTTCCACCAAGTTAAGGGATTCATTTTCTGGAGGCTGGTCCAAACAAAAGATTTTCCCCATAAACCTTCTCTTGCTCTATAATTAGCTAAATCTGTCATTATTTCCAAGTGTAACTGCCTTCCTTTCTCATGAATAAAATCCATGGCAATGATTTCTTCATCGTCGTTGAGTTCGATGCCTTGAGATTTTGGATCTAGCATATAGGCTGCTAGATGAATAGGCTTTATGCAGTTCCCTCTGCGTTTATCAACTGCATTTAAAATCCTCTCCCTGACATTATTGTCAACCAAAGAAGAAAAACCAGGAAGCAGAAAGACCAGACGTGATTTTATATCTTTGAATGACATGTACACGTCATTTATGTACGCTTCGTTTCCTTCTAGTTTAAATATGTAATCTGTTATTGGCTCTAAAATTGCAGTAGTTTCGTCGATCATTTTCCAAAATTCTTCGTCTAGTAAATTTGCTTTAATATCAACTGGGATCATTGTTGCATCTTCATGTACTGCCAAACATTGCAGAGCCGCCTTGCTATTTTGCAAACTACGCACAGCATAAAGGTAACTGCCCCAACGCGTCTTGCTGGGCAATTTTAGTTGCTCGCCAGAACCTTTTTCTACAATTATCTGCCTGAATAACGCGCTCAGAATTTGACTTTTTCTAATACATTTGATTACGTCGACGGCAACTGAAATGAAGGCTTGTATAGCATCTTCTTTCATTATATCATGACAAAGTAAATTCAATGTGTGCGCCACGCAATTAAGTGTGATTACGTTCGGATGTTGCAGTTTTACTAAATCAAAAGCTTTTTGTAGGTTTTTTGCGTTATCTCCTATTAAAGTCACAAATTTATACGTTCCGTACGTTCTCATTACTATTTGAATTTCTTCACTTAGGTATTCGGCAGTGTGACGATGGCCAGTTGTAGCTAAACTTTTCACAAAAACGGGTTCAGGTTTCGCAATAACAAAATTAATAATACCCTCGTTCCGTCGGTTACTCCATCCATCGCACTGAAGATGTAAATTGTCAGTCGACTTCAATTCTTCAGTTATTTCTCGTTCCATTTGACTGTAAATTGTTTCTAAGTGTGTTGTGGAAACAGCTTTCCGTGTTGGTAGTTCGAACAGAGGCTGTAGTTCTTTAAAAAACTCTCTCCACAGAGGATGTTCCACCATAGACAGAGGCGAGCCAGTAACATAAATTGCCTTTGAAAGCAATTTTGGAAGTCGTAGTTTTTTTTCCTCTGTAAATTCGAGAAAAGGAGTAGCGTCACTGATCGGTGTTGAGTTTTCAATTATTTCTCCTTCTGTAGTTGATGAGTTCGATGTATTTGATGCTAATAACGATGTTTCTTCACAGCTTTCCGTTAACTCATTTCTTATAACCAGCGGACATTTGGGACACTTCATCAAGTGATTACCCATTTTGGTTACATTAGGTACTCGGTACATTTTTGAACAAAATGTGCATTTGACTGATTTGTCAGGTAAGCTGTGGTAATGTCTCCAAACTTTTAGTTTTTTCTGTTTCGGCATAATGATATCTATAACAATAAAGTTAATCAATATTAATATTTTTAAATGTTTTTAATAATATTTAGGAAATATTTAAAAAATTAATTTAAAAATCAAATTATTAAATTTTATTTAAAATATTTTTTTTTATTTATTTATTAATTAGCTACTAATATGGCATGTTTTTCTATCAGAGGAAAAGAGAATCATAATAATTATGAGATAGATATACAATCAATAAAATATATTTAAAGGATAAATGTAAGTACTTACGTAAATTCGATACGATCGCCTCACTAAATTTTACAGCTATACCACAATAATAATATGTACACTCAAAATCCGTTATTCGTTGCTAAAATTGTCAGGTTAAATTTAAGAAATATCCAAATACACAGCATACAAGTTTCAACACAAAACACCAGAATTAACATATAAGCACGTCCGCAAGTTCCGATACTCAAGTGAATACTAAACGTGGCCACGGTATTGGAGTCTACTGTTTTACCAGGCAAATGAAATGCACCAATCAAAAAACACCACGCACCGCCGCCGGCGTGTACCTGCTTGGTCATTCAAACAAAGCTACCTGTTAAGCGCATCAGTTATTTATTAATGATTCGTTTAATTATTGAATTATGGTTATATTATATTAATAAATAACAACGTTTCTTGAATAAAACAGTGTAACACAATTTTATAGTTGTTATTTTTGTACAAAGAAATCGAAAACTCGAAAACCTTAAGTTTCATAAATAGATTTTTGCGAAATATGTATAAATTGATCATAAAAATATAAATACCCGAATAAATACCCATTGGGTGGATTCAATGGGAACATTCCCGGGAATATTCCCATTTTAGGAATTTACCCGGGTAGAATCCCATCACTAGCTCGAGCCGATCTGTATCAATTGGTAACATCAACTGTAAATAAAGAAGTAAAAGAGTGTGTGCATTCCACTAAAAGTACAGACAGACACAATATAATTTATGACCCGCTCTAAACGAAAGAGAAGAGCATAGCTTTGTAAAGCGCACGTCGGTAATAAATTCTCAAAGTGATACCTCTGAATGGGAACGCTACCTGTTGTGTTATATTGCATCTTGATGTATCAATAAGTGCTAAGTTTACTTGCGCATAAACATTACGCCTACGATTCGTTGAAGCATTTGCTTTCGTCAACATTTCATGTGGTTAGGTAAAATGATCGTTTTACTTTCTTAGTAAGTATACAATTGCTGTTTGCCTCGTTCGCCAAGCTTTACACAGAATCACAGATTTTAAGAAAACTTTCTTTTTAGGGTTCCGTACGTGAAGGGTGCCAAACGGAACCCTATTAAATACTAAGCCTCTGCTGCCCATCCGTACGCCGGTCAGCGGGCTGTATCTCATGAACCGTAACATGAAATTTTCACAGTGTGTATTTCTATTGCCGCTATAACAACAAAAAATAAATAAAAATTGAATAACGTTAAAATGAAAGGCGGTGTCCATACAAGAAACGTCTTTTTTAAGCTGAAGTATTTTTTTTTATATGTAAGTAGTGTTAAATTATACAGCGGTATGGAACCTTCGTGTGCGAGTCCGACTCGCACTTGGCCGGTTTCTTTTCTTTCTTTTTTTTAATAAGCATGTACAAACGCCAGCACATCAAGCTACCCGAAACTGTCCAATTTTCCCAATCAACCTTGAACCTAATGCTTTAGCGATAAAGTTGAAAATCTGTTAAAGAAATTTTACAGATTGTAGTAGCTTGATGTGCTGGCGTCTGTACCTAATTTTCTTTCTTATTCTTCTTTCTTGCTGTATGTAGCTTTATTGATCAGTCAAAAAAGAGCTCAGACAGCGCTAATTGATACTCTATTATTTATGTTTTTTTTTCTAACCAAAGCTCTTAAATACATATTGTAGGTACTCATAATAACAATTTTTACTTTGGGACCAAACCTAAAATCGCGAAAAAAAATCAGCTGTACTCTATAGAGTACAGCTGATTTTTACAGCTGATAGATATATCTATGTTCGCATAACTCGTCACAATACAGTACACTTTAAATGTATAAAAACCCTAATAATAGGTTGGGGAAAAAGTTTCTTCGCACTTTTTAAGAAAATTCAAAACATTTTTTAATATAGTTTATTTACATTTAACTAAAGTATGTAGGTACCATTTTGTTCGATAACTTTTTGCCATCTTGTAGGTAGGGACATGATCCCATTGCTATAGAAATTTTGGGACTTCTGGTCAAAATACCGCGACAAGTGGTTTTGGCAGTCCTCTCGTGATGTTAACCTGACACTGCCTAAAGAATTCTGAAGAGACCGAAACAGGTGGAAATCTGAAGGTGCAAGGTCAGGACTATACGGCGGATGCATTAACACCTCCCAGCCAAACTCTCTTAATTTTTGCTGAGTGGCTAAAGATGTGTGAGGTCTAGCGTTATCATGATGAAAAACCACACCCCTTCTGTTGATTAATTCCGGTCGCTTTCTCTCAACTTCTTGCTTTAATCTCATCAGTTGTTCGCAGTAGAGTTCAGAATCGATGGTCCTGCTTGGTGGTAACAGCTCATAATGAATAATGCCCTTCCAATCCCACCACACACACAGCATCACCTTGTTGCGAGTTAACCCGGGTTTCGCCACAGTCTGTGAAGCCTGACCGGCCTTTGACCACGACCTTTTTCGCACGTTCTTGTCATACGTGATCCTCTTTTCATCACCAGTTATCAGCTTCTTCAAAAATGGTTCGGTTTCATTACATCGTAATAAAGAATCACAAATGAGTACACGGTTCATTAGGTTTCTTTCGGTGAGCTCGTGAGGTACCCAAATGTCGAGCTTTTTTGTGTACCCAGTTTTTTTCAAATGCGCCAAAACTGTTTTGTGGTCAATTTCCAGTTCTTCAGCTACGTCGTAACTACTGATATGCCGATCTTGCTCCACTTTTTCAAAAATGGCATCCATTTTATCCGTAATAGGGCGACCAGAGCGACGTGCATCTTTGACATCAAAATTTGCGGATTGAAAACGCTTAAACCAAATTTGTGCTACTCTCACAGACACTACACTAGGTCCATAAACATCGCAAATTTTTTTCGCGGCTTGCGTTGCATTTTACCTTTTTTGTAGTAAAATTTAAAAATGTATCGAATTTCTTCATTAGAATCACTCATCTTGACGGTACGAAAAACAAACGAAAATCACACATTTTCCTAGTTTGAATTTGGAATTATGTTCTTTAAAATTTAATCTTTCAATGATACCAAAACCAGCCAGATACAAATAGTATAGCCAAAGAGATTTTATTACAAGTTCATACATACTATAATGCGAAAAGACTTTTTCCCCAACCTAATATAACATATGAAATTGTGGATTCACATAGAAAAAAATATTGTCGATGCACTTTTGCCATTTTAATGAAAGTTCGCTGATGCCTCTGCTATAGATATCTATCCTGGAAACGGAAATTGATAAATTCTTTAAAGGCGTTTTACACCGCCTCGTTGGATTTGATATTTTTCCCCGGGGCTCATTGTTGAGATCAAAATTTCCACAACGGAAGCGATCAAACCAAAAACGCACCATGCGTTCACTTGCGGTACCTTGTCCATACATACACATGCTGTCTGTGTTGCGTTGGTGCCACGACGGAACTCGTATTCGAAATTAGCGCGCAATTTCGATTTTTTCCATGCTTACAGAAACATCGTTATCAAAGAAAAATCGAACGGCGGGAAAACAAATGAACAACTATTTTTTTTTTAAATGTCATGCTGTATTATAAAATTAATTTGAATTTGGAACTCTAAATAGAATGGAAGGTATTGATCTCCCCACTTACCGGTAACAAAAATTGGCAATTTCATAGGTAAAGACTTATTAAATACATTTAGTTCAGAAGACTGATAGATAAACCAAGTTTTTTAAAGCTTCCTCGCTCCTACTATTTTGCTGTGCTCGACAGAGTCCATAACGATGACATATAATTTTAAGTTACCATCTAAGTACACATTGTGGAATGCAAACAATAGATGATTGATTATTGAAAATGTAAGAAACAGCAGACTTTTTTTTCGCGATTTCAGGTTTGGTCCCATAGTAAAAGTTGTTTGTTATCATGAATACAACCATGTGTTTAAGTATCGGTCACTATTACAAGTCAGCAGTCGCCGTATTAGTTTTCTATATCTATTAGTTTTCCAATGGGTTACATTAGAGCAATTGGATAACTTGAATTCACGTACTCACGTTAATTCGGTTTATTGGCAGGTGTATGGGAGCCTTCTATTCTTTAAAGCACTCCTTCAATAAGGTATTTATGCTGACAAATTCCTGACAGCGTGGTGTTTACAGCACGTGTCTACACAGATGTGAGAAAGTTATAGCTTGTGTAATAATCGTGTACTATTAATTGACACGGTGTGTGTTTACGCTTCTGCTACGAATCGGAGGTGTTAAGAAAATGTATTCGTTAGTATTGTGTATTGCTTTGGTCATTGACGAGAGGATACCGCTATATTAATTTATGATTTGATGACTGTTTCATAGGATTCTATTTTGGATTTTCTGTCGGAAATATGTAATTTTGTTATTGCTTTTGGTTATCGTCAATTAACAATGAAAACTGCTCACTTTTCATTTGACTGAAAATTAAAAAGGCAAGCAGATGTTCCGAACGTTTATAAAAACTATTTCCAAAGAAAAACAATCGACTTCCAAACTACAAAGTGAAAAATAACTTTAACTTCGGAAGTCGGTGTCTTTGGATCTGTATTTTAAGGTTTTGTCACCGACTGCCAAAATTAAAGATATTTTTTACTTTGTAGCGTTTTTTGGAAGTCGTTTATTTTTTTTTATGGAAAAAGATTTTATTCATCACTTTTTTAACCGACTTCCAAAAGGAGGAGGTTCTCAATTCGTCTGTATGTTTTTTTTTTGTATGTTTGTTACGCGATTACTCAAAGACGCATGGACCGATTTAGAAAATTCTTTTTTTGTTTGATAGGGTATACTTCCGAGGTGGTCCCATATACATTTTATTAACTTTGCTTGGGAAGTTTTTGAGTTATCTTCAATAATGCGTATATTTCCCACTTATTTTATGTGGATGATGTGATGGTGTTTTAATAACTTCCTATCACTGTTATTTACATGGCTATACCTACAATTATTGTGCTCAATTATGTATTCAAATTAGTGTGGGGTAGGTTCCACAACTAAAAAGTGAAAAATAAAAACTTTTTAGCAAAAAATAAAACCGACTTCCAAAACAAAACACTACAAAGTGAAAAATAACTTTAATTTCGGAAGTCGGTGGCAAAAAACGAAAATACAAAACCCAAGACACCGACTACCGAAATTAAAGTAATTTTTCACTTTGTAGTGTTTTGTTTTGGAAGTCGGTTTTATTTTTTGCTAAAAGTTTTTTATTTATCAATTTATAGTGGGTCAGTTTGTAATTTATCTAAGTTACAATATCCTAATGTCAACTGCTCGATCACCTTTTACAAAATATTGGTATTCCCGATGTAGGGACGTTAATTTTTGAGGAGTTCTCCTGGTACTTACCAGGAGCACTCCACATCACCATAAGCGTTGTGACGAGCATAAATTACTTAGCAACCATTTATTAAAGTACCTACCTAATCGAATCTCAACCCGTGAAATACTTATAATTGAGTAGTTCAGGTGGCCATCTGTGATCATCATCATCCGTTCCACTTCACCAAAATATGGTGATTTCCAAGAACAAATGCACGAGTTACTATAAAAAAAAAATATGCCCAAATCACTAAAGGTGTGCCTATAATATTTGAAAAGTTCCGTCGATTTCTCCAGGATCCCATCATCAGATGACAATGACAATGATATGATGATGATAACCTGATGGCATCGGGATCAACTAGAAAGTTTTCTCTTTCAAACAAACAAAAAAGAATTTTCTAAATCGGTCCAGCCGTCTTTGAGTAATCGGGAAACATACATAAAAAAAGAAAGAAAAAGATTCCGACGAACTGAGAACCTCCTCCTTTTTTTGAAGTCGGTTAAAACATTAAAGCTACGCGCACTAAGTTAGTTGTTTGTCAAGCAACGCTTTTAACTGCAAAATCAATAAAATATCGATTACTTATTAAAGATATCTGAATTTGATTTATGTTCTGAATCACCAGGCTAGATAACTAAAGTCATCTTGTGATTACTACTAAAAGTTTCGAGGATAAAGACACACAGTTTGAAGTACAGCCATTGGCATATATCTGCGTCTTAAAACGACAAGGTAGTATAGACGCCAGCACATCAAGCTAGTACAATTTGTCAAATTTCTGTAATAGATTTTCAACTTTATCGCTAAAGCATTAGATTCTCAAGGTTGATTGGGAAAATTTGACAGTTTCGGGTAGTTTGACCTGCTGGCGTCTATACATTGCTAGGACTTAGGAGGCATGGAATCTAAAATGTAATATCAACTAGAATAGAACAAAATACTTTTACTACATTATTAAAATGAAAAAGATCTTTTGAGAGGAAATTAATGAAGACACTGACAGATTGACGGGAAACGAAATACTTGATGCGACGCGACACGACACGATACAAATTGCGAAATGACTCTATAGGTATTGGCATGAGATGTTAAATTCAGGAATATTGAATTTCAGATGTTCTGTCTATTACAATGACATTGTCATTGTGAATGACAATAACAGTTGAAGGCGAAATTTTAGATCTTCTACTGATTATAAGGTCTTGTTGTATGCGGAAGTCTTTTGTTATACAATAATGTTTTTGTAAATGGAACATGTTTGAAAATAGAATAGTAATGAACTAATGACGTTCTGTTTACAGTATGTACAATATAATATGTACATTGTACTTATAAAGTTAGGTGACATTCATTAAAGGAATTAATTTCCATTTTACAACGAAAATTGCTGAAGTATGCATATTTTATATTAGGAATTTTGTCAGTAGGTATATACATAGGTGTGCGTCGCGTACCAAAGTAAAATTCTAGTAGAATTTATGCCGGTTCATACGAGAAGCGGTCATAGTCGACGACACGGCGCGGTAGTGTTAGGACGCGCCGCTCGACAACCCGACGCGAAGAGCACGCGGAAGGCAACTTGCACGCATTCGATCTAGTGATAAACATAACAGTTCCAAAAAAAAACAGTAAAAACTTTTTTGATTTTTTTTTTGTTGTTGTTCGAAATTTGAAACATAGACACGACAGTCTGTCTGGATTTTTTTAGTTTGTGAATGAAACAGTGAATGATTTTTCCAGTGACCCGCAATTGAAAGGTTAGTATGTTTTTCCATAAATTAACATTGTTCCAAAAAAATACGCTGTTGAAAATTATCAATGGAAATGCGTTTCCGATCGCTAGCTAGACATGTGCAGAGTTCAACGTATAACCTTAACCCTCTAACGAACACAATACGGCGTCAGAGAATGTATTTACATTTTGTCGTAGTTATGAATTAAAATTAATTGACAACTGACATTTTTAGTAGCAAATATTATTGACCATAGAAAACTGATGTCTACAAATTGAAACCTCACGGGATGTGGCGTGTAATTAGCATTAAATAATAATCTACAAAACTGTGAATTGTATCTTGGAGACTACTAAAGTATTATATTTAATTAATTAATGGGATTCATTCATTAAAATGTAAATTTATTCAAACGACTTATCAGCAAATTGACATGTGGTAGGTATCGATATTTCCAATCGATAGTTTTTATCGGATCATTTTTTATCGATCAGCTGTGTGATCGATAATGTTTACGTCAATTTCCCTTGCTATAATTATTATATGGTTTCGATGGTTTTTTCTTACGGTCATTTGCCTATTATTGATTCCTATTGGTCCCTAATGAATGTTCGTTCTGTTTTTTTGCGTTTTTTTTTTTGCCATCATAAATGAGATGTCATGACTTTATAAGTCTAAATTGATATAGTTATCAGTGACATTGTCATTTTTGATGACTTGAAGTATTTCTGGTCAGGACTCAGGACAATGACTATTCACGATTTAAGTGAAAAAAAGTAACGAGCAATATTTTTTTTTTTTGTTGTGTTAATAGATCATAATAATATGTCTATGACGTATGTATTGTGTTGTGGTAGGTATTTCATTCAATGCCACTTTCAAAATATTATAGACGCGGTATGTAAGTACTTCCTACTTAGTAACCATTGAGTTCTTTTTCTTAACCTTTTTTTCATAAATATGATACATAAGCGTAGACATTTCATGCGGTGATCTGAACAAATCAATCTGCCTAGCTTTTCCTAACTATGATGGGGTTGGCTTCCAGTCTAACTGGATGCAGCTGAATGTATTTTACATAGAGAGATTGCGTATCTGATCTTTACAACCCAGTTACTGCGTAACACAATACCCCTCGGTAAGACTGGTTGTCAGACTTTTTTCAGTCAAAGATCCACGAATGGCACCGGGACCAACGGCTTAACGTTTTTTATGAGGCACGAATGAGTCTCGGTATGTAAATATGGTCACCCATCCACGGACCAACCCAGGCAAGCGTAGCTTAACCTGATGGATCGACCCGTGCGGCTTTTATTACTTAGCCACGAGCTCTGGTGATCTGAGTAAGTTGACCAAATTTAAAGGCTTGTTTTTCAAGCATAACTTTCTGACATCAGTTAAGTAGGCATAGAACCTTCTATTGGAAAAATAGGCAACTAAAGGCTCCCGCAGACAGGCGCGACAGGACTGCGCGACGCGACTCTAGTAGAACAGTTTTCAGAGAAATGATTCTACTAGTTAGAGTCGCGACAGTGCGAGGAGATAAAGTACCTATCTTTTACCACATAAATTTTAGTGCACTTTATAAAAATAAAATATTCTGAACGACTTACGTAGGAGGTACTACATAAAAAAATAATATTGTAGTGTTCTATTTCCTCACATTACGTTTTATGTTAGTACAGTTGCAATACATGTATCATCGTAAACAAAAGCTTGTTTATATTTCGTTTTCTTCCGTTCCCCATTACTAGTACATATGCAGTTGTTAAATAATTTCTTAGCTCTCACAATTAACACCACGCTCGATGACGTCACCGCTTGCTACCATTATGAATCATAAATGTAAGCATTTCTGCTTAATTAACATACTTCGATAAAACTCGACTAACAGGAGGAGCTCGTGGCTAAGTAATAACAGCCGCACGGGTCGATCCATCAGGTTAAGCTACGCTTGCCGGGGTTGGTCTGTGGATGGGTGACCATCTTTTCATACCGAGTCTCCTCCGTGCTTTGGGAAGCACGTTAAGCCGTTCTTTCTTTGGATCTTTGACAGTCGTTACGGGTCGTCCGAAGCCCAAAAAGTCTGACAACCAGTCTTACCAAGGGGTATCGTATTACCCAGTAACTGGGTTGTGGAGGTCAGATAGGCAGTCGCCCCATGTAAAATACTGGTATTCAGCTGCATCCAGTTACGACTGGAAGCCGACCCCAACATAGTTGGGAAAAGGCTAGGCAGATTGATTGATAAAACTCGGCTAAAAGAAACTATACTTAAACATATGTATAACAGTTTTTAGCCACACATAAAAAAAAAACAAAAAACACAAAATGACAATTGATCGCATTTTGACATTTCATCCACGTTAATTGCGTTATTTACGTTGTTGAGCAGAAGAAATTTTCAAACATATGAAGCAATGGTTTAGCAATTTCCTTCGAAATCCTTCGGATTGTGTGTTAGATACGCAATTGGTAACGAACGAAGTTGTTAAAACTAAGGTTAATGCACTAGGTCATCTCGCAATTTTAGACCGAAGCTGTAAATTATTTAAATAATAAGATAAACATCCAATGAATGCTCACATGTTAAGTCATTATACCCTTATCTTGAGCTCAGATTATTATTTAATATCAGTGGCGATTTAGGGAAGTCATACAAGATGGATTTCGTAAATATTTCGCTAGCTAAGTGGCTCTAACTCACTTTGCTTGGACTGTGGATAAAATATCACGCTGGCGTGTTTTTGAAACAAATGCTTTCGATTCGTCTGCGTTCGTGCAATGAGAGAGCCTCCTGGCGATGTATGCAATCACATTTATTTCCGTCGAGCACAGCCCTGCAGCTTGTATGGATGTGAATCGATACGATGCTATTTATTAACTAACTTTTGCTGTGACTTTTTCCGTGTACATTTCGGGTTTTTCCGTACAAAGTTCAATATTAATTGCATCCTTAGGAAAGACAGTTGATATTAGAAAATTCCAATTGAAAAAGGTTAAATTTAAAAAGTTAAATTTAGAAAACAGGGTTCATTTTAGAAAAGTCCAACTGAAAAAGGGTTGATTTTAGAAAACTCCTATTGTTACAGGGTTCATTTTAGAAAAGTCCAACTGAAAAAGGGTTGATTTTATAAAACTCCAAATGAAAAAGAGTTGATTTTAGAAAACTCCAATTGAAAAAGGGTTAATTTTAGAAAATTCCAATTGTCAAAGGGTTCATTTTAGAAAAGTAAAACTGAAAAATGGTTGGTTTTAGAAAACTACAAATGAAAAAGTGTTGATTTTAGAAAATTACAACTGGAAAAGTGTGAATTTTTAAAATATCCATCCGTAGTGTAGGTACCTTCATTAAGGTTATAGATTTTTTTTTTAAATTTCATTGCATCTTATAGTGGTTTAATTCTTTATTATAGGTTGTTTGTCAGTCATTGACGGATCTGCTTTTACTAATAGATATATTTAATTGGTTCCATTAGCCATTTGCACTGCAGTGTCCTGTGACATGCTTTAGGGCCGACCGATAACGCTATCGTCGGATGGTTTAACGGGCGTGATCGTGTGATTTTTCTATTAGGCTCGCTTTGCATGTAGGTCGCTCGGTTACGATGTGAAGCGATAAGCTGCGGTAACTGTGATATGAAAGGGCAGGTTGCGTCTGCACATTCACGCGTACTATTGTAGATTTTTGTGGTTATTGTTGATTTTCAAGGTTGACGATTTAATTTTATTGCATTTTTTTAAGCTTATTTAATTTTGTCGTATACAAGCTGTGTACCCGATGGGATTTCCCATTGGCCAAAGTTTTTTTTTTTTTTTATTTGTGATGTGTTTGCTTTTGACTCTAGTCTAGGTCAGAGGCTTACCCAGAAGAAGCCTGTTCACTCTCACTTTGAAGAGATTAGGGTTGTATGCTTTCGGAAACACAGACGCAGGTAGTGAGTTCCACTCCATTACTGTGCGCATTATAATAGACATTTGGAAGCGCTTAGTGCAAAAAATAAACTTCTTAAATAAAATTAAACTTCTTACAAACTTTCATCCCCTATTTATTCTGAAATTAACTTGAATATTCTAAAATCCTTCCTGAGTGCTTACATACGTAAAACGCAACGTACCGCGCAACGTAATGCTTGCACAGACTGGACAGGTCCTCTCAATCTGTGTGGTTCTTTCCTCAAAAGACCATTTCAGACACCAATCTACATGGTCTTCACACGAAGTGACCAAGATTATGTCTGGACTTTATAAGAGACTGTGACCTATGAGTTTGTTTCGGCCTTTCTTCTCAGAGTAGTCAGCCGACCTCATCTAGTTTAAAAAAAAAAAAAAACATGATTGACTTGTAAAAGTGTTTGTACAAACCTACTTACAGAAATAAAAATCATTTATCATTTACCGTCAACTTGTAACTCTAGTGCAAAATTTCATGCTTCTAGCAATCCAGCAATCTCGGCTGTGCGCAAAAAATCTAAAGGTTTTTAATAAGTATGATTTTAAACACAATCGACTGGTTTATGTAAGCATCATACTTACCAGAGATCGTATTTACCAGATATTTTTTTTATATATTACTATCATATTTAGCAGAGATCGGAATACGTAAAGCATAAATTCCAAAACTTTGATGAAAGAAGTAACAAGAGTGGATAATACCTCCTATAAAATCCCGGAATGATAAACATTACGATTAAATCACGGGAAATAAGACATTGCGAATTATTTATTATAAATATTTAATTTATTACGAATGTATTCAAAGTGAAATAAATAATTCGCAATTTCTTATTTCCCGGAAAATTCCCGGGATTTAGAAATTGCTAATTGTTTATTATTTTATTATAAATATTAAATCTGTTACGAATGTATTCAAAGTAAAATAAATAATTCACAATTTCTTAAATCTTGGGGTTTAATTGTCATGTTTATCATTCCGGCTCGAAGTTTAGGTATGTATGCTCTACCTGTTCCGATATCTACTTATTACTGAAGGTCTTAGATTTTCAACGAAATTCTATACCTAGATTTCGTAGAGATAATAAGCGTGATCTTTTAAAGATCACGCTTATTATGCCTAGATCTATAAATCCGACCTAAACTTCGAGGAAACGTAAAAAGAGTGGATAATACCCCCTATAAAATTCCGGAATGATAAACATGACGATTAAATCTCGGGTAATAAGAAATTGCGATTTTTTTATTATTTTATTATAAATACTTAATTTATTACGAATGTATTCAAAGTGAAATAAATAATTCGCAATTTCTTATTTCCCGGGAAATTCCCGGGATTTAGAAAATGCAAATATAATATATATGTATATAATATATATATATATATATATATATATATATATATATATATATATATATATATATATATATATATATATATATATATATATATATATATATATAAATATTTAGATAGATCTTATATAGATCTATAAATCACCACGTTCTCCAATAGAGACTTATGAATTATAAAGATGACATTATAAAGACACCTCTATTAAGTTGGTCGGTTCCTCATATATCCGGCTGTCTTATTAATTTATTAAACATGATTATTGGAGCTTATTAACATGCTTAATAATAAATCACAAATATCCTTAGGCTAAATACACTAAAAGCTGTCTGTTTCAGATATGCTACTTTGAACCTGTCTCTCCTAAAGTGAATATTTTATTTATAAACTCTTTAAAGTTAGTGATTAATGGATCTCGTCCTGCTGTAAGGCAAATACGTTAATTAGTAACAATATGTTAACGTTTAAATGACAACGTTTAGATTTCGTTTCCTTGTTTGGAAGATTTGATTTGATTTTGAGAAATATTTTTTTTTTTTTTTTTAATTTTATTTATTTGTCTAAAATCAAACTAATTAAGATAGGGAGAGGCAAAATATGCCTATTTTGTTTTTTTTTTTTTCAAAAATGACCCACTATTGTATTTCGAATTAGATCCGATTAGACTGGAAGCCGACACCAACATAGTTGGAAAAAGGCTAGGCAGATTAATTGATTGTGTTTTCAAATTGGATTTCTTAATTTGTTTCAACGTTTATCCCGCGAATTCCGATACCTAAAATAATTTGTTTTTCCTGAAACCTACCTACCTAATCACTGAACGATAGAAACAAGAAATCGAAAGTGCGTTGACTTTACGTAACAGATAGATCTATATTTTACACAAGAATGTAATTTTAATTAACGCAATGTCTCGAGTTATTTGCGTTGTGGATTATTTTTAGATGAACTAGTTGAAGATTAAAATGGTCAAATTGGACACGAGCAGATTACGTAACGAATGCGAAGAGTTTATTATACTATAACAGTGCTAACGACATTGAACTCTGGAGAGGAAACGGTTCATTTCTTATGATCTGTCAATATTTTTTTATTAAAAAGTTTTTACTCTGTATCAATTTCGTTTAGTGACAGTAACACTTTGACACTGGCCGGAAAATGTTTTTTCTTTTCTCGAACATTTATTTCTCAATTCTAAATTCAAATCATTTTCTTTTTTATTTATTTCATTAGCGCTACTAACTTGATTAGTGCGGTCCGTTAGAATACCAGTTGTCATTTATTTATCTTCAACCAGAATCGATCGTCGTTTAAAATGCAATGTCGATAATCACTGATCAATCGATAACCAATTACTCACCCATTGCCATCTTTTCACGCCATTTTTATTTCTTATAAATCGGACCGTGCGTGTAAGCTGTGTTAATTCGAAAATTATGATGGTATTCAAAAACTTACATCCATTTCATAACGCGTGTATTAAGTACGAAAAACAACTTTTTAAACTTCTTCATGTGTGGCCACTCGATGACTTTCAATCGAAGGATAGAAACTATAATTTTATTCAAAGCATTATGATCTTTACCTTACAATTTAAAAGGTTTATTATTGTAAATAGCAGTTACCGTATCGATACTGACAGTAATTGAAAGGTGGACAACTAGTGTAATTAGAAAAAAATCCCGTAAAACGTCGACTCAATAAAGAGTCCACTTATAGACCACTTTCGTCAGGACTGGGCGTTTTTGCTTGGAACAACATAATTGCTTTGAGCAAGTCAACGTTTACCTATTAGACGGTTGATAAATTGAAAACTTTTATTTGAACCGAATTTTTAATAGTAAGTTGCCAAGGCTTTTTTACGAGTTATTTGTAAAATTCTAAAGAACTTTAGCAGATAATATTAATAAAACATAAAATAAAATAAGTTTATTTCATATACTTATCATATTTGGCTATTGCTTGTCGAGGAGTCTCCATTTAGGCATAGAAAATGCCTGTAGTGGAAGGCTCTGCTCTTCCCTTACATTATAAAAGTACGAGTACAAATAGGTATATAAAGAAAACAAAGAAAGGAAAAATAAAAACAAAAATACGAGTGTATTGTGCGTGTGTGTTTGTATGTGTGTGTGTGAGAGAGTGTACAGTGTACATGAGTGACTAAATAAGCGAATAACATCACTCTAATTATAATAGGTCTTTACCTATGAAGTTGTTGTAATTTATGTATGGCTGGCAATAAATTCTAAATTCAAATGAATTTTATTTAAAAAATATTTAATTCTATTTTCAAATTCAATCATTTGTTTATTGATAAGTGTTTTGTTTTCACTACATTTGTATCTTTTTCATCAACATGGACACGATAAAAATACTAATATATAGAGTAATTGTATAAATAGAGTAAATATGGAATACGAGTTCCGTCGCGGTAGCAATGGCGCACAAACGGCTCGCAACATTAATTACGTGTTCGGAGTGAACACTACAAACGAACGCACGACTCGTTATTGGTTTGAACGCTTCCGACATGGAAATTTTGATCTATACATAAAATGAACCCCGCGGTCACCCGAAAACTAAATTCAGCAACGACGAATTAAAGGCGATAGTGAAAGCTGACGATACTCAATCTACGGCTGAGTTAGCAGGAGCTTTCAACGTTAGCATCAAAGCAATATTGGTCCATTTGCGTCAAATTGGCAAGATAAACCACTTGATAAGTGGGTGCCGCACGAACTGAACGATCGCCAATGCGACGAACGCTTTGAGGAACGCGTTGGTAGGTAGGCGTTGCTTAACAGACACAGAAACGAAAGGATTTTAAGTCGCATTGTCATTTGGGATGAAAAATGGATTCTTTTTGATAATCGTTAGCGGTCATCGTGTTGGTTAGACCCTGGCTCAGCGCCTAGGCAATGACCCAAACGAAAACTTACCCCTAAAAAAGTCATGGTCACTGTTTGATGGTCTCACTAGACCATATGGTATAATTCATCACAGCTTCTTTCCAAATGGCACCAGCATTACTGCGCACGTGTACTGTGAGGAACTGGACACAATGATGGAGAAGCTCGAAAATCTCCGGCCAGCCTTGGTTAATCGCTCGACCCCGCTGCTCCTACACGACAGCGCTCGACCTCATATGGCACAACAGACGGTCTCTAAGTTACAAGAGCTAGTGTTGGAAATTTTGAGTCATGCACTGTACTCACCAGACCTTGCGCCGACAGACTTCTACTTTTTCCAAAATTTGGACAACTCCTTGGCAAGGAAAAAAATCAGTACCCGGGAGCCCGTACAGAATGCCTTTGAAGAGTTTTTTGGTTCCCTTACACCTGACTTCTTAGGAAGGGCATTGAAAAACTACCACAGCGCTGGCAGAGATGCATCGATAACATGGGTGCATATTTTGATTGATACAAATAAAAATGACTTTCTTTCTGCATACTAAACGGCAATTTCATAGCTAAAGACCTAACATTAATTATTAAGTCACACGTTGCAAAAGTAACTCTGTATCATTCTAATTTAAACTGTGAAGCCATAATATTAACTTTTTTTATATTCATTTTTTTTTATCAATTTTATTGTATAAGAAGGCTGAGCGTTTTTTTATATTGTCTACTGGCAAATTCTGTTCTAGTTATGAGAACGTTTATTACGCAGTGTTTATTTCTTTTTCTTAACAATGTAAAACAAAAAATAATGTCATGGAACATGGAGTACTTAATTTGGTTTTGTTCAGTTATAGACTTAATAAGATTATCTCATGTTTTGCCACTACCTACTTAACACTAACCTTTAAAACGTATTTTTTGCCGTTTATGACAAAAAATATGAACCGTTTTAAATTCCGACTACACTGCGAGCCACAAAAATTTCAACAATGGAATGGCATTTTTTTCTTTTGATCGAGCTTGTGATGCTCGATGCTTTTTGGTTTCGTAGTTTATCTTGGACATTACTAACATCAGTGATGGGAAGACGTCGTGAGGACACCGTTTATTTAATATACCTAAGTCTGAAATCGCCAAACTATCTTGAACAAGTGTGGTGATCAATGCTCGTACCTTCTCTGTATGAGAACAGGCCTTTGCCCTTCAGTGAGACAATATTAGATAGGCTAGTATCATATTAGTGATGCTCGACGTTCGAACCGTTTAGTATTTCAAATATTCTTCGCTTCATAATATCACTGTACTATGCACCTTACGTTACGAAATCGCGTCTGCTCTCCGATGTAGTATATTTTTCTAACAATCTATTTGTTTACGAGATGGGTACTGCATAGATAACCCAATTACGTTCGCTTATCGCACAATGTATTAGAATATTTTCTTCAGTGCGTTCTTACGACAGACCATGAATGAGATGTTTATTTTCTCATCGATATTCATTTTATTAATGTTGTTTTTATTATTGAACTATGAACACGTGATTGTATTCGCATTAAATTACTATTGATCGATAATTTTTGTTCTAAGATTTTACATGATAGGTAGAGGAAATCTATTGTTGTTAAAATAAATTAGCTAAAGTTATTTATGACAACACAATATTATTAAAATATTGTTTAAGAAAAGCAATAAAATACTCGTACGCCCGCGCTAATAGACAAAATTGGACAGGATTAAAATGGAATAGGTATGGAACGCAAGGATAAGTAGATAGATTACTCAAAATTCTTAACATTTTGGATTTGATGAACAGTTGAACACCTTGACAGCTGTATAAAGAGATTTCAAAAGCTCTGCATGAGAGCTTTATAACAATAATTTTTTTTTTTTTTACGAAAACAAAAAAAAAACAACCGACATCCAAAAAAACACTACAAAGTTTTACATAACTTTAATTTCGAAAGTCGGTTTTGTATTTTCGTTTTTTGCCACCGACTTCCGAAATGAAAGTTATTTTTCACTTTACAGTGTTTTTTTTTTGTGAGTCGATTACCTACCTGCAAAAGAAATTAGAACATCATCCATATAGAAAGTGGAAAAAAAATCGTATTATTAAAGCTAACTCAATAACTTTCCAAGCAAAGTTATTAAGTTTTACATGAGACGAATTTCGAGGTATACCCTCCCGATAAAACAAGAGTACTTTTCAAAACGGACAACTCTGTATACATTTATGCGCGGTCTGGCCATACATAAAAAGTATATATACGATAGGTGTTGACTTGAGAACCTCCTCCTATTTTTTTTTCATCTGTTAAAAAGAAACAATTCTACTTATGAAATTATCAAAAATTTAATCTAGACAGTGTTTGGTTTAATTTTGCCAAAGACTGCTATAAAATGTATCAGAGATCGACATCCATGCTAGCTGATTGTTCTACAATAGAATAGCTTTATGAATAAAAAAATGTGACAGTTAAGGCGGTTATATTGACCATAAACAAATAGTGACGTCACGTGCTATCTTTACATGAACAGTTACAAAAGCAAGTCATTTCACTTGACGACTCGTGCAAAGATTACGTGTAATAACGCAATCGCATATTTACTCGAGCTAAGACCGTCAAAAGGAACATCAACAGTACAGATAACGAGTTACCTAACACTATGTAATCTGCATAATCGGTCAGTGATACCGAATGAATCATAAATTGTTTATGAAAATATTCGCAAAATATGCTATGACTAAAGTTTTTATGGCGTGTCATTTTTGAATTTGGAACAAAATTGATATAAGTATATTAAACGGACACATTAAATTAGAATTAAGAGCATAAAATTGATACAGATCATTTTGTAAAGAATTTTAATGTTTATATTAATATTATTTTCTTAACGATATATTTTTAAATTGAATGTTACAAAATTTTATTGCCTATGTTTTTAAAAGTTCAATGTCACTTCAACAAATTATATGGTAAGAATTCGCATTGTCTGACGTGGATTTAAGGGGTGGTAGGGGGTGGGGGGGTGAAGGGGCTGAGATTAACCACCATGGAAAAATTGAGGAAAACCCCCTTTTTTAATGATTAAAAAAAAATCTTATTTTGAGGTATTGTTTTCATTGTCTGACGTCGATTTAAGAGGTGGGAGGGGGAGCGGGGTGCAGTTGTGAGCCCTTATGACGGCAAAGTTTAGGAAATCCCCTTTTTAAGTTTAAAAAAAAAAAAATTTTGACCTAACTTAACCTCAAAACATTTTAAAGTTGCTTCTACAACATCTCCGGCGCTGCGGGATGTGCAAACCCCTTTGCCCTTAGGTAACAAAGCCCGCGCCTCCGGATTTTTATATACACTCTAGGGGTAGCAGCCAAAAGACTACGTAGTAAGTGCTTAATTTTCGTCAAACTTAAACTCAAAGCATTTATTTCACATGAAATAATTACAGGCGTTTTTGAATTATCAACAACTAGGTAAGAGAAGTAGGCTCTCTCATTAATTTTCCAAAAAGAACCTCTAGGTACAGTTAAAAGATCTCCTTTTCTTGGTTTCGAGGAGATCGCGTGTCAAACGTCGATGATTCCCCTGCCAACTCAATCGATTCTATGAAAAATACCATTTATACTATTAAAAAAAAAAAAAAAACAATGTCATAATAAAAACACACGTGACACCAAGCATTTGACCTGCTTATTTTGAAGTATACTTACTTAAATTAATAAAATTTTATTATTTCTTATAATCTTAAGCATCTTTACATACTGAGATTCCTCCGTGCCACGGAAAGCACGTTAAGTCGTTAGTCCCGGCTGTCATTCGTGGATCTTTGACAGTCGTTACGGGTCGTCAGAAGCCCGAAAGTCTGACAACCAGTCCTACCGTATCGTATACACGCATAACTGGGTTGTGGTGGTCAGATAGACAGTCGCTCCATGTAAAATACTGGTATTCAGCTGCATCCGGTTAAACTGGGAGCCGACCCCAACATAATTGGGAAAAGGCTAGGCAGATTGATTGATCACAACCAAATTACGAAATAATTTTAAAATTCAATAATTAATTTTCTTATTAGAATAAGTTATCAATATTATTTATTTTCTTATTAGAGTATCAATATTAAATTAAAGAAGATACTCGACGATACAGTTTGAAGAAATAACATGTCAATGAACGATTATAAAATTTCTAAAGAATAGTTTCTGTTAGTTCGTATTGTCTCTAAATAGTCGTATATTTGTCGTGTAAATTGGTACATGGCTCATATTTGTGCAGTTGTTACATTGCTTAGACAATTGCTGTAACTATAATGATTTGACACCATTTCTTCCAATTCCGGTCAGGGATAGAACATTTCAATAGAAAGATAATGTTGAAATGTGATAACTTTGGCTAATATTGACAATAGCTGTCATTATTATTTGAATTGAAATTAGATAACTACGAATAACAAATAATAAAATATAGGTATTCGATTACTTGTTGTCGTTTCTTTAAAGGTTCCCGCAGACAGGCATGATGCGACGCGATTCTGGTAAAACTTTTACCATGAAGTTTTCATAGACATATTGTTCTACTAGAGACGCGTCGCGCCTGTTAACAGGAGCTTTAAATCGTAACGTAGTGATTTATACAGATATTTTCATTTGACGACCGCATAGACAAGCACGAGAATTTATAAATCAAATTGCACGTAATTTATAAAAACAAAAATCGTCTAGCATCACGGTTCCACGAGATTAATACGTGTAATAGGACGTCTCGTTGATATACACATCAAAGTCAAAAGAAAAAGATACAGTGAAAGACAGGTGAAGATTTATAGTCATTACTGTGGACGGCGCGCGCGCACGCATTATCTACAACTCGGAACTATGAGAGATATTTATTAAGACAAACTCAACGCAGCTTCCGAACACATAAACAATAACAGAAGATTAAAAACGTGTCAATATACAAATTGAAACGTCAGATATATTGATTTGTTATCGCCAGAGGTCAAGTTACGGGAGTGAAATTCCTTGACCCAATATCTAGTTAAATGTATTTAAATAAAGTGAGTTATCAGCCATTTGATCAGAAAAGAAAGCATCTTGTTTGACTTGGAAGATTAATATTCTGTTATTATCTCATGCAAATTGGACGTGTTAATTAAGCCGTTAACGAAGGCATTGGTCGAATAAGACGTCAATATCACTGCACATTTGACAAATAAAACTAATAAAATACAAATTCGTATTTTACTTATAGAAATTATACAGGTTTTGTATTCAAATTGTTTGATAAAATAAGATACAATTCGTAGTAGTTCATCTGAAATTACAAACCTCTGCGCTATTGAACACCGTATCCGAATGTGCGACAAAACCCAAACTTTATTATCATAATATTAAATGTTAATATTATGATGTGTTTGCGTGTAGGAGGATTTTTATAACACCCATGTGAATACATATTTTATGGACTCACAATGACGAAGACAAAACCAGTCATGGCATAGGACTCATTAGATGGCCAATAAATTGTGTACCTTTAAAAGATAATGAGGTTCGATGGTCGTCATTAAGTTTGACAACGAGCTATTTGCGTCAGAATGTTTGATAATGACAAACATTTATAAACAACAAAATGCTTAGAATATTGCGATCTTGGTTGACCATCCAGACGATGAGTTAGAAAGTGAAAATGATTCTTCAAATGAAAGTTGAATAAATTGAGAGATAAGAGTCATCAAATAAATCCTGCCTGTTAGGAATGTTAGGATTACACATTCTAAGTTGATAGAGTCATTAGTTTATAACACCTATGTAATATTATCCTTTTAACAGCCACGTATTAAAATTAGGAAATAAATAATATTAAGTCTTGAAAACTGCGGGCTTATCTCGTGATCAGATCATTATTATATATCTATATAAAAAAATATAAAAAAAAACGTTTTCAAAAAGAAATTAACTCAATATTATGAAATAACTTTAATTTCGGAAGTCGGTGTCTTGGGATCTGTATTTTAGTTTTTGCCAGCGACTTCCGAAATTAAAGTTATTTCATAATTTTGAGTTAATTTCTTTTTGAAGTTGATTTAATTTTTTTTTTTTTTGTTATTTTTTATTTCGTAATTTTTAGTTTTTAGTAAAAACTGAAAAAAGGGCAGGAGAATGATGAAGTAGTTAATAGTTTTGTTATAAATATTGAACCAGAGTTTCATCAAGGTATTAAGATGTTTTTTTCCCCTTTGACGCCACACACCACACCCGAAGCTCGTATCAATAAACCAGGCCGTCACACTTACACGTATTACTCCATTATCTTGAAAACTCTTGAATTTGCACTGTTCCCTAAGTTGAAGTAAATGTAAGCCAATAAATATTAATTGATCTGATTAATACACACACCGGCAAAATTAGAGGAACACAAAAAAGTGCCTTTTTTAAAAACATATGGGTATTTCGACCAGTGGTTCTGTTATTTGAGTGATTACCCTTTTTCATACATAATTAAGAGCATTTTAGACAGTTTTCAACCTTCTAACATAAATTATACCCTCATAAGCGTTTGTTTACAATTTACGCTTCTGAGTGTTTTTGATAAGAAATTTGGTTTAAGCAGTCAATGGTGGCCCTACCTCATTTTGTTTGTTTTGTTTGGAGAGTTAACATTGTATTGCATACAGAATGAGTGATTTGCCAGCAACTGAAGCACATAGGGCTGTAACAATGATTAAGGAAGGACACACCTACTGTTCAGTCAGTCGTACGTTCGGTGTATCAGTATCCGTGATCCACAGTAATGTGCAACAATACAGACAGACAGGATCTTACGTGCGCAGGCGAGGCCAAGGCAGAAATCGTACAACCAGTGCCGTAGACGACCGTTTTATAAGGGTGCAAACTTTGAGAAATCGTCGTCAAACGGCTATTCAGACCCGAAATCTTTTGGAAGAAGTGCGTAACGTACGTGTTAGTGAACGAACAGTGAGAAGAAGGTTAAATGAAGTTGGTTTGAAGTCATACGTGCCAGCAAAAGCGCCTAAACTTGAGGTGAGCCATCGAGTAGCAAGATTAGCGTTTGCTCGTCAGCATCAAAATTGGTCCAATGAGTGGAGTCGAGTTTTATTCTCTGACGAAAGCCGTTTTTGTGTAAATTTCATCGACGGAAGGGAGAAGATGTGGAGATATGGAGGAGAACGTTACCATCAAGCAATTTTTTCCGAAACAACGTCTTACGGTGGAGGGTCTGTTATGGCGTGGGGTGGTATAAGTTTGACCGCATGCACCGCTCTCTGGTCATCATCGATGGCGGTTCTCTGACTGCACACAGGTACATAACTGAGATCCTAGAGCCCCAAGTTATGCCTTTTGCCCCTCTCATAGGATCAGATTTTGTGTTTTTGCACGATAACGCATGGCCCCACACTGCGCACATAGTGTGTGACTTCCGTAATGAGATCGGTATAGCCCAGATGGACTGGCCAGCACGATCGCCAGACATGAATCCAATAGAACATGTCTGGGACATGATTGGACGAAGGGTTCGGGCAAAAAATCCAGCCCCTAGAAATGTTGAAGAGCCGAAATTGGCGCTGGTCGAAGAATGGGACACTTTGCCTCAGGAAATGATTTAAGGTGTCATAAGGAGCATGGGTAGACGTATCCAAGCCCTTATAATGGCAAGAGGAGGCAACACGCGCTATTAATTCTTTTTATTTTACTTTTTTCTTTTAATTTTGCTCTGTCCTTACGCAGTATCAAACATTTTTCACTTTAGATCATTTTATTGTTTATTTTTTAATAAATCCCAATAAACCCTAAATTTTGTTTTTTTCTAACATAAAATAAACTAAAGATGTCAAATGAAGCGAAAACCATAAATAAAAGACATTAAATCACAAAAACTAATGAAGGGGCAAGTGCGGAACATGTGGACACTTTCCAGAATTTGGATTAAAACGATTTTTATTTCTGCATTAGTTAAGTTTTTTTTATTTTTAACATATCACATGTCTTAGGGGATAATCGGCCTTTCTTAAACTATAATTCTAGTCTCAATATCACTTATTACTTACGAAAATAATCAACTTTCAATAAAACAACATATTTGTCCACAGGTTTAACCGACGATTGTACCTATGTACAGTAAAATTGTACCTATGGACGAGGTTGTACCTAGGGACGGTTCACATTAATTAGACAACAAAAAACAAAAATAAAACAATTATAGACTTCTAAAATACTTCAAACAAACGTCAAACTTGTTTGAAGAGATACAAATAACTTATTTGTATGCATTACGAGTACGACACTTTTCATACAAGTTTTGAGTACATTCATCGCTATCGTCATCATTGTCTAATACGAAGCATGCCACACAAACGAAACCCTCACCTTCATCATCAGACTCAAAGTTTTCTCTGTGTGACTTCGGAACATGATATATATGATGATCGAAATATGATAGCTATTATTGCAAAAACTACATTTGAGCATTTGGTTTTTGTCTTTGGAATAAGTTTTAGACTTCATACATCTAACGAACGATAACTTCTCTTGTTGAATTATTTTAATTTTTTTTTCGCCAGATTTCTCAGTGTTTTCATTCGAAAGTGCGTTGGAAGAACCAGGTTCAGAAAAAATATTAGTCAGCAGAAGAGTTGGATGATGTTTAGTGCAGCTAGCGTCAACTTCTGAGGAACCAGATTGTGAAAGAGCTGTGGCAGCAATAATTGTTTTTAGAGACGCTTTTGCGTTTTTTTTCTTGTTCTTTTTCTGGACTGCGATTTTCTTCTTTTCAGCTTTTTTAAATGCTTCACCTAGAATTTCATCTTTTTCTGGCGTGTCAGTTAAAATCCTGGTTCTTCCGGGTTTTCTTCCACGTTGAGCACCTTTTTGAGGACTATCTTTTTCGAATGGGCGGAAGGTTTCGGGTGTTATTTGTGGATCTATACTCTTAAGCGGAGTTCGGAATATAGGTGGGTCTGGTATCAACTGATCTGATCTTTCTGGAATGGCGGAACTGGTTCTGGGATGGCCTGAATAACACAATCTCCGAATAGTTTGTTTTGATCAAACTTATCTGGATAGGTTAACGTGTAACTTTAAATACTTAAAAATGGTTGACTTTGGTACTCTATACTTTTCAGCTACTTTTCTTAATGAATTTCCACTGTTTGCTTCTTTTACGGCTGCTGTGAGTGTATCGGGGCACATTACCATTCTTTTTAAAACACTTTTGTACCTGTGGACAGTCCATAGGTACACTCATATTTTTGTCCACAGGTACAAATTCAGACATAAAAAATATAACTGATCTAAATTTGTGGATAAAACAGACTTATAGACGGGAAAAAACACAAACTAAACAAAAAGCAGCACAGATCATAGTGCAAACACGATCAAACCGATATTATAAGTATTATGACGGTAAAACTCATTTAAATTAAGCAAAATAACTTACTTTTTGGCGCCAAAAACTTTCATAGCCGGCATTTAGGCAACGTCACAAAAAACAAACATGGCGACACGTCAAAACTATCAACCATAGAGACAGCTTTACGGTCGCGTTCAAATTAGAATTTTAGGGTTACTAGTTTCGTCGGAACTGATTGTGTCCACAGGTACAAGTGTCCATAGGTACAGCACTTGCCCCTATATTATTATTTATATGTTCCTCTAATTTTGCCGGTGTGTGTAGTTTCGGAGAAATGCGTGCACAAACATAGATACATACAAACATATAACCATACATACATCTATAAAATTTTGTATATTTGTTTGGAAGCCCTAATAGATTATCAGATTTGAATATATTGCAGTTCCAATAATATTACATACATACGTGTCGAATTGATAACCTCCGTTTTTTTTAAGTCAGATAAAAAGAGAAGTCCTGACTGAATGACTCATCAACGCGCAGCCTAAACCCTTGAACCTAGAAAGCTAAAATTTAGCACAGAGGTCCCTTTATAATGTAGACAAGGAATAAGGAAGGATTTCCCGGTAGTACGTTCTCGTGTGATATTGTCCGACATCCTCGCGGTTGAAGCCCCGTGCAAAAGCTAATAGAGAGATATAAACTGTTCATAGGATTCTAGACATACACAAAAAAATCACTTGGATAAAATAAACAATCCATACGTACTAATGGTATAGTAACACAAGCTATCAGCCAGTTTTCCCCAACGTATTATAATCAAATTCTATACGTCTGTGAAGCTTCATCAAAAGCTCTGTTATCATAGTTTACTACTATGCTAGTCATATTAGCTGGATTTCTGAATGCTTAGCTGCAACCACCACGTTTCTGACTGCATCTTACATGCTCTCTCTTTTTTCTATCGTCTTTCTGTCTCTGTCCCACCAGGCTCAAAGGCACTTCTCATTCTCATACATAGCAAGAAACAGCATTGACCCCTTACGGGCTGCTGATCGCCTATACTTTCCTATAGAGGTCCAAAGAATCAGAATTGCCATCCAACGTGGCAATGCTGCCAGCCTTTTGGGCACTTTTCCCATTGACAGCAATAAACCCCTTTTTATTTTTTATTATATACTTGTACATAATATATATATTTTACTGTTAGCGAATGAGGAAAATGTCGTCAGGAAAGTGTTGAGTATGAATGTGGAGGGCTATACGAGTAAGGGAAGACCAAAGAAACGATGAATGGACTGTGTGAAAGATGATATGGTCAGAAAGGGAGTGACTACCGAGATGACGACTAATAGAGAAGTATGGAAGACAAAGACATGTTGCGCCGACCCCAAATAAATTGGGACAAGGGCAGGAGAATGATGAGCGTAGCCGAAAGAGACACATTGGTTCTGGCCATATTCTGAGCTTCTACACCACATAACTGGGGGCCAAGTCTGCTAACGCAATTGTGTTGGGATAGCCGATCATTGACACCGTAATTGTAGGTTTTGACCATTTTGGTAATCACCGAATTAAATAATAGAAAAGCAAAGTTATGATTTTCCGATGGTGCATCGAAAGTAGAAGTAGACGAGTAACGAAAATAATTGAATGTTGATTATGGGGATCACTTTTGGGGGTCAAACAAGAAAATTAAAAAAAAAAAGTTTTGCAAGTTGTACCGTGTGATATATCAAATGAAAGGGTTTGCTGTGAGTGTATTAAATATTTTATTTTTTTAATAATTATAGAATAAATTGTTTTAAAGTTATTTAAGAAAATAGACGAAAATTGACCGTTGAGGGACGGTAAATTTTCGTTAAGGGCCCCAGCCCTTATCTGCGAAACTACTGAGCCTTTTTTTTTCTCTGGTCTTAAAATAACATGTTAAATCTCTCAATAATAACTTAAATTTGTAGTTGGAATGTATGGGAGAACATGTTTTTCAACTATAATGTTAAGTTTGTTTTTGGGATAAATTCATCCCAACTATGAAACCCTTTAATAATAAAGGGTTCCATAGTTGGGTGGCGTGGTCCGACACGCACTTTGCTGGTTTTTCTTTTGATATCGGATACGTCATTATGAAATTAGGAAATTACGAACTTTTAGCATAATGGTAATGGCGTTGTCTTGGTATGGTTTTCATATTGACCAATCATCTAAAATAGCAGACTTGGCAGGCACTTCAGCTTATCTTTAAACTTTTTCTCCCACCACATTCCCTACACTCGATATTTTGTCAGCACATCTTCGTTTAAGAGCATTAGAATTTCATCCAAGAATAGAATGCTTCACATTGCTATTAGTTGGCGAGCCTCACCTGTCAGGTCGCATCGTCTGGATGTTGTCAGGAACCCAACGGGATCGGGTATCGGCCAAAAATGAACATTGCGATATTAAACTAATCAATTGAATCTGTGGAGCTATATTTGTTCGTGTTTAGATAAAATTTAATATTTTTATGATGAGGCTTGTAAGTTTTGTCGATACCGTGCTAATCTTCATTTTCGTCACTATCTTCTTCTTATACGGTTTCAGTAGATGGTCTGTCCATCTACTGGTCATAATGATTTGTTGTCTTGATTGACATCAGAAGGTATCATGATCAGTCTTTTGTAGCCCAAGTGAAACTAATTTCATGGCTGAATACACTTGTCTTACCTATTACATATTATTATTATCTCATTTATAGCTTTTGCAGCACCTCAATCAGTGCTGTTTGCGTGCAGACGTCTGTCTTAAGGGGGAACCCAGGTAGCCCGCGAAATTCAAAATATCGTACGTATTTTGGAATTTGAAAGTCAGTATTAGGTTGTATTTTGATTAAAGTATGTTTCGCGACCGTAACATATATGTATGTATAAAATTATAATGATTAAAATCAGTAATGCAACTCCTGAAGTTAGTATAATCCTAAATTTAAAGATTTCACGAAATAATTATAATTAATAATTATTATAATTATAATTATTGATAATTTTAATTATAATAATTCTATATATACAGATTTGTTACGGTCGCAAATCATATTCAGATCGACATACAACCTGATACTGACCTGAAAATTGCAAAAAGGTAAGAAAATTTGTATTTCGCGGGCTACCTGGAGCTTTCGCCTTAAGGGATTGTTTTTAAAAGCTTAGTTAAATTGTTAACCTCATTTTCTATGTAACATTTTTGCATAGGTACTTAGGTAATAATGTAGTTAAACGGGAAAGATGAAATTTATTGTCTACTTCCAAAAAACGAAAATTTAACGACCAAAATGTGTTAGGTCAGCGCAAAATGCTATATTTTATTGTTAGACCATCATTTATGTTAAATAACTCATAATAATCGTTTATGTACGCCTATCGACCAACAATAAATCATTATAATATAATGGTGTTATGTAAATCAAGGTTTATGATATAATGTAGGTAAATATGAGCCAAACATAATGGGTTCAATCGATTTGGTCATATCCAAGCAAGTAGGTGTCACATTTTAGTAGTATAATGCCCAGTTTCTGAGGCTTTTAAACGGAGTTTATCCATTCGATAGTGATTATTGGTTCGAAATCATGTTTCTGAACACTTCGCTAAGGAAGAAAAGTCGAGTGAATTACTATCGAGGGTTTATCTGAGGACCTCAAAAACCGAAGGAATTCGAGAAAGTAGATAATTTTGTCGAATCAATAGCTATCAAAAGTTTAAACTCCGTTTAAGAATTCTTCAGAAACCGGGCATTAGTCAGTTATCGAAGTACGCCAGAGATCTTTTACATACAAACCGACCAAAAAAGGAAAAACAGTGACAACATATTTATACAAGGTGTAACTTAAATAACGCACAACCACTTAAGGGGTCATTGCACTCATCATTATGAACAACTTTTAGTATGGGTCCAAACCTGAAATCGCGAAAAATAATCAGCTGTTCAGTACATTTATGTTCGCATAATTCGTCAAAATGTACTGAACAGCTGAGTTTTTTTCTATACATAGGTTAGGATTTTGGTTAGGTTGGTTTAGTATGTCGCTGGGGCTTGTGGCTAAGTAATAATAAACGCACGGGTTGATAGATAATTCGCATAATTCGTCAAAGTGATTTTTTTCGCGATTTCAGGTTTGGTCCCATAGTAAAAGTTATTCATAATGATGAGTACAATGACCCCTTAATAGATTGAGCGTTATTTAAGTTACACTTTGTATAAGAAGGAAGAGGGTAGGCATTTCCACAGTACAGTAAAGTTTAGTAAAGAAATGTTCTTCTATAGGCGTCACGGGCGGTGACCACTTATAATGCTGAGCAATGGCGATTGCGTTCATTTGACGCATATTTTCCCTCAACTTGTTCCTTTTTTGTGTTTGTGATTTTTCTCTGCGTCATGTTTTTACCGTATTTTAAAGCGCTAGGGCAGAGCTGTTAGTTTTCATATGTTTTTTTATTATTTTTTTATTAAATAAAATTATAATATCAATGCACACTTGCCTTTCCAATTCACTTAGATAGGGGCAGAATGGTTAACATCGGCTTTGCTTGCCATAATAAGTAATAGAATATAATAGACATTGATTTGTAAAATTGTATTGAAAAAACAAGATGGCGTCGCTAGTGACTATTTTGGCCACGTGCCAAAAGATCCTAGTACAGCTATACCATCAGGTGGGCCACGAACAAGTGTGCCAGAAAGTGACACAAATAAAAAACCTGATGCTCATTTATTTTCTTATAACAATCATCGCACCTACAACATCGATTTATTCGGCATGGACTCGCGATAAAACTCACCATGAAAAATTCGATGAAATAGGTAAAAAAATTGGTTAATTACTTATATATTTTTTCATAGGATACTCAGTTAGGTGTAACAGCTTCTTGATCTGTTATAAGATCACGTACTATAACAATATACTGTGAATCATTGATAGGTATGTCGTCGATACTTGTACTTTAATTTTCAATGACTACCTACCTATTTATAGTGGACTTTTTGTCATTATCTACACCTATACAATAACGATGAGATTTTTTAACTGTAACTACGATTGGGTTTATTTTTTCTGCTTACTTAAGAAGTTTATGTATCTTGTTGAGTGCAAAAATGGTATCTACTTTGCTAATAGGTATGTTCGTCAGGCAATAATAATAATATCCTGTGACATTATTTACACACGGTCATCTGATCCCAAACTAAGCAGAGCTTGTACTATGGAAACCAGATGACTGATATACTACATACACAAATTTTCTTTTGTATAAATACATACATATATAGATAATTACACCCAGATTCAAACAGACATGGTCATGCCCACAAATGTTTGTCCTGGATGGGAATCGAACCCACGACCAGCGGCATGATTGGTGGTATCTTAACCAACCACGCCATCTGGCATGTCTATGAATGCAATGAACTTCTATTAAAACATTTTCCTGTTCAACCTACTGTAAACGATTTTATACGGCCTACAAAACAATACTCAAGTGGCTTAAATTAATTAATTTCCTTGCTGTGAGGTAAACAATGATGTTTGATTCTCTGAATTTAGACATAGCCTCATAAAAAATTGTTAAAATCATGTCGTGTCCGTTTATAGTATAAACTATGGGCCCTAGCATATACCCAGTCCAAATGACCACTCTACCGTGGCATTCAGCAAAATAAGGAACTACAATGTTCCTAATTTGACAGCTAATTGACGTTTACATTTGTAAGCAGCGTTATGAAGTATCAAGTCATACTGGTCACACTTCGCAGTGACAAAATGGGTTTTGTCGCATCTGTCAAACAAAAAGACCAAATGAAATGTGACACTTGTCTTGTGTTGCCTGCTGTTTTGTATGTTTGTTGGGAATTCATGCCCTTCAGATAGGTACACACGATTTAAAGACCGAGTTATTGGTTTTACGTCAAAGTGATCGATCATTGAATGTTGTCGATATTTTCTTTATTTTTATATCTCCAGTCGATATAACAGGCTCACACACTTTATTCTTATCCTTGGTATAATTATAGTTATGAGTGAAGTCGGGAATGGCGGCGTAGAAAATTTATATTTGATGTAGATACTATGAGCTTGAGAAATAGTTGTTTGACACTAAACTTGACTTGCTGTAGGCGTAAAAACTTATGTTTTAAGGGCAATAGAAGCCGGATATAACCAGTCCACTTTATCACAAACACTCAGGCTAACGTTTTCCATATTTGGTTGCAATCATGTTTAATATGTGTCTACTGGCGCCGGCGCCGTCCTAGTCGCAGTCAGTGACAGCAGACGCTTAATATTTACGTTATTTTTGCATTCAGTGTCAGATATGAATAATTTACCCATTTCCTCTCTTCACAGGTTTTACGGCGCGCCCTCGAGCCGTCTGCGAGATGGCCGGCATCACATGACCTCGGAAAATGAAACTTTTGTCTACAACACAAGCAATCTATGTACAGTTCTTCTTATTTCTATCAAGTGGAATTTTTCAATCTAATGCTAAATCGGTGGCGTGACTCAGTGGTATCATTTCACTATAGACACTCGCTTTCAATAAGTGATATTTCGTTACGGTGATCGTGTGTGAATCGATACAGTGCCGCCATGATGCTTCAAGGGCCTCTCCTGTTCTACATTTTGATAATGTGAGTATTGAACAACATCTACTCTGAGTGCGATTATATCACTTACTTTAAGCGTATCTTCAGTAATAAATCCTTGTTAAGCGAAGTTTTATGGCCGTTTATTGACTTATCTTAACATAATAGGCTAGGCTATCAAAATGTTCTGGTACCCTCTTTGAGTGTCCAATCAGCTTCAGACAGCTATAAAAGTCTCGGAGATTTAATTATGATTTACAAATTGCTATAAAATCGACGGACTATTGTAAATAGTCGCGGAGCTGTCGACCAACGCCTTTGCTTATTGTCTTTTAAGATTTATTTTATGACTCCACTACTTATGATCGAATTTATGATGCATCGCATGCTCGTAAATAATATTTATGTTTGTGATAAGTTCTAGTGTAATTCTAACACAAAATGTATCGGAGATATGATCTTGTTTAACTAGTTTAACACTCGTTTATATAGAGATAGCAAAATATCAATTATTTTATGTAAATACAATGTCACGGCGTGCCTCAAGGCGCGTCCCCACTAGGGCCGCGCGGCCGAGCCTCGAGTGTGTACGTGAGCGAGGCCTGAGACGCGCGGCCGGCCTCGCTCAACCCGACGGTGATCGGTCTACTTCAAAGAAAGCCACGCGGCTCTGGATAGTGGGGCCGGGTCGCACGGCCGGTCAGTGCATTTGGTCGCACCTGGAAACGCCGTCGCCGCGGATTATTTCTTGTTTGCGCAGCGGTGCTCATTACTATAAATGCTGCTGAAGCTAAAAGCCCGTCCTGTTCTTCGGACATCTTGAAAGGAGCTGCGTAAGAACGGTCGGCCAGCGCTGCTCTTATGGCGAGGACGCGTTGTAAAAAAACACTAAAGCCTCGCGAGACCGGGCCTGGCGCCCCAAAAAGCCATGCGGCTCGCAGTGGGGACGCTGCTTTAGGCTTATGTTCGTATTTAGAAATAATTTCCATTTGAATGAAACAGTTGAATGAGAGTGTAATCGAAGCTCGAGTAAACGAACGGATCTGAAGATTAATTTAAGATAATCTAATAAGTAATTATTGTAATAATAATATAACTAAGTTTCTAATAGGTTCTTAAACAGACTGGACTTTAGAATAACAGCAAAGCTGAAGTTTGTCTGTGTTTGTACAGCTAATTAAGATTCTAAAGAAGATCATTATAGTTATTAAGGTTAATTTCTCACTAAGTATTGCTCAGTGTTTGTGACTCTTCAAACCTAGTAGCTCTACTATCTATTCAATATTTTTCCGGAAGCTTTTATCTTTAAAACCAGTTTGCCTAATGTAGGTATTTACTAAGAATAAAAGTTACCATCGAATACCTATGAAGAATACCTATGTTACCTATGAAGAATACTTTCATAATTCAATCAAAATAAGTACGTCTACGTGTGTAAGTAAGTAGGTAGTTTGTTTAAATTCATATATTTTTATTACCTACACCTGGCATATTGTACTATTAAAACAGAGTGTAACATAAATTGCACTATTTAACAGTTATTCAACGTAAATGTATCTCCCGTTTTAGTAAACAACCCGAAAATAACTTGCGAATTCACTAGATACGTCTAAGTCTAAACATATGTACCTTGGTTGGTCTTAGCCATTCTTAGAATGCATGCGACCTTAGTACTAAGTTTTAAGGCTCTGACACTTAAACCATTGCTCAAAATAAAACTGGTTTTATAATTGTTACATTCGCTTTAGACGTAAATAGAGATTCGTCTAAGGGCCGGTTTTTTGATCCGTAGCTACCTCAAGCAATGGTTAAACATAATACCTAATGGTTGAATTTTGGCTAAATGTGACAGGCTAAACATGAATGAGTACAATATGAATGTATTTATGTTAACTCATTCATGTTAAAAAATAGCAAGTAATGGCATTTTTGGCAAACACATTTAGCCAAAATGTTTAACCATTGGTTGAGTTAACTACGGATCAAAAAACCGGCCCTTAATAAAATTCTCCTGCGAAGTGCAACCATGCTGACGTAGAAACTAAGCAGCTTCCCCAATTCCAAAATGATGTTTAATATAGATCGGTGCGTGTAAATAAATGTAAATACTTGATCAATTATTATTATACTTGTATGAGAATTTGTGTCTTATATTATCATACTCAAGGCTTCATCAATCTCCATGATGTTGATGCACATGACTATAGGCAACTGTAGGTAACCCGACGGGTAAGCTGTTCGCTATTCCATACTATAAAAGAATCTCACCATAACTTAATAAAATTATCTTCTCCTCACAGTTCAGTACCAGAAATAAAAACTACTTCAAACGCTAAAGACTACAATTTACACAACTTGTTGCTTATAACTTCTATAATGAAAATGGGAAAATGGGTATAATGGGTAAAAAGAAACCAGTATCTAGTGGCAATAATCTACGGTATTCATTTGCCATACAATTGCAGGTTTTATTCACACTGAAATAAACACCAGGGACTTACTGCGCAGGAGTTTCTTAACCTTCATCCAGAAATATTCCCGCGCAATCTCTTATCTCTATTAAACGCGTTTTAATTCAGTACACCATTACTAAGTGTTAATCTATATTGCGTAATTGCGTGGTCGATATTTATGAATGGTGCGGTCGCCGGACGGTGGGCGATCCGGTCCCGTCCGGCGAATTCTGTGTCACCGGCAACCGGAGCAAGCAGCCTCTTTCCCAACTTACCAGAGAAATGCTCAGGGGGTGTCAAATGTACGTGTAATTTATTACAACTACCTGACTGAGTGGGCTTAATCCAGAATGTTAATGTGGAAGACTTCGTTAGCTAACGTTGAATGGTTCGGTTTTAATTTGATAATAAAATGGTTTCCTGTAGGGCAAGGAAAATGTGTTATGGATTGTGTCAGATCCCTTGCAAACCTTTTTATGAGTTCTGATCAAATTCATAGTAGCTACCTCAGACCAATTGGTCTGAGGTAGCCGCATACTATAACAGACAACAATACTTGTTTACTAAAAAAAAAAATGTTTTTTTTTTTTTACGTAATATAAAGGATCATGTCGGCACAGCCATGGCCGTGCATAAAGTTTGTTTTGAAAAAATGTGTTGATTGACAGAAATGACAAAGTCGTTCCACCTCTTGCTGCAAGATTCGCTATACAAGTTTATCGACGAAATGCTGTTTAACTACTGAACACAATAGACCCCTTTAAAAACCAAACGCAATTGTCAAACACGTTTAAAGCATCAATGCATGATGTATCGAGTTTGCAGGCTCCACTTACCACGAAAAGAAATAAACTCAAACACAAATCAATTTATTTGCTATCCGTTAGATAGGTAACAATGATTGAAATGTCAAAACATATGTCAATGTTGCCTTGCCTACTCACTTCAATACACTTAATTGAAATCCCAGTTCTAATACTACAATGCTTGACAAATGTGGATCTATTATAAAAGTAGTATTACAGTAAGTAATTGATTACATTTCCTGTACAGCTAATGGTATATATTGAATTGATGTAGCTATCTGTACCATCGTTCAATTAAGCTACTTTATTGAGCACACTATTGTTGTGTTAAAGTTAATGAATTACTAAGAAACTAGCGGATATGACGTTTTTATATCAGAAACGAACGTCAAAGAAACTTCTTTGGAAGTTGTCTATCTAAAAGAGACAATGATTCCGAGTTTCCGACCTATTGCGTGGTAGTTGTTAACTTACTGTTAATAATAAGATTATAGGTGTTAATTTCTTGTGTCTTTGTAAAATCTTAAAACCTATTAAACAAACATGCAATCTTCCAAAAAATCTGATTTCAAAATGATTGACAATAGTTGATTCTGGTCATTATGACGTTTTAAACAAAGTTAATGAAATAACTCAATCACTTTGATGCCCAACTCACGCCAAAGAATAAATAACCAAGCCTTCTAACATTATAAAAGAAAACACTTTTAATACAGATGCTGTTAATTTTACAGCGTTCAAAGAGCTCATATGATTTGAACTTGAACCAATTTAGAGATAAAAGGGCGCATATTTAGGCCACATGCCTTTTAACATAACATAATAACACGACTGTATACAATGAAGGAGTAGACAGTGACCATTCACATTTCGCCAGTTATATTAAGAGTCCTATGAGGCGAACTCATTGTCATCAACAGGGCACAACTACAAATTCCGAGCTCATCAATCTTCCTGTCCTTATCCCATGTTACTTAAAGGTCGGCTCAACATCTCTTCTTCTTCTATTCTGCCCTGTCAACCTTCACCCTATCATTCACTCCCGTCTCTTTCATATCATTCCTCACACAATTCATTCATCTTTTCTTTGGCCTTCCTCTTTGTCTCCATCCATCAACATTTATTAATATTCATCACTCTTTTAGTCATGTATGCATGAAATGCATACATGACTAAAAGCTATAACCTAATAATACTCATGAGGATAACCTAAACATTACTACAGATTGCGAGCTCATCATCATCATTTTCTTCCTGCCCTTGTCCCATGTTACTTAAAGGTCGGCGCAACACGTCTTCTTCTTCCATTCTCCCCTGTCAATCATCACGCTATCATTCACTCCCGTCTCTTTCATATCATTCCTCACACAATTAATTCATCTTTTCTTTGGCCTTCCTCTTCTTCTTCATCCAGCAACATTTATTAATATCCATCACTCATTTAGTCACGTATGCGTTTCCTAATTCTCTAATGGGTAATCTAATAACTCTGTGGCCACCCTAGTGTTAGAACCCCACGTTCAGCATTCGTGCTTGTACACCAACGAGGTAGTCTCATTTCAATAATCGAGAAAGCAGGTCTAAATAGCAGTTTAGAGTCCGAGTTACGAAATACCACCTACTGTATAGGTATTTGTTGACATTACTCCTGGATGGTATAAATTAGTGTATTAACACTTGGCTGAATTCAGTAATCTTTTTAAGAAGAGCAGAGATATATACTGCACTGTATTAGTTAACTGAATCAGTCTGCAGATCAAAGTGCGACCAATACAATCGAAATGCGACCTTTCTTCTTTCTAATAAAGTTACTTTATAGGAGGCTAATTTGCTGAATGCGAATACATTTTGGTCTGAATTCAGTCACTAGCCATTTAGATGACTATAATTAGAAAATTGGAATAAGCCCTTTTATTCGTAACATCTAGTTTGGTCAGATACTAGTAATGTTTCTTGATATTTACTTTAATATTCATTGATATAGTATTAATGTTGACAAGAACATAATAATATTGTGATCTTTTTGTTGCGATTATTGCATAGATATGAGGTTGATGAAAGTAGAATTGACACTAATTAGTTTGTTTGAAACAAGCGATTGTGTCTTTATACTGGGTATCAAAGCGTACATTTTAATACAATGTAAATTCTTGCTATTTATCGTTATTTAGCAATGATTCAATTATTTATTCATTCATTCATGATAACAATTGCAGCCTAAAAGTAGAACAGGGTTATTCCTTTTGAATTTTGTGTTATTTAATTCTGAAAAAGTTATCATCTTTCCATTTTTTTTTTCATATAAAATTATTTTTTAAATATTTCATAAAACAGCGACGTGGAGGAATATTTCGACACCATATTTTAGTATTTTTATAGTTTTAGTTAGGTTAGGATATTATATTGTAAACTTAATTTTTATTTTTTTAAATACGTAAATAAAGATACCCACTCTTTAAAAAAAAATATATATATATACCTATATATTATTATCAGCCGTTTGCATCCCACTGAAGGACAATGGTCTCCCTTTTCTCCTTCCACTGGGCACGACTGGGAAAAAAAGTTTCGTTCCTCCCCAGTGGTGACGATTGGAACTTTTTATTTCCCACTCGTTCCGCTATAGACCGAGAGTCAAAATGCAATCATGGGGATTTCAATAAGAGATTTCAAGGATTGTTAAAATGTTTTAATTACGACTTTCTGAGCAAGAGTCAACAATTTTGATTAAAAATAATTTAAAAATACTGAGGCAATTAGTACAGTATTTGTGAATCTCAGGTAATCTACGAATTTACAATAATTCTCTCAAAATTATGCATCATAGATAATCAACGTATTTACACAAATTCTTACAGTTTTAAGGTGCGTATCACAGATAGCACGGTGGTACGATGGTACAGAAATGGTACGGAGTTAACAATGTTTAGTTATGTAGCTGAGACCTTTTAAATAACATACATAATACAACTTACTTTACTTTTACTTTACTTTTTACATAATTTTTTCAATATATAAATAAATATTTCTAATTCGTTGATTATCTCTGATACACACCTTAAAACTGTAAGAATTTGTGTAAATACGCTGATTATCTGTGATGCATAATTTTTGGGAGAATTATTGTAAATTCGTTAATTATACTATCACTATTCGTTAATCATTATGTGATTTACAAATACTGTACTAATTGCCTCAGTATTTTTTAATTTTTTTAATCAAAATCTTTGTTTACCTACTCTTGCTCAGAAAGTAGTAATTAAAACATTTTAAAAATGCGTGAAATCTCTTTTTGAAATTCCCATTATTGCGTTTTGACTCTCGGTCTAGTTAAAGCGGAACGAGTGGGAAATAAAAAGTTCCAATCGTCACCACTGGGGAGGAGCGAAACTTTTTCTCCCAGTCGTGCCCAGTGGGGATGACGACGGGGCGGGGACCACCGGGAATAAACCCCTGAGAGTTTGAAAATGTTTGTGGTTGTTTCAGTATTTTAGCTTTAAACTTTTACGGTTGTTTTTAACTTGGAACTATTTAAAACTTTACATATGGCAATTATACAATATATACCAAAAACCCTGTTGTTTCTTTCAACACATGATTGTACTCATGATAACAAACAACTTTTACTATGGGACCAAACCTGAAATCGCGAATAAACAATCAGCTGCTCCCTACATTTTGACGAGTTATGCGAACATGACTGTATCTAATGTAATGGTCCCATAGTAAAAGTTGTTTGTTATTATCAGTACAATTATAATATGTTAAAAGGAACATCAGGGTTTTTGTTACATTTTGTATAAGTACGTAGTTGTATAGATACAAATTTTAATGGAAGTCTTATCATCAATTCAGATGCAGTTAGAACTGTAACAAGAGCTTGGAATATAAAATGATATGATAATTGCGTATTGTGTAATACTGATACTGTTAGATTCTAAATCCCGTAAGACACTGGCCAGTAGCCAGACTACTGCCTTATGTATTCGAACTACGTCAAGGACAAAACATGATACACTAGACTAGACTCATTAATACAAATCTTAAAGAAAAGGCCCACCTCTTTCATGCATGCCATCAATTATAAAAATATTCTAATTATAGTAGATAGAATCTACCTATACAGTTTTGCTGGGTGATCCTTAGTACGGATTTTACCAATGGAACTGAACGTGATCACCAAATAAACCACGTTTAAGAGCTGTCAATGTCATTCTTTTCTTGGGGATATTGACACTGACAGCTCTTGAACTCGGTTTAGATGCGCTGATCGCTTTCAGTGTCATTGAACTAGCACTACTGACCGCGAAGACTAACCTGAAAATAATTTAATTAAAGAGTTTCACGTTGTTGTTTGTTGTTATTGTTGTTGTGCTATGCTGTGTATTTGCCATTTGATTTATTTATGCCCTTGATTGCTACAACAACTCTAAGTTTTAATTGCGAAGGATTCGTTAAAAGTATAGGAAAATTAAGGATAGCTACAAAATTCATTATCAGCTGAGGCTTTATTTCTAGCATACATAGGTGTAAGTAAACAGAAAATATTTATATCACTCTAGTTTACTAATTTCACCCATAAAAGGGTAAAGATTATTCATTACGCAATAATATTTTGTTAAGCAAGAATATCACGAAAGCAGACTGGCCACTTGGAAAGATTTATTACTTCGGAATAGAACCGACTCCTTGTACTGAGTTGCGTCGATTTAAATCTAGAATGTTATCGCAAATCTTTTAACGTGTTTATGTCTTCCTAGTGACAATTAGAAATATCAGTGATGTACTACCATGTTTACAATATTTCACTGTAATTTGATATCGGTTTTTGAGTTCTTGTTAACTTGTTGTTGTTTTTTTTTATTATTTTTCATTTAATCTTAGCTGAAATTATTTTTCTATTATTATGACAATGCTTGATTTACTATAAATAAAAATGGGTGGCTTACATCGATATGTTTATTTTTATTAACACATTATAAAGAAGACAAAAAAAAAAAATATCATTTTGATGCATACCTAAGATTTTATTAGGGGTTCATTATTTCACTCACATAGACGTTTATAACATTCTTAAAGACATGCCGCATTCATGACTCACACTCAAATCATTAATACACCAAGAAGACGTTAATGATTGTTAAATAACTTTAAAAAACAAAATTATTCATTATCTGTGATAAATCGGTAACTATTACCGTATGTGAGTCCTGTCAAGTGGCAAGCTGGACATGCCCCGACTGAATAGGTGATAAAATTATTAATTATAATTATTAAAGGCTAAGTGTGAGACTTGATTAATGACTGTACGATAAAGCAAGTTAACTTGTCGGCTGCGCACGAGTTGAACGTTGGCGTTCACGAGCAGAGCAAGCAAGTACTATTTACAGAAAAATATTTTTAGTTCCAATTAAAATTCAAGATGACAGCGTAAACTGTTTTCTATATTGGGTAAAGTGAAAAATAGAATATTTAAAAAGCTCATTTCAAAATGGCGGTGAAATCTAATAAAAAATCGTAATAAAAACTTTATAATCGTAATATATAATTTATTGGTTGTGGTGATTAAAAATACATTAATATTAATTTAGAAGGTATTTCGCCCACACAATACATATGTTAGGTTTTATAAAGCGGTTTAAATTAGCCGTGGTACGTTATTAACTGGTTATCTTTGCTATAAACTCGTCCAAAGTTGTCGGAGGAGATAATGGCGTTAATTAAGTAAACTCCAGGCTCCACGGCTGTTTAATAGGTACTAACCACAAAGCTTTTTGTGTGAGAGGAACTTCGAAAATGTGAGCTTACTTTTTATGTTGCCGATCGAATATTTATCGAAATCGTATCGTATCAGTGTTTTACGTAGTTTAAAAATATAATCTATCGTAAAAAGATCAAAGAGCTGAAAGCTCTTTCAGCTGGCAGCATTTCAGCGTGGTAATGCGTAATATACCTACAATTGTACTGCCATTTATTTTGACACTTCATTGCGTAAAGCTCCATTTACCTAGTGCAAGTTTATTGCCAAGGACAATTAACTGGCACCGTCTAAACAACAGGTAGGTACTACAATATTGTTGCACGATACGGGCAAGTTAGTTGTGATTCAAAACTGGTATAGGTGTAAACAGCACGTACAATAAAATTGCACGTACTCACGGCTACATATCAAGCTATACATTTCCAGTATAAGCTAATCTCAGATACAGATTGTGCGACTTCATAGAATTTTTTGTCGTCGGGGATTTTTGATTGGAGGGGTACTTCCTCCAAAAAGGGGCAAAAAGGGGGCTACTGGATATCTCCGCCTTATGCGATCCAATTTCAAAGGTTATCTTTTTATTTGAATTTTGTTTGCCTTAAGTTGGTCCAAAAAGTTTGGTGAAAATCTGATGAGGATCTTCGGCGTGATGAGAAGAATAGCTCCTCATAATGCAGTAAATTGCTCACTTTTCGATTTCTACTAGTGGAATTTGCCCTTTAACTACTAGGTAGGGATGATGGAACACCTGGGACCACCTTCTCATCACAAAACTAGAGAATTCTGAAAATAATAATCAGAATTTTAATGTTAGTTTTAAAATAAGGCCACTAGATGGCTACTGTGCACCGCTAGACGACTGGTATATTATTTTTTGCAAACAAGTTTGTGCTCACCAGGTCTACTGTTCGCAGAACTACTAATAATATCCATCAAAATCCTTCAGATTGTGATAGAAATGTCTAACGCAACTGGGGCGCATGCAGGATCTCCATAAAAGGTAGAGATTTGGAAGTAGGTAGGCCACTACGCTAGAAGCTTAAGTTCACATCGCACTCAATGCCTAAGTGTACAGCCCGAGTGAAAAAGCGTCCAGCTGGGCGTTCAGCGTTGCGTGCAAGCGGCGAAGAGCGTTCACCGACCGCCGCGGTCCCGAGTGACGGCCGGGCGGCGCGCCGCCCGGCCGTCACTCGGGACACTCGCGAGTGTTTGCATGTGTTTAAAATGAACGTCGCACGCCCCGCCCCGCTGGACGCTCGAGTCGAGCGTGCACTCAGGCCATATACTAAGTTCACATTATACCAGATTTTCATCTCTTTCTCTTTAAACTCCTTGCATTACCAGTGCAATTTGTTATTAAACTCATTACATGGCAAAGCAGTAAAATTGCTCTTTACGAGGCGTTATTAAAGATATCATATCGTTGTAAAATACCGTGAATTAGTAAAATACTATCTTTATAAAACTATAAAATGAGAACGTTTATCGTTATCTTAGTTGTAAAGTTTAAGGAGCTTTCTTTACTTGTTAGGCACGTCTATTGCACTACGTGTATAATCCATATTACTGACATCTGTTACTCTTTCACGCCTTTTTTTGCGTGGAGAAATGCTCATGCATACTGCACTACCACTGGGAGATAGCACAATTACGTGGTACTCCAACCCACTCAAACTCCAAGGGCACGCGTTAGCACTCACCGCGAACTCGCCGCGGCAGTCCGTCACCAGACCCTCCTCTGGAGTCCAAACCAGCACGTGAGCGCTAGACGACCCCGTGTCTAGGCACCCTTGGTCCCCCTGCGACCGGTCAGGTCAGTGGCCCGGCCATCTACCACTTTACGGCCGCAGAGGATAGGGAGAGCGGCAAACGAAATACCGACACTCCTCCTCCCCTGCGGCCCCACCGTGTCCGCCATCAGACGGTGGCAACCCCGTCAAAGCCGCGGAAGGTAGAGAGAGCGGCGCACCGCAATAACGGCACTCCTCTCCCACTGCGGCCTCCAACCCTCAGCCACGATGCCTCCCATACGACATCGCGGCCCGCCTCAGTTGCGATGTCGCCCAAGCGGCACCGCAACCTACTTGTCGGCCGCCGCCACGTCGTCGGCTGGAAAAATCCCTGACGAGAGGCCAAGCCACGGCTACTGAGCCCCCTCGCCTCGACTATACGGGAACCCAACAACGATCAGTATGAAAGACAGATAAGTAGGTAGCCTGGGTCCTGAAGAAGGCCATGGGCCTTTCATGATGGATATTTGTATTAAAAACGATAAAACACAAATTACTAGAGTCCAACCCATATCAAATTAAAAAAAAAAACGCTGTTCTGATATGTGATGATGCCCAAGTGATGTCTGAGTCATACCTACTTAGCCGTTATTGCGATAGCCGGCGCGACGGCCCCTGCTTCGCTCGAATTTTCCGACTTGACAAAACATCGACAGTTATTTATTATAATATTATGCAAGTTGAATATTAATGTATTATACACGTAAACCTTCCGAATTAAGAATGAATGTGAAAGATGATGGTGAAAACCTCATCTAAATCCGTGACCGATTTTATAGACAAAAAAAAACCGGCCAAGTGCGAGTAGGACTACGCACAATGCAGGGTTCAGTAGTTGAAAAGAATTTATCCCAAAAACAAACTTAACATTGTAGTTGAAAAACATGATATTCCATACATTGATATACGTCACAGTTAATTTTCCCACTGTTTTAAGTTTGTAAACCCATATTTTTTATGTGATAAAATGACTAATTTAACGATTTTTTGGACTTTTTCCTTTACTTGTGCTGTGAGACCTTGCTTCTTGCGGCAAGAAGCAAGGTCTCACAGCACAAATAAAGGAAAAAGTCCAAAAATCGTTAATCATGACATTTGGCAAGAATCTTGCCAAATGTCATGATTCTAGGTCAACGTGAAATGTACCCTATAAATTTTGATTCCCTTGAGAGTGTCGAAATATACGTTTTTTGCGGCATAAACGGCCGTATCTTTTTTTACGTTAACTTAGAAGTTTGATTTTTTCACAGCTTCAAGGGACTGTAGACCTGAGTATGGTTTTAGTTTCAACTCGATACCTCCACGCGTTCTCGCGATAAATGGTCTTGACATACAGACGGACAACAAAGTGATCCTATAAGGTTGCCGTTTTTAATTTTGAGCTACGGAACCCTAAAAAGCGACTTTGTTTTATACAATGTAATAAGTTATATGGTCAGACGATCAATGGGCCAAACTTACGACCCAGTGGGTCTCGCTTAATGGCAAAGGACATCAGGGCAGGCTCAGACGGAGATGGCGGGATGAGCTGGACTCCTTTGGCAGTTCTGGACAGAGAGAGGTGGAGAGTGAGTAGGGAGGTCTTTGCCCAGCAGTAATAAAAAAGGAATAATAATGTGACGATAATGATAATGAAAATCAGACCTAATAGACTTTGATGACCGGTTAAAGTTTTTGCCACGGGATCTAGATTAATAGATGCCACGGCAATAATATTGGCAAAACATGACAATAAGATGTAGAACTCTGAAATTGAATATCCGAAAATTCTAACTGCCGAGAACATGCACTACCAGTATGAAGTAAACAAGTCAATGTGCCTTAGTTTAAATATAGCTTTTCGTGTCTAAAAGACAAACGCCATTGAAGTCACTTTAATACAATAGCGTGCTTGGTTTGGACAATGCCATAATGATACTAAATGCCGCGTTAAAGTACATTTGCTTACATTTATAATAATTTCATCATAAATTTTCATTCCGACTGGTATCCCAATGGCAAAGGTGAAGTGCGCTATGAACGGTATTTAGATCTGTAACAGCAGATTTAATAGTTCATAGATAAGGTAAATAATTCCGTAGTATGCATAGATGGAAATATGGATAGAAGAAAGACGTACTATGCTGATCCATGAGATTGCCATTAAGGGGAAGCGCTAAGGTAGCCTGCGAAATTCAAATATTCTTACGTTTTTTTCCAATTTGCAGGTCAGCATTAGGTTTAATGTTAATTCAAATGTAATTCGAGACCATAACAAACATAAATTTACGTAATTATAATCATTAAAATTAATTACACAACTTCATAAGTTAGAAAAGAACTCAAATGACAATATTTCATGAAATAGGAATTCAATACGGTAATATGAATTTAGAGAACTTTATTGATGATTTTAAATTTTATATTCTATAAATACCGATTTGTTACGGTCGCGAATCATATTTAGACCAACATACAACCTAATACAGTCCTGTAACTTGCAAAAAAACTTAAGAAAATTTGAGTTTTGCGATTTTTTTAAATATATTTCACATTTTACCCTGGCGCTTTCGCCATAGAGGATCTAGGTAAGTTATTAAACCCGCATCAGTACCCTAATTGCGTAACACATTATCAATCGGAATCGGTTTCATTTTGACATTTCAATAAAATTCATTGCGTTATTTACGTTGTTAAGCAGACAACATTTTCGAAATGAAGCAATAGCAAAATGCTTCAAAATGATTCCGATTCTGATCGGTGTGTTACACAATTAGGGAGCTGGTCAGGCATGTAAACAGTTTCTATGCCATGCTGCTAGGGTAGATAAAATTACTCACATAACACAGGTGAAGACAAAAGAAACGATGGATGGACTGTGTGAAAGATGATAGGTATGGCTAGAAAGGTCAAGTCACCCGACTGCCGAGAGAACGACTACTAGAGACGTATAGAATACCCAATATAAATTAGGATAGGGGCAGGACAGGAGAATGATGATGATGACATACATAACATCACGCCTGTAATCCCCGAAGGGTTAGGCAGAGTTGTACCCAAAGTACACTCACATTTCACCAGTTACGTGTGGTGTGTGGATAAAATTGTACATGAAGCTACTACAATCTGTCAAATTTCTTTAATAGATTTTCAACTCTATCGCTGAAGCATTAAGTTCAAGTTTGATTGGGAAAATTTTACAGTTTCAGGTAGCTTGATGTGCTGGCGGCTGTACACTGGAAAACTGATAACTATTGAGATTCCAGAAGGCTGTTTCCAAATGTTGGTGAAGTGAATAGGTACTGAAGTATCGGGGCAAGTCTGAACATAGGCACTACGAACTTTCGCGTATGTTCTCTCACTCAGACTCGCCTCATGTCAGTATTTGGTTCCAAAAAAATGTTACTGCGCAGACTTCTGCGCGAACTTCGGACGTGTCAAGATATTTCGGCCGTAGGTACTGTAAGCTTTAGTTACTAATCCATTCAGATTGGTACATGAGATTTGATAGCTGGTTTACTGATTGAAAGAACGGAAGAAAATCTGTTTATTTTGCACAAACAATAAGCACATTACAAAAAAAAAAAACATAACGAGGATTCACGGGCTATTTGTATTAAGCGACATGTTTGGAACTTTACAGGAGAGCATTTCAAAGTTTCATTATTCGGAGAAAGAACATTGTAAAAAAGTATCAATATTTTTTACGAAAAATTGGCCTATCGACGGTTAAGAATCAATAGTGTCTCTCCTCTAATCTCCGTTTTTTACGTTTTTTACTTTTTAATGTAGATATGATTATAACTCAATATCGGCCAGGATGTCGCTTAATACAAATAGCCCGTGAACCCTCGATAAAATACACACATATATTAGGTTGGGGAAAAAGTCTTTTCGCATTATAGTATGTATGAACTTGTAATAAAATCTCTTTGGCTATACTATTTGTATCTGGCTGGTTTTGGTATCATTGAAAGTTTAAATTTTAAAGAACATAATTCCAAATTCAAATTAGGAAAATGTGTGATTTTCATTTGTTTTTCGTACTGTCAAGATGAGTGAATCTAATGAAGAAATTCAATACATTTTAAAATTTTACTACAAAAAAGGTAAAATAGCAACGCAAGCCGCGAAAAAAATTTGCGATGTTTATGGACCTAGTGTTGTGTCTGTGAGAGTAGCACAAATTTGGTTTAAGCGTTTTCAATCCGGAAATTTTGATGTCAAAGATGGACGTCGCTCTGGTCGCCCTATTACGGATAAAATGGATGCCATTTTTGAAAAAGTGGAGCAAGATCGGAGTATCAGTAGTTACGACGTAGCTGAAGAACTGGTAAATGCCCACAAAACAGTTCTGGCGCATTTGAAAAAAACTGGGTACACAAAAAAGCTCGACGTTTGGGTACCTCACGAGCTCACTGAAAGAAACCTAATGAACCGTGTACTCATTTGTGATTCTTTATTACGACGTAATGAAACCGAACCATTTTTGAAGAAGCTGATAACTGGTGATGAAAAATGGATCACGTATGACAAGAACGTGTGAAAAAGGTCGTGCTCAAAGGCCGGTCAGGCTTCACAGACTATGGTGAAACCCGGGTTAACTCGCAACAAGGTGATGCTGTGTGTGTAGTGGGATTGGAAGGGCATTATTCATTATGAGCTGTTACCACCAGGCAGGACCATCGATTCTGAACTCTACTGCGAACAACTGATGAGATTAAAGCAAGAAGTTGAGAGAAAGCGGCCGGAATTAATCAACAGAAAGGGTGTGGTTTTTCATCATGATAACGCTAGACCTCACACATCTTTAGCCACTCAGCAAAAATTAAGAGAGTTTGGCTGGGAGGTGTTAATGCATCCACCGTATAGTCCTGACCTTGCACCTTCAGATTTCCACCTGTTTCGGTCTCTTCAGAATTCTTTAGGCAGTGTCAGGTTAACATCACGAAAGGACTGCCAAAACCACTTGTCGCGGTATTTTGACCAGAAGTCCCAAAATTTCTATAGCAATGGGATCATGTCCCTACCTACAAGATGGCAAAAAGTTACCGAACAAAATGGTACCTACATACTTTAGTTAAATGTAAATAAACTATATTAAAAAATGTTTTGAATTTTCTTAAAAAATGCGAAGAAACTTTTTCCCCAACCTATTATAAAGTAGCCAGAAGCCTCGTATTCAAGCTATAAAAGATTGTCAATTTTGTCCATTACTTGATGTCAGGGACGTGAGGGACAGGGAGGAGCTCGTGGCTAAGTAATAACAGCCGCACGGGTCGATCCATCAGGTTAAGCTACGCTTGCTGGGGTTGGTCTGGGGATGGGTGACCATCTTTTCATACCGAGACTCCTCCGTACCTCGGAAAGCACGTTACGCCGTTTTGGTCCCGGCTGTCATTCGTGGATCTTTGACAGTCGTTACTGGTTGTCAGAAGCCCGAAAGTCTGACAACCAGTCTTACCAAGGGGTATCGTATTATTAATTTATTTAATTAATTTATTTGATTTTGAATTAATTTTGATTAGATTTTAATTTTAAATTTAAATTTGATTGAATTTTTACTGTGGTTCTGATTCAAATTTTAATTTTATTTGTAATTCTAATGTTGATTTTGATTTTAACACTAACATAGCTTGTAAGTTCTAGTACTAATACAATATGGATGATTTCCGAAATAAAATTGATTGATTGATTGATTACCCAGTAACTGGGTTGTTGAGGTCAGATAGGCAGTCGCTCCATGTAAAATACTGGTACTCAGCTGCATCCGGTTAGACTGGAAGCCGATCCCAACATAGTTAGGAAAAGGCTAGACAGACTTGATGTCAGGGCCGAGGACCAAAGACAATTTACATTGCAGACCTAGTTTTTAAGATAATGGGGTCACGGGTCCTACCTATCATCATAACATTTATAGCACAGTGGCATTTTGTTAGGTATAAAACTTGTTATGCAAGCTTCATGCTAAGTTAAAGCGAATAAATCACTAATTAATACGATGTGTACGGCACTAAATTCTGGTGATTTATTGCAGTTATAAATATTTTATTGACGTTACAAATTAGATACTTAATTAATATTAGTAAATACAGCTTTAGCAGGTGTAATAACGCGTCGTTTCCAAACTGCGGGGTAATTCCTTAACACACACAGTAGCAATGGCAGCCGTTTGACAATTCAACAACATTCATTGCGTTATTTACGTTGTCGAGCAGACACATTTTTCGAAGATGTGAAGCAATGGATTAGCAATATTTTTTTCGGGTGCCCACTGAAAATCAGCGCTGTGCTGTGGGTCCCCCATAGCTTAGCATCATGCTGAGTGGAAGCCTTCTTGTCAGAGTCATGACGTGTCAGCAGCTGCCGACTATTTTTGTTGTGTGCTCGTGATTTGTATGTAGATTTTGTTTTATTTTTCTTTTTGTATTACTCGAGTTAATTATCTTTTTGTATGCACGTGTTTCTGTGACAAATGAACTTATTTTTGTCGTGAAAACTCGCTCGATGTACTGGTACTAAGGGCCGGTTTTTTGATCCGTAGTTAACACAACCAATGGTTAAACATAGTAACTAATTGTTGAATTTTGGCTAAATGTGAAAGGCTAAACATGAATGAGTTATGCCATTAGTTACAATTTTTAGCCTTTCACATTTAGCCATTTAACCATTAGTTACATGTTTAACCATTGGTTGAGTTAACTACGGATCAAAAAACCGGCCCTTGGTTCAATATTTCTGATCGGCAAAAAACATGTAAGAGATCAACCGCTAATAACTTAATGGTTGAGCATGCAAAAGACAGGTCATTTACTTTCTTTTTCTTTATTTCAAATCATTCAGATTGTGATTTAAAGGCTGTAAGACAATTAGGATGCAGATTGTTTCGATAGTTATAGGAATTTGACAGGCCAGATGGCGTGGTTGGTTAAGATACCACCTGCCATGCCGCTGGTCGTGGATTCGATTCCCATCCAGGACAAACATTTGTGTGCATGAACATGTCTGTTTGTCCTGAGTCTGGGTGTAATTATCTATATCAGTATGTATTTACAAAAAAAAAGTAGTGTATGTAGTATATCAGTTATCTGGTTTCCATAGTACAAGCTCTGCTTAGTTTGGGATCAGATGACCGTGTGTGAACAATGTCCTAGGATATATAATTGGTAAGTTTACTTTAACTGCCGAGTCAAATTTATATCTCTTTTGTTTCTTGTATACTTACAGCATGTTCAGGATTTATTTAGAAAAGTATTTTCGATTAAATCACGAAAAACTATGTCAGCGACAAGTCTGACTCCAGCGTCCTACGCGGTGCTCTATTTAAGTACACTGTTTTTACTTTTTGCCCTTGAAAACTGACTTTCTAATAAAAAAAAAACTCACTTAGTACTTTTCTCATCATCATCATCCAAACTATGTTGGGGTTGGCTTCCAGTCTGAACAGATGCTGCAGTATTTTACATGAAGCGACTGGCTATTTGACCTCCACAACCCAGTTACTGGGTAATATGATATCGCTTGGTAAGACTGATTGTCAAACTTTGTGTGATGACCCGTAAAGACTGTCAATGATCCACGAATGGCAGCCAGGACCAACGGGCTAACGTGCTTTCCGGGACCATACGGGGGTATGTAACGATGGTCACTCATCCACGGACCAACCGCAGCAAGCGTAGCTCAACCCATGCGACAGTTATTACTTAGCCATAAACACCTATAGTGTTGTCTTCTCCGGCCTAAATGATCGAAAAGCGTCTCCTAATCTACCGAAGGTGCAGGTCCCTTTTTATCACAACGTATAAGATTTTCTCCTAGATCTCGTACTACCAGGAGAGTCGAATACCTCGCGTACTATCAGTACGCGAGGTATTAGGAAGTATTCTTCTTATAGTAGATATCAGCTGAAGGTATGAAGATAATAATTACTCTCCTTGCGATTTCATGAACTAAGTTTTCTATCCTCCTAAATTCCATAGTTACATGAAAGGAGAAATCTATGTGTTCTACTTCTTTACATAGGTATTATAAATTAAAGTCTGTGACCATCTTTACATACCAAGACTCGTCTGTCCCGGCTGTCATTCGTGGATCTTTGACAGTCGTTAACAGGTCGTCAGAAGCCCGAAAGAGTGGCAATACAATACTACCAAGGGGTATTTATTGTATTGCCCAGTTACTGGGTTGTGGAAGTCAGATAGGCAGTCGCTCCATGTAAAATACTGGTATTCAGCTGCATCCGGTTAGACTGGAAGCCGACCCCAATATTGTTGAAAAAGGCTAAGCAGATTGACTTCATAAATTAAAGTCTGTGTGACCAGTGTGACCACATTGTTCTTCTCAACTACGCAACGGCTCTTGATACGGTTTTCACCATTATTTAGAATATTTACTCCGGAAGGATTATGTGTATAATTTATAACAAATAAATAAAATTAAAGTGTCTGTTTGTAACCTATGCTATTTTATTTTAGAAAAAAAAATATATAGGGTTCTGCGCAAAATAATTAAAATCCATGAAAGTGTGAACAAAATCCTATTCAAACAGGGAAGTATTGACATCCATGTGGGCGAAGCCACATGCAGCAGTTAGTAAATTAATAATTAATTTCGATACAGCACAGAAATCTCGATGTTTTGACAACATGTCGCGATTTCAGTAGATATCACCCGAGTGAGGCATGGGCGGGTAGCTCTAGTCTATCAGTAAAAGTATACTTCTAATAGTAGGTATCTATTAGCTCGTGCCTCATATTGTAACAGACGTAGGTAATATTATGCGGTTACGACACAGATTAATACAGATGAGACACTCCGCAAAATCATTTAAATGAAAAGCGACTCGTGCTGCGACACAATAATGTGCAATTCAGGTCGCACAACGCTTATATTCACCTACAAGTTTATTCTAATTAACTTACAAAAATAATATCCTAACCAACTAAAACTATTAAAAAATTAAAATGTGGCGTCGAAAAATTCATCCGCATCACTGTCATCTGGTAATGTAACCAAGAGACTGGCGGCATTGCCACGTTGTATGGCAATGCTTAGCCTCTGGCAAAGGCCTGCCTTTGGGTCACGGGAAGTGTCAACCAGCCGTTTGGAGATTTCGTTAAACAAACCATGAGCACTCGGACCCCACGGCCCGAGGGTTTCAACCCCAAACGGCTCGAAAATATAGTTACCGATAAGATTACTTATACTCCCGCCGCTTGAGGTTTTCCGCAGCCGCTGCAGCAGCTCCAGCACAGCATGCTGTGCCAAGAAGATGGGATGGCGCAATTATGGTATTGTCACACGTTGCGTCCCTCACTAAAGGCGTACCCACCTTCTTGCAAGTTGCCTCTCTTTCTATCGCTTAACTCTTATACCTTCTGACCGCGGCAATCCTACTGAATTGGCCCAGTGAGATAGGCCCCCGCGTACTTGTAGCTTCAATCCTAAACTGCGGAGTGTCCCATCTGTATTAATCTGTGGTTACGATACGATGCGATAACCTTTAGACTCGAAATGAGACTACTCGAACCGATTCGTTACGGTAACATTCTGTTCGTATTATTTTTATTTTCTAACAGGCTGCTGCCATAATGTTAGGGGCTGTTTGCATGTGCACGGTAAAGGCACGGTACTATTGATATTTTGAAAAGGGGAATATTTGATATGTAGGTATGATTGTTTTTGCAGACGAAATTAGGAGCTGTAATTTCAATATTTGATGGTGTCGGGATAGTTATATTTAGGCTGAGGCCAATCAATCTGCCTAGCCTTTTCCCAACTATGTTGGGGTCGGCTTCCAGTCTAACCGGATGTAGGAATACTAGTATTTTACATGGAGCGACTGCCTATCTGACCTTCACAACCCAGTATCTGGGTAAATCGATACCCTTTGGTAAGAGTGGTTGTCAGAATTTCGGGCTTCTGACGACCCGTAACGACTGTCAAAGTTCCACGAATGTCAGCTGGGACCAACGGCTTAACGTGCTTTTCCGAGGCACGGAGGAGTCTCTGTATCTAAAGATGGTCACCCATCTACGGACCAACCCCGGCAAGCGTAGCTACGCTTGCCGGGGTTGGTCCGTAGATGGTGGATCGACCCGTGCGGTTGTTATTACTCAGCCACAAGCTCCTCTATATTTAGGCTGAGGCCATGCCAACATAATTTTTTGAGCTGCGTGTCGCGGAATTTACGCTGCATTCGGTTTCACACTAAAGTCCTGTTTGTGCCAGACGGCGACGCAGAATGGAGATGAACTCATTAATTCATTCATTTTTTTTAGTATAAAAATTGAATGCAGCGTAAATTCTGCGACTCATTTTACGCGACTCACAGCTCAAAAAATTACGTTCATTTGGCCTCAACCTTAAGGATTATCAATTTGTTGTAGAAATAATTTTGGCCATTTCGGTTTATAGGCTTAAGAGTCTAGTCTAGAAAGTACTGAGAGCTTAATTAACTATTACTGCGGTTAGATTTACTTTCTAAAGTGGATGTTTCGTGTAATGCTTACTAGCAATACCTAAATAATAGAACCAATGCATTCTCGTTTCCGGTTCTTAGTATAAGAAGGTAAACGACCATTTCAAACCAATACCATAAGGTTCCCAAGACAATTAAATAAATTCAAACACACCTTACGTTCATGATTACAAGATTCCATTATCATACACATGCAAACTCTGCAGTCAACGATTTGCGCGGACACGTCTGAAGAATCTTAACCCCGTGGCCACGAGCTACACGCTTAAGCGACACGTTTCTTGCGACAGGGACTTACCAGAAAACAAATGACAGAAGTTGTTTAGAGCGTGTCACAAGTCACCGCGACGAGATGCTACTTGCGGAGCGGCTAACGTAAACCGGTGAAGCCGCGTCCTAAGCACTAGCAATCGTCGCGTGAGTAAGCGATCGTCGCGCTCTTTTATATGCATACTAGCTGTTGCCTGCTTCGTCTGCGATCCAGATTGAAAAGTAGCCCATGTCCTTCTCCAGGTCGTATCCCATAACCTGGTGAACTACTGGAATAATAGTATCCTATGTCCTAATCCAGGTCATGGACTACCCATGTGTCAAATTTCATCAAAATCAATTTAGTCGTTTTAGCGTGAAAGCGTAACAAACAAACTCACTGTCGCATTTATAATATTACTAACACCGCCCCGCTATTTCACCCGCGTAGCTCTCGAACCCGAAAGAATATCGGGATAAAAAGTATCATATGTGTTAATCCAGGTTATAAACTATATGTGTGCCAAATTTCATCAATATCCGTTTAGTAGTTTATGCGCGAAAGAGTAACAAACATCCATCCTTACAAACTTTCGCATTTACAATATTAGTAGGATAGGATAGTTAGGATGACATACCCGCGCGATCAATCAAGTCACGTATGTTGTTCGTAAATTTTCAGATAAACAATCACGTAATCCCTTATTAGGACGCAGTGTCGCTTGGCGCAAGTCGCGTCGGAATAGGGATGATGCCTGGGTAAAAAAAAAGAAATTCTATTTAGTCCGTCAGTCAGATAATAAAAAAATATTAGATACGTATTTTTTGCTTTATCATATTAATAAAAAATGACTTAGATAACTCGCATTAAAGTTCGGGAGTGGGGGCTTGCTACGTCACTTCTATGTATAAAATCTACAAAGACGTGACGTCATGCCACATTTTAACTCAATGTATCGCCGTAATCTTTTGATTACGTAGAAAAAGAAAAAATACGTGTCCAATATATTTTAATAATGTACATGACGGACAAAAAATCGTTTTTTAGTCATCATCCCTATCGCAAGACGCATCGCTCGAGGCCGTGAACGGGGCCTTAAGCGTGGCATAATTCTTTGGTATGACATTAAAGTCTCGCCGGGTACAAATGAATTCAGCTGTGACAATAAAAGTTTGCGGTACTAAATATAAGGTGTGTTTCGCGATTATTTTGTGTATCACAATGGGTGGTCGATTTCGTCATAGATAAGTATTGAACTGAACGGTCTTCCTTTAAGATAAGATAAATATAGCTGTATTTAAAATAGTGACGACGGAAATAGATCTTGGTAATGTTTCTGTTTAAGTTTAAATGTTATTGTTTACTTTCGTAATGGGAGTCTTCTTAGTATAGGTAAACTTCAGAAATGCAAAGCTTAGCAAAAAGTTGCGCTATAGCATGTTCTAATATTATAATTTATAACCAAGTTAAATCGTGTCAGGCTGGGTAAAAGCATACACACACACACACACATACACACACATCAATTAATTATCATTTTTATTATTATATCTACTTAATAGCTTCTCCCATTTGGTTGCTAATTTAACGACCTGACATTTTGGTAATGGAAATTATCGCTAAAAATGAAGTAATAACAGATAACGAAAATGTAGCAAAACTCTCCATGTATTAGCAAAAATAGGTTTCGCTAATGGATTTTTGACGATAAAACCTTATCTGTGGCGCCATACACAAACATCAACGTAAGTAAGGCGTTGTCAGGTTGTCACCACATCGTAGTTCCCGTGCTTCACTGCCCAGGGCACATGATTGTGCCCGGGGCGCTCAACATAAATAGCACCTTCCATCATTCCTATGATCATGATACGTCTTGTGAGGCCAAGTGTAACTCAATAACTAAAATTTGCATGGCAATAAGGAAGTACGGGGTGAATCTGATCTGTATTATATTGTATCAAATGTTAGTGCTTGAAATAAATTAGTAGCCGGGCCCGATGAGGCGTGCGAATATGGTTCTCTCGATTGGTTTTATTGCGTACGCGCTGTTGGTTGCTACGGCAAGCAAATTAGATTTAACTAATGTGATGGAGATCAAACGAGACGAGATGCTGTGTTTCTCTTGTTTGTTGAATTAGATTGGTCTTGTTGATTAGGTACGTCTTATTTTCACTACATTTATTGTTTGTTTTGCGCATAGCTCACTTTATGTAAATAGGTCCTATCTGAATAGCAACACTGCATCATTTAATTACAGCCCATTGAGGCAGCTTGTGCTGGAATGGGGTCGATTCTTGTATTCGGAGTTTCTGTCAAGAATCAAAATGTTTTTCTCTTTATTTTTCTTCGTCTTCTTCTTCTTGTTGAATTGCCTAGAAAGTGGCCACGTTAATAGTTGCTTTCAGATTTTTTTTCTCAAGGGGTGGTTTAATATTGGATAATAGTTTATGAATTACTAGCAGCGCCCCGCGGTTTCACCCACGTAAGACTCGAACCCGTAAGAATATCGGGATAAAAAGTATGTATGTATGTGTTAATCCATTTCGTAGTTTTTACACGAAAGAGTAACAAATATCCATCCATCCTCACAAACTTTCGCGTTTATAATAGTATTAGTAGGAAATAGGATAGTAGGATGTTAAGCTGATAACTACCTCCTAGATTTCCAAGCGATAGTGTTATTTATGACACGTTATGCGTAGATCTTAAGATAGCGTGTCGTCATCTCAACATAAGACAGGTAGCATATACAGGTTTCATGCAATGGGCAACCTTATATTTAATGGCTAACATTCTATCGCTCAAGCATACACACTACCTTTTGAATAAAAAAAGTAGTTTGCTGTCTGTCTAATATAGACGACAGGTTAGAATCGTTTTAAAAAAGTGCGCGATTGTTCGAAGATTGTACTGATTTTATATAATCCTATATTGCTCTTCCATCTGTTATTTAAGAGAGTTGAACTCCACAGGGGGCATCTCTATGGAGTTCAACTCTCCATAGAATTATTACCATCCAGTTGCAGCGCAAAAATTGTAATACAAAATGGTATACAGTAATTATATAAGTACATTATGTTTCTTTCAATTAACTTTATACTCACTAGTATTCACATTTGCAGGAAACTATAAGGATGAAACGTTGTGATTTGTTGTTGACTTTTTATATTAATTTTGTTAGGGTTGCGTGCCTCAAAAGAAAAAAAACGGAACCCTTATAGGATCACTCGTATGTCTTTCTGTCCGTCTGTCACAGCCAATTTGCCAATTTAATGGACGATTCAGTTGAAATTTGGTATATACATGAATTTCTGTAAGCCAAATACGGACGTGTAATGTAAATAAATTAATTTTGAATATGAGGGTCACTTTTCGGGGCAAATAAGAAAATTAAATAAAAGTTTTGCAAACTGTACTGTGTGATATCAAATGAGCTTACTGTGAGGGTCTTAAATTGATTTTCTTACATTTTAAAATAAATTGTTTAAAGTTATTTAAGAAAATAAACGAAAATTGACCTTTCCCCCTTTATCTCCGAAACTACTGGGCTTAAAATGTTGAAAAAAAATACTGAAAATAGTTACTTAGTTAACTATAGATTACAGGAAATCCTATAAGAAGTCTATGGTCTTAAAATAACATGGTAAAGCTCTCAATATTGTGCGTACAAACCAATATTTGCAGTTGAAATGTATGGGACAACATGTTTAAGCTCGTTCTTGGGATAAATTCATCCAAACTAGGGAATCCTTCATTGTTTGTGTTCCGACACGCACTTGACCGGTTTTGTGTTAAAATATCGCACCCGCACTTTTTTACTAATAAAATTAAATTGTTGACATAAAATTTAAATTATTAAAAGATTTCAACGTTTAGCATAATTAAATTACCAATCATCAGTTTTGAATATAATTTCCTGTGATATAATTTAAAAGTTGACAATAAACCTTATTAGAAAATTATATTTATGTAAAATATGGACAATAAATTGCAAATGGCTTCATTATTTTTATCTCTCCTGCCAGTCAGAGCTCAATTTGACTTGATTATTTAATAAAGTAAATAACACCACAGTTGTTTTAATACCACCATAATTGGTAGGTTTGTCTAGCTAGCAATATGCCTGTCACTTGCACAAAAGTATTCAAGTACCTTGTATGACATTGTGCCATAACAACATCTGATTGGTGAATGTAACAATGATGTGCAAGTACTTGCATGCTTGTAAGTCACAAGCATGTGTATTGCGTGCCGTATAGGCAATTTGCTAGTTTCCCAGGGAAGTAGCACCTTCTATATCTTCTATAGACAATTATATTACATTCGTGTCTGTCTGTGTCACCGCGTTGTTCTTTTAAACTACGCAACGGATTTTGAGGCGGTGTTCACCATAATTTAGTGAATTTATTGCGGAATTTATTGGGTTTTTTATGTGTATCATAAATTGATATTAAACTAAAATATAATAAAGAAATCCCGACGTATTGTCAAGTCGTAAAAACTGTGGGAATCAGCAATGAATATTTGTTTGTTTATTTATGCTTGTTTATAGATCTATATTTGGGTAATTCCGAATTCTATGAACTTTCGTTTAATCAAATATTAGTCATGGTAATAGGTTATAAGAGTTATGGCAAATAAAAACGTTGACGTAAAACTATTGGTAAAATTCCTACTCGTACAGCAAAGAGTGAGAGAGGTACATTGACATAATTTTTGTCCGATCATATTATTTTCTATAGACATATGCTAATGTTATTTTAATATGCATATTATGTACAAAGTAGATTTTAACTACCATTTTATGCGTAGGCAGCTTTTATAATTATAATATTACAGATTTTTAAAATTTTGCGAAAACTGTGTTACTTTATGTGAATATTATGCGAACGCTATTATTCTACGATATTAGTTTACTTTAGAATTAGCTTCGTATAAAATTTAGATGATGATAATATTAGTATTCTGGTATCGCGCCTTTTAATATTAATATAATAATTTAAAAGATAAAATGTAAAATAGTTGGCGCCAAAATTTGGAATATGGCGAATTAATCAACGCGGACATTGACATGTCAACTTGACATAGAGCTGCGCCCGCGCTGGTTCAACGACTTTCACATAACATGTCAACGCAATAAAAAAAGAACTTTAAAAATATTTCCTCGTCACCATATCTATTATTCTGTATGACTCAATATTTTCTCACATAGCTTTTTTATTTGATTTGTTTAACACTTTTAAAAGTATTGGAATAACTTTATAGTGTGGTGTAGTTTTTACCTGATACTTGTTTATTCATTCATAAGGAGTGTTAGAATGCCGTTAAAGGATTAACCTCGTTATTAAAATTAATAAACAATATTTGTAACAAAAATGTCCGCTTTTTAGTCACAATTTAGGTTTTAATGGACTACTTTCAGTTTCCATACTAAGTGCAAGGAATCCAGTAGTAATTATCTTTAAGTGCCCAAAACCTACCAGAGATAGATCAGATTTACGTAGTAGTTGTATATATATAGTTTTTAATTAAATTAGGAGCTGGCGAATAAATCCGGACTTGTCCTGTAATTGTATTTTCAGAATAGAGGACAAAAACCTAAATACTCGTAAGATAATAATAATAACCTGGGACATTATTCACACATGGTCATCTGATCCCAAGCTAAGCAGAGCTTGTACTATGAAAACCAGATAACTGATATACTACATATACTACTTTTTTTTTGTAAATACATTTAAACGTATAGATAATTACACCCAGACTTAGAACAAACAGCATGTCTGTTTGTTCCGAAATATAAGAGTGCACAAAGAGCGCAAAAATAAATGGAGTGTGTGGACAGGTTCGGATTTGTTCGCCAGCTCCTCAAAGGTGGTCTTAATGCCTTAGGAATTTTCTACCAGTCATTCTTAAATATCTAGTCAGGTTAAATTTCAAAATCAATAAACTGCGTAACATAAAACAAATGATCTCTAAAAACAAACAATACAAATCAAACCTATAAAACATATAACACTAAACAGTAGATACTCACACGATTTGTAAATTAATGCTAAATACAATTTTATGTGCGGTGCGCCTGCTTTGCCGCGCGGTTGTAACTCGCAATTAACTTTGTAAGGGCTCATTTATATGAAATTATAGCAAATTGAAAAGATCAGTACGAGTTCGTTGTAAAAACATACAGCTCATAATTTGTAACAAAATCGCCGATGAACGAGGATGTAAGGGGATTATATGCAAAACATTTTGCTATTAAAATCAATAGCTAGCAACTGGCTTTGAAAAAGTTACAGAACTCATTATTTAAAAAGCTTCTTCTGTATTTATATGATATGTTTATTGATATTCTAAAATTGAATACCGGCCAAGTGCGTGTCGGACCATGCACAATGAAGGGTTCCATAGTTAGAATGGTGTTATCCCAAGAACAAATTCAACTTAACATTGTAGTTGTAAAACATATTCGCCCATACATTCCAATTCCAACTGCAAATGTAAATTTGTACGCAAAATATTGAGTGATTTACCATGTTATTTTGAGACCATAGCTTTCGTATAAACTTTCCTGTGATCTCCAAGTATAGAACTACTCTAAAAACTTGGCATGGTAAGTATAGAACTATTCTAAAAACTTGGTAGGTTATTTTTAAGCTTGGTAGTGCACTGTGTTGTTGTTTTTTTTTATGTACTAATAATAATTATTATTATTTTATTCTCTTTTTTTCAAAATTTTAGGCTCAGCAAATTTGGAACTTTAGAACAATTTATTTTAAAATTAAAATAAATCATAATAATTTTAGACCCTTACACTACATTTAATATGTCACACGGTACAGTTGGGGTCACAGAAATTCATACAATGTAGAATATAGGGGTAATGGTCAATGTTCAATGTTACCTTTGGACATTGACTCAGCACTCAGCCTGGCTCACAAACTTACATTTGCAGGTGGAATGTAAACATGTTTTTCAACTACAATGTTAAGTTTGTTCTTGGGATAACTTCATCTCAACTACGGAACCCTTCATTGTGCGTAAGCCGACACGCACTTGGCCGGTTTTTCTTTAATAACTTTAAAACTACCATTTATTTTAAAATTATGAAAAAATCCCTTGAAATCCTCATAAGAAGTCCTTTTATTTGATATATCATAAGGTACAGTTTACAAAACATTTTTCAAAATTTCCCCCCAAAAATGAACCCCATACTTAATCAAAATTAATTTATTTACGGTTGTGTTTGTGTCACAGAAATGGCAACGCTACCTATATACAGGGTTATTTGTAAAACACCAACAACCTCTTAAGGGGTCATTGTTAAACAATCATTAAACTTGTACTCATCATTATAAACAACTTTTACTATGGGACCAAACCTGAAATCGCGAAAAAAATCAGCTGTTCAGTACATTTATGTTCGCATAATTCGTCAAAATGTACTGAACAGCTGATTTTTTTTCTATACTGAACTGTAGGCTAGGTTGAGATAAGGAAACAACGTGTTCACGGTACCAAGTATATTGATGGACTGGCGCACAGATAATTATTCAGATACCTACATTACACCTCCACCACTAAATAAAAGCTAGATTAATTGATATACTATGGAACTTAATTAATAAATATACATGTATTTTCCTGGGAAAACGAGATAACTTAATTCTAATAACAATAGTACTTAATTCTAAACCAACTCGGACCCATATTTAATCACGGGTTTTCTTTTCCGCTTAGGACGGGATCGTAACAGTTCTGGAAGTGGTGAACCAAGTGTAGCGGGTTGGTTACTTATAATATCGTCTCGTACGACGGACGCGACCGCACTTTGAGTTGAAGGAATATCTCTGGGTAGAGATTCAACCGTTTCTTTATGTTGTTGGTCTCTTAAAACACCCCTACCCTCACTTTGAGTTGAAGGAATATCTCTGGAGGGAGATTCAACCGTTTCTTTATGTTGTTGGTCACTTAACGCACCACTACTCTCATTCCCCACTTCCTCCCCAGGCAAAACGGCATTCTCACCCCTGTTCGTCGATGATTCTTCCGTATCAACCTTAGGACAGGCAACATCTGAAAAACGCGATCTACGACGTATTTGATCTATATGACGTTTCATAAATTGACCGTTATCACTTTCCACAACGTACCTACGAGAGCCTTCTTTACTACGTACCTGCCCTTTAACCCATTTGTCTTGTTGGCCAAAGCCTCTTGCCCAAACCGAATCACCTTGCACAAAATCACGCTTGACACCACCTGCATACTGTGCCTGACTGTCTTGTGCGGAACGTACTTTATCTAGCAAGATTTGATCGTTTCTCAACAGATCAAGACGTGAGCGTAGTCTACGTTTCTGTAACAACATAGCTGGAGTTTCGCCTGTAGTGCTGTGTATAGTGTTTCTGTAGGTTAAGAAAAAGTTTTGGAGGGCTAGATCTACATCAACATTATCCCTGTACGCTTTTTTAATCGTACGCTTACATAGCTTGACGGCGTTCTCCGCAGCCCCATTCGAAGAAGGATGGTATGCTGGTGAGAAAGACTGCTTAATCCCATTGTTTTTTAAAAAATCTGAAAATTCCCTACTTGTGAATGGAGGACCCTGATCCGAAACTAGTTCCATCGGCAGCCCGAATCGCGCAAAAGTAGCCCGCAGAATTTTAATAATGACTGTCGCATTGGTTTGTTTCGTTTCAAAGGCCTCGATCCACTTTGATGTCGAATCTACCAATATTAAAAATGTTTTACCCTTAAACGGTCCCAGAAAATCAATATGTAAGCGTGCCCACGGTTGGAGTGCGTACGGCCAATGCTGCGGTGTCGCGCGAGGCGGCGCGTCTGCCTCGAGCGCGCACGTCTGGCAGTCACGGCACAGCGCCTCCACATCGTCGTCGATATGCGGCCACCACACGTAACTCCTAGCCCAGCTCTTTGTTTTAACTATGCCCATGTGACTACAATGTAACTGTTTCAATATCGTCTGCCTCAAAGACTCTGGTATAATCATTCGATAACCCCACATAACACAGCCGCCTTCAATGTATATCTCGTTTCGCCTATTGAAAAATGGTTTTAGCTCCTCTTCGCTACAAAAATGCGGCCAGCCTGACTCTATATAAACTTTAATTTTAGCAAGTAATACATCCCTAGCCGTAGCCTTACTGACATCGGAGTTAGTTATTGGTAAAAAGTTTTCAACGAAATTTACATACGTTATCTCTCTAACATGTCGCTCGTTAGCAACTCTGGACGGTAATCGCGATAACGCGTCGGCGCAATTATTTTTAGATGAAACATACTCAATATCATAATTGTACCCAGATAGTAGGACTGCCCAACGTTGCAACCGAGATGCCGACATAACCGGAATACCTACTTTGTTACCGAATATATAGGTCAAGGGTTTATGATCTGTTCTTATAGTAAATTTCCTTCCGTACAAGTACTGGTGGTATTTACGTATTGCATATATTATTGCTAAAGCCTCCCTATCAATCTGCGCGTAGTTTCGCTCAGCGGGTGTGAGCGAGCGAGAGGCATATGCGACAGGCCGCTCGCCCGCTGCCGTGAGCTGTGACAGCACCGCGCCCACCCCGACACTGCTGGCGTCCGTCGTCAGTATCAGCGGTAACTCGGCGGAGTAATGCATTAGGACTTCACTACTCGCTAGCATGGCCTTAACTTTCCTAAATGCCATGTGACATTTACCATTCCAGTCATATTTTGATCCCGACTTTAACAACTCGTATAAAGGTGCTAGCACTGTACTTAAATTTTGAATGAACTTTGAGTAATACATAATCATGCCTATAAACGACCGGAGTTCTGCTACGTTCCCGGGCGCCGGTGTATCGACAATAGCCTTTACTTTGTTGGGACACGTATGTACGCCCTCTTCACTAATTACATACCCTAGATAGCTAATCGACTTTGCAAAAAGGTCACACTTCTCTTTTTTAACTCTTAAACCATACTTCTCCAACCGTTGGAAAACCTTGTGTAGGTTTTCCAAATGTTCACTTGTCGATAATCCTGTAATTATGACGTCATCTAAAAATACACCCACCCGGGGTAAATCCGTGAACAGTTCCTCTAGGCGTCGCTGAAAAATTCCGGGACTTGATGACAGTCCGTATACGAGACGATTGTACATAAATAAACCCTTATGGGTATTAATAACAGTATACTTCTTAGACTCATCCAAGAAAAATTGTGCATAGGCCTGTGATAGATCAATTTTACTGAATCTTTGGCCGCCGTGCAAGCGAACCAGTAAGTCTTCTACACGTGGTAGTGGATAACGGTCAACCTCTAATACTTTATTTAACGTCAATTTATAGTCTGCGCAAATTCTTATGTTACCGTCCTTCTTCACCACTGGTACGATCGGCGTCGCCCAATCGGAACGCTCGACAGGAGTGAGTATGCCGTCCCGCACGTGCTGTTGCAGGGCTCGCTCCACCGGCCCGCGCAGCGCATACGCCAGCGGGCGCGCGCGCATAAACACTGGCCGCGCTCCCTCCCGCAAGTGAATGGTCACCGGCGGCCCGGTGAAGCCGCCCAGTCCCTCCGCGAACACATTATAATATCTGGAACTGAATTCCTCCACATTAAACTCCTCGCCCGATAATTTATTAACTGACGTTAATTTTACAGTTGGCAACTGAATACCTAATTCTAGCATCCATTGTCTACCGAGTAAAGCCATTTTCCCCTTCCTTATGATGTATAAATCGAGCTCTTTAATTCTATTATTATACCTAACTGACGGTGTTATTACCCCCACAGGATACACTAACTCGCCCGTATAATATCTTAAGACAATGTTACATTTCCGAATTGTTAAATCACTGAATACTTGCTGATACATTTTATAACTAATGCACGACACCGCACTACCTGTGTCGCATTCCATACTTAAATCTTTATTATGTACCTTTAATGACATCATAAACGGTTTGCACTGACTTAACGTTAAGAGATTTAAATTAATGTCAATTACCTCTTCACTGTGATCACTTTCACATTCTACCCTGGTATTTGTTGTGTTTGAGTCCATGTAAGATTGGTTAGATATTATGTTTGGACACACACGCCGAAGATGACCTGTCTTGTTACACACGCGGCATACGTAACGGCCGAATCGACAAGTGGACGTTTCATGCGCTCTGCCACAAGCTTGACATTGATGTCGCCCCGATTGTATCCCCGACGACGTCGACGGAGCCATCCTCGTCCCGCTACCATGACGAGGCCCGCGCGCCTCGTGCCCGCCGCGCTGCCCAGTCTCCCGTGCCGTACCCCTTGCGTACCGCGTGGCTGTTTTCAAGCCTGCCCCTCTTGTACCTTCTATTGCTAGACAATCGGCCGCTGTCCCCTCCCCGTTTGCCCTTTTCTGACCTTGAACTACGGCCGCCGCATCTTTTTCCGCTGATTCCAAGCTAATCGCTAAGCTATAGGCTCTTGAAAAATCTAGCTTAGGTTCAGCGAATAACCGTTGGCGAATCGACTCACAGCTGATGCCACATACCAGTTGGTCCCGTAAACTTTCTTCAAGCCCCGCCCCAAACTCGCACGTTTTAGACATTTTCTTGAGAACCGCGACGTACTCAGCTATTGATTCGCCATCTTGTTGAGTCCTCTTCCTAAACTTGTACCGCTCAGCAAGCTCACTGGGCTTAGGTTGCAGATGTTTTTCCATGATATCCACTATTTGTGTAAACGTCTTAGACTTTGGTTTGTCCGGTGTGCACAAACTCACTAAAAGTTCATAACTTTCCGCGCCCATAAGCGTTATTAACGTCGGTACAAACATCTCCTTTTTCACCTCGTTCACTATGAAATATTGTTCTAAACGTTCGATATATAACCGCCAGTCGTCTTTATGCACATCGAATTCTGCTATTTTACCGATCGTCATTACTGTTATGTTAAATTATCGCACGCTGAATATATATTTTAGTCCTCGTCGCCACTGAACTGTAGGCTAGGTTGAGATAAGGAAACAACGTGTTCACGGTACCAAGTATATTGATGGACTGGCGCACAGATAATTATTCAGATACCTACATTAGGTTAGGATTTTGGTTAGGTTGGTTTAGTATGTCGCTGGGGCTTGTGGCTAAGTAATAATAAACGCACGGGTTGATAGATCCGCGGTTGGTCCGTGGATACATACCAAGACCCCTCCGTGTCTCGGAAAGGACGTCAAGCCGTTAGTCCCGGCTGTCATTCGTGGATCTTTAACAGTCGTTACTTCCACGAATGATAGCCGGGACCAACGGTTTAAAGTGCTTTCCGAGGCACGGAGGGGTCTCGGTATGTAAAGAGGGTCACCCTGCCGCGGTTCAACCCCGGCAAGCGTAGCTTAACCTGCGATCGACCCGTGCGGCTGTTATTACTTAGCCACAGGCCCCTAGTTTCCTACTAAGGCTATCAATAGGCAAAACAAATCCATGTAGGCCACTAGGCCTTAGAACTTGGTCAGAACTCAGAAACACGTTACTTTTCAGAAAACAGATTCAAAGCAAGCATACACACTTGCATAGTACAAGTAAAGTACCGTGTACACTTGACACTGTATATCTTGTAAACAAGTGTCAGTCACCACTGAACTCTTGGCACTTGAAAGCAAGTACCCGCCACCAGTAGCTCACAACTAGTGTGACAGGCGAGTAGCCCACGCCGTTTACTGTCGCTCTGACGACATTTATGTCCGTAATGTGCATACAATGTCTGTAAAGTGTCCCGATATGTTCGTGACATAGGTAAGGGTTAGCTTAGTAAAATATACTTAGGTCAGCCTCTACTTACATTTTTAACAGAGCCAAATCTAAGGCACTGGTTTCACCACTAACGATGAGCGAGAAGTGTGAGAAGTGAACGATGGTGACAAGCGATTTCTCGCTTACGCGAGCGCGAGCGAGTACTTTTTCGATAGCTCTTGACGCTGCGACAAACGAGTACTCGTGCGCGGTGTGAACAGTCAGCGATTATACGCATCTCTTCTGTTTACACGGAATATTGTACATTTCTTGAGCGAGAAAATAGCCGATAGTTAGTAGCTTCCTCGCCAGCGCGGCGGGGTGGCAACTGCCCAACAAAAAGGCACGTGTACTTCTGCATTAGACATTACAATTATGTTAATTGCCACAACTACAATTATAGCAGTGAAAAGGCTCCTTCAAACAGGTGTGACACGCGATACAAAGGCACCGCCCGACGCGCGATACGCGGTGCCTTTGGCCCCCCGCACACGGATCGTAAGCGTAGTCGTATCGTAAGCGTATCGTAAAACGTGCGTAGGACGAGAGCCATACGAGCACGTACATGTTCAAACTTCTCCGCATACGAAGCTGTGCTGCAACGAATCGTATGAGATTTTTCGCGCCAATGCGGCATGACGATACGCTAACGAGACGACTACGCTTATGATCCGTGTGCGAAGGGCCTAAAAAATCATTGTGCATTGTTCTAGGGCTACCACAGACAGGCGCTACGTGACTCCGGTAGAACAATTTCCATGTAGTTTTCATAGAAATAGTTCCACCAGAGTAGCATCGCGCCGTCTCGTCGCGTCAGCGAGCCTTATTTCTTTTTTTGTCTGCTAGCCTGATTTGCGTGGAAAAAGGCGGCTAGATAGATAGACGTCATTGTTGATATAGAGGGTAAAACCTGGATGAAGCTGCCACAGGAGCGTGAGGATTGGCATAAACAAAGACAGGTATAGAGCAGTGGTTGAAGTCGGTCTGTGGACGATGATGATTGTCAGTATTGATCATGTTTTTATAAGTAAACACAGTGATAATTATTATACTTACAGAAGATTATTACGTTCGTAGTATAGTAATCGAAATTTAAAATCTGGTCGTGACACAGCGTTTAGGTTTGACGCGCGGACTAAAGTTAAAACGTCCCAATTATGACGTTTTTGAGTCATCACGACGGGCGCGCTAAAAACATATTCTGCCCTCTTTTTAAATTATAATATCATTGATCAAAAAGCAATAATTACGTGTCTAAAACCAATAGCTGCTTATCTCATTTCCTATATCATTTTTACTTTCACTCGGCACACATTTCGGTGATATTCACACAATTACACTCTTGTTCGCTTACAAACGTTGCGTCTACGCAACGATCGCGTTATAATGATATTGTTAAACAACTCGCGTGCTCCCGCACTTAGAAGCTTATGTGTAAACTATTCCAATATGACTTTTAACACGAATAGTCCTTTTAATGTGAAAACGGGAGTTTTTTTTTTTTTTTTTTTTTATGGATGGGAAATCATCAAATAACTTCTCCCGCTCTGGGTGGAGCGGAAGGGCGTGTCAGACTTTTACTGACTAAAACCCACCCGTGTTCCTTCAGTTGCCTATGCCAGGGCCACGGTATCTTTTTCAAACAACCCGCGACCCCAGCGGCAAACGGGAGTAACACGAGTAGTACCTAATATATATAGTTATAGGGGTAACGTTACCAGGAAAAACAATAAAAGTGGGAATTTGTTTGAAAATTCTAAATACATCGTCTGGTCTCTAACACCTAAAAAGAAGGTCAAAGATCACGGAGTCACGATTAACAAATTCCTTTTTCATTTTAATTATTGTTGTCATTTTATATCAATGACAGCTAGTGCCAACTGTCCCTTTTCAAACCTCGATCTTGACATTGATGATTCAAGATCATTATTTTAACGAAGTAAATGCTACAGAAAATCGCGCCACTGACCATCTAATGTTACTTACAGGAAGATTGTCGTAAAACTATATTATGCCGTCTGTGGTCCGTGGGACTATGGAACAGGAACCATTACTCACTGCGGAGTTAGCACCAATTTGTCAACATGTAATTATAATTCTGGTAGGTAATAACAGTCTCAATAATGATTACAATTACAGAATGGCCGCACAGCACGAACGGTCGGATGTCATGTTTACACTTTATAGACGTTACTTGGATTAATTAAACAATGGAATGTTCTTCCTAGAAGGGCGAAGGCGCCTTACTTTGAAATGTACGCTTTTCTAGTCACGTTGTCAATGGATCTTAAATATTATTTAGGGCAACGTGTAGTCCGTTACATTAGAATATCGGGCATTAGAAATTACTATCACGTGTTACACGTCGCTAAAGGTTTTTATATTAGATTTATAAATTGAATGTCGATAGTTCACACACAGTCATATGTTATTATAATCAACAAAATTATGAATGAAACGAGTCTATCAAAATACGATCATGTCAAAATCAATTTGCCTAGCCTATCCCCAACTATGTTGGGGTCGGCTTTCAGTCTAACTGGATGGAGCTGAATACCAGTATTTTACATGGAGTTACTGTCTATCTGATCTCCACCACCCAGTAATTGGGTAATACGATACCTCTTGGTAAGACTGGTTGCCAGACTTTCGGGCTTCTGACGACCCGTAACGACTGTCAAAGTCCCACGAATGACAGCCGGGACCAACGGCTTAACGTACTTTCCGAGGCACGGAGGAGTCTCGGTATGTAAAGATGGTCGCCCATCCACGGACCAACCCCGGCAAGCGTAGCTGAACCTGATGGATCGACCCGTGCGGCTGTTATTAGTTAGCCACGCGCTCCTATCTATAAGTATGATGGTTAAAAAAAATCCCTTGAACCGCAAATATTCACCCACAATCCCAATTCTAACAATATGTTTGAGACAAAAATAAAAATATACTTTAGAAAAAAAAGAAAAGCTAGTATTCAGAATAACTTATTTAAGTAGCTTTTTTAATAACTGACACTTCAACTAACAACTATGTCATTTCGGCTAGGCTGAATGACAGTTCTAATAGCCATGAAGCAACGGCTACTAATAAATTGCCGTTAGTTCAAAAACAATACACTTCTACAGTTCTTACATAAATATTTTTACAGCTGGTATTGATACATTATTTACGAAGATACGTTCTGTTTTTACACTTACAAGTAGCTGTAAGTATTGGCTTTACTTTTATTTACATATTATATTGTTATTGGCCAATATTTTTAACGTAGGTAGATAAACTTGGCCGCTCTCCTTATCCTCTGCGGCCGAAAAGTGGTAGGCGGCCGGGCCACTGACCTGGCCGGTCGCAGAGGAGCAAGGGTACCTGGTTTGGTTTCTGGGATGGTCACGGCGTGCAATGTGTTCTGGTGCGCCGGTGATCGTGAGAGGAGGTGACGGGGTACTCCCTAGAGGAGGGTCTGGTGACGGAGAGCCGCGGCGGGTTCACGGATGAGTGATAACGCGTGCCCGTATTCCCACCACAAGCGGCAGAGGAGGACACCGTGGAGTTTTAGGTTGGAGTCCCACATAACTGCACTACCTCCCCGTGGTAGTGCAGTATGCATGAGCATTTCTCCACGCAAAAAAAGGTCCAAAATGAGTTAAAAAAAAGGTAGATGAACTTCTATGTTGCTAAGACCAAAGAAACGATGGATGGACTGTGTGAAAGATGATATGGCTAGAGAGGAAGTGACTACCGAGATGACGACTAATAGAGAAGTATGGAAGAAAAAGACATGTTGTGCCGACCCCAAATAAATTAGGACAAGGGCAGGGGAATAATGAGGTAGATGAACTTCAAAATAATATTTTCTTTTTGAGTTTAATCACTCTGTTTGATTTCTATGAAGGCGTTAAGAGTCCATAGACGCTTCAGACGGCAGAAACACTATGTAGTTTTAGTTTCTTAATGAAGCCATGAACAGTCACACAATAACGACTATCTATTTAGATAGCCGTTATTGTATAATACAGAGCGTTCTTTTTTTTTCACACTTTAATGTCAAATATTGGTGATAATTACAGATTTTGATGGCGGCCTTTATGACGGAATCGCTTTCCTCGGAAACCAAAGCTCATCATCATCTGCCTAGCCTATACCTAATACCAGTATTTTACATGGAGCGACTGCCTATCTGACCTCCACAACCCATTTACTGGTTGTCAGAATTTCGGGCTTCTGACGACACGTAACGACAGTCAAAGATCCACGAATGACAGTCGGTACTAACGGCTTAACGTGCTTTACGATTCCGAGGCACTGGAGTGTTGGTATGTCACGATGGTTACCCATCCACGGATCAACCGCGGCGAGCGTAGCTTATCCTGATCGATCGACCCATGCGGCAGCTATTACTTAGCCAAAAGCCCCAGGAAACCAAAGCTAGACCGTAGATTCTATGGACTAACCTACTTTTCCCATTCTAGCTTTAGTGAAGCCATTAAGTTATAGGTACTTACTTTTCTCGCAAACGCTCTTATGTACATGGGGCAGGTAGCTAAGTTCGAATAGCACACAGCAATTTTTCCGCATCGATGCTAAACATACTAAAGATAGGACAATATTTCAAACTCATTGATATTAATGATGACCAATGTATTTCCAATAGGAATGATTACCGATGAATCTGTTCCTCCCAACAGATCTATCTTGTTACAATGAACGTTGTAAATCTAACCGTTTTCTCTTGAAATGCGACTTTAATGGTCTTTAAAGATCGAATTAAACAAGTTAATGGTCCCGTTTGGGACCAAGGTTGTACCATTTGGCCACAAAACGAGACTCTGACCTACATTTTGACTTAAATCAATCACAAATTCGTTAATTTGATCTAGTTGCTTCTTTGATTTATAATTCGATGTGCAAATTATTATTAATTGAAGTGTTTTCACTAGTTTTATTTTTAGAACATAATATTACGTTTACATAAGAAAAAGACTATAGATTTACATAAGAAATATTGTCGATGCTCTTTTGCCAATTTAATGAGAGTTCGTTGATGCCTCTGTTGTAGATATCCTGGGAACGGAAATCGATAAATTCTTTAAAAGCGTTTTTTATCGCCTCGTTGGATTTGAAATATTTCTCATTGTTGAGATCAAAATTTTCAGAACGGAAGCGATCAAACCAAAAACGCACCGTGCGTGAATTTGCAGTACCTTGTCCATATACGTATATAATATTGCGTGCTGTCTGTGTTGCGTTGGTGCCACGACGGAATTCGTATTCGAAGATAGCGCACAATTTCGATTTTTCCATGGTTACAGAAACATCGATATCAAAGAAAAATCGAATGGCGGGAAAACAAATGAACAACTGTTTATTTTTTAATGACATGCTATATTATAAAATTAATTTGAATTTGGAATTCTAAATAGAATGAAAGATATTCTATTTAGAATTCCAAATTCAAATTAATCTTCACACTAGCCAGTATTAAAAATCGGCAATTTCATAGCTAAAGACCTATTATATTTCATTGTATTAGTTTTCATTTTCAGTAGGTTAATTAGTTTTAATAATTAGCAATAGCATTCGGTTCTTAGAAAACGATAATAAGAGAGCTATGATTTTAAGGTGCAATTAAATATTATAGCGTTCTCGTTCCCCAGTCATTAAAATAACCAAACTACTAAATTAAAACATTGCGCAAGAAAAGCTTTGTTTCCTATCAGGAAGAAAGTATCCAGTCTTTGTTCCACGTCCTATTTTCTCTTGTATAATTAACATTACTGTTACTCTCGGGACCAGGATCTTACTCGTCACAATTATTTATACCTACATGAATATGCTTACAAGCGCCTACATACATCAAGATATTCCATTAATTTCCATCTCCAGTCTCCAAGTTAACGGTTACACATTACGCAAGAATACAAACAGCTGATAAACGGTTTCCCATCTTCAGTTCTGTTATCTTAGGACGTTTAACCGTGTTGCTGAGGAAACTGTATTACGATTTGAATATCTAACGACGTATTATGGACACAATTCTTGCAGTAGGTACCAACATTACATTTCCAAACCATACTTCTTCGGACGTTCAACCTTTTTATCCAGTGAAATTCTTAGCAAAAAAAAAATACAACTCCATGATCCAGCTTCAAATTTCGAACGTTTAAAATTGAAGCGAATTCCATTTCGTGCACACTCAAACAGTAGGTCCTGAAACGACAAAGAGACAGTGTGCCTTTGTTCAGTGTCGCAACTCGGCTGACGGGCGCGACGATTCGGATCATCGGTCTCAAATATGGGACGCGTGTCATTCATGGCACATCCTGATTGAGATTTTTGGCCCGAGATATAATTAAAGCTGCGCTCCGTGTAATTTTTGGCCAACGATGCGAGTTATTCAAAGCATTGCGGTCCAGTAATTTGTGTTGCAAATTATAGGCGCAAGTCGGACGTGGAAAGAGAATCACAGAGCAGGCTGGTAGATGATTTGATGTGGTTATGTCGTAATCACTTTTATCAGTGTGCACTTGTTGTAGTCACAGAAAGCATCGGTGGGTTTGTAGTTTATGAATGTAGCTTTAAAAGCTTGGTTCGTTTATTCGTGACAACTCTTCCCAATTACCAGCGCGCTGTCTTAATAATTGTTGGAAAAACTTGTTGATATACCGATCCTTGGGATTTAATTCCACGATTACATTTTTTATTTTTATTTTGAGAGTTTTACGGTGCATATTTTGAGTCAACTGCTTTACTTCGTAATCTGACCGTATTTAATGCTCGTCCTATTTTTTCGTTTTCACTGAAAAATCCTTTGAAATCATTTTGTAATTTATGTCAGTCAGTAACTCGAGTGTTACTGCCAGGTACAACCTGACCTTCACAAACCTACAGAGTTGGGCAACAACTATCTTAAAGACAGGTCAGTTCTACCATATTTTTCGTCTTTGTGGCATTGTTCATTATAATTAGCAAGTCGTGTCGGGATCTTCAGTCCCACAATGAACATTCGGTCACATTCTGGCTTGAATGCCTACAAGTATTTAGCTCGGCTATTAGTACTGACTTGGTTCAGAGTATCACGATGTTTAGCTACTGTTCTGTGTTAATCTTGCAATAACAATCATCATCATCATCATCATCATCATTACTGCCTACAGAAGGTAATTCTTGAATGAGTTGTGTTAATTTATCGTAGGTTTACATCCTTTACACCCGCGCTTAAACGAACGTGAGATTGAGCTTTTCATTTTACAAAAAAAATTGGCGCCAAAACGTTACTTTCTGCCGATAGCAACCGGCACTGCTCAATCGTGAGAGTGTCGCTATATAATAATAATAATAATAATAATAATATTCCACAACTATCACACAACGCCGTCTAGCCTCAAGCTAAGCAGAGCTTGTGTTATGAGTACTAGACAACTGATAAACATACTTATATATTTCTAAATACATACATATATAGATAAATTACACCCAGACACAGAACAAATGATCATGCTCATCACACAAACATTTGTCCTGGGTGGGAATCGAACCCACGACCTCCGGCATAGCAGTCAGGGCCACTAACCACTAGACCAACAGGCCAGTCAAAGATATAGTAAGCAATAAAAACATGTTTTCGAAAAAAAAAAACCGTCGGGTGTAAAGGGCTATCAGTACCTCCTTCATGCATGACTAGAAATTACTGACTGCATTCATTCAATTCCAGATTTTGTTAATACATTTAAGAATATCTAGCGCCTGTTATACAAACTTATCGCCAATGTCAAACCTACGTTTTCATAGCTTAGTAATATAATGCCTTACCTAACATATACAAGGTCAAATTAAATTAGCTAGCGAAACTCCGCAGACGTGATGGGTATCGAAATCTAAACACGACAAAGTAAAAATTAAAAAATAATTAACGATTTTGTTTTTGGGGTCAAAGACCGATGGTATTGTTGTTACTTGAAGTTTAATTTGATAAAATATATTTTATTGATACCCATCACGTCTGTAAAGTTTACACAAAAGGAACTATAGGGCTATTCTCAAAAAATGTAAAAAAGTCACGGTGAAAACTTAGGTGAAATGAGCTTGAAGTCACCTGTAATTCCACCTGATGCTTAGCATTGACACTACTGACATTTCATTTGATTTATTTTACTAACAATTTTTACATTGTATCGAAATTTCACACTAAATTAATATTAAAAATTAAAAGAATTACAATATGAATCATTAGAATCAATAAAACAGTAACCAAATTAATTAATTAAAAAGTAAAACAACAACAAAAAAAAAATATATATAAAAGAAATAAATTACGATTCCACCATTTTAAATGTCAAAAGTCAGCTCAGTTCAAGGTCATTTCACCTAAGTTTTCACCGTGAGATATCTGATTTTTAAACTGATATTTTAAGTGACCACACTAACGGCGGTTGATGACCCCAAAAAAAAAACATCATCAATTACTTTTTATTTTTTGCTTTATCATTAAATTGAACCTTTATAGAATAATATATAATAGCGTTTTAAAATAAACCAGCATTATTTTGAAAAAGTTTTCATTCGTAAGACGAACGATCTGTTTCTCACTTTTGCAGCCCGTAAGAATTTGATTTTTTATTTCTAGCTAATCATACCTAGATACCTACATAAATTACGCACAAATTGAGGGTACCTCCTCAAAAAGCGGTCTGATTTTCAACGACAGGTCGAATCATACTTGTAACGGAAACATATTGGATACGAAAGTGAATTGCCACTCAAATGGCACTCGAGTAAGTATCGGCTTCTTATTGAGTATCAGCAAGCGTGGCAATGAAATTGGCATAGACACGATTCCGTTAATTTCACGACCCCATTTCATTTGCGGTCTTTTTTTTGTGCTCATTTACTTGAACAAATAAACATTTACAGAAAATATAACGGTAGGTACCGTAAAAAAAAAAAAAATTGCTGTTCCCTACATTTATGTTCGCTGAACTCGTTAAAATGTAGGGAACACCAGATTTTTTTTCACGACTGCAGGTTTGGTCCCATAGTAAAAGCTGTTAATAATGAGATTCTGTGTATGAGTAGTGTGGTTTAAAAAGTGTGGGAAAATGTAGTATTTCACTTTTAAAACCAGGTCATGTTTTAGTTTTTTGAATGAGCTAGGGGTTTTATACTAAATCTACGCTCAGGTCATACGACTTTCACTTTACTTACATTTTACATACTCCCATATTTCTGAAACACTATTTCCAATGGAAACCACACCCTTTCATTGATATTTCATGCCTTTTACATTCATTTTCTCATTTTGTAAGAACCTTTGAATATTTTAACATTCTCTACTGTCATTTGTCAGATTTTATTCTTTTATGAGGCTAAGTCTCCATTGTATGCAAGCTATGTGTTCTCATTGTAGTCATTTTAGATGTCACTGGCCGCCTTTATTACTCCTGGCCGTTATCTAATCGGACATATGACGGGCCAGTTGGCGTGGTTGGTTAAGATACCACCTGCCATGCCGCTGGTCGTGGGTTCGATTCCCATCCAGGACAAACATTTGTGTGCATGAACATGTCTGTTTGTCCTGAGTCTGGGTGTAATTATCTATATAAGTATGTATTTACAAAAAAAAAAAAGTAGATTTGACAGGGCCTGTAAAAAGTCTACTGTCATTTGTCAGATTTTATTATTTTATGAGGCTAAGTCTCCATTGTATGCAAGCTATGTGTTTAAGGCCAAATTCTCATTGTAATCATTTTAGATGTCACTGGCCGCCTTTATTATTCCTGGCCGTCATCTAATCGGACATATGTTTAAAATGTTTAATATTTGTATTTCTAGAATATTTGACAGGGGTCAGTAAAAAGTCTACTGTCATTTGTCAGATTTTATTCTTTTACGAGGCTAAGTCTCCATTGTAGGCAAGCTATGTGTTTAAGGCCAAATTCTCATTGTAGTCATTTTAGATGTCACTGGCCGCCTTTATTACTCCTGGCCGTCATCTAATCGAACATATGTTTAAAATGTTTACTATTTGTATTTCTAGAATATTTGACAGGGGCCAATAAAAAGTTCCGTCACTCAATGTCAAGGGGTTAATCTTCTTATTGTTTATTCCTAGCAGTATATCTATGGAAGTCTACCAGTTCATCTCCAACAGTAAATAATGTGAAGCCTCAAGAAGTATTTTCTATCCGGTGGGTTCCAGAGTACAGCCAAAGTAACTTCAGAAACCCTCAAAAAGTATTCCTATTCGGTGGACTCCGACTAACAGTTCAAGTATGCGTAATACTTCAGATAAATCGGGAGGTCTCTAAGAACTGAACCTCTAGTGGCCCTGTTTCCCTCTCTACTGTCCTCCTCGGACACGCTGAACTCCAAGCGGTATGGTTTAAGTCACTGCCTCCTTCTCTATGGTCCTCCTCGGACAGAGGGACCTCTAAAGTTCCTCTAACGGAGAGACTTAGTCGCCGTCAATGGATGTTGGGGTCATAATTATTTGCTGAACCTGTTACTTCGCGCTTCACGCGCTGCAGACCTCGTTCCTGTCATCGAAAACTGAAGCTATTATTATCTTTGTGTTTCTTACTGATCCCCTGTATTTTCTACTCTATAATTTTGATCATGTGACTAACTAAGAGCTATTCGTTACGTTACAATATACTTACCTTATACATATACTTACTCAAAGAAAAAAATCACTTTAGAGAAGGTATTTAATTATGTCACACTAATATAAACAAAACCTCTATTAATCATAGAGATTATTTTTTGTTTGTGTGTATTCTAAAATACCATAAACATGATTAAAGTAACGAGTTTCTAAGTAAATTTTTCAGTCCAGAAAAATCGTGAAAATAAACAAAATGTTGTCGCTCACTTGTGTTAGTAGGTAGGTACCTATTCTTCCCATTAATTTCTACATTCATTTTTCTAAGCCTAGCTAAGGTCGTGATGACATACAGTTTTACCTAGTCATCGATCTTAAATCTAAACACAAACCCACTCAAAATCTGAAACAAAAGGCACGTGCTCACTTGACACTCAGTGTATAATCAGCGTAGCTCTAAATCACAATGTAAAGACAGATTACACGTGTAGACAAACGCAATGATTGATCGACTAGTCTGACAGTTTAGTCTCATATTGCACAATGTTCAAATGTTACGTGTATTTGGTAATTGACTAATTGCACAGTTTATTTGGTAAGCAAATTCGATGATTAATGATGTGTGAAACAATATGACGTGACGGCAAACGGTATAGTGTGATTTGCCATTCTTGTGTCATTAATGGGCTACCAGTGGTTATTAATAATGAAAAATGTATTAATTCATTAATATTAAATTTAATGGAATCCGACTGGATTACAACTGTTCATTTAAAAACTTTTTTACAAAAAAAAAAAAAAAAACCCACCGACTTCCAAAAACATCACTACAAGGTGAAAAATAACTTTAATTTCAGAAGTCGGTGTCTTTGGATTTGCATTTTAGTTTTTGCCACCGACTTCTGAAATTAATATTATTTTTCACTTTGTAATGATGTTTTTGGAAGTCGGTGTTTTTTTTTTAGTTTTTTTTTCGTTTTTAGTGGGTCAGTTTGTAATTTATCTAAGTTACAATAGCCGAATGTCAACTGCTCATCACTTATTGTAAAATATGGCTTTTCCCGATGTAGGAACGTTAATTGTTGATGAGTTCTCCTAGTAAGAACCAGGAGAACAGGAGCTGATGGTGAAGTCACCATGAGCTCTTATTAAAGTAGGTACTTAATCGAATCGCAACCCGTGAAATACTTATTGTTGAGTAGTTCTGATGGCCATCTGTGGTCTTCATCATCAGTTCCACTTCACCAAATGGTGCTTTTCGAAAGTAAAAGAACGAGTTACTATAAAAAATGTCCAAATTGCTATAAGTGTGCCTATAAAATTTGAGGGTTGCCCTCGATTTCCATGGGATCCTCATATCAGATTCTGAATTGGTGACAATTCCTGGATTTGTCACCAATTGACATTAGGCTATTGTAACTTAGATAAATTACAAAGTGACCCACTAAAAAGCGAAAAAAATGACCATATATATATGCGACGAATTGATAACCTTGTTTTTTTGAAAGTTGGTTAAAAATTAAATAATAATAACTAGCAAAAGGGACAAATATGTACCTACGTAACGGGTGCTGCAATACAATGACTCGTAGGGCACGGTAGCAAGCAAACGTCACGGGTATCTAATCCTTCAATAGATAAGTACTAAAGAGCGTTGTTCAATATAATTTTAAGTATCTCATCAAACACGCGTATAAAATCCAATAAAATAATTGGTATAAAAATACTTCACCACAATTTTAACATAAGTTGACCTTAACATTCAGAGCACCAAGCATTCAATTGTAGTAGCTATAAAACAATACTTAATACTAAACTAGGTGTGAGAATGAACATCAAAGAGTTGCGTAAGTCCTTATTTGGCTTTATGGTGACCCATCATGAAGCGCTTTACCCAGTTAAGCAATATGTCAGCAATACCTATCGTTAAGATTTTATAGGGAAATCTGGTAACACAAACAGCATAATAATATAAACGATTAGGTACCGAACCCATTTCAAAATCATTGCATTGTGCAAGCAAGTGATTTGTTTTATGCGTGTACAGACGCCAGCACAGCGAGCTACTACAATCTGTCAAATTTATTCAGTAGATTTTCAACTTTATCGCTAAAGCATTAGGTTCAAAGTTGATTGGGAAAATTTGACAGTTTCCGGTAGCTTGACCTGCTGGCGTCTGTACTTGTACATACTTAAATAAAGCTATTGATTAAACTATTTTAAATAATGATTTATTTTTTATTTGAGATAGGTTTGCTCTTGACTCTAGGTTGGAGGCGACAGAGACAAAGTCGACGATGGAGTCAGCTTACCCAGAAGAAGCTTGTTCACTCTCACTTTGGGTTGTATGCGTTCGGAAACACAGACGCAGGTAGAGAATTCCACTCTTTTGCTGTACGCATTATAAATGACATTTGGAAATGCTTAGTGCAAATTGGTGGAATAGCAACGGGGTAGGAATGGTAACGTGCAGTGCGTCTAGATGTCTGATGGTAGAAGGGGGCCGGTGGAATGAGGTCGTGGAGTTCTTGAGCACACTCACCGTAGCAATCTGTAGAAGACCGACATACAGGCAAATGCCAATGAGCCTCTTAGCTCTGCGTTCCACCGAGTCAACCTCGGCAAGTTGGTAGTTAGCTAAGCCATCCCAAAAGTGGCTGCAATACTCCATGCAGGATCTGACTTGCGCTTTGTAAAGGGTTAAAAGCTGTCCAGGCGTAAAGTATCGCTTCACCCTAATAAGGATTCCTAGTTTCTTGGCCACATTTTTGGCTTTGTACTCGATGGTGGTGCCGAAGTTGAGACCAGAGTCCATGCCTAAGAGCTCGAACCGATCAGTTACTGGAACAGATGCACCCTGAAAAGTAGGAGTTTGGACGAAACGACTCTTTTTAGCGGTAAAGAGACACGCCTGTGTTTTGGTGGCATTAAAAGAGACCATGTGTGTGTATGAGCTGTGATTTGGCTTCTATTCGCAGCCTCGTCTTCAACCTATATCAACCCTCTAAATAATCCTCTCTTGTGAACATCCTCGATTAAACCGTACAAGTTTAAATAAAGGAGGAATTAAGTAAACAAATTACTTACAAAGGCATTGATTGATATAATGATGTAGTATTAATTTGGCTGACATTTCAAAGACTTCCATGATACAGAATCCTATTAATAATTCCAAAATTCGAATGAATGGTACTCAATCACCGCGCCCGTAATTGATGTCAAACACCACCTTGGCTGTCCCATTTACATTCCTTTATGAAATCCTAAATTAATTAGGCACTTTAAAAAAGACAAAGACTGTGTTTTTATAAACAAATGACGTCACACATCTATCATTGACAAGTCACTTATGTTCTACATATTAAAGTTTCGCGTCCACTGGGTCGAAATCGGAGCGTCCGCACCCTTTGTATTGATTTCTATGGTACTGCGTGCACTGGATCGGCAAATCTGCGGCAGACAGGTATTTCTGCCGATGACGTCATCCGCAGTGAACACGCGCAGTGTTACCAGGTACACGGTTTAAGGGTCCCCTAAACGGTCAATTGCAATTTATTGTCAATTTTTACGTGATTGATGCACATTGACGCGCAAATTGATCGTCTACCTAGTGAAATTGAAGAGATTGACAATATTACTACAATAGAAATTGGTGACAATTGATCAATTGCCGTGCGTGTGTTTTGTTTTAAAGATTAGTACTTAGTTGTTTTGAAAGTAAGTACATTGTTGGCAAATGTACGCAGTAGGCTCCAACTTAAAATATAAATAAATAGTACTTCAATTCACGAAATCAAAAGCCATTATATATTTTATAACAACAATGTTTAAAACGTAACAGTGAATAACAAAACATGATAAAGGTGATGAAAACAAACAAAAACATTTTTAATTAAAATTACTTTCAAACGAATAATTACTAATAGAACACTTAAAAATATTTTATCGCTATTGTTCCGCGACTTATCGCAATGCAGAATGAAAAAGAAACCAACTGTAGGTAGGCATTAAGTAAACAAACACACAAATTACTTACATTTTACCCTAAAAAAGGGAGAAATCCCTAAAAGTGCACATACTGGTTGATATTTCCGATGCAAAATCCGAATGCAGTAGACCCATCCTATCGGCATTTTGTAAATCCGGAAGCTCCGTACGGTGCGTTCGCTCCGATTCCGACCCAGTGGACGCGTAACTTAAAAATCGGCAGAAAAATAAATGAAACAAGTTTAACTTTAAGTTAACATTCATATCGCGGGGGATATTATGTCATACATTTCTTTTATAGCAAAGTTAGTTGATGGATCAGATCTGACGTTTTTAGACAGCGGTGGGAGAATCCAATATGGGACAAAATGCCAACAAACCATAGATAGGCTGAAAATTTTACTTAAAAATCAGGCTTAGTGCCATGCACACAGACAGCAGCTGTTGCTGATCCATCTACTAGTGGACTATGATAAGGTTAAATGATTGATTGACAATGATTTGCTTGATTTTGTGACGAGTCAATTAAGAAACGGCATATGCAATCGTGTCTGAACAGGGAGCAATCGGCCACTTTAGTACAATCAACTGTAAACCAACGATCAGTACCTATACTTTCTAAAATAAAAAGCCCGGAAATTAATCACTATTATCCCTTACTTAACTTAGTAGCACGTCAGCTACTTGTTTGCAACTTAGCACGTTTTTGCGGGGCTTATAAATTGTTACATTTCAACAGCAGCTAATCCTAGAACCAGTTAGATGCGTCTGATTGCTTCGCGGTCAGTGTTGACATAAATACGTCAGCGAATTGATGTGTCACCTTGTACTACAGCTTTAACTAGTGTAATACACTGATTAATTTGTTTTACATGTTTCTAGCTAGTCGTTTAAGTCTGAAAGCAAAACAACGCTAGTTTGCTTTGGCACGCAAACTCGACAAGTTGAATGCCAATTTGTTTTGCGAAAACGACACGTACCAAAAGACGTGATCCTTTCTTGAATGTGTCCTAATTTGATGCTTGAACAATTGGGGCACTGTTTAGGTACATGTTTAAGTTAGATTATTGGGTCAACCTTTGACCTAAGTCAAAAACTACGCAAAAATAATTACATAAAACCAAACGTGTCGTTCAATTACTGCGCAAGCGTGCTCTTGCTTCAAAGGGTAAATCACAGAATTTTTAAACGGAGTGCAAAAACATAGAAAGCCTAAGCATTCCAGCACCCTGGCTAAAGGTAGCAGTAGAACAGCGTATGGTTTTAGTCAGTAAGAGTCTGACACCCCCCAGGCCCGCCCCAGGGTGGAGGACATTCATGAGGATTTCCACACGATAAAACAGCTAGGTACTATTATACATACCTAGGCTCTATGTTTTAAGTTAGTTAGGTTTTAGTTAGTTAGGACTAACTTATAGTTATTAGTAGGTAATTGTTTAATTCCTAACACCTTAAAACCTGTGAACAAAAATATCAACATAGCTTGTAATAGTTTTCCCAGCAAACAGCCCTTGGTCTCACTAATGCAAACTACAAACTTGGCCGTGTTTACATTGTTTTGACATGGCGTCGGCCTTGTCGGAAATGTTCTAAGTCCGCTCTCACTGATTCTGAATGAGAAAATCAGGCAACACTTAACATACCAAAAGCTTCGGCTTTTAAAAATATGTACCCATTGAGAAGATTTTGAAGTTTTTCAGTGTTGTTAGGATCTCAATTTGATCTCAGGGTGTGATTACTGTTTCATTATTACCTTATTTTCTGCATAGCCTTTTCCCAACGATGTTGGGGTCGGCTTTCAGTCTAACCGGATGCAGCTGAATACCAGTATTTTACATGGAGCGACTGCCTGTCTGACCTCCACAACTCAGTTATTGGGTAATACGATACCCCTTACTAAGACTGGTTGTCAGACAAAGATCCACGAATGACAGCCGGGACCAGTGGCTTAACGTGCTTTCCGAGGCACGGAGGAGTCTCGGTATGTAAAGATGGTCACCCATCTACGGACCAACCCCGGCAAGCGTAGCTTAACCTGATGGATAAAATATGGGATCGTTAAATCACACATGTCATTTTTTTTCTCCGAAGGTGTAAGCATAGGTAGGTGGTACACCCTACACCCTATTTCGTCAGCATTTGATAGTGGTATCACAAGCTGGCGCAATGGAGGAGTAGCAAGCCAAAATTTTGTACCCGAGCTCAACAGACTCTTACTGAAAATTTCCTAATAGGAAAACCCAATAACGCTTTTTGGGGTTGTAGGTCTTTCGTAAAAACTAGGCAAAAGAAGATTAGGACTAGTAGCTCGCTGTTCAATTATTTGATCTACGAGTATGATATTGATTGAATTTGGAAAACATTACTGATTAGTTTTAATTTGGGCCGGGGGCGAAGCATTCTGTAGGTACTTAGGTGCAAAGATTCAGAATTTGATTATTGAATCGATCCAGTTACAATGTAATTGGGTATTTACCAATTACGGGCGAATTTTCCATACCAGATAAACTACCAAAGAATGCCTCGGTATCTAAAAGCATAAGGAAGGGACAAAGAAAATGGATGCAGATCACGGGTGACTCAGAAAAACTAACTTTGTAGATGTATAAAAAATAACAAATATATTTACATATACACGATAAATTACAAAATCAGAAACTGAAAATCAGAAATGTGATCTCTAACATTCACGAATACGTGCATCAGAAATTGAGTAGGAATGTTGCTGATTTCTTGTCGTTTATTTCTTGTTTTCATTCAATTCAGATATGGTTGATGGATTACTGTTGTACACCCGACTCTTCAGATAACAACCAGAGGAAAAAATCCGGAGGTGTGAGATCTGGGCTCCTCGGGGGCCATCTGATGCCACCTCTCATCGAATTCAGCTTTTCAGGGAAGTACTCACGTACTGTCTACATTGACTGGTTTGACGACGAAGGACGACATTTGAATAATGTTATTTTGAAAAAGTATTCTTCCCGAAAGTCTAACAACCAGTCTTACCAAGGGGTATCTTATTACCCAGTAACTGGGTTGTGGAGGTCAGATAGGCAGTCGCTCCATGTAAAATACTGGTATTCAACTGCATCCGGTTAGACTGGAAGCCGACCCCAGCATAGTTGGGAAAAGGCTAGGCAGATTGATTTTTCCATGTCTTGAGTTTATAATTTTGTAATTTAACGTGTATAATATATAAAAATATTTGTTAATTTTTTTATGCATCTACAAAGTTAGTTTTTTTTTAGTTAGAAACACCATGTATAATGCAGGGTGTGCAGAAAACTGAACATTCAGACAATGTCTTGGGCAAGATAAATCTATTTTGCCACAGATACCTACTGGCAAAACATTAGCGTTGATACTGCTTTCACCACCCGGTCCAGATAATTCATTCGTACTATTATAATAATCGTGGTACAACAAACAATAATTCCTTCCATAAATTTAACATTCCACCATTTCCATACACATATAAGGAAGTGAACGTAACTTGGTTAAAACTGATCACGATTTATATCTTCCTGCAACGAATATTTTATATCGTGGATAACGTAAACATTTGGGCCAATGTTTGTCATATGCTGCGCGAGCGCCGGCCATTTGATCTTAATAACTGTGCAAACATACAAAGTGGCCGTAACGAGACACATCTCAATTATACAATGTTGTCAGTGCCGTGTTTATTTTCATATTAAAATATGTAGAACAATAACGGTTTAGAAGCCGCAGAAAAAAAAAACGGCAAAGAAATTGTAATGGGTTCTGCAAAAAATACAAATATAAGTAAAGTTTATTTTTTCACCCATGAGATACGACTGTTTAATGTACCTAACAGTCAAAAATCCACTTAGAAAGTAGAACAAGGGATGTATTGTGGACTCATGAATTAAACTAAAACGCTCCTAAAATTGTAACAATAAGAAAATCCTGTAAAAATCTTGATAACAAGTTTAACTGTATCAGCTTTTGTTTTGTTGTTATCAGCTAGTTTATCTCCCGTATCTGGATGTCTTAGTTTCTTAACGCTCGCCCTGTTTACGGTGACACCGTCTCTTGAATTGGGCAATATTTAAATTTTTGGGCACAACACAAGTCCACTTTCGTAACAGTGAGAATGGATATGTAATTATGATAATTCTGTACTTATAAAACTGAAATGACAACCTATTTCATATTTGAACTTCGTCAAGCTGCCGTCATCTGTCCCGTTCGTGGGAAAAAAATGAAAATAATAGGTATACACTTTGGACGTCCATATTGTTTAGTTAGGCAAAGCCAGTCTGTCGGTCAATCACGTAACTCCTTATTTGTATAGATTAGCTGCAGCAATAAAATCTGTGCTCATAAAATTATCATTATCAACATCAATAATTCTGTCCAATTCTGTTAGTAAACGGAACTTCACAAGACGCGTACCTACTCGCACATTGACCCAAAAACTGTCTAATGTTTACATTGTGACGTTACGATGTAGACAAACATAACAATTTAATAGATTCAAGTATTATCAGATCGAGGGTTCACGGGCTATTTGTATTAAGCGACATCCTGGCCGATATTGAGTTATAATCATATCTATCTGCATTAAAAAGTGAAAAACGTAAAAAACGGAGATAGACACTATTGATTCTTAACCGTCGATACGCCAATTTTTCGTAAAAAATATTGATACTTTTTTACAATGTTCTTTTTCCGAATAATGAAACTTGGAAATGCTCTCCTGTAAAGTTCCAAACATGTCGCTTAATACAAATAGCCCGTGAACCCTCGAGATATTGAAGATGATGTCAGTGTCACTGTTCGTAATCTATTCATTTTAGTTTTAACATGAGTTCACGTAGGTTAAATGAGTCTAAAAATAACCTTTTGGTTTTTTGCAATGAATATGCGAAACACCTCTGTCTGTTTCATTGCTCTGTGTGTATCAGATTCCTGACTAAATGGAAGCAAGTCATTAATTTTGCCAAATCACTTTTTCGTCTCCTTGGCCGGCGCCGATGGCTGCCTGAAGCTAGACTCGTTGTAAGACAATTACGTGGCCGCCTATTTCATTAAACTATTCAAATTTTATGGGTGACGCTCTAGCTAGCCTGATGGTATCGCCTAATTGCAACTAGGAAAAAAACTGGCCATATGCGTGTCGGACCATGCACAATGAAGGGTTCCGTAGTTGGAATGAATCATCCTAAGAACGAACTTAACATTGTAGTTGAAAAACATGTTCCCCCATACATTCCAACTGCAAATGTAAGTTTTTACACACAATATTGAGAGATGTACCGTATTATTTTAAGACCATAGACTTCTTATAGGTTTTCGAAATATTTTCTGTATTATAAAACTTTAGGCTCAATAGTTTCGGAGATAACGTGGGGAATGGTCAATTTACGTCTATTTTATTAAATAAGTAACTTAAAAACATTTTATTTTAAGATTATATAAAAAAAATCTATTTGGGACGATCACAGTAAGCCCTTTCATTTGATATATCACACGGTGCTGTTTGCAAAACCAAAAGTTTGAAAATGACCAAAAAAAATGAAAAAATTCATTTATTTACGTTACACGGCCGTGTTTGGGTCACATAAATTCATACGTGTACCAAAGGGTATAACAGCATCTCTATCTTGTTTTTACTTTGTGGAACGCAAATAAATGAATATGAATATGAATAATATAATAAGTATTATGATTCGGCCCCCAATGACAACTCCTATCCAAATGTATGTTATATTATCGACTCGATGTACAGACGCCAGCACATCAAGCTACTACAATCTGTCAAATTTATTTAATAGATTTTCAACTTTATCGCTCAAGGTTGATTGGGAAAATTTGACAATTTCGGGTAGCTTGACCTGCTGGCGTCTGTACAAATGCAATGTATATGTATTTTTCTGCTGCATTCACCATTAATCTACAGATATGGATGTACGTATGATTATCCTTTAAAGAGCCATATCTCTAAAACTAATTGAGCTAGAGAGATAAATCCAAAATGAGGTACAACCTCGGGTAACAGTAACGTTAAAGAGTATATTCTGATTTTTTTTTTAGATAATTTAAATAATTGCACGTATCAATAACTAATAAATAAATATTTTATCTTTCATTTTTTTAGTGTTCTCGGTGACTTACAATCACCGAACTTTCATCTTAATCGGTCCATTACATTCGGAGCACATTGGCTGTGACAGACGGACAGGCAGACAGACAGACACACGAGTGATCCTAGGGTTCCGTTTTTCCTTTTGAGGTACGGAACCCTAAAAACGATTCAAGTGCAAGGCTATTTAAATATCTAACGTCAAAATATTTGCAGCAACAGCCGTCCTAATGTATGAGCACAATTTGTAATACAAGCTTAGAAATAGTCGCAATAAACTATAGCTTTCTAGAGAACTATAAACGTTATTGAACATAGCGAATTTATGGATATATTGAACCGATATTTACTGACAAAGTTAACTGGTAATATTTTTATTCCATGTAGGTACGGTAAACGCTTTTTTATATCTATAGTTGCAAAAATGATGAACACATTCAATAAAATGTTCAAGAGGCAATAAATCTTGTTTAAAGCGACAAGAGTTCGTGAAAACAAAGCAATGATGACAAATTGTTACAATAAAACTTTCTTGCATTAATATTCATTTCCGTAAAATGCAAAATAAGTTATTGTCAGCATTTTGCCGCAAGCAAGATTTAAATCACTAACAGAAAGTTCAAATGTGATCAGCTGAACGCTATTAAATTCAACTCAACTTCGAAACACATGATTTTAATACTAATGCGCCTACGCAAAACAAACAACCATAGCAAATCGCTTTAAGTCAAACTAACGAGAAGGTAAACACCATTTAACTAACCAAGAACTAGCCTATGACCCGATTTCACTCGACCAAACAAACATATCAATCCTAATAAACTTTTATCGTTTTATGATACGATATATACCGGCTATCAGATTTATTTGATTGTGCAGTACACTTCGCGAGTACAATATAGAGGTTGGTTTTAATCAGACAAACTTCCATTCACGAAATGTACCACAGGTTAGCATTACTGGGTCAAACGGTCAGCATGCACAATTCGCAACACGTGGAAGCAATATAACGTGTAACAAACGCTAGAATATGCCGATGACAGCATGCATCTATGACATAAACCTTACTGTTCTCTATGGTCTCTGGCGCCATAGAAAAACACGCCGTGAATGCCCAAAGCCGCATAAACCCATTGATTATGATTAAAATTCTATGCATATATCTATGACTGCAATAATTGCATTCGCCTCAACCTGTTTTGCATAGTCCGACGGCTGTGCACCTCCTATGGAGTTTACCTATGATAAACTAACTAAGGTACTGCAAACTTATTGTACTCGTGTTATTCTGAGAAGGCTATCAATTTATCGTTTCCCTTCCTATTTTGAGTTCCGCAAGTAAGGTGAAAATTGGGCTCTAGATTATAGTGATATTATCTTGTCTATTCTTTATAATGTACACACGGCTAATATATTAAGCTATATAGGGTGACTCGTAATTAGTGACCGATACATAAACACATGATTGTACTCATGATAACAAACAACTTTTACTATGGGACCAAACCGGAAATCGCGAAAAAATAATCAGCTGCTCATTACATTTTGACGAGTTATGCGAATTTGAATGTATGGGACAGCTGATTCTTTTTCACGAATTCAGGTTCGATCCCATAGCACAGATTAATACAGATGGGACACTCCGCAAAATCATTTAAATAAAAAGTGACTCTTGCTACGACACAATAATGTGCAATTCAAGTCGCACAACGCTTATTATCTACAGTTATATTCACCTACAAGTTGCCTCTGTTTCTAACGCGTACCTCTTATACCTTCTGACCGCGGCAGGCCTACTGAATTGGCCCAGTGAGATAGGTCCGCCGCGTACTTGTAGCTTCATACCTAAACTGCGGAGTGTCCCATCTGTATTAATCTGCGCCCATAGTAAAAAGTTGTTTGTTATCATGAGTACAATCATGTGTTTAAGTATTTACTAATTACCAGTCACCCTTTATATTACCAGTATAAGCTGATCTCGCATTGTATAAAATTTCAGTACAATAAGAGGTTAGCTTACACTGGAAATGTATACCTTGATAATTATGTAACCGTGTGTACCTACCATAGAAATATTAAAAAAAAACTTCTTTCTTATATCTATGGTACCTACTAAGACGAAGAATATAATATTACTTGACTTTGATACGAATTGAAAACGAGTCTATGCGGTTTCCTAGGTGGCGTTAAATGAATAAAATAGTCATAAAAAGATATCAGCAATAAATAAAATATAAAACCTTCTGCTTTTTAATCTACATAATCGCACTCGACCAGTTTATTACCGAGTAGGTATTTTTATTATTTTAAATTGAATATGAAGCAAACTACCTACTTGTAATCACGCGTAATATAATTGTGCCAAGTTCTGCAGCTTTAAGGCTCCCGCAGACAGGCACGACGCGACGACGCGACGCGATTCTGGTACAACGATTTTTTAAAATATTTGAGTTGGGTTTGCTCTTGGCTCTAGTCTAAGTCTAAGACAGAGACAAAGTCAACAATGGAGTAAGCTTACATTTAGCTTAAATTTCATTAAGTTTTCATAGAAATTGTTCTATTAGAGTCAATTTGCACTGTCGCTTCGCGCCTGGCTGCGAGAGCCTTTAGACAACACTAAAATACCTCGGTGTATTGCTTTAGAATTAAACATCCCCATTTAGAAAATACTATTAATCTATATTCTGTATTTATGTAAATTTAATCACTGTATGGGCTAATACGTGGGTTAATACACGAACTGTAGGTAGGTACAGGCTGACTTTGAAAACATGCGACGAAATTTAAGGGGGTGTTCTACCCATCAATTTGAATAATTTTTACTATGGATACAACTTGGAATTCGCAAATGAATGTCGACCTTCTTATACAACATGGTCCTATCTTAACTTAGTTGTGTTTGACATGCGACATTTCAATAACGAAAAACGGCATTCGTGTAACACCACCAAGTTAAGATGATAAGCTAGTGGCTCAACAATCCCGGTTCGTGACTGTACTTTTTTACATAGAAAAGTCGCTTTTTTTGTCCTAGTTGGTCCCATAGTAAAAGTTGTTCATATTGGTGGGTAGAACACCCCCTTAAATTTTGTCACATGTTTTCAAAGTCAGCCTGTATAGTTCGTGTATATGTACCCAGTGATTAAATTTTAAATTTTGTCGCAAGTTTTCAGTCATCCTGTATAGTTATAAACCTGCAAGGTAATAGGCAGGTAATGATTGTGGAATCTTGTGAGCGTGCAAGCGAACATTATGTGCGCACATAGGGTCTATTATAAAGTATTCGCTTTTATAAACTAGTACAAGTGCTTAGGTACCACATCCCGTCCCATTCTGAACCAGACCTTGTTAATTGCGGGCTCACTCCGGAAAACACCGTTATTTAGTTTGCGTACAAGCATTCTGTTGAACCGTCACACGTTTTAGGAAATATAATCTAAGGCCGTATTAATAAGCTATTCTCCACATGGTGTTTGAAAGCAGTACATTAGTAAGTACCTACTGGCCGAAATATCTTGGCAAGTCCGAACTTCGCGCAAAAGGCTGCGCAGTAACAATTTTTAGGAACAAAATGGTGACAAGAGGCGAGTGTGAGTGAGAGAACATGCGCGAAAGTTCGTAGTGCCTATGTTCACACTTGCCCAGATATTTCGGCAGTAGTGTAAATTGCGTTACAACATGTTCTCACCCAGCTTTCCTTTTGACAATATACCTACTACCAAGAAACGATACGATTTTTTCAAGTTCCAGAGAAACCGAATATCACAAAATAGGTATGTAGGTACGAACTGTACGATGCTATAGATTCTGCTTAAGAGGGATGTCGCATGTTGTCACCTCCCTCGCTCACACGGGACCACATTTTTAAGCCTATTTTAATAACCTGTGACATTATTCACACACGGTCATCTGATCCCAAACTAAGCAGAGCTTCTACTATGGAAACCAGATAACTGATATACTACATACACTACTTTTTTTTTTGTAAATACATACTTATATTGATAATTACACCCAGACTCAGGACAAACAGACATGATCACGCACACAAATGTTTGTCCTGGATGGGAATTGAACCCACGACCTGTGACATGATAGGTGGTATCTTAACTAACCACGCCAACTGGCCTGTCAAAAATTGTTAAATGAAAAGATGCTTTTTTGAAAATGTATCAATTGGCGAACTAGTAAATAATATTAATTTAATAGTTAATTATTAAAAACACATTTCTATTGTGTTATCTAATAAACTCAGCTCAAAAGGTATTATGATCTGTTTTTGAGATGAGTTAAATAAATGAAAAGATAAAAATATATTTTATTAATTACCTATTAAATTAATATTATTTACTGGTTCGCTAATTAATTACATTTTTCAAAAAGCATTACTTCATTTAACTTTCTTAATAATTTGGTCACGTGTGAGCGAGAGAGGTGTCAAAATGCGACAGCCCTCTTAATTAACAAAATTAAATAAATTGTAAACATTTTACAAACAATAATAAAATATAAAAACCAGCCAAATGCGAGTCGGACTCGCACACGAAGGGTTCCGTACTATAAAACGGCAAAAAAACATGTCTGTTGTATGGGAGCCCCCTTAAATATTTATTTTATTATATTTTTCAGTATTTGTTGTTATAGCGGCAACAGAAATACATCATCTGTGAAAATTTCAACTGTCTAACTGTCACGGTTCATGATATACAGCCTGGTGATAGACGGACAGACAGACGACAGCGGAGTCTTAGTAATAGGGTCCCATTTTACCCTTTGGGTACGGAACCCTAAAAATCATTCTGCCTAGTTTTTCCCAAACTATGTAGGGGTCGGTTTCCAGTCTAACCGGATGCAGCTGAATACCAGTATTTTATATGGAGCGACTGCCTATCTGACTTCCACAACCCAGAAACTGGGTAACACGATACCCCTTGGTAAGACTTGTTGTCAGACTTTCGGACTTCTGAAGACACGTAACGACTGTCAAAGATCTACGAATGACATCCGGGACCAAATGCTTAACGTGCTTTCCGAGGCACGGAGAGGTTTCTACACATATAATCTAACGGGTGGTCACCCATCCACAAACCTACATCGGCAAGCGTAGCTTAACCTTCGATCAACCCGGGCGGCTGTAATTATTTAGCCACGAGCCCCTCAATAATAAAATATACGAGGTTTTAAAATGAGGGCCGTTAATTAGATACGAGACTTAGGAACGGTACGTACTAATTAGCAAAATGAAAGCAAGTGTAATTATAGTTATGTATCTTGTCTAATTTCAAAGGGTTAAACATAAACCTATGTGCATGTACGTACATAATATGCGTACAAATGTTCAGTGATTAGTTCGTAATAATTACACCGCTAAAATTACAGGCCATTTTCATAAGAGGCTGGGATTATGTGAGGAGAAAGAGCAGTAGTATCCACTTGAACACAGATGCCATCAAATTCCAAACACATGACTAACTTGCAAGTATGAGAAACAAGATAAAGAAAATGAATGAATTGAAATTTCCAAATACATGTCATGATTTGAATGAAAGAAAAGCCGGTCAAGTGCATGTCGGACCACGCACAATGAAGGGTTCCGTAGTTGGTATGAATTTATCCCAAGAACAAACTTAACAATGTAGTTGAAAAACATGTTCTCCCATACATTCCAACTACAAATGTCCATAGTTAAACGAAAAGGATAAAACCCGCATTACACCTAATGTGGGTTGGATCCTTTTCATTTAACTATGGGCAAATGTAAGTTTGTACACACAATATTAAGAGATTTACCATGTTGTTTTAAGTTTTAGAATTTCCTGTAATCTAATAGCTATAGAATTATTTTTTGTATTTTTTTCAAAATTTTAAAGTCAGTAGTTTCGGAGATAAATGGGGGAATTGTCAATTTTCATCTATTTTCTTAAATAACTTTAAAACAGTTTATTTTAAAATTATAAAAAATATATCATATATTTGAGACCATCACAGTAAGCGCTTTCATTTGATATATCGCACGGTACAGTATGCAAATACTTTTTTTTTAATTTTCTTATTTGCCCTCAAAATTGACCCCATAATCAAAATTCACTAATTTATATTAGACGTCCGTGTTTGGGTCACAAAAATACATAAGTGTACCGAATTTCAACTTAATCGGTCCATTAGATTCGGAGCAAATTGGCTGTGACAGACGGACAGACAGACACATGAGTGATCTTATAAGGGTTCCGTTTTTTCCTTTTGAGGTACGGAACCCTAAAAAGACTTACAGAAACACGTGCATTTAAAAAAGATAAGTCAACTCGAATAAAATGAAAACAGATCTATAGTGACGAGCACAGAACAGAAATAGTCCGCTGCTGTCATTTGGGTGTTTCAGTTCTGCTCGGGTTATACGAGAAATGGAAATAGGGAGGACACTTGGCTAAACGTGACGATGGAAGATGGAGCAGAACCTGAAGCTGAACTGAATGGTTAGACTATAGAAAGAGGAGTGTTGGCAGATCAACAGCCGATTGGATGACCAACAAAGGGCCAACGGTAAAGCCAACCTGATTGTGACTCGCAGACCAGAGAAATATGGCTTAAAAGAAAGGAGGCCTTTAATCAGCAATGGTTGGAAAAAGGCTCCAATGATGATCATAATGACCCAAATTTTCCCAAAAACGCCGCGTTTAAACACACACGCAGTTAGTGCGAATAAATTGTTCAAGTTCTAGGAATGGGTAAGTCCGCGCTATCCCTTTTTATTGATCAGAAATTAGTATTGTTTGACTTACTGGGTCAAACGATTAATCCACTCCAAATAAATTGGAATCGTATAATACTACCGCCAAGTAATTTAGATAAATGGAATTGGTGTTATAGTATCGCGATCACTTAATTAAATGCAACTGTATTATTAATTCGCTTTATAATAGCAAGTTGTTATTTGGTTATGGTGGAGAAATGGTTGGCTTAGCGAGATACTCATAGACGTACCTACTTATGAGTACCTACCTATGTAAAAAAAAAACGGTCAAGAGCGAGTCGGACTCGCGTACCGAGGGTTCCGTACCATCATACATATTATATAAAAAAGTGTGTTATAACTTCTATCACATAGAATAATTTCAGATTTTTCTCTATGCAAACTTTTTTTACATACTACGTATTTCATCAAAAGTCGAAAATTATGCGACCTAAAAAAATGAAAAAAACATGTTTGAGAATGTGCAAACAGCGCTCTTTCACATGTTACCTCACAATGTCCTAGTAGCCCCACTTCGAATTTTTAAGAACCCCTTTAAGTCCCTGTTGGAAAAAAGAATAGTTTTATTTCTTTCTTATTTGCAAAATAATTGGTCAAACTTCATCTAAAACTATTCCAAAATTCAAGTTGATAGCATTAATAATTCTTGAGATATCCAGCTGTGACAGACGGACAGACTGAGTCGCACCATAAGGGTTCCTTTTTACCATTTTGGTATGGAACCCTGAAAATCGGGAAGTATATAGCTCACTACTGCAGGCAACACTTAACTTTTAAAACTACAAACTATTCTGCAAATGGTTGTATTGGCTGGCATGTAATCGACGGACGGAAAGCAAACAAAGTCTTAACTCTCAAATTGTAAGACAAACTTATTACCTAACACCTAATCCATTAATGTAAAGGAAACCGAATCAAAATAGGTTCGCAAAATGAACAAACAAGCAGACATTACGTTGCGTGTATACATATACATGCAGGGATATAAATATATAGACAGCAACGGACGTCAATATATCCGGGTTGGGCCATATTTATCGTATGGATGGTATTCGCCAGATTATGGGAAGTTATTTTGACACGGAGCATACGTGTCGTGAGACTGGAATAGACCGGGATATAAGCGTTTTCCGTGCATATTAAGTACCAACCTATTTACAAGAAAGAAGCCAATTCATGGTATACAGCATCAAATTAAATGATGAAATAAGTAAGTAAGTAAGTAACAGAAATCGATTAGGTACCCTTAAGTTCAGGTAGGTTAGCTAACAGACAGGAACCTATACGGAACAGGAAATGTGAGTTTAGACAATTTTATTTTTAGTTATTAGGGACCGAGCCTATTGCCATCAATCGGGTACAAATCCAGACTCCGTGCTCCTACTGAGAAATTCCAAATGGATAAACGCCCCGACCTGCGAATCCAACCCTAAGTCTGTTTGTTTGTACATCGCACCGGGAAAGGGACGTCAACGAGAATCGAGATTATTCCACCATAGTAAAATATATCATATTTTTTCTCGTTTACCTACGTCCCGTTCCTAGTGCGATGGACAAACAGTGTTACTTAATTTATTATCATTCACATCAGTCTGTGTACTTTATAGGTGAAACTCAAAAAAAAAAAAAAACAAAAACCAAAACTTACTGAGCGTGTTTTGTTTCTCTTCCGTTTTAAAATAAGAAACTTCAGCAAGCCTTCAACGATAACCGCCACAGACAATATGCAAACAATTTAATAGTAATTGTATAACAATTACAATAATTAGTCAGTACAAAGACAATAGCTGACATCGTCGGTCTGACCGACTTCCAGCCGGCTATTATTCCATAGGAGTGGTCCTGAGATTCGCCTGTACTTGGGTACCTGGGTAGATTCACATGACGTCATGTTGTCTCGTAAAGTTGTGTCATACTTGTCGGGTCATAATGGAAAGAAAATATTCCGACTGATGTATGCTATATGGTAATTTGAGGGTTTAGTGTTTGAGTTATGTAGATTTGTGTGTAAACTCGCCCACGTTGTGGGAAAATTTTCAAGAGGGGCAAAGTTTAAAAAAAATGTTTGACTTTGTCAGCGTGTGGAAATCGATTTTCTTTATGCTTACGAAAAGCTTACTTAGTTTAAGTTTCTTATAGGTACTGTAAAGGCCTTTACTTTTCTCGGGATCTAGGCTGACAAATAATAAGCTGTTCTTGTTAAACTAATGTATATTAAAGACTTTTCTATATTATATCTTTTAAACTATGTATATTAACGCGTTCGCAGAGGGCCGAGACGCCCTGACATAAACCTAAACAAACTCTATCAACGTGATCGTTCGAATGTCAAAGTATCGCCAGCCAGTTCTCAATAGATTGGGGCTTGAATGAAACCTCTACAGTACTTACTGAAAAAATGAGTAACATTTTTTACGGATTGAAGTAGCTTTCACACTGTGAGCTTTTGTAGAAGTGACGAAGATTAGTAAAAGAATCTATTTTTTTGATAACTTGGCACCTATTGTGCTATCTATGCTGGATGATTTTTTACCGTCTTGAAAAAAATAGGGTACAATAGGTGAACGGAGTAGAAGCCTATGACATACCTAGTTTTTTTTTTGTTGTTTTTTCAATAGCTTAGACAGTAATTGTTCTATCAATAAACACTACACATTTGAAGTAAACTAGAACAATAAAAACAGAAATTGAAAACATACGCACTGTCCATTTTTTTTTTTTTCAAAAAAAGAAAAACTAGGAATGCTATAGGCTTCTAATCCGTTCACCTATTATACCCTATCTTTTCAAAACGGTACAAAAGTTACCCAGTATATACAAATAAATAAAATTGAAGTGTCTGTTTGTAATTTCAAAATAACAGCTTCTTACTAAATGCATAATAATGAAAGTAAAAAACCATTTTTTTTTGTCTATCGGTCTAGTTGTCTCGCATAATCTCCGAAACGGCTGGACCGATTTTGACGGGACTTTCATTTACAGATAGTTGATGTTATAAGGAATCACTATTTTTATTTTAGAAAAAGAATTAGGGTTCCGCGCAAAAGAAGTAAAACCCATGAAATTGTGACCAAAATGCGATTCATCAAATAGCGAATCCACGGGCAACAACTAGTCATTGATATAATTTAGATGTGGATTGTATTTACAGTGTGATCTACCATCATAACAAAACAACTTATTGGACTGAACTAAAATTATCAAGGGTATCATAGATCTTCTTGTTATCGTGTCTATGATATTCCCAATCTCAGATAACTTATCAATGATTTAGATGGGAACGGATGGGATAAATTCAACGCTGTTCAACCTATCTTAACACAACATTTATGGACTATTTCACATCAATGTCGGATAGAATAAATTATCGTATTTCTATTAAAACATCAAATAAATAAAAAAAAAACTATTTTAATCTGTAGTAAGTCTAGGATTGATGACAGTGGCCGTAGAGCTCCTTAGTATAGTCACTCTATAGTAGGAAGTAAGTAAGTAAGTAATCATTTATTTAACAAAAAACTTAGCCTAGGTAACATCAGTGTTGTTTCAATAAGGGCCCATCCCTTGGCTATTACAAATAAGTAGACCCGTGACCTTCAAACTAGTATAAGTATCTATATATAAAAAAATGTTATTCGCTACGTGGGTGGTTACTGCATGACACACACCTCTGCCCTTTTTAGGAAATACAAGCATGACATAACCAGAGGGCAGATTACATGTCAATTAAAAACAAAATCACAGTTATTACCAAAATTATCAATTCTCCAACCAATCAACCCATCGATCATGGTCATAAAAATTACGAAGAATTCCAGGTGCGGTTGCACCCCAAGATTTAACCGTGTAATGGTCACGTGTTCGGTATTCCGGGCCCGCGTTATAACCCCATTTTCAAACATAAGCTATTGAGATGAATTACACCAATTACTTTTATGGTCGTTTACACAAAGGGCCTCTGTTATCTGAATTGTAAACATATTAATAATTCTGAGCCAGTGCTACCGTGCGGGCTTCAATGGCCGACACATTTGCATATTTCACTCGTAAATTAGACTCACGTTAATGTTGATAAGTTAATCTAATTAATGTTTTTGTGTAAATTATAATTTTAATTTGGTGAGAATGTGCTGCGGTGAGAATGAATGAGTCTGTTTGTCTCGTTAAAAAAGTGACGTCACTTGTTTGACATTTGAGATGTTAATTGTTTAATTAAATAAGGTATTACCTATCACAATCACCGTTAATATTAATCTTCGTTTCAACGTTAGCACCAAACCAACGCTATTGTATAAACTCCTTAGACACAACATCTCAAGAATGAATAAACTTTACTGCCATAGTAAAATACCTAAACTATATTTTTTTTTAATCTGCTACTAGACCGACATGACATCTGCGATCGACATTTTTGTCAGTTTTACAAGTTAGTCATTTAATGTTACATAAGTCATTGTTAAAAATCAGAGTATAGTAAAGTTGTGGCAGCTCAAACTTATTATAATTATTTACACACCGTTCTCGTCCCACTTACATTGTTATTCCAACAAAACCTATTGATACCATAAACTAAACTAACACATTAACATGCAACAGGTACTTAACCCCTAAACTCAAGAGCAGTAGCAGATAATATAACCCGGAACCGTATCAGGGCGCCGCGCCGGGAAAGATTTTATCACCGCACAACTAATGCCACTGCACCTATCGCCCGGTAACACACTTCATATAAATAAATACAAGCGGCAGTGTAGGGTTGCTTCTAACGCCAGCTGGTCAGTAATGAAAAGCTGTTCTTTTTTTAATTTTTTTTTTTCATGCCAGTTTGTTTTATGCAAATGATTTACGTGAGTATTCTTAGCCTACGATGGACTTTTTAATTTAGATTTCATTTTCGAGTTTCTTACCTAGGTATATAAAAAGCTTTTATGACCGCGCATCTATTGCTGCCCTGGGCTTATATAAATAAATGATAAAAGTGACATTATAAGGTTGCTTCTCGCCAGCTAGTTGATAGTGAAGTTTTTTTTTTGTTTTATGCAAAATATTTTTGTTTCATTCTTTCCCTCTGAAGGTAGCTTTCAATTCAGATTTTTCTTTCAAGTTACTTACCTAGGTATAAATAATAGTTTTTACCACCGCTCTAGGTAACTATGCCACTGCATCTATCGCGGCCTGGGGCTTCATATAAATAAATAGAAGTGGCATTTTAGGGTTGCTTCAAGCGCCACCTGGTTGATAGTGAAAAGTTTTGTTTTTTTGTTTTATGCAAATGATTTTCGTTTCATTTCTGTAATAGCCAGTGAAAGTAGCTTTGAACTCAGATTTTTTTTTTTGTAGTTATCGTAGAAAAGACTCGCACCACGACTCACGAGTAAGTAAGTACAACCTGGTTATTTCTCGCCACTTATAAAACTTTCACGAACTGATTTGGTTGCTCTGTGTGACCTCTCCGATCCAAGAGGAATCACCATCACATCGCATCGGAATATCAACATTGACACAAAACGAAATTACCATTACCAACATTGCAGATTTTTTCTGCTCTCGGATGAAAATGTGCAATGTGTGTCTACTTACCCAAACAATGACAGGCTTTGTCTATTTTTTCATAAATCAAATATGAAATAAGTATCGATCGATTCCTATTTAAATACTTTGACTGGTAGCCCTCACATTAATCGTGTGTGGTACAGATCTTAGGTATTTATTAGTAGTTAAAGCCACGCGAGCATTTACCTTTGAACCAGATGAGGTGAACTTGAACCAGTCCTAATTATAGGACTGAAAGCCATGTTGTTACTGATATAGCCATGGTTTGAAAGACAAAAAGTAATGAATTAGCTTTTAGAAAAGACTTCATAGCCCATTAAATAACTTTGTCCTAACTCGTAGCATGACCTATGATTATGAACTAGAATGTAGACCACAGTTGGAAACAATTTGAGCCGACTAAAGGCTCCCACAGACTGGCGCGACGCGACTCTAGTAGAACAATTACTATGAAAACTTCGTGAAAATTGTTCTACCAGAATCGCGTTGCACCGTTGAGTCGCGCATGTCTTCGGGAGCCATAAAGCAGGAGGCATTTTTTATTGTATTCTATCCACTAGAAAGTCCTTGCCCGAAAGACAAACTACTCTTAAACGTCCACCCCCCGCGCAAAGATAAAAGATAAATGATTTTATTTCTATAAGTAGGTTTATACAAACACTTTTACACGTCAATCGTGTTTTTAAAAACTAGATGAGGGCAGCGTTTCCTATCTGACTACTCTGAGAAGAAAAACCGAAACAAGCTCAAAGGTCACAGTCTCTTTTAAAGTCCAGTCATAATAATGGTCAGTTCATGTGAAGACCATGTAGATCTGAAATGGTCTTTTGAGGACAGAACCACACAGATTGTGAGGACCTGTCCAGTCAGTGCACGCAATTGTTAGTAACCGAGCGGCAGATAACGAATGGCAGTAATGTTTTCGAATGAAAAACGTACTGACAATTAATTTAATTGCAACAAATCAACCATTAACCCTTTCACGATAAAAGGTCCGAGAAAGTTACAAAACACTAAATCCCATTCATCATTATTTGCACAAATTGCACTAACCAATTAACCACTTGCTGCAACACAATGCAGACAAAGAGGCCATCTCCAAACGTACAACAATACTGATTTGAAACAACAAAAGAACTAACAAAATAAATCGTGCACGAACGAGTGGTTTACTCCAATTAAGCGCGTCTCTCATTTAGTATCGATTTGGACCCGTGATCTCATTCCGATCCAGAAATCGAGTGATTTATCGTCAGATTAGGCCGTGTCGATGCGCTGACGCAACCGGCCACCCATCCATGACCGTCGAGCACTCCTTGATGACTTGTACTCTTGTACCTAATGTGTCCTATTTTTACACATGGCAATGTGAACTGAAAAATGCCATTGAATGACGCCATGCGAGTGTTTACTTAAGATTTGTAAACATTATTCTGTCAAGAAGCGCCGTTATTGATGGTGATGATAACTGTCTGTGACGTTCAAGGATTTAGGCTTTGTTTATGCCTGTAAAAAAGTATAGGTAACGTAAAATTATGCGCGAAAGTATTTACTAAAAGGTGTAAAGCACACCTCCAGCCACGTGTCTGCACGATTTTGATTTTGTTTGTTCACATAAAATTGTACACCCACTTTTCGCTAGTTAAAATCTTAGTGTGTAGGTCTTAGGGAACGAGCCTATTGTCACGAACATCCAAACTCCGGACTGCCACGTTGGTCTACTTTACAAGAGCAATATTAAATATTCTTCCCTATAAATTGTATAAGGAGTGATAATGGTTCAGTCACGTCGTCGATCGGGAAACGTCCAACGTAATGGATTACCGAAGTAAACGCTCGTTCACTGACAGTCGAGTCGAATGCATTGCGTTGGATCACGCGCTCCTACTGTGGCTACTCTGCAAAATTTAGTCTGATTTATTTCATGTAAATGTACATTAGGAAATATGGCTTTGTCGGTAGCGTGTTGAAAACCTACATATTTCCTGTAACTAGCTGAGGTTCACGTTTGATCACTGAAAGAAATTAAATAATGTTTCAATTAAGAAAAAAACCATTATCCCCTCAACTGTCTTACGTACACTATGTGTAAAAATATTTATATAATAATGTACATAAACGGGGAGAATTTTTCAAGTGGGCGTGGATGGCCAGATCCGAAACTATGAGGAATTGCGAAAAGTACTCAAAGAAGTCTCAGGCTCGATTTTGATGAATACTATAACTGCATCATTGGATTTCTGAGAAATCAATATCAAGGTTTAATAGAAAAATAGGTAAGTAGGTAACATGAATAATAAAAAAGTTTTTTTTTTGTTAAAAATGAGCTCTTACTAGATAGTTTGCCGTACGTCATTACTTCCCAGAATTCGATCCATATAAGCGACACTATCGAGTGGTGTAATAATACAGTGTGTGTTTTTTCAAAATCAACGGGTTCGAGTTTGGGTAAAAATATTGATTTTTCTAAAGATCCAATGGTGCAGTTTTAGTTTTCATCAAAATCGAGCCGGCGACTCCTTTGAGTACTTTTCGCTATTCCTCATAGTTTCGGATTTGGCCATCCACGCCCACTTGAAAAGTTTACCCTGTATAAATAAACGTAAAAAACCATCATCCAATAGCGACCGCGGGCTATCAGTAGTTGTGATCCTATAGGACTTGGTTGACATTCGAACACATATTGACATGAACCTATGGGGTTATTCGAATAGTTCAGGGGTTTTAATCCTTACCATTGCAACATACTAACATATCGTGATCTTCATTATCGAACCTATCTATTTTTAACCCCCAATGAAAAAAGAGGGGTGTTATAAGTTTCGTTTTAGGTAAATTACTTACCTAGGTACTTTTCGACAAATATCAATGTAATATGGATAAAGCTACCAGAAGAGCTTGTGGCTAAGTAATAACAGCTCCACGGGTCGATCCATCAGGTACGCTTGCCAGGGTTGGTCCGTGGATGGGTGACCATCTTTACATACCGAGACTCCTTCGTGCCTCGGAAAGCATGTTAAACTGTTGGTCCCGGCTGTCATTTGTAGATCTCTGACAGTAGTTAAGGGTCGTCAGAAGCTCGAAAATCTGACAACCAGTCTTACCTAGGGGTATCGTAATACCCAGTTACTGGGTTGTGGAGGTCAGATAGGCAGTCACTCCATGTAAAATACTGGTATTCAGCTGCATCTGGTTAGACTGGAAGCTGACCACAGCATAGTTGGGAAAAGGCTAGGCAGAATGATTGATGGTCAAAGGTACCAATAATGTTTTCTGGTATGTTACTAAGTAAACTGCTAAATGTACCTTTCATACTTTCAACATCCCAGATGCTTCAAAGTTATATAAACCTAAAACCTATCTACCGTCTGAACGGATGTTCGTGCAAACTCATAGTCGTAAAGACGTAAAGACCATAAATTTTAATAGACAACAGTTCCCTTTATGCCCTGGATTACGTGTATTTTACTGCAGGTAAAATGCTCTATCTAATCTGTATCGAATCTCCGGAGATACAAACTACGCGGAAGTAACTGGGACGTTTCAAATATTCAAATGCGAGTTAGATAAGGACAAATTTAATGATACAATGGGACAAAGACTGGAGTTATGGTGTAAGAAATCCTTGAAAGTTTATAGGATCTCGATTTATTTTGCGAAAGGAGGTAGGTCCAGACGCCAGCGCATCAAGCTATCCGAAACTGTCACATTTTCCCAATCAACCTTGAACTTAATGCTTTAGCGATAAAGTTGAAAATCTATTAAAGAAATTTGACAGATTGTAGTAACAATCGGCCAAATTTATTTAATCGCTAAAGCATTAGGTTCAAGGTTAGCTTGATGCGCTGGCGTCAGTACTTCTCCTGGCTTTGGCCTCTGAACTTCTGTGTGAGGATAGATAGCTGCAGTGTCATTGACGCAATTTCTCTTTAAAAAAATTATTGTTTCAAATATTTGAAGGTGCAAACGAAAGCTTTCAAGTTTTCTAAACTAAAAACCAGCCAAGTGCGTGCCGGACCACGCACAATGAAGTGTTTCGTAGATGAGATGAATTTATCCCAAGAACAAACTTATCATTGTAGCTGAAAAACATGTTCTCCCATACATTCCAACCGCAAGTTTGTACGTACAATATTGAGAGATTTACCATGTTATTTTAAGACCAAAGCTTACAGATTACAGACCTATAGATTACAGGAGAACCTATAAGAAGTTACAGGTTTTCCTGTAATCTATAGGTATTTTAGTATATTTTAGTATATATATATAGATATTATATTATATTATATTCTATTACAGTTTTTTTTTCAAAATTTTAGGCTCAGTAGTTTCGGATATAAGGTGGGAATGGTCAATTAAAACAATTTATTTTAAAATTATAAAAAAATATATATTTTAGAATCACAGTCACACTTACTATGAGAGTAAGCTTTTTTATTTGATATGTCACACGGTACAGTTTGCATAACTATTTTTAAAATTTTCTTTTTTGCCCCCATATTTAAAATTCATTTATTTACGTTACACGTCCGTATTTGGGTCACAGAAATTCATAAGAGTACCAAATTTCAACGTCAACGGTCCATTAGATTCGGAACAAATTTGTTATGCCTGTGACAGACGGACTGACAGACAGACACACGAGTGATCCTATAAGGGTTCCGTTTTTCATTTTGTGGTATGGAACCTTAAAAATGTTTTACAAAATTCTTATAAACATTGAAATTACATTGTTTATTATTAAGTCAGTAGTGTATGTAAACTTCTAACTTTTTGCCGACCTTATTACAAAAATAATATAAAGTTTGCTATTCAATGAAAGAAAACGCAAATTACATTCAAACTAATTCATACTTAATCTTATTCAAAACAAGGCATATGTTAGCATTTCCTTTAAGTTTAAGCTAAGCTATGAATGGTTTATTTTAATAAAGCATTAGCAACCGATCTTATCAGTCACTTAGTATTCAGAGGCGCCCTCTATCGGCGACATAAAGTACTAGCGCCGGTTGTGATGGAAATTATAATTATCATTTGACACTTCCATGGGATATTAAGAGCCCTTTGTATTAATATTAATATTTGTAATGTATGTATTGTTTAGTTGGTGAATGAAGCCGTTCTTGGTATTGGAGTGCCGAATATTGAAGCCTGAAGGGCTGATGACTCATACATAACCCATTGTCAATATGTATAGATTCGATGCGATGTTTGAGCAGCGTCAGATTCTTAGATGGGTTGACAACGCAACATATTTGTCAAAAAATTACATAGTTATCGCATTTTCATGAAAAGTGCTGTTTGAATAAACTCGTAAGTCCGAAGTCCTTTCTTGCAGTTTGCAGGCCAGTGTCAGGTTATGAGTGACCAACATATGATTCTCTTATAACAAATATCTATTTACATAATTATAACCATAAGAATCATCAATATCTATAGGTTAGATTTACAAATTAAAATAGAACAAATCTAACTTGGAGAGATGTATTGATTGCATGAATTTCGTGGGCTACTTTTGTGCTACCTTAATTAGTTTCATTAAAAAAAAAAAGTCTTTTGTTTTACACATATCGTCTGGTTGGTATACCTACATAAAATACTGAAGAAGGAAGATTATATTATATTGTATGCACGACTATTATCTTACGTAACTATCTAGACCTACATAAACGCAAGTTAAAACAATAACGGTTAATTTAAGCCAGGAATTAAACCAATTTGTTTTGTTCTCAGCACAGTAATTTAAATGCTAAGGGAATACACAGCGAGCAAAATAACGTACAAAATATAAATTGTAAACGTGCGGAATGCTTGAGAACGACCACCTATCATGTTGATATAAACTGGTGCAACTTGATGCTGTTGCCAAATGCCAACTTAGTTTTATTAGGAATTTCCGTTCTACCTATGGCGACTTTTTATGCCGCGGTCCCACGGCTCGCTTTCTCGCAGGCCAGGCCAGGCTAACAGGCCGTGGGAACAGTCGACCTGAGGTGGCCTGTCGTCACCCGTCCGATCGAATGTGGAATGCTCGGCACAGGCCGCAACAGGCCTCGATGGGCCGTGGAAACGGAGCATAAGTTTCCCACTAAACGGAAAAGGTTTTTTTTTTTCATATACAGCCAAGATAAAGAATAAGTCTTTATTACCGAATATGGTAACGCGAATGGATAGATTAAGAAATGAGTATATAAGAGGAAGTATGAAAGTGATATCGGTGACCGAAAAGTTGTGTGGAAATCGGTTGTCATGGTATGGGCATGTGATGCGGATTGAGGAAAATATCGTCAGGAAAGTTTTGAGTATGAATGTGGATGGCTATACGAGTAGGAGAAGACCAAAGAAACGATGGATGGACTGTGTGAAAGATGATATGGCTAGAGAGGAAGTGACTACAGAGATGACGACTAATAGAGAAGTTTGGAAGAAAAAGACATCTAGCGTCGACCCTAGAATTACGTAGCGTCGACCCTAGGTCTTGATTACCACGCTTGCTTAGTACAACTTGGTGATTACAGAACATCATAAAGTATTTTGCTATATTTTCGATAATAGGAGGTGACCAGTCTATCCATAAAACGTCCCTTTCTATTGCACCAAATCCAAAAATCAGCGCTGAAACGACAATTGATCGCAATGGGTTTCGTTTTGACAGTTCAAACAGGTTCATCGCGTTAGTTGAGCAAACTAAGTTTTCAAAGCTATGAAGCAACAGATTAGCAATATCCTTCGAACACCCTCGGATTACGATTGAAAGTGTGTTACACAATTAGGGTGCTGGTACACAACCAGCAAAGCATATAAAACTACAACGCTATAATTTGAAGTACCACCCTGAACAACCCGATTGATCATCGCTGAACTAAATTGATATAATTTCTGTCTTACGACACTCGCAAGAAGAAAGACCTATACTTAGCGAACGCAAAGCCTTTGTTTTTCCACATTTAGTATCTAAGCCGCCTACAAATAAGCGTATTATTACAGAAAAGCGAAGCTAAATACTATAAAAGCTAAGAACCAAAGACAGCCAGCAATAAACCCTGAAACTTTGTTGTCAAAGCATTTCGAAGTGAACGCATATTTTCTTTGTTCAACGCGAGATGAGTCGACAATCACAACCTTTGAATTATTTCCGCGCAACATTTTCGTCACTCCTTAAATTCGTACAAAGGATTCCCAAGCTGAATAAATGTAATAAATCATGTGAGTAATACTACACAGGGTGTTTACAAATGAAAATGTTGAGTTGAATTGTTATTGTTGCAGGTTCCTCGCTTGTTCGCGAGACCCACTCATATACGCACAAACGACTAGCACAGAGGTTGGACGACCGGTGAGTTACTGACGTCATCAATTATTGCCCTTTGATGTTGACTTACACTAATCTTGGAGAAAGCTCTCTTTAAACAAATTGCCTGTTCCAGTGTATTGCAACATTGATATCTTTGACTTTAATAATTTATTTCTGTATGCTTCTGTAAATACATAATGTAATAATATCGTCTGTAACAGTATAAATTTGAATGTATGTGTGTCACTTTATAATTATGATACAGCTGTATTCACAGAGACGTTACTGAAATTTGTTTCACCACTGTACAACACATAATATAACAATTCAAACAATGTAGCCTATAAGACTGAACATCTGGGCCAATTTAGGCACAATTTCGACAATGATATGGCCAAGTGGAACATTTCGTACAACGTCAATGACCCATCAATCTATCCGCCATTCATTTAATAGAAATGGGTATTTGTACCAGCTGAATCAATGTTTCCTTGACTGTTATTGTGATTTCAAAACTTGGTACACGAACATACTTGGTACAATTGGCATAATTTAGAAATATTTATGAGAGGTCTTCACAAATGAGGTTATTTCAGTATGTCTGCATTTGTTATTAAATTAAGCTTGGCCTTGACATAGTAACAGATTTCAAACGAAAACAGTCTGAAAATTTTGCTTACAAACACGAATCAATAACCACATCAAAGAATTCAATATGAAATTGAAATAAATAAATTGAAATCACGCAATACGAGGAAATTTTTAAAATTGTTAACCTTGGTCTTTTGAGCTTGTGAGTTATTAGTTAGATAGAACCAAAACAAAAATACTTAAACCAAGGTAATAGGCATATAGTTTGTGTATCTTCAACCATAAGGTCAGATTTCATCTAAGAAAAAGGAGGTAGGGTCACTGCTATAGTAAATGGCCACGCTATAGTAACTGGCCACTCATAAAAAAAAGAGGTAGAAACAAGGAGAAGAAGCAAGCTCATGAATGAAAACGCTAAAAAATATGTTACTATAGTGTGGCCAATTACTATAGCAGTTACCCTACCTATCGATTCCAGAAACACCATCATGGCAGATTAGTACATATAGGAGCTTAAGACTTCTCCCAGCATTACTTTCACTTCATCTTGTAGACAGTATCCAGTCTTTCGGTTTATAAAGTTTATATGGTGATGATGACTTCTAAACACAATGTTCCAGGTGCCAAGAACGACGGAAGCGATTCGAACGAACGCGACGATGTACGCATGGAGCTCATGGGGGACGTGGAGTCCCTGCTCCAAGACCTGTGGAGGTGGAGTGGCTGTGCAGGAGCGACACTGTCTACCCAGGGATCCTGCTAGGTAAGAACGATTTTATGTACAACTAGCTGACCTGATAGACGTTGTCCCATAGATTTAGTATATAATAAGAAAGAAAAGAAAAGTAATTTATTTGGGACACGCACAGGAAATACAAACAGTAAAAAAGGAGCATTTATAACTAACAAAATTAACAAATTTAAAAAAGACTGATGCTAGGCCAAAAAGGCTCCTAAGGTCAATAAGACTCCTATCTCAGCATAAAGCTGCGATAAAAAAAAATATGCGTTGTCCTGTCCAAATTGAACTGTCAAATTCAAGTTGTATATAGTAGAAAGAGAAAGTGTCAAATCTACGGATGCATTTAAGTAGTTTATATTATATAGATTGCCATCCCTAGGATTGACAAGTAAGAACAGTTTGTATGGGAAAAAGAAAAATGTGGTTTCTTACGTTTTTCCGTGCCATTTTCCCAACTTTTCTCCTTATAAGAACCTTCCTCAGACTTCAATAAATATTTGAACAAAAAATAGCCGAATTGGTCCAGCTGTTCTCGAGTTTTGCGATTAGCAACACACTTAGGCATTCATTTTTATTAACTATAGGAAGGTTAGGGCTCCGCTCGCCCCTTGGATTTTGCTCCTTTCGACTAAAATGTTCCACTCACCCCGTTTTTTGTTATTTTAGTGTAGTGATTCGCCCCTTGTGAAGGGGTGAGTGGAAAATTTAAATTTGAATAATTATTTTGGTGTATCGAATCGCCCTTTGTGGCATTTCCTTTTTAATTTAGTCAAAAAAGGTATAGTAAGACAGAAAAATGCACAGATTATTAATAACGCCATGTTTAACTTTATCTGTAATCTCACCAACTCATGACACTTGTCTGTCACAAGCATTTTTGCTACCTGGCTTACCTATTACAACATAACAAAATGAACCGTTTCCATGTATCCAAAAATATCAATTTTCCACTCGCCCCTTCGCATGGGGCGAATCACTACACCAGCATAATATAAAACGGGGTGAGTGAAACATTTTAATCGAAATGGGCAAGATCCAAGGGGCGAGTGGAACCCAAACCTTTACGAAGGACTTTAGGGCTTTCTCAGTATCAGCCCGGAATCTGAATTTGTTCCCGGTTGATGGCAATTGGTTCGCCCCCTATCACATGGGACTTACACATAACTGGCGAAATGTAGGTGTATTATAGGTGTCTAACCCTTCGGGGATTACAGACGTGAAGTTATGTTATGTGTTACTATTATATTCTATTATTTCTATTTTTATTGTCATTTATATTTTCACTGCATGCTGCACCAGTCGATGTCATCACGTCAACGCCGACTGTCGCTGAAAATCAGCGCTGGGGCTCTGTCTCGCATGAGGCGCTGCATTATGCTCAGCGACGGCCGTTTTGCGTGAACGACGCATATTTTCCCCCAACTTGTTAATTTTTAGGGTTCCGTACCTCAAAAGGAAAAAACGGAACCCTTGTAGGGTCACTCGTGTGCCTGTCTGTCTGTCCGTCTGTCACAGCCAATTTACTCCGAATCTAATGGACCGAATAAGTTGAAATTTGGTACGCGTATGAATTTCTGTGACCCAAATATGACGTGTAACGTAAGTAAATGAATTTTGAATATGGGCCTCAATTTTGGGGGCAAATAAGAAAAAAAATAAAAAAATTGCAAACAGTACCGTGTGACATATCAAATGAAAGGGCTTACGGTGAGGGTCTCAAATATATATATATATATATATATTATAATTTTGAAATAAACTGTTTTAAAGTTATTTAAGAAAATATACGAAAATTGCAATTTCCCCACCCCTTATTTCCGAAACTACTGAGCCTAAAATTTTGAAAAAAATGTAGAAAATATTTCTATACCTATAGATTACAGGAAAACCTGTAAGAAGTCTATGATCTTAAAATAACATGGTAAATCTCTCAATATTGTACGTACAAACTTACATTTGCAGAGAACACATTTCTACTTTTAACCGACTTCCAAAAAAGAGGAGGTTATATGTTTGACTTTATTAGTTTTTTTATGTATGTTCACCAATTTCTCCGTCAATTGTGGAACGATTTTGAAAATTCTTTTTACTTGGAGGCATTTCCAGCATCACAGCATGTCAAGTGTCAATGTTATGACAATGTTTTAGGAGTTGCAGACTTTTCTTTAGACAACTACGTAATTATTTGTATACCTTTACATAGAATCAACAATGTAATATATAGAATACATCTACTAATAATTATAGGCACTGAAAAGAAATTCTATCAAACCACGAACTCTTGAGCTGACGAAAAATCTGTACCTTAGATTAGTGATGGAACCAAAAGGTGTAACTTACAAAATCAATCTTCTTAGCCTTTTCCCAACTATGTTGGCTACCAGTCTAACTGGGTGCAGCTAAATACCAGTATATTACATGTAGCGACTGCCTTTCTGAGCTCCACAACCCAGTAACTGGGTAAGAAACTTGGTAAGGCTGGTTGCCAGACTTTTGGGCTTCTGACGACCCATAACGTAACGACTGTCAAAGATCCACGAATGACAGCCGGGACCTACGCCTTTACATGCTTTCCGAGGCACTGAGGAGTCTCGGTATGTAAAGATGGTCACCCATCCACAGACCAACCCCGGCAAGCGTAGCTTAACCTGATGGATCGACCCATGCGGCTGTTATAACTTAGTTATAACTTACAAAATAATCTAAAATTATACCACGAGGTTTGTACTTGTAGAGTTGTAGATAAGGTAGGATATTTACCCTAAAGAAAGATAACAGATGACATTGCTTAAAAAATTATAACAACGTAATTTGGAAACATAAGTCAGTAAAAAGTATTAAAAAAGGGAAAGTGTGTTACGAAAACAAAACCTCTCCTTTAATTAATACCTCTTTAAGAATCTATTATTAAAAAAAGAAACACCAAAACAACTTCAAAGTGACGATACAATTCAAATAAATACGTCATTATTCTAATTTCTCAAAGGTAACAACGGCTACTTCCCGTTTCGTCAGTTTGCCGACTTTTTCCTAACCATACTTACCGAACAGAAGGTTGTCCAAACCAAAATGAATTCACGCATACCCAAAAGTTCGCGAAACGAGATTAAATGTATGACGATCAAAAAAGTTACGAAACGGCGCTTTTGTTTTGGTACTTTGTTAGGGTGGTGAATGAGGAATGTGACGAAGCGGGAAGTAGCCATAAAAACCGTATTCGTGTTGAACAATATAAAACAAACAAGGGAACACGTGAGGAAGATTAATGTGTTCAGTTTTTTGTATTGTTCGTGAGGTTTTATATTAATTGTTTCATTATAGTGCCGCTATTAAGGTACGGAGGCTTGTCGTATAGATAGCAGGGTAAGTACTAATGTAACACGCTGTAGAATTGCTGGAATAGGTCAGGGTTCTGATTTTAATTATTTTGGTTGATCCGTGGATAGGTGACCATCTTTACATACTAAGACCCCTCCGTGCCTCGGAAAGCACGTTAAGCCGTTGGTTCCGGCTGTCATTCATGAACCTTTGACAGTCGTTACGGGTTGTCATAAGCCGGAAAGTCTGACAACTAGTCTTACCGACGGGTATCAGATTACCCAGTAATTGGGTTGTGAGCTCAGATAGGCAGTCGCTACATGTAATATACTGCTATTTAGCTGCATCCAGTTAGACTGAAAACTGACCCGAACATAGTTCAGAAAAGACTAGGTAGATGATGAGTAAATAAGTAAATTATGATATAAAAATGTCGGACTAACTTTTTTTGTCTTTTTTCTCTTCATATCTAAAATTATATTGTTTTATGAATGAGGGAGCGATACGGTGATTATTTATTAACAAAATTAGTTTTCATTGTGACAGTGACAATCAGTGGTAGTCTAGTAGCTGGGAATGAATTCGCAATCACCACTACAATTAATAGTAATTGGGGAAATTGTGAAACTTACCACGCTTGGCGGAACAAAAGGCTAGGCGGATGAGGCAGATGGTGAATTACTTTTACCGCAAAAGAATGTGATTATGACTTGTGGCATGTCATTACTACTACTGTACATGAAGTTTAAATAAATACATCTTACTACAATTATAAATGCGAATGTTTGGTTGGATGGATGGATTTTTGTTACTCAATCACGCTAGAACGGCTGAACGGATCTGAATGAAATTTTACACAGAGATAGATTATACTCTAGAATAGCACATAGCACAGGCTACTTTTTATCCCGGTAAAATGTACGGTTCCCGTGGGATAATTACCAACATCCAAGCGCGCGAAGCCACTGGCAAAAGCTTGTACATTATAAATGATGGACCTATGTAAGCAAAACATAAGACAAAATGTGATTCAAGTTATAAATAAATTGAGAAATAGGTAGGTTTATTATATTATAGGCAATTAAAATAAGAAAATATTATCAAGCCAAATTGTATTTCTACTGTTTAACAAAGAAAAACCTCCTTATCATTGTCAAACAAACAAAACAAAATAATCCAAAAAATGGCATCAGCGTCAACCCTATCGCGTCGCGGGCGCATTGATCATAGATCACAATGATATCTAATGATAGGGCACGTGATCGATAAAAGAGCGAGGGCTGGCCACCGCGGGAGAGCCTTCCAACCTGCGCCCGCGCCGACCGAGTAGTTAGGTACCGACTACGGTACTCAGTATAGTCGATTGAGTCATATTTTATTCTAGATTGGAAATGGTATAGTTAATGAGGAGATTTGCTTTTGCTTGCGAGGTGTTTTTGACAAAGCGTTATATATGTGAGGGCGAGCAAAACTCGTTACTATTTATGTACGAAGAAAACAGTACAATTATAACTTCACTTTAAAAATACGCTATGAAACGTTACGTTCCTGTCTGAAAAAAAAAAAATTAATAGAACACTCAGTTAAAAAACTTAAAACAATCCTACTTATTGCATATTGAACACGATAAAAAAGATGAAGTTAAAAAAATCCAAGATAATTTATATTTATTTTATAATAATTTATTTTAGATAATTAATTAATTGAGGTTTGTAAGACAAGGTGTTAAGTTTTAAATAATGACCTACATTACTTATCCTACTCCCTAGGATGGAGTACAAAGCAAAAATTGCATAGGGACTACAAGGTGTAATTAAACCCCACATTTTAACTACAGGACCAAACCTGAAATCGCGGAAAAAATCAGCTGTTCTTTACATTTATTTTCGCCGTGGCTAAGTAATAACAGCCGCATGGGTCGACCGATCAGGCTAAGCTACGCTTGTCGAGGTTGGTCCGTGAATGGGTGACCATCTTTACATACCAAGACTCCTCCACCGTTGGTCCCGGCTGTCATTCGTGGATCTTTGATCATTACGAGTCGTCAGAAGCCCAAAAGTCTGACAACCAGTATTACCCAGTTTCTGGGTTGTGGAGGTCAGATTCGCCCCCAGTAAAATAGGCCAGAGTCGCCCCGTGTAAAATACTGGTATTCAGCTGCATCGGGTTAGACTGGAAGCCGACCCCGACATAGTTCGGAAAAGACTAGGTAGATGATTAGTAAATAAGTAAATTATGATATAAAAATGTCGGACTAACGTTTTCTTTTTGTCTTTTTTCTCTTCATATCTAAAATTATATTGTTTTATGAATAAAGGAGTGATACGGTGATTGTTTATTTACAAAATTAATTTTCATTGTGACAGTGACAATCAGTGGTAGTCTTAGTAGCTGGGGATTAATTCCCAATGACCAATACAATTAATAGTCGTTGGGGAAATTGTCAAACTTACCACGCTTGGCGGCCCTAATGCAAATACCCTAAGCTTTTCCATAAGGTATTACGTTATCTAAATTAAATAACCGATGACCGATCAATCGAGAATCCTTTTGTACAAACCAATTCATACCGATAGTAACATAATTCATCACAAATCAATTCACAATTCAATTACAAATACACACACGCATCAAAACCTCCTTTCACTCCGTAACTCCGTATCTCCTTTCCCATTACCCTCTCAATCCATCAATCTTCAACATTCAGATTAGCCCTGTCTTCCCACATCACGGCCAAGTCATCAACCCTCAGATATAATAGAGGATCAAGCGGTACTGAGACAAACGATGGCCCATGACTAATGGCCCATCGGAACCAGCCAGGCACTTGCGAATCGTATCGCTTCCTTACCATCGAGGGATGCGACCGAAATGATAATGAAATACATCGCTTGAATGGGAAATGTCTACTCATTTGTTTTGACGGTAATGGAGGGTTTGAACTTAGGAATAAACTGGTAAATAACAAGGTTAGTTGTAAGGTAAACTGTGGTTGAAACTGTATCGCTTTGACATTGTGTTCCCATTTTCCAAGATGGCGTATTAAGAGCAAAAGCAATACTCTGTGGTTAAAAAACTTCGCGGCCTAGAAACTTTCGAGTACCTACAATAAGTATTGAAATTAGATTTTCGTTATTTATCTTAACTTTCTGCTAGAATAGGGCCAAACTAATTCTTACTGAGCACCTCGCTAATCAACGCTTGGCATACCAAATCTTCCAATACGCTATCAAAAATCTCATTCAAATATGACCCATAGTTCAACACGTTCCCATTTAAAATCGGGAGATATTTACTTTCAATAAACCGACCTAATGCCCTGTACACACGGTCAATTCGAGTGAGATGTGATGTGATTAGAACATCGATTGGACACGTGAATTACGTTCGCCTATCATACAACATTAGCGACGGATTATCAACACTTTCACATTTTTATCTCAACTGGGATGTGCCGCTAAGTTATCTGTACGGGCCTTACCAACAGTCCTTTTCAATAAAGCAAATATGTAAAGGCATGATAAATTGGAACAAGTCTTTCTTTGAAAATAGCACAGACAACAGCTGTATTAAATGAAACTATATTTATTTGGCTTCACATATAATTAATAAAAATCAACATAATTATAGCAACACTTAAGATAATCATCATTTTATGAGATCATATATTTGTTTCAATTTAACCAACCAGTAGGATTAATTGGACCACGCGGTTGGTAATTTGGACTTAGAGAAAACTTACCTATAAAACAAAAACAAAAACACTTAAAAAAAAACATCTGTTGTACTACAAACAACAACGATAGAAAATCAAACTTTGACTAAAAAGACTTAAAAAAATTAATAACGAATCTCAGTTAAAAATATAAATATAGACAGCTTACCTTTGCCTTAATTACACCACTAGCAAAGAACACCAAAAGGAGATCCGCAAACAGTCCTAATAAATTAGTCCTCAATAAACAAAAATAAAATAATTTGGGTTTGCAAGGGGTAAAATTAGTCTATTGCCCTGTGCAATTAGTTTTTCGATACAACATGAGATATGAAAACTAAAAAAAAAAAAACTTTATTTCAGACCGTAGTCAATAAACCCCATTATCATTTGTTCCCGTTCTTTTATTAGGTTATGAGTTTTAGTGACAGACATCTTTTCAACAAGATGTGAAACTTACTTACAATATCAAAAGGCAAAATCGGAGTCAGGCAGTTACAATTGTCTAAAAACACAGCAAGGGTCGGTAATTAGATGTAGCATGCAAAATAAACAAAAAGTAAGTCCGCAACACGAGCGAGAAACGTTATGACGGCAATCTGTTGTTGACAACCGATTGATTGACAGCCGTATCGAGTGTTGCAGTTCACAAAAATGCAAATCGATTTTTCTATAAAATCTTTAAAATAACATAACAACAACGAAAAAATACTCTATCTTTAATCATTGTTTCGCAATAAACTCGAATAATACTTTTTTAAGTGAAAATAAATATAAACCGAATATTATAATACAAATCTTTTAATGGGAAAAAACAATTTTATTTAAAAACAGCATAATATGGCAACATCAGTTGTTATTAAAACAACTGCAACGCGAGGAATACACTAATTGTTTTTTTTAGAAATTCCTTTTTCCTAGGTTTTTTTAGGAAATGATAAATTAAAGTAGGGCTTATAATTATTTAAATATTTTTTCGAATGGTCTAATACTTCGTCTATCAGGGCCAGGAATTGCTGATCTCCTTTACATTAAAAACAATGAAATTCGTTTTTCGTTAATGACAACTAGCCGCGCTGTTTTATGAGAAATCCAAAATGGCCGATGTGTAGTGAAGTTAGTTGACTGTCGTTTGGTGTTGCCAATAATAAAATCAATAAACTACTAAACTGTTATTTGATGGTGGTCCAACTTAACGAATGGTCCAATATACCAAACCTACCCCTATCAATTGTTTATAATTTTATGAACCTACGAAATTATAATAAAACCTAAAGAGCTATCATTGTTATCAATCCCACAGTCTCTACTTAGTTGATTGTGTTACCTAGTGATAAAATTCACAGTCAATAACAGGGGTCAAAGTTCCATTTTCCTAGAACTCCGGAGTAAAACATTTAGACCACGTTTCGTCCATCCAAATGTTCGATAGATAGAACATTGATTTCCAAAGCCAAAGGCTAACAAAACGTTCAGCGACCCTGTCGCCTTGATCACATCGAACATGTCAAATTAAGGCAATATAGAACTGAATGGGCCCAGCTGACTAATAACAAGTCTGAACAGTTTTTCTACAAGCGTTTTGATTGACGGACAAAATGGTATTTTGGAGTTACATGATTGGATTGTAATCATTTCGTTTACATACAATAATTTTGTTTGCATGTGATGTTCAGGAAATATTAAATTTTATTTTAAAATATTATAAGCTCGTGGGATTGAATCGAATTCTCGACCATGTACCAAATCTATGTATATCATGGCGTTTGTAGATACATATTTAATCAGCTAAATGGCCATGTTAGTTATAGACAAGCAAAAACTTACATGTACTTTCCAATTGGTTTTTACAACTGTTTAACGAGCGGAACCGACAATATCCGAAGCTTTGCGATGAAGAGACGCAGGCGCATACGACGGGTTACTCAAATTCACATCAAAATTTTCGTATTGACTTGTATGCCAGTGAGATCAGTAGATAAATATTTGAAGTGTAAAAAATAATAGTGTAGAGATAATATTATTAACAAATATGTAATGACCTGTACCGGTTTTTTGGTCGCCATAATTGTTCTAAAAATATTGATTTCTCGCTTAAGCCATTAATAAAAATGAAACCTCACACTGCCCTCATGTTCTGTAAAAGCAGAATATATTCAAAATCAATGTCGAAATTCTTCAAAGATCAATACAATACGATAAACAATAAACATTCCTAGATATCACTCCCGACTTATAATAAACAAATGAATGTCGGCGCGAACAACTAATTAAAACATATCATCAAAAGAATGAAGTATCAATATCTGAACCGATTACTCGTAGGCGTATTATAAGGCGAGGCAGTTTCATAATTTTAATTACTAGACAAAAGTCGTGTGTGGCGCCCCGTTGCGGCGGATTCCTGTACTAATGATGAGCTGAAACAATGAGGTTTCATTACGGGTATACGCGTGCCTGTGTAGTATCTACCTAGTACTTTATATTACGTATCTACGTACGAAATAATGTAGGCGGTAGGTCACCTATTTTTTGGAGTGGAATGATTTATCCAAAGGCGCATTCCGTTTTCGGCTGGTCGGCCAACCAAATAAACATTTCCTCTTTAAATTATCACACAATGTTTGAGCACAAACGAAATCCCAGAAGTACCTACTTCCGGCTTTTTTGCTAAAGAATCTCGAATTCAACACATTTATTAATTTATTAATAGGTACGAAAAAAAAATCATAATCATCATTATTTCAGATGAAAGACGTCCAATGATGGATACAGCCTCACCCAAATAAAAAAAAAGTACAATTATACATTGGATAAAGTTCTTAAACCAGATTAACTAACAAATTAGGTATTTAAATAAAAAAACAGATTTTAGATTAAAATAAAATAGTCTTGTTTTCGCTCGTTAATAATCAAATAGTATAAGGAACCTTACTCATACAGTACCAAACAATTCCAAGAAATAAATCACATTCATACAATGCAACAAATCAATATTTTATGAATTGACATTTCAACATCTTCGTACCATTTATGTCTTGATTAATTTATAGTTCAGTTTTAATTGATTAGAATATTTACTATAAGGACTTTAATTATCTATTTAGTTCTGCATATAGGTTTGTCTATGACGAATCAATTGATTTTAATGATTAATAGATAGTTAATAATTATAAAGAGTTAATGTAAGGCACCTACTCATCCGTTTCAAAATGTGAGTAGGGTTATACGAATGACCTCATTTTCAGGGTTTCTTACCTCAGAAGGAAAAAAAAACTGAACCCTTATAGGATCACTCGTGTGTCTGTCTGTCTGTTTGTCCGTCTGTCACAGCCAATTTGCTTCGAATCCAATGACCGATTAAGTTGAAATTTGGTACACATATGAATTTCTGTGACCCAAACACGGACATGTAACGTAAATAAATGAATTTTGAATATGGGGGTCAATTTTGGGGGGCAAAAAAAAAAAATATATATATAGATATATAATTTTAGAATAAATTGTTTTAAAGTTACTTAAGAAAATAGATGAAAATTAACCACTCCCCCCTTATCTCCGAAACTACTAAGCCTACAATTTTGAAAAAAACAATACAGAAAATAGTTCTATACCTACAGATTACAGGAAAACTTATAAGAAGTCTATGGTCTCAAATAACATGGTAAATCTCTCAATATTGTGCGTACAAACATACATTTGCTGTTCAAAAACTTGTTCTCCCATACATTCCTTATGAGAAAACATTTTTTCAACTTAAACATCAAGTATGTTCTTGGGATAAATTCATCCCAACTACGGAACCCTTCGTTGTGCGTGGTCCGACACGCACTTGGCCGGTTTTTTTTAAAGAAATTAAAACCAAATTGCTTCTTTTAAAAACAATCTTGATTATACAAAAGATGGAAACAAGTTTACTCTAACAAATAACATGCCATTTAAAAGAAAAAGGTGATCCTTAAATATGCTGTTTAAGGATCACCTAAGACAATATTTAATTTAAAAACATGCATATTTTCAAATTTCTTACAAAAAAGTCGCTAAACAGCTTAAAATAAACACTTTACGCCATATTATTTTCTTAACTTAGCATTCACCAAATAATTGGTAGGAACTTAAATTGAGAAATTTTCAAATAAATATTTGTACTAGTAATATACTTTTTATTGGTACTCCAACAAAAACAATAAGAATCGCTAATACATTTTCTATGTTACGGCGTTAAAATATTATGATTGAACGTTTAGTGTTTGAACAAATATTTTTAGACATCTTTTTATTTTAAGATTTCGGGTTACCCTCATTTATAAGGAGAATAACCAAATCTGTCCAAATATAAGAAGCTATTTCACAGTATTTTGCCGCAAGTATAGGAATGGTCACCTTTATTCAGTCCGAAAATAGGTATCAAAGTTACCAATACCCCGTGTGAACATAGACCTATCCTGCGTCCGGTCTGAATAGCTACGAGTACATCTCCTTAAAGCTACGTAGCTCTGCATACGTAAGCCATATAAAATCTACGTTAACCTTATCAACTGTATCAGGAGACCAACATTACTGCCTTACTTTTTCCCCTGATCTGCTTTGATGCGGAAGCTTTTAATATGAAACCAAACGACATGATTCTTAAGTAGGTAGGTACTGTGGAGCATCTGACTCCACGAGGGGAATAGCTAAATAATAAATAAATAATGGAGACGCACTCCTTTTAAACTTATCCTGTATATTATACAGGATAAGTTTAAAAGGAGTGCGGATATTTTAGGAGGTAATCAGGTGCATAAAACTGGACAACTTTCCGCAAGGAACATAGGTCGAAATCTTAAAATTGAAAATCGACTTTTCATACAAAGTGACTGGTCACGTGACTTAATTTGTATGAGAAGTTATATTTAATTCTCTATATTCGGAGTAAATCGCGCAATTTTTAAACTACACAGGATAACACCATAGCTGAAGCCGAACTCCGGCCTAAAAAAAAAACGAACTACCGTTTTTATTTATTTAAAAAAGGCAGTTCTATACCGGCGTGAGTGACAAAATGTCAGCCAGTACAATATAAGGTTGCCCATTGCATGGAACCTTTACAGTACTTCTAACATAGCTAAGTGCGAACAAGATGACGTATACAAGCTAGGAATTTAGGATGTATGAGAGTATCTCCAGTTCTGTCTCTGTACCACTTTACATACTAATGTTAGCTAGTACCTATCAATATGTATAAACATTTGACACAATTAGCCGCTCACGTCCATCTCAGATTTTCATTTCATGAGGATTACTGGAACTCGGCTCTGAATGGAGCCGATCATGACGGGTTTGTGGTCCACTTTGCATTACAGATCTCAATACCAGACATGCTAGACGATTCGTGCATGTTAATTTTGCGTTTGAAATTATCTACTATCAAAATTAAAATCAAAAGTCATTTATTGAAACTAGGCTGAGAATCAGCACTATTCGAACTTCAAAATTACATAAGACAGTCCTGCAAAACGCCCGCCCTGCACCACTTCCTAGTGCTGTAGCTGGGGAGAAGTGGCGCAACAAACTCCCCAGCAGCACAGCTGTCTGTTCAGTTAAAAAAAAAATGATTTTATACAGCACTGCGCAAAATAATTTAAGTATTACGCAACAAAACATGAGATTAAATTAAATTTATTGCTTATAGCTAGTAATACAGCTTTTATATGTAGTCATGCAGATCTAACGGGTTTACGTACAAGTGTGGTCAATTGTGACATGAGTGTTCCAGTTCGAAATAATTATGTGTAATAGATCCGTCATGCATGCCCTAATGTTGCACGGAAGTCCGACTGTTCGTTAAAAGTCATATTGTCCTACAAGTGCTCACATACATGGCAAAGTTTATATACAGTGGCTATTGCTGGCTTCGATCCCAACTAACTATGAAAGGAAGTGGATAAATACTGTCAATCTTTCTTTAACCTGTTTGTTTTCCTTCTGCTGATATTCTTTGTGATTTTCAACTTATCCAATCAATCTGCCTAGCCTTTTCCCAACTATGTTGGGGTCGGCTTCCAGCCTAACCGGATGCAGCTGAATACCAGTATTTTACATGGAGCGACTGCCTATCTGACCTCCACAACCCAGTTACTGGGTAATACGATACCCCTTGGTAAGACTGGTTGTCAGACTTTCGGGCTTCTGACGACCCGTAACGACTGTCAAAGATCCACAAATGACAGCCGGGACCAACGGCTTAACGTGCTTTCCGAGGCACGGAGGAGTCTCGGTATGAAAAGATGGTCACCCATCCACAGACCAACCTCGGCAAGCGTAGCTTAACCTGATGGATCGACCCGTGCGGCTGTTATTACTTAGCCAGAAGCTCCTTATCCATAATCTGGAATTAAAGATTGCTATACTACCTCCGACGTAAGTTGCGGAAGTAACCTCACATGGATCCATTTTTCAAATGAACTGGTCACGTTCCAGAATGCGGCGCAGCAGAAAAAGAAGGAAACTGGTGCGCAGCTTAGAGCATACGAGACGAGCACGCAACGTGATCCACGCACCGAGCTCTTCGGGGCCAGACTGTCCCGGACTCGCACGGCGGTACCACGAGTGCAACACCGCAGTAAGTAACTACCATCTTGTACTACAGACGCCAGCACATCAAGCTACAACAATCTGGCAAATTTCTTTAATAGGTTTTCCACTTTATTGCTAAAGCATTAGGTTCAATGTTGATTGGTAAAATTTGACAGTTTCGGGTAGCTTGATGTGCTGGCGTCTGTACTTACAAAGTTCCTAACGCTGTCACCCGTTTCATACAAAAGTTCAATACCTACTCGACCAAAGTTTATGAAATAGCTGATTTTTGTCGTGATTTCAGAGTTGGTCCCTTAATGAAAGTTGTTCATATTCATGGATAGAACTCCCTATGAAACTTTATATAATTAAAAAAAATGGTCTGTATAAACTGGCAAGGAGTTTGATAGTTAATCAGAAAAGTAACAAAATTAGCGTATCCCATAGCGTAGAGAAGAACCGACAAAGAAATGCCACAATCTCGCGGCTTGTTTTGCCACGATTTTTACAATTACTCCAAATACCATCTTAATCAATTTTTGGTCTTGGATGCTAGCCACAATAAAATTTGTTTCAACAAGATCAAGATGAAATCACAAGCATTCACACGTAACCCAATTAAAACTAGGTTGTGGATCAAAGATTAAGAGTTTCTAACTAAAAAAATAGCGAGTCCATGCCTGCGCGGAAATGTAGAAGCGGTCTTTCTAAATTGATAGTGCTGAAAGGTCTAATTTGAATCTACATGTATACACACAAAAGTTTTTTTCCCTCCTATTATATACCTCCAACCTGAGCAATTATTGACGGCCCATCAATACATCGTATACTAAATTAAAACGTCGATGGGCTACCGCGATACCATTGTCTCCGTTATCAGGATAAGTTTCAAAAGATATTATACTATTATCTCTTTGCCTCGGGCCTCTGTTGATACGTTCATATCTCTTCTGAGCAATAGGCGAAAGGGGCATGACGATACACAATGCTAAATAAATACAAATCATTGTTGAGGCGGCAATCTTTCTATGAGGTCAATGACCGGTTCAAGTTATATCAGTAGTTTATTAGTCATGCGCAATTGTGTACCAAGGTTTGTAATCACCTGGATTTACAAAGTAATCTAGGAATATATGGTATTAAAGTATGTACATTACTCTCTAATTAAGAAATTTGACGATTGACATTATAACTTTTGAAGTTGTTTTTATCGGATTTTCAAAATACCAGTTCAAAGCACATTGAGAAATGGGACAAAGGCTCATTAGTGATGACAGATTTAGCAAGACAAGACTTCAAGACGTCTTGAAAGTGGACACAGAGAAGAAAACTAATTGGTTTTTAGGGTTCCGTATCTCAAAAGGAAAAAGAGGCACCCTTATAGGATCACTTCGCTGTCCGTCTGCCTGTATGTCAGTCTGTCAAGACCCTTTTTCTCAGGACCGCGTGGAAGTATTAAGTTGAAATTTAAATCAAATACATGGGTCTAGGGTCCCTTGGAGCTTTAAAAAAACCAAGATTCTAAGTCAACGCAATAATCACTACATATTATAAAACAAAGCCCCCGCCGCGACGGTCTGTCTGTCTGTATTTTCAGGATGATCTCAAAAACTGCTGAACGGATTATAATGCTGTTTTCATCAATAGATAGAGTGATTCAAGAGGAAGGTTTATACGTACAGTGTTCTGACATCCACGCGGGCGAAGCCGCGTGCAAAAGCTGGTTAAATCTAGTTAGTTAGTTGTAATTAAATCGACTTCAAAAAGAAATTACCTAACTCAAATTATGAAGTAACTTTAATTTCGGATTTGCGTTAATTTCTTTTTGAAGTCAATTTATTTTTTTTTTTAATTATTTGTTTTAGTTGTTAGTAAAAACTGGAATATTTGTATGTAGTTATAAATATTGCACTAGAATTTGACCAAGGTTTTCAGATGTATTCCCTTTGAAACCACCCACACCTGTAGCCATTATTTTGAAAACTACTGAACCGATATTGATGAAACTTGCACTGTTCCCTAAGTTGAAGTAAATGTACGCCATTAAAAATTAAATTGTCACGACGTTATTAATAGTTTCGGAGAAATGCGTGCACAAACATATTACATACATACATACATAAATCATAAAATTTTGTATATTTGTTTGGAAGCCCTAATAGATTAATGTGTGTGTGTGATTGCAGTTCCAATAATATTACATATATACCTGTCGAATTGATAACCTCATTTTTATTGAAGTCGGTTAGAAAATACGGCTGCTTATGCGACATATTTTGATACTCACGCCCTAACTCAAAATTTTCTGTATAGGTTGACAAAGTAATTTATATTTCTGTGTTCAAAAGAAAAAGAAAGCTATGCGGGGTGCAAAAATTTTTGAGCTCGCTTCACTTGCTCTACCATCCTCTATTCGTCTGATGCTCTAGCTTTTCTATTGTCGACAAAGTTTCTCCTAATTCTGTATCAATAGTCAAATCAAAACTTAACCTTTTGCAAATATTTCGACCTTCATTCCTTTTGGGGATAATTTAGTTTTGCCTCCCCGGGCCCCTGACAGGCTTATTCCGGCGGCATTGCACTACACGCTCACTTCATGATACCTACGTTAGAATTTTTTTCATCTTATAAATTAAATTCCTACATTTATTGTTAAAATGTTCCATATTGGGTACTGCAACTATTTTATAGCTTTGTTGCTACGGAGAATCACTGACTCCTAAGTCACAGGAACTTGTGTATCCGTCTAGTTTAGGAGTCAGAGTATATAAATGTTGACCTTTGTATTAAGCTAAAAGGCTGTTTTTGTCATAAGTATACTGTAGAAAGGATTCTGGTGAAATTATTATTTATTTATTGTTCAATTTACATCATGACGTATATTGTCATCTATCGTCTTAACGTTTATTTAAAGTTTATTAAAAATACAACTTTGGTCAACAATATTGTTAGTATATAACATTAATGTCACCTCGTTGTTTGTCCTCAGCCGTGTCCCGGTCCACTTCAAGACGCACGCGCAGAGCAGTGTGCTGTGTATGACAGAAGACCTTTCCGCGGCCGGTTCTACACCTGGGTGCCTTATGTTGATGGTAAGTTCCATATTTTACAAGCCTCATCGTTGTAGTAACTCTTTGTAAAAGAGCTCGTTCTACTCTCCAACCGGGAACCAGCACCCTAATTACGTAACACACTATCAATCGGAATCTGAATCATTTTGAAGCAAACTGCAAATAACTTGCTTTAGGTATATGTTCAAAATTTTGTCTTCTCGACAATGTAAATAACGCAATGAATGTTGTTGAACTGTCAAAATGAAACCGATTCCGATTGATAGTGTGTTATCAATTGTTCCGCTTGCGCATGACATATCAATTTCGAATTTAAGTTTCAAAAGACTTAATAACCCGCTTGGCCATTGGCGGGTGGTTTTCGTTTGTTACCACCACCACGTATTAACCACCCTGTATTAATTAATAATATTGGCATTCAGGTGACGCTGACGGCCCACTTGTATGCGGTGTCCCTGCCACCCTCTATTAATTAATAATCTTGGCATTCAGGTGACGCTGACGGCCCACTTGTATGCGATGTCCCTGCCACCCTCTATTAATTAATAATCTTGGCATTCAGGTGACGCTGACGGCCCACTTGTATGCGATGTCCCTGCCACCCTCTATTAATTAATAATCTTGGCATTCAGGTGACGCTGACGGCCCACTTGTATGCGATGTCCCTGCCACCCTCTATTAATTAATAATCTTGGCATTCAGGTGACGCTGACGGCCCACTTGTATGCGATGTCCCTGCCACCCTCTATTAATTAATAATCTTGGCATTCAGGTGACGCTGACGGCCCACTTGTATGCGATGTCCCTGCCACCCTCTATTAATTAATAATCTTGGCATTCAGGTGACGCTGACGGCCCACTTGTATGCGATGTCCCTGCCACCCTCTATTAATTAATAATCTTGGCATTCAGGTGACGCTGACGGCCCACTTGTATGCGATGTCCCTGCCACCCTCTATTAATTAGTAATCTTGGCATTAAGGTGACGCTGACGGCCCACTTGTATGCGATGTCCCCTGCCACCCTCTATTAATTAATAATCTTGGCATTCAGGTGACGCTGACGGCCCACTTGTATGCGATGTCCCTGCCACCCTCTATTAATTAATAATCTTGGCATTCAGGTGACGCTGACGGCCCACTTATATGCGATGTCCCTGCCACCCTCTATTAATTAATAATCTTGGCATTCAGGTGACGCTGACGGCCCACTTGTATGCGATGTCCCTGCCACCCTGTATTAATTAATAATCATGGCATTTAGGTGACGCTGAGAGCCCACTTGTATGCGATGTCCCTGCCACCCTGTATTAATTAATAATATTGGCATTCAGGTGACGCTGACGGCCCACTTGTATGCGATGTCCCTGCCACCCTCTATTAATTAATAATCTTGGCATTCAGGTGACGCTGACGGCCCACTTGTATGCGATGTCCCTGCCACCCTCTATTAATTAATAATCTTGGCATTCAGGTGACGCTGACGGCCCACTTGTATGCGATGTCCCTGCCACCCTCTATTAATTAATAATCTTGGCATTCAGGTGACGCTGACGGCCCACTTGTATGCGATGTCCCTGCCACCCTCTATTAATTAATAATCATGGCATTCAGGTGACGCTGACGGCCCACTTGTATGCGATGTCCCTGCCACCCTCTATTAATTAATAATCTTGGCATTCAGGTGACGCTGACGGCCCACTTGTATGCGATGTCCCCTGCCACCCTCTATTAATTAATAATCTTGGCATTCAGGTGACGCTGACGGCCCACTTGTATGCGATGTCCCTGCCACCCTCTATTAATTAATAATCTTGGCATTAAGGTGACGCTGACGGCCCACTTGTATGCGATGTCCCTGCCAACCTCTATTAATTAATAATCTTGGCATTCAGGTGACGCTGACGGCCCACTTGTATGCGATGTCCCTGCCACCCTCTATTAATTAATAATCTTGGCATTCAGGTGACGCTGACGGCCCACTTGTATGCGATGTCCCTGCCACCCTCTATTAATTAATAATCTTGGCATTCAGGTGACGCTGACGGCCCACTTGTATGCGATGTCCCCTGCCACCCTCTATTAATTAATAATCTTGGCATTCAGGTGACGCTGACGGCCCACTTGTATGCGATGTCCCTGCCACCCTCTATTAATTAATAATCTTGGCATTCAGGTGACGCTGACGGCCCACTTGTATGCGATGTCCCTGCCACCCTGTATTAATTAATAATCATGGCATTTAGGTGACGCTGAGAGCCCACTTGTATGCGATGTCCCTGCCACCCTGTATTAATTAATAATCATGGCATTTAGGTGACGCTGAGAGCCCACATGTATGCGATGTCCCTGCAATCCTGTATAATAACCCTTTTTAAGGCATAGGGAGTATTTTTACCACCATAAATTTTTATCGACTCGTTCCAAAATAAATATGGTGGTATGTTTTTTTTGGTGTTGGCCACATTACAATGAGCGAATACACAAAATTAATTAGTACAAGGAAACGAAAATTTGACGCACTAAGTAAAGCAACTTACAAAACTATAAAAAAATCTGCCGAGCCCAATCGTCAAAAAGTGATCGGTGCTGTTCCTCACGAAGTGCGCTTTTTGAATGTTGGAGACCACATGCCAGTTGACTCAACGTATAGGCGCTGCAAACATTGTAGCACCAAAACTAATGATAAACGCTCCAAAATTATGTGTGGAAGGTGCAATGTACCTCTGTGTGCAACACCTTGTTTTGCCGATTTTCATAGGTCCTAGTGGGCATAGGGGGATACTTACCACTATAATTTCCAAATTTTCCAAATAGTTTTCTTATTTCCGATGACTGTCATATTATTATGATTAATAAAAACATGCCAAAACCATTAACAGTTTTTAATTTTACCTGCTAGTTCTTTATGCCTTATAAAGGGATAATCGCAATATTACTAAGTAGCTCAGCTATCGTCTCATTTCGGCATAACCACATTCTAATTCAAATCAGTTTTGAGTTTACTAATTATAGTTTTATTTACAGGCGACTCACCATGCACCCTGAACTGTCGGCCGCGAGGGCAGCAGTTCTATGCCTCTCTTGCGCTGGTGGTGGACGGCACGGCTTGTACCAAGCCAGGGTTCAGAGCTATCTGCGTGCAAGGCGACTGTAAGGTAAGTGCATAGTTTTAGTGAAGGAGAAGCTCCTTTCTCAAGGACTCAGACTACTATACTATTGTATTAAATGAGCAGTATTTTTATGTATATGGTAAAATTAAAGGCACATGAGACATGAGGACTCTGTATCGAATATTGTTCTTGCTGCTATAGGTCTGCTTGTAAGCTTTGGCAAACCCTTTAAAGTTACAGATAAACAAATACTTTCCGTCAGGTAAACCGTTGGCACTAGTTTTCCACCCTATACTAAAATGATTAAAAAATACATAAATTAGGTACAAAAATAACAAAAAACGATAATAAAAAACAACATTGTGTTAAACCACCAACTTACGTCAGTTTGATATTGCGGCAATGCAGCGCCATCTAGTAGCTAGTAGTATTAGCTTATCTATGAACTAGGTTAACGACATTGACAGTGAGCTCAGTTCGTGTTTTTATAACTAGCAGCGCCATCTTTTATTGAATAGAAGAAGACAACTGCTCACATTTCTTTCAAAATTAATGAATGTTTACTTAAAAAATTCGGATAGAATTTTAATTTTGCGTTCATTTTAATAAACGTTTAACAATATTAGGACTGCAGGACTCTGCATCTTTTACGGAAATCTATAAAGTCACCCAAAGTACCTAAAGTATAACATCAGCAAAATGTCTGCTCTATTCCAAATCAAGACATCCATCAATACAACATTCACAAAAACAAGAGTAACTAACTCATCATCACCTACGAGAAACACCAACCATTCTAGTTCTAAGTCCACACTTATAGGTACAGGCATCTGCATCAACAAACACCAATATTACATGCATCTACTAATAGGCCTATGTACGGCAATCAGCAATGCATGTCGGAATGTCCCACGGGGGCACGTTCGTGTCCCGAGCGGGGCAACTTCCTACCCGTCCCGTAACGAACCCACAGGCACTGACTATCATTTATTTTGTACTGCACACATGCAACAACGTTGCATATTATAAACTGGTGACTTTTTTAGTCTTGAAAAAAAAATAGGGCTATGGCTTATTTAGTTTTTTTTTATAATATCTAAATTCAAATCAAACGCACTACGCACCCTGATTTGAAATACGATATTTTTTGACGATCTTTAAAGTTTTTCAAAATTTCTGTTTTTATTGCTCTAGTTTACTTCAAATGTCAGAAAAAAAATACTAGATAATTATGCCATTTAGTTCTCCGTTCACCTATTGTATCCTATTTTTTTTTCAACACGTTAAAAAAATCATCCACAATAGTAGAAGTTTGTAAACCATTACTATCTTAAACTGTATCTGAATTAATATTGATGACCTCATCAAAATTATATAGACCGAAGCTAATATGCCACGAGAAGACCCTAATATTATGTACAAGACGGAAACGAAAAACGAAAATAAATTAAAATTCGTATATATAGGGTGATTGGTAATTAGTGACCGATACTTAAACATATGATAACAAACAACTTTTACTATCGGACCAAACCCGAAATCGCGAAAAAAAATCAGCTGCCCCCTACATTTTGACGAGTTATGCGAACATAAATGAATAGACATATAGAACAGCTGATTTTTCTTTTCGCGATTTCAGATTCGGTCCCATATTAAAAATTGTTTGTTATCTCACGATATATACAACCATGTGTTTAGTATCGATCACTAATTATTAGTCACCATATACAGAATTAATTTTAAAAGTGAGCGTGGATGGCCAAATTCGGAACTATGAGAAATAGCGAAAAGTTTCTCAAAGGGTCTCGGGATTGATTTAGATGAAAACTAAAACAACATCATTGGATTTTTAACAAATCAATATTTCTAGCCAAGAATCAAACCCGTTGATTTTGAAAAATAAACCACACTATTTAGTGTGTCTGTTCTTTTTACACCATTCGATAGTGTTGCTAATAAGGATCGAATTCTGGGAAGTAATGATATACGGCAAACTAAAGGAAAGAGCTCATTTTTGACAAAATACTTTTTGATTTTTCTTATGTTACCTATTAAACCTTGATATTGATTTTTCAAAAATCCAATGTAGCAGTTCTATTGTAGTTTTCATCAAAATCGAGCCGCGAGATTCCTTTGAGTACTTTTCGCTATTCCTCATAGTTTCGGATTTTGCCATCCACGCCCACTTGAAAAATTCACCCTTCCTCTTGAGTCACTCTATCTATTGATGAAAATCGCATTAAAATCCGTTCAGTATTTTTTGACATCATCGCGAACATAAAGACAGACAGACGCGGCGGGGGACTTTTATAATATTGATTAGGTTATTAAGAAAATGCTCGAATTTAACATATATTTTTTCCAAATCATTAGGTAACACTGCTCTTTTAGACGTAGTTTTCAGTTTAAAATCATGAGTCGATTATCGTCAGTAAACAAACAGTTAATTCCCCCAAATAAGTAGACGTTAACGCTTTGCGTGGGCTCACTCAGCCTTTCAAATTCGTAAATCAGTTTCGTACCAAGTATACAACAACGCAAAGTTCATCAGAGGTACAAGTTAATTCAGAATACAAAGCCAAAACTACAATAATTAAACAGCAAACACAAAGATTTGAGTAACCAGTAATGAACCAGGTTGAATTCCCTCGGGCTTAGTTAAAACAATGGCTAATTAATGCTTGCTTTAACGAGATGTAGGGGCAACTTCACTTGGAACAACTTGTAGGTTGAAATTATTCTCGAAGTTAAACAAAGATGATCCTTACCTTACATAGATTTGTATAGGTAAACTTCCAAGTTTGATAGTTACACTCCTGAATTGGAAGGTCTAGGTAAGGTATGTCGAAGTTACTGGGTATGGGGATTATACAACATTATACAAGACTTAGAAGATATGTTAAACGAATTAAAACAGTTGGATTGAATATCTACACATAATCTACACTGAAATATTGAGCCTGTGAACTTGTGTTTTTGCTGAGCATTCCAGCTTCGTGCTCTCCCAAAAACGTGATTATTTCGATTTAAAATGTCGATGATCTGAGAGGTACAGTTTATATACACATTATTTAACTGCCTAGCACCCACTGATCTTTCTCCTGGTACGAAAACAGGCGCCCAGAAACCGTCTGCCTTTAAAAAACCTTCAACGAGTTTTATCAAATATTTCACTAAGCTTTAAATGTAGAAACCGTATAAATATAATGACGCGGCGTTTTCTGACGCAATCAAATACATCTGTCATAGATGTACATTTAATATGAATTATGTTTAAATCTGCAGCTTTCAATACATGTGGCGTTAAGATGTGATTGGGCCGAGGTTACGGATTAGGTAGCCACCGACGTCAGACAAATCATTTTGGCATCGTAATGTAAAAAACTGTCTATTGGAAAATTATTTCACAGATATTTCTATTTAGGTACCTAAGAATGTATTGGAAAGTGATGCATCAGTCTACGTAAATAAAGATACATTAACGTCATCGTTTCTGGTGTGTTCAGTCTATGTCAGAAATTCCCGCCAAAAATCATTGATGGATGGATGTTTACTATATTGAATACAGTCATCTACCTGAAATAAAATAGAGAACAAACTAGGAGGATAACGCTTTAGGTAGGGGAAACAACAAAATACTTGAAGACATTCGTAGGACCAATAATAATCTGCCGCCGTAAGGAAAAAGGACGTATATCCACAAAAAAAAAAAAAAATGTCCTGTTTAAACTATAAGATACAAAGGCAGATGCGTCTATAATAGCAAGAATTATAAGGTTTTCGTTAAGTTTACGCCAATTTAAAAATACTGGTATATGCGTCTTTTTGCTGATTCCGAATATGTAAATTACTCTGTTTCGAAAAAAAAAATGTCAGATACGTCTTTTTTCCTTATGACGGCAGAAATGTTCGCAAGGCACAGGCAGTGTAGGTATCGCAGAATCTGGCCACACTTGACCGAGTGGCCGCGGGTGCCTAACGGTACAAGAGATCGGTTGCTATTGTTGTGACAGTAATTGTTGTCGATAGCCCACCGACTACACAACACCAGTTTCAGCTGACCCCCTACCTACCCTCTAAATCCTACAAACCCACAAGCCTCTTCCAAACGAAGAGTGTCTATATCCCTGGTGTTGTAAATCATATGCATATTACAGGTTTTGGTCGTGTCTCTCTTGAATTTATATTTAATGATATTTCCATAAGTTATGTATGACGTCGTAATTTTGAGGCTAGGTTTTGGATATAATGTCCAATCATAAACTGAGTTGACACTACTTTCAGAGCTGTGGAATATGTATGTTTCTCAACACTTAAGAATGGTTTTAGGTGGGAACACTGGGAACACATTTCTTGAAGTAATAATTTATTTACGTGTGCGTGTGTGAGTTCCATAGTGACTATTTTTCATAGGGTGTTCACTAGAACGTTAGTCATCGTCGGACAGATTAAACGGCGAACAATACGGAATAGGTACTTGCGAAGTTATAGTTTTGTAATGAGCCACAGATCAAGGCTCGGAAACGTTATTTAAAATAACGTTTTTAAAACGTTTCTAACAGTTCTTTGTACAACATTTTGTTCGGAACGAAAACGATATGAGAACGTTTTCAAAAACCGGTTTATTTCGCAGGACGCAGCCGCGCGATAAAATCCCGACACAATAATTTTACGTCTGTGCGAACGTGGGCTAAAAACTAAAGCACATAATTATGTATTTGGAAGGAGTTTTATATAAGGGTATATATACAGGGTTATTGGTAAAACACCAACAACCTCTTAAGGGGTCATTGTACTCATCATTATGAACAACTTTTACTATGGGACCAAAAATGATATTGCGAAAAAAAATCAGCTGTTCAGTACATTTTGACGAATTATGCAAACATAAATGTACTGAACAGCTGATTTTTTTTTCGCGATTTCAGGTTTGGTCCCATAGTAAAAGTTGTTCATAATGATGAGTATAATGACCCCTTAAGAAGTTGTTGGTGTTTTACCAATAACCCTGTATATGCAGGGAGGGGTGGAGATCCCCTCCCTGCATGGGGGAAGTTTAGGAAATGCATAGTTTTTTTATGAATTTTTAAAAATCTCAGTTTATGTTTTGTTAAGTTTTTGGTAAAAATTTAGTATCGTTTGCCAGGAGGAGGGAGTGGGGGGTAGGGGGGTGCAACCTCTCACCTGGCACCGCTCCCATGAAAGATAACGCACGCCTTCTTGAGAAAAAAAAATATTGTAACCTAACCTCAAAAACTTTAATGTTGCTTCTGCAACGTCTCCGGCGCTGCGGGAAGTGCAGCCCCTTCGCCCTTGCGCCCTTGTGTAACAAAGGATAGACACCCATGCTCACCTCCGCAGCTTCGGCTTGCTTCAGCTGCTATGGCCCGCACCGGTGCCTATGCTTTGTTACAGCGGGCGGGGGCTGCTCTCCCTTCGCGCCTCCTGATTTTTATATACAATCTAGGGGTAGCAGCCAAAAGACTACATAGAGTCGGGTGCCCTGAGCCTGACTCGGTTTTTGAACAGATTTGACCTATTTTAAAGATGGATGAAGAATGGCTGCAAATTATAGATATTGTGTTTCGATTCACCTCTAGCAGATACCATCAGGATAAAAATAATAATTTTACATTGTCACAAAATCAAAAATTTCGTAGTTACTCACCCAAAAAAAAAAAATGTGCGTCATCTTATTATTTGCAAAAACAAACGCATTAAAATAGCAACCTGCTGTCAAAATTACGTCAAAAACAAAAAAATAGTGCAAAAGTTGAGGTTATTTTATCAAAGTTTGATATTTTATATTTCTGAAAGTATTTAGAGCGCCCCCCCCCCCCCCCCCCAGATTAGGCAGCAAACGCGAGAGTGCATTCGCGGTGCCCATCAATCGGGGAGCCAACCGCTGAAAATGCGGCCCGAAGTTCCACCGGATATCGAGGACAAGTCTTAGGTACTTCATCGTCGACTTGATACCGATGTGAATACCTCCTACTATTGTGTTGGATCCTGAGGGTGGCGCTTTCCGGAGAGACAGAGACCTGCCGGAGCGTCTTCCCCCGTGCCATTACCAGCGTGTCATCGGCGTAACAGATGACGCCGACGCCACGGAGGGGTGCACCGCGCAGCATCCAGTCGTATCCGATGTTCCACAGGAGTGGCCCCAAAACCGAACCCTGTGGAACACCACACGACATCTCTCGCCGACCCCATCCTTCTCGATCCGGGTAGATGACATATCTGTCAGATAAGCCCCGATAATGCGGCGGAGGTAGTTTGGCACCCTATGATATCAGAGTGACTCCGTAATGTGTTGAAAAAAGTGTTGAAGGCATTGGCAATGTCCAAAGATACTGCCAAGACGACCTCACCCTGGGCCATTGCTGCCTCCGCCAAGACTTTCACGCGCATGATCGCGTCTATTGTAGAGCGCCCCTCACGGAAACCAAACTGGTCATCTGCCAGATCCGGCCCCTCTCTTGTCATGTGTTAGATAAGGCGGTCTGCAATAATTCTCTCGAAGAGTTTGCCCACCTCACCCAACAACACAATGGGCCGGTAAGCGGATGGTGAGTCCGCAAGCCGCCCTTCCATTTTCAACAGGACCAGCTTTCCAGTCTCTCCAAACATGTGCTCAAGAGTCCCACTAATCGATGCCAGAGATCCCTAATGGCCAGAACCCATGCACGGCTAGGAATGCCGTTAGTTCCTGGAGCAGTGTTTTTGGCCTGAAGCCTTTGCACTGCCGCTTTTAGTTCTACCTGGGTCATTTTAGGCGCGTCGCCATCGTCATTTTACGAGTTGGGCACAATAGTAGGCGGAATTATATGCGGTGGTGTGTGCTCGCCTTTTGAGGGAATAAAGCGCTCACTACTCTCTCTAGCAGTTGCCGGTGGAGGCTACGGGATAGTGGAAACACCCACGAGCAAAGTTTGCGCCTAACCAAACGGTAAGGACGCCCTCACGGTTCACGTTCTAGAAATGCCAGCAATTCTTTATGGGCTTGGGCCCAAGCTTATTATTTCCAGCTGAAGAACCTTCTTCGCCACTCTACACACCTCGTACAGTTCCGCCTCTCTTACCATAGCTTCTGGTCGTCTGCGCCTTCATCGCTGCCTGGTATACGGGCGTCGCGCCGCCACGCATGCGATGCGCAAATGCGCAATGTCTTGCGATCACCAATACACCTGGCGCCTGGCAGATGGAAACTGAACTGAACATCGCAGCATCACAGATTTGTGTCATGGCCTCCCGGAACCATTCTGCCTCCTCGTCAATATCGACAGACCTGACTGGTGAGTCCAACCAGGCCTACACGATTGAGGCAACCAGAAGGGTTTCCCGGTTCAGTTGTTTGAGCGCCCATCGCGAGCCATCCTCAACCCCGGTTGGGGCCGCTTGTGCCGGGCCATTCGAGGTCTGGGCGGAGACGTCGAACCCTATCTGTGATCCGACAACGTCTCCACGTCCTCCAATACACGCCAGTCCTGAACATGGCGTGCGACAGCGGGAATAGCAAACGATAAGTCCACTATAGACCCACCCCACTGCCGCACAATTGTCTGAACAGATCCCTGGTTTAGGAGCAGTAAGCCTGACTCCACCGCTCACTTCTCTAGTAACACACCCCGTGCATCTGTTGCTGGGGAACCCCAAGTCGTAGATTTGGCGTTGAAGTCACCCATGACAAGGACAGGGTGAGGACGGCTTCAACTGATGACTGTGCCCAATTCCGTGATGAAACTCTCAAAGTCGGCGAGAGGTGGGTTGGATGAGAAATAAATCCCCACGACCATGATATCTTCGACTAAGACCGCTACAAAGCCCCGCCCCCGGGTGACGGTCTCCAGGGGCGGAGTGCCAGCGGCCGGCCTCGAGATAAGTGCCACCAAGCCATCAATGTCACCCAATCAGTCATCCCTGGGAGGAACAAAGTATGGTTCGGCAACGATAGCGACGTTGATCAACCACTCCGCCATGCTCTGGAGCAAAAGGTACTGAGCCCTGGCGCAATGGTTGATATTCGCTTGGAGAAGACGAAGGTGTGGGGCCATTCCTGGGTGTCCATAACAATCGCCTCCCCCTCAACTCTTTCTTCGGCTTTATTGCCAGCGGTCAGTGGGCGCGAGTGCCCAATTTTTCTATTTGAGTCAGCTTTTTTAGCTGGCCTTGTGAGCGAGCTGATCATAGCGGAAACAAAGACCGCAGAAATCGACCTCTGAGGTGAATCGAACTCCAACGTGTCCCTCTCTTATGCACCTATAGCATTGAGGGGCTTATTTGCCAGAAGCCTGTCCCGTGCCAAATTCCAGCCCACCACCAGTCTGGGACCATCTTTTAATTTTCGAGCTGCCGTGACGGGACAGCTGACCAGTACTATCCGCAGATCGGAGAAGCCCGGACGAATTGTTTCCACCTTAACTTGGTCTAGGCATTCTCCGGCCTTTGCAACAGCAGCTGCGACCTCTTCCGAAGTTGCAGAGTCCCCCAGGTGCATTATACGCAGATATGCGCACTTGACCTGCCTGGACACTCTAACGTACACTACGTCGAGCGACTCTGAGGGCCACTGTTGACACCAGGGATCTCCAGTTCGATAGTTGCCTACCCTACCACACACTATTTACCTACGCGTACTCACAGAGTCACAGATAATACTTAGTACTTGTGAAACGACGAAACTAAGCCGCGTGGCCTTGAAATACCATTGAATGAAATACTCGTAGAACTTTCGTATCGGAAAAACCCAAGAAATGCAATAAAAACGGTTAAAAACGTTTTATTAATCGAAAACGATTAAAATATTGTTCTTCTTCAAAAACGTTATTTATAACGTTCCGTTCGAACGTAACCGAAACAAATCGTTTTTTAGGTATTTAAGACGAAACCGTTTCGAAAAATATACCGGTATCCGAGCCCTGCCACAGATGGGTGTAAACTTATCGACCAGTTTGACTCACTTCAATGGCGCCCCGAGTGTTCCAGAGCGTTTGATTTCTTGGTCTCCGCCGGTACCTACTTTGTATGAGTAACGTCAACGGTACAGCTTAGAAAACAAACATTGAGACAGGCAGCAGAAGGGATCCATAAAATCACGTCAAAACCATTATTTTCTTTGCAAAACTGATAAAGTTGTCAGAAAGATCGCATGTCTTGGCGTAATAAAATGACAAAGATAATTTTAGACATTAACGCAAAAATAAAAGTGTCTAGAAATCTTAACTAGAGGATCAGGTTTAAACTCCAGAAGAGTTTGCACGACAGGGTAATGCAATACTATCGCCAGTAGATGACAAAATTAGTAGCAAACTACCACCTATTAAAACGACAGCGGAGGATGTTACATTGATGATTTTGGTATCCAATGCTGTTGATAGAGAAGACGGCTATGATTAAATTTTGATATAAGCGGCAATGGAAATGCAATGGTAAAATGTTATCGAAGCATTGCGTGGTGGATCGCCGGCAGCAGTATTTACTTTGCATGGAACGACAAATTAATTGTACAGTAATGACAAGCCGGCTATGCTCGATGCAGGTAGGACTTGTTAGTCGATTTCTATCGGTGGGTTATTACTTATTACCAATCCGTCGGTACACTAACCACTAGTTGTTTTGAGTGAGCAATTCCCTTTTAAATGCTAGGTTTTATACAGATGCTTTGCGATGCGTTTTTAACCAACTTTAAAAATGGAGGTTATCATTTCGACACGTATGTATGTAATATTATTGGAGCTACAATATATTCACATATGATAATCTACATACTTGGGCTTCCAAACAATTTTTTTTTTTTTATATTGTTTTGTATTGTTTCTATGTATGTATGTTAGTCCACGCATTTCTCCGAAACTGTTAATTCAAATTCAAATATTTTATTTCAGACTAAAAATCCATATAATGTTAGTAGTAAATAGTTTACTTAGCCTAATGTTAGTATTAAATTAAATTAAATCATCAATAATAAACAACTAATGAACCATTGCATTGTGCGTTCAATGGTTCACCAGTCTATTATGGTAGGTGTGTCTGAACACCTATCCACCTTCGTAACAGGTGAGAGTCCCACCGGTCTGAAAACACATTCAATTTAATAGGATTGTTATATTTTTATTATTATCTGAAACTTAGAGAACAGTGCAAGTTTCATCAAAATCGGTTCAGTAGTTTTGAAGATATGGACTAATACGTGTAAGTGTGACGGTCTGGCTTATTGATACGAGCTACGGGTGTCAGAGAGAAAACATTCCAAAACCTTGGTCGAATTCTAGTGCAACAATATTTACAACAAAACTATTAACTGTTTATTACAAACAACTATTCCAGTTTTTACTTAAAACTAAAAATTACGAAATAAAAAAGTAAGTAATATATATATATATATATATATATATATATATATATATATTGAACTTGATTTAATTTATTTAAATTACTTTTTTTTAACGCACCTTCGCATGAATAAAATCATCCGTTTGTACTCTATGACCAATTGGTCGTTCCTTTTGTGTATGTGTAATACTGACAGCTACTCCCTATATTAACGACACGGACGATTCATCTCATTCCACTTGTTTTCCTAGAATTTATTCAATATTTGCACTAACTCAATCTATTTCAATAAAAACTACATCTGACATTAATTTGCTTACACAATTGGTCTCGCCGTAGTAAAAACAACGTTTAATTACTCATACTTGCTTAACAGTTTGTTTATTACTGACTCAACATTTGTTTACTCGAACGAGTGCTTATAAAAAATATGTTTTACATGCCTACATGGTTCTAATAGGTTTACAACAAAATAATAATTAAAATTCAAAGTATTTTAAAGGTTGAATGGTACTCGTAGATTCAGTGAAAACTTTAGAAATTGTGCTGACAACTACTGCCATATAATTTGTCAGATCGTTAAGTGAACAGATAAAAGTGGAGTCATGCATAATTGAAAGTGCCGCTAGAAACACCAACCACTTATCTAGCCAGTAGTGTAGGCGAGCAATCACTGCAATAGTTTCGCTAAGGTCTGTTTAGATCAAACTAGCATAGCTAGCTGGGACTTGAACATTCCAACTTTAAACATAGAGAATAAAACATTACTGAATACGACCCATTTTACTCTTCTGTAACAAAGATTAGTGAAACTATATATCCAAGAGTTCTTATACGAATTGTTGATCCATTTGAACTAAACGCACCTTCAAGGCATTCTCGAACTGTTGTAAATGAGGCACGCTGACTTCTAAACGTCGTATTTATTACAGTTGAATTAAATGCTTTATTTACATTGCGAATTAACAATGACAAATACTGTTAGAAAGAAGAAAGAAAATACGTTTATTTGCGATAAACATGGCGCAAAGAAATAAAATAACAAAATAAAATAATTAAAGAACAAGTTTGGGGAAAATATGCGTCACATTCACGTAAAACGGCCGTCGCTCAGCATAATGCCGCGACCCCATACGAGACAGAGCCTCAACGCTGGTTTTCAGCGACAGCCGGCGTTGACGTAATGACGTCGACCGGTGCATAATGCAGTGGAAGTACAAATGACAATTAAAATGAGATAAATAAGATTATTGAATATTTTCAAAGTTTATGTAAATATGTTAGGTATTGAAGTTGAGAACATTGCGTTCCGTCAGCGCTAGCACCCACCGACTCCCACGCCGGCGCTGCGGACGGATGCATTATCTGTGCCGTGCGTAAATCTAAGCTGCCAGGTCATAAAAAGTACTATCTGGACCTGAAGCACCAAGCAGTCACGGCACTAGTTAGCGAGAAGACGGCATATTTCGCCAAAAGAATTAATGACCAAATAAAGTACCCGAAGCTGTTGTGGCGCAATTTAAAATCCGATGTGCTTCCGGACCATAAGGAAAGATTGCTGCCAAGCCACTTCGACAATCCTGATGACATCAATGCGGCGTTTTTGGACGTACCAGGTAGTTGTCGTCATAGCAGCACACAGTTGTCTTATTTTGAGTCTCATAGGTATGGCCCGGCCACATTCACACTCACAGCAACCGATCCTGAATCCGTCCTGAAAATAATCAGGAGTCTAGGGTCAAATGCACAGGGTGTCGACGGTATGTCTTGATATGATATCTCTCACGTTGCCAAATACTTTGCAAGCCATTACGGATATCGTTAACCGGTCCATAGCCACACGTACATTCCCCGAACTCTGGCCATGTGCTATTGTACGACCTATCCCTAAAAACAATAACCCAGTTAACATGAAGGACTTAAGACCAATTAGCATACTACCTTGCCTGTCCAAGATTTTGGAACGTGTAGTATACTCGCAGGTTATCCAATATCTTGAATCCAATAACATACCTTCAGTCGGGTTTCAGAAAGGGTAGAGGTACTGCTACGGCTCTGGCTGATGTTGTGGGTAGTATCCTTGAGGCACGTGACCGGGGGGAGGGAACAATCCTGGCTCTGCTGTACTTTTCCCGGGCTTTTGATGCAATTAATACCACTCTACTGCTGTCAAAGTTAGCTTTCTATGGCTTCGACAGTGATGCGGTGGAGTGGTTTAATAGTTATCTTACCTACAGGTCTCAATATGTTGTGATGCATAGGGAGGATGGGGCAACGGTGTCATCCCTACCCGTCGAAGTATCAAGGGGTGTCCCTCAGGGATCGATTCTGGGACCTCTGTTGTACATTCTGTACAGTGCGGATATCATAAAGTCTTTTGTTAACTGCAGATATCACATGTATGCTGATGATATCCAGTTGTACATGTCCTTCAGAGGGGATGAAACATCTTTGGCAGTCCAGAAAATAAATGAGGATTTGGATAGAGTGGTTGTATGGTCAGAAGAGAACTCTCTGGTTCTGAACCCGCTCAAATCTAAATTTATGGCGCTAGGTTCTAAGAAACAGGTTAGTTCAATACTGTCTGCCAACCCTGAGATAGTCATCATGGAAGAGAAAAGAGAGAGAGTGGAGCTGGCATGCAATCTTGGGCTAATTATGGATCCAGAGCTGCGTTTTGAGGCCCATGTGACCAATGTTCTCCGAAATTGTTTTTATAGGCTAAAAGTCTTATATTGAATACGGAAATATACAAGCACACCAGTGCGGAAACAACTTGTTGACAGTCTCATCCTATCCAAATTAAATTACTGTGACACAGTCTATGGTCCATGCCTGTTTTCAAGAACGGAGCGTGTAATCCAACGCATCCAGAATGCTTGTGTTCGTTTCTGTGTTAATGTCCCACGAAGAAGTCATGTTACTCCATTCATTAACAAACTAAAATTATTAAAGATGGCTGCCAGGAGGAAGCTTCATTTAGCAAACCTGTTGTTTGGTGTCATTACAACTCAAAAACCCCACTATCTTTATGAAATGCTAACTTGGAAACAAAACTACCTTAAAAATAGGCTTCAGTCAAAAGTTAGCCCACTGTCGGTGCCAAGGCACAGGACTACAGCTTTCAGGGGATGTTTCAAGTATGCAGCCACACGCTGTTGGAATGATCTCCCACCACCAATGCGACGCCTGAAAACAATACAATCCTTCAAATTCCAACACAAAAAGTTACTCATTCAAGGACAAATTTCTCTCTAGGATTGATTCACTGTACCTACCTCAGGTGTCATGGCCTGCGAGCTTTGGTTTGGGATCTTCCGGAGCGTGGGCTGCTTAGAATACACTCTTCTATTAGTGGGGCTACATTGATGTCTGTGTTGCGTCACTTCAATCATCCTCTTTGATTAGGAACGCCATCTTATTTTTCTGAAATTCACGGTTAAACATTAACATTCAACTGGCACCCTATGGTTTGTTTGGTAATTCTTTATTTAAAATATATCTTATCATATATAATTAATTATAATCAATCTAATTTCATTTATGTAATAGTAATATAATTTCATTTTAATTATGAATCCTTAGGTACCTATAATGTAATTAATTCACACTTACCATTTAATTTGTCATCTAGCTGAGGTTGATCTCTGAGTCGCCGAGTATTTTATTTTATTTTGTTATAAAATCTATATTTTTAACACAACCTCACACAATCACACAAAACATCATTGTTACATAATCCCATCATACAATAAAATTATATAATGTGTTTCAAGGGTTGCGTTTACAAGCTTACTTAGTTTATGAGGAAGAAAGTATGTGGATGTATTCTCTGAAGCCTTTAATTTAAACTAACTATTTCCATTACAAATGTATCAATCTGCCTAGCCTTCTCTCAACTATGTTGGGGTTGGCTTCCAGTCAAACCGGATGCAGCTTAATACCAGTATTTTACATGGAGTGGCTGCCTATCTGACCCCCACAAACCAGTAACTGGGTAATACCATACCCTTTGGTAAGACTGGTTGTCAGACTTTCGGGCTTCTGACGACCCGTAACGACTGTCAAAGATCCACGAATGATCGCCGAGACCAACGGCTTAACGTGCTTTCCGAGGCACGGTAGAAGGGGTCTTGGTAAGTAAAGATGGTCATCCATCCACGCACCAACCGCGACAAGCGTAGCTTAACCTGATCGATCGACTCGTGCGGCTGTTATTATATTAAGTAGGTAACTATCTGACATTTATGAAATAATTTAAACTGTCATCCAACCGATGTTTTGTATGATCTTGATGATAATAATATTAATAATATTTAAAAAAAAATGTTTGTTGAGCCTAACGATGACATTACATAAAATTAATTATTTCTGAAAAATATTACTGTAACGTAAGAAACCGTTGATCAAATTAATCTTAGTTCAATATAGATTTCTGTGGCTGACTAATAGTTTGAAGAGATATCAAATTCGATTTCATTTAAAAAAATATTTCATAACTGAATTTCTTTTTCATTCATATTTTGTGAGAAATGTTACAAAATTTCAAGATGACTCATACATATACCTATGTATTCTGAGTTAAGGACATGGTTTAGGAATTAAGACTAAACCCAAAATCCATTCAAACTTTGATTTTGGTTACCTAACCATACTCGTAGTGTGACGCATCATACTATGGTTTCCCTTCCTTACGGAAGTACGAATCAGAGTCCCCATGTTTAGTATTGGTCATGTTATGTACTCGTATACCACTATCTACTTTTCAAAAGGTAGTGGTCAGCGAGGCAAAAGTAAAAGGTACCTTTCCTGTAGGTACTTTAGGAATAGCGGACACTGTTTATAGACACTGAGTTATTTTAAGTGTTGCATTGATGTTAGAGATAAGTACTGCAACTCCTGCAGGGCATGTAATGAGAAGGAAGGAAACGCACGTGACTAAAAGAATGATGAATATGATGATGGATGAACAGGGAGAGGAAGGCCAAAGAAAAGATGGATGAATTGTGTGAGGAACGATAGATATGAAAGAAAAGGGATGATAACGTAACAGTTGACAGAGGAGAATGGAAGAAGGAAAACGTGTTGCACCGACCCCAAGTAACATGGGACATAGGCTAGAAGATGATGACTACAAGTTCTACAGCATACCTTTTTTTTACATTGAAAATGTTTTTTCGATCGCTTCAGTATAGCCCCTATTTTCGCTCAGCGAGTGACATCGCCTTGGTGTCGTGAGTTTTAGGGCTACATGGATGGTTGAGGTCTCAAAAGACGCGTATCAACAAGGGCTGCCTAGCCTTTTCCCAACTATGTTGGGGTCGGCCTCCAGTCAAACCGGATGCAGCTGATTACCGGTATTTTACATAAAGCGACTGCCTATCTGACCCTTCACAACCAAGTTACTGGGTAATACGATACCCCTTGGTAAGGCTGGTGGTCAGACTATCGGGCTTCTGACGACCCGTAATGACTCTCAAAGATCGACGAATAACATCCGGGACCAACGGCTTATCGTGCTATCCGAGGCACGGAGGGGTCTTGTTATGTAAAGATGGCCGCCAAACGCGGCAGGTGTAGCTTAACTTGATCGACCGACCCATGCGGCGGATATTACTTAGCCACAAGCCCTTCAAAATTTACTAATTTTACCTTATAAATCAACAGCTCAGTTTTTCTTCTATCCCAGGTTGACCCACTCCGCCCGCTAATTGACCTTCGCTAAATTAATATCCTTACAGACATGACGTGATACTCCCAGCTCGATCGATAACATTGTTAAACTCTAGAACATAAATTAATTAATGGTAACTCCACCCGTGTCATATGCGGTCTACTTAATACGCTTCAGTGTGCCGTTCTCGGAAGATAGGTCATCATAATCTAACAAAGAAAATGCACTCAATTAGGGACACATTTTTCATTCTCTGACATGCTATTAAAATTGATCTGGGGAATTTGTGTTTGAGACAGAAACATAATGAACCATAGCATACCTAGTATCCAGGCTTTTATTGATAACTATAGCGACCCGCCCTTGCTTCGTAAGGTTTTACGACTTGAAAAAACATCAAGATTTCTTTATTTTAGGTATCATTAATGTTAATACAAACATCCCCTATGGGGGTGGCAGAAACTGCAGAACGCTACCTACTATGATCTTGTCATACTTACTACTCATTTTGCTTTGTTCGTTCGTTCAATGATTGACATTGAACGTACAACCGAACCGAATCGAACGAACGACATATAAAAAATATACATACATTTACATTTATAAAAAATATAAGTACATATTATTAAACTTTATTTATTTATTTATAAACTAAATTATAGTGAAAATCGCATCAAAATCCGTTACGTAGTTTCGAAGAACAACGCGGTCACACAAGAAGACAAGGAAATCTAATTTAATTTATAATACACTTCTGGACACATCTATTGGCCCACCTTAGAGTTTAGGTTTCGATGGCCCCTACCGAAATATGATTGCTAGATTGAACAAAAACTGTTGATGCAGTATTAAACCTGATACATTTTACCATCTTTTTCGATCGTATTGTTTTAAATTTGAATTCAGAATACCATACGACATGGAGCTACTCCTAACAAGTCGGATATGCGCCTTGTTAAAGGCAATTGATTTTTGAATAAAAAACATGTTTTATCAAATAAAGGTTTAATTTAATAACGCGTGTTGCCTCCATGGGCATCTACCACAGCTCTCATACGATTAGGCATAGAGTTTATCAACCGCTCTATGAAATTTTGAGGGATCATCTCCCATTCCTCTTCTATGGCAGTTTTCAACTCCTGCATCGTCTGGGCAACTGGCTGACGAGCCCTAACACGTCTTTTTAGCTCGTCCCACATGTGCTCAATGGGGTTTATGTCTGGGCTTCTGGCTGGCCAGTCCATAACTGTGATGTTCACATCCCGAAGATATTCCCTGACGATGCCGGCCGCATGGGCTCTTGCATTATCATGCATAAAAAGGAAATTTGGGCCCACATAGTCCGCGTATGGTATCACGTGAGGTTCTAAGCACTCACGAATGTACCTTTCAGCATTTAATGTTGGCAGCCGTGGTCCTGTAACAACCTCAAGTTGAGTTTTGCCGCTCGCGGATATACCGCCCCAGACAGTCCATGAGCCACCGCCATAAGCAACCCTCTCTTCAAAGCAGCATTGTGCGAAACGCTCTCCGTTACGTCGGTAGACCTTCTTCCTTCCATCATTGCCATGTAACACAATTTTAGACTCATCAGAAAAGAGTACACGGCTCCAATCTTGCTGTGTCCAATTTAAATGACTGCGTGCGAAATGAAGGCGCGCTGTTCGGTGGGCTCGCGTTAGTTTGGGCCCATTAGCTGGCTTGTGTGGTACCATATCGCGTTCTTTTAACCTTCTCCGAACAGTTCGAGCGCTCACAGATACTCCGTGGAAGTCGCGAAGTTGGTTTTGTATCTCAATGGAGGTAAGGTGACGATTTCTCAAGCTGGTCGTCACGATGAATCGATCCTGCCTTTCAGTTGTGACCCGAGATCGTGGCCTTCCTTGGCGACGAACAAAGCCGCCAGTCTCTAGGTACCTCCGATAAACATTTCGGACCGCAGATCGACTTAAATTAAGTTGAGCACTCACGTTTCTTTGGCTGTGTCCGGCCTGAATAAGTGCCACAGCTTGGGTGGTGACTTCAGGTGAAGTATCCATAGATTATTGATAGAACCTCACCTTAATGTTAAGAATAAGTAATGTTTGTTGCAAAACCAAAGATATCAATCACTTTTTCAAGAATTAAATCCAAGTAAACCAATAAAACCAAGTTTTCTTAGTATTCGATTGTTTGATATCAACAAACAGGCTCCAAATTGTCTTTTGTTTCTTTAAATTCTGTGTTCGAAATTCAAAAAAAGACTAATGAATGAAATTGTGAATGTGCCAGGTTCAAAACTGCATAAAAACTTTTTGCTCGACCTAATATAAAATTTTAGCTAGGACCAAACGAAACTGAAAATACAAGGTGGGCCAATAGATGTGTCCAGAAGTGTATATGATATGTATAGACGTTACAAAATCAGAGATATTTTGATTGAGTGCGCGACGAGGAAAATGGGTAGGCATGACTATTTAAAAAAGAACCTATTTTACCCACAGCAAAGCTTTAATGAAGGCAAATTCGAACTTATGACGGCATTCCTTATGTGGCAATTATGTACCTAAAAACAAATGACTGTTGCCCCTTAAATTACCAATGAAAATGCCGTTTTGAAAAAGTGAAACAATTGTTTTTTAAAGAAATATTATCGATGCACTTTTGCCGTTTTAATGAAAGTTCGTTGATGCCTCTGCTGTAGAAATCCTGGGGACGGGAATCGATTACTTCTTTAAAGGCGTTATTCACCGCCTCGTTGGATTTGGTTTTTTCCCTGGGACTCATTATTATTATTATTTTTTATTTGTGATGGGTTTGCTCTTGACTCTAGTCTAGGTCAGAGGTGACAGAGACAAAGTCGACGATGGAGTGAGCTTACCCAGAAGAAGCCTGTTCACTCTCACTTTGAAGAGATTAGGGTTGTATACGTTCGGAAACACAGACGCAGGTAGTGAGTTCCACTCGTTTGCTGTGCGCATTATAAAAGACATTTGGAAGCGCTTAGTGCGAATTGGTGGATCATTTCCAGAACGGAAGCGATCAAACCAAAAAACACCGTGCGTTCACTTGCGGTACCATGTCAATATTGCGTGTAGTCTATGCTGCGATGGTGCCGCGACGGAACTCGTATTCGAAAATAGCGCGCATTTTTGATTTTTCCATGGTTATAGATTCACCGATATCAAAAAAAAAATCGAACGGCGGGAAAACAAATTAAAAAAAAATGTCATGATATCTTATTATAAAGTTTATTTGAATTTGGAATTCTAAATAGAATGAAATATATTGATCTTCACACTAGCCGGTATCAAAAATTGGCAATTCCATAGGTAAGGACCTAATATTTCAAACAATTTCCACAGAAGCCACATAGCGACTACCTAATTTGTGAATATTCACTCTGATTACGTCACCACCATGAAAGTCAAGGACAAATATCGAATCTATTAGAAATCATGCGCGAAGAATTTAACAAATTAGATTATTTAAGTCACATGGTTATTAATGAATAAGAGGTTTAATAGATGAGACATTCGACATTCATACTTCTTTTCTGTCATAGCTTTCCTTTGAAGTACTGGTACATATAATATGTGGTCTCAGACTACGGTCAATGTGGTGAAGCTTTGGGGGTAGACCTATGTCCAGCAGTGGATGTCTTTCAGCTAAAAATAATGATGATGATGTAGACTCCGCACAAAAAGGTTATCTATGTATGTATATCTATCTGTACTAATAAAACTGCTGAGAAGTTTGTTTGTTTGTTTGAATGCGCTAATCTCTGGAACTGCCAGTCGGATTTGAAAAATTCTTTATGCATTTGATAGCCCAATTCTTGAGGAAGGGTTTAGGCTATTTATCATCGCGCTAGGACCTTTAGGAGCCGAGCAAAAAGAAAAAAAAACGAAGAAATAGCGTGGGCAGGCGATGCGTTGCGATGGGGTGGGTCGGTTGAAAAAGAAATTTCAAGCGGACGAAGTCGCGGGCAGAAAATAAATAAAGGTTTAATAATAACCTTACGATAATTATATTTCCTATAAAGACAATACAATACATACTTCTTGGTTAAATTATAGAGATGAGTAGGTACGAGTCTACTCGTCAAAGATAATGAGTTCTAACTCATTGTTCTAACTTGTAGTAAAATTATTACAAGAGCAGGCATATTAGTTAATATTATGATTATACTAAGGAAGAGAATAAGGAAGATATAACACGAATTTGTTGATGCAACATTTTTTTTTATATTTTTTTTATATCTACGAGTATTATAAAAAAAAAACAAAAATAGTGAAAGCTCCTACCCTGCTAAGAATAGAATCCCCAAAATACTTGTTGTAAAGGGTGAGTTACGGATTATAACAGGTGGATGAGCCAGAATGTGGTAATTATAGCAATTTCCTTCTGCGGACGTTCTTTGTGGCCGACGTGGGGTAAGCCCTTTATTCAGCATTGCATGAGTAAATCTCTACTGTTATTATAATACGAAATTAAATGTGGAACTTTGTGAAGATGTTATTTATTTACAGCTAAAAGGATCTGTATGAAAGCTGGCACATAAATAAACAATGTTCTGTTACCATAACAATATGGTATTAACGCTGTACATAGCATATCTTCCTTTTATCCGAGTTAATGTAGACATTTTCTTGGGTTCGAGTGAAAATATGTAGAATACAAGCTCGCATGCCTGGACCTCTTTAGAATTCCTGTGGGGTACCCCTAACAAGGGATGACCAGTGCCTAAAGAGTTCTGCGCATGGAGAGAATGTTTAGGATTTCAAGTTATCTTAAACATATTTAACCAACTCGACATATGAAAATTTTATCCGCGATGTGTGCCTTTTCTCTATTTTTTTTATAGTGTGGAAATCCTCATGGACGTTGTCCACCCTGGGGCGGGCGGAGAGGTCTGTCAGACTCTTACTGACTAAAACCACACGGTGTTCTACTGCTACCTTTAGCCGAGGTGCTGGAGTGCTTGTGCATTTCTTCACGCTCTCCGGCTAGGTGTTGGCCCGCATGAATTCGCGGTCATGTACGACCGCAATTCCTCTAGAGAGAGGCGCGAGCGGAACAATGTTTGCGGCCTTTCACTGTCCAGGCAACAAACTCCCCAAGTCTATTACCAGCAGGCCACACCATAAGGCACGATGTGTGCCTACCTATTCAAATTCAATAGTTTAAGTATCAGTATAACTTTCATAAAAAATACACAAGAAAAACATTACACAACATACAAAATCCATTGCAAAACATCCCTTTCAAACCATTTCAGAGAAGTATTAACATTTATCTAAAAGTTAAACTGTAATAGTTACCCTAATGTACCACTTAACTAGGGTTGCCATCCGTCTGGGTTTTGTTCTGGACGGGGTTTCATTTGTAGTCCGGGTGTTAGACTGATGATACATCTACCGAAAATACGCGGCAGAAATTAAACTAAGTTAATTGTTTATTTAAACTTTAAAAGAAGATTCTGTTTAGTTTCTATAGAAAAAAAATATATTTAAGTTTAACAATTAAAACTATTTTTTGTTTTACTGAGTAACTTTAAAAAACACTATTAATATGTGCGGGTTAAAGGCTCCAAAATCCGGGGTTTTCACACTTGTCCTGGTTGGCAGATTTAAGAGATGGCAACCCTACACTCAACTGTAATACCGTCTAGTAATTTAGTTAGCGCCAATTTTATGGCTTGCCAGTTAAATAAATCTTAATCTATTACATGTATCATAGTAAAAGATTGGTTTGTATGTGTGTTAGGTATATTTATAATTTAAATACTCGTAGTATTCAGAGTAAATATAAATTTACCAGTCCACACCCAAAATGCGTAAAACACTTTCATTCAGATCCGATGGATTTTGAAGGAAATTCGCAATCCATTGCTTCATATGTTTGAAAAATTTGTCTGCTCGACAACGTAAATAACGCAATAAATGTTGTTGAACTGTCAAATTTTTTTTTATGATTATCAGTGTGTTACGAATTTACCCCGCTGGGGGTATTCCAATTGTAAAAATAATGTTTTCCTATACTTTATGGTTTAAATAGTGGTCGCCAAATAACAATATTCTGTAGCTTTTTATTTGAATAAATAAGTAATTAGTGCTCTTGTCAATGCTTCCTTGAACTTTTTATATGCCACTGCCTTATTTTAAATTCCTTGTTTTATTTTTAGGGTTCCGTACCTCAAAAGGAAAAACGGATATAGGATCACTCGTGTCTGTCTGTCCGTCTGTCACAGCCAATTTGCTCCGAATCTAATGGACTGATTAAGTTAAAATATGGTACACATGAATTTCTGTGATCCAAATATGGACGTGTAACGTAAATAAATGAATTTAGAATATTATAGGGGTCTATTTTGGGGGCAAATAAGGAAATTTAAAAAAAAGTTTTGCAAACTGTACTGTGTGACATATCAAATGAAAGGGCTTGTGAGGGTCTCAAATATATTTATTTGTAATTTTAAAATATTTTTTTATAAGTTATTTAAGGAAATAGACGAAAATTGACCATTCCGTCCTTATCTCCGAAACTATTGAGCCTATATTTTTTTTTTTAATACAGGAAATAGTCCTATACCACAGCACACCTATATTACAGGAATACTTATAAGAAGTCTATGTTCTTAAAATAATATTGTGCGTACAAACATACATTTGCAGTTGGAATGTATAGGAGAACATGTTTTTCAACTAGAATGTTAAGTTTGTTCTTGGGATAACTTCATCCCAATTACGGAAACCTTAATTGTGCGTAGTCCAACACGCACTTGGCCAGTTTTTTCCTATCCTTGTAAATGTAAAGGAGACTTGACATAATGCCAAATTAACACAAATTCTATTTGATAACTTCATCATTTACCTAGCCTTTTCCCAACTATATTGAGGTCAGCTTCCAGTCTAATCGGATGCAGCGAAATACCAGTATTTTACATGGAGCGACTGCCTAAGTGTACGGCCTGAGTGCACGCTCGACTCGAGCGTCCGGCGGGGCGGGGCGTGCGACGTTCGTGTTAAACACATGCAACTCGCAAGTGTCCTGAGTGACGGCCGAGCGGCGCTCGGTGAACGCTCTTCGCCGCTTGCAAGTAACGCTGAACGCCCCGCTGGACGCTTTTTCACTCGATTCGTACACTAACTGACCTCCACCACTCATAGACTGGTTAATTCGATACTTACCCCTTGATAAGACTTTTTGTTAGACCCGTGACGTTTAAAGATACACGAATGACAGCCGGAACCAACTGCTTAGCGTGTTTTCCGAGGCACAGAGGGGTCTCGGTATGCATGTAAAGATTCCATTCACAGCCGGCCGAGGCAAGCGTAGCGTAACCTGTTATTACTTAGCCACAAGCCCTATTTGACAACTTGCCACTGAAAAACTCAAAGACAATGCATTCCGCGTCCAATCACTAGTCGTCTCGAATAATAATAGTCAAAGGGCGTAAGCGTGAAACGTGATTGTCCGATCAGAGTGACTAATTGGTAAATTACAACTAGTCGTACCGAGTCGAACCTTCACCCGGCCGGGGGCGATTCTGAACACAACATTATGCACTTAGTACTTACTTGTACGTGTTTGGACGTACCTTACTCAGCCCGTTAGGTGACCATTAGGGGCTAGGTAAACGGAGGTTCTGCGTCAATTGTAGTTGTTTTACAGTATGCGGGTAGTATTATGTGATGATTTAAGTAATGGTTCAATAGGTAGATCGAATTATGTGGATGATAAGATACCTTCCCAGTTTTACCGCTAAATACAGAATGGGAAATATCAATCACAAATCAACTCAGCATTCATATCACAACATTTCTCTGTTGCCCCTCAACAAGTACCCGGTCTTCCGCTTTTTGCATAAGTACAAGTAATAACAGCTGCACAGGTCGATCTTGCCGCGGTAGGTCCGTGGATGGGTGACCGTCTTTACATACCGAGACCCCTCCGTATCCATGCCTCGGAAAGCACGTTAAGCCGTTAGTTCCGGCTGTCATTCGTGGATCTATGACAATCATTACGGGTCGTCAGAAGCCCGAAAATCTGATAACTAGTCTTACAAAGGTACCCAGTAACTGGGTTGTGGAGGTCAGATAGGCAGTCACTCCATGTAAAATATTGGTATTCAGCTGCATCCGGTTAGACTGGAAGCCGACCGCAACATAGTTGGGAAAAGGCTAAGCAGATGATGGCAGTCTGTCTCAGCTGCCTTTTTATAATTGACGAGAATATAGCACACTGGAATGTAGTATTTACTAATTTATTTAAATAATAATATTGATATAGTACAAACTATAATATCGGTGATCGCAACACAAATGAAAATAGACGCCGTCCAACCTGAGTGACATCGCAAGGAGAACCAGCGCCACGCTTGTCCAGCGACCATTTGATGGACACCCAACTGATTGTTTTGTTCTAAATCAGAGTGGCAACAATTAAAATTCCACGATGAAGCGAACTTCTAATAATAGATCATTCTTGTGTTCCTCCAGCGCCCTTGAGGAAATAACTCTGGACAAAAGAAAATCGAACTTTTACGAGATGTGCACATAATACAGGGGATATTTTGATAGTTCATTTCGAATCTCACTCAAATGGCTGCATACAGTTCGAAAGAAAACTCTCTTGTTTTCATTAAAGCTCCATTTATACGGTGCAATTTTCTAGAACGTTCAAGAGCAATAATTGCATGCCATAAAGCACGTTCAATGTTGTTGTCATTCAAGAATTACATGCTAGTGTTTAGATGCGTGCGATTTCCATAAAATGGCATACGATAATTGAATGCAGGTTTTGCCATTCAATAAAATTGTATGCGACTTACACCAAGGCAATAAAATTGCAAGGCAATTATTCCATGCAAGTTTTGCCTCGTCTAAACACAGAGTTGCAAATACAGAGTTCCTTGTACAATTGATTTAAGAACTGTGCTTGTAAGAACCCGTACTTGTGCTGCCAAATTTTTCATTAAATTTTATTAGTCTTGTTTCGTACGCTCATGTCATGTTTGAGTGATAAAAAGTTGTCATGCCAGAATGGAATGCGATTTTATTGTACGTGCTGTGACACCTACTATACCAGTTTGGAACGGCAACTAACTTGCTCGTATAACAATATTGTAGATGTTGTTTAGATGGTGCCAGTTAGTGGCCCCTCAATGTTATGGTATGCCACAGGCAATAAACTTGCATCGTGTAAATGGAGCTCTATTATCGCGGATTCACAACTTGAACTCGTTCGAATTTCAAACTGCGGGGCAATTACGTAATACACCATCTATCGGAATCTGTTTAATTTTGACAGTTCAACAACATTCATTGCGTTATTTACGTTATCGAACAGACATATTTTTTGAACTTATGAAGCTATTGGATTAGCAATTTGCTTTAAAATAATTCAAATTACGATTGATAATGTGTTACGTAATTACAGAGGAACAGTACAGATTCAGATGTTTTACACGAAAACAAAATGCATGGGTCAACGACCCGTCATGACTACAGCAACTCAATTTCTTGTTTGATAAATATTATTAATTAAATCTATAAGTATACACGCATTATTTACTTATTTGCAGAATACCGTAGAAATTTTAGATTGCCAAAAAATACAAAACGACGTAAACTCAGACTAAACATCGTCATGACTACAGCAACTCAATTTCTTGTTTGATAAATATTATTAATTAAATCTATAAGTATACACGCATTATTTACTTATTTGCAGAATACCGTAGAAATTTTAGATTGCCAAAAAATACAAAACGACGTAAACTCAGACTAAACATAATGTATATATTTCAAACAATCTTGTGAATGCTATAGTATAAAATATATACTATAGAATAAGCGATACCTGAAGACATTATCTGCAATTACCCAGATAAACACATGCTAGGAATAATAACAGCTTTCCCAACACTTGGTTTGCGATCTCACTAAAATAGTAAGTAACTCTGTGCAAGAAAATGAAACAATTTGACTACAAAAGTTCAACGGCAAAGCTGCTGATGCAGGCGGTGTGTGGTTTTTCTCTCAAATGGCTTAACTTGTTCTGGCAACATTTATTGTTGAAGCTTTTTGTGTAGATATTTATTTTTACTGGCAATAAAATGAGCACTTAGCAAAATATATACTGACAGCAAACTATGCGTAAACAAAAACGTTCTTTAGTATTATCATTTTTACGAACTTTTTTAAATAATTTATGGGTTCTTAATATAATTTAACATGAATTCTATTTCTTTTTCACTCTCAATTTTGTCAAAATGGTTTACGATAAGCATAAAATGGTTCTCTATGAAGAGTAAAAGTGCCACAATGAAGCGCATATTATGAGGAGAATTGACCATAAAATTTATGATTACTGCAACGAGATAATTTCATAGAATTATCGGTGTAAAAAGCTTATTTTATTTCATCTAATTTTCTATAAGTTATACCATGCTATACAGTTATTAAAATTGTGGTATAATAATACCACGTTCACAAAAGAGACTTGAACATTTTCGCAAGAAATCTATTAAGGGGACTACGGGACCTAAAGCGCGGTCACTGTCGGACTGCATAGAAAAGAAAGAGAAGCGCGATGACACAACGCTGGTAATTTATTGCAAAATATTAAAACTGTTGATTGGATTAAAAACACTATTACGTTAATATGTCGCTTGTAGAATAATCTGACAGAAAATCAGAATGATTCCATGTAAATAAAAAAAAATCGTTAAAAGAAATTTTTAGAGGTATCTTCGTGATTTTTTTCTGTTGTATCAAATTAGTATATTATGTTTTCAACACACTATTTAACTAGCATGTATACTGAAGAATATCATATATTTTTTCTGATTTTGTTTATTGCAGTAGATCATACACTTTTAGGCATTATAAAACGCGTTTAGTTTAGGTATATACATATAAAACAATGGTTAGACCTGCAGTCTTTTATGGATCAGAAAGTTTGGCCACAAAAGGGATGAATGAAAGGCAATTGTATGCAACTGAGATGAGAATGCTAAGAGGGATGTGTGGTGTTACACGAATGGATAGAGTAAGAAATGAGTACATAAGAGGAAGTCTGAAAATTGCACCGGTGACTGAAAAGTTGTGCGGAAATCGATTGTCATGGTATGGGCATGTGATGCAGAGTAATGAGGAAAATGTCGTGAGGAAAGTTTTGAGTATTAATTTCGATGGCTACAAGAGTAGGGGAATACCAAAGAAACGATGGATGAACTGTGTGAAAGATGATATGGCTAGAAAGGAGGTGACTACCAAGATGACGACTAATAGTGAATTATGGAAAAAGGGACATGTTGCGCCGACCCTAAATAGACTGGGATAAGGGCAGCAGAATGATGAATGAGGTCCTGTAGTCCCCTTAAATAGGTACCTTTATTTTTGTTACTTACATTATTCTAAAGGTTTTCATGGAAATAATAATAATACCCTACTTTTAAAGGTCGATTAAGATAGACTATATCTTTCGTTCCGCAATAGTGAGTTTTCTGTTCAATATAAACGTTTACTGATTCTTTAAAAAAGGCGATTTATAAAGTGCATTCATAGTATCGATTTTGCTTTAATAAGTCAGACTACTCTCTCAGAAAAACATTTAAGTAGCATCGTACTTTAAAAGATGGATCGAAAACTGGAAAGAAAGAGATTGGCAGAGAAAGAGCAACATTTTAGGACAACTCAATCAATATACTTTTTCCGAAACATTTTATCGAGAAGGCGGATTTATGTGCCTTTTAAAACGTCAATAAAAACACTTATTTCATCACTAAGCTTGAAGGTTGACGCCTTACGAGCACTTGGACAGCAGTTTAGTCAAACACTGAACATTATTCAAGCTAAAATGTCAATTAATCATTATTTGCTGACAGACCGTTAAAACTGACTTTGTATGTTTAAGTTGCATTCTGAAATTGTTGACTAACATTCGTGGCTGACAATGTTTGAGACTGAAAAACCGACCAAGTGCGTGTCGGACCACGCACAATGAACGGGAACCCTTCATTGTGCGTGGTTGGGATGAATTTATCCCAAGAACAAACTTAACATTGTAGTTGAAAAACATGTTCTCTCATACATTCCAACTGAAAACGAGAGTGGGTACGCACAATATTTTAAAATAAGAATAAGAATAAGAATAATTTATTCATAAGTTCACATATATAAATTATAAATTACGTAGAAGTTACAACATTACAAAGTTACATATTAATATCAGTAAGAAAATATTAAGCTACGTCTAAAATAAATCTAGTGTATATAACTTAAATAGAATGGTTAAAGGTCTAATAAATACAATAGCGACCTGCCTGATGTAGGTTTATTCAAACCTGTGTTTCAGGCCATCACTTAACAGCGCTGAGTGCTTTAGTGGACAATATGTTACTTTACATAGAGCTAGCGTTGATACATAATAATTATATTTTTTAATAGAAATAGACTTAACACTAATAAACTTATTGCATTACTTCTAGCAATTTTTCAGTGTCTGAGTAATTAAATGTCGCTACATTTTTTACATATTGAGTGATTTATCACGTTATTTTAAGACCATTGACTTCTTATAAGTTTTACTGTAATCTGTAAAAACAAATACAGAAGATAGTTCTATACCTATGTATAGAACTATTTTCTGTATTCTTTTTTCAAAATTTTAGACTAAATAGTTTTGGATATAAGGGGGAATAGTCAACTTTCGTCTATTTTCTTAAATAACTCTAAAGCAATTTATTTAAAAATGATAAAAACAATATATTTGAGACCCTCACAGTAAGCCCTTTCGTTCGATACGGTACAGTTTACAATTTTTTTTTTAAATTTTCTTATTTGCACTCAAAATTGACCCCTTAACTAAATTCATTTATTTACGTTACACGTCCGCGCTTTGGTCACAAAAATTCATGCGTGTATCAAATTTCGACTTAATCTGACCGAGAGAAAAGTTATAACTTTTCTCCTATTCTCTGTTTTGTGTTCCTTAAAAAAAAAGTTAAATTGTGTTTTGTGTTATAAAAGGCATTATACTCTGCTCGCCGCAATGTAGCTGTCTCCCTCCTTGGACTAGAAAAATCTCTTAATTCATGCTATTGCCGTTCACTGTTAGAGAAAAATAAAGATTTCAACAGCTAGCCGGAATTACCCATGCCCAAATATAGTGTAACCTAGCTACGTAGTTCAGGAGATCAGTAGGTATATGAATACCTACATACATCTGGTGAGGGGCAGATTCCCTTTCCTGCAAAGACAGACTGTTGGAGAAACTCTTTGCCCTACATTAGGACAGCACCTAATAGGGCGAACAATAATAAAAAAAAGATTGCGAACTCGATTTCGTGTTCGACATGATGAAAAACATCTGTTACTCCAAATTCCATATACTCTGTCTCAGAAATGTGTGGCGAAAACTAAGGGTGTGGTATAGACCATCAAGTTGAACAACTTTCTTCATGGGAACAACATTGTGATCGCGAAAAAATATCAGTCATCCCATAATCCCATTTATATTTTTGGGTCGAGTAGGTTTTGAAGTTTTGTATGGGACGACAGATTTTTTTTCACGATTTCGAAGTTGGTTCCATGGAGAAAGTTGTTCATTTTGAGGGTCTGTGCCACACCCTTAATTTCTACTACACCTTTCACACATTGTACATTTAACATAGAAACCCACTAACCTCGAATATCATGTTCCTATCAGGAAATGAAAAAAAAAAACACGATCATCCCTTTGAATGTCACCCGCCATCCTCATCACACACGTCCTAAGTCAACTAAGGGAAATGGGGTCCGTATACATACCTGCCCACATGATGATTGCGTCAATGGTTAACCAAACTGAAACCTAGCCTGAATTGAATGAAAATAATATGAGGCCAAGTTTGTTGATATAATCCACTTTTAGGTTGAAATTTAGGCGAAAGTGTCAGGGTAGCCCGCGAAATTCAAATTTTCTTACGTTTTTTTGCAATTTACAAGTCAGGATAAGATTGTACGTTTATCAAAATGTGATTCGCGACCGCAATAATACGTATTTACAGAATTAAAATAATTAAAGTCATCAATAGAACTCTTAATCCTAATGAATGACTATTTTATGAAATCTGGGCTTTTGAGGATAATAATAATAATAATAATATCCTGGGACATTATTCACACACGGTCATCTGATCCCAAACTAAGCAGAGCTTGTACTATGGAAACCAGATAACTGATATACTACATATACTACTTTTTTTTGTAAATACATACTTATATAGATAATTACACCCAGACTCAGAACAAACAGACATGTTCATGCACACAAATGTTTGTCCTGGATGGGAATCGAACCCACGACCTGCGGCATGATAGGCGGTATCTTAACCAACCACGCCAGCTGGCCTGGTTTGATAGGGCAAAATATCGGTATTTTGTTGTAAATTTTAAGTTTTATATGGCAAAATATCGGTAGTTTCTTGTGAATTTTAAGTTTTATAAGGCAAAATATCGGTATTTGGTTGTGAATTTTAAGTTTTATATAGCAAAATATCGGTATTTTGTTGTGAATTTTAAGTTTTATAAGGCAAAATATCGGTATTTTGTTGTGGATTTTAAGTTTTTAAACCCCACGGCATAAATTCTCTAAATGATGGTGAAAACCCCATCAAACTCCGTTGAGTAATGTAAAAAATTGAATTTCATTTATAATATTTGTAGATATAACATAACACCGCACTTGTGCGTCCAAAGTGTTAGGCAGAGGTGTACCAGTACACATTTCGCCAGCTGCTTAAATCCCATGTAATTCGAGCCTATTGCCATCAACCGGGTACAAATCCACACTATGTATTGTATATGGCGAGCACTACTTCCAAAGGCTAGCGGTTAACTAAACGACTAATTAAACCAGTTGCCTAGTAGTAGATGTATATACAGGTAAACCTCTCCCTAACCCAACGGGTATTACAGGCGTGATATTGTGTTTATGTTATGTACACGTTTAAAGTCTATTAAAAATGGCCAATATGACTTTCATAAAGGTTCCGTAATCGGACTCCTGAAAAATTGCGTTAATTTTACCTTTGTGATCTTTTATCAAGTACCTAGGTATTAATCAATCAATTCAAATCAAAAGTCATTTGATTGAAACTAGACTGAGAAGCAGCACTTTTCGAACGTCAAAATCACAATCGTTACATAAGACAGTCCCCCAAAACGCCCGCCCTTCACCACTTCCTAGTGCTTTAGCTGGGGAGAAGAAGTGGTGCAACAAACTCCCCAGCAGCACAGCTGTCTGTTCAGTTAAAAAATTGATTCTATACAACAGTGCGCAAAATAATGTAGGTACATTACGCAACACAAAACATTAAATTAAATAAATGATTAAATAAATGATAAGTCAAGTTTCAGTTTTCGAAAAATGGATTCCATAAAATAGTACGCATAATAATTTAGGTATGTACAAACGCCAACACATCAAGCTGTCAAGTTTCTTTAATATATTTTTAACTATATCGCTAATAAAGCATTAGATTCAAGGTTGATTGGGAAAATTTGACAGTTTCGGGTAGCTTGACCTGCTGGCTTCTGTACCTACATTACGCAACACAAAACATTAAATTAAATAAATAATTTGCCATAAGTCAGCAAGCACACGCCAAAATATAAAAAAAAATCGAAAACTAATACTCAAGCAGAAATAAAAATACAAAACTAAAGATGGAAACAGAACTTTATACCCAAATATTATTACGGAGAAGCAAGTCTAATACTATAAGCAATCTTGGTTTGGGAGAAATACCTACTTACACAAAAAATTTGTATGAGAAAAAGATGAGAATACAGATAAGTTTCCCATGATTATTATTTCATCATATTTCAACAAAAGCATGTTAAGCCGTTGGTCCCGGGTGTCATTCGTGGCCAGTCGTTATGGGTCGTCAGAAGCCCGAAAGTCTGACAACCAGTCTTACCAAGGAGTATGGTATTACACAGTAACTGGGTTATCGAGGTCAGATAGGCAGTCGCTCCGAGTAAAATACTGGTATTGCATCCGGTTAGACTGGAAGCCGACCCCAACATAGTTGGGAGAAGGCTAGGCAGATAATGATTTCAACAAAAGTGATTTATTTTCCGACTTTCATAATTTTTATGTTGGTTTTGGAGGAAACATAAAATACAATGACCATTTCAAAATGTTTTAACTGCCCAACGTGTGTTTTTTCCCATCAATCAGTTCCAATTACGGCAATTGTCATAAATCAAAATAGAGCATTGCGTAAACAAAACTAATGAAGGGAACTTCTGTTTCTGCTTACGGCAGTAAAACCAAATAAGCATTCGAATACATTTTCCAAGTTTGGAAGGCTTATGTTCATACCGGGAAGTGCGGGAACCGTGTTAGACAGAAGTGGGTTAACGCTAACAAAGTCACGGGCATCGAGATGCTGGTGCTAATGCTTTTTCTCAGAATACACCTGCCGAACATCGTAGGTAGGTAATCTTGACGTCAGTTTACAATTTCCGCGAGATTCCACACTCAAACGAATACTCCAGAAATGCGGTATAAACACAATCGTAAATCTTGAAAGAATGCAAAATATTTTCAAATGGCGTTTTAAGACTTAACAGTCGGAAATGTCTTGGTTTAGTGCGGAGCAGTATTTATTGAAGCCGTCCCGCCCGAATGTATTTTGAAACTTCCCTCAAAAACTGTTTATTTGTCCTGTACAATGCGTCATATATCGCTCACGTTATGCGGACTTTGATTCACATTTTTACATGAATCAACTCAGCGTTTTATGTTATGTATTTTTGATAGGCTACTGTGAAGATCAATATCTTTCACTGTATTTAAAATTCCAAATTCAAATTAATTTTATAATATAGTATGACATTTAAAAAAAATCAGTTGTTCATTTGTTTTCCCGCCGTTCGATTTATCTTTGATATCGATGTTTCTGTAACCATGGAAAAATCGAAATAGACAAGGTACCGCAAGTGAACGCACGGTGCGTTTTTGGTTTGATCGCTTACGTTCTGGAAATTTTGATCTCAACAATGAGCTCCGGGGAAAATTTCAAATCCAACGAAGCGGTGAAATACGCCTTTAAAGAATTTATCTAAATAAATTATTATTATTTATATAAATTCTGTAATAGCAGAGCCATCGACGAACTTTCATTAAAATGGCAAAAGTGCATCAACAATTGTTTGATTAAAAAAATTGTTTGATTTTTTCTATGTAAATTGGCAGTTTCATAGGTAAAGAGTTAATATGTATATATTTTAGCTAAATCCACCGCATGAATGTGAAATACGAATTAGCAATGCAAGATACATTATAGATTACAAAATTACAGTACTACAACAGAACACTGATCACTTAATTTGAGAGATTATCGAAGGCCTCTAGCGCCGTTTGTACTTCTTAAACGAGTTAAACATTGCGAAATACGTGGTGTGCCTTATTTTGCATCTGCACGAGTATCTATTTCTATACATTATTATAAATTAAAGTCGCTTTTTGTGTCTGTCTGTGTGCCAGCGTTGGTCTTCTAAACTACGCAACGGATTTCCATGCGGTTTTCACAATCATTTAGAGAATTTATTCTAGAATGTTTCTGTGTTAACCTTCATACAAAAATGAAATCTCAATGTTTTGGTAAGTCGTCAAAACGCTGCGAAGCAGGGGCGGGTCGCTAGTTCAAGTATAAAATAAACTGATAGAATAGGGAAGGTTAGCTCCTTCGTCCGGGGCCGTCCTGAACATCGTAAATACAACTTAACTCTGATTTAAAACCAGATTATTATTATTCGTACAGTTTACTCGTGCTACCGCTTTTCGCCACAGTGATAAAGTAAACATTATTTATTTGCAAGCAACTGTAAATAATCGGCATTAGGAGATCGACTCCGCATTGGGTATTGTCGTGATAACGGATAGTATGCTGAGGCTAATGTCAAAATAAATTATTGCGAGGCGATTTATTTATATGCAGTATCTGGGAGTATTTATTGTGCTGAACAATACGTGTTTGATAATAAATTGTAATTAAAATTCCTGTAAGAACTAAATGTAAATACGATCAGCACGCGTAGCATGACCACCATAGAAACGACAGCAAAGACGACAACAAAGAGAGAGAATATAGTAATACGGCAACTAAGTAGAAAGAGTCATCTGCACTTTTTACGAAATTTACTTTTTTACATTCTTTGTTTTATCATAGTAATTTGTTTGTGTGGAAGGAAAGATGTTATCCTCTCGCGTTCCTGCAATCTGTGGGAGTGATTTCGTGAAAAGGGACGGAAGTGTGTAACAAGAAGCCAGGGAAGCGCGAAAAACAACTACGTAACACAAATTTGCACAAAGTGACGAACAACCGCATTTTGGAATATATATATTACAATTTCAAATTCATCATTATAATATTGGCCTTAACCATTTCCTTGGTAATGTCCTAATAACTAAATGATGTAAAATAGAAGAAGATAGCTTTGTTCATCGATTGATTATCACAGTTTTGCGTTCGAAACTCTCTCCTGTAAAATCATGATTTTGTAGATAACCTTACCTATATGCTTTGTGGTATCGAGTAGAAAGTTTTCTACTGTCTTTAGCATGGCAATTACAAAATCAAATTGTCTTCACTACCCTAGACAATTGTCAGTTGTCAGTGTGATTTTGATTGAAAACTTTCTTCCAAAATAGTCTAATGCCAATTTTCACCAACTCTAAGTGCCACTTAAATTAATCCCTAAATAAAAGTCCACTGTTGGATTTTCAACCGTTTTAACATATCTTTCTAAGATTTTTTTAACTAATATGTATTTTATGCACTGTATCTAGGTTTCTATCGAAAAATAATAATTTGGAGAAACAAATTCAGTATAAGCCTCCAAAAATCTGCTTTTTTGCATTGTGTTTACCTGAACTTTGTTCGTTCATAATGTACTCATAAATTGTAAACGTAAAGAAAACATATCATTAGAAACCTCGCACATATAATGGAGATTCAAAATGACAAACGCTTATTTCCTGGAACAAGTTTCATAAAATTTCAGCACAGTTTTTTTCGTACAATGTTATCGCGTTCTCACTTGCTTGATAGTCAAAGGGCGTTGGGCTGGATGAAACAACAAGCTTTTCGACCATGCTCGCGTTGACGATAGACGGGCCAGAAAGGGCCCTCTTAACAGCGCTGAGAGTTGAAAATCCAACAGTGCAATAATATTTAGGGATTCGTCTGTGTCACAGAGGGTTGGTGCAAACGACTTCTTATAGGATTTCCTGTAATCTATAGCTATAGAATTATTTTCTGTATTTTTTTTTATTTTAAGGTCAGTAGTTTCGGAGATAAAGGGGAAGAATGGTCAATTTTCGTCTATTTTCTTAAATAATAAAATAATTAATAAAATATATATATATATATATATATATTTGAGACCCTCACAGTAAGCTTTTAATAACAAATGTAGTGTTACTGTGTGAAACACACAGTAACACTAACATTGGGCTACACTATTATTTTCTTTCCTATTACCTTTAAGGTAAGAACATAAGGCGATTCGAAGACAGTTCTTGGGTTTTCTATTTTCCTCTGCTCTAGGTTAAGACAAGTAGGTACACACAGTAGCTAGGAATCTAGCCCTGCATTGCTACTGCCACAGCAGGCGAAAAGCACAAAAAAAAATCAAAAGCGCAAAACTAAACAAAAGAAAATCAATTAATCTTTCATTTGTCATTTACAAAAATAATTTTATATATCTATTAAATAACACGATCCCGACAAATGGCACAAGTTTAAACACGATTTTATTTTGATTAATGTAATTCATAACAACCTCTGATCGTGCCACAGACAAAGTGAATGTCTAAGTCGATACTTATCTTGTAATTTGACAGCTGTCAATCTTAATACAACAATACACCAATTGAGTTTGTAAGCACTTGTTATCTGCGTATGAATGTACAAATAATAGTTTATTGCTCTTGCTATTCTGATGTACTTGTACCTGCTTGAGTGTTTGTGGTTTTCACTCTGTTAACTTGTAACATTATCTACAAGTTTCAAGCCGCAAAGCTTACAAAGATTAAAAAAAATAAACGCCTCCAGCCTTTCAGGCCGAAAACCAAAGGCATAACACTTTTGTATCAACCGTAATACTTAACTTTTACAGCTGAACATAATGACAAAAATAAAATAATCCATATTTAAAAGTCATTTAGTACCTGTTGTCCCTGGAATTTTGTTACCCGTAGTCCCTCCGAGAAATACAATGCTGCCGAATTAAAATGGTAGTCTCGAAAATACACTGCGAAAATATTATGATTTGCGTCAATTACAAATATGTAGAGAGAAACTAAATAAAATAAAAATATGAAAAATGTGTGAAATATGTGTATGATAGAGAGTTGTATTGTTGATTCTTAAGGTGATAATTATTTTAATACATATTTGTTATTGTCATGAATCATATTTTCGAGACTACCATTTTAATTGTGCTGCATTGTATTTCTCGCAGGGACCACGGGTAAAAACGTTAAAACTTACATACCGCCTGAAAAAGGTACAAAAATCGTATACATTTTAAACCAAAAGGTTTCTAAATAAACCCGTAACAAAACAACCCCACACGTAAACTAAACGAAAATTTAAGTTTTATCTCTTCAGCAAAATAGTGTCTATAAAAACTGAAAAGGTCTTGAAAGACAATAAATACTCTACGTGCTTCGGTAAGAACCATTCTTCTGCCAACATTGCCTCCAAAACATGACACCCTTTCATCGTGTGCGATACGGACAGCTACATGATAAAAAATTTATATCTCATTGGAGTACCATAGATTTATTTGTAGAACCACTATAAATGTTTACATTGACATTTATTGAAATACAATTATTTCGTCGAATGTCAGTCCGCTCTGAGGTATGGTTTTATTGCTAGCACGCAGACCTGTATAAGAGGTTGCGGGTTAAATCTTGGATTCTAACCGTTGTTGAAAGGAGACTAGTGATAATGTTTTTCTTTTATAAGAAAATTACTGCCTCGATGGTTCCAAGGCCATCTTAGGGCAGGCTGGGGACCTTGGGCACACAAGAATTTGAGGCCCCGGAAAAAAAAAAAACTGAAAGTTCTATAAAATCTTCTATAATATTCTCAGTAAATTTTTTTCAAGATATCACTTTAGGTATATGCAATTTATTGTTTGTTTGTGTGAGCGCGCTAATCTCTGGGACTACCAGACGTATTAAAAAAAATCTGTTTGCATTTGATAGCCCAATTCTTGAGGAAGGCAATAGGCAGGTAGGCTTGGCTATTTAAAATCGCGCTAGGACCCTTAGTAGCCTAGCAAAAATAAATAAAAGTCAGAAAGAACGCTAAGCGGAAACGACATAACAGCGCGGGAAGGAGACGACACGCTAGCGTAAAGACGGTGCTGGCTGGTACTACTGCTGCAGTAGGGTGTTAGGTTGGATTCTCTAGTCGGGCAATGTCTCATTAATTTTTCTAATAGGAAATTTTCGTAGGTACCTAGTAGCCCAGATTTGGATTTGCGGTCGGATAAGATATATGTAGATTCTCACTCTATTACTGTTTTGTATGTGTAATAGATTCATCTCTCTTTTATCCTTCGTTACGAAACTGGATTTATTTTCTGTCCAAATTGTAGAAAAGGTCTATGTCATTTTAAGAAAGACAATTGGGATTTTTTTTTTTTGTGGATGGGAAATCATCAAATAACTTCTTCCGCTCTGGGTGGAGCGGGAGCGCGTGTCAGACTTCTACTGACTAAAACCCATCTGTGTTCCTTCAGTTGCCTGTGCCAGGGCCACAGTAACTCTTTCGAACAACCCGCAACCCTGGCGGGAACCCGCAACCCTGGCGGGAACCCGCAACCCTGGCGGGAACCCGCAACCCCGGCGGGAACCCGCAACCCTGGCAGAACAATTAAACCGCTTGACAAACAAATTACGCAGTTACCTTTTTATTTGGAGTAACCACCATAACTAACGTAATCATTTGAATACCTACAAAAACGTTATAATTTACAAAATTTCTTGATAAAATCACGACATTTAATGTACAGAAATAGCCTCATTTTTCCTCTAAGCTGTCGCTCTTTGTGTTAGTACAATAACTAGTTCGCTACATTTAGTTATTTGCAATGTATGACAAATGCATAATTTGATTAGATAACAAAATGCCGCGGAATGTACATAGTGATGTCTCATTAGGCGGCTTGATATCACAGGTATGCCAAAATATTTACCGTGTTCAGTTGAATCTCATATTTGAGTAAATCACTTTATTCATTTACTGTTTCATTTTGTTTAATTCCATACCGAAAGATCCACGTTCCATACAGGATGTAATTTTAATCACCGTATCCTCTAAAGGGGGTTATTGTACTCAACATTATGAACAACTTTTACTATGGGACCAAACCTGAAATCGTGAAAAAAAAATCAGCTGTCCTGTACATTCATGTTCGGTTAACTCGTCAAAATGTAGGGAGCAACTAATTTTTTTCAGGTTTGGTCCCATAGCAAAAGTTGTTCATAATGATGAGTGAGTGTGATGAAACCCTTTAAGAGGATAACGGTGATTAAAATTACACCCAGTGTCTATAATAAATTATCTATATAAGTATGTATTTACAAAAAAAAAGTAGTATATGTAGTATATCAGCTATCTGGTTTCCAAAGTACAAGCTCTGCTTAGTTTGGGACCAGACGACCGTGTGTGAAAAATGTCCCAGGATATTATTATTTCCTTTATTCAATTGTAATACATATATAAATTATATTTTTAAATATTAGAATAAAAAAAATATAAAAACATTTAAAAATATAAAAAAATAGTAGCCCACCGGTATCGGGAACAGGGTCCAAGCCACCGGCGGTCAGGGCTCCAGAGAGAGGAACCTCCTAACAATGCGAGCCGTGTCCAGAAGTACCGCTTTCTGAATCAAGCCGATCAAGTGATTTATTATTATTAAAATAATAAATCACCTACCACCCCTCGAAATCACGGGAAACCATGGGATTATATCGAGTATGGACAGCAGTATCTCAATTGCAACCTTCCCAGTTCACGTCTAACGTTGACGCGCCGTCTACGCGTTAAATAAGCGGCGTCTACGCCTATACGGGTGTCTATCTGTATTTGAGACATCAGCGCTTTTCCCCTGTTGTAGGCGAGTAGGCGACACTTAGAAATTAAAAGAGAGTTCTTGGAGTTTCTTGCCCATTCTTCTCCATAGATATCTCCTATTTGGAACGAGCTTCAACTTTCTGCCTAAATGACCGACTCCTTGACAGTCAAAAGTGCGTGTCGTTTAATCGAAATAAATTTTAAGTATGAGTTGAGTGGTTATGAGGATCATATCCAGCAATGGAAGCTTAAAAGGTCTATGTACTAAGGCAATAAGGTTGAAAAGTACTTAAGTTTCACCCGCGTTTGTATATAGATATGTATTTAATGTTAAGTAGGATCACGGATAATTTATAGCATTGCTAGAATGAATGCGTAATAAAAGTAATATTAGATCATAGGCAATCGCAGATCCTTTCTGTAATAATTGCTTCATAAATTGAATACGAAGCAGACAAACATGAAAAGCGGTAATTTTAAGTAATTAATGCCTTGAATATAATGTCTTAGTTTTATATTTCAATTGAATAAACTAAAAGGTGGAAGAGTTGATTTTATTCAACACTATAAAGTTTTTAATCAATCATAAACGACGATTATTATTTAATGGAAGTGTTACCTTGTATTCATTAGATTCTTTAGCTTTTAGTAGTTATACCTTTTGAAATATTCTCATAAGTACAAACATATACGTGTGTAGTGTACTTATTAGCAGAGAAATATTTTATTACATTTGTTGAGCTGCCAAAAGGCAACAATATACATGATAATTAATGACTACGTTAATTGATTCAATTCGACGGATTATTGAGCTATACGTTTACACAATGACTACAACATGAAAATTCCGATGATGCTCTGTAGGTTGGCGCCAAGTGTTAGCGCATTGACCGAATATAATCGTCTGAATCATTGCGCACACGCATGCGGAGTTACTTAACATTCCTATCGGATGTTATTCACATAATTACTCAAATAAATCATTTGATCTCATACTAGGATCTATTTTTAATGCTTATGAACGAGAAAAGTCATGGTATCACTTTGTATCTATTAATAAATATAGGTTTATGATACTTTTAGATGGGTAACCGTATTTTGGTGATTGGGTTATTTACTTTCGATGGTTCGTAGGATGAGGTTGATTTAGAAGAGTCTCTGTGGAGTTTCTTGCCCGTTATTCTCTTTAAGACCTACCTACTACGCTTTGGAATGTGCAACTAGCTTCATTTTTCTGAATGACTAACCCCTTGATAATTCATAAGTGCCTGTAATTGGTTAATTTGAAATAATTTCTTTCAAATTAACAAATTTAAAGAAAGAAAGAAAAAGTATTTATTGAGACTCGCACAGGAAGATGCTAAACACACTTAATTCTTTAAAATTAACTTTTAGTTGAATTTTGAGTTTGAGTCGGCTCCTCATTTGTTAAAGAATTTAGGTCAGACGCAAATTTTATCATAAAGTCGGTTAAAATAATATGCATTTGAGTAATTGATAAGACAAAATTATCAGATCATGAGGTCAAATTGTTCCTAGTTCAAACGTTGCGCCCGATCTTCCGATCTTAATTGTCTATGAAGGTACCTAGACTGATTAGTCCATGTTATTATGACACAGATATGTGACATCTGTCATCCCGCACTGGGCCTGCGTGGTGCTCTCACCGAGAGGAGGCCTGTGACCATTATTCATATTCATTTATTTGCGTTCCACAAGGTAAAACAAGATGTTAACAAAAGGCTTAGAGCTAAGAGCCGTAGTAGACCCTGTCAGGGTCCTTATAGGTGGAAGCTAAAATAATAAATGATAACAGGTAAAGTGATTATTGTAGAGATTCTTAACCTGCATGGTAAAAACCATGCAACCTTTTCGAATAATTATAAGATAAGCATAAGATTAGAAATGATAATTAAGAATAGAAGGAAAATAATAGAGAGTCTGTTCAGCAAGCTCATTATACAGGGTGATTTTTAAAACATGCGACAAAATTTAAGGGGGTGTTCTACCCATCAATATGAACAACTTTTACTATGGGACCAACTAAGAATTCGCAAAAAAAAAAAAAATACCTTCCCATGTAAAAGCACATACCCGATTGGACCATTTTGTATAAAAAGGTCGAAATTTTTTTGCGAATTCCGAGTTGGTCCCATAGTAAAATTTGTTTATATTGATGGGTAGAACACCCCCTTAAATTTTGTCGCATGTTTTAAAAATCACCCTGTATAAAATGTAAAATATCGTACACTAAAATATGTATAGGAAAAATGCCTTGGAAATGCATTCCTTGCGAAGCATGTGTGGAGTGGCTGAGGAATTATGTGATAAGGCAACGGTGCGATTTAAAAGAAGATGTAGTGACAAAAATTGAAAAGAAAAAGCTTAGATGGTTTGGAGGATGAATGAAAGGCAACTAACAAAAGGTATTTACATGGCAGATGTGAGTGGAAACGCCGGGAGAGGACGCCTTAGGAAGACATATAGTGACCTTATTGGTGATGTTCACGGATATCTATGGTGATGTTCTTCAGAAAGGTCAGGTCCGTAGTACTTGCAACCGGCGTGCGTTTATCACCAATGTATGAACGTAAACGAGGCAAAAGGAGTATGTAGGGATCGTAGCAGGTGGCGTTCTGTAGTTTCTGCCTACCCCTATGGGAAGAAAGCTTAAGTTTATGTATGTATGGTAAATATAGGAATAATTTATCCAAGTTAAACTATAATTATATTCGTTTTATTTGAACGACCCGGTGATATAATAACGAGGTGTTATTATATTACCTACCTAATCCGCCCCTATTTTGTACGATCAACCTTTTATGGGTCTTATTTTAGTATTATTTTAATCTCATTTGAGTGTGGAAAAGTGATGAAGCTAGACGTCCTGTATAGCTCCATCTCGTTCTCACACTGAAGTAATATTAAAATAATGCTGCTTCAAGAGGTGGTGGTTGGTCCCCAGGTCTCTCTCTTCCAAAATTTTCTTCTGCTTCGCTCAGTCGCTGATATCTTTCTTGCAAGTTCTATTTTTTCTGAACCAACACATTATAAACGTGCATCTTAATTCTGGCTTTTCTTTCTTTCATGATCGCAAAAATATATCTTAAAGAAGACCGTTAACCGTCATATATACAAAAATAAACAATAATATACGGATAATCGCAAAAAGCTACTTTATGTAAACGAGACCATTTGAATCCCTAATGGAGAGAATCAAACAAACCAGCATTTAAAAATGGGATTACATTAAAAGCTCCGTTTACCTTAAAAATGGCGCTCAATATATCACTGGAACAAAATGAAACAGGCCAAAAAACAAAATAAAACTATCATTGCTGAGTTTGTAATCTACGAAGCTTCATGTATGGGAAAAGCTTTTCAATCAGAGTACCTATGTAGTGAGAAAAAATACACCATTGTACAAGAGATAAGCTCTGAACTAAATGTAAGTCCAGTAAATTTGGTCAAATTCGTTAGGCTATTTTTGACCAAGGTCTCGAGTTCAGTGCTCGCTTGCCGTATTCGGCGATGGGAATACAAATAGATAGCTCTCACTGGAAGATACTGGAAGCGACTACGCTCTCCAACAAGTAACAAAACCAAACAACAAATAAATATAAGTACCTACATCGGTTACCTAATGAGCGTTACTGTCTTGTTGAATAATATTATAGTCAAAACAAGAAACTCATTAACAGCAAATAAACCGAGTTAACAACAATTATTGTTGTAATTTCACATTCTATAACGATTAGATAGGTACTGTATATTCCATTCAAATTTACCAAATAAATATTGTCTGGTGAGCCGCCGCAAATGTTTTCACATTTATTTTCGTCATCGATCACAAAAGATTGCCTCTGTTATTATAATTCGCGCAAATAAAGTTAAGGCGAAAGTTCCAGTTAGCTCACGAAATTCATATTTTCTTACGTTTTTTTTTCAATTTTCAAGTCAGTATTAGGTTGTATGTTGATTAACACATTTGACACAGTTGGCGTGGTTGGTTAAGATACCGCCTGTCATGTCGCAGGTCGTGGGTTCGATTCCCATCCAGAACAAACATTTGTGTGCATGAACATGTCTGTTTGTCCTGAGTCTGGGTGTAATTATCTACGTTATATTTGAACAAACATAATAATAGCAAATGCAACTTAATAATACATAAGTAAGTCTTAATGTATTTATGAATCGTGTAATTTACATGATGTATTATCAATCATCGTCATTGGTGACATCTCTGAAATTAAGATTACGTAATTTTATGCGAAATTACTCTTAATGATGTAGTCGATTAATGGATAATTATTTTGTAAAAAAACAGGTCAGACATAATATTAATTATATTATGAAACACGAAAAAATAATTAATTAAATGTAAGACTTCGTATAAAATTATGCAACCTGAAATTCCCCACATAATTAACTTATAGTGCAACTATGTTGTTTGTTGAACTTCAATAAAAGCTCCTTGATGAAGCCGTAAAAGTCCCACAATGGAATATGAAACAATCGGAACATGGTTCGAATCGAGAGTCACTGATCTTATGAATCATAAATTACAAGAAGGCGTTAATGTACTAATGTGTGCACATTGTAAACAGGCGTGAAAAATTCCACTTCTAGATTAATCTTTACATCCGCGGTATCTGTGAAAATGTACGTATTACGTCGGTGGGTACACAGCACATGATTTATGGGCGAATCAACCGACTGTTTGCTGAACCTTTTAAGGGAAATCTTCTTCTTTGTTGTCACCGCGAAGAGCGGCGTATCAATAAACTTCGATGAAATAACAACAATCATTTCTCGCATATGGCTTGCCTACCGCCACGATTCGTTAATATGGTAAATTACAATTTGTTTTTTTGACAACGTTTTTATTTGGATTTCGATATGTTTAACAAAAGAAAATGAATAATTACCTCATTAATCAGATATGTCCTTTTTCTACTTGTCGTGTTTTAAAAGAAAAAATGATGTAGCAATATGTGATTTAAAACCAAAAATCATGTAGCAAAATTAAGTAGCAAACAATTGATGACTCAACAAGAGAGAATTTTATTTTAAAATAGGAATTCAGGTCCACGACATTCCTACCCATACATTTATTTATACTTGAGTTAATGTTTTACCAAAAATTGCTACCTCTTTAAGAGGGCTCTTTCGTTTTGTCACCTCTCTCGCTCACACGGGACCAAATTTCTAAGATTAATAAATGAAAGGATGCCTTTTTAAAAATTTAGTAAATAATATTTATTTTATAGGTAATTATTAAAAACACATTTCTATTGTGTTATCTAATGAAATCAGCTAAAAAATTATTATGATCTGTTTTTGATGTTTTTGAAATAAATAACACAATAAAAATGTGTTTTTAATAATTACCTATGAAACTAATATTATTTACTAGTTCGCTAATCGATTACATTTTTCAATAAAGCATCTTTTCATATAACATTCTTAAAAATTTGGTCACGTGTGAGCGAGAGAGGTTACAAAACGAAACAGCCCTCTTAACACTAACAAGCATTTTCAACTTGTGCCAAAATTTAACTAGATCATGTTTGGTAAAGTTAAAGTTGAAAAATTCTCGTACATCGTCGTGGCAATTTGCCAGGCTATATTGCCTATTACTTGTATAGCGCAACCCTTTCCCGGAGTTGACTTTGACCAATAGCGTGGAATGACACGTTGCAGATACGGTTTTCAAACAAACTGACACATTAAAATGGAATATAAGTTGTAACATTTAAAATTAACTACTTCAGCACAAGGTTTTGTTCTTTGATCTGCCTGGTAAAAGTACAAGAAATATTCTTGTTTAACTTTCAGAACTGGAAAAGATAGCTCGCTGATGATTATCGCAAAAAAATGCCGCTTCAATAATCCATCAATCAAAGGGTAAATTACTGTAATCACTACACTTGAAAAACTTACTGGTAGGTACTTGCAATATTGTGTAACAGATAAGAGGATACTGCAGCATTTTTAACCGTGCATCTTATAGTAGACTTAAAATTGATTTATTTCTTATGAATAATTTTGCTTTTTCAAAACTTCATAGATTATCCTTAAAATACTTATTTTAAGAAACAATATAAGGTCTATTTATTCATACACGAAATCTCTTAAGGGGTCATTGTACTCATTATAAACAACTTTTACTATGAGACCAAACCTGAAATCGCGAAAAGAAAAATCAGCTGTTCCCCACCTTTAGGTTCGCATAACTCGTCATCGTCTTATCATCTACGTATCAGCAGATTTTTTTTTTGGCGATTTCAGGTTGGGTCCCCTAGTAAAAGTTGTTCATAATGATGAGTTTTATCACCCCTTAGGAGATTTCGTGTAAGAAAAGGTAGACCATATATACTACCTAATATCTGTTTATATAATCGTAAACATATACCTAACACGTGAATCGCATATTTTCGTCGATAAGCCCAACAAGCTTGTGACGCCAATTACCTGCGTGGAATGCACTGAGCTAACATCATTATCAGTTTGCCGAACTATTGCATAATAATTGTATTATAATAATGTGCTAATATTCGCCGTACGTACATGGGTTTTGTTGTTATTACTCGTATAGTGTCTGTGAATCCTGACTAGATATTATTGCAATATTTGATATAATTTTATTTGTTTGTAATAGGGCTAATTTGTAAATGGACCTAGTTATGCATCTATAACGAAGCTTTCACTTTCAGTTTTATTTTACGTGTAAACTCAACTCTAAAAAAAGAATGGTTGCTGTTGCATGTATTTCTTAAGCTTATTCCACTCTCTCAATGAATGAAGTGAGAGAAGAGAAGGGTCTTCTGTATTGAGCTCGATTGTGAGGCAGTCGACTCATATTCAATAATAACTTTTATCTAGGTACTCTCATATCGTAAAATTCGAATATTTACATACTTTATAAACACAATATCGAAATTTAAAAATAGAATAATTATTATAACACTTTTTCTCTAACAAAATAATGTTATAAAACAATTTTTTACCATTACGATACAGGGTAAATCCATGAAGTTAATATCAGCAAGGAGTTTCCATCAATTATTTTTTTCTAATGGAACGCTTACATGGGGCGCGCCATTTTTATAGCATTACAAAAAAGTGATTCCAATTTTTACTTCTCTGTGGCAGCGCTCGCTTTAGCATGCGCGGTGATGTGCTGGGTTTTAGCGCCATTCATATGTTTTGTTGTACTGAATTTCGGGAAAATTTTTACTTAGGTTCAATGAATTCAATCCCAATGTAAGAGAGTAGATAGAGTAATGTATGAAACTGCACATAACTAGGTATTATTACTTAGATATTAATACCCCCCATTATGCAACAGTTTTATAAACTACTAATAAATAAATAGTTACTATCTGATAATTATTTTCGAAACCATGGATAAAATAAATTGCCAACACAACTTATAAAATTACTTCGCACATCAGAATAAGACTGCGACCTTGAATTTTGCCAATATGACATTGAGCGACATGGTAAAACAAATGAATTATAAGGACAAATAAGACCTCAATTATGTAGTTGTCAATGGCTATCAAATTGTTGTGTCAACTCATAGTGTTCACGGTTTCACACTACCGTACGATTCGGTTTACCTAGCTTGGTAAAATTCGCACTACGTGGTTCGGAAGCCTTTGGCTTGTCAGTAATTATTGGAAGTAGCTGTATTGTATTTTTACGAACGTATTTTAATATTGTTATTACAATAATAGTTATTACCTATTTGCATCTTTTTTGCGTAGTATTTGTAGACCAACCCTCTACAAAAATAGCGTCTGGGTTACCTATCATTCCAGAGCAGTAGCCTGCTGTTTGCTGGTGCTATCATTATCCTCAAATTGTCGTAACAACTGATCAGCGATTTAGAAGGAGTCTGGAGTTTGAATGACCACAGTTGACTACCTCTACATAAGATTATTCCTTTGATAAATTTAAATATCAGCTACATTAGAGATAAATACGATAGATAGAATATTTGAATAACAAATAAGTATTTGTACAGCAAACTAGTTTTTTCCGTAGGTACTGAAATCTGGAAAACTCGATAAATTACATCGGATATCTTCTTACAAATTGCAAGTAGTGATTAGCCGAGCAAGCTTAACTTCTATCCACAAACCACAATATAAATTATGTCTACAGTAACTTAGGTACAACTTGAATCAATGATTAATGTTGATATCAGTTGATACCAGGGACATAGGCATGCGAGAAACCAGAATCTCAATCCAGAGATCGTTGTTTCAATTAGTATATATTTATGTAAAATTACATATAATAATACCTATTACGGCTATTTGTTTATTTTAAAACTAAGTTGTTTCTTATTATCCCTGGTCCAGCGTTCAATCTTCTTAGGATACTTTATAATCAACAAAAGCAATTCTCTATTTTTATTGACTCTGACTTTGAATTTTAGAATTCCTACAACTTCAGCATTCTCCGAGTCTAACCTATCCCAGGCGGATGCAAAAATTTTCTAGCACGCTTCGCTCGTACTAACATCTCTGCTTATGTCGATAAAGTTACTTCTATTTCTATATGAACGGTCAAAGAAAATGTAACTTAGGTTTTCGAAGCGGGGTGCTAAAAATTTCGAACTCGCTTCGCTCACTCATGCATCCTATATTCTCCATGGCGGCCCCATTATCCTAAAGTGGCCTTAAATGGACGGCCCTGTTTTTGGTCATGATTGTAAAGAAAGAAAGAAAGGCCTGTTTCTCTCTTACTGCCAGGAAGAGAGAAACAGGGCTTTATTGAAATTGATAATAACTAAGCTCTTCAATTTCAACTGTGAATTAAAAGGTTAGACCTAATGCAGGAAAATATTTAAAAAAAAATATGGTCTCCGCAAAAAGAACAATATAAATCTGTAGGTACTCTTTATTTACCTTCTCTGAAATCAGAAATATATTTATATCCTCCAGAAAAAAGCTGACAACTCTAACCCCCGAAGTGAATTCCTGGCTACGGCCCTGATTATTACCTAAGCTAGACTCGATTTTAGCTTATCTTTGGTACTAGAAGAGTATAGTGACTTAGTGCACCTAACGGTGGGCCTAGTCCAATAGGAAATTCCTAATCCATTGCTTCATAGGTTTGAAAAAATTCGTCTGCTCAACTACGTAAATAACGCAATGAACGTTGCTGAACTGACAAGATGAAATCAATTTTTGTTAACTTTTGTTTAGGTATAAAGTTATTTTTATTTCTGCTTAAGTATAGTTTTCGATTTATTTTTGGTATTTTGGCGTGTGCTAGCTGACCTATGGCTAATAATTTAATTTAATGTTTTGTGTTACGTAATGTACAGTCGCCAGCAGGTCAAGCTACCCGAATCTGTCTAATTTTCCCAATCAACCTTGAACCTAATGCTTTAGCGATAAAGTTGCAAATCTGTTAAAGAAATTTGACAGATTGTAGTAGCTTGATGTGCTGGCGTCTGTACCTAAATTATTTTGCACATTGTCGTATAGAATCAAATTTTTTAACTGAACAGACAGCTGTGCTGCTAGGAAGTTTGTTGCGCCACTTCTTCTTCCACACTTTTTCTTCTTTCTTCTCACTAGGAAGTGGTGAAGGGCGTGCTTTTTGGGGGACTGTCTTATGTAATTTTGGCGTTTGAAAAGTTCTTATTCTCGGCCTAGTTTGAATAAATGACTTTTGATTTTTGATTTTCATTTTGGATTGCCATCGATTGTCATTGAATGTGTGTTATGCAATTACCCCGCGGTATTTTTCCTCACATTCTTGTATTCATACTTACACGTGTGGACATCCTCATGGCTGCCCTTGTACGCCCTTCTTGTCGATTGATAATGTCCAAGTTATGATTGATACGAAACATTTAATTTAGATAACACTCCCGCTAATTGATGATAAGTATCTCCATACTCGCTTAGCTAAAAAAAGGTGTGACAGTAATTAGGTACAAAAGGTTATTTATAAACCAAATGCATAAAAGTACGATAACATCTTATCGTTAAATGATAATGAAATCTATTAACAATGTAACAAAAATCAATATTAAAATGGCTGTCGTCATTCATACATAAAGTTGTGTCCATTCATAACATTTTCTACGATTGGTAGTACCGGTAAGAGTAATACGTATTTATCCGTATCAATACGCCATTTCGCAATCCCACTTAACCACTTAGGTAAGCATGAGATGTAATCACGAAGGGCATCGTTGTTTATTCTGACTCCCGCCGTTATCATCACGCTTCCATTTGCCGGTAGTGACTAGAGAGGCTAATTACACCTGTCCGTCAAATACTAGTTATCTACAGAGCTTTATCGTACATTTACCCGCTGCCGAGTTAAGACGTACCACTCTATATTTATTCAAATATCTGATATTGTCGCAACTACGTAAGATTTATGTCTGGTTTAACAGATACCGGGTACTTAGTTAGGAATTTGCTTCGCAAGACTTTCCCTGTCTAGTTCGTGGTACGGGGAAAATTGGCCATCATTGTGTCTGAATTAAGTTAGATCAAGTTCTGAATTTGGGACAATAGCGGGATTTGCAAGGCGAACTCTATTAATTCGCCTTAATTAGAAATCTAATGTACCTTGCCTGATTAAGGAGGAAGCGTCAGGGTAGCCCTCGAAATTCAAATTTTCTTACGTTTTTTCAATTTGCAAGTCAGTATTAAGTTGTATGTTAAATAAAGTATGATTTGCGGCCGTAACCAATATGTTTTTACAGAATTATATACTCGTACAATAGAATCAGTAATACAACTCCTTAAGTTAGTATAATCCTAAAATGTCAAGATTTTATGAAATAGTCATTTTTGGGATTACCTGGTCTTAAATAGTTGTATTGATCATTTTAATGATTCTAATTATTGCAAAAAACGTAAGAAAATTTGAACGTCGCGGGCTACCCTGACGCTTCCTCTTTAAGGAAACATGTTCAATTTGGTGATTATCACAAAACTTACATCTTAGACATTGAACATTAAAATAGATTTTTCCCAGATGTAGTTCAAATAGATTTCCATAAAAAAGAAGTCCATTTTCATCCATTACTTTAATCGACACAGACTCGTGAAACAGGTGGTCAGTAATAAATACAGAAATGCCTCCTGTAAAAACATTATTTTAAGATAATGTTTGAACATATTTTTATAAAGAAAACTGGGGCAGCCTTGAACAAACAATCAGTTATACATTTCCACTGAACTCGTAACTTAAACACGTGCTTCCCTGTGCGTGCGTATGAGTCGACCGATGAGCAATTTGTTCACCAATATCGTAATGTTTCTATCGGCTGGCGGAATCGGGCCAAGTTTAAGAGCATATTGTTATGACGAACTTTCATAACATTCTAGATTTGTTTGCACTATATCAATGTAATTGACGTTTAACGTTTCGCTTTGAAATATTATGGGGTTTAAGTAACACCTTGATTTATTCCTTTTTCTAAAGAAGTTTTGCTACAGCTGGCTAGTTATAAGTTCTTAATTTCTTCAATGATTAGGAAAAATAAAATGCTTCTCATTCTGACGTTTAATGTTTTATCTTTGATCGAGACCATCTGTTTTAGCGTGGAAGCGAATACATTGCAGTGAGTTCCATCGCATCCATTAACCAAAGGATGAGATGAACATTGAACTCAGTTAAACATTGCTTTTTTTTCGGTTACACATTAATTAGGAAAATCCATAGGGTTTTCCCGTTATTATCCGAAACTGATAACATAACGTCTCTGTAGGCCTAGAAAACTGATATTAATACAAAATTATATACCCGGCCATCTAATCCGAGTTCCTAAGACGCAGCACGTGGTGTGCGATGTCGAGAGCGTCGTCGCTACAAATTTTGTCCATTTTTGCGTCACGCTCATAAATCGTAAGGTAGTAGATGGGGCGCAGCGCGACGCCGCCACAGTCCACAACGAGCGCGCGGCCGCGCCACCGACCGTGCACCCGCCTCGTTCCCGCGCGAACCGGAAAATTGGCGCGAAAATGCGGAACTGTCAAAACGCATCATTGGCGTTTTAATTTTTCTGCTTTCGTGTATTGCATTGGCACGATCTTATTCAACCAACGGACCTTATTTTAAGTGAAGTGTACGATTTTTTTGGATGTTAATTTTTTATAAGTGTTTTTTTATTTCACTGAGCGAGTTTATCTGAATGATTCATCTACTGTTAAAAATAATTACTAGTTTCGACTTTCTATGAAATAACGGAAGAAATATATTTCTGAAAAATATAAGAAATATTTATCCGAATTCAACAATTCTTCATTTGTCAAAAATAATCCTCAACTTAAGAAATTAAGATTTAACACGTGTTAATATATTTCGTTTTGTTTTGACAAGCTTAACGAGTTTTTCACAAATCCTGAATATTTATGTCGTGATTAATGGATTAACTACAGCGACTAGCAACTTACGCGTGTTTGGCAAAAACAGAACATGTAGACAAGAAAAATTGGGAGCGAAGGAAGCCAACAAACATAATCTATTAGATTTATCAAGCAGCTTTTCATAGCTTCCTCTCATTTGGTAAAGTAACCAAATATAGCTCTTCTACTAATTCAATCAAAATAATGCTATTAGACTAATTTTAACAAAACCTAAATAAATATTACTTGGTAAAGTAGGCCATACAGTTCTATTAAGTCTAAATCAAGATAACAGAATAATTAAATATGCACTTATCATTCTACAAATAAACGGCGAAACTGTCACAATCTCGTACGTGTGCCTCGAAATAGGCAGGTTAAATACATAAAAAATCTTGTTTTTTTTTCCTCAAAAATTCATAGACAACTCGACAATTTACAAATTAAAGAGCGCAGGGTTTTAATACATAAACGAGAACGTTTTAAAGATATAATATTAAGTAATTCTAATAAATAATAAACTGATTTAACATTATTTTATCTTAATACTTACCACAGATTATATAATCGACCGTTTCAATCTGCCTAGCCTTTTCCCAACTATGTTGGGGTCGGCTTCCAGTCTAATCGGATGCAGCTGAATACCAGTATTTTACGTGGAGCGACTGCCTATCTGACCTCCAAAACCCATTTAATGGGTAATACGATACCCCTTGGTAAGACTGGTTGTCAGACTTTCGTGCTTCTGACGATCCGTAACGACTGCCAAAGATCCACGAATGACAGCCGAGACCAACGGCTTAACGTGCTTTCCGAGGCACGGAGGAGTCTCGGTATGTAAAGATGGTCACCCATCTACGGACCACCCCGGCAAGCGTAGCTTAACCTGATGGATCGACCGTTGCGGCTGTTATTACATAGCCACGAGCTCCTCCATATAATCGACCGTTTATAAAATTTAAAAATACTAAGCTGTCAAAAAAACTCGTCAACGAATTCTTTTTTTAAATTGATTCTTTTTTCTTTTAAACCAAGGTTGTTGGTGCCCAATGTCATCGTAGGTAAGGCTGTTATCAGTAACTACATCTATCTAATTTTTCTTATCAGCCCCGCAACGAAACCGGGTCAGTAGAGTTAAAGGCACATGCAGATGCATTAGTAACATGCAAAATTTTGTAGACCATTCTGCATTATCATAAGATTAGAGATATCTTTTAACAATTAATTTTATGAGTAATCTGTAATTTCATTTTTTTTAATCCATATTGATTGCCGGAAAAAGGTTTTATACATTATCTTGTCGCGTGAACTGATAATAGTTCCGATAAAATATATTAATTAAAACGTTGTCAATTAATTTTATCAAAGAGTTGCTTTTTTTTGTATGAGGTAATTATATTAATCCGTGTCATTATTAATTTTAGGATCTATAATTGTTAAATATTATAATTCAGAGAATCAACATATATTTTTATTCGTTGTAAAAATATTGATATTAAATATATCTATTCAATTTTTTTTTGGTATCTCTTTCGAAGTACGTAAGTACTACTTTTAAAACTTCAGTGTACTTTTTCTCTCATGTAGCATGTATTTTTAATCACTTTACCGAGCGCTACCTGCAAAATATTCTGAACTAATCCGCGCGTAAATTTTCCGCGGGCAATTATTTTTGAGTAATGATCAATTAAGGGCACAGTTGCACATGACGGATCTTTAATAGTTAGCCTATGCGCCCGCGTTACGTTCATTTGAATACCCGACCACGTAGAACATAACTGATTGCTATCCGCAACCGTGTCGCAACTTCGAGTCGTTTATTATTTAATCTATGACAGCCAAGATAAAACGCCTCAAAAATGGGCCAATTACAAAATATAATAAATATTGTAAAAGTTTTCCTACATCGTCCTCGGAGCGCCCTAACCATAACAGTTTGCTTGCCCTAAATTGGTTAAAGGGACCGCATTATCTCGCTATGTCAATTTTGTGCGAGATATGAATAACACAATTTCCTTGCTTGCCTACCCACTGGGCCTAGTTACACTCACTGGGTTTACTTATACTTTGCTTAATCTATTATTTAATTGATTTAATAAACAATCGTGATTCATTTCAAATATAAATCATCTATTGGAAACACATTTAATATTATAAATCTCTGAGTAAACTTGGTCATTTGATTCCGTGAAATTTACCCACTCTTAACCGTTATTTTGTATGTCTAAGCAACTTTTAAGTGACTTTAAGCCTAGCATCGGCTTGCTGTTACTATTTTAATATAACGTGCTTAGATATATTTAATTTCAATTTAATACCAATATAGCCGTTGTGAATTGTATTTCACAACCTCCATTTTTCATTGAGTAGACCGTATTACGTTAGAGTTCTGTATAAAATCTAAACTCTAAAGCAGGAGTCACCAGATGGCAAACCGCGGTCCAGACCTATTTTGTGTGCGGCCCTTAAGTAAACATTAAAATTTATAACTAAAACTTAATCTAGAAACATTAAAAAATAAACCCTTAAATACCTTGCACCAACTTTACTCCAGATTTCAGACAGATACTTCAAAGTATGATTTAAATCACCTGATTTAATGAATGGTGATTAAAATCAAGTGATTTTTTAAATAAATCGTTGTTTTAAATCAATACCTTTTTTATGTAAAAAAAATCTGCCAAAAAGTGTCAAGGGACTTCCTCGACATAAACTACGGTGCACACATATATACATACGTACAGTGCTATGTAAAAAAATCTGCTTGTGGAAAGTTGAACAAAGCGATGCGATGTTGTAATAAGAAGATAATGGGTTTGGTAGCGATTCTCGCTACCAAACCTCGACTTATACGACTTTCTTTTTATTAAAATAAACAAAGAGATGTTTTTTTTTTTATTAACAATAATTGACTTCCAAACTTAAAAAAAAGATTGGAAACTGTAAATAAATCAAAAAATCTGATTTAAATCAAATAAATCGGATTATTTTGATTTTTTTAAATTAATCTTAATTTTTATCAACCATGGTTCAAAGTAAAAAAATATATATTTTTGTTTATTACATATTATAATGTTTATTACTTACTTAATAAAAAAATATTCATTAAATAAATATTCGTTTAGGTTTCTTTTTTAAATCTCTGTTGCTAATAATCTTCTACCAACCAGACAGCGACAGTCATATTATTAATTTTTAAAAACGGACGCCCAATGAAACTTATTGGTGATCTCTGCATATACAAGGTGTAACTTAAATAACGCCGAACCTCTTAAGGGTTCATTTAACTCTTCATTATGAACAACTTTTACAATGGGACCAAACAAGAAATCGCGAAATAAAATCAGCTGATCCCTACATTTTGACGAGTTATGCGAACATAAATGTAGGGAACAGCAGCACGAACAACCAAAGATTTGGTTCGTCTCAGCCAACTAGGTCAACAGATATTAGGTATAAGCTCCAAATAAATAAAACCACACAACTCCATCTTACCCTATATTGCTATTCCGAAGAAAGAAAAATAAACGATTACGTTCAGAATTAACTACTCTAGGTATATCCACAAAGTTTTATTCTCTTTAGAAACTACGGAGTTCTGAAAGTATAGTAATACTTTGTTTGTTTTTATGTCTTTTAGTTTCAATAGGAACTTTTGTAAGTAATAATCAACACCCTCTTAAATCAGACTCTTAAATCAGAATCGAATATTATTAGAAGTCGCGTGTCCCAGGAGATTTCATGTAGTTGCGGCAGCCATCTTTAAAGAAAAAACCGCCCTTGTGCGTGTCGGATCACGCACAATGAAGGGTTCCGTAGTTGGGACGAATTTATCCCAAGGACAAACATAACATTGCAGTTGAAAAACATGTTCTCCCAAACATTCCAACTGCAAAGTACAACTGCAACTGTAAGTTTGTACGCACAATATTGAGATATTTATTTATTTTTTATTTATACGTTCGATCAGAATTCAGGCTGAATATCGCCCTGGTCTCGCTCCCTCTCCATCTTATAAGATTTACCTGTGAAGCTATTATTAGCTCCCAAAACTTTTATCGACTCAGTAGAGGATTTATGTACCTTCTAACTATTACCAACTTATTTATAGGTTTATTATTGAATCTATGGCCGAGACCTCACAAGAGGAACGACTTAATATTATATAAATAGTTCGTCTTAAATATCGATTGCGAAGCGTTTGTGGTTTAAAACGTTAATTAAAGAATGTGTTTGATAAATTCCTTTATCTTATGTACAATAAACAGGTTCAATACCAATATTTGACACAGAAATAGTCCCCTTTAATTAAAACGTCGGTTCAACAACAATATCATGTCTTTTTAACAGGCAACCATTTTTTTTTTCGAAATTTGCATATATATTACGCAAAAATTGACAAGAATCATATTAGTTCATAAATAACTGCCAAATATGAATAGGTTTTTAACATAATTATCGCATTTGTAATAATTTATGAGCTTGTCATACTAAATTCGATCACAATATAAAATGTAGACAAACTGGTTTAATTAGTTACGTTTTAAATATTTTTTATCGCAGAAATCTGCGCATTAGAAATGAAATTCTTTAAGGATTACACGTTTAATCCAATCAGTTTTGTTGATTTATAAATTATTGAACTTTTTAGATTGGGCAACCTTGTTAGGCCAGTGGTTGCAAAAAACGCAAATTCCAGAGGCTAATTTATTTTTATTATGATAAAAACAGTAGTGACTGTAGTGAAGTAGAAAAGTACCTAGTTAATTTGAAAAAAATAAAAGCGCATCTCATATAGAACCTCCCTCCATTTTGAAGACAAACAAAGTTGCGAAATTCCCTCTATAAAATACGTCTTGAAACTAAATGCTGTCATTGATGAACTGTGGGAAAACATCAGAAAACTTCACACCAGCCCCTGGGGATCACAAGCGTTACAACACAACGTTCAATTACTCAGCCTCACTAATCTAAAAGTAAATCTAACACTTAACAACGTCCAACAATTTGTGAAGAAATCAAAAATAGTACAAGACTCCTATTGACGGTTTAAAAATAGGGAAGCGCGTACATTTTATAAGAAATAAATCTTGCGGTAATTGCGTGTAGTGTGGACCACACCTATCAAGGGGGGACTATTATCATCAACCGTCTATCGGCCCATCGACAAGGCTATTAACACGCCTCACTTACTTAAGGCACAGTTGCAACAAACTACCGCGTACGCTCTTTAATATCGAACACTTATCTATTTTGTCATAAACGCATGGACTTAATAACATGATAACGTAATGTAATAAACGATTGATAGCTTTTTTGCACTTCGAATTCACGATTAATCGTCGCTTTCAAGAAATATAGACGGTAATAAGCGGTCTAACGCGAAGTTATATATTTATCAAAGTTGCCTTATTAATTTTTATAATTTACTGTTATTATATTTGAAGTTATGAGTTATGAGCTCACGATAATTTTCCTGTTAGCGAGATTTAACGTTACTTAATTGAAAGTATTACTCATATTATAATTACCGTTCTACATCCTATGTAACACAATTCAACATTATACATATACATATTACCTTACCACACAAATTACCACAAATTTCTGTGAAATAACGAGTGATTCATTTAGAGGTAATTTTCATAGGTAAAATAATAATAATAATACCGATTTTATCAGGTTATCTTTCATCATCATAGAAAAGAACATGACATTTAGTTTTTAAAGATTATTTTTTTTAAATATTAGCCCTAACTGCGGATAACATGGTCCATTCTGAAGTTCCAATTTACTAGACGCGTCCAGCATTTCGGGTGGTATTTGGCGAATATCGCGAGTGAATTTGGCTTCCGATTCCTCAATCGTACTCGAGTTATCCATGTAGACTTTAGACTTTGCATTGCTCCAAAGGAAAAAGTCTAGAGGTGATATATCACACAATATAAGCTGCTAATTCAACGATCCGAACTGTGCACCGAATTCTTCTCGAAATTGGAACTTCAGAATGGACTATGTTTACCGCAGTTACCGCCAACATTTTAAAGAAATAATCTTTACAAAATAAATGGTATAAATCTTTTGTATGATAATAAAGATAGCCCGATAAAATTGGTGTTTTCACTTCTTTTTTATACTTTTAAAAAAGTACCTTTTAATGAATCAGCCAATAGTTTAGAACTTACCCTTAAGAAAAGATATGAAAACAATCATGGTGTTAAACTCCCTTCTGTCGACACTTAACTGCGATAAACACTACTTTACTCTAAAGTCGACTATTAACACCACAAAAAAGCTACTAACATGAAACGAAAAGATTTCCAGAATAATGAATGATGCTTCTCATTAAAAGTTAGGGAGCGACTATAAATTCATAAAAAACATTTTGACAATAAAGCTAAAAAATAATGTGGATAAAACACACAGCTATTATTTAGACAAAGATTTAACAAGAATTGAGGTATTTTCACAAACCACAACGAAATAGTTTAACGATGATGGCGCCATTAGAGCAGAAAAAGTAACAAACATTTTAACGCGCCAACTCTGATCTGAGTTATAGGTTTTCGAAAGAATTCACTCTAATACAAAGAGATTAGTAATAGTGTAGTAAAATATTATGAGAACAGAGTAATCAGTGGTGTTGGAGGGAAGCCAGCAAATAGCGACCGGAGCTCAATGAGACCGTCATTCACGTACATGGGAAATGTTAGGTACAATCACAACGGCGGGAAAGATGAGATACGTAGAACGAAGAGACAAATGCGTAGGCTTATTGGATAATAAACAGTAATTTCAGCAAAGTCTCGTTTCAAAATAAAGTTGCGTGAAGACATTCAGGGTCTTATAACACCGTGTCGCATTTTCCGTGCCTAATAATCGTGTTTGCTTAAACCTTGTTTATTATATATAAACAACTGTTAAACACGATCTTCTCTACATGTAAGTCTGTAGAGATGAGTCTAACAGTTCACGTACTTGAATTCTAATTTAAATTGCGATCCTATAATCTTGCTCCACCTAACCCAAGTAGGTACGTGATCTAACTATCGTTACAGAACCCTATGAGATAACTGAACTATTACAATATAACTTTCCTCATCGACATGTGTGAATTATAACTAAAAATAAAATATTTGTGACGCAAAATACGAGATGAACTTCAATATGAAGAACTATTTTAGGACGTTGTAAAAGTTGTTTGCTTTTTACAACACGCCCTTGGAAAGGTTTAGCAAACTGGCCGACAGAAACATTTTAAATCGTAAATTATTTACGATTTTATTTATAACATTTTCAAAAATACAGCCGTGTGATTTGTGGCTAATAAAAAACGTCACGAATTGATTGATGCGCCTCTGCCATCTATTTCTGGTGTAGGTATGCGTCCGAACTATTAAAATAATTATATACACATTATGTAATACACAGAAACCAACTATAATTCCATGCATCGAATACATGTAGTCTGTTTGTTACCAGCAGTGCAAGCTGTTTTCCACTCTACATACAAACAGCGATGAATACCTCGGTAACTATTTTGTATCTAGAAAAGAAAATTAACAGAATATAGAAACATCATACACTAGAAAAGGAACTTGCATACTATAATAAACTAGCTGACCCGACAAAGGTTGTCCGGTCAAAATTTTAATAATTCATACAATATTCCCATAGAAAATGCACTTTCAGTTTTCCCGAATTTTCCAATTTTACCGGCAAGTTTTAAAACATTTTCTTTCATACAAATCTTGTCCTGACAATTACAAACACAACAAGAAAAGAATGAGCCAAATATTTTTATATAATGAGTTCGGGCAACTTATTACTGTTTCATGTTTTGCTTGAAGGCGTTGTAGCAATGAATGAAACCTAAAAATGTACACATGAAAAATGTGCGTCTAGATCGTCGTCGGTATCTCCGTCGCTCGTTATCTCGCCTTCAGATGTTTGCACTAGCTCAATGTTTTATTAACGCGCAGCCTATCTGAGAAAAAAAAAAAACGAAAGAATGTATTTTTTACAACTCAGGGGTAACCTTCATTGCCGTTCTGATATCCTTGCTGAATTTGTACCACGGTCAGTATTTGTTAAAATATTAGTATCTGCGCTAAATGAAGTAAATGAGTTAGCTATGCAAAGATATGCACTTGTGAATGATCTGTATTGTTAGTTAGTGCACAGACCTTTTTATCTGCCAATGCCGTTTGTATAAGTTATTGTCACGTCTAGGTTTATAATAACGCGATTACCTTTATTATCTAACGAAGTAATTTATAAGAAAAATACATGAGAATAGACAACAAGCAGGTACGTAGATAATTAGATACGGCACACAAATTAAGATTTAGACAAGCATTAATACGTAACTAATGAATGTAAATACAAAATTACACTCGATTACATACACTTATGTCCATAACGAATCCTTGTTTGCGTTCATGCCCAATCTGAATAGAAACTTCGGCATTTGAAAGAGATACCAATGTTTATTGTTGTTACTAAATAAACATACTAAAAACGAATGTAGGTTATCACCTGTTATGAACAAATCATAAACTTGCCTTATCAATAATATAATATTAAGATATTAATTTATATCAATTTAATCGTACTTAAGAGGCATAATACATTTCGACCGTGATTTTTGGGTAAATTGGCCAACTTTAGCGTTTTTATTCTGGGAAACTGAAAGGTTTCGACAACTTTGACTTATTGATCTACAATATAAATAAAGCCGAAATTACGAAGCAATTTTTTCACTGAATGCGTGACTGCATTATTTCGAGATCATGGATTGACTACTGTACATTAACAAAAGAAATGAAAAATATATAATATTATCTCTTAAATAATGTTTTGGTGGTCTCAGAATTTTGAAATATGTATGGAATAGCTATACAAAATCCCATTCAAATCCATAAAACTATAAAAAACGCTCAGAATTAACTGTAAATTACTCCTTACTTCATTAATATTATTATGTAAAATTTATACTACAACAAACTTTATTTCATAAGAAATTAAGATTGCATACTTTAAATTTAAAATATATATATATATATATTATAAGACTCAAAATAAACGTAATTACAACTGCCAAATTGCTACATAATGTGATGCGTCGTCATCATGCTTCAATACATCTAATCTGTCAAAACGCAATTTTGTGATAGGGCTCTTAAATACAGAGATGTAATCATTCAGATTTTTTAACTTATTTTGTAGGATACTACAGTCTTTTATCTTAAGAGGATTTTTATCAATAAAAGATAGCGTTGTTGTCAAACAAACCACTCTTTACTGACCAAATTACACGTTTGTCCAGTGTAAGAAGCGACATTGTTTGTGAGTGTTCAAAATATTAAACGAACAATGAAAATGGTGCACGTACCAGTGATTATGTTGGTGATTGCCTTGGTGAGTATATATAGTTGTATTCATTTTTTTTTCAGCTGACTTAAAAAGGGTTCTTCATTTACCTACTTCCAAACACAACCGATGATTTATACTTAAATAAAACTCTCAGGTACAGATATTCGCTCTGCAAGTCTGTAACCTAATCCCTAACTCTGGAATAGCTACGATATATAGCTTCCTCTTAAATGTGTGCATGTCATAATTCATTTAGCTTGTCTACGTATCGATCATTGTCAATTAAATAAATCACATCATTGGTAACGTGTAAATTATTGTAAATTGTAAAACTGTCTAGACGGTCCATCTCAAATGATTCTGGTCACCTAGCGTTGATTAGAAAAATTGTGCAGATGACACTCGAACATTCGACAATTTAGGTCACACGTACGCCAATTTGTAATATTTCTTTTGTCATTGATTATTGATCTCATTTTTGGGGTCACCCAATAACTTCTTCCTAAATGTGTTTTAAATTGTTAACCACCTCCTAAACAACGATCATATAAAACAACAGACTGTCCTCATTATTAAACACGACGTGTTTTCTTTTCATCATATCAAAGCAATAAAGCCTCATACAATACTACTCGAAGATAAAAGACGATCTTGAAATTCTTCAAAAAAGATTTCTAGCGTTATTTAATTTACTCGTCGTAAAGTCTGACATTGAAACTGTTTGCTCAATTTTACTACCAGGAAATCAGCATCATCGTCGAAAATTCTTGGTTGGTTATGGAACATTGGTCAGTGATTATTTGGCGAGTGCTATGTACTCAGCCATGTGTGTGGTACACGCATGGTATGGGCGCGGAATGTTGGCGCCATTCATGCCGTAACTCTGTTTGGATTTGACAACGGATATCACGTAAACGCCGAGCAAACCTCTAAACTGAATAGTCACGCGTTTTTCATTTGCTCAACTTTATTACTATCGGCAAATATATACTGCGATAGTTATGTATTGTTGCTGAATACCTCAAGTGCTAAAATTTAGCATCTAGATGTGGCTCCGGTATTGTTGGAGTATTTACAGAGTTGTTGCTTGTTTGGTTATATTGAATAAGAGCTATTATGTTACATGATAAACACTGCGCGACCCAGTTACCCGCGCGCACATGGGTGTTTGCATAGTCGCTCCGACGCACTCCCTAGCCACCTTTGTCTTAGTTGCCGACTACGACTGAATGGCTAATTTAGAATCCCACTTATCTGATTCAGTTGTTCATTCGACCTGAATATTCCGGTTTCATAAATTTCGTGCTCACGTCATACTGATGGTATGCCATTGTCTTCGTTACACAATCAATAACGTCGCGACCCTATATGCCTGAAGACGAATAAAAATTTCAGACCTAATTTAGATCAAGCGTAAACTTATCTAAAGTGAGATGGAGCAGAGTCGCTGCGGTTGTATTTAGATGGGTGAATGTGAAACAGGCCTTGGCCAGTAGTAAAGTCATGTCTGAGTCATGAAAGTTTTACTTGTTAATGAACATTGTAAGCTCGGCGGCATGCTGGTTACTGTCAGTGTTATTCTGTGAAACTGCAAAGAGACGAGCGAACTTATAAATTTATAATTCCCAATGAGCGGCAGCTCATCGCATATGATAATGGAAAGTCAACGACTGGTCCAGTTAGTTAGAATAATAAATGTAACCTCGGCGATTCATACTCTAGCCATTATAGTTGGTGCTAACTACTTGCGTAAATTATAATGGTAGACATTTTTATTTCATTCACCTTGGAGATTTTTCCTTTTTTTGGCGCAGGTCTAACAACTCATTGTCCTATTTTTCTACGTTTGCGATAAATTGCATGCCCTAAACGTTTCGGCCTTGTGCACGCGTGTGTGCCGTATACCATAAACGACAAACAATTGAAAGTAATAAAGTAACATATGCGCAGACTAGACAACTGATTGCACAGAGAAAATACAAACTTTGTACAATTGTGTATGCTTTGTATGAGTGGGCCGAATGTTCTACTTTAAATGATCAATTTATCGTTTTAAAAGAAGTTTTGTATTCTATAGTAAACCATTCCAATACTATCATAGTCGTTATTTGTTTTATTAGATCTTTCACCTGAAGCTGTAAAGTCATTGTTATTTGTATTGTTTTTTTTTCAACTTCTACGTCCATTTTCTTTGATTTGTGAGGACGTCAATGACACAGATTGCTACTCGTACGACTAGTTGCCAAGTGATTGAATCATTGTTTATTTATTAATTAGGTTTTAAAATTTATTCTTACACTTTATTCTTCAGGCCATTTTGTTTAGGATTCTGTACCCGAAGGGTGTCAAAGGGAACCCTATTACTAAGCCTCCGCTGTCCGTCCGTCTGTCTCTCAGTGGGCTGTATCTCATGAACTATATTAGGTAGACAGTTGAAATTTCCATACATTGTGTATTTCTATTGCCGTTATAACAAAAAATAATCAAATAAAGTTATAAATAAAAGGAGGTCCCCATTCAAGAAACGTGTTTTTTTAAACTTAAGTCATCATCATCATTCCCAATTATTTGGGGTCGGCGCAACATGGCATTTTCTTCCATACTTCTCTATTAGTCGTCATCTCGATAGTCACTCCTCTCTGGTTTCTATTTTATTCTGCCTGACTACTAATAATTCTTCAGTTGCATCTTAGATAGTGATCTAAGATGCAACTGAAGAATTATTAGTAGTCAGCAGAATAAAATCATCATGAGTGCATGAGAGGAGATAGGTTGGGCCTGAAGGTGGACTATTCTTAGCCAGGGACCACACGCAGGATACCTCAACTTATACGTCATTATCTAATCATAATAACTTCATATTACTGAGGATTATTTCATTAAACATCGAAGTTGTTAGAGCAAACTACTAACAGCTGAACATTATTGTAATACATTGCAATTATAGTTCGGAACATGTAAGTTTGTCGCTCTGAAGTAGGCTAAAAATGACTGCGCAGTAGTCAATATCTATACCGCCGTCGTAAGGAAAAAGGACGTTTCTACACAAATATTGAAATGGAGAAAAATAATTATTTTGTCCTTTTTAAAATACAAAATCAGTGTGTCTTTTAATATGTAGTAAGAATTATTAGGTAAAAATAGTGGTAGATGCGTCATTTTTGCTGATTCCGAATATGTAAATAACTCTATTTAAAAAAAAGTCAGATACATCTTTTTTTCTTATGACGAAAGTATACTAAAACAGCAGCGCGCCATGCCATGCGCAGCGAAAAGCCTGGTTTCAGCCGATCTATTCTGTAAAAAAATCACCGTGAAAACGTACGTGAAGTGAGCTTGAAGTGAGCTGTCATTCCAACTGATGCTTACACTATTGACAGCTCATTCCACGCTCATTTCACCTAAGTTTTCACGGTGAGATTTGTACAGAATAGCACTGCAGAGCGGCAAACTTATTTGACGCGAACTATATGTACGGTCAACGTCTAGAAGTCCACTTACACCGCAATGACCATTATCGCCTGCGCTATACGGGCTGCCAAAGTTGCCAATGTGTAGTATTGTCAAACGTTCTTATAGAAGAAGGTCATAAGTACAATTAATATTGCTTTGCCATAGTTTTGTGAGATTGCTAGTCGACTTCTGACTGTTACTGCACAATCTTTCTCAGATGAACTGTATATACATATAGGTAGTTGACTGTCGTATCTCAGACATTGATTTTATTACCAATACGTGTGTGGTATATATTAGAATATATTTTAATGATATCAATGTCCAAATTAGATGGCATTGTCAAACAGTTAAATGAATGATCTGCCTTTAATTGGAAATGTATTTTTACGTTCGGACAGTTCATGGATCAAGTGGTAGTACTTTATAAGACCAACTGACAAGGCTCATATTTTATATGTTTAACTGCCCTACTGAATTCGGCCGACCTAAACAGTAATGAGTGGGTTTTTATTTTATGGAGGGCCACAACGACTGTGACGGTTACTGCAACAGTCTTAACTTGTTAAATATTGGTTGCGTTATTTAGTTTAAAGTATTAACCTCACGCGTTCGAAAAGTGCTCATTCTCAGCCTAGTTTGAATAAATGACTTTTGATTTTGATTTTGCATCTCATATTGACGACTGCTCAGTGCTATTGAGTCGTAAATTAAGTTGGAGACACGACTTGTCTTTATCCGTAGAACTGTTGATTTAGAGAAATATTAAAGTCACGTTAGTAATTGTTGGGCAAAAACACCGGAACCTTTAAATCAGGAATCGGTACCTCCCCTGATTTATACTCCCGTTCCCGGCCGTCTGTCAGCTTTGTTCCTTTAATAATAAATAATGTACCTTTGTGTCAGCATAAAAACACTTCTTACTTTATTAGTTATCTTGCAAGTCGTCTCTTTAGATAAAGTAAATTATTGCCTGTAATAAAACTGATTCAGTAGCACTTACTTGCGGAACCATACATCAATGTCGACACCCTCTCCTCGGTTGAGCGTAAGAGGTTCGCTACACAAAGGGCGAGTTCATTTACTGCCTTTAAAAATGAACCGTGTCACACTTAATTAAGAAATAGCCTTCTTACATTGAGGCCGTCTGACTGCGGTCCCAACGTGAGATTTAGCTGTCCTTATCTTGTACTGTAGCCTCATAAAAGTGCACATTAGAGACGACTAATGTTTTAAATGCATTAGTGTCACATTAATAATTACGAAATGTTCATGAGTGCAGTGTAGGCCAGATGTTTTACTACACCACCCTCGTTCCTTGTGACCTCGCGGCCTTGTGATCCGGTTTTGTACGAAGGAATAACAATGAGATCAAAATGTACTTGCTCAGTTCGGACTACTTACTTGTCGTTTTCTTAGTTAAGATATATTTTATTTTATAAGGTCTTTTATAATGCGCACAGCAAAACAGTGGAACTCACTACCTGCGTCTGTGTTTCCGAGCGCATACAACCCTAATCTCTTCAAAGTGAGAGTGAACAGGCTTCTTCGGGGTAAGCTCACTCCATCGTCGACTCTGTCTCTGTCGCCTCCGACCTAGACTAGAGTCAAGAGCAAACACATCTTAAATTAAAAAAAATTATTATAGATATGGAATCTCTACGTAGTAATAAAATCTCTGCTGCTGCGGCTGAAAACCTCAAGCGTTGGAAGTATAATAACATTATCGGTATGTATATTTTCGAGTCGTTTGGGGTCCGAGTGCTAAAAGGCTCCAAAAGGCTGCTTGACACTTCCCGTGACCTAAGGGCTGGCTTTTACCTTGACCAGAAGTTAAGCATTGTCATACATTACCAGTCGACAGCGACGCGGGGGACGCGGGGGAATTTTTCGACGCCATATTTTAGTTTTTAATAGCTTTAGTTAGGTTTGGTTTGCTTTATATATGTTAACTTAATTATTTATTACCACGTAGTAAGAAGAAGTGAAACATTTTATAGGTCACTTGTCACAAACAACTAGTTGGAGAATAAAATATTTCAGTTGAACACGATGTAACAAATCACACTGCGTCACCGTAGATTTCTACGTATCAAGATTAACAATTTAGAAATGTTGGCAAAGGCTGCACCTGTGGCAGCATCTTCAGCGCTTACGCAAACAAATTGAAACATTTCCTCAACGGTGTCAGTATCTGTATTCAACGTCTCGAAATGCTAATCAGCCGTCTTCATTATAACATCGACCACTTGTTCGATATGCTGGTATCGTACAATTTGTCAATTAGCCAAGCTGGATGAAGGATGAAGCTCTTACTTGGATTATTTATAACGGTCTCCTTTCACCGTGTTTAGGTACAGCATTAGTTCAACGTAAACTAATTCACTCTGTCAATATTTACCTCGCTGTTTCACAAAATGTTTAACGCAGTAATTGTTTCTTTTAAGTGCAGGTATTTTAAGAATACAATTTTATTTTAGAGCTGAAAAGTGCTTCGTTCACTTTTCTGAGGATTTAATTTGGTTTACGTTCTCATGTTTACGTCACCAGACTTTATTTTATCGTGAAAACAAATGTTAACACTTTTAGACATCTCATTATCTGTAAATTATGTACCTATTACTACTTGGCCGACCTGTAATATAACAATATTTCAGCTCCGTCAAGAGGCCTATTAAAATGCGATTAATCGAGTTATAAAATTAACATTAAACAAGACTAGAAATAACAATAAATTTATATCTAAAACACAAAATACCGAGATCGTGCTTTATATTTCAACTAATTTAATCCATGACTTGAAAATGTATTCACCTAATCAACGCATGCTGTTGAAAATATCGATATCGGGTGTTCCAGAAATAGTTAGATCTAAGTTTATGAGTATAAACAGATGGTTATATGTATGTTATATCATAACAGTAAATTAGTATCGTCTTAAGTAATCAAAATAGATTCAACCTAAAGCACAGATTAATACAGATGGGACACTCCGCAAAATCATTTAAATAAAAAGCGACTCTTGTTACGACACAACAAGGTGCAATTCGGGTCGCAGAACACTTATTACCTTCAGTTATATTCACCTACAAGTTGCCTCTCTTTCTATCGCGTAACTCTTATACCTTCTGACCGCGGTACTCCTACTGAATTGGCCCGGTGAGATAGGCCCGCCGCGTACTTGTAGCTTCATAACTAAACTGCGGAGTGTCCCATCTGTATTAATCTGTGCTTAAGGTTAACAAAGCTATTTCTCTAGTCTGGATTAATAGATACAGGTTTTCTACATGGTATGTTGAATTGACGCAAAAAGCTAGCTGGGATGAAAATAATATGCTCTCCCTCCATACTACAGCTGTATATAATACAATTTCAAGTAACTCTATTCAATCCATGAAATAGAGATTGAATTATTCAAATCAATGAAGATGAGATCATAGATTCTCGCTATGCAAAAAAAGAGGTTCTCTATTCGACCCGTATTTTCTCAAATACGAATGAACCAATTTTGATGATTCTTCCAATATCGTAATCTACATACTTACAGGAAGGTTTTAATATATAATACATTAGCATTAGGTAATTATTCTAATGTACGAAGTTATATGCATAAATGTACCGTATCTCCGACTTCAGAAGCTGTTAAGTTTTTATGAAAGTTATTTTATTCGTTTTAGGTTTTTGAAGTCGATTTTTACTTTTTTAAAAGTAAATTTTATAGTAAACAATTTAAAACTAAACGTTTGTTTTTCTCCTTTACACATCAAATTCACATTTTTCACACCAAAATGACAGTGGCCGGCAAAAGCTCGACAATTAGCAAAGTTCCTACAATTCAAGTCAAGAAATTAATTACTGCCCCTATAAGAAAACAAAAGAACCCAAATCAAGATCACAGAGGAACAAGATGCTTTTGTAAAAACTTTTAACAAACAAAGCTTTCATACAAACTACTCTAATTAAGTTATTACGAACATCCGCTCTCGCATCTCTGTTCATTACCAGGGGTCTGAAAAGTTTTGAGCCTAAGTACCTTCAAGTGTTCATTATTGTCTCGCGCTGCATATTACCAATTTACCCTCTTTAGTATAAAAACAGAGTTTCATGTCCTTAGCATCATTACGCTTTTAGTAATTAATCCGTAAACATCATCATGTCTCAGTCTTCCGCGGCCATTATTGTTATTAAATATGTAAGTCTGAAATCGGCAACCCGTCTTCAGCAAGCGTGGTGATCAATGCGTATCTATTTATGAGAAGAGGCCTTCGCCCTACAGTGGGACAATAATAGGCTGCTATTATTATTATAGCCAGCCTACGCGTGTGTAAAATTTCATCTAAATCCGTTGAGCCGTTAAGGCATGATTCAATATAGCAAACATACAAATCGAGGGTTCACGGGCTATTTGTATTAAGCGACATCCTGGCGGATATTGAGTTATAATCATATCTACCTGCATTAAAAAGTAAAAAACGTAAAAAACGGAGATAGACACTATTTATTCTTAACCGTCGATAGGCCAATTTTTCGTAAAAAATATTGATACTTTTTTGCAATGCTATTTTTTCCGAATAATGAAACGTTGAAATGCTCTCCTGTAAAGTTCCAAACATGTCGCTTGATACAAATAGCCCGTGAAGCCTCGAAATGAAACATTGGTAGGAAAGGATTTTAATACAGAGGTGAATATTCTGTTGTCAATGTACGTTATGAAGTTGTAAGCCCGGCTGGCCAGACACCCGTGTAATGCGATGACTACTGAGGCGCGTCGCTCACTCGAGCTAAATCGAGGTGACGTCAAGGTGCGGACGTGCGGTGCAGGGGTGCGGGGGTTTTTGTAAAGGGGTAAAAATTTGTTTTTTTCATGAAAAAATAAACAAATTGTTTTTTTCAACTTTTCAAAACATCAAGCGAAAAATTCGAAGGAATACCTGTTTCTTTCCAAAGGATTCTTTCGGTATTTTTTCAATGTAACATGCGAAAAAACGGAAATACTACAATTTGTTTTCCTGAAAAAAAAAATTGTTTTTTTCGGCATTTTAGACCTCGCCTCGACTTACCAGTGAACGACGCGCCTTAATACTCACGGTGTAAATTATCTTAGTGCTCTACATGAAACTGTATCTAATGCATCATTTCTAGAAGCGTGACTAGTTGATTACTTTCATTTGACATGATAGGGGCGGGAAATTGGTTGTCTCTTATTTATATAATTTAAATTGACTAACCGTGCACTTGGGAAAGTTTACGTAGTAGTTTATGAAATAAAAAAAAAAAACTTTTCTGGATAGCCAAAACTATATATGTCAATCAGTTGCAGTATGTCTGTCTATAAGGTCTTCTAATATCATCGACTTCACGTACTCCCTGTAAGTTTAGACTTTACCTAAACGTGATGCGGGTTATTCAGATCAAATGAATATCGTAAAGTGTGCTCTAGGATAGGGAAGGGAACAGCATTATCGATACGAATAGACTATTTGCAAACTACTTTTTAAGGATTTTTACTTTATCTCCCTCAGTTTTAGTAGAAGACGGTCAGATAGATCCTCATTGCGGCGATTTTTACTGTCATTTATTTGATTCTGGTCTATGTTCCCTCTAGGCGGTGGGTCGCGAGGGCGTGCTGTCGTCGTCGGCGGCGCGCGAGCTGCGCTGCGGCCGGCGCCTGGTGTCGGGGCTGTTCTCGCGGCCGCGCCTGCCACTCGGCTACTCCTACGTCACCACTGTGCCGCGCGGCGCCTGCCGGCTCAACGTCTCCGAGGTCACACCCAGTGATAACTATATAGGTAAGATAACATTTTAATTAAGTAATCGGAATCTGAATCATTTTGAAGCAAATTGCTATTCCATTGGTTCCAAAAACGTGTATGCTCGACAACGTAAATAACGCAATGAATGTTGTTGAAGTGTCAACATGAAACAGATTCCGACTGATAGTGTGTTATGAAATTGCCCCGCTGGTCCTCCAAATTAGGTATGTTGGTTCAATTGTTCAAAGTCTAAAAAAATGGTACACAAGTAGTTCTCATGAAAAAGCTAGTCATAACTATCTGTATCGGTTTTTATTTTATATGTCTAGTATATATTATTAACAGCGAATCACAAGGGAACATCTTAATCGAAAGATGAAGTGTTCAGTAGTGCAAAGATCGATGTCGAATCGATTAATGGGAATTGCACATGCGCACCGCGGCGCAACTCTTCAATAGAGGCGCCTACGCCGCAAATTGTGAGATAAATGGAGGTAGCCGTCTGCACAATTGGTGGTTAATTATTCGTATGACGCAGCCGCTAGCAATTTAGCCGGGTTCAACAATTTGTTGAACGGTTGTTTATTCAATTACTTTCGTTTAATTTCGCTCATTCGATAGGTACAAATGTTTGTTTTTGTTTAGCGTTGAAAGTATCCAACGGCTCGTACATAATGAACGGCGAGTTCGCGGTGTCGGCGGCGGGCACGTACGAGGCGGCGGGCGCGCGCTTCGTGTACTCGCGCCACGGCTCGCTCGACAACGTCGTCGCGCACGGGCCCATACACCACCCCATCGACATCATGGTATGGCTTCATAGAAAAAGTATCAATAATTAATTAGTGTCAATTAGAAGAATTGAATTAACGAATGTCCTCCATTTCCAGATTCTATACACGCAACCAAATCCGAACATTAAATACGAATACTTAACTGACTTAGAACTAGACGAAACCAGTAACGATATACCGACAGCCAACCCTTTGCCTCACCACTCTGCGCAGCGCCACCACAGACATCATAATACCGAGACACATTTGAGAGACCTCGAACCGAAATCGGAACCTTCATTATCGAAGCTGCCAGAATTCAACAATTTGGAAAGTCAATCCCAAGTCGATAGCAATGTCATTGGCAGCAGAAAGTTCATCTGGAAGATTCTGGAATTCTCCCAATGCTCGCGTAGTTGTGGAGGGGGGCTTCAGATTGGAAAGTTCAAGTGCGCTGAAGTGACAGAGAAGGGAGATAAGGAGGTGTCTCCTTTCCATTGTAATGGTGCTCCTCCACCAGCCCGAAGACGTCGCTGTGGAGGCAATCCATGTCCCCCACGCTGGAGAGCAGCTGCTTGGGGACCCTGCCCCGTTTGTGGGCCTGCGCACAGGACGCGAATTGTTGGCTGTGTTCAGGACCATGCCCGAGGAATCACAAAGGTACAGTAGAAACATCCTGAATCTCTTCACATCACAATACTTTCCCTTTTTTTCATTTAAAGTCGAACTAACCTTTTGTGTTCCAGATAAGTGACCAAAAATGTCCTCTACCCATGCCTCAAAGCAGTGAACTGTGTGACATTCCAAACTGTGACGGCACAGCTGCCACGACCAGTGTACCACGTCTGGACGCCAGACGTCAAGTGCGACCAAAGGACCGGACTGATAACTTTAGAGAAGGCCCAGTGATATCCCTTGCGACGAACTTGACTGATAATGATATTGCGACCACCCCTGCACCAAGTTACAGTCACAGCGCTGGCGGAGGATGGCTGTATACCGAGTGGTCTCAGGTAAGTTATAGAATACATTCGTACAGTTCCATAACATTTTCATATGGAATCTGGTTCATAATAGGAAAATACCGTAACACCTATCTTTAATCCCTACAAATGGGTCAGTGTGCTTATATTCGAAAATAAAGGCATTAATTAGACTTAATTGTGATAAGGGTCTGACCCTAGAGTTATTTATGAGTACACGGCCTGGATCTCATATTATAACCATTTTCTGGCAAAAATTTTGTGGTTTGTTTTTTTCTCTATGTCCTACATTTCTAAACGGTATAGAATAGAATAGATTTTATTTTCTTACCACAAATTACAGCTTTATGTTATTAGTCTACAGTTACAATTGTGTACTTAATTTGTGGAAGACTGGTGCCTAAACTAAGTTTTTACAAAACATGTAAGTCAGGTCATCAGGCCCCTAGCAATTCAATTCATATATTACAAGTATTGTATTGAAGACGTTTTGCTTGAAATCACATTTTTTTATATTTTTTTTATTGCTATTTTTATTTTATCTAGGAAACATGCAAAGGATGTATGAGAGTGTAGGGTATATGTGTATGTGTTAGTGAGAGTATGATTATGTGGAAATGGGGTACACACCCCATTTCCACATATGTATGAGGATATATTTCCGTATGAGGATATTTCTAAACGGTGAGTCTATGTATTTGGTCCACTGGGTCTCATTTAAATAAAGTTCCTATTTCCAGTGCGTAGGTTGGTGCGTGGGCGGAGGGGTACAATCTCGTGGAGTCCGCTGCGTTGATCCAAACGGATGCACTTCTCACCGAGCTCCGGAACAAACGCAAACCTGCGCAGTCAGGAAGCAATGTGACGCGCAGTGGTTTACCAGTAAGTCTTCATATTTTCTACTACCTACGACGTAAAATGTCAGCCTTAAATTATTTGATGTTGGACTAATTTCGTAAGGTCATTCGAATTCAATTGAATGCAGATGTTTCAATCAATACCCACCGACCGGTCACCATTTGGTTTCTTCAACGATGAATTGAATTTCAAGACGGTCCTTTGCAATTGCCTTTAAATAGAACTTAAGCTTTTGGTTTTTCTATTTTTGGTTTTCTATTAAAGCTCCTTATTCAACTTAGTCCTTAAAAGTGACAATAGCCTAGATTTACTTTTAAACACATACGTTCAAGCACTGCCCTGAATTCTGAATAATTTAAAGTAAGTATAAGGTGTAGTAATCACTTTGTCTCTGCTAGGTGAGTGGTCTCCCTGCTCTGCTACCTGTGGCGGTAAGCAAGTTCGAGGCGTGATCTGCATCGGGGGCAACGGCAGGAGGCTACGCGACGGTTCCTGTAGGGGGACCAAGCCTGACGCTGAGCGGGCTTGTGGAGGCGCTTGCAGTCCCTCGTGGTATCTCAGCGATTGGACTGAGGTAAATGAATAAAATCAAAAGCCAGAACAGTATTGCATCTCTATGTATAGCCTTTACTTTTGGGCCACCCTGTAGGTGTGCATAGCTCGTGATATTGTGAACAGTCTTTCACGTCTCCCGGTCTCTGTTTCAGGATAACGATTGTTAGTAGCCGTTTTTGTTTGCATTTTTTATAATTTATTACATTACACATTCATAATGACCGTCGTCCGCTGAATTGTATTCTCCGTTTCTCTGTATTCAAGTCTGCTTACAAAGATGGAAGTTAAAAATTTATATATTATTATTAAGAATTAGTAAGAATAAAAACTTGTAAAATCTGTTTTGTAGATATGAAATCTTGAAAAATTGCTTCCAAAACATGGGTAAAACACCCCTATGTGGCGAAGCTAGACTAAACGATTTATTTCTAGACAAGCTCACGGTCTAACAGACAAAGGAGTGTAGACCATTTTCCCCGTTCCAAATGACGAAACGAGCTTACTTTAGGTTTGTAAAGCTAACAACAGATCTCGACATTGTAGTACCCAGTAGTTAGACGCTCTACCCATCAATTTAAATAAGGGAAATAATTGCAACCGCAGTGCACCATTAAGTATAGCTTGGTAGTGGTTTCGCAATTTGTAACCTTCAATGTTAGGACGAATTTACTTGGTATGCCAGTTCTTTATCCACAATTTTAGGGTTCTTGTTCGAGAGAGTTAATGATAGGCAAAGAAGAAGAGGGCTTATTGAAGGACTTGGTCCCTCGAACAAAATTTTGCAACCCTGTGAATGCGTAACGCTATATTATCGGAGTCCATTTGTACGATGAACATGTTTTTAATAGACATGCATGCCTCCCTACATGACTTTATCTGAAATTAAGAATGTGGGCCTGTGTGCAGATGGCTGATATGGTTGAAAGATCTTTGACATTTCGAAAAATAAAATGTTCCAATGGAAAAATGACGTAACACTAGTTTCCCTAGTGACTCATTACATACTACTTCTTGAATTGAAGATCAAGGTTCATGTAATGGAATGTCCATAGCGACTAGGACAATGATTCCAAATATGCCAATGTTGCTGAGACCGCCCTCACTAATATGGTTAATTAAAACAATGAGTATATAACGAGTCTACTAATTAATGCAAACCTTACTAATTTTTTTGTCGCCATCCTAATCTTTGAAGACGTCAGAAGCAATTCAGCTGTCAAAACATTGTTCGTCTATGAAAAAATCTAATTGAAACCACAATAGAGAGAAAATAATTGTACCTAGTCAAAGTTTGCCTACTTTTCTTTTATTTTAGCTGAAAGAATTCAAAGACTTGAAAGAAAATTACGATGATGCGAATGCAAATTCATAGCTCGTTTAATTAAGGATCTAATGTGCTAGGTCTTTTTTTTTGCGTGGAGAAATGCTCATGCATACTGCACTACCACGGCGAGATAGTGCAGTTATGTGGGACTCCAACCCACCAAATCTCCACGGTGTCCTCCTCTGCCGCTTGTGGCGGGAACACGGGCACGCGTTAGCACTCACCGCGAACCCGCCGCGGCTGTCCGTCACTGGACCTTCCTCTGGGGTACACCCCATCACCGGCGCACCAGAACACATTGCACGCCGTGACCATCCCAGGGACCAAACCAACACATGGGAGCTAGACAACCCCGTGTCTAGGCACCCTTGGTCACCCCTGCGACCGGTCAGGTCAGTGGCCCAGCCGCCTACCACTTTTCGGCCGCAGAGGATAGGGAGAGCGGCCAACAAAATACCGACACTCCTCCTCCCCTGCGGCCCTACCGAGTCCGCTATCAGACGGTGGCGGCCCCGTCAAGGCCGCGGAAAGTAGGGATAGCGGCGCACTGCAATACCGGCACTCCTCTCCCGCCGCGGCCTCCAACCCTCAGCCACGATGCCTCCCTTACGCCATCACGGCCCGCCTCAGTTGCGATATCGCTAAAGCGGCACTGCAACCTACTTGTTGGCCGCTACGTCGTCGGCTACCTGGGAAAAGCTTTGACGAGCGGCCCCTCCTCGGGTTCCTCTTCGGTTCACCGTGGGTGACCAAGCCACGGCTACTAAGCCCCCCCTCCCCCGCCTCTACAATGCGGGAACCAACCGGGGAGGATTATGCCTACGTTTTTTTTTTCTGGCCAACTAGCCATATTATTTACACTTATATAATATTATAAAGCTGAAAAGTTTGTTTGTTTTTTTGTTTGGTTGAACGCGCTAATCTCAGGAACTACGGATTCGAATTGAAATATTCTTTTAGTTTTAGATAGTCCATTTATCGAGGAAGGCTATAGGCTATATAACATTACGCTACGACCTAAAGAAGCGGAGCATCAATAAAAAATGTTGCGAAAACGGCGAAAATTTATTCCTTTTGAAAGATTCCGTTGCGTGCGCTGCGTAAACGGTTAAAGTTACGCAACAATCATGTATGACGGAATTGTTCCTCTTAAAAACTTCTAAAAAAAATCGGCGATAGCATATATTATGTCTATCTTTTAAGGTTAACTCATTATAACTTTTTTAATGGTAATCAAATTTGTTGTAAAATAATGCATTATTTGCGAAGGTGTTTTCATAACCATTGTATTAATCCTTATCCAAATAAATTTTGAACGAAGTTGCCCTTACATCATTTCATTTCAATGAATCTTAGTCTGTTTTAAAATAAAGGGCCTACTACATGACACGATTTCTCGTGCCCTGTCTATCGCGTGCTCTGCCTCTGTCGCCCTGTTTAAAGACCCTGACTCGCTGTTTCTTATTACATTACCCTGTCCCTGCGGGAAGGGCCGGAGAAATCGCGTAATCTAATAAGCTATTTACTCTGCGACGTCGGCCGGTAGCTCTGCGAGATAGCATGCCGCGCGGCTCACACGCGAAGCTGAAGAGTTTTGTTTGTTTGAAAGCGCTATTCTCTGGAACTACCAGAATTGGGCTATCAAATGAAATAATCTTTTTCCATTTGATAACCCAATTTTTAAGTATCAAAATATCAAAACGAAAAAAATGCAAGAAAGAACCCTAAGCAAAAACTGGGGTGGCTCGCGGGAGCAAGAAATCTGACGCGGGCGAAGTCGCGGACAGAAGCTAGTCGTTATTATATTGAGTTGGGTTTCACAAGCTCAATTTTCAAAGTGAATATGAATTGTGATGTTAATTCGAGACGCACGAGAAAGCGATGTAACTTTTGTTAGAAAGGTCCAATGTGGACTACGATATTGCAGGTCCTAATTTCGTGTTTTTTCCAGTGCCAAGGTCCATGCGAAGCGGGAGTACAATCCCGAACAGTGTGGTGCGCGCGCGGCGGGGCTGAAGGTGCAGGGGGCGCGGCACGTGATACTGACTGCGCAGGAGTACGTCCTGCTGCAAGACGGTCTTGTGTACCCTCAAGATGTTCCACAAAACCGCTGGTGAAGACTGCTGTTGTGAATGCACCTCCTTCAGGTTTGGATTTATGCTGTTCATTGTTTTGGTGTACCAAAATGAAATACTTTGTGATATTCGGTCTTGATTGAGACTTCTCTTTACAGTTTCGGACCCACAACAACGTGTGACAAGACACCAAAGCCATACCGCACAAAATGTCAAGGACAGATCTTATGCTGATGGTAATTATTTCAGTCTTATTTACTTCCAAAAATAAATCCTAAGATTTCATCCATGTGTATAGTTTCAATTCCAGTATGTTTCTTTCCTTTGTTCTTGTGCCTGGCGGAATGAATCCTGGGTTTTGTCAGGGTTCGACTTTCTGCTCAATCTTTTCAACTTTATCATTATTTATAAATCATCTTCATAATTCTTTATTCGATTTATTTATTTTCTTTATTTTTGCATTTTCTATTCTACCTACGTATAGTGTTTCGCTCCCTTTACGACAACCATGTATTTCTGTTAGTCACAGGGTTTTCCTCTAGGGTCAACATACACATAAGCATGTATGTACTTCATGCTAACTTACTGTTACTTGCGCAGGCGCATGCGTGGACAAGTTGAACAACTGCGTGCTGGCGGTGCAAGCGCGGCTGTGCCATTACCCGTACTATACCGATTACTGCTGCAAATCCTGCCACGGACGATAAACCATCATGGTTGGAGTAAGAATGATTGTTATTAATGATTTCTCTCTTAAGAAATTTAGCCGACTTCGCTGATTTACGTGATTTTACATTTAAAATTTTACATTTCTATAAGTTTTAATGCACAATATGAAAGATAATTTCAGTTATGATCGACTTTTTATTTTGCGTTGAGTATAATAATTCGAGATTTAGGGAGGTTGTTTTAAAAGATTTTTATTGCCAATTTTTGTTTAATTTACGATTTTTTTTTCAGAGAATTGATTGATTTTAAACTGAAGTTTATTTCTGTTGTTTTAATTTTATGAATTTTAACGTTCTAAGTAGCCGAAATCAAAAAGAATTCTTTGGCTAATTTTTCTAAAATTTGATTAAGTTAAATATTTTTTTTACTCAACAATTTTATATGAAAAGTGTAAAAATGATGCACTTATTGTATAGATGACTTTTATAAAAATAGATTGTAATTTTTTCATACCCTTTAGACGTCAAAAAGATTCGTAAATATGTGATATTCTAAACCTAAAAAAATCACAAAACAGTCGTCTGTTTGAGGTCGATTAGTAAAAATTATAAAATAAAAATAAAAAAGTAGCTCAATCATTAGATCATAATTGAAATGATCTTTCATGTTGTGCATTAAAACTTAGAAATATAGTACGTTAACTGTAAAATAACGTCTGTAAAAACACGTAAATCAGCGAAATCGGCAAAATTCGTAGACGGCCTCTTAAATACATAGCTTTATATTTGACTGTTCGTTTTGATAACTTTAAAAGAAAGAGTAACTTTATGAAAAGCTATTTACCAATTTTATAGTTTTCTAAAGTTTTTATGTTGTCATGCATTTAGCTCTCCCGCCCATTTCGATGACGACTACAATTTTGTATTTTGTTGGCTTTTACCTTGGCCAGAGGCTAAGCATTGCCATACAACGTGGCAATGCCGCTAGTCTCTTGGGTACATTACTAGTCGACAGCGGTGCGGAGGAATTATTCGACGCTATATTTTAGTTTGTTAATAGTTTTAATTACGTTAGGGCATTATTTTTTTAACTTAGTTTATTAATAATATTTGGTTGTTCTTGATTGAAAAGTTTCTCTCTCCCTCAGGTACAAGTAGTGAAACACTAAGGCGCTATGACACGTATTGTGATACAAAATGGACGCATAGTGAGAATACATAACGTAATGTTTAACAAGCCAAGGCCCGCGGCGCCGCCTGCGCACACCAACTCACACGTATAAGCTCGAAACTGATCTACGCGATCCAATACTCACTGTTACAAAGAATCCATTCACGATGAAAGTGGAACGCGTAACATCGCTTCGATTAATACGTTAGGAAAAGTATCAATGCTAACTATGTCTGAATCAAAGCCAAAGTGAAACAGACTAAGACTAGATATCGGATTGACTTACCTAAATGACTCATTCAAATGCTCTATAAAATTGTTAATTACTCAATGTTTTATTGTGCTTCACACTAAAATGTTTGGTGTTATTTACGACGAGTACATACAGTGTGCGCGCGGCTCAATAGTGAACTCTATACGTTCGAGTTTCTGTAAGTATTAGGAATAGTTTTGTGATCTCCAGATTGTTTAGTAGAGTTTTGGAGTCGATCTGTGAACTGTAGAACTTTCAAAGTTATAAAAAAAAAAAAAAATTTAGTTTATCTCTTACATTATAATGCACGACATGTTATCGAGTTGAGCACCTGTATGCGTAGAATTGTTTATAAATTGCCTGTAACCAAGTAATAGAAACGCATTTTACCGAATTTCGAACACTGTGTATTACTTAGGAGATTAATGATTGCATAAAATTATGTTTGGAACTACAGTTCATTTTGCATTTGTAATGCAACTTAGGCTATGCTATCTAGATTAAGAACAAAATAGTATTTCTTATTGTTGTAATAGTTTCTACGGTATGTACTTATAGAAACTATAATGCCGATGCCACACGTCTACTAATTAAGTTAATAAAGTTTTTATGTAAGGGGTGTTGGTGTACCTTTGTAATACTTCGTTACACATCCCTTACCGTGAGACACAATATTCGCAGATGTGTGGCACAGGCATCAGTGTTCATAATAACTTATTACACCGATTCTATTGTCAAAGAGTCAGTTCTGTATTATTAAAGAGTCGAGTTGTGTAAATAGATAATTATTTTTATATGTATAGTGCATTTACTTACTGGCTGTTAAGTATTTATACAATTGTATTAGTTTAAACATTGTACCATCACAAGAATGTATGTATTAATTGGTTTTCCTAAAAGTAACTAGAGTTTTGCCTACCGTTTAATAAATTTTGTCTGTACTAATAATGCATATAACAATGTACAAAAATAATAAGCTTTAAACACTGGTTGTTGTTATTATTTACTTCCTTAATTACCACTCACATAAATGGTTAGAAAACCCTTAGGGCCTAATGAAGGATCATCAAGAATAGGACTTACACAAATCCTTTGTTGTTCACTATCTTTACACCTGACCACTCACGTAGTCTCTTCGCCAAAACCACTTCGGAGTGCACTTGTTTAGATTTTCTCACATCTATTTATAAATTCGTTAATGTGCCTACAGATTTACCCGAATTTTGGCGATCGACACGTGGAAACAAACAAAGTCGAATAATAAGCAGCGGACGATCGATATCGTATTTTGTGTCAGTCGCCACTATCGATCGTTATTGTCAATCATTAAATCAACAAGTGATGTGAATTTTAACGTTGATACTCGTATTTATCGATCGTTAACAGGCGACAGTAACGATCGATAAAATCGAGCAGTAATTTTCTTTAATATGAGCAAAGCATTTGACTATGTCAGCTTTGAATTATTCCTATAAAAATTAACTAGCAACGGAATCAATCGCTATTGATTGGATGAAAGCTATTTACTGAATCTAGAACACAAAAGTAGAAATAAGCTCATAAAAATGTTGAGCTGTGGGCTCTCATCTATTTCTAAATTGAGTCAGATCAAATAAGGAGTACCGCAAGGATATATCCTTGGTCCTTTCTATTTTATATCAATGATTTACCTACGTATACGCATACGTATACGTATATGCATTTATGATGCAGAGCGCATCATAAATGCATATACGTTTTACTGACGACAAATCTGTTATAGTAACAGGTGATAATAAATCACAAAAAGATCAAGAAAATATTTCAGCGAATCAGAAAACAAGTTATAAGTCTTGTGGCTCGATAATAATATTATCTCCATGTGAATTTAAGTAAAACAAAATAATTCATTTTCAAAATTAGAATAACTTAAAACCAAAATCGTGTAGAATCGCTTGTCCAGGACAAGAATAACATAAGTTTAAGAATACCTTGGACTTAATGTCGACCAGCATTGTAATTGAAAAATAAACAAATGGTCTTCTATTCTTGGGAACTAGGAAGCCTTTTTGGTGCAGAAATATGCTTAAGAGCGCTGCGGGATCTGCAGAGCTACACATCTCTCTTTAAAAAAATAAAAGCCTTATCAGAACTTTATAATTATTTACAATGTAATCTAATGTTTTTGTGAAAGAGCACTCTACATTTTTTATAGCATGCGACATAAATTCAAAATATAGATTTATGTTGAGACCCAAAACGATTGAATACTCCACTTGCGCTTTATAAAGGGTCAAAAGCTGTCCAGGCGTAAAGTATCGCTTCACCTTGTTCAGGATGCCAGGTTTTTTGGCCGCAGTTTGGGCTTTGTGCTCGATGGTAGCGCCGAAGATGAGACTGGATGTCAACTCCATGCCTAGGAGCTCGAGCCGATCTGTTACAGAAACAAATGTACCCCGAAAAGTAGGAGTTTGGTCGAAACGACTCCTTTTAGCGGTGAAAAGACTCGCCCGTGTTTTGGAGGTGTTAAAAGAGACCAGATTGTCATCACCCCATTGGGAAACAAGGCTTAAGGTCAAATCTGTCCGCTCTGCCATTGCCTCTGTCAAAGAACGAACTTCATCGCCGCTGGTTTTTGCGCTGGACAAGTATCTCTCCGAAACAGTACTGTCATCCGCGTACCCAACAATACCATGCTGAAGTAGGTCATTGATGTGCAGCAGGAAAAGGGTTGCAGAGAGAACAAACCCCTGAGGAACTCCAGCATCAATAGCCATAAGCTCAGAGCAGCAGCCGTCAACGACCACTCTGATCGATCGTTCACTAAGGAAGTCTGATACCCAGCTACAAAAACTAGCTGGGATGCCATAAGCAGGAAGTTTGCTGAGAAGACTTGCGTGCCATACCTTGTCAAAGGCCATCGAGATATCAAGCGATACAGCAAGTGCTTCGCCGTGTTTCTCGATGGCTTCGCCCCAGTAGCGTGACGTACACGAGAAAATCGCTAGTTGACCGTCCCCGGCGAAAGCCATCTTGACGGTCACTAAGGAGATCGTTGTCTTCAAGGTAGGTGACCAACTTACTGTTCAGTACCCTTTCCATAACCTTGCATAGTAGGTATGGAGGTAATGGCGATCGGACGGTAATGGGCAGGGTTTGCACGGTCGCCCTTTTTGGGCACTGGTTGTACATTGGCTAGCTTCCAAGATTTCGGTACCGTTCTCTTTTCTAGAGAGAGGCGGAACAAGCGTGTCAGACAGGAGACAGTTCAGGCGGACACTGCCAAAACACTCTCGCTGGAATGCCGTCAGACTCGCTGATCTTGTTCATATCTAGACTGCACAATACTCTTCGGACTTCTTTTGTATGAACCGCGATCTCCGGCATCGAAGAGTCACAATGAGGTACAGTAGGTGATTGCTTGGAACCAGCATCAAGACGCGAATTACTTGCAAAGAGAGATTCAAATAGATCTGCCTTCTCACTTGCAGAATGGCCCAGCGACCCATCAGGTTTCATCATTGGAGGTAAGGTGGGACGACAAAAAATCGTTTCAACTGCTTTAGACAGGGACCAGAACTGTTTACTACCCGGAGGGTGCGATGCTAGTTTGGCCCCGATATGTCCAACATGGTCAAAACGTGCCCTACGTAGAACCTCTTGCAGAACTTGGCGGCAGAATTAAACGCTCTTTTCCTCGCGCGAACCCGTACGTGCTCTAACTTTGCCTTGACTAGGTCAAGGCAAAGTTAGAGTCTTGGTAGGCTTACTCTTTTCGGGCCCCAGCATGGGCGCACTCTGCATTTATTATATATATTTTTACTGAATTACTTACTGATATTTAATTGAAGACCTACCGTTCGAATTAAAACTCAAAACCCTGATAACTGGTTATGAGTAGACATTAGACATAATAGGTTGGGGAAAAAGTTTCTTCGTGTTTTTTAAGAAAATTCAAAACATTTTTTAATATAGTTTATTTACATTTAACTAAAGTATGTAGGTACCATTTTGTTCGATAACTTTTTGCCATCTTGTAGGTAGGGACATGATCCCATTGCTATAGAAATTTTGGGACTTCTGGTCAAAATACCGCGACAAGTGGTTTTAGCAGTCCTCTCGTGATGTTAACCTGACACTGCCTAAAGAATTCTGAAGAGACCAAAACAGGTGGAAATCTGAAGGTGCAAGGTCAGGACTATACGGCGGATGCATTAACGTGTCACTGACTCTGGCAGGGCCACCATTAGGGATTTTAATTTTGAAAACGCAAAAAATTTGTCGCTAATTAGTCGAAATTAGTCGCCAAATATCAGAATTAGTCGGTCACTGGTTCAAAAGATATAAGGGTTTATAGGTGGCCCTGCTGGAGAGACTCTCCCCAGCAGGGCCAAATTTATATCTCAAAAACTAGGGCACCTAGCGAAGATCTGTTTTCTCCCATATTTAGTCGCCAATTAGTCGGAATCAGTCGCCAAGTTACAGATTTAGTCGGTGTGTAATTAAAAAGATATTAAAGAATTCAATTTCCTCATACAGATGTACAAGCGAGTACAAAATACTTTATGTATTTTCTAGATAGTATCTATGACGTCTTATGGAGGAATGTTTGTTTCGAATGAAATAAATATAAACTTAGTCTATAATTTCAACCCACCATAGGAAAGCTGTATTCATTACTTATACTCTCTCCAGCAGGGCCACCTATAAACCCTTATATCTTTTGAACCAGTGACCGACTAATTCTGATATTTGGTGACTAATTCCGACTAATTGGCGACTAAATATGGGAGAAAACAGATCTTCGCTAGGTGCCCTAGTTTTTGAGATATAAATTTGGCCCTGCTGGGGAGAGTCTCTCCAGCAGGGCCACCTATAAACCCTTATATCTTTTGAACCAGTGACCGACTAATTCTGATATTTGGCGACTAATTTCGACTAATTAGCGACAATTTTTTTGCGTTTTCAAAATTAAAATCCCTGATGGTGGCCCTGCCAGAGTCAGTGACACTGCATTAACACCTCCCAGCCAAACTCTCTTAATTTTTTCTGAGTGGCTAAAGATGTGTGAGGTCTAGCGTTATCATGATGAATAACCACACCCCTTCTGTTGATTAATTCCGGCCGCTTTCTCTCAACTTCTTGCTTTAATCTCATCAGTTGTTCGCAGTAGAGTTCAGAATCGATGGTCCTGCCTGGTGGTAACAGCTCATAATGAGTAATGCCCTTCCAATCCCACCACACACACAGCATCACCTTGTTGCGAGTTAACCCGGGTTTCGCCACAGTCTGTGAAGCCTGACCGGCCTTTGACCACGACCTTTTTCACACGTTCTTGTCATACGTGATCCACTTTTCATCACCAGTTATCAGCTTCTTCAAAAATGGTTCGGTTTCATTTCATAATAAAGAATCACAAATGAGTACACGGTTCATTAGGTTTCTTTCAGTGAGCTCGTGAGGTACCCAAATGTCGAGCTTTTTTGTGTACCCAGTTTTTTTCAAATGCGCCAAAACTGTTTTGCGGTCAATTTCCAGTTCTTCAGCTACGTCGTATCTACTGATATGCCGATCTTGCTCCACTTTTTCAAAAATGACATCCATTTTATCCGTAATAGGGCGAACAGAGCGACGTGCATCTTTGACATCAAAATTTCCGGATTGAAAACGCTTAAACCAAATTTGTGCTACTCTCACAGACACTACACTAGGTCCATAAACATCGCACATTTTTTTCGCGGCTTTCGTTGCATTTTTACCTTTTTTGTAGTAAAATTTTAAAATGTATCGAATTTCTTCATTAGATTCACTCATCTTGACGGTACGAAAAACAAATGAAAATCACACATTTTCCTAATTTGAATTTGGAATTATGTTCTTTAAAATTTAAACTTTCAATGATACCAAAACCAGCCAGATACAAATAGTATAGCCAAAGAGATTTTATTACAAGTTCATACATACGAGTACTATAATGCGAATAGACTTTTTCCCCAACCTAATATAAAAAATATTTGAGTTACAATTTTATTATTGATTTGACATAATTATAACTTGTTTTCAGATCATGGCGAGACATATAGATCATAATCCTTTTATTAAGACCAATATTGTAAGTACCATGTTTGTGTAATTTGCACTTATGATACCTGAGATACAGGTTTATCCTAGTTCTGGTTGATCCCCGTATTATATACCTACCACTTTAGTATAAGGGTTAAAATTGTAAATATGCATTAATTAATTGAATAAATGAATAATACATAATGCAAATATAAATATTTTATTTTATTCTAATCAAATCTGTTAGAAGCTGGCAATTCTTAGTGATGGTCAAAACACAGCATATTGAGTGACGATAACGTTAGTCAAAAATCGAGCAATTCTGTAGGCAGCTTTAGACTTCAAGATTATCACGTAGCAAATCGTACTTCAGATTAAAGTGATAGCACTATATCTATCCTTCGTCCGTATCGTCTTGAGTGTCAATTGTTTTAAGAGCACTAGATATATTATTACAATTTCATTATTTAACTGTCAATGTGCATTATTTTCGTGAACGTAACGCACACGGGTAGACAAAATGACACAGACCACAGACAATGTATTTAATAAAGACAAATCGAAAGTTTTGGACAATGTCTGGTATAAATCAGTGAGATTGACGATCAATGTGCTCATTAATATATTAATATTTTTCACAGTGTTTGTTTGTTTGTTATACTCGTGCAGTTCAGGAGTTACTCTTTTTGATTTACACATTATTCTATGTGTTCTTGGGGTAAGATAATGTTATAATTATTTGTTATCATTGACCGTTCCTTCATTTGCTTTCCTACTAATAATTAGTTAGGTGAGAGAGCCTATTTGATTAATCTTCATTGTAAGAGGTTAAGAACACCAGCATTCATAGGTGCACAAAACAAAAACTTTAACTCTGTGGCAGATTGTAACGGTCAGGATGCCCAAAAGTGATAGTGACTTTTGGCATTTTTCGCTTACAGTCCGTTATTATATTGGTACCTTAGGTCCATTTACCTATCTATTTTTATGCTTGTCAACTCATAGTAGGGAGGTCTTTTCACGTCAGAGGAAGCTGTGTAGGATAACTTTCCTGTGCGAATTCTTAAAAAAAAAAAAACAACTTACTTTATTTTCAGTACCACTTCTGCATGTGCCAGGGGACCATGATTATGTCGCCGTTCAACAGCTGGTCGATGTTCATCGCCCGCCGGTACAAGAAACACATACACTGGGTACTGCAAGTCTTAGCGGCTGTCCTGGTTACTGCAGGGACCGTGCTCATTATCCGACAGAAAAGCACTCACTTCACCTCGACTCATGGAAAACTTGGTAAGCATAGACAAAGTAGAGAAAGTAAGATTATCATCATCATCAGATTATGTATGAAAAACTTTCCAAAAAAAAATATGCGCTTCGGGAATCATCGTCTCTTTCGGAAATACAAACGTGCGATGATCAATCTGCCTAGCCTTTTCCCAACTATGTTGGGGTCGTCTTCCAGTCTAACCGAATGCAGCTGAATACCAGTATTTCACATGGAGGAGCGACTGCCTATCTGACCTCCACAACCCAGTTACTGGTTAATACGATACTCCTTGGTAAGACTGGTTGTCAGACTTTCGGGCTTCTGACGACCCGTAACGACTGTCAAAGATCCACGAATGACAGCCGGGACCAACGGCTTAACGTGCTTTTCGAGGCACGGAGGAATCTCGGTATGAAAATATGGTCACCCATCCACAGACCAACCCCGGCAAGCGTAGCTTAACCTGATGGATCGACCCGTGCAGCTGTTATTAATTAGCCACGAGCTCCTACAAACGTGCGATGATGAGATCTAATATTTAATTATATAGGGTGACTGGTAATTAGCGATCGATACTTAAATACATGATTGTACTCATGATAACAAACAACTTTTACCATGCGATCAAACCTGTAATCACGAAAAAAAATCTGCTGCACCCTACATTTTGACGAGTTATGCGAACATGAATGTATGGGACAGCTGATTTTTTTTTTCGCGAAATCAGGTTAGGTCCCATAATAAAAGTTGTTTGTTGTCTTGAGTACAATCATGTGTTTAAGTATCGGTCAGTGGTCACTAATTACCAGTCATCCTATACAGGGTTATTTGTAAAACACCAGCAACCTCTTAAGGGGTTATTGTACTCATCATTATATCATCAACTTTTACTATGGGACCAAACCTGAAATCGCGAAAAAAAATCAGCTGTTCAGTACATTTTGACGAATTATGCGAACATAAATGTACTGAACAGCTGATTTTTTGTGAATAAATATAATATTTAAATATGCAAGCTACACATATATTCAGCTTTCCAAAGAATAGTAAGCTTTTGGGAATCATCGTGTTTCCGAATTAAGACAAATTTATCGCCACAGAGTAACCTCCCACAGAGATTTCCTCTGTGGGAATTCCTTCTAAGCACAGTAGAATCCGAATCCTAATTAATATTATAAATGCGAAAGTAAGTTTGTTCGTTACCTTTTAACGGCTAAACCACTGAACCGATCATCCTGAAATTTTGCATACATACGTTGTCAGATGTACAGACACGGACATAGGGTACCTTTCATCCCGAAAAAAAGTACTGTTCCCGAGGAAAACAACAATCTCAATCATCGTTGCCAGAATGCAAGCCAGATAGGATATAGCAAACCTGAGCGGAGGCAATTACATAGTGAAATCTCTAAAGTATAGAGTTTGCCTTATAGATTTCACTTGAAATTATATGTGATAAAAATAGAAACTAAGGTTGGGTTTCCACTGGTAAAGTGAAGCGAGCGAGATGTCAATGAAGCTAATGTTATCATCCGCCTGGATTTATCTGGACATGTACTGCATTTGGGCCTACCGTACGGGCTTTATCGACTAAAGGTTGGACACAGATACTTAGATAGGATAGAATTTCTCCTTTCTTCTTCTAAAAAAATTGTAGGTACACTGAGCCACGCGTCACTTTGACTTTCACTTTTAGTTTCCAAGAATAAGAGGCCAGCTTACATTAGTTTGTTTACCACTGACCTGCGTCCTAAACGAAAGGCCAACATAAAAAAAAAAACAAATACCATCGGGACTTTTTGCCCAACTTCAGCCGACTTTTCAAACGGAATGTTCACCCTAGATAAAGCTACAAAATACTCATACGTCTCATGGCGTCTCATGGCGTCTCGCCACTGATAGGCAACAAGATTCTACCGCGAGTGATGTCCGCACGGTTAACGAAACGAACACGAAAAGGAAATGGACAAAACGACTTGGATAAATAAAGTGATCACTGTCACAGTCCAATCAGGGATAAGGAAGTTGTATTTGTTTCTCTTTCGGATCATTGAACCAATCAAATAAGGCAGGTTGAACAACTATGATCAAGAGAGATCAATCTGAACATAAGAATCTATGAAAGTTTGATCGGACCGAATGCTTCTAACGATTTGCTTTAAGTAATTAGGAAATCGACTCAGAAGCCAATTCTGAACAAACTACTTTCAGTTGTTACGTAGATCTTGAGGCCTTAACAGCCACACAACTACACAAGACAATTTACGGATTTTGGTGAGACCTAAAGGTACAGTTAACCATTAATATAATAATGGTAGCCTTTATAGAGCATATACATATAAATAAACTAAAATCGCCTTCGAACCAGCACTGTATACCCATCCTGTGTTTAACTGTGCAAGTTGGAAAAGTTAGCTGAAGGAAATAAGTTATTATAGCACTTATTTATAAAAGGCTTATGTATGCACTCCGCGATTTACAAGCCTAACTTATTGCCTCTATACGTGGCATGATTTCTAACGGTATATGTATGAATTATCATTTACAATGTTGTGAAATACTGCTTTAGCAGTAATCTCCCTTGCTTTTCTCAAATACGCTGGCGTCGGGAACCATCTCATGCAAAGCAGATAATAAACAGGGTCAAATAAAAATAATAAGCGAAACTCAACAGACTACACTACAATACCAGCAGTCATTGACCACAAAAAAAGAGCATTGTTAAGATATCACGTCTGCGGAGTTTCGCTAGCTAATTTAATTTTACCATGTATGATAAACTGGCTTTCGGCTGAAATGATGATGATGAATGATGAACTTCTGAGACAGTAAAGTTTGGCTATAAATGTGAAATGCCCGTATGTCAGCACGTTTCTACGGCTCCTGGTAAACACTGAAGCTGTGTCACGCCGAAAAACTTGATGGTTAAATAAACTGGCAGCGTTGACTGCAGCGGTAACCCTTGCAAGACTACACACCTGGCGTCCCGTAGCCTTTATCTAGACCGATCGATTCCGCAGAGTACAGAATCGCCGCGCTCTCACCAGTTGGAAGTACAGTACGACAACGTTCAAAGGTTCCAACGTTTATTTTAACTATAATATGTAACTGGTCCAATCCAATAAGGCAGTGACGGAATTAGTTCATCAATTTATAATATATTATGTGAGAATATAAAGCAATTTCTACTGGTCGATAGTCACATTTAAACCCCTATGTTTCGGTTTTTCCGAAGATACTGTCGTACTGTAATTAAATTCATGGTGCCAAAAGTGCGTTGTGCGTACATCAACTTCTGTCACGGAACACCTTCAAAACCTTATTTATTTATTTATAACACCTGAAATCTATCATTACAGGTTGCCCTAATGCGATGCCCTAAACCATCAGTTTCTATACGTCTTGTGTTGTAGTGCGAGTAAACGGTGAGACGCTTGGTTTGTAATGAGAGGACACTCTCACACTGGCACTGTCCACAGACAGTGTCACAAGGGCAGCCGAGGCGTCTCTGTGCTCTGATTGACATTTTCAACACGAATAAAGGTTGCCCATTGTGAGACTAGCGGCACGTATATCAACTCGGCCTTCCGCATCCAGTCTGCCCCAGCCACCTTTTTAAGGTCGTTGGTCCATCTAGCTGGAGGCGCAACTACGCTTGCCGATACGCGGTCTCTACTCCAGGACTCGCCTGCTCCAACGGCCATCGATCCTTCGACAAACTTTCAGCTTGCATACTCTGCAGGCTATGTCGGTAACTTCGGTTCTGTTCCGGTTAACTTCATTTCTGATCTTATCCTTCAAAGAAACATCGAGCATCCGGCACGTATACATGGTTATTGGTAAAACACTAACAACCTCACAAGGGGTCATTGTACTCATAATTATGAACAACTTTTACTATGGGACTGAACCTGAAATCTCGAAGAAAATTATCTTTTCCCTACATTTATGTTTGCATAAATCGTCAAAATGAAGGGAACAGATGCTTTTTTTATAGCGTTTTACCAATAACCCTGTACTCTAAGGCGGGGAGGTGCTCCATGGGTTGTTGTTGAGGCATTAGGTAGCCGACGACCGCAGTGGATCGACTATGCGTAACGTTACAACTGTAGTACACAATCATTGTGTAAACGCAATAAAAATGTCATTTTCCAGGTACTAGATATCTAATACACGTGTTACCAAGTGATGACCTTGATACTGATATCTTTGTGTTATCCAAATACGATCGTATGGCCAAGTTAAGATTTTATTTCTATCTATCATAACAGAGACACTTACTTACTCTTAAACGGCCTCAAAAGATCATCTTTGAAACAGAACAAAAAATATATCAATTTCAAAAAGGTTAAATATTTTTTTAAACTTTCGCATTTGTAATATGATAAGAGAAAGAGGTAACTCTTTCTCTTATAATACTACAAATGCTAAAGTTTCGATGGACGTTTATTACTTAATCACGCCAGAACTGCTGAACAGATCTGGATGAAAGGCACAGAGATAGATTATAGTCTATAATAGCTCATAGGCTACTTTTAATCACGGTAGTACGTTTCTGTGGGTAATTTACGAACTCTACACGGGCGAAGCCGCTGGCAAAAACTAGTGGACAATATTTACAAGCTATTATAATAATCCTTTGGAAATTAGGAGATAGACCTCGACCAATAATTGTAACCTTCGCAACTCTCGGCACGAAGATTAACATTTTCAAACGGAAATGAGTTTTAAAGGACACTCAATATTATTTGAAGGATGATTACCCACAAAAAGTATTGGAGAAGAGAACTGCAAGAGCAAGTGAAATTGTAGTAAGAAAAGGGAAATAAAGTTACAATAAAATATGATAAACTGGTCGTAATAAAACACAATAGTAAAAGGTCACTTCCTTCTTCAAAGTCAAGATAGCACACAAGCCAAGAAAAGGAAGAAAATTATGAAAACACAGAGTTCCTGCGCGAAGATCGAACAGTGTCTCAGAAGGAGTACTGAAACCAAGCATGTTAAACTTTCTTGTTAACAAAAATTCAAACAACACAACACATAGGCAAGACATCGAAAACGGAGACAATAACTTATAACAATCAAGCCCCCAGCACGGATTAATATATAATAAACGAATGAATATTATATAAACAAACCTATTCAAACATCAAACATCTTCCAACCAGGTTGGTCGCCGTGGAAGATTATGACCAATAACCCTCCAAAGAAAACAACAAATATAATAAAAATACCAAACTATACATCTCGTACAACATAGGGTCATGTATTGTACCTATGGACATTTCAGACTATCTCCAAAATGGCCTCACACTGCACACTACACCGATAGCGTTACGCCACTCACTGGTGTTGCTAGAAAATAAAATTGCCACCACAGTGTTGCAATACTATATTTTGTACTGCGGAAACTCGACGCTTGGGTACAAAAATAAAAGAATATGGAAACTGTATACTTTATCATACAGGAGTCACGCAGAGACAATATGGAGTCGGTTTTTTTAATCTTCATCGCTATCTCCGACGGAGTCGCACTTCTAAACTAAATATACAGAACAGCAAAATGTCGATTGCACAAGTATATGTACCCACTTCGCTTTGTAGTGCTTTTTTAAAAGTCGGTTGTTTTTTTTTTTTTTTTGGAAAAAAGTTTTTTTTTTTTTTTCGTGGGTCCGTTTGTAATGTACGGTTACAATAGTCAAATGTCAACTGCTCTGCCTTTTACTAAATATTGCTTTTCCCGCTGCAGAGACGTTAAGAGTTGAGGAGTTCTCGTGGTAGGAGAACTGTTGACTTTTGAACAGGTGATTTAACCATCAGCTCCGCCATATCCATTGTGACGAACATAAATTGAAAATATAAATTTATGCTCGTCACAATAAAAATCAATCTGCCTAGCCTTTTCCCAACTATGTTGGGGTCGGCTTCCAGTCTAACCGAATGCAGCTGAATACCAGTAAGTAATAACAGCCGCACGGGTCGATCAATCAGGTTAAGCTACGCTTGCCGCGGTCGGTCCGTGGATGGGTGACCATACCGAGACCCCTCCGTGCCTTGAAAAGCACGTTAAGCAGTTGGTTCTGGCTGTCATTCGTGGATCTTTGACAGTCGTTACGGGTCGTCAGAAGCCCGATAGTCTGACAACCAGTCTTACCAAGGGGTTATCGTGTTACCCAGTAACTGGGTTGTGGAGGTCAGATAGGCAGTCGCTCCATGTAAAATACTGGTATTCAGCTGCATCCGGTTAGACTGGAAGCCGACCCCAACATAGTTGGGAAAAGGCTAGGCAGATGATGGAGAGGCCCAAGTGGGAAACGCTATAGAGGAAGCCCGCTTATGAGATGGGTGGATGATATTAACAAAAAGGCTGGTCCGGGCTGGATGCAAACAGTCCAAGATAAGGAAAATTGGGCTTCTTTGGAGGAGGCCTTCACCTGAGGAGGGATTCTTGTAGATAATCAATTACTTACTGAAAGAGTTATAACTTAAATAAAGAAAAGAAATCATAAATGAAAAACTAAAGTAGTGTAATAATTAAAGACATTTAAAGAAATGAAAGGCTTTTTTTATTTTATAATCATCCTTGTGAAATATTAGATAAATATTAATTACTTTCAATCATGTATCACCCGATAAGATAGATAATGATCGTGAACAGGTCACATGATAACACTGTATTATGATACCTAATAACCCTGATAATAATTATTCACCCTGATAATTTTTTACGTACAGTACAAAGCTCCGCATCAAGCGTTGGCGTTCGTTGAACGTATCCAACGCCATTTTGCGCACTTCTACTCGTCTACTCAACACTAGCGCAGCATCAAACCGATGTCAGCCAATGTCAGAGCAAGCGCACCCTTTGTATAACATTACGTAATGTTTAATTTCATTTCAGGGTTAGCAGCCCTCGTGTGCTGCCTCGCAAGTTTGCTGAATGGAATCCTCGCGATGTACCCTCTGAAGCTGGCTTCCTGCATCGGTGTCTTCTGGGTCCGGTTCTTCCACTATATCACCGGCATCGCCAGCATGTTCCTGGCTACCGGAAGCCTCTGTGCAGCCTTCGAGTATAGGTCATTCATAACATGGACAGGCAATGCAGATGTCTTCGTACCTAGCCTCGTGTTCTTTACTTGGTTATTCACCATATTAGTGTCGCTAGACTTTTGGATAATAACAGGAAATAAAATTTGGAATCTTATCTAAATAGTTTTATCTCTTTGTATCTATTGTAAAAAAGTGTGAACAGTGTCTAATAAAAGTAAATACATATGTGTTACCGTCAATGTGTATAACTCAGACTTTGTATAGAATGCCTCGACTTTCTATGCTTACCATGCAAGCGAAATACAATGTAAAACAGCCTTATATAATAGGTTGGGGAAAAAGTTTCATCGCATTTTTTAAGAAAATTCAAAACATTTTTTAATATAGTTTATTTACATTTAACTAAAGTATGTAAGTAAGTACCATTTTGTTCGATAACTTTTTGCCATCTTGTAGGTAGGGACATGATCCCATTGCTATAGAAATTTTGGGACTTCTGGTCAAAATACCGCGACAAGTGGTTTTGGCAGTCCTCTCGTGATGTTAACCTGACACTGCCTAAAGAATTCTGAAGAGACCGAAACAGGTGGAAATCTGAAGGTGCAAGGTCAGGACTATACGGCGGATGCATTAACACCTCCCAGCCAAACTCTCTTAATTTTTGCTGAGTGGCTAAAGATGTGTGAGGTCTAGCGTTATCATGATGAAAAACCACACCCCTTCTGTTGATTAATTCCGGCCGCTTTCTCTCAACTTCTTGCTTTAATCTCATCAGTTGTTCGCAGTAGAGTTCAGAATCGATGGTCCTGCCTAGTGGTAACAGCTCATAATGAATAATGCCCTTCCAATCCCACCACACACATAGCATCACCTTGTTGCGAGTTAACCCGGGTTTCGCCACAGTCTGTGAAGCCTGACCGGCCTTTGACCACGACCTTTTTCGCACGTTCTTGTCATACGTGATCCACTTTTCATCACCAGTTATCAGCTTCTTCAAAAATGGTTCGGTTTCATTACGTCGTAATAAAGAATCACAAATGAGTACACGGTTCATTAGGTTTCGTTCAGTGAGCTCGTGAGGTACCCAAATGTCGAGCTTTTTTGTGTACCCAGTTTTTTTCAAATGCGCCAAAACTGTTTTGTGGTCAATTTCCAGTTCTTCAGCTACGTCGTAACTACTGATATGCCGATCTTGCTCCACTTTTTCAAAAATGGCATCCATTTTATCCGTAATAGGGCGACCAGAGCGACGTGCATCTTTGACATCAAAATTTCCGCATGAAAACGCTTAAACCAAATTTGTGCTACTCTCAAAGACACTACACTAGGTCCATAAACATCGCAAATTTTTTTCGCGGCTTGCGTTGCATTTTTACCTTTTTTGTAGTAAAATTTTAAAATGTATCGAATTTCTTCATTAGATTCACTCATCTTGACGGTACGAAAAACAAATGAAAATCACACATTTTCCTAATTTGAATTTGGAATTATGTTCTTTAAAATTTAAACTTTCAATGATACCAAAACCAGCCAGATACAAATAGTATAGCCAAAGAGATTTTATTACAAGTTCATACATACTATAATGCGAAAAGACTTTTTCCCCAACCTAATAAAACAATGCGGACTAGTCTATCCTCTATACCCTATTTGGTGAATTCGCTTATCCCTTATTCATTATTTTTATATTATTGAAAGACCTATGTTCCAAGAAAACATTATGAAAGTTCTACCTAATATGTATTACCAACTTAGGTTCCAAAAATTCCCATCCCACGCGTTTATCAGTAACCATTACGCCATAACTGTCATCCTTATCTAGTTGTCGATAAATAGGAAACCAGTTATCTTAAATCGGAGATAACAAACTATTGATTGGACCAGTATATCTGCGCGTTAGTGCTCGTGGAGATTCAGCGGTGTGCAACTTTGAAAAAGATCATTTAAATCGAATATTGGCTAAAATGTCAATGCCGCCACCACCACCGCCCGCTCCTCCGATGTCACACTCAAGATTAGAAGAGGGTTTAGGACCTGATGTTCCACCACCAGATGATACAATTTCGGGATTCGTAGTGTTCATGAACGTGACCAATACCGTGACACATTTACTGCTCGGAGCAGTCGCTTTCTGTGCGTTCATCTGCTTAAACATGGTTGTATTCTTTGCCAATAATTTATCTATAGAAGTTCCGAAGTTGTCAGCGCACGTCTATTTAACAGTTATTGGGGTGAGTAGAAGTTTAGTACCTTTGTATTTTTCTCATAATTATGTAGAGAACTAACTGAGCTGTGCTATCTAAGTAGGTGTAAGAGTCCTCAGTACCCGGCTTTACAATGACACAACGAGTTCATCGAGAGTTAGAAAGACACGCTCACACTGGTATGAGTGAAATAGACGACGCTGAACAAGGCTCAATTTACATTGCCGTGGAACAGAGTGGAAGCGCAGATTAATACAGATGGGACACTCCACAAAATCATTTAAATAAAAAGCGACTCTTGCTACGACACAATAAAGTGCAATTCAGGTCGCACAACGCTTATTACCTACAGTTATAATTGTGTAATTATCTATATAAGAATGTATTTACAAAAAAAAAAAAAAGTAGTGTATGTAGTATTAGTGTATGTAGTATAATATCAGTTATCTGGTTTCCATAGTACAAGCTCTGCTTAGTTTGGGATCAGATGACCGTGTGTGAAAAATGTCCCAGGATATATTTTATTACTTATATTCACCTACAAGTTGCCTCTCTTTCTATCGCCTAACTCTTATACCTTCTGACTCCTTAGGGTTGTCTTCTTTTACGACGCCTGCGTGTGAGTGAGTATCGAACTGACCGTGGGAGCCGGCCGGCGCGCGGCAGCCCGCACTGAATTGGCCCGGCAAGTCGAGCCCGCCGCGTACTTGTATTTTCATACCTAAACTGCGGAGTGTCCCATCTGTATTAATCTGTGGTAGAAGCTAGTTTTTAAAACATATTATACATAGCAAAATGAACTTTATGTCAATTGTATAGCGTACAAACTACATACGAGCTTGTTACTGCGGGAATTCCCGAGAATGCGCGAGAATTGTCCAGAAGACACGCGGCCTGTTATTTGGCTCGATATCTAGTTTATGCGTTACACTATTGACATAAAGTTCATTACGCTGTGTACAAAAAAAAACCGTTTCCATTCCGTTCCATGGCAATTTAAATTGAGCCCACAGCCATCCCAAAGCGGTTTTTTTTTTCTAAATCACTATGTACCATATTTTCAGTCAGTTATGTGTCTACCAATGAATTTTCAGTTCATGAAGTGCTTCTCTTTTATTAGACTATGAATAGCGATAATAATGATTTATAAACAAACAGAAAAACATGATTTGGTTGCGCACATACTTACTTAAAAGGAAAACCTACGAAAGAACTGGCGCCATTAGGATTTCTCTATTATAGCGATAATATTGTGACGAGATGAGTAAAAAAAAGATAAAGTTATCTAATAACGACCAATATTGGTCGGTATTAGTTATCTTTATCTTTTTTAGGGTTCCGTACCTCAAAAGGAAAAAACGGAACCCTTATAGGATCACTCGTGTGTCTGTCTGTCTGTCCGTCTGTCACAGACAATTTGTTCCGAATCTAATGGGCCGATTAAGTTGAAATTCGGTACACGTATGAATTTTTGTCACCCAAACATAGACGTGTAGCAAAAATAAATTAATTTTAATTAAGGGGCTCAATTTTTTGCGCAAATAAGAAAATTAAAAAAAAAAAGTATGCAAACTGTACTGTATGACATATCAAATGAAAGGGCTTACTATGAGAGTTTCAAATATACGGGGTTATTTGTAAAACACCAGCAACCTGGTGTTTTACAAATAACCCTGTATATTTGAAACTCTCATCATTATGAACAACTTTTACTATGGGACCAAAAATGAAATCGCGAAAAAAAAATCAGCTGTTCAGTATCATTTATGTTCGCATAATTCGTCAAAATGTACTGAACAGCTGATTTTTTTTGCGATTTCAGGTTTGGTCCCCTAGTAAAAGTTGTTTATAATGATGAGTACAATGACTCCTTAAGAGGTTGCTGATGGTGACGCGATACATGTCTTTGAGGCGCGCCTGGAACACAACGCGCCGTCGACCCGGGCCTGGTCCTTACCGGACGGCGAGGTACCCATTGCTCGCCATCCGCAAGCCCGCGCCTGCGGTAGCCGGGAATCAGCTCACTCCCGACGCCCAGGGCGTCACCTGCGGCGACTAGGGGATTACCTCTACCCCACGCGTTCCGCCTTTCGCGAGTATTACTGCTTCGCAGAAGGATAATAGTAATAATAATAATATCCCGGGATATTTCACACACGGTCATCTGATCCCAAACTAAGCAGAGCTTGTACTATGGAAACCAGATAACTGATATACTACATACACTACTTTTTTTTTGTAAATACATACATACTTACATAGATAATTACACCCAGACTCAATGGGAATCGAACCCATGACCAGCGACATGATAAGCGGTATCTTAACCAACCAAGCCAGCTGGCCTGTCAAGGTCACGGCTTCCCATGCACTCTCGCTCCTCCCATGGCCTGGACTAGGGCCGGGCGCGAGAGGTCGCTACCGCCTGGCAGACCTCCACCGAAGCTGTTGCTATGCCTGAGATAATAATATTTTAAATAAAAGTTGGTGCATTCTTCATTCATAGAGCAGTGTTTTTACATTTACAGTATGTGCTCCTGATGAGTCAAGCTGTATTATCGTTAAACCCCCGGACGGGATGGGCGAACAATTTCAAGTACCCACAGAAGACGAAGCTATACTGGTCCTTACAAGTGCTGGGCTCATTCCTGGCAGTCGTCGGCGGCATTATGGCAATAATTGCAGTTAAGGAATCATCAACTTTACGGCCTCCCTTCCCAACCATCCCCGGAATAAACGTAGTAGGCAGCGGCCATCTGCAGACGGCTCATCAGATCGTTGGTAAGTGTTCATTTTACATTTAAACCCCTTTTTTAAGGTTCCGTAGTCAACAGGGAGCCCTTATAGTTTCGCTATGTCCGTCTGTCCATCCGTCCGCAGCTTAGCTCAAAGACTAGACATAGATATACATATTAATCACGCCAACAAAGTGGTAAATTACATCATTAAAAAAACTTGAGGGTACCTCCTGTACACGTAAATGGGGATGTTTTTTTTTTCTCCACTATACCATGGTGTGGGTATCGTTGAATCGACCATTCAAAAATATTATTGGTCTGTGAAAACCATTTTTCGATTCAGGGATCCGTTTGCGTAAAATTAAGCTTTAAAATGCCAATTTTTTGTTAGTCAATTGCCCCCTACCCCTTTCCCGCCAGCTAAGTGGTTGCTTTTGGATATGTGAAAAAATTCACTTAAAAGGTAAACTATCACAGCTACGTAGGCTTTACAAGTTTACGAGTAATAGTTGACCAATAGGTCTTTTTTTTTTTTTTTGGATGGGAAATCATCAAATAACTTCTCCCGCTCTGGGTGGAGCGGAAGGGCGTGTCAGACTTTTACTGACTAAAACCCACCCGTGTTCCTTCAGTTGCCTATGCCAGGGCCACGGTATCTTTTTCAAACAACCCGCGACCCCAGCGGCATCGGCCCTATTGGACCCCATCTTTTGCTGACATCTCTTTGAGGCGCGCGTGGAACACAACGCGCCGTCGACCCGGGCCTGGTCCTCACCGGACGGCGAGCTACCCACTACTCACCGTCCGCAAGCCCGCGCCTACGGTGGCTGGGAATCGGCTATCGATTCCCGCCGCCCAGGGCGTCTCCTGCGGCGACTGAGGGCGTGAGGCTGCCTCTCCCTCACGCGTTCCGCCTCCTCCTTCGCGAGCATTACCGCTTCGCAGAAGGAGGTGACGGCCTCCCATGCACTCTCGCTCCGCACCATGGCCTGGACCAGGCTCGGACGCGAGAGATCGCCGCCGCCGATCGCCTCCGTGAGAACACGGCGGTGCTCTGCCCAAGCCGGGCAGACCTCCACTGTATGCTCCACCGTGTCCTCTGGGCGATCCACACAATGGTGACACCCGGGCGTTTCCTCCCGCCTTATGCGAAACAGGAACCTCCCGAAACAACCGTGTCCGGTGAGGACCTGCGTCAGGCGGAAGGTGAGGACGCCGTGGCGCCTCTCTAACCACTCCTCAAAGAGGGGACTTATCGCCGCAATTGTGGCGTGCCCAGCGCTGGGCTGCGACAGTCGCACTCTCCATGTCGCCATGAGATCCCGCCGGAGCTCTGTCCGCTGTACCGTGATTTCTCGCGGCAGCGGAGTTACGCCCCGGCGTTTCGCCTCCTCGCGCCACTCCCACACGTGCGCGAGGACTTTCGCCTCCAGATCCCACGGCGGCAATCCGGCAAGGAGGCTCGCCGCCTCACCGGAGACCGTGCGGTAACCCCGGACTAGCCGAATGGCCATGACCCTCTGGGACGCGTTCAACCGGCGGACTGGCCGCAGCCTCAGGGAACGCGCCCACACCGGTGCCCCGTAAAGGGCCATGGACCGCACGACCCCCGCGTAAAGCCTCCGGCAGGAGGCGTTTGGACCACCTAGATTGGGCAGGAGCCGCTTCAAGGCAGCCCCAGCCCGCTCCAGTCTGGGAGCCAAACGTCGGAAATGCTCCACGAAGTTCCACCGGCTGTCGAGGACGAGTCCCAGGTACTTCATCGTCGACTCGACTCCAATGCGAACCCCTCCTACCGTTATTTGGGAACCCGACGGTGGCGCATTCCGAGGACCATGAAAACACATGGCCTCGGACTTGTGCAGGGCCACCTCGAGTCCCAACTGCCGGATCCTCGCAACGACTATCGCAACCCCGCGTGTCGCTAATTCAGCCGCCGCCTGGTGCGACCTCCCCTGCGCCAGGACCAGCGTGTCGTCAGCGTAATATACCACGCTGACGCCGCTAGGGAGGTCGGCGCGCAGCACCCAGTCGTACCCGATGTCCCACAAATGCGGCCCCAGGACCGATCCCTGTGGGACACCGCACGACATCTCTCGCCGGTTCCACTCTCCCTGATGACCGGGGTAGATGACGGCCCTATCCGTCAAATAGGCCTCAACCACTCGACAGAGGTAGGTCGGCATCCGGTGATACCGGAGTGCCTCCCTGATGCAACTCCAGGGCAGGGTATTGAAGGCGTTGGCGATGTCTAGAGACACCGCCAAGACGACCCCACCCCGGGCCACAGCATCCCCCGTCGTGAGGGCTCGCACGCGCATGATGGCGTCCACCGTAGAGCGCCCCCTGCGGAAACCAAACTGGCTCTCCGCCAAATCCGGCCCCTCCTGCACCAGCCACCCGACGAGGCGGTCTGCAATAACTCTTTCAAAGAGCTTGCCCACCTCGTCGAGCAGCACGATGGGTCGGTAAGCGGACGGAGAGTCCGCAGGGCGCCCCGGCTTCTTAATGAGGACCAGTTTCCCCGTCTTCCAACGAAGTGGGAACTGGCCCCTCTCCAAGCATGCGCTTAGGAGCCCCCCTAGTCGAGGCCCGAGAGCCCCAAAGGCCAGAACCCAGGCTCTTCCAGGTAAGCCGTCGGGTCCTGGGGCGGCATTTTTGGCACTCAGCCTACGTACCGCCGCTCTCAACTCTACCTCGGTCACTTCCGGAGCATCGTCGTCGTCGTCGGTGATGTGGTCCGCAACGGGCACCGCAGGAAGCGGAGCCATGGGCGGGGGAGTATGTTCCCCTCGCGAAGGGAACAGAGCGCTCACCACGTCCTCCACGAGCTGAGGCCGGAGACTCTGCGTCAGCGGGGGCGCCCATGGACGGAGTTTATCCCGCACCATTTTATAAGGGCGTCCCCATGGGTCCCTGTTTAGAGTCTCCAGCGACTCCTCGCGAGCCAGATCCCTGGCCCGCAAGATCTCCGCTCGGAGGGCGGTCTTCGCCGCTCTGTACCCCTCGTACAGCTCCGCCTGAATGGCTTCCGTATCCGGAGGGCGGATACGGAGCCTGCGGTGCCTGGTGTACCGGTGCCGCGCAGCAACGCACGCCTCGCGCAGAGCCGTCAGCTCCGGCGACCACCAATACACCTGGCGCCAGGCGCGACCGGGCTGGACCCGGGGCATTGCCACGTCACATATTTCGGACATGGCCTCCCGGAACCACTCCGCCTCGTCGTTGATGTCGGCAGGCCTGTCCGGTGGTAACACCCAGGCCTGCACGATCGAGGCTTCCAGGAGGAGCTCCCGGTCCAGCTTCTTCAGCGCCCACCGCGGACCACTCGGGGCCTGTCGGACCGGCGCGCTCGAGGTCTGGGCGGAGACATCAAACCGGATGTACCGGTGGTCGGAGTAGGTCTCCACCCCCTCTATGACGCGCCAGTCAACAACATATGGCAACAGAGCGGGGCTGGCGAACGAAATGTCCACCACTGATTCGCCCCGCATCCGCACACACGTGGGGACAGAACCCCGGTTTAGGATGACCAGGCCTGTCTCCAGAGCCCAGTCCTCCACCATCCTGCCCCGTGTGTCCGTATACCGGGAACCCCAAGCCACATTCTTGGCGTTGAAGTCCCCGAGGACGAGCACGGGAAGGGAACGAAACCCGACGACGACGTTTTTCAACTCCGCAAGGGAGTTGTGGAACTCGGCGAGAGTTCGGTTCGGGGAGAAGTATACCCCTACCACGACAATCCCCCCGAACCGTGCTGCAACGCAACCCTGTCCCCTCTTGACGGTTTCGAGGGACAGGGTACCGGCGGTGGCCGACGAAATGAGGGTCACTGAGCCGCTCAGGTCCTCCACCCAGTAATCACTGGGCGGGACAAAGTACGGCTCAGCGACCACGGCGATGTTAATCGACCACTGCGCCATGCTCTGGAGCAACAGATCCTGAGCGGCGGCGCAGTGGTTGATGTTCGCCTGGAGGAGGCGTAATGGGGCCATTACTGGCACTCCATATTAGCCCCCCCCTGAGCCTCCTGTGAGGGCCCTGCCGCAGTGAGTACGGCGGCGACGGCAGTGGAGGCGGCAGCGACGGCGGCCGTGGCGGCGGCTGCGGCCGTGACGGCGGTAGCGGAGGCGGAGGGTTTGCCCCTGCCCCGGGCTTTGGTGGGTGGACCACAGCCCTTGCTTCCAGCCCGGTGATCGGCCGGCTTGCCAGCTGCCGCACATAGATAGCAGTGCGGCGTGGCATTGCACGAGCCGGCCTTGTGACCGGGTTGACCACAACGGAAGCAATGACTGCTGCGATCCACCTCCGAGGTGCATTTTGCCCCCACGTGGTTGCCCACTTGGCAACGGAAGCACCTCAGAGGTCTGGGTTCCAGCAGTTTCACCCGCGTGGAATCCCAGCCCACCTGGAACCTCCGGCCCTCCCCAACTATTTTTTGGGCCGCCGATACGGGGCAGCTCACCGTAACGGCTCGCATCCCCGTGAGGTCAGGACGGATGGTGCCTACCTTCACCTGTTCGAAGGCACACCCCCCAGTCTTGACCACGGCGGCCACCACCTCTCGCTCCGTCACGGAGTCGTCCAGACCCAGGATGCGCAAGTCAACGCACTTGGCGGGTCTGGACACTCGGGCCTCGTCCGCATTTAAGGACGCCCTAAGCCTTTCGGCCAGAGCGTCAGCGGTCGGGCCACTGGCCGCACCGGGGATCTCGAGCATCCGAGCCCCAGTCGCAGTGACCCTTACCCGCATGCCCTCGGTAATACCGATCTCCTCCAGGTTCACCGCCGCCCTCGCCTTGGCGAGCACGTCGCGGTAGGACACGCCCTTCTTCTCCGCTTCCGGCTGTAGTGTGATCACTACAGCTGCGGACTTTGGGGCACGTAACCTCGCCGCGACGCTTCGCTCTTTGCGCCGCTGCCGCCTCTCCCTCCGCTTGGCCGACCTTGCCGCCTTGCCCTCCTTCCTCTTCTCCCCAGCTACCTGCCATTCGGCGTCAGCCGGAGGAGATTTGGGAGGCGGGGGCAGCCGCGTCGTCACCGCCACAGCTGGGGCCCTCTCAGGCGCCTTCGCAGCCGCCTTCGTGGGCGCCTTCGCAGGCGCCGTCGCAGGCGTCTTCGCAGCCACGGCCCCGCCCTTCGCCTGCCCTGCCGACCCTGGTTTGGCCGTGGCAGCCATGGCGGCATACGAAGCCGCCTTTGGCTGGCCCGAGGCCGCCGGTCGGCCTAGCGGGGGCCGCAGGACGATTCCCTCAAGGACCGAGAACCGGTTGTTAAGGGCAGCCAGCTCCTTCCGCACCAAGGCCAGAACTCGGTCCTCTGCAGGCCCGAGGCCGCCCTGCCCCTGCTGCACCCCCTCCTGGAACACCTCCTCCTGAGCGCCAGCTCCGCGAAGCCTGGCCAGGTCTGCTCGGAGCTCCTCATTCTCCTTTCGGAGAAGCTCCATGGCGGCTGTCAAGCGGGCGACCTCCGCCCGCATTTCGGACATTCCGTCCGACGGAGGCCCTTGAAGTAGAGCCTCCGCTGCCGCCATAATGGAGGCCTTGGCTGCGGGTATGGCCTTGTCTTTAGAAGACTGCGTCTTCTTCAAGGCCACACCCTTGACTGCTGCGGCCACGACCTCCTCAAACCTGGCCCGCTCCGAATTGGAGCCACCAGCGGCGTCCGACTCATCGCCAGACGCCTCCACGGCGCTCCCCTCGGCCGACCCGGCTGAGCCGTCCTCCGTTGCGGCGTTTACCCGGCTCTTGCTCTTCCGGCCTAGGCCCCGGCGAGCATATTTGGGAGCCGATTTAAGACCGCCGTCCGAGGAAGACTCCTGGGCATCTCCCGGATTTAGGTTCCGCTTCAGGAAAGCATTTTTTCTTCCAGCGGCCCCCACCACTACGCACTCCGGGCTCTTAAAAGTGCCCTTCGTGCCCTTCACTCCCGATGCGGCGTCGGACTCCGACCCCGCATCACTCCTCTCCCTCTCCTCTTCTCGTTTATCGTTTTTCTTTGGTCCCATATTAGTTCCCACGAGTAAAAACTTTATCACTGGCTCAAAACTGTGGTTCGCACTAGCGATTAATTTAGCTACCCATTAATCAAGCTACCAACCTCCCTCACGGTGCGCCGCCGCTTGAAGGTTTGGGGTAATTTTTTATAGAGGTTTTCTTCCTCGCGGTCCGGGCGGTTAAGCCAAGACCCTCGACCCCCGTCAAAAGTCAGAGACATGACCTTGAACAATCTTCGGGGCTACGAGACTAACGGTGGCAGAAGGAAATGACTTCCTCCTGCCTGCCCGGCGACAGGGTTAGTGCACACCGAGCCCGCTCTTACTCCGCCGCTGTGCGTCTCTGCTTAGAGCAGAGGGACACACGTTGGAGCGTACCTCCGACAGGATATTGGCATACGGGCAACAAAACCCCTTAGGCACACGTGCCTAAGGGGAACTATTGCCCGCACCCCAGGGTGCACCGTCCCGGAGACTGGCCTTCCCCCCGGACGTATCCGTAAGGGAACTCCAGCCCACGGGCACTCGGGGAGGTTTCCTGTCTACGCACCCCTGACCAATAGGTCTATGGTCTTAAAATAACATGGTAAATATCTCAATATTGTGCGTACTTACATTTGCAGTTGGAATGTATGGGAGAACATGTTTTTCAACTGCAATGTTAAGTTTGATCTTGGGATAAATTCATCCTAACTACGGAACCCTTCATTGTGTGTGGTCCGACACGCACTTGGCCGGTTTTCTAACTTAGCCATCGTCATCATTTCCAAGAACACGTCTCTGCTGGACCTTATACATAATTACACTACGGCCGACGTATCTTGGCGAGTCTGAACACAGGCTCTCCGAACTTCCGCGCATATTCTCTCACTCACACTCGCCTCATCAGGCCTCATGTCACTATTTGGTTCCTAAAAAATGTTATTGCGCAGCCTTCTGCGCGAAGTTCGGACTCGCCAAGATACGTCGGCCTGATTGTATTATGTGATGATGAATGACTCCAGACAAATTACGTAGATGTAGTATATTATGAAATCACCAAAAATGTGAGAAGTGTAAGGACAATTTATTTGCAATATATTCATACTTGATACACGATCAAGAGATTGAAGAGATTGATTTAGAGATTGTTCTTGATCAGGGTACCTAATGAATTACGGTAAGAGTGTAAAAATAAGTGAAGGGGGTAAAAATAAGTGAAGGGGGTAACCACATTCCATGGAATTGGGATGTGAAATTTATCTAGTTTGTTGGGGAAGTAAAAAGTATAATTTCAGTATAAATAACTTTTCCCAACATTTTTCGTGAATAATAAAAAATAAACAAAAAACCAAAAAGCTTGTATTACATCAAAAAAGAAACGAGGTTCATTTATGAAAATTGCAACATAAGAGACGCCATCGATGCATCTAACACATTAGTTTATGAGTATTGTTTTTTTTCTAAAGTTCCAGATGAAAATTGGATGATTTTCAAAACAATATTACTCAAAAAGTAGACGTACTAGCTAAATGGGGTATTCCTATCAGCTTTTTGAATTAAAATGCAATGTCCGAATAATGACAATACCTCACTTTGACAGTTCAACAACATTCATTGCGGTATTTACCTACGTTGTTGAGCAGACGAATATTTCAAACATGTTTGAAGCATTGGATAAGCAATTTCCTTCGAAATCCTTTGCGTGTGACGTGATAGTATGACGCAATAAGGGTGCTGAACAGATAACACCAACTGCTGTGTGTATTAAAACTTGAAAATTTTCCATCATTTCAGGTTTGGTTGCCATGGTATTGACTACTGTAAGCCTTGTGGGAGGACTTGTGAATTTGATATGCACGAATATGGTCAATAATAGTATGTTAAAGGCTGTCTATTCATTTGCTGTAACTTTGACGCTTATAATTGCCTTCATAGCCATTTGTCTTGCATTTGACGATTTTAGGGGCATGTTATACGATACAAATACTAACATGGCCATAGCATTTACGGTTATTGCTTTAGTAGGGATGTTAACGATGATAATTGGCAATATGACGGTAGGAGGTCGAATTATATTTTAATTTTAATTATAATTTAGGGATATCTCTTATTACTGCTCTCAAATGTGGTCAGAAATTACAGAGATTAGCATTATAAGAATAACAGTATTAATTTATGAAAACTATGCTTGTTTATAATGTTTAGCTTCAGACAAACTTCAATATTTTATGAATATATGAAACTTTGTGTTTTGTGGAGCAATTAATTGTGTAGGTAAATGTTTCCATTGTAGTCTACTTGCTGTTAGTAGCTTGATTATTGGAAAACATTGTATAAGTAGAATGTTAGATGATAGTTTTAATGTGTTTTCCTTGTAATATAATTTATCTTTAAAATAAAACACTTAACTGAGTATAAATTTAATAAAGGTTTTAAGATAAGAGTTTTCCTTTGTTTTCTTCTTGCACCTTTATTTGTACTTATATTTTTATTTTCTAGATAGCACTTCTATCGATATGAAGGAAGAAAATGGTTCAATTAAATATTGTACCTACACTTAACTACTTAGTAATTCAAATGATTCTCCGATAACGTGTGACACATAGATAATAGTAGTTTATGTAACTGTTGCATAATGAGGGGTATTAATACCTAGTTATGTGCAGTTTCATACACTACTTTATCTACACTCATGCAATTGGTACTTCATTCAGTATTTAAATAAAAAACCCAAGTTAGCGAAAAGTAAACAAACACAATTATGGCCCCGAAACCATAGTAACGTGCGATTTTACTATGGTTACGGAACATTCATTGGTCAACCATGCATGTGCCCCAGCGCAGTCCCCATATACAAAGATAAACTCCTTGGCCGACCCGAAGTGTGCTTTAATAAAAAAAAGTTATTTTATAGCATTATGTTGTTAAGAAATCGGTATCATAATAAAACTTTTTAATTTTGTTTGAGTTGTACACGCATTATGTCACGCAGTTTGTCATTATGGTACTATTTATGAATTCATAATCAGAACTTTAGGATATGGGTTTAGATAAAGATATTTAATTTAAACCTTAGTAGTTAATTAGCTCGTAAAGCAACCGAAAACAAGCGCAATAACATCAAACATGTAATAAATTGATTGCAATCCATCTCAGTTTATCTTATTCACTTCAAACGATTTAATTAGAACTATTTGATAAGTACATAGAGTACAATGTACTTGCCAATGCGGTCATTGTCAATTGCAGACCAGTATCTAGACAAAGGCTAAGTCAGGTCATGCCGAATCGTAGTAATTGAATATTATTACGTATTAACATTATTTTCTTATCGGAGCCCACCGGCGCGGCAACGGCTGCGCACGCGTTCACTCATCTTATCAAAACCTAGGAAATTCGGGGAAGATAATAAATAATATTAGCAGAATAGGGGCAGATGTGAGTGAAGACGCCAGGAGGACATATAGTGACCTTATTGGTGATGTTCTTCAGAAAGGTCAGGTGCGTAGTACTCGCAACCGGCGTGCGTGTATGACCAATGTATGAACGTAAACGAGGCAAAATGAGTATGTAAGGATCGTTGCAGGTAGTGTTCCCTAGTTTCTGCCTACCCCCATGGGAAGAAGGCGTGAGTTTGTTTGCATGTAACCTATTACATGTTGTGCTCTTCCTCTAGGAAGGACACAACATTCACGAGACTTCTATTGATGATTTTAATGATTATAATTGAAGGGTATAATTATATAAAAGCGCTTCATCCCATAATTGCAATTTTTTAAACTGGTATATCAAATTGTAGTACTTGAAAGCTGCAACATTATACCATACGAAGAAGTGCAAATCTACCTCAGTCAATAGTAAATTCTCTTTGAAAATAGAGTTCGCGTGCATAAACGCTTCGATCCTAAACTTATTTGTAATAAACAAATCCGCCACTGTCACAATCAGCCAATCAGAAGGCGCCATTTCTAAGATGGCGAATCTGTCACACATATGTCAAAACAGGTTGTCAAATCAAATAGTGAGACGCAAACTAACATCGATCCAAAGCATTACAATGCAAACATGCTTCAGTTATTAAATGCAAACCTCTTAGTCCTAGAGTATTTTTTTAAATATTAAGGAACTGATGTAATTTGATTAATCCTAGTTCTACTTTTAAAATGACAAGTCCTAATGAATGTACCAATACCATAACTATTAAAAAATAATACTTTCTTACGACAAAGTACAAAATTGTAAATTACTCAGTTTAGATGTTTTGTGACTGAAGCGCCCCGACTTCAAAAAAAGAGGTTCTCTATTCGATCCGTAAGTATACGTATGTATGTATGTATGTATGTTTGTTTGTATAATAATAATAATAATATTCTGGGACATTCCACACACGGTCATCTGATGCCAAACTAAGCAGAGCTTGTACTATGGAAACCAGATAACTGATACAACATACACTACTTTGTTTTTGTAAATACATACTTATATATAATTACACCCAGACTCAGGACAAACAGACATGTTCATGCACACAAATGTTTGTCCTGGATGGGAATCGAACCCACGACCTGCGGCGTGATAGGCGGTATCTTAACCCACCACGCCAGCTGGTATGTCAATTATGTTTGTATGTCCACGATTTTTTCAAAAACTTATGAACTAATTTTGATGATTCATTCACTAACATGATCTACATACTTTCTTTCAGCAATGTTTTATTATACCTAGAATTTTTTTTTTTTTTTATTGCAAATACTATTTATCACTTTTACAGTGTGTAAGTTTAATACATAAATATAAAACAATTTAAAATATAAAATGCTTATTCGAAGTGGTCTCCATTGGCTGCAATACAGTCCTTTAAACGTTGAGGCCAGTATCAATAGAAGCACGCACTCTTTCCATGGGAAAATTCTTCACTACCATTTGTATGGATTGTTTTAGGGACTCCAAACTATCATGGCGTTTAGAGCAATCCGTACTCTCTTAAACTGACCATAAATAATAATCCAGCGGATTAAGATCGGGACTAGACGACGGCCAGTCTTCAGCTCTGATGAAGTCCGAAACGTTCACTTCCAACCAAGACTGCGTGGACCGAGCTTTACGCGCCGAGTCTTGTTGGAAGGACCATACTTGGTTATTGAACATGGTGTTGTTAAGGGGCTTAACTACCTTCTCAAGAATGGTATATTGATACACTTGTGCCGATGTTTTGATACCTTTTTCACAAAAATATGGTTCAGTCACTCCTTCATAGCTAACACCCCACCAAACCATCACTGAAGTCGGATAATGCCCACGTTGCACTCTATCGACTAATTGGGAAGCTTCCTTAGAGCTTTGAGCACAAATAAGGTCATTTTGTTTGTTAAAATGTTGCTCAATTATAAAGATTTTCTCATCCGTAAACAAAATTTTTCTGTGACCTCCCTTTGCGTACCGCTTCAGTAGTTGTTTCGATTTTACCACCCTATTCTTTTTTAAATTATCAGTTAAAAAATGACCAGTGCGTCTCTTATAGGCTGCAAGTCCTAAGTCATCTTTTAAAATACGCGACATGGTTCTGGGTTCATCTCCCGAGATAATGCTTTCGGACAGGATTTCTTCGAATTCTTTCCCTTACTGCTTTGACAACCTTTTTCGTACGAATACTACGTGGACGGCCAGATCTTTTTCTGTCACAAACAGAGGAGGTCTCATTGTACAGACGCCAGCACATCAAGCTACTACAATCTGTCAGATTTCTTTAATAGATTTTCGACTTTATTACTAAGGTTCAAGGTTGATTGGGAAAATCTGACAGTTTCGGGTAGGTTGACCTGCTGGCGTCTGTACCTATTAATAGCCCGGTACACAAACATTTGACTAATACCAAGCGTATGGAGAGTTTTAAAAATTGCATTTGGCTCCATACCAACTTTGTGTAATGCAATCACAGCGATTCGGTTCTCTTTATCACCCCACTCCATTTTAATATCGCAAAATATTATACAATGTATTGGCGCCAAAATTAGAAAACTCAATGAACAATCGTATAAAAATGACAGATTCTAAATTCAAATGTAATATCTTTCTTATTTTTAATTGTAACAGTATTTATGGCCAGACTAAGTATAGTAGGTATTTATTCTTATGTACGAAGTTATATGCATAAATGTACTGTATTTCCGGCATTTCTAAGCGGATTTTGATGATTTTTCTTTTCGTTCGTCTTGAGCATAAGGTATTTTGTATATTCAACTAAAAATGGAAAAATAAATTTACTTTAAAAAAGTAAAAACCGACTTAGAAACCAAAAACGAATTAAATATCTGTCATAAAATACTTAATAGCTTCTGAAGTCAGTGTCTTCAGTTCTTCAATGCACTAATAGCTTGCCACCGACTTCAGAAGCTGTTAAGTTTTTTATGAAAGTTACTTTATTCGTTTTAGGTTTTTGAAGTCGGTTTTAACATTTTTTTTTTTTTTAAGGAATTTTATACCACTCAATTCTTTAAATACAAATAGGTTACGGTCACTCATTTCGATGTCTCAGTCAGCTCAGTCACATATTTTGATCAACATACAACCTGGTACCTACTTCAAATTGCAAAAAACATAAGGAAATTAATTTAATTTCCGGGAGCTACCCTGACACTTTTACCTTTTAACTTCAAAAGTCCAGCTAACTAATAAAGTACTTATAGGTAACTTTCAAACCGCATGGACTATGGTTTCTGTATCAGTGATAGGTGACAACCAGAGATCGGAATAGGCAGAGTATAAATGCCTTAACTTCGAGGACAGAAGTACCAAGAGTGGATAATACCTCCTATAAAATCCCGGAACATGACGGTTAAATCTCGGGATTTAAGATATTGTGAATTGTTTATTGTACTTCGAATACATTCGCAACAAATTAAAAATTTATTATAAATTAATTAATAATTCGCAATTTCTAAAACGCGGGAAATAAAAAAATTGCGAATTATTTATTTTACTTTGAATACATTCGTAACAAATTAAATATTTGTAGTAAATAATAAATAATTCGCAATTTCTTAAATCCCGAGATTTAATCGTCATGTTTATCATTCCGGGATTTTATAGTAGGTATCCACTCTTGTTACTTCTTTCCTCGAAGTTTAGGTATTTATACTCTACTTATTCCGATCTCTGGTTTTAACTGGCTATGCAGTATCGAATTTATTTGACCGCTGGTATATACCTATTCCTATTACCTACTACTGGGAAAACCTACTGGGATTTCCATTTAGTAGCCATGGAAAAATCACTTTAAGCGATACCCTACCCCGGTTCAAAGTTTTCAGTTGTTTAAGTACTACAAAAAATACGCAGCGCATGAACGCGATGCAATCAAACATAGGGCACAATTTTATATATGTATACTAACTTGGTTATTAGCCCCCCTTCGAATCGGATACCCTTATTGAAACTTTAAAAAAAATGAATGAGCCTTACAGTAATCGCTTATGATGTGTAACATCTGACACAGGGGTTGGACAATTCCATATGTTCCATATAATGCTATCATTATATGGAATTGTCCTACCCCTGTGTCAGATGTTACACATCATAAGCGATTACACAGTAATAACACACACAGTGATAACACAGTAATGTCCCCAAATCTATATTTTTAGGGTTCCGTACCTCAAAAGGAAAAAAACGGAACCCTTAGGCATAGGATCACTCGTGTGTCTGTCTGTCTGTCCGTCTGTCACAGCCAATTTGCTCCGAATCTAATAGTCCGAATAAGTTGAAATTTGGTACACATATGTATTTCTGTGACCCCAACACGGATGTGTAACGTAAATAAATAAATTATGAATATGGGGGTCAACTTTGTGGGCAAATAAAAAAAATAAAAGTTTTTTTTACTGTGAGAGTCTTAAATGTATTTTTTTATAATTTTAAAACAAACCATTTTAAAGTTATTTAACAAAATAAACGAAAATTGACCATTCCCCCCTTATCTCCGAAAGTACTGAGCCTAAAATTAATATATATATATATATATATATATATATATATATATATATATATAGAAAATAGTTCAATACCTATAGATTACAGGAAAACCTATAAGAAGTCAATGGTCTTAAAACAACATGGCGCCTTCCCATCTTTCTGGCACAGCGTGCTGTGCTGGCGCTGCTGCTGCGGCTGCGGAAAACCTCAAGCGGCGGAAGTATAATAACCTTATCGGTAACTATATTTTCGAGCCGTTTGGGGTTGAAACCCTCGGGCCGTGGGGTCCGTGTGCTCATGCTTTGTTCAAGGAAATCTCCAAACGGCTGGTTGACACTTCCCGTGACCCAAGGGCAGGATTTTACCTTGGCCAGAGGCTAAGCATTGCCATACAACGTGGCAATGCCGCCAGTCTCTTGGGTACATTACCAGATGACAGCGATGCGGATGAATTTTTCGACGCCATATTTTAGTTTTTTTTTTAATAGTTTTAGTTGGTTAGGATATTATTTTTGTAACTTTATTTTAGTGTTAGATTGTTTATATTATAATATACTAATAAAATTATAAACATGGTAAATCTCTCAATATTGTGCGTACAAACTTACATTTGTCCATAGTTAAACAAAAAGAATCCAACCCACATTAGGTGTAATGTGGGTTGGATCTTTTTCGTTTAACTATGGACATTTGCAGTTGGAATGTATGGGAGAACATGTTTTTCAACTATAATGTTAAGTTTGTTCTTGGGACAAATTCATCCCAACTACGGAACCCTTCATTGTGCGTGGTCCGACACGCTCTTGACCGGTTTTTTTTTTTAAATATGTGTGTGAATTTGATAAACTGTGATAAAGTTTTAAGGATAAGCGAGTGAAAATTATAAAAATGAAGACGTGACATCACTGCGAGATAAGGTCAGTTTTATTTGTCTATTGAATGATATAAATAGTTAGGTAAACTATTAACGAATCCAAGAAAGCAAACATATATCACAATAATGGCTAAAAATGCTGATTTCTCAGTTTTTCTGAAGGCCTACCAAAAAATCAACGCTCCGCGCGCGCTCGTTGGTGAAATCAAATAGCGCGCGCTTCCCCGGCTTCCTGCTACACACTTCCGTCCCTTTTCACGAAATCACTCCCACAGATTGCAGAAAAGCGAGAGGAAAGATGTACTCGTATCACATCAATAATAATGACATTAAAGGAAAAAACATCACAAATAAAAGTCATCTTTTGTTTCAGTTTCATCTAATCATCACTTGTTTTAAGTCTATCTATTTACATGTACTTATCACTAATTACATTACTTAAACTGAAGTACAATACACACTACACTACAATACAATACATTGTTATTATCTTAAAAGCGTTGGTAATATCCTAAGTACTAAGTTGAGTCATGATTTTACTTGTACTATAGAATTAATTAATTCATACAAAAATAAACTTAAGTTTAAATATCACACCGATTAAGCAAAATATAATAAACGTGTTAATAATAATATTATTTGCAATTTTAATTAATAATTATTTAAGGGAACGTCGGAAAGCTTAATACACAATATTATGATCCTAAAAGTCAATCTTTAAAAGACGTTTATTATTTTAGTTGAGAAAAACGAATGATGCCAGAGAACAACATTTCAAATCATAAAAACTCATCCATACTTTAATGAAGACTAATAATATAAACAAGCTACAATATATGTATAGTTAAGACGGCAATAGAAAATTAAATTAAGAATAAATAAGAATGAATTATAGGGCTTTTTCCAGGAAGCCGATGACGTAGCAGGCAACAAGTAGGTTGCGGTGCCGCTTGGGTGACATCGCAACTGAGGCGGGCCGCGGTGTCGTATAGGAGGCAAGGAGGCATCGTGACCTGACCGGTCGCAGGGGGACTAAGGGTGCCTGGACACGGGGTCGTCTAACGCCCATGTGCTGGTTTGGTCCCTGGGGTGGTAAGGGCGTGCCATATGTTCTGGTGCGCCAGCGATGGGGGATACTCCCCAAAGGAGGTTCCGGTGACGGACAGCCGCGGCGGGTTCGCGGTGAGTGCTAACGCGTGCTCGTGTTCCCGCCACAAGCGGCAGAGGAGGACACCGTGGAGTTTTAGTGGGTTGGAGTCCTCTACACTCCCTACACTAGAGAGTGGAGGCACTATCTCCCCGTGGTAGTGCAGTATGCATGCATACACATTATGCGCACATTGTGCGTTTGCATTTCTCCAAGGAAAAAAGTAAAAAATAAACCCGCCAGCAATCAACGAATTGCTAAATAAACACTCATATTGCCTCATCCACAAATGGTTTTATGATGCTTTCAAAGACAGTTTAGAGTACAGACGCCAGCTCATCAAGCTACCCGAAACTGTCAAATTTTCCCAATCAACCTTGAACCTAATGCTTTAACGATAAAGTTGAAAATCTATTTTAAAAAAAAATATATAGATTTTTGTAGCCTGATTTGCTAGCGTCTGTACATTATAATTTTAATACAACAAAGTTAAAGTTAACCGAATGAAATGTTCAGTTTCAAATCAGAAAGAACTACATTAGGAAGCTGAAAAGAATAGTGTTACTTTAACCGAAGTTAATGTTGTATTGCTGTATCATAGACAGTTCGGCTCTGTCGTCTAACACCGTGCATCCACCCCAACGTCAACGAGTAACGAGATTATTCAAACCGAACGTGACGTCTCGGTGATGACGATCGATTGTCCACGGCGACTAAACTCGGCGGTTCACAGCATAGACAAAACAAAAGCCGGGCGAACGACGCCGCCCGGTGCGACGGCAGTGTGTGGATAAGATCAAATGTGTGTGGGCACATCGGCCCACCACAATCTCGGGCCGAGTTCTAACGGTCGCACCGAATTACTCGAAAATTCGGGGGACTCCCGGCGGCGCTCGGGGGACGGACGTGCGGTGGACACACGGGCGCAGTAAATCTATATATTGCCTGAGGCAGTAGAATACCCAGGACTTGATATGGCATATCGACTTTCAGAAAGAGACTGTCACATATACTGCTTCAAAGACCTTTCGGCGCTCGAATGACATTGACAGGGGGCGCTATTGGTAAACATTTACATATGTAATTGTTTTTAGAAATGTATTGAAAAAGCAAGATGGTGGCGTTAGTTCCGTTTTTGGCCACGCGCCAAAAGATAATTGTAGCGTTATAGGCTTACAGTGACAGAGACGACGCTGGTCCACAAAGTTGAATATTTCAAATCCTCGATGTGCCATATAAATGGCTGGGTCCTACAGTCTGGCCGTCGAGAGAATGCGTTGGACAATTTCTAGTAGTAATAGGGATCAAAGTCGCAATACACATATTCGTTAGTACTCGTATAATATGAAACTGACAGGTGTTAAGAGCGCATTCTCTCGACGGCCGGACTGTAATAAGGCAGTGTGTTCACCGTCCGCCGCAGGAGTGGCAGCAGTTGTTCGTGTAATACTTGTAGTGGCACAGACGAGCCTGCACCGCCAGTATGCAGTTGTTTAGCTTGTCTACGCAGTTTCCTAGAATAAAATAACTTTATTGGTTTCAAAGCACTTAAGACTAGCGGACAGCAACGCATCACAAAAATCCTACATCATTGTCGTACATTTTGTATGAACTGTCGTACACTAGAAGGGGACCGCACCGTGCTCTTTGGTTTTTAATGAAATAATATAATAGGTCAAGGAAAAAGTTTTTTCGTATTTTATAGGTTTAAAGTTGTAGTAAAATCTTTTTGACTGTACTGTTTGTATCTCGGTTTTGATACCATTAAATAGACGATATTTAAAAAAATATATGAAGAAATTTGATACATTTTCAAGTTTTTTTTATTATAAAACGGGAAACCGCGAAAAAAAATTGTAACGTTTATGGACTTAAAGCAGTGTCAGTAAGAGTGTAGCACAAAGATAGTTATTCATTTTCAGTCCGGGAATTTTGAAGTCAAAGGTGCAGTTCGCTCTGCTCGGATAAAGTACATGCCATTTTTGAAAAATTGAAGCAAGATTTTAGACCCATTAGTCAAATGGCACGTAGATATAATTATATTATATTCAAATGTAAATAAATTATGAATAAAATGTCTTGAATTTGTATATAAAATCCAAAAATACTTTTTCCCGACCTAATAAGTCTTTACCTATCTCTGTATTGCTGTTATTCATATTCACATTCGATTTGTGATAGGTAAGTTGCTATTGTACTATATACATTAGAATCATCATTCTACGTCACATCACAATAATAATTATTGTGATTGGATGACCGATATTCAGTTCATTAATCTTATCGAATGACTTTATATGAAATTAATTTTCAAAAACATTAATAAAACGGAATATTTTATACATTATCATACCTCTTGACGCACGATCCCTAGCTGGTATGGCTCTCTGTGGAAGGGTGTCCCTGTGTGTTGTTTCAACGCCTGAAAGCTTTTGAGACTCTGTGGAACAAAACAAGGGTAAAAAAAGGTTGATCCTGTTTTCTTCTTGAAATAAAGCTTACGGATAAAACAATTAAAAAGAAGTAATGGAAACAAGAATTCTAGAACAATCAACCGTTTACTCTCGTATGATGGGTTACTGAAGCTGTTCAGATAAGTATAATAACAATATTGTAAACGGTCTTATTTTCAAAGCTGGAAAACTAAACGGAGTTTCATTAATTTTTAAGGGAAAAGCGTCAGGGTGGCCTGCGAAATTCAAATTTTCTTACGTTTTTTTTGCAATTTTCAAGTCTTTATTAGGTTGCATGTTGAATAAAGTATGATTCGCGACCGTAACAAATATGTATTATAATACTTATTAGGGTCGCGAATCACATTTTTATCAACGTACAACCTAAAATAATAATGACTTGTAAATTGCAAAAAAACTTCAGAAAATTTGTAGTTCGCGGGCTACCCTGACGCTTTCGCCTTCATAAGCTTTTTAAACTTTTTTTTTATAATTGTCCCTATTTATGCAAAAAGGAACCATCCAGCAAAGTGCGTGTTTGGTCGGTGGTTCTTTTTTGCATAAATACGGACAATTGATATTGCTCACTTTTGTCCACTAAGTCATTACTCTCCTGCCCTTATCCCAATTTATTTTGGGGTCGCCGCAACATGCACTCCCTTTCTAGCCATATTATCTTTCACACAGTCCATCCATCGTTTTTTTTTTTTGGTCTTCCCCAATCTTATTTATACTCTTATAGCTTTTGTCCACTAAGTATCTATTATGTAAGAGGCCGTCTCTACGAGCGAGTGAATCGCCGCGATATTATCGTCGTGCCACCTATTTCTATACACTCCCGATTCCACGACGAGTCGCGGCGATACGCTGGCGGAATAATCGCTCGTTGGACGATAATATCGCAGCGATTCTTACAATATTGATCAGTGCAATTACACATAATATGTATATAGATAATGATGATTGAACACTCACCGTTAATAAGTGGCGACTGTGAAGGCGTGGCTACTGCGGCACGTGCGGTAGTCGGTGCGCCCACGCAGGTAAGATCGCACGCACGACTCGCGCGCCTGGGCATGCTGCATTCAATCTCGCTGATGACGCTGCCGGTATCGCCGCGTGAGCATACCACAGAGCGATACTGTATGCCTGTGCTGCCGGTCGAGCAGTTGCCGGAGCACTGGGTGAAAGAATATTGTAAGGGAGATATTACAAAAACATTCAGAAAACTTATTTGGATGAGTAACCACCCTGATAAAGTAACCTTGACAAAAACATTAGTGAGAGTTTTAAGCAGAAACCGCACATCAAAGATAACTAAAATACTCTACAACATAAGTATTATTTATTTTCTAGGGATGCTCCGAATAAGTAATTGACTAAGGCACATCAGAACACAGAACTGGGTTAAACTCAACATTGGATTGAGATCAAAGCGACGCAACAGAGAGATATGTCCTATTCCACATAAATCTGCGCTATATTCAAAAAGCATTTTAGGAATGGCACCCAAAATATATAATAAGGTACCCAATCCAATAAAAGATCTTGACTTACACCATTTCAAAAAGCCTATACTTAATTTATTAAATCCAAAGGCATATTACACAATCAGTGAGCACCTAGACGACAATGAATTTATTACCAATTTATTTAAATTTATATTGAGAATATTTGTGAACCGCTGATGGCAAGACATAGCGTTCATTTGATTAAATGATAAATGATTTTTATTTCTGTAAGTAGGTTTGTACAAACACTTTTACAAGTCAATCATGTTTCTCTCTGAGAGATTGTCTCGGACTTAATTTATAAATGCATCGAACAGCTCTTTTCTGCAAAACAAAGATAGTTTGAATGTCGGCAGCATTTCCCCACAACAGAATACCGTACGACATTACACTATGAAAATAGCTAAAGTACACTAAACGGGCTGTCTCGATGTTAGTTAAATTACGAATTTTCCTAACAGCGTATGCTGCGGAGCTTAGCTTTTTTGACAATTTATCTATATGTGGGCCCCACTGAAGCTTAGCATCCAAAGTTAAGCCCAAGAATACTGTGCTATCTTCAGGATTAAATTCTTCGCCCTTTATCAACACGTTAGTTTTCACCTGCCTAACGTGAGGTAGCGTAAATTTAATGCATTTGATTTTTTTTTCATTAAGGAGTAAATTATTAACATTGAACCAGTGAACTACTTTTGAGATCGCTCTGTTTACATCGTCAGTAACCAGCTGACGTTTAAGTTTAAACAAAAGTGAAGTATCATCCGCAAACAAAACTATATCATGATTATCCTTAATGAGGTAGGGCAAATCGTTAATATAAATAAGAAACAAGAAAGGACCAAGAATCGAGCCCTGTGGGATTGATCTGACATTTGTACTTTTTTGTTTACCTACGTTCTACAAATAAAAATATTTGAATTGGAATTTGAAACTTGGGTAAGTTAACACATTCAATACAAAACAAACATTATGATTTCGAAGGAACTATGGAGTTTTACTCGGTAGATATTTCATACACTACTCAATTTGTGGTCATCAATGAGGATGATTTAGAAACCGTCATCTCCAACCAGAATTATAATTGATAGGTTAAAACATCAATCCGAAACCTGAACATTACGTAAAACATGATCCTGTTCGAATTGAAAAGGTCGTTGTAATAAAGTAATTAAGAGTTACGTTGATGTGTCAAAGCTATATATCGTTAACTGGACGGTGGACGGCGCTAATTAGAATATCAATCACAAGGCCTCCCTTTGTATCGTTCAATTAATCACTGAGTGTCCTTTTACACGTTTATTTAATACTAGCTTATGCCCGCGGCTTCACCCGCGTACATGTCGGGAATTATCCCACGGGAACGTGCTACCAGGATAAAATGTATCCTATGTCTTAATCCAAGTCGAGGTTGATGACGGACGTTGGTCTAGTGGTCGAAAGTGCTACTGCTGAGCATAATGTCCTGGGTTCGATTCCCGGATCGGGCAAAGTGTTATTGGGTTTTTTCATCTGGAATTGCTCAGTAGCAGCAGCTTGGAGTTTGGATTTGTGCCCGGTTGATGACAATAGGCTCGCCCCCTATTACATGAGACTTAAACATAACTGGCGAAATGTGGGTGTACTAAATAGCTACACCTCTGCCTAACCCTGCGGGGATTACAGGCGTTATGTATTATGTTATGTTACCTATCAAAGTAAACTGACCTGTCCCCAATCCCCGTAGTACCAGGTAGGTCTACAATCAGCCGAGCAGTCTCGTTCACTAGCCGGTCTTGACTCACGGCAAGCTGAGTCCTTCAGATGTCTTCCAGTACCACCGATACAGAGCACGCCACGGACTTGCTTGCCTCGGCAGGGAGATGAACAGGGAGACCAGTCACCTAGGATGATGAAAATAAAAGTTTTGTCAAGATTTACACATCAAGCTTTAGATTCTGAAGTTTAGAAAGAGCACTTGACAAACGCAAACTTTAAGTACAGTCCGGCCGTTGAGAGAATGCGTTCCTGACACTTGTCAGTTGGACCATTTCTAGTACTAATAAGGATAAAATTCGCGAAACACATATTCGTTAGTATGAAACAGAAGGGTGACAAGAACGCGTTCTCTCGGCGGCCGGACTGTAGTTTCAGAGACGACGTTCTAAAAAAGCAAACTTTTTCTAAAAATCTGGAAATCCATTGCCATATTCATGTTAATCTACTTCCACTGTATCTACTTCCAGTGGGTCTGCGTCTTCCATCGTGTCAGCATGAGTTATACAATAATACCCAGTTCATGTCGAGGTTAAAGGCAAACTGGTAGAAGACATGGGAAATCTACCAACCCGCACTCTCGAAGAGAGGAGGCCTGCGTCCCGGTAGTGGGATAGATAGGCTGATAAGCTAAGCTGGTAGCTGGCCTACGCTGGCGATGCAAATATCTATAACTTTAATAAAATAAGCTACAACCATAAAAATATGATTTCGATACACAGACTTGCATCCAAATGAAGATCTCCTTGTAAATTTAATGAAATGTAGCTATAAATCATCACAGTAGTTGACATTTACTGCAGTTGTTGCAATATTTATCTTTAGCTACTTATGGGCATCGAGTAATCTGCTTTGCAATAAGCTCCGTACCAACCGAAGTTTAGAAGTTTACCCATAATAAGTGATCAGATACGATGCTCCTAGCAATACATACAAAATAAAGTAATACTAAATAACATCAATCTAAACGTTTTTCAATTTTGAATTGCTCACGTAACATTAAACGATGTTCAAAAACCTCTTCTCATTGTGAAAAACGCAAGGCGATCTTCGCTCTAAATCACATTGTGATAATGATTTAAGAAACTTAAATTTAAACAATCCAAAATTAAAAAAAAATGTTTTAAATTTTTGAGCTGCTGTGTGAACAGCAGTTTTCTTTACCATTACTTGTTAAGGCAATAATTCGTTAACAAAAACAGTTTGATAATAATCAGATAGTTACGAGGTTTCGTAACCCACAATCTGATGAAACGATTCCTAAAGTTTTGGGGCCACATTTGACCAAATCCAGCTCCGTCAATTCAAAAGGAATATAGACATATTTACCAGTAAACCACTGTCCGTCAAGTGGTTCGCAGTCAGTCATCGGGACACAAGGCCGTAAGGATTCGGGTGCCTTCTGAGGAGAACATCCTGATGGGTCGGTGCAGCGGACGCCTCGGCTTTGTACCCCTCCGCCAACGCACCAACCTACACACTGATAAAAGTCCCCGTATTAACTCATCATTATCTTCATTGCCTTATTTGGCCCACTGCAGAGTAACTATAGGCATCCTCCCTTTTTTGCCATGCTTTCCTGGTCTGTGCAAGCCTCATTCAGGTCTTACTGACGATCCTTTGTGGGTATCATATCTGGCTGTTGGCGTGCCAACACTCCTATTACCGTCTTATGGCGACCATTCAGTTAGGGCTCTAAACAAGAGCTAAATTGTTTCTCTATATTCTTCTTGTCCATCCAAAAGTTTCAGAAAAAAAATTAAAACAAAAGAAAGTGAAGTCTTAGAAGTGAAATGAGTGAGTGAGTGTGAGGTGTGTGTCTGTGTGTGGGAAGTGTCAGAGAAAACTTTGGCACAATCAAACTCTTAGTAAGTTACCTACTACTATTAATCTAAGTACGGTTTTATAGTCCTATCTCGTTTTATGATTATGCAAAGTATTTACTGCATCAATTAAGTCCGTCAGTTTCATTTTAAAGCTAGAACGTAAATAAATACTGATCTAAAGAACACAATGGCAGTCTGGTAGCAATCGCTAGTGAAAGATCATCATACAAATTTTGTTTATTTTCTTTCTTAGTTTGAAATAATGGGTTCTTCATTGAAACTAAATCTAAAAATGTTACACTAAATCAAACTAAAGATAATGACGCAACTGAATTCAATTTTTATATAGAAAACTTATAAATTGCTGTAGTTTAGTCATCCATAAATCTCGTGAATCATATATTTCGAGATTGAGAGGTAAAATTTCAATCCATTTGTCAGTATAAATTTAGCAACCAATATTTCACCAATATATTGATTTACGAGTCAAATCAATAGTATCATTTGAATAAGCAAATCTGACATACTCTTATCTGGGCAATAAATTTATAAGGCATCAATGCAAAAAAAATGCATTGTTGCAATATTTTCTCCATGTTTTTTTCTAATCCGCAAGAACAGCACTTACGGAGCAAAAAAGAACAACAAATAAATCTTGGTGCACTTAGATTATGACTTTGACCATTTGGAAGCCATGCAAGACAAACGACGTAGGTTTATTTTGAGGAAACCGGAATATCGAGCTGCAATTTCGATGCAGCTGTTACCATTCGAAATTTTAATATGAGGAATAGCTTGCCAACGTCTTTTGTTTTTGATAATTAGAATACAAACCTACATTTTTTGACATTTAAAAGTCTCTTATTTTTAAGTAACGTTTATCACACACACACACACACACACACACACACACACACACACACACACACACACACACACACACACACACGCACACACACAAGCATTCACTCAAATAACCTTGTTTTAGCTTGTTAGCTCGTGGCTAAGTAATAACAGCCGCACGGGTCGATCCATCAGGTTAAGCTACGCTTGCCGGGGTTGGTCTGTGGATGGCTGACCATCTTTTCATACCGAGACTCCTCCGTCCCTCGGAAAGCATTTTCTCTCTCGGATAGCAAGGATTTTTGACAGTTGTTACGGGTCGTCAGAAGCCCGAAAGTCTGATATCTAGTCTTACCAAGGGGTATCGTATTGCCCATCAACTGGGTTGTGGAGGTCAGATAGGCAGTCACTCCATGTAAAATAGTGGTATTCAGCTGCATCCGGTTAGACTGGGAGCCGACCCCAACATAGTTGGGAAAATGCTAGGCTGATTGATTTTTTATTAGTATAGTATAGTCTCTTACAGGCATCTATTGCTTAAAAGGAGGCTTCAATCTCAAATTTGTTGTACAATTAAGGTTATCATATAAACATTTTTTTTTTATATAAGTAAACCCTAAAATTGGAGAAATCTACGCGAAAGATACACGTTAAAATCCAACCGCATTTTTCTACACGGATTTTTCTGCGTACTCATTCCAAAAACGAAGAAACTTTTATGAATACATTTCGCGACAACTTTGATGTAAGTTATCTAACTTTGAAAGTTAACAATGAAACTAGTTAGCATGTTTAAATTTTTTAATAAAAAATGTTAAAAGTTTTCTAACTTAATATTTTTACAACTCTATTGTGTAACTTCAGCCAGCCACTTAATTTTAAGTACTCTGGACAATATAGACAGTAGAAAACTTTTATTAGGTATCCATTAAATTCCACTGAATCACTTCTTAATATTCTTTCAAAAAGATTTCTCGTATTATATTCATCAAAGAACCACAAAAATTCTCTTGCGTATGCAATTTGACTGAATAATAAAAATTAATCTGCCTAGGTAGCCGTCCCCAATATAGTTACTATGTTGGGGACGGCTTCCAGTCTAACTGGATGCACGTGAATACCAGTATTTCACATGGAGCGACTGCCTATCTGGCCTCCACAACCCAGTTACTGGGTAATATGACACCCCTTGGTAAGACTGGTGGTCAGATTTTCGGACTTCTGACGACCCGTAACGACTGTCAAAGATCCAGGAATGACAGCCCGGGCCAATGGCTTAACGTGCTTTCCGAGGCACGGAGGAGTCTCGGTATGTATGCTTAACCTGATGGATCGAATCGTGCGGCTGTTATTACTTAGCCACGAGTTTCTATAAAATTAAAAAAAAATCTATAAATTTAATTGAACAGTAATATAATTTAATACGACACCTGCACAGGAGTGGTTATGGATTTCGTTCTACATGGAAAAAGATGGTATCACCGTATTAGTATCTAAAAGGTCTATCAATTGATACACGAAATCTCTTATGGGATCACACCTACCTACCTACCTATCTACCTACCTACCTAGGGGTATCTAGCACAACAATTTTCTTTCTCCGAAGCTTCTGTACCAATTATAAGGGTCAATGATTTTTTGAAAATTTTCCTTTGATAATATTCTAACTTACCTCAGACCAATCTGTATACAGCCATCCAGCAGCAGCACTAAACGTATATTCAGGCCCAACATCCAGCTCCGTATTATTGACTGCCACAGTATACACAGGCCCTTCTCTGAAAGTATCAGTGTGTTCCCGTAGCCTTGTTTGGTTCACTCGTTTAGACGAGATCTGCCTAACTTTGCCACCCGCGTCGATGGATATGTCGCAGTCTGGGATGTTGCACTTTTCTGACGTTGGAGGCTTTGCTATAGGGCATTTTAGGTCGCTGATCTAAAAAGAAAGGATTGTTAGTTGATATCTTATTGGGATGTCATAACACAATGGAATGGGGTTTAATGGAGTATTGGAGCTTTAGCTAATGTACGATATTGACAGTCACAACAGTTTTTTTTTTTTTCAAACCGAACCATACAACATCGTGTAAAGAGAATATTATTCAATGTAATTAAAATTGAATAATTTCCTCTAGTATCTGGTGCAGATTTTGGACTCATGTTCTAAATTTTCTCATAAAAATGCAAATTGACGCATTAGGTACCTTAGTGATTCCCCGGGAATGATCCTGCACACATCCCACAATCCTGGTCCTAGTAGCAGGTCCACACCTGGGGCACGTGGACCAGGCTGCAGCTCTCCAGCGCGGCAGGCAAGGCAAGCCGCCACACCGGCGGCGGCGCGGCGGGGGCGCGGTGCCCGCACAGTGCGCCGGCGCCACCTCGCGGTTGCCCGGGGTTGCTTCAACGCAACGGTACTTGCCGAGCTGAAAATTGTCCAAAATCTCAAAATACAAAATGTCTCAGCGGAGCCTGTAGAAATGCCATAAACGAATGCTGACTGATTCCCTAAACTGTTTATGATCAAATTAAATTGTTGAAATTAAAGGCTGCAGCAGTAGTAGCAGTGAGAAATCTGGCAGTTCCTGCCGGAGTCAAAGGTAATTGAAATGACAATCTTTTAAAGAGAATTTCATTTATCAAAATCAACTACTGCAACACTTCTAAATTACTTCCAAATACTCAGAAATATTTGAAAAAACTCAAATAAAGTGTGAAGATTCGTGGAAAAAGCAACATCACGTTACCGATTGCCCTGAAAAACGTTCCGCTAACTGTGCTAGCCATAAAGCATTGCCACAGATTGATTTCAATTAGGTATTTATCGGTCAGACTGACTAGACGCCTCATTGTCCGATTGGCAGCATGTAGGCCAAAGTTACTGTGTCTAGTGTATTTTATAGCCAGGCCAATATTTTGGATCACGAGGATATTTTCAGTAAATTAACTATTGATTAGGACTTACCTGACTGCCTCCGCCACAAGTCCTAGTGCACTGAGAATAAGACAGTATCTTCCACATAAACTTTCTATGTAATACTATAACATCTGTATCTAAATCGTCCTCAACACTAATGCTCGTTTCTGGCTCCCTAGGTACATGGGCATTTGGCCTCGAGAAAACTTCGTAACTATGATGTCTTCGAGAATGCTTCACAGCAGACTTGGACGTTACTTCAGGAAAATCTATTTTCGTTACAGCTTCACTTTCCACCTCACCAGGTAGTGATTCCGTGAAATACTCATATTTTATACTTGGATTTGGTTGCGTATAAAGTATCTGAAAATAAAAAATACATTTTATTTCTTTTCGATTTGCCCGTAATAGATTATTGAACAATTTATAGTAGCAATAAATTGGTATTGCTACGATCCAAGTAACTCGTGAGTAATATATTTGTTATATAGTTTATGCTATTGAATTGAGATGTTTTCAAAGATGTTTTTACCATGATGTCAATGGGGTGGTGTATGGGCCCGTGCGCGACGACGTTGTCGAGCGAGCCGTGGCGCGAGTACACGAAGCGCGCGCCCGCCGCCTCGTACGTGCCCGCCGCCGACACCGCGAACTCGCCGTTCATTATGTACGAGCCGTTGGATATCTTCAGAGCTGTAAGTGTACCCGACATGTCAAAGACTAAGTATGTTTGCAGCATTACCTTTGATTTGACTGACAATCGATTTACAACCCACACCTCTATTTACATATTTCCACAGATGTTTAACAACAAACTCAGTACCACATACATTAATTACTTGGATCGACATGTTGTAAACTACCTGTCAGCGAAGTTTGCAATTGATTTCGCATCACATTAAAAGCCGGGGCCAAGTTGTATTCATATTAGTACAAAACAAAGTGGGCGTTGGTATATATACAGCAGATAGTCTGAAATGATTTACAGACCACTCCGTCTACAATGCTGATTGATAAGTGATCAACCTCACGGCCCATTAGCCTTTATCAAAGGACTATTCAGTAAGTATTGTGGAATAGTAAATGAAATGTCTAGGAAATAGGTAGCCTCCATTCATCAGTTGTGGATTTTTTTCAACAATTTCGTGATTAATGTTTGGGTCCGACTGGACAGAATGATTTAAAACTAATAATGTTTCCTATATAAGCTGAGTGTAATCATTATCACTAACAGTCACACCTGTTCCACGCTCTCGCTGTGCCGATTTACCTGCGTCAAGGCTGGACACGTGCTCCCTTTCGTCTTTACCTGCGTCAAGGCTGCACACGTGCTCCCTTTCGTCTTTACCTGCGTCAAGGCTGGACACGTGCTCCCTTTCGTCTTTACCTGCGTCAAGGCTGCACAAGTGCTCCCTTTCGTCTTTACCTGCGTCAAGGCTGGACACGTGCTCCCTTTCGTCTTTACCTGCGTCAAGGCTGGACACGTGCTCCCTTTCGACTTTACCTGCGTCAAGGCTCACACGTGCTCCCTTTTGTTTTACCTGCGTCAAGGCTGGACACGTGCTCCCTTTTGTCTTTACCTGCGTCAAGGCAGGACACGTGCTCCCTTTCCTCTTTACCTGCGTCAAGCCTGGACACGTGCTCCTTTTCGCCTTAACCGTTATCTTTAACATCTTCGTTAACTAAGTTTTTGTATTTTCATCATTCGTTGATTTTTTCTTATGAGCATGATCCTCGTTGCCCTGATCTCTTCGCCATTTTTCTACTTCTCTGCTTATGATTGTCTGATATCTTCAGTCAATATATTTGTGTACAAACCTATATAGTTCTCGCTAGGCATGATCTCGGAGACGTTGAGCCGGCAGGCGCCGCGCGGCACAGTGGTGACGTAGGAGTAGCCAAGTGGCAGACGCGGCCGCGAGAACAGCCCCGACACCAGGCGCCGGCCGCAGCGCAGCTCGCGCGCCGCCGACGACGACAGCACGCCCTCGTGACCCACCGCCTATAGGGAAAATAGACCAGAATCAATCAAATATCAATAACCATTGCCGTAAAGAAGAGGTTTGGTGGCCTCCTACCAATTTAAAAGGAAGCATATATTCCACTAATTCTGAACAAGTTAAAAGTGTCCGCATAATACTGCCTAGCGACAAACTTATAAAGACAAAGAAAAATTCTTAGTGAATCAGCTATGAAAATCTGGAAAAATAACTCGAATAACATAAATTAAGCTATTAGAGTATTTTCATAATTAGCTGACTAGTTCGATAATGACGACAATGATGACAGAATAGAAAAATCGAGGGCCAAATTCATTCCATGACATAGACCTCGTCCAAAACGAGTTAGGCTTGGCCAACACGTTTAACTTCTATGTACGGCGGCAGGTTTCGTGAGGGTAGACATACTCACGCTTACGCTTACCGCACCAATGGCATTGATGTCCATCAAAAGCTAGGATTACGTATTCAGTGTAGCAAGATAGGATTAACTAACTCTCTTTGTATGGTCAGGACCTTTCCGTTCAGGGGCCGAGATCATTGTGCTAAGTGAAATTAAATATTTATTGAAGCAATCTGGATATAACACTGGATCTTGTCTCCATCAGACCCGTAAGGTTTTTTTTAAATATGTAGACAATTGTGCACTTTTGGAGGCAAACTGTCGTAGGACGTCGCCCGTATTTTGTTTTGGGACACAGACTGTCGGACGCCAGACCGACTCAATCCAAAGTCAAACCATAATAGACAGAACACCTATTTAAAGTAACCGACCATCTAATCTCGATAGTAAGACAAGTAGAAACAAAGTAATTTAGGTACTTGTACTTTTAGACCGAGATGCTCACTGACGACAATCGTAATACAATGGTTCATGATCGTAATGGCGTAATGGTTTGCTCTACGATGCATTGTTCGACGACGTCCACAACACTCAATTTCTTCTCGTACAGTCAATAACGGAGATTGGTTTATAGGCGAGAAATAACCTTTCCTCTACGGTGTTTTTTTTTTAACAAAAGATTCCGTCGCGTGGCTCTCAGCCCAGGCATTGTGAAAACCTACTGAATTTTATTAGTTGTCATTTCTCCTGTAAATTTTCACAGCTGTTGTAATATTCTTATGAGCAGTGAATCACAGTAGTTAGCGTGAGTTTGGATATTTTGAGATTCGTGGTGCAAGAGGCTCCACAAAACACTAAATACGTTTAGTGCTAAACGAATTCGAAACATCTTTCTATTTCTGTTAATCGTTTGTAGATGACAGAGACAGAGTGATGTTTTAAATATTATAAGTGCTAAATGTATTTGTGGCGCAAATGGGCCTTAATGTTTATGTTGATTGATTCAGAACCAGGTGTATCACTAACGATGTCAAGTTGACTTGTGCACAGGCACAAGTAAAAAAAAAAAACATATGTACATACAGACGAACATAGAACCTCCTCCTTTTTTATAGTCGATCAAAGAGGAGTTACACTTACTGTGAGCCTGGATACCCATCTGCTTTGGTGACTGTACACACATTGAACACTAGCAAAGTACGATTTACGATGTTGATTAGGAATCCTAACGAGCCAATTGGAAAGTCTGGGTCGGATGAAAATATTGTACTCACGGATACTATCTTATCAAAGGGGAAACATGTTTCCATTGGTCAATTGAAATGTTGTTCATACCCAAATTCTTAAACTGATTGGTGCGGTTAATCATTTTGATTTGATTTGAGAATTACCTACTTAGTGATTCGATAACGTGCATTAAAAAAAACTGCTCATTAGAAGTTTCGTTTAGTAAGAAGCAAGAATGTTACAATTTACGGTACGAAAAGAAAAGTAATAAAACAAAGTTTGCTTAGTTCTGTCCGTCAAGGAACGCTCAGCACATTTTCTCATTAAACAAGCTTTAACAAGAAAATGCACGCTTCCATTATATTATTTTAAAGACTATAGGTATCTAGTAGAATATTACCAATTTTAAGAGGGGTTTCGCTTTTTGTCAACTTTCGCCTACACGGGACCAAATTTTTAAGAATGGCTTTTTTGAAAAAATGTAATCAATTGGCGAACTAATAAATAATTTTAATTTAATAGGTAATTATTAAAAACACATTCTTATTACGGCGAACTAATAAATAATATTAATTTAATAGGTACTTATTAAAAACACATTTTTATTACCACAATAAAAATGTGTTTTTAATAATTACCTATTTAATTAATATTATTTATTAGTTCGCCAATTGATTACGTTTTTAAACTCATCTCAAAAGCAGATCATAATACTTTTTGAGCTGAGTTTATTAGATAATATAATAGAAATCTGTTTTTAATAATTACATATTAAATGAATATTATTTATTAGTTCGCCAATTGATTACATTTTTCAAAAAAGCATCTTTTCATTTAACATTCTTAAAAATTTGGTCCCGTTTGAGCGAGAGAGGTGACAAAATGTGACAGCCCTCTTAATAAGAAAAAGATATAAAAACAACAAACAGACTGCAGTAAATTTCTCACTTCATATAGTGTTATCTACTTATTGAACCACATATTCCACTGAGTATTCACGCAAAGTGCCCGTTTTGCGCCAAGTCTTACCTATAATAATACTCCTAAATGCGCCAAACCACTTATGGGTAAACTGTCTTTATTAACATTTTATCGAGTAAAGGGATCATATAAGAATCAACGTCCTCTATTTGTAGCTTCACACACGTTTATAGAGCTTAATTATGTTTCCTTCGATACGAGAAAATGAGTCATTTTTACAAATATAGGTAAGCATAGTTATGCCAGTATTGTAACCAATACTATAATTTTCTAGTAAATGACGCTTTAGAACATTATCGTGTAAAGGAGTAACTACCAAACAAAACATTTTATGTCTCTTTTAGTGGGTTCTAAATAAACTCGATGAGTAACAAATGTTTTAGGGGTATCTGTATCCGCCTACGTTTCGATCTTATACGTTGGCTTACACCCAAACATGAACAAATACAAGGAGCACTCAACTAATTTATGTTGATGCTGCATGAACGGTCCAACACTAATAACATTATTGCCTCCATATTCTTTGTGTCAGATAACTTGGTAACTTAACGTCGCTTTCCATAATGTCATACTTAAACATGTCCTTAAAAGCTTCGTTTGTGCTTTTGTTTGCCTTTAATGTCTATAAACGAAACTAAGTGGATGTTGAAAATACCAATTTATCTCAAAGCGACGCCAATTTACTAATAATCTGCGGATTACTGTAATAGAACAAATAAATTGGAGCGTTCGATGCTTAATAATAGGATAACAAAAATTAAATTATACATTTAAATAACAAAATCGATTGCAATTAAAACCAGACGCATACCACAATATTTTGACAGCTCATGTTATTTTAATTTCCAGAAATATTGATAAATAATTAATAGGTTTTACAAAACATTAATCCTATTTATGAATGTGATCACAATAATGCCACGGACATTAATCAGCAAATAGTTAGTGTATGGTTATTATAAATCATTCGAAGTGGTAATTGAAAACGTCCACTAATAGTCTATTAATTAGGATTAAGCGCGAGTTAACGAATCACCTGTCAGTGAGCGGTAACAGTCGGCTTTGAACTGTGTTTTATGCGCCACTGATTACTAAACAAGTTGCTACACTGTGTGTGACAAACAATTGACCCGCGCACCCAACATCTGCGCACCTAACTGCGCCTGTTTGTTTAAAAAGTTATAAAACAATATTTAACTCAGTTCAGCAACAGAGAGCGGGATTAATTACACAGAATGAAGTGTAAACGGTAAAGGATTCACAGTAGTTTGACTAATGAAGTGTGGGCGTAACGATCTTGAGTTTTCAAACAAATGCGCGCTGCCACAGAATGCGACAAGTCAAATAACGTCGGTTCACAACTTTACATAATAAAAGCGGCGAGACCATAAACTGTCCGTGTAATTGGTCAGAAAACTTTAATTGGCCGTAATGTGTTCTTATAAATCAATTAATACACACAACCTCCTTTCTTGGACTGCACTGATTATATCTTGACTTCTCGACTTACTCATTGAACTGTATCATTTATAAAGTTTACTCACAAATGTAATAAACATCACGTTGGCGGCGACTAGTGTACTGTCATATTAGTATGTGTGTTAGCGTTAATTAAGGTAATCCATCATGATATATGGCTCTAGGTAGGAGATTTACTGCTAATCTATTAATTTTGCGTCACTGGATGTAGTACTAAGTTAGTAAACAAAAATATGAAGGTAAACAGTGTACTTACGAGGGCGAGGAGAGCGAAAACTAGGCCGGAAGTAGCCAGCATGTTGTGTTGTCTTCGACGTGAGTAAGATAAGTTAGATAGCGCTGATATTCACACGCGGATGATCTTTCTGACACACTTGATGGATCTCTATCATTTTCAATGGCACATGTTGAAATTCAAAACTCCATTAAGGGGACTACAGGACCTAAAGCGCGGTCACTGTCGGACTGCATAGAAAAGAGAAGCGCGATGAGACGCGACATTGGTAATTTATTGCAAAATATGAAGCAATCTATATATCTATTTACAAAAAATCTACTGATTGTACTAAAAATTAAAACAATATCACGTTAAAATGTTACATGTAGAATAATCTGACAACAAATCAGTATGATTGCATGTATTAGTATGGTTTTTAATCGTTAAAAGAAATTTTTAGAGGTACCTTCGTGATATTTTTCTATCGCATCAAATTAGTTGTATTATGTGTTCAATACACTTTCTAACTAGCATATATCCTGAGGAGTATCATATATTTTTCTGATTTTGTTTACTGCAGCAGATCATATACTTTTGGGCATTATAAAACTTGCGTTTTGTTGCGTTTAGGTACTGTAGTCCCCTTAATTTTCTGCGTAACAAACGATTCGATGCATAATTTTCAGATGACATTATGGTTGGTTAGAAGTGTAACACTTGTTGGATAATTAAAATTAGCTGGCTTCATAATTTTACGACTAGTAGAATTACCTATGTATGTCAACGGACTATTATATCTACACTCATAAAACACCAAGTCATATGAATAAGATGGAATAACATAATTATTTTAATAATAATACTCTGCAAACAAACTGCTCAATGTTACACTTTATTTCTAATTCTTAAAACTGGATTATCTCGCTTGTGACGGGGTACAAAAGGTCTACATTTAAATAAACGGGTACGTCAAAATATTTAGCAATCTAAAATAAATGGAACATAACAATTCGCGTCATAAATTAAATTAATATCCGTGAAGGTTAAGCCGCGGGGAGACGAGCCAAAAGTCGCGCAGATATTTAAATAAAGTAATTATTATCGCTACTACTGGTAATGATTACTTTATTGTTAGTTGTACGCGCTGGCAAGAGTTACGGCCGCTTTGATCTCGCTACGTGAATTGAATTGAATTTTAAACGAGTATTAGCCAAATCCATGTTGATATCTTTATACGATGGCTTTGAGTAAAATCTGCCACACAGCGCAACGCCCTGCATTCGCTTCAACATTATAACTTATTTGCATTCGGCATAACTCCGTATTAAAAATTTGCATAAGTCGGATTGTGCATTTTCCTGTATTTCAAGATAATGCCATTACATTCATAGAACATTTACATTCATGAATTTTATTTACATTTATATTTATTTGAAGAACATTGGACGACAGACGATCTTTAGCATAGATTGTATTTAGGAGAGGAGATTATTAGCAGATACAATCTAAATACGATTACAGAGGCAGAGAGAACTAGAAAATCTAGAAATAGTGTTATTGCTTTTGGTTTGTACTTATTGCTAAGTGCTAGAGATGGGTAGATAGCTTTTGCGCCTTATCTACACGCATCGTTTTACAGTGGTATAAAAATAGCGAAACAACGTCTTTCGCCTATGAATGTTTTTGTAGAACACATCCCGTCCTATAAGTAGTCCAAGTGGCCGAGTTTTATAAGTTTCCCATGCATACAGAGCACGGTACATATTAAACCTGTATCGCATCGATCGTAAAGAAGCCGGTGGCGCGGCGCCAAGCTTTCGCGCCGCCTTTCATGAATATAACTGCGAACAACGTGCATTTTATACTAAATATTAGATAGTACACTACAATACGGTCACTGGCTCAGCTGTGCCATTTATCAAATCTATCACTGCACACTTTGTTGCGAGTGGGCTTTCTCGACTAAATACTGACTGAATGGGAACTACAAAGTAGAAGATTCATTCAAACTTCTTTAGGTATTGAGAGTCGGTCTTAAAGATGTCTGCTCCATTGACAACCATTGTAGTAAGTTACATAAGATTCGTTTCAGAATTTATCAATGGAGAAAAGTTGTATTCTAAAAGTGCAATGGGAAAAGATTGAGCCGTCTCTAGTGCCTGCTTTACACTTCATGAAACCTATTACCCAAAGTATGTTACTTCTCATGAGCTTAAATTCCACCGTAATACAGTTCATACTAGTACGGGGAACAGAGTGAATCAGTTCCGATGTAACAACCGTAATAAGTACCAAAATATACCAAACAAAAAGAAATAATTACCAGCTTATTTGTAACACAATTGAATTGTGTAAGGTTGTTTGTTATATATTATTTGCCAAATAAAGTTTTTTTTTTTTAATCTCAAAGACCATTGTAGTAAAGGGTAGTGAATGAATATCACCTAAACGATCTCGTGTAACAAACGAATGTAACAGATGGTGGTCACCTAAGTAGCGCATACCGAGTAGAGGTAGCCTAGATGAACTATTTTTGGACTAAAACCGAACTTCTAAGTCTTAGTCCGATTCAAAACAATGCAGTCATTAAAGCGGTTACATATGCCTCCTACCAAATTAAAATGTGGGTCACACAACACGTTGTTGCAATCATATGACATTAGCAACGAAAAATGCATTAGAGACTCAACCGCAACAGCTGTTTCAAATTATTGTCGATTGATTAAAGCTAATGGTATTCAGACACTTTGCACGCTAATACAACATAAAGATTTCCTAGAATCAATCATGTTTTCAGGTTTTATCTGCAACAAGTCCGGTCTTGCGTCAGAACGCAAAATGAAGAATGCACTTGAGTGACCTTGAATTAATATTTAATCGGTTTTTGCTGCTGAACACATGATGCCAATTTTATCTGTGAGCAACGTGTGAGTTCATCGTTGCAGAAAATATTCTTTATTAATCTGAATCATCTGTGTAATAGGATAACGTTAAGTTGGCTCTGACGTCAGAACTACAGGACATTTCCAATTGAATGGTGTAGGTGTTCCCTATCTATTCCATTTTCAAATGAAACAAATTAACCACAGATCAGGAGACGCCACCCTAACCATAGTACAGCGTATATATATTTTTTAAAGTCGATTAACTTTTTATTGTCTGTGACATGTTTTAAGACTATAAATCTAGTGGGACAGTGTCCCTATTTAACCCCGATTTGGTCGCGTGTCGCCACTAAATATTTCAATTATTGTTATAATGATATTTGTCGAGCTGACGCGGCCACCATAAAATTTAAGAACCTCAGATAGTTAAGATAAATGGGTATTTTTTTCTGTTTGCTTTCTGACCATTTAAACTTTTGAATTGAACTAATCTGTATGCCCTTAGATGTAGAAAAGGTTTAATATAAAATCGTTGAGGAATAACAAAGATATTAAATCTGTCGAGGTAACACTGTCCATTTATCATATTTTTACGATCGAACAACCATAAACCTTCTTCATATGTACCGAAGTATATTTTAAGGAATAAATTAAATTATACGAACGATTTATTACTAATCAATATATGTACGTATATATTATCATGTTATTTAGTTTCAGAACTGGAAACTACACAAGACCACACCTATTTATTTGAAATTAATCAATCTACCTAGCCTTTTCCCAACTATGTCGGGGTCGGCTTCCAGTCTAACCGAATGCAGCTGAATACCAGTATTTTACATGGAGTGACTGCCTATCTGACCTCCACAACCCAGTAGCCTGTCAAAGATCCACGAATGACAGCCGGGACCAAAGGCTTAACGTGCTTTCCGAGGCGCGGAGGGGTCTCGGTATGTAAAGATGGTCACCCACCCACAGACCAACCCCGGCAAGCGTAGCTTAACCTGATGTATTGAACCGTGCGGCATTTATTGCTTAGTCACGAGCTCCTATTTATTTGAAATTAATTGGCTTTGAACCATTTGCTGTTGAACAGTTTTAATACAACAAATTGGGAGCGACAACGTCTTATTCGTCTTATGGAGCAGTTTATTTCCAATAACATTGTGACCCTTGTCTGTCACAATGAGACTGACGTGAAAGCCGCTGAAATTTAGTACCAAACACATGTGTGTGTGTAATTAACGTTAACTGTGTTTAAACAATCGGGATTAACGCCATGTCAACATTGGCGACCGTCCAGCCAGAGCCACTAAACAAAACAAGTAATGGATGCATCGTCAGATTCGACGAGAAGCGCCACTAGATGACATTATACAGGGTTTGTCTGACTTCGTGTACCTACATTATATTTTAAACAAAGAAAACCTTTTAAGTACTAATAAAAATTCGCTCTGAAGCAAAAACTTAAGTTTTTTTTTTTTAGTTACCAAAATATTATCCACACTAACGGCCTGATGGAGAGAAATAAATTCAATTTATTATTTTTCCTTGATTGAAACAATTTTCCCGGAGGAGGCACGACGGCGAGACATTTCAATATAAAATATAGATTTAAAAAAACACCCTGTGTACCTACATATATTTACCTTTTAATGCGTGCAAAAAGAACAGGAAGCTAAATTAAATGCTGTCATTGGCTACTCATAAAGCTTTCAGTTTGTTATAAATCGTATACTATGATATTTGAACAAGACTTGCTTCTACGAATTAGATTAGTAGAATTTCAGCAACAGCTGAACCAGTTACTGAAACTCCTGGATTACAGTAATTCTAGATTTATAGTTTCCGGCAGTCCTGAAACCACATGGATTATTTAGATGACAATAAACGATACCTCTGTCCTACTTGGAACTGTTGGAACTTTGTATAAGAATGCGGTTGGTAATATTCGACAATGCTCTGAAAATGACTGATAGCTATCTCCACAGTTTTATGAAAATGAAGAAAAAAAGTGTTAACATCAGCTAGCGATATAACTTATTAAATGGTTTTCATTATTTTCATTGATCGGAAAATGTTCAAGAAATATTTATTTATTTATTTGTGCACAATTTATTTATTACCTTAAGAGGGCCCTTCCCGGCCCGTCTATCATCAACGCGAGCACGATCGAAAAGCTTGTTGTTTCATGCAGCGTAATGCCCATTGACTAACAAGCAAGTGAGAACGCGATAACATTGAACGAAAAATAGTGTTCGGAAATTTTATGAAACTTGTTCCAGGAAATACGTGCTTTTTAGCAAGCCTTAAAGTTTGTGAAAGAAATGTTTGTCATTTAGAATCTCCATTACATGTGCGAGGTTTCTATCGCTATGTTTTCTTTACTGTTACAATTTATGAGTACCTACATTATGCACGGCCAAAGTTCAGGTAAAATTGTGCAAACAAGTAGATTTTTGGAGGCTTATATTGAATTTGTTTCTCCAAATTTTTATTTTTCGCTTTGATCGTAACCTAGATACAGTGCACAAAATACCAATTAGTCCAAACGTTTCTTAGAAAGATATGTTAAAACGCTATAATCACGTACGAGCGTTTGTATGAAAAGTATGACGGGTTGGGCGCTCTTAAGTATACTGTTGACATTACAATATACATGGTTATTGGTAAAACACCAAAAACCTCTTAAGGGGTCATTGTACTCATCATTATGAACAACTTTTACTATGGGACCAAACCTGAAATCGCGAAAAAAATCAGCTGTTCAGTACATTTATGTTCGCATTCGTCAAAATGTCAGCTGATTTTTTTTTCGCGATTTCAGGTTTGGTCCCATAGTAAAAGTTGTTCATAATGATGAGTGCAATGACCCCTTAAGGGGTTGTTGGTGTTTTACCAATAACCCTGTATGTGGCCGCCAGTAACAGTTAGAATACCCCCGTACTAGTTGATACTGTATTATAGTGGGGTAATATCTAAGTTATTCCGAAATAGGTATTGATGAGGTTGCATTTGCATTGCACTAAATCGGTAATTTGCAAAACATTCCTTAATGATGGTAGTTGTATAATTGTTCATGACCACAATAAACTGTGGTCACAGAACATAAAGCAAAGTATGTACTATTGACATGTTAATAGCGGCACCATTACACATTTCAGAGAATAACAATGATGATGAATGGCAATATGACTGAAATAAAGATGTCCTCTGTCTATAAGGAGGTAGAAGTCATCAACACTTAGGGCTGGCAGGAGGGTTTTTCCAGAAATCCCCATTGACAATCCCCATCAATAGGGATCTGTGTGGACAAAAAGTTCACAAATCCCTATCGGTTTAAAAATAAAATACAAACATATAATATATAATACATATATAATATATTTATTTTTTATGGAGGTTATTTCTTATGGTTAAATATACTGGTAATAAAGGTATTCAGCTGCATCCGGTTAGACTGGAAGCCGTCTCCAACATAGTTAGGATCAGGCTAGGCAGATTAATTGTTTGTATTTTATTTTTAAACTGATGAGAATCTGTGAATTTTTGGCCCACAAATCCCCACTGACGTCTCATAGAGGTCATAATGGGGATTGGCTGTGGGGATTTGTAGAATAACCCGACAGAAGCTCTGAGAAAATAAACATATAAATTTTCGCTGAAATCGCGAAAATTTAATCAAGATTTACGCTAATATACACTTATCTTATTTTCTCTAGGAACTGTCCCACTAAACGGTCTTTTACGAGCTTTTAAGGCGACCATAACTGTTAACAAACACTTCACTTCACTTCAGAAAATACACGACACTAATTAGTGCAAGATGTATCCCGTTCAGTCGTTGGCCAGCCCTAAAGCAAATGTTAATCGACCTTGTAGTAACCCCAATTCGTTCATCACTGATGAAGTTTTTATAGCGGTCTTTTAATAATTTCTTAATGAAAAATTAACACAAGCAGTGTCGCGCATGACGCGGACAAAAATTGTTGTCGATCAGACAGCAAGATCAACGGACTGTCGCCGACTTTAATTAATGTACTCACTGTTAATTTTTCGCCGGAATTGAAGGGATTCCTTTGGATTTACAGTCTTGATAATTATTTTGGAAACTGGTGATTCCGTACCTCAAAAATAAAATACGGAACCCTTATAGGATCACTCGTGTGTTTGTCTGTCTGTACGTCTGTCACAGCCATTTTGCCCCGAATCTAATTCAAATTCAAATATTTTTATTGAAATCCATAATTTATAAAGGTGGTCCTATTTTACAAACAATTATGGACCCTGTCGGGCACACCAACATTTTAACTAAAATGGACCGATTAACTTGCCCAAACACGAACGCGTAAGGTAAATAAATGAATTTTGAATATCAGGGTCAATTTTGGGGGGCAAATAGAAAATTAAAAAAGAAGTTTATAAACTGCACCGAGTGACATACCAAATGAAAGGGCTTACTGTAAGGGTCTCAAATTCAATTAATTTAAAGTTATTTAAGAAAATAGACGAAAATTGACCATCCCTTTCCCATTATCTAGAATATTTGACAGGAATGCGAATAGTTAACACCGGAAATTTTGTGAAAAGTCATGGAAAATGCGATAATACGGGCACAAATGTGTATCAACACTGGCTGCAGCCACTTGACGCATATGATATTTTCCAGTTAACAGAAAAAAAATCTAAAAGTCCAAATAAAGATTTCCATCACTTAAAATATTTTTTTTTTATTTAGTAAAAAAGTTATTCAAAAACAAAATTGGATAAATGATAAATGATAAATGATTTTTATTTCTGTAAGTAGGTTTGTACAAACACTTTTACAAGTCAATATATATTTTTTTTAAACTAGATGAGGTCGGCGTTTCCTATCTGACTACTCTGAGAAGAAAGGCCGAAACAAACTCAGAGGTCACAGTCTCTTATAAAGTCCAGACATAATCTTGGTCACTTCATGTGAAGACCATGTAGATTGGTGTCTGAAATGGTCTTTTGAGGAAAGAACCACACAGATTGAGAGGACCTGTCCAGTCAGTGCACGCATTTGTCAGTAATCGCGCAGCTCAACTAGCTCAACGATTCGACGAACAATACCAAAGAAAGGACATTGGGGTAGGCCGCATAGATGATTAACTTTGCGCCACCTTGTATATAGCGAAAAGAACTTCATTCCTACCTGCACCCTAATTGCGTAACACACTATCCATCGGAATCGGTTTCATTTTGACAGTTTAACAACATTCATTGCGTTATTTACGTTGTTAAGTAGACAAATTTTTCGAACAAATGAAGCAATGGATTAGCAATTTGCTTTTATTAAAATTATTCAGATTCCGATTGATAGTTACGCAATTAGGTTGCGGGTGTCCCACGACACATCGTGACTTTTTGTTTAAATAAAACGATTTCAACTTTGCAATCACAATAATACCTAGTATAAACAAGTTGTAAGCAGTCATCCAATAATGTTGTGCCCCACTCTCAAAGTTCTACCTAAGCGTAATTTTATTCGATGCTAAATTGCATCTAAAACTTCACACGAAACTAGAAAAAATGTAACAACAGGAAGACGTAAATAAACAGCACCCAAATGGAAAGATACATTGCATTTAGTGCAGTTTCATGTTACAATCAACATAGCGTTCGATTGACGAAAATTAGCCACAATCCGCGGTTGCCTCCACCATTAGGTAAAATGTTTCTTAAAAACAATTTAATTGCATACTTGACGTTAATTGATCTTATCCTTTGATATTCGTTTGTTACACGAGAGTTACTGATAAGATTTGTGAAGGCAAGGCATCCGCAATGTACGGGACTTTCCAGTTGCACTCCACACGACAAGCCACTTTGACAGCCGTCAAATTAACATGGGATTGTCATTGACCGATGCACGATGGTTACATCACTTAACGGAGAATATAATTATTATTGTAGACGATAAGAGATATTAACGGAAATTAAATTATTCGCTTCAAAGCAAACGCTAATACGGATGGATGATTTTGTAAAAGATTTCGTGGCGCCGGCTAATAATAATGTTGCATTTGAATAAACTTTTTGAATGTTAGTTGAATTAATGTTTTGAATTCTAGATAGTTTTGAAGTATCACAATTAATTACGACTTCTAGATATTTAAAAATAAGGTAACCAATAATGTCAATGAAAAAAATGCATTTTGTTTGCACATTACAATAACCAAAAAAAATACCTATCCAAAAACGCACTTTCTATTCCTAACCAACAACAACACTTCTATTATTAATTTAATAAAACTTTTAATTTAAAAATCGAACGCAACATGCACGAGTTTTCCCGGCAAATATGCGTATGCGCTGCTGTAAGTCGCGCGCAAGCCGCGTTGTCGTGCACTACTGGCGCGTAAAGCACGCGTCGCGCGCGCATTCATATGTGGAAAACCGACAAACTGTCTGAGTGGACGTTCCCGTCACAGATACACACACACATCCCAACATATGTCTCACGAGACAAATCACGCACAGACGATACAAACAACATGATCTATGTTATGTATCACAAAGGAAAAGTGGATAAACATTGTTATTCAATAGTTAAAGCAGCTAGTTAATCATCTGGGAATTATTTCTATTCTTAAGTAACAATTAAAACAAACACTGTACTATGTTGTAAAACTTAAAAGGAAAACTAAGCAGTGGACCGTATTCTGCACGCGATGCAGATCGTTTGCGTATTATCAAAACGTTTCAGTAGTTTTAAGCTTACGGCCGGTTTTTTGATCCGTAGTTAACTCAACCAATGGCTAAACATAGTAACTAATAGAGGAATTTTGGCTAAATGTGTTTGCCAAAATGCTTATTAGTTGCTATTTTTAACATGAATACATTCATGTTTAGCCTTTCACATTTAACTACGGATCAAAAAACTGGTTTTTAGATTATTGTAGTGAATAAATTTTTGCATTTCTGCTATTTAGCCCACACTAAAGTTTAACTTTTGAACATAATTTTCATTAGTTTTCCAGCTATATCTGGTTAAACACTGAAAATTAACCGTTAAATACTCCTCAATTCAGTTTTAGTGTTTAATTTTGACGAAAATACAGTTCTTTATTGTCGCCTATCTTATACAACGTTTATTTCTTGTATCCCGTTGTATCACGAACTGTCCACTAATGCATTCGACGTCATAACTAAAGAGATTCAATTTCGTAAAGCTTGCGCCAAATGTAGCGATTTATTCAATTGATCAACACTATCGGGCCTGTGAACCCGACACGTATATATTTAATAAAAAGACTTTCATCTTTTAAAAGTGTTAAAAGTTGGTGAAAAACTATATACTAACCAACCAACTTTTGACGTAAAAACGCACTCTTTTCGCTCGGTGTAGGTACTGGTGGTAAGTTCAATATTTCTGACATGTAAGATTTCAACCGCTAATAACTATGAGGCTTTTAGTCCTAGAGTAATGGTTGAGTATTCAAAAGATACAATAGGTCATATTTGTAACAATTTCGAAGCAGGTATAGGTAGCGACCCTCTAATATTATATTCCAATTCGTATATCGCAAAAACTTGTTTAGTAAGAATATTAATTCGGCCGTCATAGTCAAGAGTTGACAAAGCACTAATAGAACTAGACCTAAAGAGAAACAACAGAAATATTGGCCAAAATAGGGTCAAAAATGCATATGAAGTTGACAATAGCACAATCATTGCAGGTTTCGTCTCTTAGTGGCCGTACCCATATTCAAAATAAGAAAATTAAAAAAAAGTTTTGCAAACTGTATTTGTGCGATATATCAAGTGAAAGGGTTTACTATGAGGGTCTCAAATATATATTTTTTTTTTATAATTAAAAAAAACTGTTTTAAAGTTATTTAAGAAAATACACGAAAATTGACCACCCCCCCTCCCCCCTTTATCTCCGAAACTACTGAGCTTAAATTTTTGAAAAAAAAATACAGAAATACTTCTATGCCTACAGTATATACATTACAGGAAAACCTATAAGAAGTCTATGGTCTTAAAATAACAGGGTGAATCTATCAATATTGTGCGTTTAGTTTGTACGCACAATATTGAGAAATTTACCGTGTACCATTTGCAGTTGGAATGTATGGGAGAGCATTGTTTTTCAACTATAATGTTAAGTTTGTTCTTGGGATAAATTCATCCCACTAAGGACGCCCTTCATTGTGCGTGGTCCGACACGCACTTGGCCGGTTTTTTCATGAAATTGTACTGTAGCAAAAAGTAAAACTTGCTTAAGTGGGACCTGAATAAATGAAAAACCTCCATAGCTGGAACTCATGCTGAGGTCCACACTTTAGCACTGAATTACCTCATTTAGTGGGAAAAACAAACCTCTATATATGGGATTATTTATTTTATTTTTTATCGTCATAATTACCTCACCTCTATTAACGGAACCCTCTGAGCTACTGGCTCAGATATCCAGGTATAAATAAATATCTGTAAGAGGAATAAGTTTTTAAGTGAGACCAACATGCACTATAAAAAGGAAAGATTTGCTTGACACAATATGCCACTGGACTTTGCACGAACGATGTGGGTAAAATCAATATTAAACTTTTTTTTACGTATGACGTTTTAAGGTCCTAAATTTTGGTTATATTGAAATTTGAACTTTGTCTCGTCGATATTGAGTTTCAAGTTCTAAAACATGATGATAAGCTAAGATTCTGCATTCGAGATTAGTGTATAGTATATCCAAATTAAACAGATGTTCTTACCTAATGAAGAATTTCTTTGAAAATAAACAAAAAATAATATGTCGTAATGACGATTTTTAGTAAAAAAATTATTGACAAGCTGACTGAATTATAAATGCTGATATAAAAAAATCACATATTACCCGAGTTAATTGACCCCACGTCACACAAGGAACAGTGGAAATCAGTGGTGGGCCTTCAAAAATAACAAGTGGCCAATCCGGTTCGCGCAATTTTACATCTGATGAATCTGATTTAAAACGCAAACTAGATCTCATTTTCTCTCAAAATTTTGAAGCAGGATGTTATAGGTTTGTGGTGTTTTTGTTTTTTTTTTCACATCCGCGCATTGTAGTCGTATAATTGTTTCAGTAGTAGTGTGTAATTTAGTTTTTGGGTCCTCATCTAGTTAGTTAGTTGATTGGTAGCAGTGAAAGAGAAAATAAGACGTTATGGGTTCCAACTTTTGTTACACTTATCCTGCGTTCATTACTTGATTTGCATTTGATAGTACCAAGTATCGTTTTTGTTGACAACCATCATAGTTGACAACCATCATCTTTGATGTTCCAAAACTTTTTTTTTTTTTTCAACAGCTTGTTGTATGGGCATGTTAAAGGCTGAAATTGCATTTGATCTCCACAATTGTATCGTTCCCAAAGAGTTTATAATTGTATTGTATTTGTATTTTCTAATCGTATTGTTCGCTTCCCCTAAAACATCTTTGGCCATGTCGGGTTTGTGGCAACTGTGTTCCATGGAATTTATCAGTGGTCGACGTTTCTTTATGTAAATTAACCCTTCTGACTCGTGTCAACTTTCTTTTCAGATTGTTTTTTTTTTATTCTTTTCTCACTTGCACCCGACCCGATTGTTCGAGAGATCACTATCTAAATACGTTTAGCGCTAAAGATATTTCAAGCAACATTCTGTCTGTGTCAACTGCAAACGATTGACAAAAACAGAACGATGTTTGAAATTCGTTTAGTGCTAAATGTATAATTTGTAGTGCAAGCGGGCCTTAATTTATTTCACCTTTTTAAACATAAAAGCACATCTTTGGAAATATCTAAACCACCTAATTGGTGCTCAATAATCGAAATAAATGATAGACGACATAATGAGCCATAAAAACAACATTGTTTACAGCTTTCATTGAGCATAGTCGTTTCATCTGATTATTTTGCATATACGTACCTACTACTACAGAAGATCATACAATATTCAAGTAGATTTAAGCCGGGCCAAAAGTTTTTACTGGCACGAACACGACGCGAAGGGATTGTGTTTTATTTTTGTCTTGTTTGATGAGAGGGGTAGGTTAAGGTTGCGCGGGTGAAATTTGATGTTTTTCTTGGATAAACGCCCTCTTATCCTTCGATCGGCCCATGGGGCTGTTTTTATTTAGCCACGTGCTCTCCTGAGCTAACTAAGCATTTTTCTTAAAAGAAAAATCTTAGGATCAAATCCACAAGACTATGCGCTCTGCAGATATTTATTTGTCTTTATACAAGTGTCCATCATAAAACCGAGCGAAACTTCATCAAAGACACCGCTTAGTACGTTGTTTGGTCATATTTATTGAGTGCGTATATTGTTCATTCTCATTTCACGTCACCTAAGAATTATTTACGTGTAACTGTTAAGGGATCAATTTGGCGCCAACATAAACATAAATTTATATTCGTGTTCACGAACCGCTAATGTATTGTATACCCTCGTCTTTTGTCACATAAAACTCAAGATATATTGTACATAACGGTCATCTGTGATTTGACATCAGTTATTTAAATTATTATTTACGAGAAATTGCTATTAGAACAACAAAAGGGATGATAATTAACATGGTTTTATTAAGTCACCTTCATACGTACCCTCTTCCTATGTTAAATTAGGTATAGCGTATATTTGCTTACTATACACTTATCCTATTTGGTAAACAAACACGGCACGAAATCACGAGTGTTTACATCAATCACACACTTTATGTTAGGTATGCACGTCCTTTGAGTTAGGTATGCACGCTGCAACTAAGTTACACATTGTGTTGATATTACCTACTTCTTATTTACTTTTTATTGAATTTATTTTCCCAAAATAGAAATCATAGTACGCGTACGCCATATTTGTTTACCAAGAAGGCAACAAAAGAAAAACACACCTAACATAACAACACGACGGTATTCCCCGAAAGGTTAGGCAGATATGCCTATAATGCCGCGGTCCCACGGCCCGCTTACTCACAGGCCACACCGCGCCAGGCCAGGCCAACAGGCTGTTGCAACAGTCGGCCTGAGGTGGCCTGTCGTCGCCCGTCCGAGGGAATGTATGCGTAGACCTGTGGAATGCTCGGCAAGGGCCGCGACAGGCCTCGACAGGCACGGGCCGCAATGGACCTTGACGGGCCGTCGGAACGCGGCATAATAATAGTACGCCCACATTTCGCAGTTATGTTGAAGTTCCATGTAAAGACATACCTCAAAATAAAATCCTAACTAATATTATAAATACGAAAGTGAGCTTGTTTGTTTATTTGTTACGATTTCATACTAAAACGGCTGAACGGATTTGGATGAAATTTGGCACATGGGTAGACCATGACCTGGATTAGGATATAGGATACGTTTTATCCCTTTAGTACGTTCCCGTGGTATAATTTCCGACCTCCATGCGGGCGAAGCCGTAGGCAAAAGCTACATACTATTAGTGGCATGCAATATTATGTTATGGTAGATGAAAATGATAAGTCGGCAATAATAGGTAAAGGGAACCGTACCACTAACGGAATACAACATTATATTGTTATTTATAGTGGATCATAAAATGGCTAATTCAGTCATTGACATAGATTCTGGGTTAGCCGAATGGTATAGCATTATTTCATAGTAGTTTATTTATATGCGTATACAGGGTCAAATTAAATTAGCTAACGAAACTCTGCTGACGTGGGGTATCGATATGAAAATACTATGAAATTAAAATAAAAAAATATTTGATAGAATTTTTTTTTTTTTGGGATGGGCAACGACCTTTGTTAAAGATGTTACTTGAAGTATGAGTTGACAAAATCTGTTTTCTTTTGTTTTATACAGGGTTATTGGTAAAACACCAGCAACCTCTTAAGGGGTCATTATGAACAACTTTTACTGTGGGCCAAACCTGAAATCGCGAAAGAAAATCGGCTGTTCGGTACATATATGTTCGCATAATTCGTCAAAATGTACTGAACAGCTGATTTTTTTGCGATTTCAGATTTGGTCCCATAGTAAAAGTTGTTCATAATGATGAGTACAATGACCCCTTAAGAGGTTACTGCTGTTTTACCAATAACCCTGTTGTGTTTAGATGTTGATACCTCTGTGAAGATTACACAAAAAAAAAACTGATATTTTAAGTGACTACACAAACGACGGTCCATGACCCCACAAAAACATTAATTTCTTTTTGTTTTATCATGTTCAGATATCGGACCCATAACGCCTGCAGATTTTCGCTAGCTAATTTAATTTGACCCTGTATATAACCACTCACGGCCTTCTGCATTTATGGTAGTTCATAATACGCCGTTATAGTCATTTAATTTCTAAACTTTTCGAATCAGGGTGAAAATATTGACAGAGTGATAATTCGGTACCTATAATATTGTAATATCTGTGCTATAGCACAGATTCACCCCAGAATTGTCAACAGGTTATACTGTGCGAAATTATGCCTTGAACAGTGATTGTTGATCAATGAATCACGTTCACATTTTAGATTTTATGAACAAATTACCCTAATCCCCGCAATAATAATAATTCTACATTGAGTTTACAAACTTCCAGTACGGCCGAAATATCATGGCGAGTCCGAACTTCGCGCAGAAGGCTGCGCAGTAATATTTTTAGGGTTCCGTAGTCAACAAGGAACCCTTATAGTTTCGCCATGTCCGTCTGTCCGTCCGTCCGCAGCTTAGCTCAGAAACTTAGTACTAGAGAGCTATAATTGAGCATGAATATACATACATATGAGGAGCTCGTGGCTAAGTAATAACAGCCGCATGGGTCGATCCATCAGGTTAAGCTACGCTTGCCGGGGTTGGTCTGTGGATGGGTGACCATCTTTTCAAACCGAGTTTCCTCCGTGCCTCGGAAAGCACGTTAAGCCATTGGACAGAATCAGAATCAGAATCAGAATAATAATAATAATAATAATAATAATAATAATAACCCGGGACATTTCACACAAGGTCATCTGATCCCAAACTAAGCAGAGCTTGTACTATGGAAACCAGATAACTGATATACTACATACACTACTTTTTTTTTTTTTGTAAATACATACTTATATAGATAATTACACCCAGACTCAGGACAAACTGACATGTTCATGCACACAAATGTTTGTCCTGGGTGGGAATCGAACCCACGACCAGCGACATGATAGGTGGTATCTTAACCAACCACGCCAGCTGGCCTGCCGGAATGCTTTATTTGTAAACATAGGTCAAATTATAACAGTGTGCGAGATGTTTCAGATAGGTAGATCCTCTATGTTTTGCTCAGAGGCGTACAAATATATTTATTAACATTGTCGAAGTTTACTTTTTAACACAAATTTAACTTTTAAGATATATTAACCTTGTAGAATTATGTAAACATTGGTAATAAAGTCAATATTAATAGGTACATGCATATCAATACAAATTTAAAATACAATAAATTTCAATAAATGTCAAATATATTAAGTTACATGTCATATTGATGCTAATGTCAAACAGAATTCAAAATCGTCAAAATAGGTGAGGTGATTTACAATTTTATGAAGCAGTAATTATAGAATTGTCGTCCAAATATTCCTGCAGTGAGTAATGACATTTGTGTATCAAAATTCTTAATAGTTCTCTTGTGAAATTGTTCAGATTTAAGGTTTTTATTTTTTTCAGGTAATTTGTTATATATTTTTATGGCCATACAGAAGGTACTTTTATTCATTAGTGCAGTTTTCCCATAAGTCACTTCGAGTTCAGATTTATTTTTATCGCGTAATTTTCTGTAATAACTTTTAGTAGATATTTTGTATAATGAAATATTAGATTTGATAAACATATTTGTTTCGTATATACGAAACAAATATGTTTATCAAATCTAATATGTACAGCGATGGCAAGGTAAGAATTTTTAGACGTATAAAAAACGGATGACAACTGTCTGTGCTCTTAAGACTACACATAGCTCTGACACATCTTTTTTGGGCTCTAAATACGAGTTCTCTATCTACTAAATTGCCCCAATATCCCCCAGTCCCGGCTGTCATTCGTGGATCTTTGACAGTCATTACGGGTCGTCAGAACCCCGAAAGTCTGACAACCAGTCTCACCAAGGGGTATCGTATTACCTAGTAACTCGGTTGTGGAGGTCAGATAGGCAGTCGCTCCATGAAAAATACTGGTATTCAGCTGCATCCGGTTAGACTGGAAGCCGACCCCAACAAAGTTGGGAAAAGGCTAGGCAGATTGATTGGCTAGGCTAGGTAAAATAAAATGACAAAAAAAAATAATTTTTAGGGTACCTCCTGTACACGTGAGTGGGGCTGTATTTCTTTTCTCGTCTATCCCATGAACGGTGTGGGATATTTTTTTTTTCTCTTTATTTATTAGGGACTTGCAACCATTAACAGGTCATGTCAGCCCCATCATATCCTTAAGCATAATATACCCCATCATATCTACTTACAAAATTTTCTTAAGACTTTTAAATAAATATAAATGTATAAATAAGCTTAGCTTTATTGCTTGCAGGGTAAGCCAGAATACATTGAAATTTACCTAAATCTAATGAGTTTAATTTTAATCTTTTACATAAATGGTGCCTTTGGTTGCTTTTGGATTTGTGAAAAAATTCACGGCAGTAGTATAATTTATATATAGGTACTTAACGAAATTTAAAGGAAAACTATCACAGCTAAGCAGGATTTACAAGTTTACGAGTAATAGCCGAGCAACTTATAAAATGTACTTTGAAAAGTATAAAAACTTTGTACAAATTCCATTGAAAAATTAGTTACTTATTCAACTACAATGTTAAGTTTGTTTTTGGGATAAATTCATCCCAACTACGGAACCTTTCATTGCACGTGGACTGACACGCACTTGACCGGTTTTTTTAGGAATCAAATGGTGACGTGAGGCGAGTGTGAGTGAGAGAACATGCGCGAAAGTTCGTAGTGCCTGTGTTCAGACTCGCCAAGATACTTCGGCCGTAGTCTAAAACCTGTTTTAATTAAACATTTACACACAAAATTGCCCACTTCAAAGTATTAAATATAGTAAAATATCATAAAGAGCTCATAATATTTACATTACTGCTAATAAATAAGAGATTACAAGTTCTGTTCATTTGGATAACTTAAATACCACGTTTCTAGGAATCTGTCAGTGGCGTTGCAATTATATATCTATTACAAGTGTTATCTTAAGGCTAAATGTTCAAATGATTGACGGTTACCTACCACCGGCAATTAACGCGAATATGTGTAGGCACAAATGTTGAGCTGCACCATTCGTAAAGTTGTGGGACTAATTAGCCTATGCGCGTCTAGGGTATTCCGATCATGTTGTCTCAGTCCTCAGCCTGAGGCTCGTTTGCTACGTAAAAGGGGATGGAATGCATAGATATCCCTGCGCTTGCACTGCACCTATTTAAACTATATAAAGTCCTGTTAACCTCATTGTTTGCGTGTAGGTGTCTCAATGCTTCGTTATATCCAAAGTAAAAGCGGTAATGTATTGCGCACTTTGTAAAGCTTTTATCTACATTACTATAAATAGAAGCATTATCGCAGACCATATTAATTTTAAGAAGCTTTAGGACGCTACCTTCCGGAAGCCTATTGTTGCGCGAATATTACTTTAGTTGTTCTATTATGTTTGTAATGTTGGTGACTTTATTATAAGCGGCAACGTAATTTAATTTAGATTATAAATGATGGACTTAATTCATAATTTATAACATAAGTTAAAAGATATCCATGTAGCAGATAGAAATCCAATCCGTCATAAGCGAAATTGAAAAAGATGCGAATTCGAACATCCCCCAATTTTTTTTAAATTATTTTTCTTATTTTAAACATCTATTTAGAATTGTTTATTTTAAATTATGTAGGTAACTCTAGCCACAAATGTTCTGTACCTACTGAATCATTTTTTTTTTATTGAGGATTTACCTCCAAACTGGATCTCACTGGCGTCATATGTTTGGAAGCGGTGGAACATTCCGGCTTGTTCCTCCACCTCGAAAAACTTTTTCATTTCATGTTACTTTGGTAATTAAGTGATTATGATCTCAACAAAATTTTCTTAAAAGGTAAATTTTAGGGCATTTATGTATATAAAAGCGTGTTGGAATAGGAAACGGTCTCGCTGCCCGGGGCGGTGGGTGGCGGTAATCACTGATCTCTCGCATACCGACTGGCGCCGCCGGCTTCCGTCACTCGGCCGACAGTTTCACTAGTTCACTAGCTGACCGATACAACCCAACATATACACTAATATACAGGTTGGATCGAGAAAAAAATATCAGCTGTCCCGTACAAAGCTTCAATACCTACCTCTCGACCAAAATGTATGGGGCTGATATTTTTTTACGATTTAAGTCCCATGGAAACAGTTGTTCAGTTTGATGGTCTGTACCACACCCTTAAATTTGACCACACCTTCCTTAAAGAAAATGTCTCGAAGACGACAATACGGCAGTAAATGAAAACACTGGTAATACTAGTGCATTGGAGTATTTTGAAACCATTGAAACAAGCCACAAAACAAGAAATCGAAAAAATATAACAATCTAAACATAGTAGTGATGGGCCAATTTGGATATTATGACAATCAATCTGCCTAGCCTTTTCCCAACTATGATAACGCCGGCTTTCAGTGTAATCGGATGCAGAAAGTTAGGTCAATTAATTTTTGTTTAAAGACTGGGAATGCTGTTACTTAGATAAATACGAAGATTAATTTACTGTCGTATTAAAGTCCCAATACAATATAAGTTCAGGCAGAAAAAAAAACAACGAGCATTCATTCAACTACCTAGTCTCCATAAAAAATACAAAAACGTGTATCTGAATATTATTCCCTTTAGTTTGATTATGGTAAAGTATTCCACACAAAGCTCACAAATCACGGCTAGTGACAAACAAGGACCTGTGATTTACAAGTATATTGTTTATATTTACTATTTGCAATCTCGACTTCCACTTTAATATAAATTCTCGTTAGAGGCAGAATATCATCAATGTGAAGTTACCTAAACCATCATGCCACAATTTGCAGTTCAGATTGGCATGCATTTTAGCTGTTATATAGTAACTATAATAAGAGATAACTATAAAAGTTATCCATACTAATAAAATTGGACCTAGTTATGCAGAAAGCAGCCATATGGCACTTTTTCCAAAAATGAGTTATAAATACAGTCATACTAATTTCGACGTACACGATTCTTTGCAAAAACAGCCATGTCGATATCTCTATTTATCACGGAGAGCCGTCAAATGCAGCCTTGTCCATACATCCCTAATCGACAGAAAAATGCTTATAACTCTGTTTGTACTTTTCCCGACATGGCTGCTTTCTGCATAACACAGTCCAATTAATGCTATAAATGCGAAAGTAACTCTGTATGTCTGTCGGTCTGTCTATCTGTATGTGTTGATAGTAGATAAAATTAGGCACAAGGATAGACCATGACCTGGGTTAGGGCATTGGATAATCCCGGTAGTAAGTTCCCGTGGAATAATTAACGACCTCTACGCGGGCGAAGTCTAGTAGGTATTCCATAAATCGAGCTTAACAATACGCCCAATAATTAGACTCGGTTGATTAGGAACAATAAATTCCGTACGCAATACGACAAATCTCAATCAATAATTTCACCATTACAGTAGTTTATTATATTATAAAATATAACTGAACTCATAAAACCGATTAATTGCAATTTAGTTAATTAAATTACTGCAAATTCTGCACGAATAAAGCTCTCGAGTTCATACACGACCTCACTAAGTAGAACTTACTACTTAAACTAAGTGATAATTTAGGTTAAAAGTTGTTGATCATGCCGCCAGAGGTGTGAATAGTATTTATTATGAACCTCTATATTATATTTTATCACCTTTCCAGCATGGTTCGAAATTTTTTCGCATCTCTATTGTGTCGGTAATCACAGCTTCTTTCAGGTAAAGGTCAATTTGAGCTTTTACTGTGCGTAAACGCGTGCGTGTAAAGATTATATTGAGGACAAAAAGGCTTGGGAATGAACTGCTCCAAATTTTCATTTTCTCTTTTTATTTTTGCATACTGAATGTTGACATGAATATTTACTTTGTAAAGTATTATATTATTTTAATTATTGTGAATGTGAAGACTATGTAGGTCATTGCTTTTTTTGTTTGTTTTATTTTTTCTCTCAGTTATTTTTAATCATGGTCTCTGCTAGACTGCTTGAGTAATTTATGCGGCCTACCCAAATGTCCTTTCTTTGGTATCTATTGTTCGGCGAATCGTTAAGCTCCTTAAGTTCTGAGTTGAGCTGCGCGATTACTGACAAATGCGTGCACTGACTGGACAGGTCCTCTCAATCTGTATGGTTCTTTCCTCAAAAGACCATTTCAGACACCAATCTACATGGTCTTCACATGAAGTGACCAAGGTTATGTCTGGACTTTATAAGAGACTGTGACCTCTGAGTTTGTTTCGGCCTTTCTTCTCAGAGTAGTCAGATAGGAAACGCCGACCTCATCCAGTTAAAAAAAAAACATGATTGACTTGTAAAAGTGTTTGTACAAACCTACTTACAGAAATAAAATCATTTAATTTCTTCTAATTTTGATTTCTAAAAAAATTATAATCATCTGCCTAGCCTTTCCCAACTATGTTGGTTTACCTGGATTGTAAAGAAATTACCTATATGACAATTTAATTTCATCGCTAGGGAGGAGCTCGTGCCTAAGTAATAACAGCCGCACGGGTCGACCTATCAGGTCAAGCTACGCTTGCCAGGGTTGGTCCGTAGATAGGTGACCATCTTTACATACCGACAATCCTCCGTGCCTCAGAAAGCACGTTAAGCCGTTGGTCCTGGCTGTCATTCATCAATCTTTGACAGTCGTTACGGGTCGTCAGAAGTCCGAACGTCTGACAACCAGTCTTACCAAGGGGTATCGTATTACCCAGTAACTGGGTTGTGAGGGTAAGATAGGCAGTCGCTCCATGTAAAATACTGGTGCAGCTGCATCTAGTTAGACTGGAAGCCGACCCCAACATAGTTGGGAAAAGGCTAGGGAAATTGATGGCTAAACGCTATTAATATAACTTGGATCCATCCACGGATCATGTGTAGTGTAAGTTTGCGAAAGCCTAGCTATGTTCAGTAATGGACGACTTTCGACTGAAATGATAATAAAGATGATGGTCTAAGTCAAAACAATTTATTTTATTGCGGACAATCCGCGTCTTGTAATGACTGAAGGCTATTTATTGGCAATGACATAAATGCGTTAGGTGACGACAACAGGAGGGCAAAGTACCATACGTAAACTGCCACAACGAACAACCGCCACACAACCATTATCACGTAATAAACAATACACTAAATAATTTACGATTACAGCGTCCTTGTACCACAGTGTTGCAATGATTGAATGAATAGTTTATAGAGCACTAGAGCAGACGGCACCAGCTCGCTCAATACTCAATAGACAATTCATCTAGCTTTATTGCATTGCGCGCTCAAATAATACCACCTATGTGTGTCGAGCACAAATGTTGCTTCAATGCTACATAGTCTGCAAAATTGGCGTTTCTACGTAGCCTAAAGGTTACGTCACAGCTCTGAATGCAGCTTACAATGCCATGTTCATATCCGAATGGGATGTACAAACTGAGCGTAACAAAACAAGCTGTACAGTGTTCTATATGACGTCAAATACTAAATATAGGAACTAATCATAGTTTGCCCGTGACCGCTAGAGTGATATAAAACTTCAAAGAATACCTAAACCAAAGAATTTTAATATGCGGTTAGGTATTTGGATAGTAAAAGTTTTCATGGCCATCGTATATGCCCGTGTAAAGATCTTATAACTAAATAATAGGGTAACGAAAGTATTCGTGACCGTGATTTAACATTATAAAAGTGTGAGAAGGATGCTGTAAACCACCATTTTCCAATCACCCATAGTCTCCTTATAAGAATAAAGCCTTCAAGGAAAAAAAAATCTGTTCCAAAGCGGAACTATGACAAAATCAAATAATTGCAAGCTTTAGCTACACTCATGTGCTCGCCGATTTAAGTAGAAATTTTGCTGAAACGTGGTCTGCGTGCAAATATGATAAAACTGGCCCAACAATTTGCATTCATAATGTGACAACCACGTATAATAAGTCTTAAAAGGAACGTATAGCTAGAAAATAAAAGGTACCCTTTAAATTACGAAAAGTAAAACTTGACCAGCAGATTGGCTTCGAATGTAGATTTTGACATGAATTAAAGCGACATAGTTTCGCAAAGTTTACAAATAAGTATCAACATTACCAAAACACACAATAGATTACTCAAATTAATGTACTAATATCAAGACTGCTTATTTTCATCATCATCATCCACAATGTGACTTACACCATTACTGGGCATAGCCTGTCTTTGTGCCAATTTCCAAGCTCCTGTACCAGCCTCATCCAGGTTTTACCACTTTACCACTGACCAAAAGTTTGAGAATAGAACTTTCTATTTCGAAGTTGGAAAGCCTGGCTTACCTAAAACAGGCAGTATCACTAGTTCCAGAGAGAGCTCGGCATCCTGGAGTCACCAAAAGAAGAACTATCTCCCCTTACGAGTATTAAGAGGATTGTGAAGTGCAGATACGCGGCGCGATTTTTGGAGGCAATTACCTACATTTCATACAATTATTTACATAAATATTGTTTAAAATTTAAAATTTACAGCTTCACAATCCTCTTAACCCGTCAAGTGTCTAAAAGAACCCCATAGGTAGGTCATGTTAGGTCATGTCAATGTGTGCTCGAATGTCAACCGAACCCCATAAGTTCACAACTACTGTAAACCCGCGGTCGCCATTAGATGATGTTTTTTTTACGTTTTTATATTAAATGATAAATGATTTTTATTTCTGTAAGTAGGTTTGTACAAACACTTTTACAAGTCAATCATGTTTTTTTTTTAAACTAGATGAGGTCGGCGTTTCCTATCTGACTACTCTGAGAAGAAAGGCCGAAACAAACTCAGAGGTCACAGTCTCTTATAAAGTCCAGACATAATCTTGGTCACTTCATGTGAAGACCATGTAGATTGGTGTCTGAAATGGTCTTTTGAGGAAATAACGACACAGATTGAGAGGACCTGTCCAGTCAGTGCACGCATTTGTCAGTAATCACGCAGCTCAACTCAGAACTTAAGGAGCTCAACGATTCGACGAACAATACCAAAGAAAGGACATTGGGGTAGGCCGCATAAATTACTCAAACTGCCAGACAATGATTAAAAATAACTGAGAAAAAAAATAAAACAAACAAAAAAAGCAATGACCTACATAGTCTTCATATTATGATATACGTTTATATACATACTATATTAAGATTTCAATGATTTTTCTTACGCATCCTTGGTGTGCACAAGACGTTTTGTGCCAGATGTTATTATACCATCATTGGTTCTTATAGGGCGTTGGAATGGGATAACTTACCTTGCAAGTCCCCTGGACACATATCGCGCGAAAGCCTTGTCGGGTGCAGGGAGTTCCGTCAGCGACCAGGGATAATGATGCATAGAAGTGCTGTCCCAAAGGTCGACAGTTCAACGTGCATGGTGCATTGCCTGGACAAAGAATGATATGAATAATAGTAATATACAATATGTAACAAAAAATTTTGACGAGCTATGCGAACATGAATGTATGGGACAGCTGATTTTTTTTCGCGAATTTCGGTTTGGTCAAAGTGGCGAATAGTAAAAGTTGTTTGCTATCATGAGTAGAATCATGTTGTAAAAAGAACAACACGGTTTTTGTTACATATTGTATGCAGTTGCTACCTTTCATTGAATTATGATTATGTGGGTAGGATCTCAATTAATTCCCAGAAACTGGAGACAAAAACCGGCGTGTCGGACCACGCGTAATGAAGAGTTCCGTAGAATTTATCCCAAAAACCAACTTATCATTGTAGTTGCAAAACATGTTCTCCCATACATTGATACGTCACGGTCACTTCTCCAACTGCAAATTTAAGTTTATATTTGCAAAAAACAATTTGTTCTATGATAAAACTACAAATTAACGGTTTAGGACTTTTTCCTTTATCTACTTGTGCTGTGAGACAAGCCAAGAAGCAAGCTTCTTGGCTTTCATGATTACATGATCAACGGGAAGTACCCGGGGTTTTGATTTACTTGCAAGTATCAAAATATGCCGCATAAATTTCCGTATTTTTTTATTGCGTTGACTTAGAACCTTGATTTATTTAGAGCTCCAAGTTGCCATAAACACATTTAATATTAATTTCAACTTGATTCTTCACGCGTTCGTCGAGAAAAAGGGTCTTGACAGACTGACAGATAGCCAGACGAACAGACGGACAACGAAATGATCCTATAAGGGTTCCGTTTATTCCTTTTGAGGTCTGGAACCCTAAAAATTCCTGTAAATAACTGGTAAAAATAAAATACGGAATATAAACAGTATCTGAAGTAGGAGCTATTTTGATTACAATCTCAAGTAGGTAATGGAATCAGTACAGGCTGAATACCCTGGTCATAGTATGATGAGGTGTAAAATAGGAACCAAGCCCAACACTAATGAGCAAAAGTTTCGGTACTGCGCAGGGATCGTAACACTGCAACTGGCACCAAATAGGTTATGCCTACAATTACCGCTCTCCCGTTTCACAAAATATAGAGATATTGAGAACCTCGTTAGAAACAAACGAGATATAATTTACAAAGCAGGATACGATAATTACAGTGTCAGACAACTAATGATACAGCCAAAAGTGCTTATTGTCAGAGGACATGCATTAGAAGAGACATAAGAATTTATTAGAAGTCGTCGACAATTCAATTTTATCGGCGATACTTAAAACATGTAGCAATTCTGACAGATTATTGGCGCGCAAATTGTTAGAACAAGCGTATCAAATGCGCAGACAAGCGATGTAATAACTTAGATTAGCTGTCCACACACAATTTAGTATATTCTCTTTTTTGTCACGTCTTTAATGTTCTTGCAAATTGTTGTTTCTTGTTTGTACAGCGTGGTTGAAAAATTTATAATCTATTGACCAATATGTATCTCATCTAGATACATATTGGTCAATAGATTGGAAGGAGACAGAGATTTATATTTACAGGAGATTAGAAAAGAAACACATGAGACGACAAAATATTTGGTTTGCGAAAGGGTTTTCTTTTAAATTCAAATACTTCATTTTCGGTTAAGCATACTTGTAAACGAGTAATATTTATTATTTCCTCAACTTTCATATTGTATAAAGATAACCTTAAAGACCTATTGGATTTCACTGACCACTAATGACAGATCCTAATATTAACTCGTGTTTTAGAAAAACTCATTAGGTACGCTGTCTTACAAGAAAAAAATTTCATTTTAAAACAGACCAAAATAAATAAGCAGCAGTATCATTCAAAACCAACCATTCCCTACAAAAAGGGTTTATAAAACCGAAACAATACTCCCGCCATCGCCATTTTTACGACCATAAACAATCATTTTTTTTTTTGTGTAGGCAGATGTTCGAAGCACATAATGCTGCCTTACAAGGCAGCGTACCTAATGAGTTTTTCTACGGAACTGAATCGATTATTCCCGTTGGCTGCTACATTACTACTAGGGAAACTAGTACAAGAAAGTATTTTCTTTCACAAAGTAATACAGGATGTAATCAAAATAAAGAAAATTTAAAGAACTTCATCAGTAAACATACTATTCGCACACATATTTTTTTTTCTTTACACGCAATCGCAGTTGGCCCGTGTTATGCAGAAAGCAGCTATGTCGGGAAAAGTACAAACAGAGACATAAGCATTTTTCTGTCGATGGTTGCATTATGATGTATGTACAAGGATCTATCATATCTCCGTGTTAAATAGAGATATCGACATGGCTGTTTTTGTAAAAAATCTTGTATGTCGAAATTAATATGACTGTGTTTATAACTCATTTTTGGAAAAGTGCCATATGGCTGCTTTCTGCATAACTAGGTCCAGTTAACGAGCGACTATTATCGGCAACTAGAATCAATTCTATTTATTTAGTAAATTTTGACATTTTGAATAAATTAAAGTCAAATACTTTGATTTTTTTATTTCAAGTACAAAGTAGGTAACCTAGCGGCCGATCCAACTTCATGCTAACTGAATTCTAACAATTCCTTAGAATTTGGCTTGCAGCCAAAATACAATTAGTCGGAGTACCCTCTTTACGGTATTGTTTAGCAGCACGAGCGCTTTTAGTTAATAACCTGTGGCAGAGTCAGACCGAGTAATCGAATAGGCTGCAGTGCTGTCACAATGTCGTTGAACTTCAATAAGCTGCATTGGTGTAAAGAATTCATAACTTGTTATAACCAACGATGGTATAATAGTGCGTAAAAAGAAACAAGAAAGTGGCGTACTGAGAGGAGAGATGATACCCTGCAGTAGGACGGAAAAGGTTGTAGAATGATGCTAATGATGCTGACGCGCAGGTTTGGGTGTAAAAAGGTTTTTAGGGTTCCGTACCAAAATGGTAAAAAGGAACCCTTATGGTGCGACTCTGTCCGTCTGTCACAGATGAATGTCTCAAGAACTACTAATGGTATCAAGTTGAATTTTGGAATAGTTTTTAGATGACGTTTGCCCAACTATTTTGCAAATAAGAAAGAAATAAAAATGTATATTAGGTTGGGGGAAAAGTCTTTTCGCATTATAGTATGTATGAACTTGTAATAAAATCTCTTTGGCTATACTATTTGTATCTGGCTGGTTTTGGTATCATTGAAAGTTTAAATTTTAAAGAACATAATTCCAAATTCAAATTAGGAAAAGTTGTGATTTTCATTTGTTTTTCGTACCGTCAAGATGAGTGAATCTAATGAAGAAATTCGATACATTTTAAAATTTTACTACAAAAAAGGTAATAATGCAACGCAAGCCGCGAAAAAAATTTGCGATGTTTATGGACCTAGTGTAGTGTCTGTGAGAGTAGCACAAATTTGGTTTAAGCGTTTTCAATCCGGAAATTTTGATGTCAAAGATGCACGTCGCTCTGGTCGCCCTATTACGGATAAAATGGATGCCATTTTTGAAAAAGTGGAGCAAGATCGGCATATCAGTAGTTACGACGTAGCTGAAGAACTGGAAATTGACCACAAAACAGTTTTGGCGCATTTGAAAAAAACTGGGTACACAAAAAAGCTCGACATTTGGGTACCTCACGAGCTCACTGAAAGAAACCTAATGAACCGTGTACTCATTTGTGATTCTTTATTACGACGTAATGAAACCGAACCATTTTTGAAGAAGCTGATAACTGGTGATGAAAAGTGGATCACGTATGACAAGAATGTGCGAAAAAGGTCGTGGTCAAAGGCCGGTCAGGCTTCACAGACTGTGGCGAAACCCGGGTTAACTCGCAACAAGGTGATGCTGTGTGTGTGGTGGGATTGGAAGGGCATTATTCATTATGAGCTGTTACCACCAGGCAGGACCATCGATTCTGAACTCTACTGCGAACAACTGATGAGATTAAAGCAAGAAGTTGAGAGAAAGCGGCCGGAATTAATCAACAGAAGGGGTGTGGTTTTTCATCATGATAACGCTAGACCTCACGCATCTTTAGCCACTCAGCAAAAATTAAGAGAGATTGGCTGGGTAGTGTTAATGCATCCGCCGTATAGTCCTGACCTTGCACCTTCAGATTTCCACCTGTTTCGGTCTCTTCAGAATTCTTTAGGCAGTGTCAGGTTAACATCACGAGAGGACTGCCAAAACCACTTGTCGCGGTATTTTGACCAGAAGTCCCAAAATTTCTATAGCAATGGGATCATGTCCCTACCTACAAGATGGCAAAAAGTTATCGAACAAAATGGTACCTACATACTTTAGTTAAATGTAAATAAACTATATTAAAAAATGTTTTGAATTTTCTTAAAAAATGCGAAGAAACTTTTTCCCCAACGTATTATGTTTTTTTTTTTGCAACAGGGAATGAAAGGGCGTCTTAAAACTTCGAAGTAGAGCTACTAGAGCATGTGGAAGAAGAGAATGAGAATGATTCCTTATATGAAAGAGCGCTGTTTGCACATTTTCAAACATTTTTACTTTTTTTTTAAACCAAACAGTTTTCGACTTTTGATGAAAAATGTAAAAATACCGTCCGTCCCCCCTCCCCCTTATCTCCGAAGTTTGCATAGAGAAAAATCTGAAATTATTCTATGTGATAGAAGTTTATGTAAAGATTACAGGAAAACTAAAACGATGTCTCTAAATAGCACACTTTTTTATGGTACGGAACCCTCGGTGTGCGAGTCCAACTCGCTTTTGGGCGGTGTTTTATTATATGTCTTAAGCGCAGGCCACACTGGGAGCGAAACTAACTTTGTTTAGCTTCTCTCATGTAGCTACCGCGTGTTTCACACCGCGAACTATGAACATAAGTTTGAAAAGAAAAATAATAATCTAATCTAGAATCTACGTAGTTTACATAACTTTATACTTTTGTATTTTGCGTTACTAGCCATTCCCATAAATACATTTCTTAAGCCGGGTCCAGACATGTGTAATGTGCGAATCTGTGTGTGGATGGCTTTACGAGCATTACAGTAACGCTCGGGCTGGCGCTCGCATTGATTCATCGGCTGTCGGTTTTTAGTGCGAATATACAGGATTCGCGTTGAATTTGTACGCCGTCAACACTATTCGCATTACATCACATTACACACGTCTGGACTCGGCTTTTGAATATGCATTTATCTTACTATTTCAGTTTTTCGCCATATCTTGCGAGGGTTGTTAAAAATTGGATACATTAACTTTTTGGGTAAACAAGCTAATAGGTAGATTCTTTACCCAAAAAGGAAAGTTGGTCCACTCTACACGTGACCAGAGGGCTGGCATATTTTTTGGCCAAGGAATTAGCATTGCCATACAACGTGGCAATGCTGCCAGCCTTTTGGGCACTTGTCCTGTTGACAGCGATGCGGACTTTATTGATGCCCTATGATTATGTTCTGTCCTTTTTAAGGTTACGTACCACAAAAGTAAAAAACGGACCCTTATAGGATCACTCATGTGTCTATCTGTCTGTCTGTTTGTCTGTCTGTCACAGCCATTTTGCTCCGAATCTAATGGACCGACTAAGTTGAAATTTGGTATTTGGCAATTCAAATTTGGTACACGTATTAATTTCTGTGACCCAGACACGGACGTGTAACGAAATTAAACGAATTTTCAATATGGGGTCAATTTTGGGGGGCAAATAAGAAAATTGTGACATATAAAATGAAAGGATTTATTCTGAGAGACTCAAGTATATATTTTTTATTATTTTAAAATAAATTGTTTTAAAGTTATTTTTAGAAAATAGACGAAAATTGACCAACCCCCTTATCTCCGAAACTACTGAGCCTAAAATTTTGAAATAAATGCAGAAAATAGTTCTATACCTAAAGATTACAGGAAAACTTATAAGAAGTCTATGGTCTTAAAATAACATGGTAAATCTCTCAATATTGTGCGCACAAACTTGCATTTGCAGTTGGAATGTATGGAAGAACATGTTTTTCAACTACAATGTTAAGTTTGTTCTTAGGATAAATTCATCCCAACTATGGAACCCTTCATTATGCTTGGTCCGCCACGCACTGGGCCGGTTTTTTTTATACTTGTACATATTATTATTATTATTTAAGACTGTCTTTTAAATTATGTAAGTATAGCAAAATATTATATATTTTTTATTTGTGATGGGTGTGCTCTTGACTTCAGTCTAGGCCAGAGGTGACAGAGACAAAGTCTACTATAATAAAATAAAAAAATGTACGTAGAGTAACAAAAAAGTTGCATCGTTATCCAATTTGCCAAAAAATAGAAAAATGTTTACATTCATAAGGTGCGAACGGCTTACTTTATGCGTATGTATGCATAGTTTCATATTTACGGAATTTGCTATTCTGAACTGTTTCGACTATAAAGTCATCTAGACTAGACAATGCAGAAACGAGCATTCATAGATGTATTGTATTAATCGCCGCTCCGCGGCAGTAAACATCCAATCAGCTGTGATTTCCTCGAAAAATTTGAAGACTGGACGAGGACTACGATAACAAAAAAGAATCCGTACCCACTGCTAAAGGCCTCTTCTCATACAGAGAAGGGACGAGCATTAAAAAGTCACCACTCTTGCTCAAGGCCAATTGGCGAATCCAGACTCATATTATTCATCAAACCTAAACTAAATCAATAATCGCAAGTAACTACTCTACCAGCACGCAGCGGCCGTTGATTCCGTAATTTATTTTTTTATAAATGGCATCTCGTAGTTGGCCTAGAGAGGCCGCGAACTCAAAGCTTCCAGCCAGGGGACTAAAATTGCAATGATGGTGTAAGCTAAATAGTAACAGTTATCCAATACTACTAGCGAGCAAACACGGGTGACCAATCTGACAGCCCGTCTTGGAAACAAAAGTGGTGGAGGAAAGGTTTTGAACTGATACAGGTTGTTCCTCAAAGTAAAATGTTTTTAGTAATAGTTCATTTTTCCTAATTTATTTTTTGTTTTGATATTAGGGTTAGGTGTTATTTTTGCATCTTATAATACATTATTAGGTATTTATATTTTGCACAAAATAATGCTTTAATTTGTTTTTTTTTATGTTTTTCTGAGTTAGTTCGTCCCTCAATGGTATAGGTAGTTGATTAATAAGGTAAGGTATTAACTTTAACGACCTTTTGCCGTGCAAATTCGTGTACTTTGGAAGTAATAGCTTAGCATTGATGGTGCTACGAGTCCTAATTTCATTATTATTTATAGTTTTTGTTCTTTTTAGATTTTCATTTTAATAGCGCAAATTTAGTTTTTTCATGTATAGGTATTATTTTACAGAATTCAAATAATTTACGGTAGTCATTTTTGTAGTTCATCTTAATGTTATGCGGGACAATTGCTTTTAACATACGTAGTTGAAGTGTGTAGATTTGATCAAGGTGAATCTTATATGTCCTTCCATAGCTCGACAGTCCATAGCATATCGTTGATTCGACCAGTGCTTTGTAAAGCATTGACAAAGTTTGATATGAAATCATCATGAGATATCTAAATCCATCACAATGTGAAGTTTCGCCAGCTAATTTAATTAGACTTGTATAAAAAGACAATATAAATGCTACTAACCATCGATATACGGTACCCAAGTGTAGAATCTTCCACGGAATGGTCTTCTGTCAAACGCCGTACATTGCGTAGCGCGGCTACTTTTTGCTCCACCGGGACAGGGCTACAACCAAATGAAATACATTAAAAGAACTTTAAAGTATAAAATACTACTGTGTATAAATTATTATCAGACATGCTTATGTCATTATGTTCCTAATCGAACATGTCAAATCCCAACAAACGACAACCAATATGATATAACCAGTTTCGTTTATGGTCAACCTTACATTAATTTATTTTATTATTTCCAATTGACGCTACACTTCATTTGATTTCGTGTACGAAAAAAAAAATAATGATGGAGGTATAGTTCGACCAAGACCGCTGTACCACGCCTTAGGAACGCACGGCGAGGCCGGGTGCAGCGCTGGCGAATGGGCGGTGGGACGCCGTGAGCGTTGACGAATTACGAGTAGCGGCCTGCACTGCCCCCCGTCTCGCCGCGCACATACCTACGGCGCGGTATAGCGGTCTTGGTCAAACTATAATTAGTATTTTCCAAAATAAGCCCATTATAGCCAGCTATATTTTACTCTTTTTTTTTTACTTTGTGGGTGACGTCGCGTATTCTTTGAGTCTAAATAAACTTTTCCCCAACGTGTCTTTGTGACGCCCTATTTTGTGCTCTATTAACTAGAAATACAGCTGTCATAAAATAAACAACAATACTGAGTCCCCAACATCGAATCTTATTTCAGTGTCCCGGAAAAGTTAAAGCCACACAAAGAAAATAAAATATAAGGAGTAGAAAAGACAAATGATAACGAGGCTCTTATCATCATTCAAGTCAACAACAGAGGTTACCCTGAGTGTCTGAATAGTCGTCTCCTCGTCAATTTCGATAACGGTGACTACCATTTAGAAATTCTTCCCTTGCGTTAGGCCTTATTGTTATTATAAATTACTTGCTTGACAGAACTTGATTTAATTGATGATTAAACGAACTTACTTGTACGTGAAGTTCGATCATAATTATACGAAGTGCTTCGTTCGAAGAGATTAGTAACCTGAAATAATAAACCTATTACTTATTTACACATGTAGTATCACCCAGGATTCACCACATAGCACTGTATTTTGAGAGATAAGAGGGTAACTTTTTTTTTGTTTTTTGCGAGGTAGACGTGCCCTAAAACTCCGCTTGTCATTTAGTTTGGAGTATCTGTAACTAACGTCTATCGTTGATATTTTTGGAATGGTTTGGGTTGGGCGGGAGGGAGTTACTAATCTCTTCGAACGAAGCACTTCGTATAATTATGATCGAACTTCACGTACAAGTAAGTTCGTTTAATCATCAATTATACTCGTGCTTCGTTCTCGAGATTAGTAACCTGAAATAATAAACCTATTACTTATTTACACATGTAGACTTTTAGAGGTATAATTCTGAAAATATCAACGCCAATATCAGAATCAATATTATGTTTGATCACATCATCAAAATCATATTGTGTCTATTATAATATATATTATAAATAAGTTAGTATTATATGTTCATATTATAGGTAGGTATACTTAGTACGGAAATGTAATTAACTTTTATATAATAGTAGTTATGTTCTAAATCAATTACATAGTTAGATTAATGTTTAATCTTCTGTAAGTAATATTAATAAAAGCTCTTGCTAAGACTCATAGGTCATATTTAGTTATATTTGTCTGATAAAATTTAAAAATCGTATCTGAATTGTTACACCAGCCAGCGGTTTTTCTGATCAGGTCAATATTTAGGCCTTAGATGTGGAGGCGTGTCTCGTGCTATGCGCCGAGAATATGGATACGTCGATCCCGCTTGCATGGAGCGTACTCTTTATCCAGCGACAGAGCATCTGTGTGGTCGCCGCTTTATGGGGCTTTTTGCATCCGATAAATAAAGTATCGTCTTTATGTTACGATGAAGTTTTATTAATGTAATCAAATAATGTCTGTGCAGGACATATTCTTTATTCTGTAAAATGTAAGGCAATACCAAGAGAGGTTGATTGGTTCGTTTTTTTTTATGTTTTTATTAAGTCAGGTATTTTTATTATGATTTCGTTAGGTTTGATTTCAATGTTCTTTATATTGATTTTCGAAAAAGTCTGGACCCTATGTGGGCCGTAACAAGAGCTAATAAGGTAATGGATATTTTTGTCAGTTGACCTAGCACTAATGTTTTATTAGGATAACAAGTAGCTACGTGAGATAGAATGCATGAGGTATCCCATGTTACATTGTATCTAGGCATGGGTGGACGTAAACGGAACACACCTTAAAAAACCTTATTATTCTTTCATCTTTGGAGACACTAGGTCCTAATATCAAGGATAGGGCAGCTCTAGAACTATTCAAACAACTGTATTTAGTACCGGCATCAAAAAACATTGTTAAAAATCTCAGTACATCGGTGATCGATGTGGCTTAAAAATCAAGGGAATTCTGAACACAGAAAATTGAACTATTTTTATAACAAACATTATATTGTCTCATAGAACTGTCGGCTAAAGAGGCGAGCATTATATGTTCCGACGACTCCGGAACGCTACTTCGCGATAAGGCTCCCCTGATAAAGAAACCCTGCAGCCAGGGTAAGATGGTTTTGAATGTTGCCGTTGCTGGAATGATCAAAAACTATACTGTAACTGTCAGATTTAAAAGTAATTAATTCAGATATTAATAAGTTTTGAACAAGGGGAACCAAGGCTGCGTAGGCCATAAATGTATTATTACGATGTCTTTGCCTTGATTATTCCAGTTTTATTTTTATTATTATTATTATTTTAAGTTTTTAGAATAACTTGAAAAGGCGGAAATGCATAGAAATACATCTTAGACCAGCTAATTGTGAAGGCGTTTATTGCGAAAGCGTCTGGATGTCTATGCCAAGCAATGTATTTTATAAATTTTCTTTTAAAACGACTCGCGAATAAATCAATGCATGGTGTGCTAAACCTTTCAAGTATATATGAAAACAAACCTTTCAAGTATATATGAAAACATATTTTCCGTTAAGGACCATTCTATATCTGGATGGTTGCGTCTTGCTTGATTCTTTACCTGCTATGGTATTGTCTGCAGATTTAATGACGCATACACAAACATTTTTCGGAACTCGCACCATTGCCAAATCTTTTGCTACCTTGGTTAGGTGTGGATATTGAATTCCACCACCCGATTGATATAACTAATAGAAGTTTTGTTATCAACGCGTAGAAGTATTTGGCAATCGTGATAGTCTCTTTCAAAAACTTTAAGTGCAGAAAAGGCGGTCAAAAGTTCCAGGTAATTTATACGTTGTTTTAGCTCTGACAACGAGCACACGCCGTCTCTGAGCCACACGCTGCACCCCACCCAGTAGTTGAGGCGTCAGAGAATATTGCTACCGAGTAGGTATCATCTTTGATACAGTTCTCGGGCTTTAGTACGGCTTGTAGCCACCATCTCAGGTCATCGTGCAGGTGATCGGGGTTACTCGTGTAACGATTGTAATCGTCGTGACCTTGTAAACTAAGTTATTTACAACGTTCTAATCCTTTGGTATAAAGCCAGCCGTATTCTACGGCTGGACAAACAGAAATTAACAAACCGACAAATTTTGCAAAATCTTTGATTTTGATACGCTTTAATCTCATAAACATGTAAATCTCGTTAATTAGGCTGTTTCTTATGATCGGGCAACATAATTTAAAAAATTGGGAATCAAGAATAAAACCCCAAAATTTTGCATCTCACGGAAGGTTGTAAGCCTTTCATAGTTGATGATAAATCTGTTAGTAATTTAATAGAAATATTAATATTGTTTAAGCAATCGTTGTATGAATATCCAATTAAACATAGGTTGTCTAGATATATAGTAGATATAAAGCCAGCCAATCTGAGCAATCCAACGACGGGCTTCATCAATTTAGTGTAAATGTATGGAGCTGTGTTTAAACGGAATGGCAAGACATTAAATTCAAAAAAACTTATAGTCAAATTGAAAAAACGGAGATATTTTTTGGAGTCTGGATGTATTTTTAATAAAAAAAATATGCATCTCTGAGATCACAGGTTGCCATATATAACAATTTTTTGGTCATTAATTTTACTGCTGTGCGTAAATCTTCCAACTTAAAATGGTCAATTCGTATATGTTTATTTAGATTTTTTAGATTCAGGGTAAACCCTTTTCTTGCCATTTGGTTCAGGCACAAGAAAGATATTCGATATAAATTGATTGGCGCACAGAGCGCATTCGGATATAGCGCCAATTGTCATGAGACTATCAATAATTTTGTAAAGATCATTTATCTCAGTTTGTGTCCAAACAGGAAGAGAAGGTACATTAAGGTGCATAGGTATTTTAAGGTATTTTTGTACAGTAAGGTACAGTTTCTTGGGACACTTGTTTAGAAAATTGTATCCTATAGCCTTCAATCCAGGAAAGAACAGTTTTGTCTTGTGTAAGGTGAGACCATTGTCTTGCACTCGACGCTAAACGACCTGCATATTGTACCTTATTTACTGGCGACGGGTCGACCGTGGCTGATAGCGCGATATCCTCGACCAGCTGGCGTGCGGCGGCGGCGCGGCGATGGCCGGCGCGCCGGGGGCGGGGGCGGCAGTGGCGCCCTCGCTCCAGCAGGCGGGAAAGGCTGGCGGCCCCTCTGCGGCCACGACTGCCTGCGAGTTGAAGGCAGAGCCTTCCAGTTTAAACCACGCAAACTTGATGGCTGAGGTTGAGTGGTCTTCCTCCGGCACCAGATTTCGTCACAGCTTTGTCAGTCTTCAAGTTTTCAGCCAGGGCCTCTCCGAAAAGATACTTGTCTATCTTAGTCTGCATCAAATGGTCATTAATGTCTTTTTTTTTTTTTTTTAAGACGACAAGGCAAAGTAGCGCGTTTTGATTGAGTCTGAGTGTAACGTGTCGCACATTAACTTTGCCGCATCCATAAGTTGTTTGTTGTGTCTTTGTCCTTTTCGTGCATTTTAGTTGTTATGACGTCACTCAAACAGGCCAAGACAGTGCCAAGCTGTTTTTGCCTATTTTCTATTCCTTTTTCATGTTTCACGCTTGCTTCGGGCAAGGCAGCCTTTATTTCCGGATTGAGCATCGGTGGAATTATTCTAGGGCAGTTGGCTGGTATCAAGGGCTTTACATCGCTGGCGGTAGCAGCGATTGCGCAAGGCTCAGCAACCGGGCAAGGCTCAGCAGCTTGCGGGAGCGGGGGGGATTGCATGCGACAGCGTGTTAGGCTGTGGCACCGGGCGCGGCGCAGCGGCGATGGCGCGCGTGGTTGCAGCGCGGGCGCAGCCTGAGGGACGGAGCATGGTCAGCGCGGGGGACGCCGCAGGACGTGGCGCCCGCGACTCCGTTTGTCTCATCTAACGAGACATCCCGTACATCTGATGCCAGCCTAGGTCTTGCCATATTGCAGTCATCGTCCGAGAAGATGTCAATTGAGTTTGCAAATCAAAGAGAAAGGTTCCAGTTCCAGTGAATTGAACGTCTTTCCTTAACTGAATGGTAGATGTTGCAATTCCAATGAATTGAACGCACCATAGTATAAAACGATATAAACAGCCCTTTGTACTGTTCGAGTTCGAATAAAAAGTAGGTAGGTATGTGTCAAATTCCAGTGAATTCAACGAACCTTTGTTTATGTATAGCACGGCTAAGAGATTTGTTTATGTTACGCCTGTAATTTGTAGCAATAAGAAATAACATACCTTAATAGCTATGCTCAGATAGCATGGAGTCCTTTCGAGATGAAGGCGATATCAAAGAACGTTGCCGCTTGGCACGTTTTAATTTCCTCTCCAGTTTACGAAACTTCTTGCTTAATTTGTCAATGTCAATATCACGCTTCCTCTTCGGCATTTTTGTTGTGTTAAAAAAAAAAAAAAAACACTGGAAATAACACTTTTAGTCCGTACCGACGAGAAGGAGGTGTGCAGTGGTGAAGCACTGTAACGTGAATGACAAGCGGAGTTTTAGGGCACGTCTACCTCGCAAAAAACAAAAAAAAAGTTACCCTCTTATCTCTCAAAATACAGTGCTATGTGGTGAATCCTGGGTGATACTACATGTGTAAATAAGTAATAGGTTTATTATTTCAGGTTACTAATCTCGAGAACGAAGCACGAGTATAATGTTTGTGTTGCGTAATGTACTTAGATATATTATTTTGCGCAGTGTTGTATAGATTTTTTTTAACTGAACAGACAGCTGTGCTGCTGAGGAGTTTGTTGCGCCACTTCTTCTCCTCAGCTAAAGCACTAGAAAGTGGTGAAGGTCTGGCGTTTTAGCGGACTGTCTTATATAATTTTGACGTTCGAAAAGGGCTGATTCTCAGCCTAGTTTGAATAAATGACTTTTAATTTTGATTTTAAAGCAGCTGCTTACTTTATTTAAATGTCAAAATCTAGTGATCGATGGTTACTGCCGTTTACCAACTATTTTTAACAGTAGTTTATCTATCGCTTTATCGACAGTGATACTCGTATGTCGTCCCCAAAGCATTATATACAGTGTGAATTTATCAAGTGGGCGTGGATGGCCAAATTCGAAACTACATATGAGGAATAGCGAAAAGTACTCAAAGGAGTCTCAGGCTTGATTTTGATGAAAACTAAAACAACATCATTGGATATTTGAAAAATCAATATTTGTAGCCAAGAATCGAACCTGTTGATTTTGAAAAAAAACACACACACTGTATTATTACTTCATTCAATAGTGTCGCTAATAAGGATCGAATTCTGGGTAGTAATGACATACGGCAAACTAAAGGTATGAGCTCATTTTTAACAAAATACTTTTTTTTTCTTATGTTACCTAACTACCTATTAAACGTTGATATTGATTTTTCAAAAATCTAATGTTCAAAAAAAATAGCTTTCATCAAAACCAAGCCCGAGACTCTATTGAGTACTTTTCGCTATTCCTCATAGTTTCGGATTTGGCCATCCACGCCCACTTGAATAATTCACCGTGTATATAATCTAACTATTGTAGAAACTATAAAAATATTCGTGCCAATATTAGGGCACTTGGGGATGGCTTCAATGGAGAGAATCTATCGATATGACGATATCGTGTAGCAAATAAATTGAAAAAAATAAATAAAAACAAAAACCCGACTGTAAAAAGTAAAACGCATAACTGAAAAGAGAAAACGACATTTCATAATTATGTTAAAATCCATCAAGCCGTTTAGGCTGTAGAGCGTGCCAACACTCCTTCTGGGGCAGTCGGATAAATAAAACAAAATAATAACGATGACACTTTTGATATTGCAATAACCCTGCACAACAGCATTTTGCAAAATGACTCATCTCTGACCAAACTATCAAATCACCATGCTCCTCCTTCACCTTCGACCCACGATCTTTGACAAACAATTGGCTAGTGTCAGACATCAAAACGAACAAACACTATAAAATCAACAATTACATCGTCCGTGACAAAACAAATTGAATAGAACAATGCTAATCAAGGAAACGTTTACGATGGACTTGCTCGTAAATCAGTATTCAGTTCTAACGTGCCTGTATTAAGTGCTTCAGTAATAAAGACCTTTATTAGTGCAAAGCAGTCGAACAAATGATTGCGGGTCACTTATATTTTATTGACGAATGCGTGAGAAATGTGAATAGAAAAGCTTTATTTGAAAGGAACATGTTCATTAGTGGTGAATCAATTAAAAGATATGTAAACAATGGTTCTGGTTCGGTTGAATAGCGATTACACTAGAAAATTACACACACACACACACATCCACCCTCACACACACACACACACACATCCACCCTCACACACACTCACACACCATTAATCTTTCGCAATTGTAACACGTTAACAACCTGCACTATGTGATATAATGGGAGCCAGTAGTTCTAAAATACAGTTCTAGGCTTAGTTTAGACTCCAGATCTTCCACAAATTACAAAATTTTGTCTAAATACCTGTCAACCTAATATGTCTAGTTACTGCAAGGGCTGTGTTTACCAACATTCAAACCGCCGCCCGGTTAGGTATTTACACAATTGGTTTATGTCAAACTTCCTTTCAAATTTGACATAAAACAACTGTTTAAATACCTAACCAGTAGTTTGAATGTTGGTGAACACAGGCCTTTTTTTTTGTGGAAGGGAAATCTTCAAATAACTTCTCCCGCTCTGGGTGGAGCGGAAGGGCGTGTCAGACTTTTACTGACTAAAACCCACCCGTGTTCCTTCAGTTGCCTATGCCAGGGCCACGGTATCTTTTTCAAACAACCCGCGACCCCAGCGGCATCGGCCCTATTGGACCCCATCTTTTGCTGACATCTCTTTGAGGCGCGCGTGGAACACAACGCGCCGTCGACCCGGGCCTGGTCCTCACCGGACGGCGAGCTACCCACCACTCACCGTCCGCAAGCCCGCGCCTACGGTGGCCGGGAATCGGCTATCGATTCCCGCCGCCCAGGGCGTCTCCTGCGGCGACTGAGGGCGTGAGGCTTGGTGAACACAGGCCTAAGAATGTAATTTGTGGAGTATTTGTGGATGCCCATACGGGCATGTGATGCGGAGGAACGAGGAAAATGACAACCGATTTCCGCACAACTTTTCAGTCACCGGTGTCACTTTCTTAAAACTTTAACAACACTATTTTATCATCGTCAGTTTCAAATAAACTGACGATGATAAAATAGTGTTGTTAAAGTTTTGCAAGTTAAGAAGCAAATCTTCGATTCATTCCTTCTACACATTCATTCACTACATTCAATTGTAAAGGTTCACGTCCATCATTTGAAGCAGTATTATAAACATAACTTTATCTTACAATATCATTACACTCGTGGTATCTCTTGTCGACTCCCTGGCAGTTCGGTTCGTGTATTTGTCTCGTCACTCGAACTGTGATCACCGGTGGAGGGATGCTGCTGTTGTCCAATGGCGGAATATTTCTGTAACAAGGGTATTTGAACTCAATACCTTAATATGTAATAAAAAGTAGGACCTGCTGTTGTTTAGCTAGGGACCTCATGCTTTGTAATTGAAGCTACTTTATTGGGAAAACTTATGAGTGATTCAGGTAACACAATAGTATCTTAAAAGTATTTTGCTCTTTCCATAAGCTAAATAAACCTTATTACATAATAGCTATTGCCCGCTAAAAGTAAGGGAAAGTTCTACCAGGATAAAAACCGGTCAAGTGCGTGTCGGACCACGCACAATGAAGGGTTCCGTAGTTGAAATGAATTTATCCCAAGAACAAACTTTTTGGGGTGGCTAAGTATTAACAGCCGCACGGGTCGATCCATCAGGTTAAGCTACGCTTGCCGCGGTTGGTCTGTGGATGGGTGACCATCTTTTCATACTGAGACTCCTCCGTGCCTCGGAAAGCACGTTAAGCCGTTGGTCCCGGCTGTCATTCGTGGATCTTTGACAGTCGTTACGGGTCGTCAGAAGCCCGAAAGTCTGACAACCAGTCTTACCAAGGGGTATCGTATTACCCAGTAACTGGGTTGTGGAGGTCAGATAGGCAGTCGCTCCATGTAAAATACTGGTATTCAGCTGCATCCGGTTAGACTGGAAGCCGACCCCAACATAGTTGGGAAAAGGCTAGGCAGATTGAACAAACTTAACATCGTAGTTGAAAAATATGTTCTCCCATTGTATATTCCGACTGCGAATGTAAGTTTGTACGCACAAGATTGAGAGATTTACCATGTTATTTTAAGACCATAGACTTCTTATAGGTTTTTGTGTAATCTATAGGTATAGAAGTATTTTCTGTACTTTTTTTTCAAAATTTTAAGCTCAGCAGTTTCGGAGATAAAGGGGGTAATTAATTGTCAATTTGAGACTCTCACAGTAAGCCCTTTCATTTGATATATCGCACGGTACAGTTTGCAAAACTTTTATTTTCTTATTTGCCCCCCAAAATTGACACCCATATTCAAAATTCATTAATTTACATTACACTCCGTGTTTGTGTCACAGAAATACATACGTATACCAAATTTCAACTTAACCGGTCCATTAGATTCTGAGCAAATTGGCTATGCCAGACGGACAGACAGACACATGAGTGATCCTATAAGGGTTCCGTTTTTTTTCCTTTTGAGGTACGGAATCATTCTTTAACTATTCAAGACCTATCTCTGTGCCAAAATTCATCCGGATCCGTTCAGTCCTTCTGGCGTGATTGAGTAACAAACATCAATTCAACCAAAACTCGCATTTATAATATTAGTAGGAAGTAGGATTATGTACAGTCACGAACCGGGATTGTTGAGCCACTAGCTGATCATCTTAACTTGGTTGTGTTACACGAATGTCGCCCGTGAAATTTGACATGTGACATTTCAATAACGAAAAATGGGCGGCATTCGTGTAACACAACCAAGTTAAGAGGATTGTGAAGCTGTAAATTTTCATACAAAAAGAGATAACGTTTTTCTCCCCGTAAACATAATCTTATTTTCATATTTATTGGAAATGTTGTAGGTATAATGAAAAGCTAGGTCCGTATGTTTTTATTATAAAGAAATATTGTATACAATAGAAGTTATGAGCATCTAAATATCTATATTTTTGACATAAAAACATCCTCGAGCATTTTTATTTATTAAAATTAAATTAAATTGAATTACTAAAAACGAAAAACGTACAGACCTAGATTAAAGTATACTGAATGTAATGAAATCAAAGTTGCGTCATTTTGTAAAGGTTTAGGGGAGTAAAAACGTTATGGCCCGAAACAATATTTATGAAAATAATTGTATGAAATGTAGGTAATTGCCTCCAAAAATCGCGCCGCGTATCGGCACTTCACAATCCTCTTAAGATGATAAGCTAGTGGCTCAACCATCCCGGTTCGTGACTGTACCTACACACAATATGTCCAATTTAGACATGCTTATTTTCTAAACACTTTCATAACCTAAAATTGTCATTGCTGGAAATATTTTCCTTTCGATCGAATTTTTCTACCTCAATAATAAATCAAACCCAGATACGTCAATATTAATTAAAAGTGATAAATCTAACGTTATAATTACGTTAATATTTTATACAGAAAATAAAACAAAACAATCGGTCGGCGTCAACACAAAAGCTCCTTTAATGAAATCAACGGAGCCGCTAGCAAATAGCTCTAAACTCGTTAATCTAATTTAGTGGTAGTGAAAATAAAAAGTTGTGATGTATCGCCGACCAAATCGTTCCACATATTAGTAATCAGACTTTACAAATGTTCTTCACCTCATAAAAGGACCAGAGCATTAATTTAATGTAAACTCATCCACGATTTGAATATTCATGTTCACGGAGAAAGATTAGTTCCGCTCGTACTTACATTTATCTAGAGGTCTTTAAAATGATAAGAACGACATCACTAGGTTCCTGGGCGCCATTAAAAAGATGACACCTGAAGATTACTTTGTAAGAGAAGTAAATGAAAAGCGACCGTTAACGTACTAACCTGCAACTTTGTGTTACAAATTAAGTGATAACATTTTATCATTTAATATGGTAGACAAGTTACTAAAAGGACATTAATGTAGGAAACCCCGTTGCATTATTATTACAATGACCTTACTTACTAAACTTTTTTTTTTTTAGGGTACCAGGGGGTTAAATGTTGGGCACGCCACAATTGCGGCGATAAGTCCCCTCTTTGAGGAGTGGTTAGAGAGGCGCCACGGCGTCCTCACCTTCCGCCTGACGCAGGTCCTCACCGGACACGGTTGTTTCGGGAGGTTCCTGTTTCGCATAAGGCAGGAGGAAACGCCCGGGTGTCACCATTGTGTGGATCGCCCAGAGGACACGGTGGAGCATACAGTGGAGGTCTGCCCGGCTTGGGCAGAGCACCGCCGTGTTCTCACGGAGGCGATCGGCGGCGGCGATCTCTCGCGTCCGAGCCTGGTCCAGGCCATGGTGCGGAGCGAGAGTGCATGGGAGGCCGTCACCTCCTTCTGCGAAGCGGTAATGCTCGCGAAGGAGGAGGCGGAACGCGTGAGGGAGAGGCAGCCTCACGCCCTCAGTCGCCGCAGGAGACGCCCTGGGCGGCGGGAATCGATAGCCGATTCCCGGCCACCGTAGGCGCGGGCTTGCCGACGGTGAGTAGTGGGTAGCTCACCGTCCGGTGAGGACCAGGCCCGGGTCGACGGCGCGTTGTGTTCCACGCGCGCCTCAAAGAGATGTCAGCAAAAGATGGGGTCCAATAGGGCCGATGCCGCTGGGGTCGCGGGTTGTTTGAAAAAGATACCGTGGCCCTGGCATAGGCAACTGAAGGAACACGGGTGGGTTTTAGTCAGTAAAAGTCTGACACGCCCTTCCGCTCCACCCAAAGCGGGAGAAGTTATTTGATGATTTCCCATCCACAAAAAAAAAAACGGGGTTAAATGTTTTGAGCCTAAGTACCTTCAAGTGTCATTATTGTCTCGCGGTGCTTATTACCAATTTGCGAATACTCTTTAGTATAAATACAGAGTTTCATGTCAGTAGCATCATTACGCTTTTAGTAATTAATCCGTAAACATCATCATGTCTCAGTCATCCGCGGCCCATCCCTAGGCTCAAAACTTTTGAGCCCCCGGCTTAGGCCACGGATGACTGAGACATGATGATGTTTACGAATTAATTACTAAAAGCGTAATGATGCTAATGACATGAAACTGTATTTATACTAAAGAGTGTATTCGCAAATTAGTAATATACAGCGCGAGACAATAACTTGAAGGTATTTATTTAGGCTCAAAAATTTTCAGTGCAATTGAATCGAGCATTCTTTAAAATATTGGGTAATAAGTAACACATGTCTTGATGTATAAACTAACTTAAATTTCCCAACGCAACAGATAGGGGGCAATATTTCATGAGCGGTATTATTGCCGTCCAAATGAAATGCGTACACGCCAGTGCGCGAGAGTCCCATGACAAACGACGTCCATCCTAATTTGTCGAGCATGTTCCACGACGCTCTATCAGCAGGATACTATCGACCGTCTGTCTGTACGTCCGTGTCCATAATGAAGGAATTTATAACTTATTCTAACAGCTATCTTTATTTACGGAATATTGAGAAATTAATTTGATTAATTCTATCATTATAGACCTGTATATATACATATGTAGAGGGGCTTGTGGCTAAGTAATTACAGCCGCACGGGTCGATCGAACAGGTTAAGCTACGCTTGTCGCGGTTGGTCCGTGGATGGGTGACCATCTTTACATACTGAGAGAGCACGTTAAGCCGTAGGTCCCGGTTGTCATTCGTGGATCTCTGACAGTCGTTACGGGTCGTCAGAAGAGGTCAGATAGGCAGACTGGAAGCGGAAAAAGGCTAGGCAGATGATGATATATTTTACACATATCTAGTGTAGGTTGGGGAAAAAGTCTTTTCGCATTATAGTATGTATGAACTTGTAATAAAATCTCTTTGGCTATACTATTTATATCTGGCTGGTTTTGGTATCATTGAAAGTTTAAATTTTAAAGGACATATTTCCAAATTCAAATTAGGAAAATGTGTGATTTTCATTTGTTTTTCGTACCGTCAAGATGAGTGAATCTAATGAATAAATTCGATACATTTTAAAATTTTACTACAAAAAAGGTAAACATGCAACGCAAGCCGCGAAAAAAATTTGCGATGTTTATGGACCTAGTGTAGTGTCTGTGAGAGTAGCACAAATTTGGTTTAAGCGTTTTCAATCCGGAAATTTTGATGTCAAAGATCTCTCTCTACTCATTTGTGATTCTTTATTACGACGTAATGAAACCGAACCATTTTTGAAGAAGCTGATAACTGGTGATGAAAAGTGGATCACGTATGACAAGAACGTGCGAAAAAGGTCGTGGTCAATGGCCGGTCAGGCTTCACAGACTGTGGCGAAACCCGGGTTAACTCGCAACAAGGTGATGCTGTGTGTGTGGTGGGATTGGAAGGGCATTATTCATTATAAGCTGTTACCACCAGGCAGGACCATCGATTCTGAACTCTACTGCGAACAACTGATGAGATTAAAGCAAGAAGTTGAGAGAAAGCGGCCGGAATTAATCAACAGAAGGGGTGTGGTTTTTCATCATGATAACGCTAGACCTCACACATCTTTAGCCACACAGCAAAAATTAAGAGAGTTTGGCTGGGAGGTGTTAATGCATCCGCCGTATAGTCCTGACCTTGCACCTTCAGATTTCCACCTGTTTCGGTCTCTTCAGAATTCTTTAGGCAGTGTCAGGTTAACATCACGAGAGAACTGCCAAAACCACTTGTCGCGGTATTTTGACCAGAAGTCCCAAAATTTCTATAGCAATGGGATCATGTCCCTACCTACAAGATGGCAAAAAGTTATCGAACAAAATGGTACCTACATACTTTAGTTAAATGTAAATAAACTATATTAAAAAATGTTTTGAATTTTCTTAAAAAATGCGAAGAAACTTTTTCCGCAACCTATTATTAGCTTGGAATTGCTACAAAGATGTTTCGTGATCCAGATAATCTTTAACGCTTTCTGAAGCTCTTATTTGTTAGAGTTAAAAGTACTTACCTAAATAATATTCAGTATCTCATTAACCTCTATTGATATCTAGATCCTGGTTAAGACTTGATCAATAGCATAAAATGGGTTTTTCATAAAAGAGAATTTTTAGAGAACCGAGCAATCACTATATTTTTACAAGGCATCACCTTTTCTTTTGGCTAATTGGTTTTCCGGCTTTTCTACTTACACGAATAAGCACTTGTATTTTATTTTTCCTATACGTAGATAGGTACTAAAGAACAGATATGTATAGGTATGTATTAAATCTAGTCTCGTTCGAGACCGTTAAAGCTCGGCGCCGCTGGCGGCACCCACTAATTAGGAGTGACGGTATTTTGATTACCTACTTATCTATCTAACAGGACTCGTATCTGGCCGTATTAATCCTGGATCCTCGACTCGTTACAATTATCTCGGTTCAAGCATTCATTTGTACGTAAATAACCTGACCTGATTACCAGTAACGGTTCTAATAATCTGTTTGGATTATTAATTATCATTTGACTGATGGGTTGAATGTTGGTACTAAGGGCTGGTTTTTTGATCCGTAGTTAACTCAACCAATGGTTGAACATAGTAACTAAATGTTGAATTGTGGCATGCCATTATTTAGCCATTCACATTTAGCCAAAAGTCAACCATTAGTTACTATGTTTTACTATATTTAGACATTGGTTAAGTTAACTACGGATCAAAAAAACAACAATTAGTCAAAATTCAACCATCAGCTAGCCAGCCCTTAGAGAAGCTTTTAATTTTTATTTAGAAGAGCATTCAATTTAAGGGCCATTTAGGGGCAAATCTCGGACGTCTGAACATAAATCTCACACAAATGCATTCTAGCCTCGTTAGGCCGTCACACTGACCCGTGACCACACTCATGTCATCCGCACACAGCTATGGGAAGCGGCACCCGTGCCAAACACTACATTCAACTGACGTTCTGACGTCAATTACCACATGTTAAAAAAGCAATCCCTCATTAGTGCTGCAACTACAAATATGTAGACAAAAATGAAGTTTGTCTTCTTTATAAAATGGACGGTAATCGCGAGCTCATTACGGCCTGTATCGGAGCTGATGCGTGTCAATCAAGCGGCCGAGTGCAAGCAATCAATGCTCCCACTACAATAACAGCTTGTTACAAGCCACGCTACGGGGTTTCCATTACCTTAATTTAGTCGATAAAAACCGTACGAGCCGGGTCGCGAGGGCATGTTTAACCTTTAACCTGACGCGTTAGAAGCTTTTACACTTGGCGAATATTTAACGTGGCTCTCAACTTAAGAGTGTGCTTTCGAATAATAGAATGACAAATTAATTTTTAAATTGAGTGAAGATAAAGACGGAAATGTACAGTTCCTAATATAATGCAATTAAACCACTCACTGATCTGTAAATAACAGTGAAATAAGCTCATGAACAGAATAACTGTAACTTAAGAACGAATGCGAAATTAATCCTGTCTGGATTCTGTCAAAGCGTATTAGAATAATTGTGTTCTATACTAGCCCATCTCGTGTCTTTGTGTGCATTCTTGCTTAGGTACATTTCAGCACATTTCTCTAAATTCCATCCATACAGCGTGGACTGCATTATTGATTCACTAACTTCATATTGTAGCTACACAAATAATAAGTATTCGTTGGATTATCATGTCAAAGAAAGACCACCAATATCAAAACTAATAAAATAATTGCGGGCACCGAACTGATTGAGGTTCAAACGCCGTCAGATTACTAAATTGCATATGTCAACGGTTTGATAAACGCAAATGAGCGAGATCTAATCACCGACGACAGCCGAATGCCACCGAAGTCGTGCCCGATACAATATTAATTAAATAGTCGAATATTTTCTAGTTGATCAGAATTTTTGTAGCGGCTGACTACTAAATCATACGCCTATTTGATAGTATGGCAATTATTAATATAGATGCTGACATTTTAGTAGTTTAGTAGAGGAGGTTGTTCACTCTACACGAGATGTGCTTTGTTTGCGACCGATCCGACAAGTCCGGAGGTGTAAAAGAGGTTTAAGCGAATTACTTTAATAGGCGTGTAAAATGTTAGTGTTTAAAATTTTTTGCTTTTATGTGCAGTACATGATGCGATATTAATGTGTGTCGGAGCGCTGTCGGCACCGCCATGTTCGGAAATTTGTTATTTACATCGATTCGTTAAAGAGAAATCACGCGATTACTAAAATCAGAAAACTGTTTATATATAAATCTCGCTACAATATATCAGCTCGTTAGAGAACCTACTTTCTGTGTAATGAAGATGTCAATTGCCTTAGACTAGCTCATTCTACCTTAAACGACTCTCGACGAAAGCAGAAAGAAATGGCACCCTAGGGGCAGCCCCTCGCAACAATGATTCGTCAGTGCAAATATTACACACTCAAACATTCTGTGTTTGACACACTACTATTTAATCAACAAGTAGTAGGACATATTATTAGTCAGAGAAATCATCAAGAGGTCAAGTTGACACACGAGATGTGCTGACCTCATCAGTATCTGAAGAAGATCCATACTAAATTCATAGGATATCTCATTTAAACTGCTACGTGGGCAAGCACCACTCCCATTTCGATGTTATTATCTATTTTTATGTGTTGTTCTATATTGTGTTTGTTTGTGAGTCTTTGTCTAGGTGAGCACTATATCTTCACCTCCACCTTATTATCTACTCCAGTCCTGGTAGTCCTAAGTACCTGGGTAAGCAATGCCTCTCTTGCACTGAGACGCCTCCGCCACAACTCCTGGAACAGGCGCTCCAGCTGCCCCAAGCACTCCAAGCGTACTTCTCGTCTTCCACCTCCCCGTCATGCTCAACTTCAACCTCGGCCACCTGGAAATATATACAATACGTATTATCATCAGCACCTCCATTGTTATGCATTTTAGCGAAAATTCGTCATCTTCCAGCTATACTTTCAGCACATTAATAGATTTTTTGAAATTTTTGATACAGTGGGTATCAATGTCTCTAGAATCAACAGCCTTCTTTTCTTTTTCTTCTAATTGGATAATAATTAAGATTTGTTAATGGTTATGGGCAGTCCATAAACCTTCTTCAAATTATCAGTCACCTTTTATAACATCAACACCTACAGGTAGACTGACGACGTGGTGTTTAACATAATACAGTGTGAGTCTTTATAATGTCACATATCGAATATGAGGGAAAATATACTCAGTTTTATAGACGGTAAAAATATTTATTGAAATCTAAAAAAAAATGTTTAATTGTCGCTGCCTTTTTTTTTTTGGTTCATTCATCAAATAACTTCTCCCGCTCTGGGCGGAGTGGGGAATTGTCTCTGCCTGCTGAAATATTTTTGTACGTAGCAGTGTGCACGGCCTTTCATTAATTAACAGTTGATAGGAAATATTCTGATTGAGTTGTAAACGTGGTATTTTTATTTTTGAAAGCTAATACGATGTAAAATAATTTAAAGTGATAAAAAAATGTAGGTAATAGGGGGTTCTATTCATAAATTTTACAATTATTGAAAAATTACCCGATTTTGTTCAAAAAACACCTTAATCTTCAAATGCGGGCGGATTTTTTAATGTTTTATTTTATGAGGCGCCCTATTATTTCCAATCATCTGAGTTTGGTTCATTGTGATAGATTGTTTAGTTTAAAAGTTATACCGTTTTGTTTACACAAAGGTCAAAGCAGCGAACAAGAATTTTAAAAATGCTATGAAAGTTTTTTTGTTATATTCTTTCCGGCTATAAAATTAAGCATAGTTTCCCTCATTTCGATATGTGCACATTATAAAAACGCAGACTGTATTAACTGACGCATTTAGGAAAGCTCTAAAAATTACCTGTGTAGATTCTGTTGTCGTCAAATTCGTCGCTGAAGATAACATTGCAATTTGAACTATTACGAATGCCCTGAAAAGGAAAGTAGACATACATATTTATGAATATAAATAAAAATACGAGTTAAACAAAAAAATCCAAGAGCAAAATCTCATAAATTGTTCGCTAGTGATGCTATGACAATTTAACGAGCCGTGAAAATATCTGATCTAACAAAAGGTTAATAAATAATCATCTCTTTCCTCCTACAATTTGTCAGTCTAACTATAGTTCACACGATTTACCGCTCTCACGGATAAGCGGGTAATAAGAGCCAACATTCACTTATGTACATGATTGTCTGAAGTTTAACAAGCATACACGGGTAAATTGGTGGTGGGTGATGTTAGTGACATGGAAACACTTTGTTTATCACTACTTTCCCGATTTGGGTTGTTGTTTGTAGGGTTGCCACTGAAAACTCTTTAATTTTACATGATAACTGATACTGCCCCAACTTTGAATGGTACTATTATGAAATAATTAGGCTTTGCTTTTGGTAAAACTAAACTATATTTTTTTGGGATTTTGAAAATAAAGTGTCCTCCTTTTCTTCACTTTAAACGTAAAATTCTAAAATATGCTGTACATTAAATAAAATGTGCACAAAAGCTTCAATAATGTAAGTCAGCAGGTCATCGGTGACTGCTCGCGGACAGCCCTGTGCGGTCTGCGCCCACGCAGTTCTCACCGCGTTGCGCAATCTGACAACTCCATTAGAAGTCCGATGCTGGAGCGAGACGCACCGCCCGAATGCACCCGCAACGCACTCCACATTAAAACGATCAAACGACTCTGTAAAACGCCCTAATGAACATCTTAAGTGGTTTATTAAGTGCCGATCGCCGTTATTTTTATGTTAAAATCACTTCGTCTACCACTGCCACATGAGAAATTATTTAGTTTTTGAAGTGTCTCTGTATGACGAAATTTTAATGGCTTGAAACTATTTGCAAGTTTATGGTCATAAATAACCAACATTACAATTTTATTTCACTACAATTTATGGCTCTCATTTTAATTGATTTATTACTAAGGCCTGCCTCAAAGCAAAAAGTTGGACATTCGCTAATCAACAATTTAAATAATTCAAAATAAATGTAGCGAGTTATTAGTCCACTTGATTGATACACGCCTCCTTCAACCAATTAAATGTGCAAGTCGCCTCAACTCAAACAAAGATACAAATCAAAATTAACAATGATAATTAACATTAACTAATGGCTTTCTAGTAGAATAAATATAAACATGTCAATAGTACTAATTAGATTTACGCCTGCAACCGCTAGCAGCGACCGGCAGCCCGCGGCCAATTGAGCGCGGAAACACGCGCAAAGAATATAACGCTTTATAAGGTGATGAACACATTTGAAAATAAACAAGTGAACCTACAAGGAATTATGAGGTCGTTAGGGACGTCTTCACGATCTCGTCGAGAGCATGTTTATTTGGCTTCCCAAGCATTTTGAGGAACAAAAGCTTAGTTTAACTGTATAAATTAGATAATATTCGTATGTAAACAAACGATTTCAGTCCACATACAAGAATGTTCAGAAATAGCATTAAACACTCAATAGCATGGTGTAATATTGCTGTACAGAAATAAATAGCGGCACACGCCGCAGACAATTTTAGGAGCGTCTTCAGATTGATTTATGTCTAATTGTTATGTCATTGCCACAACTCCGTGAATAAAGACAAAAATAGCTCCAGGTCACTATCCTTGCCGCGGCTATAATAACTCAGGCTATAAAACGAAGTGCTTTAGTTTACGAAGTTTGTTCAAGAACAAACTGTTATCTAAGAATAATTGCATCTATCTGCACAGGTTACAAATGGACACAATTCAACACTGCTATAAACAGTTAGATGCAGTGTGGTTCCGCCCCGGGGTATTGTCCGTTATGGCTAAACCGTTGGTAGTGAAATAACTTGTCGCTCTACAAAGTCGTTTTTATGTGACTTATAAAGTCGTGATTACGCTTCTTGTTAACAAAAATTTTGTCAGCACACAAGTCATGAAACCATTCGGTAGTTGACTACCTTTTTAGAATTCTGTCTAAATGTTTGGCTCAAATAGTCAAAGAGAGGACAGTGTTGACACACTGTCAAAAAAACCCACAGAATTAGCTTACACCGTAATTACTACACTAAGGCGACGAATTACGAGATAGCCCTACGCATCCCAACCCACACAGAACCAGTTCCCAAACGCATAGGTAGGACCCGTAGCACCCAACAAGTAAAGGACAATTTTAAGATCACGGGACTTCGCTCTTGACCTTATTTTTTCCACTGACGCAGCGCGTGCGCCTCACAGTGAATGGGCCGTATAATTTCTATTTACTTTTACTCTCAAAGGACTCTCAAGTAGTGATCATAAAAAGTTTACCGTTTGAACACGTACAAAAATATTTATTGTGGACAAATGTTTCTACAGCGGTCATTGTGCATGTATTTAGTTGGTACATTGTGGGTTCAGTTCACACGGTTAACGAGTGACAGGAGAGTCCTTAATCCGGAGGCTTTAAAGTTAAATTAAGTGGATAAATAAACGGTGGAACTGTGTGCTTTTATTTCTCTCCTTGTCCGTTATTTCTTCTACCGCCAAGACTTGATGTGTCATGTAGGTGACTACTTTCCTACTTTTCACACATAGGCTGTATAGCTTCGATGTAAAGCCCATCAATGTCGCATTATTGGTCACTAGCTGGGAGGTAATCTGGTGTAATCAGCACGCCTACCGTGACGCAGATGATCACATTTGAACCGTATACAACAGTTATGTCTAGTGATGTGGCGATCACGGGAATGTGGGGAACAACTGACAATTTTGCTAGTAAAAATACAAGGACCTTAATTATATTAATTATGGCGTAAGTTGGTATAATAATATTCGTAGGAATATATTAGGTTGGGGAAAAAGTCTTTTCGCATTATAGTATGTATGAACTTGTAATAAAATCTCTTTGGCTATACTATTTGTATCTGGCTGGTTTTGGTATCAATGAAAGTTTAAAGTTTAAAGAACATAATTCCAAATTCAAATTAGGAAAATGTGTGATTTTCATTTGTTTTTCGTACCGTCAAAATGAATGAATCTAATGAAGAAATTCGATACATTTTAAAATTTTACTACAAAAACAGTAAAAATGCAACGCAAGCCGCGAAAAAAATTTGCGATGTTTATGGACCTAGTGTAGTGTCTGTGAGAGTAGCACAAATTTGGTTTAAGCGTTTTCAATCCGGAAATTTTGATGTCAAAGATGCACGTCGCTCTGGTCGCCCTATTACGGATAAAATGGATGCCATTTTTGAAAAAGTGGAGCAAGATCGGCATATCAGTAGTTACGGCGTAGCTGAAGAACTGGAAATTGACCACAAAACAGTTTTGGCGCATTTGAAAAAAACTGGGTACACAAAAATTGGGTACCTCACGAGCTCACTGAAAGAAACCTAATGAACCGTGTACTCATTTGTGATTCTTTATTACGACGTAATGAAACCGAACCATTTTTGAAGAAGCTGATAACTGGTGATGAAAAGTGGATCACGTATGACAAGAACGTGCGAAAAAGGTCGTGGTCAAAGGCCGGTCAGGCTTCACAGACTGTGGAGAAACCCGGGTTAACTCGCAACAAGGTGATGCTGTGTGTGTGGTGGGATTGGAAGGGCATTATTCATTATGAGCTGTTACCACCAGGCAGAACCATCGATTCTGAACTCTACTGCGAACAACTGATGAGATTAAAGCAAGAAATTGAGAGAAAGCGGCCGAAATTAATCAACAGAAGGGGTGTGGTTTTTCATCATGATAACGCTAGACCTCACACATATTTAGCCACTCAGCAAAAATTAAGAGAGTTTGGCTGGAAGGTGTTAATGCATCCGCCGTATAGTCCTGACCTTGCACCTTCAGATTTCCACCTGTTTCGGTCTCTTCAGAATTCTTTAGGCAGTGTCAGGTTAACATCACGAGAGGACTGCCAAAACCACTTGTCGCGGTATTTTGACCAGAAGTCCCAAAATTTCTATAGCAATGGGATCATGTCCCTACCTACAATATGGCAAAAAGCTATCGAACAAAATGGTACCTACATACTTTAGTTAAATGTTAATAAACTATATTAAAAATGTTTTGAATTTTCTTAAAAAATGCGAAGAAACTTTTTCCCCAACCTATTAGTATCATTAGATGTGTAGGACTGTAACTAAAAATACTTAATATATGTAGAGTAACGAAGGAAACTTGTTCGTTTATATCTTTTGTTGAAGTATCAAAAACAATTGACTTAACAACAAGGCTAGTTAAATCACATTTTGTTACAAAGAGGAAGCATTGGATTTATGTAATTCGTTTGAAGTCTGCTTCTCTAAACAGGTCATAAGATATGGATACCCATCACGTGAAGTTTTACTAGTTAATTTATTTTGACCCTGTATAAGATGCTTGTAAAGTAAACGCACTATTCCTCAAAACATCCGCCTATGCGGATGTTTTGAGGAATAGTGCGATATTCACAGATCCAAAACTTTATTATTAAATAATTTAATATATCTCGGAAATCAGTCTACCTTGAAAATTTCAATGTATTCTAACGAGAGTTGGACGTCTACTGTTAACCAGCAAACTAATAGGGATGCACGAAGGACGATTCGTTACGATATTTATGAAAATAGATTCAAGTCGATATCTACCAAAAATTAAAGTTCTAAAATCAAGAATCGAAATCGAAAATTAAAGTTCTGAAGTTCTGAATGTCACTTGACAAATTATTTTAGATATTTGTCCCTGTATGTAATCACATCTACATCTATAATTATTAGCTAAGGGGGTGTTCATTAACTACGTGAGGCATTTAGGGAGGGGGTCAAGCCGAATGTCACCCAATCTCACGTAGGGAAGAGTCTTGGCAAACATCACGTAATTTTTTCCCGCAAAAACCGTGTTAAATAAAAAGCGAGAAACTGGGTAATTATTATAAAAATAATTAAGCAAATTATGTTTATTTAAATAAATCCATCGCAATCAAGCACAGATTAACGTAAGTATTTAAAATAAAAATACGCATTTCGAAAAATCTCACGTGAGATTAGGGGGATGTCGAGTCAAATCTCACTACCTCTCACCAAGGGGGTGGAGGCTCGAAAAATCGCCAAAATCACCTCACGTAATCATTGCGCCTCGTAAGTAGATTTTTTCTATGGCAATCGAATCGTAAAATATAAAAATAAAATGTATATTTATTATTTATTGTGATTTTATTAATCGATTTCTGTAACATCGATTTAATAATATGCGATCCAAAAAACTCTATACTCATCAAAAACTGGCGCATCCCTAAAAGAAAATGAGATAGTGTGGCGGCAGCAGTCCCCACATGTTTGCTTCGCTCGTAAACGTACCGTTCAAAGAGATTTATTAGGTATTGAGCTTGTTCCATGGTTTCAGCATTTCAGGTCAGCGAAACATTTTTATATCCTTCACGTAAATATATTACAGTGACTCTTTTAGATGACCATAAATAGGTTCAGATATTTGATTGGTTTATTTATCAATGATATCAATTGGAAAAGACCTGGCAAATACAATTCTAAGTAAATTCTATTAAAGGAACTATAGCAACACAAGCACGAAAATCGAATGGTTTCTTACACTCGTTTGCATTTTCTCCAACAGATGAATGTGAAGTTATCCAGTTGATATCTGGTCTTAAGAATGGCAGTGCTCCTGATTTAGAGAATATACCCACTAACATCCTAAAAAAATACAAATTTAGTCACATTTAAGAAAGCGGCCGTCACTCCTGTTTTGTTGACTGGGCGATAAGGGTACTGTTTGCAACTACCGACCTATCTTTCTACTTAGTACGCTGTTCAAAATATTAGAAAAACTCGCAAACACAAGCTTAGTAAGATATTTAGAGACAAATAATATACTTTCGTCAAACTAATTCAGTTTTAGAGCCAATCGGTCCACTCATGACGCTATTCTAAAACTTACTGAAAACATAATCAAATATTTGATAAAGGCGAAAAATGTGACGGTCTTTTCCTCGATCTTCAGAAAGCATTCGATACTGTCTCAATCAAATCTCAAATAAGCAGATTAGAAAACATTGGAATCAGAGGAGTGCCTCAGGAATGGATACTAAGTTACATATCTGGAAGAAGTCAATGCGTTCGCCTTGACAATATGACTAGCGATGAAACTTCCAGTTCATACGGAGTTCCCCAGGGAAGTACGATTGCTCCTACCCTATTCCTGATGTACATCAATCAACTGTGTGATATCAAAATCATGCCTGTAATGCTGGTCTTTCCCAAGTAACAGCTTGACTGGAAGATAGTTAACAAAATACCTACATTCTAGTAAGACTAGAACAGGAGGCCTCAAACACTTTAAAATTACTGCTCACACGTTTTCCTGCAATAGGAATAGCAGTAACTTTGCCTCCTGCGCGTGCCCCACGCTAGACAAAGCGAACTTTATAAAATATCTAGGTGTAATCGTTGACGACAATCTTAAATGGTCACTATATTTCGGCTACCATATTTTTAAAACCCTGAGATATGTTGCCAGTTTCAAACTTTTGTTGCAAACCCACAAACCCTTATTTATGCGATTGTCTTGGGATATGCTATTTGCGCTTGGGCTGTAGCAGGCAAGACCCATATGATCGAGCTTGAGCGGGCTCAGCGTGCGGTGCTACAAGTTTTTCTTTCACTGAGATACCAGACGCCCACGACTGAGGTATACGAAAAAGCCAAAGTACTCAGCAACCGCAAGATCTTCGTTTACGAATGCCTGCGAAGATACCACCGATACGCCATCCCGAGTCTGCCAATACCAACCATGAGGATTAACATGTGTCCATTCGATGGTACCAAAAGCGTCTTCGCGAGCAAATACTACTACTACGCTGCCCCGCGACTCTACGACAAAATCGGCCAACAAAAGGGGACCAAACAACTTCAGCATCTAAACAACCTACCAATTCAATTATTCACTGGGTTGACAATTACGATTATGAGGAAATAGAGAATCTTTTCGGTAGCGTAATATAATACACATCTCACATTCACCCTCTCTCTCCACAGAACGCAGTGTTAATTTAAACTCTATTATAATTTATTTTCTCTTGTATATTTTTTGTAAACCTACCTTAGCTGTAATTTATTTGATTTTTGTCTATCGCGCTTCTACATCATATTCCGTACGAGATACTAGATACGTCAAAGACCTGCCGGTTCATATAACTCTCTTGGTCTGGCTGCTTACCCTAGACCTGTTTTGGCAAAGTAAACTCTTCCGGACCTAGAGTTCAGAAGCGCGCAAGCGTCACCGCGACGTCAACGTAGTTATTATTATTAAAAAAACCGGCCAACTGCGTGTCGGACCACGCACAATGAAGGGTTCCTTAGTTGGGATGAATTTATCCCAAAAACAAAGTTAACATTGTAGTTGAATAAGTAATTATCCAATGGAATTTGTACAAAATTTTTACTTTTCCGAATACATTTTAAAAGCTGGTCGACTATTACTCGTAAACTTATAGCTGTCAGGGACGGGGCACTTGACCCTAACAAAAATTAGCAATTTAAAGCTTAATTTTACGCAAACGGATCCCTGAATCGAAAAATGGTTTGCACAGATCCGTAATATTTTTGAAGGGCCTATCCAATGATACCCCACACCACGAGATAGACGAGAGAGAAAAAACCCCACTAACTTTACGTGTACAATTTTTTTTTCATGATTTTATTTTACCACTTGGTTGGCGCTATTAATATGTATCTCCATGCCAAATTATAGTTTTGTAGTACTAAAGAGTCTCTGAGTTAAGCTGCGGACGGATGGACAGACATGACGAAACTATAAGGGTTCCTTGTTGACTACGGAACCTTAAAAATAAGGCTGGCTGAAGCAGTTACTTTGTATTATAATCTATTAATCTTTTTAATCTATATCATGTGTGTTAGATCACATTTAATTTAAACGTAGCCATGACTTCAGTTTTTTTTTTAATATGAATTACGTAGCTATCTATCATGTGTTAACTTCCTGACATTACACTATAGCTAATAAACATCTAACATTATAATTATCTAAGACAAACAAAAATACTTACCATAATAACTTTTTACTGAGAAAATATATTTTCTTCTCCATTTTACGACTTCACTGTAGATTTTTAATACTTATAAAGTCAAACTTGTCTGTGTTCATTTTATTGAGTAACGACAACTTAATGATTATCTTTTAAACGATAGATTTATGTTCTCTGAATATAATCTAACATTTAACACCGAAAGTGTTTGTGTCACGTCACTCCACGATTGCTTGTCACCATGTTGAGTGACGGTCCAGTTTCATGGTTTCTTGCATGATTTCTGAAACAAAAGAAGGTATTTTGTTAAATATGTCAAAAAATTAGTAGCTGAGTTTGGACAGGCCACAGACAAAGGCACAAATTAGATAAAAACTTTTTAGCAAAAAATAAAACTGACTTCCAAAACAAAACACTACAAAGTGAAAAATAACTTTAATTTCGGTAGTCGGTGTCTTGGGTTTTGTATTTTCGTTTTTTGCCACCGACTTCCGAAATTAAAGTTATTTTTCACTTTGTAGTGTTTTGTTTTGGAAGTCGGTTTTATTTTTTACTAAAAAGTTTTTATTTTTCACTTTTTAGTTGTGGAACCTACCCCACACAAATTCGAATACATAATTGAGCACAATAATTGTAGATATAGCCATGTAAATAACAGTGATAGGAAGTTATTAAAACACCATCACATCATCCACATAAAATAAGTGGGAAATATACGCATTATTGAAGCTACCTCAAAAACTCCCCAAGCAAAGTTAATAAAATTTATATGGGACTACCTCGGAAGTATACCCTATCAAACTAAAAAAGAATTTTCTAAATCGGTCCATCCGTATTTGAGTAATCGCGTAACAAACATACGAAAAAAAAGACATACAGACGAATTGAGAACCTCCTCCTTTTGGAAGTCGGTTAAAAATGGAGTGGACTGATTAATTGATAACAGAAATTAAAGTTATAAACCTATAAGAACGTGACAAGTTAAGCAACACCCTCACTAAGTTCACTTCCATGTTTCTCTAAAGCCATAATTAGGACAAATACCAAGGCGAGAAGGCTAGGAAACGGAAGCAGGTAGATACCTACTAAGATAAGAAGTAGGTAAACAAATCATCGTTAAGAGGAACACTGACTCACTCTCAGTAGGAGACGGGGTTAGGAGAATGAGGCCAATGCAGTTTTGAACTATTTTTTTGTAGCACGAACTGTAAGTTTTTCCAGTCATTGAAAAAAGTTCTTTTCATTTTTAATGCAATTCAAGCAAAAACACAACGTATTTGATTTTCATTGAGGAAATCAAAGCAACAAAATATGAATAACAATGTAAATTGAAAGCTAAAAAATAAATAGAAAACTGAACATTTTGAAACTTGAAACAAAATAATCGAGGGAACCGTCGAATTAAACAATGTATATACTGAACAGTTGTTTCTATATTTCTTAATAGACAAGCAGATAACTTTACTGTTCAGTATCCATTGTATAATTCGACAGAAGAAAAACATGGTTCATACATGATTTGTATGATTAGTGACGTAATCATAGTTGCGGAGGCGGAACGTAAAGCTTTCATGACATATTAGGCGCCTGAATAACCAGTAGACGGAAATTTATGGCACGTAAAATATGCCTGGCTTTTAGCCTCATCTCACATTCCTAAATTAAAATAATTCCAAGGTGACTTGAATAGATCGGAATGTGAAACAACATTGTAATTTAGGCTCATCATAATTGACAAAATGATTGCAGTATGTGAGTTCACTATTAGCAAATTCTTACCAGCTGGAACAAAGTATATATTTTCTAATAAACTTGTCCACAGCCTAGTATATACCAGTACAAACATCGCACATTTCTCCGGAGACCACGTTATCTCGTTGAGAACAGAGTCAATAATGAAATCAAATATTGTGATACTGCGTGTTACCAAAGTATTACGACATGACTGCACTATGTCACTGTGTTACCGTACAACCTGTTATCACGTGTATACACGTGTACTGAATAACTGAGATGTTCTACGTGGTTAAGAAAATTTTGAAAAAAATTATCGTGAGACTCATATTAATAGAAGCAAAAAGAAAGGCTTCAATTGTTTTTCTTTACAGCAAAAACCAACTGATGTAGCTACAACTTACAAACAAGCTTATTGTTCGTATTGTAAGAAAAAAAATACATATTCAATTTACCACAGAGTAACAATTATCGTAAGAGTAAAAATTATCACCGTCAGATGTTTCACGAGGTTTGTATATGTGAAAGTTCCCATTCGATCATTGCTCCGTATTTAGAATTCTAGACTGGTGAAACTGAATCCTACTATTTTCTCACTACTCATTAACATAATAAATTATTTAAGAGACCTCTGCGAGTTGGCTGCGGCTTCGTTGGTACGCCTTCTAAAGGTCCGGGACCCCAGGCTCCCGAGAAATGTTAAAAAAATTATAATAATTATATCCTGGGGCATTATTCACACACGGTCATCAGATCCCAAACTAAGCAGAGCTTGTACTATGGAAACCAGATAACTGATATACTACATACACTACTTTTTTTTTTTAATACATATGTACCTACAGATGAACAGACTGTAGAAGTGTTTATTCAATGCACTAAAAGTGTGGTTTTCACGAAAGCTCACACATGGCCCAAATTAAGGTAACTTCACAATACCTTATCACTGCGCTGGCGCTGCGTTGCTAAGGTAAATAACGAAGAGAGTAAATTGGGTCGTACATAACGCAACCAATTCTGACATACAAAACAAATTTACACGTTTTACTACAAAAATTGAAGCTTTTGGTACTTTTAAAACCATTTTCGTGTTACACATAAAGTAACTTCAAAACATTTGAGATTCCTACATAATTTAATTTTTATTACACGGTAAATTATTAACACAGTCATTATTTAAATGAAGACACAATCCTTTTGCGTAAATTAAATATTAAACAGCAATAAAAACGTGATAAAATATTAATAAATAAACTTACCTATTCTAACAGTGATTGCCCATATAACGCCTACGATCTACGATAAAGATAAAACAGTCCACTTTAATAAAAATATTTCGCCGCAGTAATCAAATTTTAATTAAGATTTTTAGGTGGTTAATGAATTTATAATTATAATAGTTGTCAAAGTGCCGCGTGCTTAAGGGCGGTATCCCGCAGCGAACATACGCGTCGCCCGATGTACGCGCGAGCGAGTTGCTTTTAGCAGACTGGACATTGAACGCACCCGTAACTTCCAAAGTGGTATGGATGCTTCGTTATAATACAAGGAAATCGTTCCTGGCCCTTGCCAACCACACAATTTATTAAAGCGGGAATTAATTTACGCACTGATCAAGAAGAACCTATTTTATGATCACATCGGAATGTCTCCGAACGAAATGCGAATAATATGCTAATTTATTGATAAAATTTTACTTTTATTATTTTAAATGGTGCCATAAAAAGTACGTGACGCATATTTGTTCTAGAATAATAAACAAAAATTTGATTGGCAATAAAAAACGAGTTCGTGAACCGAATCGAGAATCAATCTTTGGTTATTCGCATTGCAATAATGTCGTTTATCATTCAATTGTTAAACGGGCATTAATGTCGGTACCAATCGAGTATTGTTGTTTTGTGTATTACATGGCTAGGCCGGGGCAAATTTTTGCGGTTACTAACTGAACCAATAATATAATATGTATTGTGTAGGACTGTTACAGACGCAGCTTTTTTGCGCATGATGTAACTGAATCTTTAGAATGAAGATTAATTCTACTCACTGAAGATAAAACGTTTACCTATATGTTATGTATGACATATAAATACGAAATAATCAAGCAGTTATCAATTAGGTACTCATGAATACCTAATTGAAATCTGTTTGATTTATTTAATCCTAAAATTAAGAAACTAATATGTTATAAAATTATGAAAATAAGTAGGTACTTCAGTAATTAATTAATATTATTGATTGATTATATTGATTAAAAATTGGTATTTTATGCATCTGTAACCAAAATAATATACCTACCATGGGAAGTTGCGAGGTAACCCCATCACAAGTATCCTCATAACTTACCGGGGCTGCCTCAATTTTGTGCTGTACGAGTAGAACAGTTGTTTTAGAAATAATAAAAAGTTTGTATTTAAACTTTATATTTTTTTATTTTATTTAACAAAAAACTAAGTTACCGTCATCGTTTACCTAACCAGTGCGCCCGCGCCGACTCTACAAAATAGCATCCACCTGCATTAATTTCTTCAACTGCATTCTAGAGTTTAAGGCCAAGTTCGAGTAACAACTATTTTGAATTTGATTAAAAAAACAATAATATAATGCTAGCAAACTTTCATGGTAAACCATTTAAGCAATAAAGATTCGGCTGCGTGATTTTTTTCTAAAGTACAATTATGCATATATTTTAGACAAATAGATACTATAACACATTTTAGAACTCGATTCTCAATACTACCGTGGGTGTTAATTTGAATGTTTCCCCTTAACAAATTCCACTGATACCAAACCAAATCGTTCAAAACGTCATAAAATGTCCGAATCGCAGCGATTCTTTCGTTAACAAGAGACGATCGGCTTCACCATCGCTAGCTAGGTGGTCTACTAACACCCATACATTTCATTACGACACAATGTGAACGTTAACGCGCCTCTGATAACGTTTATTGTCCTTTCATTTCACTTTGTCCATTACTAGAGTATAAATAGTCGTCAAAATACGGGTAGAAACACTCTCAGTTAATGTCAACAGTACTTTGTAACGTAGATATTTTTGTAAGTCTCTAATGATAAGCTTCAATCTGAAATAGTATTGACCTTAAATAGGTACAACATAGCTACAAAAGGATGAAAATGATAATTTATTATATTAAAAAAAAACTACTACATCAAACATTGATAGTGTTTACAGCATATTGTTTTGCTATAATCATAAAATCGTTAACAATGCAAGAGAAAACGACCATTTACAAACAAAGCTCATGCACTTCTAAGATTATTTGTATTGTAATTAATTACATTTCAAGTACGCTTGATTCAAGACATGACAGTCAAAATATTTCGAGTGCTGTCTTGTAACAAACCTTTTTATAAACAACTATGAAATTATCTGATGACTGCTGCCTCTTTGGTCTAAGTGGTCGCAAGCGCTACTGCTAAGCATAAGGTCCTGGGTTCGAATCCCGCGTCTGGCAGTATTATTGAGTTTTTCCATCTGGAATTTCTCAGTAGCAACCTGGAGTCTAGATTTGTGCCCGATCGATGGCAATAGGTTCGCCCCCTTTTAGATGGGATAGCGAAATGGGATGGATGTACCTACTTTAAGTACACCTCTGCCTAACCCTTCGGGGATTACATGCTTGATGTTATATAATTATCAAACAATAAAACACTTGATAAGTAAACATTAAAATTAACAAATTATATCTTAATGCTAAGAAAGCTTTTCCTGCAATATAAAGAGTAAACCCATGTCCCTTATAATCTCACAATGCATTTTTATTCATGAATGAATTCTATCGCGACATCTTCGATTATGAATGATAACTTATAACTGTATAAGCAAATAAAACTCGAATCATGCGCATACGTGGATGCAATGCAAGTTAGGGTCCAATTATCACTTGTTAGAAGGTTTGAGTAACCTGCGGTAACCTTTGACCTCATACAGGGTCTCGATACACTAACCTCCTTACTTCTATGTTAGGTTTATTGTTATATTTATTGCCTTTGTGTCAGTTTTCTGCTTTCTTTCATTTGAGTTTGACATTTGGAACGTAACCTACTTTAAGGACTGTTAAAGTAAGATGTTGATGTTAACAATGTCGACGGTGGAGAGTAAATGGGATAGAGCTTATTGTAAAGTGGATATAAGTTGAGAATTACTGCAAATTTAATATGGAATCAATCTTATGGTATGATCATAACGAAAGTCGGTACCTACTGTAGTTCTCAGAATTACAAGCAGTGAAATGATTTTTTTTTTCAGTGACATGTAGAAACTTTCTACCTTCCGGACTTTGTCTAACATTATCGTGATCAGTTAGAGCGGAAATACTTGCCTTGCCTGATACTTGAAAACTTGCCTGGTAGCTAGTAGGAATGCAAGTAGCTGGCATGCCATTGTGACAGACCAATCAGAAGTTGTTATGGCTTACATTACCGGGATCCCCGACATTTGTTGTCGTTTTACAATATCGGTATTGAAATGTCCTATACCGGGATCCCGGTATTGATGAATATATTTTGTTTTCAGTAGTACACAATTTCGTTCTATTGCACATTATATTTCCAACAATTTTTTTATCTGAGTAAGTTTTAAAAACTACGTATTTTAATTATCTCGTAGTTTATGTGAGATGTAAACCTATTGACATGGCGTATAATTATTTACATAAGAACGAAAAGGCAGAGAGAACATTTTCCTTGGTTACATATTTTTATGCAGCCAATTAAGAAGCTCGTGTTCGGATAAAAGTTTAGATGCTCTTTCGTTCCTACGTTCACTGTAAGGAAGAAAGAGCTTAAAAAATTGATAATTTTTGAAAATATTATATTATTGAAAATTTGTTGACTTTAAAGAGACTATCTACATGATATTACTTTATAGCTAAAGATACTTTGTTCCAGTCAGTAGTAACAGCATAAGTCAGGAAGAAAGAGCCTTATAAGCAGCATAAACATTTTTTACTGATTTTATGTAATTTTATTTTTTTTTAAATATGTTAAATTTTATAAAACATAAAGATAAATTGTAAGTAATTATAAAGATACTGATAATTCAAATTCAAACGTTTTATTTCATCTACATTTCTCATAATGATGTGTCAGGTTAAAAACCAAAATGGCTGTTTGTTGGCACCCAAATGTAAGTTAAAAACAAAAATTTTCTCCAAAAGCCTATCTAGAATCCAAAATGAAGAGTTTTAAAAGATGCTTACAAAAATATATAAAAATTATATGTTTAAATGTAATTTGGAATGAGAAATGATAAAAAAAACAATGAGACAAACCCAGAATTTTATTGCTTTAAAAGATAATTTTGACGACTATTACCTAAAGCGTTACATTGAGACAAAAATAATCCTAATTAAAAAGTGTAAAAGAAAAAAGTAAATTAAAAAATCGAAATCCAGAACTGAACTTTAAAAAAGATGGAAACAAGATGATCTATTTCTGTCTCCAATCCCATTTATTAATATATAACAATATCATGCAGTCGGAGGTAATAGGGCTGTATTGTTCAAAAGAAGATGGGATTAGAGACAGAAATTAGAGTCCGACCGAAACTGGTGTTCCGGCCGAAACCGAAACCGAAACCAAATATTCGGCCGTGGCTTCAGTTTCGGCCGAAACCGAAACCGAAACTCACGTGGTCAAGTATAAAATTCCTTAAAATACTGGTGCATTTTACCCATTATCCTAGTTGTTACTGAAACTTTTTTTTATCTCGTATCATACTATTTTTTTAGCAAAACGTATCCGGTCATTATTATTTTTAAATTCAGGGTATTCGCCATCCTTTTTTTAACTATATATTGATCTTTATAACGATCGGTCGTTGTAAATGGGATCTGCATTAATTAGGACACGAAATGGAAACACAGTATATTAATTGTGTTGTAATCATTTATTTAATATAATATTTAAAAAATAAATATGAAAATATTAAAATATGAAAATTAATCAAATATGAAAATATTAAGATGAGCTCGTGGCTAAGTAATAACAGCCGCACGGGTCAATAATTAATCAGGTTAAGCTTAGCTTGTCAGGGTTGTCTGTGGATGGGTGACCATCTTTACATACCGAGACTCCTCCGTGCCTCGGAAAGCACGTTAAGCCGTTGGCCCCGGCTGTCATTCGTGGATCTTTGACAGTCGTTACGGGTCGTCAAAAGCCCGAAATTCTGACAACCAGTCTTACCAAGGGGTATCGTATTACCCAGTAACTGGGTTGTGAAGGTCAGATAGGCAGTCGCTCCATGTAAAATACTGGTATTCAGCTGCATCCGGTTAGACTGGAAGCCGACCCCAACATAGTTGGGAAAAAACTAGGCAGATGATGATAAAAAAATATTAATAATATTTTATTATTTTTTCAAATTAAGTTCTCAGAGCAAAATGTTTATCAGTTATCAATAATCAACTAACTAATTGTTACTGTTTCATTAAATACTAAGTATTGGAATTTTGAAATCTTGTTAATTAATACTTTGGTTTGTATTTGCATTTAGAAGAATCATCAGTCTCTTTTAGGTACCTCTTATATAAAAATATTAATTACTAAAATTACTATTACACTCACGACACACGACAATTCCCGAACAGGGCCGCCAGCGTCCGCCAAAGCGTTGCCGCGAGAAACGAAGTTAGGCGAGCGTGCACGACAACTTCCGAAATCAGTTTCGGTTTCGCCAAAAGTTTCGGCCGAAACCGAACTTTCGGTCGAACACTAACTAACAGAAATAGGTCATCTTGTTTCCATATTTTTTTAAACTTTACTACTTAAACTTAAAAATTAAAAAAAAAAATCAGAAACCCGACTGGGGTTTCTGATTTTTTTTTTATTTTTCTTCTTGTAAAGAGATTTTGTTTGAAACTTAAAATTATACAAAAAAAGTGATTTTATATTTAAAAGACGGTTTTTTATTGTTTTGTAGTGAAGTTAGAGGAGCTCGTGGCTAAGTAATAACAGCCGCACGGGTCGATCCATCAGGTTAAGCTACGCTTGCCGGAGTTGGTCTGTGGATGGGTGACCATCTTTTCATACCGAGACTCCTCCGTGCCTCGGAAAGCACGTTAAGCCGTTGGTCCCGGCTGTCATTCGAGGATCTTTGACAGTCGTTACGGGTCGTCAGAAGCCCAAAAGTCTGACAACCAGTCTTACCAAGGGGTATCGGATTACCCAGTAACTGGGTTGTGGAGGTCAGATAGGCAGTCGCTCCATGTAAAATACTGGTATTCAGCTGCATCCGGTTAGACTGGAAGTTGACCCAGTTGGGAAAAGGCTTTGCAGATTGTAGTGAAGTTAGAAATTAATATATTAATGAATTATTATTATATATTTTTTTTTATTAGTTATTTAATTTAAAAAAAATATTAAGTAAAAAAATATAGTCTAAACTTTCCAATACCGGATATTGGAAATTATAGACTATATTTATCAATTTTAGACCATATTACGATCGCTCATCCTCGAGCATGCACAAGTAAGCGCTTGATGTCTGCGTCGAATTTTATACTTAAAGTCAATATTAATACAGTTACTTATTCTGTGAAATTTAAAAAGTGTTCGAGCATCCGAGATTATTTTGCCGTTATGTGGAAACTAACCCCTAAGATGACTGATGATGATGAAAAATTTATAGGCCACGTGGTAGTAAAAAAGATTCATGTTCACATCAATCAATAACTACAAGTGACGTATGTACACGTAGTGCAATAAAAATAATTATATTAATTCTCGAATCAACTTTGTTTTCGTTAATTGTCAGCCTATCGATGCTCTGGGCTTTTTTATTGTTGTTTGACGACGTCAATTCATAGAATAACATCTCACTTGTGTGTGATGTTATTCAAACAATAGTAAAAAGGCCGATGGCGTCGATAAGCCGACGGGTCAATTGATAACCTCAATTGACCGAACAACCTCATAGAACCACATCTCACTTATATGAGATGTTATTCTATGAGTTGACGTCAAACAATAATAAAAAGGCAGAGGCCGTCGATAAGCCGACGGGTTAATTGATAACCTCAATTCATAGAATAACATCTCACTTATGTGACATGTTATTCTATGAATTGACGTCAAACAATAGTAAAAGGCCCGAGGGCGTCGATAAGCCGACGGGTCAATTGATAACCTCAATTCATAGAATAACGTCTCACTTGTGTGATTCTATTAATTGATTTTTTTTTTAATGGCATCTCGTAGTTGGTCTAGAGAGGTCGTGACTACTTAACCGGTCAATCCTGTGGCTGTCTTATGAGAACTCAAAGCCTCCAGCCAGGGCATAAACTTACGCTGTCGCTGGGGGGAAGACAGCAAGTTGGGACAGGCTGGATCAAATCAGAGTAATTATTATTATCATGGGAGTTTAAAGCTACTGGCTCAGCTACGCCACCAGCTGGCATTTCATTCCCGAGCAAGGGACGGGGGAGAGGACGATTACTTCGGGGTCATCGCGAGAGACCTCGGCGGCGAAGGTCGGAATGTTGATTTGTTTTTATTCCTACGGTCCCTACTGCTCTCTTGGAGAAGAGTTACGGGGTCATCGGGATCTGAGAGGCCTTGGGCGGCGGAGCTTACTAATATGGGAGGGGACATAACTAGCCGCCTCGACAACCAGAGGGTTGCAATTGTTGGTGGCTGAGTCGAAGAAACGCTTGGAATTGCGTTTCAATAACTGAGAGATGGTGGGAATGTCGAGATCTAAATGGAGTATCGTTCTGAACGAACCAAGGGGCTCCCGTTGCCTTTCGGAGGAAACGATTTTGGAGGGCCTGCATCCTATAAATGAGGTGAGGTTTTGCGTGCGCAAACACTGAACCCGCATAGGTCATGATGGGGCGAATGCACGCTGTATAAATGCGCAATTTGCACCTAAGTGACAATTTGCTACGTGCATTTAGAACGGAGTGGAGTCTACCGAGAGCGAAAGCACCTGCTTTATGTACTCAGAGAAGGAGAGCTGGTGGTCGAGGGTCACACCAAGGTATTTGGCTCGCGTCTCCCAAGGGATCGGCTTGCAGAACATGGTGATCGGTCTTGGGGGGTCGAGTGGACCGCTTGACTCTTGTCGGGATTGACCTCGATTCTCCACTTCCTAAACCAGGCGCCGAGGTTAATGACTGCGGTTTGGAGAGTGCGAGATATCGGGAGCTGGTCCCTGCCCGAGTAGGCCGTGTCGTCTGCGAACAGAGCTAACCGCGCCTTTTTACTTTTCGGGATATCGCTGGTGAACAGCGTGAAAGTGAGGGGGGCGAGCACAGAGCTCACTGGGACTCCTGCACGAATGGGGTAACTTCTATTATTTGACTGTCAGTGACGGGACCCTATCTACGCACATGAGCACAAGTAGCGCGGGGTCCGTTAAGATGCAAAAGGCTCCAAAGATTTCGGCTTATAAAAAATTACGAATAAAAAGGGCTCAAAATCCGTGTGTCAAAATAAGCTAAAATAATGGGCGTTCCGCGAGAATAAAAAAGGGCTTAAGGGCGCTATCGGCCAGCCAATCATTGCCCTGGCTTTGAGTTCGCTTAAGGCAGCCACAGGATTGGCCGGTTAAGTAGTCACGGCCTCTTTAGGCCAACAACGAGTTGACATACAAAAAAAAAAAGTCAATCCGACCACAGCCACCGAAGAGGCATCAACAAGAAACAGATGCCATCTCTCCGAGGTCTTAGTGAGTTGTGCGCAGCTACGTTCTTACGCATTCAGGGGTGAGGGTACTGGACCCCAGCTGTCCGCAACAGTTGGTCTTTTGAGCCGGATCCTTGCTAGAAGAAGAAGCCAGAAGAGCCCAGAAAATCCAGAAGAATCAGAAGACAGCAAAACGCCTGTAACCAGGTCGCAGAAGGATGCCTTGCCGTGGCCCCTTAAGCCCCCCGTCCCGTCCTGCAGTTGTGGACGCAACAGAAGAAGCGTCAGGGTCAGAAGGGGCCACGTCAGCGTCAGCGTCATCCGGAACTACAGCTTTATCGGGCACGAACACTTCTTCGGGTACAACAACTACAGAGAGGACCACGACAACAGAGGCTACGGTTGCGACTGCGATTACAGCGGTGTCCGAGAAGAATGGACAGAAGATACCGCACGAAAGGAGACGATCAAGAAAACCCCAGAAGATGTCCCGGATGAGGGTGTGGATAGTGCAGCCGCTACTCTAAAATCGAAGGGGGTCAGTCGTCACGCCAGGACCACGAAGACCACGAGCTCCTCGGCCAGAAGACGCGAGCTGGAAGGCAGAGAAGAATTAGCACGCCAGGAGCTGAACCAATCACAGGCTGCGGCGAACTAGCCCGTATCAGATTGGAGATGGCACAATGTAAAGATGAGGACTCCGTGGATGAAGACCAAGAAGATAGAACAGCACAGGTGCATAACTGGATCCAGTCATCCGTATTGAAAGATGGCAACATGGTACAACCCAAGCTGCGAGATTACACTTCATAAGAACCACAGAAGATGAGCCTGAAGAGAACTCCTCAACGAAAGGGGCCACGATCGAGATTCAAGCGTTGGCGACAGCATTGAAGAAAGCCTTTACCACAAGAGAAGGACCAGCAGCGGAGCCGAAGTGCATCCACGAGTCACCCTACTTCGACGGCAACAGCAGCGAGTGGTTGGCCTTCAAGGTTGTTTACGAAGATACAGCACCGACGTCCAGAATATGGCTCGACTAAGAGCTCTGAAGAGTAACCAAGAGAAGTTATCATGAGCCTGTTGTACTGTGAAGCCTCTCCGTTGGAAGTAATGCAGGCCCTCAGAAGAAGATACGGAAGACCTCATGCGCTGGTGCTGGCAGAATTGGGTAAGGTCAAGGCGTTACCGAAGATTTCAGAAAATCCAAGAGACATATGCATCTTCGCAAGCCAGATCAACAACAGCGTAGCAGCAATAAAAGGACTGAAGAAACCACAGTACCTGCATTCACCTGAAATGGTGAAACAAATAATAGAGAAGATGCCGACAATTCTCAAGTTCCGATGGTATGACTTCACTGCAGCATCAGAAGAAGGCGAGTTCTCCCACCTGACGCTGGTATCAAAGCTCCTGAACAGAGAAGCAGACAAGTGTGGAGCCTTCGCAACTTCAGAAGAGAAGAGCGGGTTCAAGAGGACTCATCGACACATTCAACAAAAGAAAAGGACTTCAAAGAAAATGATTCAAGACAACCTGAGAAGATATAACACTTCCTCGTCGAATGTCAGAAGTTCCAGAAGGCGTCAGTGCAAGATCGGTGAGTAATGGTCATGAAGAGTCACGTTTGCTTCAAATGTCTTCAAGGAAGGCACCGGAAGGAGAGCTGCAGAAAGCCACCGTGCAAGGAATGCAAGAGGTGGCATCATCATTTATTGCACGTCGAGTCAGAAGAAAGGACCTCGGTGAACCAGAAGAAGGAGACACCGCTAGAGGTGGCGAGCACTACGGTATCAATGAATGCAGTTAACAACGCAAGGGCATACCTGAAGATAGTTCCAGTGGAAGTCTTCGGGTTGAAATCTAGATGAAATTTGGCACAGAGATAGATTGTAATCTAGAATAGCACATAGGATACTTTTTATCCCGGAAAATGTACGGTTCCTGTGGGATCATTTCCAACATCCACGCGGGCGAAGCCGCTGGCAAAAGCAAGTATAGGTATAACCTAAACTCATAAATAAAGCAAGTTTTTCTCATACTTCACAATATCGACGTGTACGAAGTGGATACTCGAGCGATCTGCAAGCTCACCTTAGTCCAGAAACCGCATATCAGCTACAAGTGGGTAAAGCTAGTGACACACCGCTCACTTCCCTAGTGGTGAGGTAGAAGTTAAACCGCAAGTGTGTCGTAAACTTTAGTACCTAATTTAGTATTTCCTAGGTTTTGGTGGAGGCGACGTTTCTTGTTTTTGTAGGCTTTTCAAGTAATCGTAAAAAAACTTAAAAAAAAATTCATTGTGAAGTCAGAAATCAGGTATCATCAAGCAACTGATAACAAGGCTGAAAAACGTTGACTATAAAACCTGCTTATAAACAATATTCAATAGATTATAAATAAGAATTGTCAGTAACCTAAAAGGACTACTTATGTAGTGTTTTTACACAGTTATAGTTCATTAAGCACTTCCAAACCAATCCAACCACAGATAAATGCAGCTTGATAATTAATAAATTGAAAGCTTACTTCAGAAAAATTATCTTTTCTTAAGTATTCCCCTCCACCATTATGAATCAATCCTAAACCCAGTATCTACAAGTGAGCCATACAAAAAGCAGCACTCCAGACCGACCCAATCTATTGCCATTAATCGAGAATGTATTCCGTCCACCACTGTTTACTTAAAATAACCTGTAGCTATGTTGAGCAAATACTAACTTTTTCTATATTCTAGTGCCCATCTAATACCGGTTGATCCATATCTAAATAGCTTGAAGGCAGCTTATGAGGAAAGTAAACAGGAAGATACATTGATTATTATGAAGAATATTATGAATATTTTATTCTGAAGATACTTAATATCTAACTTGATTTTTTATTTAATATTTATATTGGTCACATTCTACAAAAACAGCAACTGTAAATAATTAAGTTAGAAATATAATATCCTAACCTAACTGAAACTATTAAAAAACTAAAATAGGGCGTTTCAACCCCAAACTGCTCGAAAATTGTATTATAGAGTGACCGATAAGGTTCTTCCTTCCGCCGCTTGAGGTTTTCCGCAGCAGCAGCACCAGCACAGCACGTGTGCCAGGATTCAGATTCTGGGCATGAAACTGTCTAGAAAATGTAATGAAATCTCTCTTAATCAATCGAACTATATTCTAAAATTGCTGAAGAAGTTTCGGATGGAAGATTGTAAATCTTCAGGAACACCGATGGAGACTGGTCTGAAGTTACTCAAAGATACTCAAAAGGATGATAATTATGACTACAGTCAGTACAGAGGTTTAGTAGGGTCGCTTATGTACATTAGGATTGATGAGGATTCCTTTTCCTCATCCTCATACTGCGGAAGTTCCTCATTTTTTAGCGATTCCTCTTCCTCTCCCACATCTCAAAAATCGGGCATAAAATATTCCTCTTCCTCATTCATTAAGAGGAATCTATGAGGAAGTGTGGAACTGTGAACTTTACGGAGCTGTGCGCTAGTATCTTTCAGTCCCTCATCAAGTGTTCCTTAGTGAGCGCCTTTTCAGTGGCGCTGGATTAGTTTATGACGAATTACGAAACCGTCTATCTGGAGAAATAGCAAGTTAATTTTCATTAAATTCAACTTCCCTATTGTGAATTTTGGCTACTAAATTGTTTTTTTTTTTTGTTTTTTTCTAAATATTAAAAAGCCCATTCGCAGAATGTATTTTACTTAAAATTTCAATTAGAAATCACAGGTTCTATCTTCCTCATCCGCTTCCTCCTCCTCGTATCCTCATCCTCATCCACTTCCTCAAGACGTATTTGTAATAGTTCCTTATCCGCATCCTCTTCCTCATAAACCCTAATGTACATACCAGTTTGTACGAGAACGGACATCAGTTATGCTGTGACCCGAGTCAATTTAACAATTGTTTCAGTGAAATTCATTGGAAGGCCGTCACAAGAGTTTTACGATATCTAACACCGAATTTGGGTCTCGTTTTTACGAATAAGCTGAATTAAATCCACTTCTTTTTATTTTATTCTGGAAAGATGAATAATTGTAACTGTTTTTGTTGTTGTACCTCAGAACACTGAATTCAGGACTTCATAAAAAGAATTCCTATCCATCCCTGAAAACTAATGTCAGACATTTTTGAACTACGTCACTAGACAATACCTTCCAATTAAGTGTTTTTTTTTTGACAGCTTATTCATGGTAATTGTTATTTATTCGGTATCTATATGTATTGCCCAATTCCGAATTCCATAACTAACCGACATTTAATTTTTAATTTAACACCACGTGACGCCAATCAATAGTTCACGAATTTTTACGACACCGTTTCAGGCTCAAGGACAAAAATAAAAGGAAATAATTGAAGTGGCCGATAAATAGATAGACACCAGCTACTTGATAGAGTCGAGGGTCAACAGGCAACAACGATCGGCAACTAGTGGACATAACGATATAACTGCTGAACACCCGTGATTTCACCGGGTCAATGACACCCCACACACATAGCTATGCCATTTGAGTACTAGATGTTCCATTCATTTAGAACACAGATCTTCAGTGCTTCAATGTACTACCAGTATTTGGCAAGCCCGGCTGCAACTTTGAACCAGTTCAATACGGACGACGAAACATTCTGGTTCATAAAATAAATTACCTACAATTATTAATAATATTATGTACACATTGTGGGACACAACATATTGATGTTACGGCCGTTAAATAATTACTTCTAAGCACAGAAAAGTCTTTCACTTCTATGGTCTGTTTTTTTAATCTCGGAAACTAAATTTCCTAGGAGTGAAAATGTTAAAATGACCTTTATGATAATGTCATGTAAGCCTGTTTGACATTTGCACTTGTCGATTTAGTTTCCGAGATTTAAAAAATGCACCATTTTTAAACACTATTTTGTGTATAATATTTTACGTAAATAAAACCACTTTTTCTTGTAATACCCTGCTCCAAAAAATATTTCTTTCCGCTTCATAACGTTGTTTAGTTTGTAAAATCGATAAGAAAACTGACTTTTAGTTTATTCGTGTCCAATATTTTCCTCTAATATTGTTTTAGGTGATAGAATTCGCTTTCAATGTATTTTCTTGTAGCTACTATACAGAGAAAGTGTTTTTATAGATCCGTTAAACTAATTGCTAAAGTTTATAAACTTCCGGATCTCACGATTCAATTAGAAATGGATTATAACTATGTATTTTCACACCTCTTGTGTGCCTTTTAGTCGGTGCTAAATAAATGTATTTTCTTTCTTTCTTATTTGGCTCGAACGTATTTTACAGGTTTTTAGGGTTCCGAATTAAAATGGTAAAAAGGAACCCTTATCAGCCTGTCTGTCTGTCCGTCTGTCACAGCTGGATAACTCAAGAACTACTAATGCTATCACATTGAATTTTGGATAGTTTTAGATGACGTTTGTCCAACTATTTTTCAAATAAGAAAGTAATAAAAATGATTTTTTTTTTGCAACAGGGAATGAAAGGGTGTCTTAAAAATTCGAACTGGGGCAACTAAGGCATGTGGGGTAACATATGAAAGAGCGCTGTTTGCACATTCTCAAAAATAAATCTTGATTTTTAGGCCGCATAGTTTTCAACTTTTGATCAAAAATGTAAAAAAAAATACCGTTCCCCCCTTATCTCCGAAGTTTGCAAAGAGAAAAACCTGATATTATTGTATGTGATAGACGTGTGTGTAAAGATTACAGGAAAAATAATACGATGTCTCTAAATAGCACACTTTTTTATTAAATATGACGCTACGGAACCCTCGGTGCGCAAGTCCGACTCGCTCTTGACCGGCTTTTTTTTAAATCTAATTCTGGTCTTTTTTCTTAATTATTGTAATAATGAAAAGAACGATACGTTCATTTTGGTGCGTATTAAAATTCTATAGATTCCATTCAGGTCACTGTAATTCAGCTGAAAATTGTTTCGAGAGTGAAACAATTTTGAATAAAATGTGAATCCCTAACAGTTGCGATAGGCTGGTTGCAGAGATTATTTATATTCTCAGATATTATTTATAAATTAATGTAAACTGATGAATTCATACAGTCATCGCATACATCATACAATTACCTAATTGTTTACGAAATTTAGTATCTGTTACATTATATTCTCAGCTTGAGCAAAACTGTTCAATTACGCCTGTTAATAACATTATAGAGAGTAAAATGTATAGCGTCATTCATTCTCTTTACAGTACCAAGGCTATACCACATTATCGAGATGTAGGTATATTTTTGAAGAAACTTTTCGAAATGGGTTGAGTGTCAACATGAAGGTGGGATGCAACGTGTGCCGACTCTTGCCCCATCCCATCTTCCTGGCACAGCGTGCTGGCGCTGCTGCTGCGGCTGCGGAAAACCTGAAGCGGCGGAAGTGTAAGTAACCTTATCGGTAACTATATTTTCGAGCCGTTTGGCGTTGAAACCGTTTGGGTCCGAGTGCTCATGGTTTGTTCAACGAAATCTCCAAACGGCTGGTTAATACTTCCCGTGACCTAAGGGCTGGCTTTTACCTTGACCAGAGGATTGCCATACAATGTGCTAATGCCGCCAGTCTCTTGGGTACATTACCAGTAGACAGCGTTGCGGAGGAATTTTTCGACGCCGTATTTTGGTTTTTTAATAGTTTTAATTAGGTTAGGATATTAAATATTTAGCTTAATTATTAATAAATTAGTGACTTCAATAATATTATTTTATATAACATGCAAAGGCAGTAAGTACCTACCTACCTACCTACTTATATACTGAAGAATTTTTAAAGTAAAACCATACCTATATATTTCTCAATCAATGAGTCACACGTGTGATGCAATACTTACTATAAAAATTGTTACAGACATGTTTTCTTAAGTGTTTAAACTATTCTCAAAATGTCACCTCTACCTACATAGTTTCGTGTAATTATGATAATGACAGTGAAATGGAGAAATGCAGAGTAAATAAGATAATTTAAATGGATTTTACATAAACCTTTAATTAATTTACGAAAGTCTTAAAATTTTAGCCCATAATTATTTTAGGTAGGGCTTGTGGCTAAGTGATACGGCTGTATTACTTAGCCACAAGCCCTACCACGGGTCGATCGATCAGGTTAAGCTACGCTTGCTGCGGTTGGTCCGTGGATGGGTAACCATCTTTACATACCAAGACCCCTACTCATTCGTGGATTTTTCACAGTCGTTACGGATCGTCAGAAGCCCCAAAGTCTGACAACCACTCTTACGAAGGGGTATCGTATTACCCAGTAACTGGGTTGTGGAAGTCAGATAGGCAATCGTTCCATGTAAAATACTGGTATTCAGCTGCACCCGGTTAGACTAGAAGCCGACCCCAACATAGTTGGGAAAAGGCTAGTCAGATGATGAATTATTTTAGGTGGTAATATCATTCGGAAACACTTAGAATAAGTGATCATTCAAAATCCCCAATTTGAACCATGTAAAAATGGATTAACTTCCTCTCATCTCATATACTAGGTGTTCCACCGTCAATATGACGAGATTGGGTCACATCCTTCCAACAATGTTCTGTGAAACTAACAAAACCTCAATTTAATATGGAAATTAAACAAGCCAATAAAAATACTGTATTCGCTCCCTTTAAGCAAATTACTGTAACGGTTCATTGTATTAATGATACCTGTTTATAAATCCGTAAGCCTCATTGAACAATCCAATTAAGCTTTAAAATACATTTTAATTTTATTGTGACAATAAAAATTTAAAAGGTATTTTTCAGAATGAAAAGCGTCTTTTGTGATGGTTAAATTACTTCCTCAATAACAAAACATATCAATGTCCCTAGCAACATCCACTCTAGAGAATGTTTGTTATTATGAGCCATGTAGGTAACAGAAATGTTGACACGCCGGATTAAAGTCACTCGCAAGTCTCACCATTAAGTTTAACTGGATACACGTTTAATAAAGACAGTAATCCCGTGTATACTGACAGTGTTATGTCTATCGATATTTTCTTTATCGTAACGCCTGCACATCTCTTTTATCACAATCTAAACGATACTAAATAATCGAGATAAAAAAGACATTGTTGTAAACTCTCCGTTGCTTAATATCCCTGAGAAAAAACGAAAGCAGTATCAATACATTTTCTGGAACTATGTAAAATAACAGATTGATCGTAAAAAAATACCAGATAATTTCCCTCTTAATACTTTTATATTCTTTAATCAATATTACGTAATGAACGGCAAGTTATCGTGTAAATAATTAAATTATTGAACGCATCCATGGTGGAATGTTCCGAGTACTGTGAGCTCGGAATCACTCTCAACTATCGTATCTGTACGTAAATAAATTTAATTTTACAGTGCGTCGCCGGTTAATCGACTGACAGGGTTACGGCCATCGAGTTTGGATCTATACAGAGCTGTTGCATTCAACAAGTTTATGTGAATTAATTTTTAGGTTATGTTAGAGTTACTGCAAGGGGACTACAGGACCTAAAGCGCGGTCACTGTTGGAATGCATATAAAAGAAGGAGAAGCGCGATGACACAACGATGGTAATATATTGCAAAATATGAAGAAATTATCTACAATATCGATTAATTGGACTAAAAAATTAAAACACATTGTTACGTTAATACGTTACTTAAAGAATAATCTGACAAGAAATCAGAATGATTGCATGTACAGCCACGAACCGAGATTGTTGAGCCAAGGACATGTGACATTTCAATAACGAAAAACGGGCGGTGTATTCGTGTAACACAATCAAGTCAAGATGATAAGCTAGTGGCTCAACAATCCCGGTTCGTGACTGTACATATGTGGATGGAACTTAATCGTTAAAAAAAATTTAGAGGCATTTACGTGATATTTTTTTCTATCGTATCAAATTAGTTGTATTATATTTTCAAAACACTATCTAACTAGCATAGATCCTGAAGAATATCATATATTTTTCTAACTTTGTTTACTGCAGTGGATACTATGCTTTAAGGCATTATAAATTATGGGGTAAAACTTGCGTTTAGGACCAGCACCCTAATTGCGTAACGCACTATCAATCGGAATCGGTTTCGTTTTGACAATTCAAGAACATTTACGTTGTCGAGCAGACAAATTTTTCGAACTTATGAAGCAATTGCCTTCTAAATGGATCAGATTCTGATTGATAGTGTGCCGTATTACTAATACGTAATTAGGGTGCCGTAGTCCCTTTAATGTTAGTTATCAATTTAAATGAATGTTTTTAGAGAGACCAAGCATTACATTATGGTCTATTGACTATACAGAACAAAATGGAGCAATATTATTTTCATTCTGCAGTCTCCACAGCTCAATATGAATTTGCAAATATAACTTATACAAATATTTAACAGTTGGTACTCTTTACTACTGAGTGCTAACTATTGAGTGTCTTTAGATTTGCTACGAGTAGTAATTTAAGTCAGACCCCGCTGCCCAGATTTAAATCTTTAGATTTGCCCTCACCGTACTTAGTAAAAAGTGTCCATACTGAGAAAAGTGAGTACATATACAATACAATACAATCAAATGTAGTCCTGCGTCATTTTGTGTCAGAACGGTGTCAAAACCAATCAGAAATGCGAGTATCTTTTAACGCTGTCGGTCGAATCTAACGATTTAAATCGTTGCCGCTGTCATAATTTTCTTGACAGCCGTCACTGCGGCTTCCACAGGCTGACTGTGGAATGTTACTCAATGTGGTATTAACAACTCTTGATAGTCGCACAGCTGTTATATGGCACGTCATCAAAATATTAAGCAGCCGGTATTTACATGACAACCGCGTTCTAACGAGTTAACAAGCTGGTTGGTTTGGTTCTTCTTACTGAGAGAAGCCACGAATTGTAGATCAAGAGAACCGCTTAAGACTTCAGTGTATCCGTTTTTTTTTTAGATTTAAGGACACTATAAGCTCATTAAAAGCTAATAAGGAAGGGCCTATTGTACCTACTCAGAGTGGTATTAACAACTCTACATAAATATGCAGTGAGTGAATATGAACGTCATCAAAATATTGAGTGGCTGGTAAGCTGGTATAGCGCATGACGGCGATACAAGCCAGTTCCCGTGGACACACGATTTGGTTAGCTTGAGTTACTAAACTATGCAAGTGACCTTTAACTTAGATTAGTTTTTAGTAGAAATGCATCGTTACGCCTTATTGCCGATACGATACCGATACCGATACTCTTATAAAAATATCGGCGATACCGATACCGATTCCGATACGCTTATTATGAAGGTAAAGTTGTTTAAAAAACAAGTTTTGATTCCAAAAGTCTGTTTGAAGGAGACCTGCGGTGGAAAACAGTCTCTCAGATGCGACCGAACTCATTTGGAAAATAAAAAAGTTTTTTTTTTTCAAGTATAAGACGTAATTTTTCGTATTTCGTGTGCAACGAAATAGACGAAACAGCAGGCGCTTACTTTTTTGAAGCACGAAATTTGAAAAGTATTGTTGAACCGGCAATAAAAATATCGGCGATGCCCATATATATATCAACAAGCCCGCAGTATCACCGATGTATCGGCATCGGTATCGGTATCGGAGGCACCCCCAGTTTTTAGAAAAGGTATGGATCAACTAAGTTGCAGTTGGCCAGATTTTTTAACCTACTTCAAAAAGGTGGAGGTTCTCAATTCTTCTGTATGTTTTTTTTTTGTATGTTTGTTACGCTGTTACTCAAAGACGGATGGACCGATTTAGAAAACTCTTTTTTTGTTCGAAAGGGTATACTTCTAAAGTGGTCCCATATAAATTTTATTAACTTTGCTTGGGTAGTTTTCGAGTTAGTTTCAATAATGCGTATTTTTCCCATTGAATGATGTTTTAATGACTTCTTATCACTGTTATTTACATAGCAGGTAATGGTATTCGAATTTGTGTGGGGTAGGTACCACAACTAAAAAGTGAAAAATAAAAACTTTTTAGCAAAAAAATAAGACCGACTTCCAAAACAAAACACTACAAAGTGAAAAATAACTTTAACTTCGGAAGTCGGTGGCATAACACGAAAATACAAAACCAAAGACACCGACTACCGAAATTAAAGTTATTTTTCAGTTTGTAGTGTTTTGTTTTGGAAGTCGGTCTTATTTTTTGCTAAAAGGTTTTTTTTTGTCAGTAAGTTGTAACAAGTGTGGAAACAGTAACTGACAAAAATTGATTCACATCCTACCACCACAAGTGCTGAGCTGAGAGCATTTACTTGGTAGCGGAAAGTCTTGAATACTAAAGTTATTGTCGCGGAAAGTCTAAGATTCTATAGCTGAGCTAAATTAGCCTAACTTAGCCTGAAAACAGTTCCAAGTTTCTTGTAGTACACCTAGCAGGTCGATTTTTTATCCATAGTTAAACGAAAAGAATCCCACCCACATTACACATAATGTGGGTTGGATCCTTTTCGTTTAACTATGGGCATTTGGAAGGCAGTTTACTGCGAAGAACATTCGTATAAAGTCACCAAACTATCACATACGAATCTCGAATATGAAATATTAATAACATTGTCTAGGGGGACAGTAACTCAATCCTTCGCGACGTAGCGAGCTGGCCGACGTCACAAGTTCATAGCGTGCCATTAGCAGAGTGGTGTCGAGTTCTCTTCCTGCCCGCACCGCGTGCGTCCGCGCCGATCGTCTAGAACACCACACATACCTAGACCTAGCTGTGTAGAAAAAAAAAGGTAGTAATCCTTGCTGATAATTCTGTGGTATTATTGCAATCTTCCGTGGGAACTGGGAACCATTGAACTTTCTGCAATGTTTTATCTTATTAATATCATGAACGTGAAAGTCTGTGTTGTTTGTAATACCGTCATGCTTTAACAGATATACTAATTTGGATAAAATTTGACACACAGATGGATCATATCAAGACGTGATGCATCTGAGTGTCAAATTTAATGACACCTAGAATCATTTTTATCCAGGAACATGAAGAAGTTCCCATAAAATGCGAGTGAAACCACTAGCAACAGCTAGAACCTCTAAAAGTCATTGTGCTGCTGATGTTTTGGAAATGCAAATGTAGTTTTAAAAACTAAGTAACTGGAATTGGCTAATGCATTTTTAATATTATGAAAGTCCCAACTTCTCGTTTACGTGAGCGTATCGGAGATTTTTTTCAGGTACACGATAATATAGTAATGTTTACTTTTATTCTGTTTATTTTTAGATCGTTCATTCTAACAACTAGTAGATCTGTTCAGTAATATGTGGATAACGTTGTGAGTAGTGTATTTGTTACTTCTATTATTAAGTTCTAACCTATGTTTACTTAGTATTACACTGCTGTTAGTTGTCCCTAAATAAATAAATATTTATAAACGGATATATTATAAAAGTTATGCCGCTTGATAAAGCTATAAAACGCCGCCAAATCTATTTTCGATACGAACCTGCGTAAACTGTTTGGACATTTCAACCTCAGTGTGATTGTAACCTTGAATTGTGTCGGTAAACAAAGATTTTATGTTTTTAGGGTTCCGTACCTCAAAAGGTAAAAACGGAATCCATAAAGGACCACTCGTGTGTCTATCTGTCTGTCTGTCCGTCTGTCACAGCCAATTTGCTCCGAATCGAATGGACATAAATAAATGAATTTTGAATATAAGGGTTACCTACTTTCGGGGAGCAAATAAGAAATTAAAAAAAAAAAGTTTGCATACTGGGCCGTGTGACATATCAGATGAAAGGGCTTACTGTGAGGGTCTCAAATATACAGGGCTATTTTTAAATCGTTAACTAAACTTTAACAGGGTGTTCTACCCATGAATATGAACAACTTTCACTATGGGACCAACTCTGAAATCACAAAAAAAAAATCAGCTGTTTCATACAAAAGTTCAATACCTACTTTAACAAAAAGTATGAAACAGCTGACTTTTTTTTGTGATTTCAGAGTTGGTTGATTTTAAAATAAATTATTTTAAAGTTATTTAAGAAAATAGACGAAAATTTACCATCTCCAAAACTACTGAGCCTAAATAAAAAAAATACAGAAAATAGTTCACACAGATACACATCGATATAGAGACATAGATAGGTGAATAGGTGGACAGGTGTATACAGACAGATTACAGGAAAACCTATAAGAAGTCTATGGTCTTAAAATAACGTGGTAAATCTCTCAATATTGTACGTACAAACTACTCGTAACATTAAATTTGCAGTTCGAATGTATGGGAGAACGTTTTTCAACTACAATGTCAAGTTTGTTCTCGGAATAAACTCGTCCCAACTACGGAACCCTTCATTGTGCGTGATTCGACACGAACTTGGCCGGTTTTTTTTATTTTTTTGATTCAGTCAAGGCAAGACAGATGCGGTGAAGGAAAACATCGTGAGGAAACCGGCATGTCCCTCTCACAGAGGAGGCCTGTATCCCTGCAGTTATGGGACCATTATAGGCTGATTTTATTAAGGCAGATAAGGCTGTGCAGAGACCTGAGCAACAAAACTATCCCTTATATTACAGACGTTTTTCTTACGGCGTTGAGTGCAAACCTATTCAATAAACCTGCAACTTTAAAGCTAGGTTATACTGATCTTCATAAACAATAATTACGTTAATAATTACATATTATTCTTACATTAATTACGCAAACTGCATCATAAAATGTTGCGTGTCTCCAAGCAATATGTATAATTATGTAATGAATTTAATTAAACAAAACTGCTATCCTACAGAACGCAGGATGTCGTAGTGCCATTTTAAGCCGGATGGACAACGTATTAATTTTTAATAACAGCTGTAAAAATTCTCTTATTCCCTTCACACTAAGTAAGTAGATATGAACTAGTTCATGATCAAGGTAGTTAACAAAGTAAAGGGATAAAAGTGAGATATAAATTATGCTTTTCACCGGGACTCTAAAAAGACCAAGATGAAGCGGAACTATTTATATTTATCTACACCATCTAACATAGTCGTGGTAGATAAGTGTAAACAGTTTTTTGAGAAATTGATCACTACTAAAATAATAATTGAAAAATATTAAATCGACTTCAAAAACAAATTAACTCAAAATTATGAAATAATTTTAATTTCGGAAGTCGGTGGCACAAAACTAAAATACAGATCCCAAGACACCTTTCTTTTTAAAGTCGATTTATTTTTAATATTTTTAAGTCGATTAAAAAATATGTTTGAAGATCAACTTGTGTGGTTAGATAATCACTTGGACTCTTTGATTTTTTCCAACTCATTGAAACACTACCGACTCTAATTATTTCTTTTTACAAACAATAATTTTATCATTTAATACCGGTTGCTCTACTACGACTCGGTCTCTATATCAGAGCAGATTAAAATCAGAGTATTGCCGCGCTCCGTAACGAAAACCTTGTTTAACCAATGACAGATAAAATCGGCGAACACCAAAGTAACATGTCTAGAGGATGTAACGTTAATGTATTAAGAGGCACGTCATAGCCGCCGGCAGATTATCTAACATCAACTGCAGGTGGGGCTAACTGAATCAAACAGGCCTATACCTTAGTGATATGAACGAAATTCATAAGCACATACAAATGCTGTAAAAATATCTAAAACCAGAGACGAAATCAGCAAATCCGTTAGTAAATGAACGCAATCATCTAAATCCTAAAAGATAACCATTCAGGAATAGACCGTTGAAGCTGTTTTTTGTGAAAAAGAATGATTTTAAGAAGGTTGAACACAATACGAGGAACAAGGAAGAATACGAGAAGACCATCACAGTGGTCAGCAATACATCAATTGGTCGGATTCAAAACATTACACTATTCTATGCAAGAGCTAAAAGCACTGCATGTTAGCTTTACTAACAACATGAAAAACACCAGCGACTATTAACTACAATGACATAAACAAGAATCAGATTTCAAATAAATGAAATCCCGGCCCGTTGCAAGCACAATCTAGTTTATTCAAACCCTACCAGGTACTCCCATCGTCCATGTTCATTCATATACATAGAGCACGGTCTAACTGTGTCGTGCTATCGTCGGATTCATCTCCTCGGGTAGTTCACAAGCCCGCGATCTGGCTGCTGGCTATGCAAATACTCTCGACCACCGTATTGGTTCATTCCCTCTACAGGCTGATTGTAATCTTTATTGCAATGTGTAGGGGGCTCTTGTACTTATATTTTATGTTATCTTAATATTTCAACTGTTAAAACGCCTGCATCATTAATATTTTTGATTTCTTCCTTATTGGTATTACACACTACTAATTCATTAAAATTATTTAGTACAACAGATTTAGGTTTAATGTCTCTAGTTAAGATATTTTCTAGTCGGACATTTAAGCAATTAGGCGTATCTCAGCAATTGAGATAATCTGTGCAATTTGTTCTGCGCCCACGATTTAGTTATAACTGTTTACGTTTAGACTTATTTACGTAAACTCCGTGAAAACGAATATCATGGTTGAATTAGAGTGCTATAGTGTGCGCGCAAGTGCTCACCGTCTGAAGTATGTGAGCGGTGAGACGGGGCAGAGCGCGATTGACAAGATTGGCAGACTGAGTTAGCTTGACGTTTGTCTACCTCCCGTCTCACCTCTCATATACCTCAGGCTATGAGTAGCACTTGCGCGCACACTACACACGAAATTTTTGGCGCAATAACATTTACAGGGGGCGTTGGTAACCATTTGTGAAATTGTCACAGAAGTTGTATAGATAAAACAAGATGGCGGGTTTAGTTCCGATTTTGGCCACGCGCCAACAGAACCTTTTGTAGCGTTGTAGTTAGAAGAATAATTAAATCGCTGTTGTTAAATCGCTTTGCCTGGCAGTGTGTAATGATTCTTAGGCTGAATAACCTGTTATCGTGCACGTGGTGCGCATCACAGTGCAAACAGAGCGCGCGCCGCGCTGGTGCCGCATGCCGGCGGCCGACCCGGTGCGGACACGACACATGCATAGGGTTGCCTGCCGACTTGATTTCAGGCATCTGGTGTTAGGTTTAGCTCAGATTGAAGTTGCGGAAAGGTAGATGACATTGTGATTCATAATTAATTTCTTAAATATACGTATAGATATTATTGTCTTACGTAGTAGTCTATAATACGCTACGAGATATTTTCAAGAACAATAAAATTGTAACTCTTCTTTTTCAGGGTGCGAGGCGCGAGAAAAATGGTGAATTACTTAGGTACATATCTTTAAGAGCCCTATCACAAAATTGCGTTTAGACATATTAGATGTACATATTGAAGCTTGGCGACGCATCACATTATGTAGCAATTTAGCAGTTGTCATTACGTTTATTTTGAGTCTTTTAATATTATTTTTTTTTGTTTAAACTATGACATTTTAATTTGTTATGAACTAACGTTTATTCTGTTATAAATTTTACGTAACAATATGAATGTAGTAAGGAGAATTTTACAGTTAATTCTGAGCGTTATTTGTAATTTTATGGTTTTGAATGGGAATTTTTTATAGCTACATACATATTTATTATGCATATTTTTTTTATACATATTTCAAAATTCTGGGGCAGCTATGGACTAAAACACTATTTAATAGATATTATTATATATTTTTCATTTCATTTGCTTATTTACCGTAGTCAATCCACGAGCTCTAAAAAATGCAGTCGCACATTTCATGAAAAACTTGCTTCGGAATTTTGGATAAGAAAAATTGTGAAAAGCGAGGCCACTATGAACTATACTAATACTATTCTCCACCATTCAATGACTCAAAGTTGTCGAAGTCTTTCAATTTATCAGAATAAGGACGCCAAAATTGGTCAGTTTACGCAAAACTCACGGTTGAAATGTATTATGCATCTTACTTAATCAGGACAATGAGCAGTTTATTGGCATACAAAAATTTGATAACCCTATGCCCATCGCTGTTCCTATACCGACCGTCCGGTAATGTACCTACTTGCATGAGAACATGGCAAAGCAACGTAACAGTGACACTTGTGCAAATTCACGCTTCCGATATAAAGGTGATGACATGTGAACTCCTTTGTCTGCCCCGCGAGACAATCAAGTTAATTACACATGTCTAACGGTAAACGAGTCATTATGGAATGTTTGAAACTGACAGTAATACATGATTGATATTGGCAGTTGAGAACACGTTACATTCACAACGACGACGACGACACACCTACATATACCATTTATACTTGTACACACTATGGCGAATAAATCATATTCAGAAAATTCTGAAACTTTTGTTATACAAATAGAAAAACGCAATTTTCATAACAAAAACGTTATTGTGATGTAAGAATGGAATGGAAGTAATAAATCAACATGAATAGTGACAGAAGGGTATTAAAAGAAAAACTTACACAAGCAATCTATCAGGAATCTATCGAAGCTGAATGATGAAGGAAACAAACTGGAAATGTTTTTAAAAAGGATTACAAAATACATTAAGAAAATGGGACCATCAATCACCATCTTGATAGTTATTGAATCAGGATTCTCACACGTGGTGCTCTTCAGGGAAATAATCACCATTCTTGTTAAATCGATTGGTGAACCCAACTGATTTTGTTATAAGTGCAAAAAGCAATCCTGCGGCGGATCCTTTCGACAAAGTCTTAATTTCACTAATACCTGGTTTCTGAGGTTTTTAAATGGAGTTTATCCATTCGATAGTGATTTATTGGTTCGATATCGTATTTCTGAATACTTTTTTAAGGAATAATTCAGCTTAAAAGTCGAATGGATTACTATTGAGGGTTTATCTGGGGACCTCAAAACTAAGCATAAGGAAAGAATTCGTTTAATTAGATAAGTTGGTTGAATCAATAGCTATTATGAGTTACTCCGTTTAAGAATTCAGAAACCGGGGCATAAGTCAGTTTTTCTATACCCACGGCACGAGAAGGGTTCGTATATATTTTATGCCGGAAAAACGCGACCAACTACTTTCAACTGGTCTAGTAAATAGACAGCCAGATTGATAGGAACTAACGATGAAATGTACCTAATGATGGGTTGTTATATTCACATTTGCAAAGTACCGTAAATGTCTTATACCGCTCGATAAATTACTGAAGAAGTCGTCACTAGAAATACGAGGATAAAATTGGCACTCACCTTTTTAATGTCACGTTTAGCAATAAAAATAATAATTCACAATAAAACACTTAATCCCTACAACTTCGCAAAGAAATCTACAAAAAGTATTTAAACTTTCGCGCCATCATTACAGTTTGTTCAACAGTTTTCTTAATTACAAGTTTTTCTTTATGACGCAGCGGCTGCGCTTGCGTCGTTCCTACTGACACCGGCACCGGCTTTCGACTGTTTGAAAAAGGGCTCCACAAGAACTCACTTATTACTTTACTCGAGTGGAAAGTAAAAATGTTGCGAGTAAAAGTTACAATAATTACATGACAGTGTAAAACTGCACTTTGGTAGAAACCTGGTGATAATGTTGTTTATACGGATAGGTAGGTATGTTAAATGGTTGGTGTGAGTTCCAGTAGCGGCTATAAGATGTTGTGGTAGGTAGGTCAATTGTGATGAGCAAATATCTAGTCATATCAGTCTCATCAGTGTGCTGGTTAAATAATAACAGCCGCACGCGTCGATCCATCAGATTAAGCTACGCTTGCCGGGGTTGGTCCGTGGATGGGTGACTATCTTTATATACCGAGACTCCTCCGTGCCTCGGAAAGCGCGTTAAGCCGTTGGTACTGGCTGCCATTCGTGGATCTTTCTGTGACAGTCGTTACGGGTCGTCGGAAGCCCGAAAGTCTGACAACCAGTCTTACCAAGGTGTATCGTATTACCCAGTAACTGGGTTGTGAAAAATATTGGTATTCAACTGCATCCGGTTAGACTGGAAGCCGACCCCAACATAGTTGGGATCAGGCTAGGCAGATTGACCTCATATATTTAAACAAAATCTTGTGTATTTACGAACTTGCACAAGTTCAATGAAACTAGAATTTATATTAGAGAGAATGGGAATTTTATGGACTACTAAATCTTAGAAATGCAGCATCAGTTTAGATTCGCTCGTGAGCAGCTAATGTTAGTACTAGTACAAAAAACCTACTCTTTTTAAACGCTTTGGTATTTCTGGCCAGGCATATGCTTACGTTTAAAAATAACGCCTATATCCACAACACCGCAAATTAAATTACTTACACTAGCTAGATCCGTAAAGTTATCTGCGAGGGTTTATTTTCTATTTTTCAATGCCTACAAAATATCAAGCGTTTTTCTCAAAATATCTCCCAAGTTTAATAAGCTTTGGTTCAGTGGTTTAGCATTACCAAACTGATAAAGAGATATATAGAAATATACTTATCAATTGGTACTTATAGGTGTGGATAGGCAACCATGCATCTGCTATTTGTTAACTTTCGATAAATCTAGAATCTGCAACAGTTCATTTGTCAACTTCCGGAAGCGTTCCGTGAGAATTTCAACAAGTCTCAAAGAAAACACGAATAAAAATTAATTCAATAACATCATAATAGCGAATCGTTATTTCTAAGCAATTTGCAGTGATTTATTACGAGCAATTTAAAAAGTAGGAGGGGTTTCTCGTCAAAAATCGCTTGATGTTCCCTTGGGTCCGACCGCTGGCATTTACTCATTCGCCACGGCACATCCTAGATGAGGACTATCATACATTATGTTTATACTATCTAAACTATCCATAGAACTAAATAAAATTGCACACTGTGCGAATTAATCACTATCACTACATATTCTTTTATATTATTATTTACTCACCCGCCGCGTCTGTCTGTATGTATGTATGTTCGCAATGTTCTCAAAAACTACTGAACGGATTTTCATGTGGTTTTTATCTATCAACAGAGTGATAATGAGTGATAGTGAGTGTCAGAAAAAATCAAGCCGTCTGGGAGCTTTCATTGAAAACGCTACTATGTGGGATTGTCTACATAAAAGTCTGTGATAATAATAATATATCCTGGGACGTTATTCACACACGGTCATCTGATCCCAAACTAAGCAGAACTTGTACTATGGAAACCAGATAACTGATATACTACATACATATCTATCTTTTAAGGATAGCTTACTATACTTACCCATTCTAACTTCTAAAACGATGGTCACATGTAATGTGGTATTTGCAAAAGATTTTTAAACGGATACAGTATTAATCTATTACAAATTAAATACGTTTAGTACCTTGAGCATTTCATACACATTATAATAGCCCTTGCACCATACAATTTAAATGAATATCTTAAGAAAATAAATTCAAACGGTCTCGCACCACCGCGATGCAACGACGGGACTCGTTTGATGCAGCCACCCCCGCCCGCGCTCCACCACCCGCTGTCACCTATTGTTGTTATACAGGGTGTAAGTGTAAGTGGCAACCTTACTTATAATTATGAACAACTTTTACTATGGGGCCAAAACTGAAATCGCGAAAAAAAATATCTACTGGTCAGTACATTTTGGCGAATTATGCGGACATAAATGTACTGAACAGCTGATTTTTCTTTTTCGCGTTTTCAGTTTAGGCCTGGGAGGCCTAGGGCTTTCAGGTATAAGTCGAGCGATAAATCGCGCGATTCCCTATAATTAAAAATACTCCAAGTATACCTACTTGGAGTATTTTGTAACATACATTTAAATCTAATTCATACTCGACGCAATAAGCTGAAGCAAAAAATGTAGCCATATGCTCTACTACTCGTGCGAAGCTGGGGCGGGTCTCTAGTAATTAATTATTATATTTAACGTTTGATAGTTTCATAAAACTTTCGGAAAACTTTCAGTTACTTTGATGTTTTATTTGTTACATCAAATTCATAACGATATTATATTGCGTCATTCGTGTAGGTAGTAATTATTTTACAAACAAACTTTCATGAAAAATAGAGAAAATTCTGATCGATTTACAAAGCAAACATAATCATTAAAAGCAACACTTATGTTTCTTCCTACTATTATCATTACAGTATACCTACACTCAAAGAAAAACACCATTCGCACGCAACGGTTCGCAATTACTGGCAAACATAACATGTGGGTCACGAAAACAATTATTTAGTATCCTCTAGCTTTGTAGACCTCACTGGATGAGGATAATCGACCAACAAACTATTTACCTAACCTAGACTTTAGTGATGTTAGCGATCAATCGATAGAATGGAAATAGTCGAGTACAATTTTGGCAAGACATCGAGTCTAGTTTTTTCAACAGCTTTCCCAGGCTGGGGTGTATTGAAAGCAAGAGATGATTAAATTAAGTAAAATATTGTTTATAGATAAGTATAGGCAACGTTAAGCACCAATGGCAGCAAGTTTAAGACATAAATATGTAATTTAATAACCGATTAATCAACCCATTCACATCCACGACTTGGGACATCCATTTAAATACTAGTAGAAGTCATATAGGTAGTATTTAATTACATCACTTATAAAGGTCTTTGTGAAGCGATTATTTATGTATTATTCTGCACTAACTACGGGCGTACTCAGTCTTGGATTTATCGATACATCCGCCATGCTTGGCTGGACGGGACCACACATAGTGGCCCGACTATTACCCAGCCCACCCTTGTACTGCCACGGTTCTATAATCTCTATTGCTTTCTTATTAAGATATTAACTACCGCTCGCAAACGCTATATTGATGGCAGAGCCTTGCCGACCAATCGACTCGACGTTACTTGCTTTATAATTATGATTCGAATTCAATGTACCTTCTGGTTCATTTGCAAGGACGATGTGAAGCACCATATTTATTTTATAGCTTGGGTCTAACGATACTCACTTGGCTCACGTAATAGTTTTCTATCTAACGTCTATTTGAGATACTGCATTGAATTGCCCATTAAAAGTGTTATTAATTACAATAATATCGCTGCGGCCATTTAGAAAATTGAATAAATTCTAAAGATCTCCACGACAAAATGACAATAAATTAAAAATCTGTACGCAACGGTAATGGATTCCCGATATGATGCACTTTCGATCCACTTTGGTAACTTCACATAATTCATGTGGATTCAATAAATTCGTGATTACCTAGTGATGACGAAACACGTGGTTTACTGCCGCATTCTATAACAAAATAATCACGAATTAAGTACGTAGTGTATGATCAACTAACTAATTGATTATCTCTATTGATTTCATCAATCTACTCAATATTGCCGCACAACAAATAGATAAGCCAATTTAGTGTTGCATAGAGGCGGTTTCATCTTAAGTACATACACAGTCTCGCCATAAATACTGTTACAATTAAAAATAAGAAAGATATTACATTTGAATTTGGAATCTGTCATTTTTATACGATTGTTCATTGAGTTTTCTAATTTTGGCACCAATACATTGTACAATATTTTGCGATATTAAAATGGAGTGGGGTGATAGAGAGAACCGAATCGCTGTGATTGTATTACACAAAGTTGGTATGGGGCCAAATGCAATTTTTAAAAGTCTCCATACGCTTGGTATTAGGGTGTTTCTCTTTTTTCGTGCATATTACAAGTCCAGTAAGAAAAAAAATGTTTATTCAATAAACTTCTAAATTTTTTCCATAGAAAACTAAATGTAATAGAGTTATGCTTGCATGCATGTAAGATTGACTGTATAAATTAACGTAATTAGTTAAATATAAATTAAAAACTTTACTTATTCTCATTTCCGTCGTTGTCCATTTACTACTATCCTTAATACATTTGTATTTTATCCGAATAAAACGAAGTAAATAGAAAAATTATAACTATATAAATGTAGTATATTAATAAACGCAACGTTTACGTCTAAATTAAATAATGGTATCTTTTAAATATACTGAAATTATATCTGGTAAATATTTTTTCAATTTTTTTCTGATTACCTTCGTTATGAGAAGAAATCTATATTGTAGCGCTAGAACTTAAATGCTACTCTGCTGCCATGTTTAGCTCCGCGCACGTCTCAGTCTGGCAGCAAACGTCGTAGCGGATGCATGCTTGCTCGTGGAAAAAAAATATTTTCGTGTTAAGTGTCGCGGGAGGTGATTATTCTGGATTCGTTCTCTTTCCTATCGTCCGTATTAGAAAGTGAGTATATATGATTTCATTTATTACGTAGCTTTTTATCAATTTTAATGATTACCTTCGAAGTTTAGTACATGTATTAGATTTGTAATTGTGATATTTTTGAAGAAAAACTGGACAAAGTATTCAAACCTCATTACCTTCTTCCTCATTCCGTTCGTTTACCGTCTCACTTCGATTTTAGAAATGATTATAATTTCATCGATACGAATTAAAAGAAAGTAGATACTACTAAATGTTCAAAGATTAATTATATACTAATGATATTTGCAAAAAAAACCCAAATAATTCATCAATAAATTTGAAATTTGGAATCGTTGAGAATTTGCACGAAATATGCGAAACACCCATTAGTCAAATGTTTGTGTACCGGGCTATTAATAGGTACAATGAGACCTCCTCTGTTTGTGACAGAAAAAATTCTGGCCGTCCACGTAGTGTTTGTACGAAAAAGTGGTCAAAGCAGTAAGGGAAAGAATTCGAGGAAATCCTGTCCGAAAGCAAAAGATTTTATCTCGGGAGATGAAGATAGCACCCAGAACCATGTCGCGTATTTTAAAAGATGACTTAGGACTTGCAGCCTATAAGAGACGCACTGGTCATTTTTTAACTGATAATTTAAAAAAGAATAGGGTGGTAAAATCGAAACAACTACTGAAGCGGTACGCAAAGGGAGGTCACAAAACATTTTTGTTTACGGATGAGAAAATCTTTACAATTGAGCAACATTTTAACAAACAAAATGACCTTATTTATGCTCAAAGCTTTAAGGAAGCTTCCCAATCAGTCGACAGAGTGCAACGTGGGCATTATCCGACTTCAGTGATGGTTTGGTGGGGTGTTAGCTATGAAAGAGTGACTGAGCCATATTTTTGTGAAAAAGGTATCAAAACATCGGCACAAGTGTATCAAGATACCATTGTTGAGAAGGTAGTTAAGCCCCTTAACAACACCATGTTCAATAACCAAGTATGGTCCTTCCAAGAAGACTCGGCGCCGGGTCTTAAAGCTCGGTCCACGCAGTCTTAGTTGGAAGTGAACGTTTCGGACTTCATCAGAGCTGAAGACTGGCCGTCGTCTAGTCCCGATCTTAATCCGCTGGATTATGATTTTGGTCAGTTTTAGAGACTACGGCTTGCTCATAACGCCATGATAATTTGGAGTCCCTAAAACAATCCATACGATTGGCAGTGAAGAATTTTCCCATGGAAAGAGTGCGTGCTTCTATTGATAACTGGCCTCAACGTTTAAAGGACTGTATTGCAGCCAATGGAGACCACTTCGAATAAGCTTTTTATATTTTAAATTGTTTGATATCTATGTATTAAACTAACACACTGTAAAAGTAATAAATATTATTTGCAATAAACAAAAAAATTTTTCTTCGTGACAATATTTATGGCAAGACCTATATACCTAATATATATATATATATATATATATATATTTATATATATATAAATATCTCCCAAATTAGCACGCGCCTGCCGAACTCCAGAGACTGGGTATGCCGCTATAAAAATTCTGTGTCAAAAATCGGTACCTATTGTCATTCAAAAGCTACATACGGTAGGTAGCCAAATAGCCCAACATTTTACGACACGACAATTTTATTCCAAGTTTGAACATTTTTACACCAGCCATGCCCATAATGTTCAACTTAATTTTGAATAAAGAATGATCCACGGACCACGCGTGATCTTTCGTCGCGTCCGCGTCGCCCGGCGGGATGCGCCAGCGTCTGTTACTAGCGATAAATCTAATGATAATAATCGAATGCAGTCGACGAGCCCGCCGCGCAGCCTCCATCGATTTATAATAATTAACAATCATGGGAATGACGTGAGGCGTGCAATACACGCGTTTACCGTAGAAAATACAACAGATTTATGGAGCACTAAATATTTGAGGGAAGGTGAACTCTTGGGCTATTTGCTATATTGGGGATAGACTGTAACTTACTTTAGAGATAATAATAATAATAATAATATTTATTTGCGTAAAACATGGTGTATAAAGATGTTAAGGTCATTATAGGTCATACATGTTTTGCTTATTATCATAGCATGCAAATGTTGTGTTACGTTAACAAAATTGTTTCCCGTCAGTAAATTCTTTAATGCTGTAAAAATTGTTATTGTTCAACCATACATGTAGTTTGTTTTTAAACAATCTAATATCTAAAGTTTTAAGGTCATTCGGAATTTTATTATATATACGAACACACCTGGCTAAACAACTTTTACTGTATTTAGCCAGTCTTGGTACGTCATTTAATATAAGTCTGTGAGGATCTCGCCGGTTTCGAGGATATACATCCTCTGCCTTTTTAAATAAGTCTTTATGCTTCTTTACAAACATGCACACCTCATATATATAGAGAGAGGGTAGCGGTAATAAACCAAGCTCTTTAAATATTGTTCTACAAGAGTCATCAGGTTGAAGCCCATATATAGCACGAATACACTTTTTTTGTGCAACAAATACCCTAATTTTGTCTGTACTATTACCCCACATTATGAACCCATAGCGTATTATTGATTCAACATAAGCCCGATAGGTAGTGATAGCAGTTTTAATGTTAGTCACATTTTTAACCTTTCTGAGTGCGTATACGAATTTATTTATTCTTTTAGATATATCATCTACTTGTGCTTTCCAGTTTATATCTTGATCAATTAGTACTCCAAGAAATTTCGTTTGTGTAGCTTCATTAAGTTTTGGTATGTCAAGTTTCAAATTGTATTTATTATTATTAGATTTATTAAATTGTATGTATACAGACTTATCTAAATTAATTTTTAAGTTATTCATGTCAAGCCATTCAATTAATTTGTCAATCGTGTTGTTAATATCTTTTTCATGGTCATAAATTGTATTAGTCTTCTTATCGGAAGTCACTATAATGGAAATATCGTCGGCGAATAGTATACATTTATGATTTGTTATATCTATAATTGAATTTATATAGAGTAGAAACAATATTGGGCCCAAGACACTTCCTTGTGGGACGCCATAATTGTTGCATTTATACTCAGATGAGTGTGGTATCATGACGTTGTCTTTGTCTAATTTCGTAATAACAACACATTGCTCGCGGTTATTTAGATATGACGATATCCATTTAAGTGCATGTCCCCTTATCCCACTTGCCTCCAGCTTTTGTAATAATAAGTCATGTGACACTAGGTCAAAAGCTTTAGACAAGTCAAAGAATAATCCTGTAGTCAGATAGTTTTTATTAAGATTGGATAGTATTGTTTGTATCAGAGAGAAGATGGCTAATGTAGTAGATTTACTTTTTTGAAAGCCATATTGATCTTTATTAATAATGTCAAATTTGTTACAAAAATTAACTAGTCTCTTATACATGCATTTTTCTAATATTTTTGACAGAATCGGTATTAAGGTTATTGGCCGATAATTATTTATGTCATCTTTTTGTCCCTTTTTAAAAAGTGGTTTAATAATGGACCGCTTTAATATATCCGGGAAAGTTCCAGAAGAAAAGGATAAGTTAATTAAATGTGTAAGAATTCCAACTATTTCATTAATGCATAATTTAATAATTTTAGTATTTATTTCATCGTATCCTTCTGAATTAGTGTTAGCTAGCGAAATTATTTCTGTTCTTACCTCATTTTCCTATATACATTATTGATAGTCCAGAAAATATTATATAACTAGTTTACGCTAAGCGATAAGCTTTATATAAGCTATCAATGAATAGCCATAGCCATAGGATAGTAGTATGTTCAAATAAGCTTAGCAAATTCGTCTGGATTTACGTATCTCGACTTTAAACTATACACTTAGAAGAGAGGAATACTAATGTCATCAGAGTTCTCAGTGTAATCTTTCAGCTGCAAGTATTCGTTATAATTTAACAGAAACAGCTGATGACGAACAAGTTAATTTTCTTTACGCAGTTTTTGAACACATTGGCCAGCAAAATAAGACTTTGTGACGAACTAATTAAGAATGATATTTGTGACGTCAAAATTTAAACCACCAAAAAGAAAAGAAGATTAAAGAACATCATTGACATCAGAATCAATAAATAGTCGTCCATAAAGTTACATCTCAATCGCGACCGATCGGTTTATGATCGCGCGCCACGATGCACGATGGAGTAATGACCGTGCTTACTCTTACTAGTTGCTGCGTCTGCTAGCTCGCAGATCTGTTTAGTGGCGTAATGTGTACGTGCATAGTTGCTTATTATTTTTAAATGGAGCAGATTTTCTATATCCTTCCTTTGCCTTTGAATCCACTTATGATGGAAGAAAAAGATGGTCTACCTATTTGTATAAAGACTAGAACCGAACTGCATGACCAAAGCCAGAGACAGACACTACTGGAAAAAAATGGGGGAGGCCTACTCCAAAGAGGCGACTACTACTAATTTAATTAATTAATATTTATTAAAAATAAATTATAATAACATAAACTTAACACAATTATAATAACAATTCAATTTAGTACTATCTCAAATCAGTAATTAAAAAATAAAAATAATCTCAAATTAGTAGGTAATTAAAATGCACCGAATCAAAAAAAATAATATTGCATGTTAAAATTTGTAATTGAATTTGTAATGTGTTAGTGTTTTGTGTTGTAATATATATTTTAATATATATATATATATATATTTGTAATTTGTATTTTTATTTTGTCCTTTTGTGTAATTTCTTATTCCACCGACCCAACCCATCGCATCGCATCGCATCGCCTGCCCGCCTTATTACTTCGTTTTCACTTTCATCACTTTCTTCTTTTTTCTCGGCTCCTAATGGTAAAATTGGGCTATCAAATGCAAAAAGAATTTTAGAAATACGACTAGTGGTTCCAGAGATTAGCGCGGTCAAACATACACAAACAAACTCTTCAGCTTTATTATTAGCAGTATAGACATATATGCTACAAACTTTTTTTTTTTTAAAGAATGTGTAATCAGGTAGTAGAATAAATTACCGTTTTACTTTATTTTATATCTATTTATTTTATTTTATGATGGAAGAAGGAAGCAAATCATATAATTTCAGCATATCAAGGTTAGCGCTGCCACTGAACGAGAAGCTTTGAAAAACTTCGTGGGTGATAATGGTGATGTTTGTCATTTTGTTTTATATGGTGTACAATAAAATGTTTAATAAATAAATGATGATTTGATTGACTCATGGTTGGCAGTAAGGAAGCGTCATCGAGAGCTGTCCTTCGATCATAACACAGGAAAACATGATGAGGTTATCCTAAAAGCGAAATAAAGGGTTTTATATAAAACAACAGACCCACCCCAACGGTAAGGTTTTGGGTGATTATTGATGTTATCCTGAGAACTTTTGCCATTACTGCAATACTGCAACATGTGCTTAAACAAAAGGAACCTATATGTTGTACCTTACAGAACCAATATAATGTACATTACTGATTCAAAACGAAATCAAGAAAACATTAACACAATTGACTTTTCAAAAAAAATGGAGAATACACCATTGCACGTCCTTAATCCTTCTTAGGGACAAGTTCATAATAAAACACGTAACTAAGTATCCTATTACATGGAAAGACGACACTATTAAGGCCAGGTCAGTGCTCCCGGCGGCTCTCGGTCTAAAAAGGCCAGTCTGACCCCTCGTTATCACGTGTTGCGTTGACAAATGGGTTACGCCTCGCTGGGCGAACTAAACCCTCAGGTAGGAATTCATTAGCACCTTAATTAATTGAAAGGCGGACCTGTACCCTCCTTAATAACCCACGGCATCTTTGAACACCTATTTCTTCTAGTTTTATATTGTCTTTTTCATTTTGTTGTGATTGTTGTCTATGGACGTTTTCATTTGTTTTTTTTTTTCTGTAACGGGATTGTAGGACTTTATGGTGTAGCCCAAGGCCCAATAATACAGTTATTTCTGCTGTTGCATTGTTTCCGTAGCTTTGATAAATTACGTGTGGTCTCCGGTGCCAGAGTTTATTATGACGTAACCATATTTAATTGGCATCGTATGTGGGGGCCTTATGGTATGTAGGACCAGGCCCCCTCCCTGGCCTGAAGAAAGTAGGAACGATGATGACCGAAAGTTAAAGGACGTTATGATAACATAGACTGAGCGTGTTGATTTGATACTAATAATTAATGGATTACCCACATTAGGTGTAATGTGGGTTGGATCCTTTTCGTTTAGCTTTGGTCAATTAGTATCAAAACAATCTCACTGAACAGCTGATTCTGTTAAAGCTTTTTGTGATCCAGCGGTACTACTAGCGCCATCTATGCTTACTTTATTCAAACTATTTGAAAACGCCATCTGGCATTCAATAGCGACACTCATTTCTCACAACGTAAACCAGTAAAGTGTGTAGTCTTCGTGAAATTAGATGGGTGAAAAGAATTATTTATTTTGCGTTGAGAGGTAAGTAGAGTTCTTGGACGTGCACTGTAACTGTGAGGTTGCACCACGTACCATGAACCACACTTACAAATTCAAGTGCCCTACGGTCGAAGTTTCTTCGAAAGGAAAATCGGCTAATACGAGTATGCCACCAAGACTATATGCATAGAAAATAATCTCAATAGAGCCAGCATAGCATGTTGTTGGAAAACCGGATACGGTAGTTTGTTTAGGAATAACAAGACTCCAAAATGAACATGCTCGACATCATCATCATCATCATCTGCCTAGCCTTTTCTTGTTGTTACTCGATGAACATGCTCGACAAATAGCTGATTAACAGGATGGCAGGGACATCGATGCACAACCTGTTACCATGGATTCAGTACATGATTCTCTCCATGAGGACCCATTTGCATTTTTCGTCGATTTAAAATAAATCTGCTGTTTCCTACAAAAGTGCAATCCAAAAAATCAAAAATGTATGGAACAGCTAATTTTATTTTGAAAAACCGACAAAAATTTTCAACCCAAGGGGTTGGAGAACCATGTACAGAACCCCCAAACTCATGGTTGCGCGTCGATGTCCTTGCCACCCTGTACCAAGAAAGTAGGCAGTGTGTCGAACACGTGTCTAAATAAATGTTGTATGCTTTGTCACATTTATGGAAAACAGCGTTAAATGGATAAAATAACAAAAATAGTTTTTTCACAAATGTCAAGAAGAGACGCAGAGACGCCACGGCATCATCATTTGAAATTTAAAGCAGCAAGTAAGGTTGTAGTAAGTAGGCACTGCATGCCCCAATTCTGATCAGACAACACGTAAAAAGTGAATAAAAAACTGCTCATGTAATGCTGCATCATGAAAGCGTAAGAATTAGGGACAACCTCTCCTAACAAAGCAAACACTGCGGTTCCAATATTCGTATAAAAGAGCTCTATCGATCTCACTTCAATAATCGGGTAAGTAATGTATTTGTATTGGACACCTGAACACTAAAAACTAGGTCACGACAGCTAGATACCCTATTACTTATTGTATCACCACTCCTTCGGCTTACTACAGAAATTTCGACATTCCTATAAGAACGGGCAAGATAAAAGTATAAGTATAAATTCATCTCGCATTATCTTACGTTACGCAAGATTGTAATCTCAAAACCGTCAATTCTTATCGATAAGTGACCTATCAGCCGAATTTTCTCCCGTTATCATAAACAAGAGTATCGCTTATCTTCGAAAAATACTTTTGCAATTTAGTTCCTTAGTCGACGGGACTCGCATGTAACCGTGCGTTAGTGCTGGGATAGTTGTAGTTTTATAACTTCTTAGTGTCTTTTGAGACGAAATGGATCCTAGACCTAGTACAAGTCGGCAGTCTGTTGAAAAGGTGGAGATGTTTGAGGTTCGGGAGCACGTGCCTTACCAGGCGGAGCTGACACGTGCCCCGGCTGCCTATGATCAAGAGAGCGGGGACATATACGACTCCTCGTGGTTGGCAGCGTTTCGAGCCATTTGCCAGCTGTTCAACCTTCTCCATCACATGCAGATCGCGATAGTAGTGTTTTCGATGTGGCGCTTCGCACTGACCTCGGCACCTAACGGAACTATCACCAATCTGGAGCTGCATATTATTTTCGCAGGAACAGGCGTACGTATTGTGAAAATGCTCATTTGAAATGGCAAAATGATTTGCTACGTAGTTGATATAAGTACATATTATACATAGACTGGTTTCAACGCCTCAGCTGCATAAATACGTACATAGGTGCGGAATAGAATTCATATAGTAACAATGTATAAATGAACAAAAATTGAGTTTGTGCCTTATCGACACAATCAGTAACTTCTGAGGTCTTACCTACTTACGTGGCACTGGCAGTCTAAAATAGATTCTATGCATTTCTCATATTACTCACCCGCTTTCGTCATCTACTTATTCTGCATTTTTTTTTTTTTTTGTAGAAGATGCGACCCCTTTTATTTTCATTGGATGAGAGTCCATATTAGTCTATGTATTCTGTAAAAAGTATGTGTAAAAATCTCACGGTGAAAACATAGGTGTAGTGAGTTTGAAGTGAGCTGTCATTCCACCTGATGCTAGGGATTGACACTATTCTCACTAGCTCACTTCAAGCTCACTTTACTTAAGCTCTCACGGTGAGATTTTTAGAGAATATATCGGCTGTAGGTACCTATTGAGCACCTAGTTATATCTGACCTGGCCTGGCCCTTGGTCAAGAATCTTTATTTTTAAAACTAATTGTAAATTCGTAGAATTCAGGGAGTTTTTCTAGGCGCAGGCTTGTTTCAAACTGCGTTTAAAAAAATTAATATAAAATATCAACATCCACGTTACTATCATATATTTATTATTACAACTGTGATGTAACAATTTGGTGTGTACGTACCATTGCACGAACAAGTGTCATCTGTTAATGTAGATATTCCATGATTTTCTGTATGAGTATGCACACAATATTAAGGACTACTTAACTTTCATTTCAGTATCAACTCTTCCTAGTGGAAGCAATATTGACACTGCACAGGCACAACTCCTGGTCGTTCCAGATGTCCAAAGATGCCAAACGAATAGTACACGGATGCCTGCAGCTCATCGGTTCACTTTTTGTGATCGCTGGCACTTTCCTGGGATTGGCTAGAGTCGATATGGTTATCTCGTCTGCTCACGGCATCTGCGGTAAGAATTTTACCTTCAAGCACATGACACACACACACACCATACGGTATGCGGTCTTTAATATGGCACATGTAGTTTTAAAAACACTTCGGCTTGGTGGAGGGTCACCTTGGTCCTTCATACTTTTGTCTGTGTGATACTTGCGTCTTTGTGGAGCGTCACCTGGGTCCTTCATACTTGTGTCTGTGTGATACTTGCGTCTTTGTGGAGCGTCACCTGGGTCCTTCATACTGGTGTCTGTGTGATACTTGCGTCTGTGTGGAGCGTCACCTGGGTCTTTCATACTTGTGTCTGTGTGATACTTGCGTCTTTGTGGAGCATCACCTTGATCCTTCATACTGGTGTCTGTGTGATACTTCCGTCTTTGTGGAGTGTCACCTGGGTCCTTCATACTAGTGTCTGTGTGATACTTGCGTCTTTGTGGAGCGTCACCTGGGCCCTTCATACTTGTGTCTGTGTGATACTTGCGTCTTTGTGGAGCGTCACCTGGGTTCTTTATACTTGTGTATATGTGATACTTGCGTCTTTGTGGAGCATCACCTGGGTCCTTCATACTTGTGTTTGTGTGATACTTGCGTCTTTGTGGAGCGTCACCTGAGTCCTTCATACTTGTGTCAGTGTGATACTCTGTATTTAAACTCGACGTGCTATATTATCGGCCGGGTCTGTCTTCTTTCTAACTTACGTATGCTAATAATTACGATCAATCTATTTTCTAGGTCTTTCAAACTCTATTATGCAGTTTTTGATAAATCACAGTCTATAAATTTCTAAACCTGAGTTTTTAGTTGTGATATCAATATTGCTTAGCCATAAGTCACACCTACAATATTGTTCTGTGTACGTATCTACCTATCTCACATTATCACATACTGGACCTATGTACTTAACTGTTATCACATTGGGAAAACCGGATCAGACTATGTACCTAATGGCTGTGACTGCAAATTGGTGGAATAAGTTCTCTGATCTGATCTATCGGAAACCAAAGCAATCAAAAATCAAATTACAAAGTTATTTATTCAAACTAGGCTGAGAATCAGCACTTTTCGAACGTCAAAACTACATAAGAGATTCCCGTAAATAGCCCACCTTTCACCGCTTCCTAGTGCTTTAGCTGGGATATAGAAGTGGCGCAACAAACTCCCCAGCAGCAAAGCTGTCTGTAAAGGATATTATTATTATTATTATTTTGACATATTGCGGGACTCTGGGGTCCCGACCCTTTGGAAGGCGTACGAGGGGCCGAAGCCAACTCGCAGAGGCCCCTTAGACAATGTTAAATGATTAGGAGGCACCAACCGACGATTATCCCTTTAAGCACTATGCAAGTGCGCCCAAGGACAACCCCCGGTTGGTGCAGGACTATTGAATACAAAACATATTGGGCTATGGGTTTGGGCGGCTAACGTGGATTTAGTAACTTGGAACTATGGAAGAACTATTGGTGAAATGGGGATATTTTCTTTTAGTAGTTCAATATGCCACCATGCTGTTTTCAATTATGCAATTGTTTCCTAGTAAATATTAACACATTAGGTGCGGCAGACGCACATGCGCGTTTTCATAACTTTCTTCGAGTGCGGCGCGGCGCACATGTGCGTTCGTTGTGCATCTCTATTGTTTCGAAAACATCGTAAAAAAAGGGTCGGTAAGGGTGTAGCATAAAGAAGCGTTTGCATAAAGAATTCAGCAGAGAATGTGTTAATAACTAGTTATAAAAATATGGGTTCAGGTTTCCCAATGCGTCGGCAATTTCTCAATTACTAAAAAATGTCGAGTGTCATCATCTTGTTGATAATAGAATGATATCTTGACATTATCTTCATAATGCAATAACATCAATAGCTACGCTCATGGAGAGTTAACTCTAACCTTGTTAATAAAAAACTTTTTGCCAAAAAAAAACCTACATCCAAAAAAACATTACAAAGTGAAAAATAACGGTTTCATCCCAACACTCACCGATCCCATCTCTACACGATTTAAACTTACCTAACAAAAAGTCTCAACTCTACACGAAACGAGAAAAACGTAAGTACAGTCAAAATGAAAAACATTTAGACGATTTAAGTAGACAATGAGCTATTTTCCAAGCCATGTTCCACAAAATCACACAGGTGGCGCTGTCCTTCACCATTGAAGAAATACGACTTTTGTTTATAGGGAAAAGAAGAAGTCTTTTTTAAAGACAAGGGACAGCGCCATCTGTAATTTTTGTGGAACATGGCCTGGATATAATAAATAAATAAATAATTTTTTAAATCTTTATTTATCTCAACATCATATTACAGGCACAAGTTATTAAAATACACAATCTTAAATAGAGAAAGGTGTCTGAGGTAGGAGGGTCCTGAGTTACAGATCACCCGGCTCTTTTAGGTAGGACATGTTAATTTCCAAAACGGTTAGAGTAAAGATATTATATAATATAAGTCTGAAATCGCAATTAAGTTAAAAAATTAAAAGACAATTTTAAAGAATCAGTAGGTACTTACAGTAAAAGCAAATCAAATATAAAATTCAAGAAATATACAAAAGTTAGGTATTTACATAACAAAATAAAAAAAAGAAGCATAGAAAAAAATGGTGAGTGTATGAATGTATGTAAGTGTAGGAGTGTGTAAGTGTAGTAGTAGTAATGTGTGCGTCTTAAGACACTGGTTTTAATAAGTTTTCAGTGGCAATGTAGTCAAGGTTTAATAGCCAAATGCGTAATTTTCTTTTACAAATATAGCTTTTGTATGCGTGTTGCGTGTATATAGATATTTTGTGATTAATTGAGTTTTAAAGAAAAGTACCAAGAAAACAGAAAAATTTTCGGCAGAAAGCACTGTTATACCGGATGATTGAACAAACATTAGTTGATCGTCTATTTTGTGATGGGAAATTGTGATCTAAGGGAAGTTCAGAGTGTTTTTTTAGTACTGTCATGAGAATGCACAACTGCCGGCCGGACCGTTAGCACTTCGCAGTGTTGGTAAAGTTCAAAAGTTGGATAGAGGATTGGTAAAAAGCAACTAACTTTTATTATAGCTCTATGGGTTCTCTCTAAATTTATCATAAAAGTTTTAAAGGTACTGCCCCATGTGGTAATGCAATACACTAGCAAAGATTGGCATAGTGCAAAGTACATTATCCTAATAATTGATGTATCAGATATATACCTTAGATTTTAAAATATGTAGATTAATTTTCGGATTCTCTTAACTAGGGTTTCAATGTGTTGTTGGAAGCTGAGTCCGTAATCTATGATGATGCCAAGATATTTTATAGAATTCGTTTTAATTAACACGGGACAAGAACAATGACCAAAAATTACATGAGTGTGTTTTCAAGTTGAAATTTGGTTGATCCTGGGATCTAAGGGAATATGTCATATATTTTGTCTTAGCCACATTGAGAGTAAGCAAATTGGAATGTAACCATTAATAAACAATATCAAAACCTTGTTGAACATATTTGTTTACCTCTTCCCACGTGTTAGCATTGAATATCAAGACAGTATCATCGGCGAAAGTAATAATTTTACCGTTTTGCAGCTCGATGTCACATAAATCGTTTATATAAACTAAGAATAATGTTGGACCACGGATACTGCCCTGTGGACCGCCGCACTGTTTAGGAAGTTCGTCGCTAATCCAACTATCTACTTTAGTAGTTTGTGTTCTGTCAGACAAATAGTCAATGAATAGTTGAAGTGGTAAACTTCTTCTTACTCCTTAGTTCTTACTCCCATATTTTCTCATTTTTTTATCAAAATGGGAACAAATACTGTGTCAAATGCTTTAGCTAAATCTAAGTAAATGGTTAAGGTCTTTGTTTATTATCTAGTTTATTGAGTATGTGATCTGTTAGTTCTTCAGCTGTTGACTTGCTAGATCGAAAGCCAAATTGTGATGTAGATAAAAGATAATTCTGTTCAAGGTAATTAGTAAGTCTGGTGTTCATTAATCGTTCTAAAATTTTTGATAACGTTGGTAGTATGGAGATTGGTCTATAGTTATTGACACAGTATCTGTCTCCAGATTTGAATAGAGGTACAATTTTGGATTTTTAAAGGCACTCGGAAATATTCCGGAGGAGAAAGAAAGGTTGCATATGTATGTAAGTGGAGGAAGAATAATATCAACCAATTGTTTTAAAAAAGATCCAGATAATAATCAATGCCAACTGCACACTCGTTTTTTTTTTAAAATAATAATTAACGAACGTATTTCTTCTTCATCAGTAGGAAGAAGAACAAAGGATATTTGAGAAGAATTTTTTGGCTGACGATCGGGTTCTGCATAAGGAAAATTAATATTTTTTGTGAGAGTAATTTTTCTACCAATCTTATACGTACATTTGCAAAAAAAATATTTACTCTATTGATTGATTCAATAAATTCTATTCTAATCTATACTAATTCTAGTCTATTGAAATTAGCTGTGTGGATTGCTGTTTGGCTTTATTTGTATAGGTTATATTATAAGCATTTTTTTGTTTTTCCCTGCTGTTTTAATAATATCTCGTTCGTAATTTGTCTGATTTTCTTTAATATAACATTTCAAAAATTTCTGTATCTTTTGTAAGTGCACAGTACTACCTCATTATCTGGATTCTTTAAGGTTTTAATATGCAATTGTTCACGATTTCGCATGCATCTTAGTAGGCCCGGAGTTATCCAAGACTTCAAAATTATTTTACGACTAGATGTCGTGACCAGTTCTGTGTCTTCGTTGATACCTTGACTTATAGTGTGTATAAAAAAATTGGTTGCTTCGTTAACATCTGTCATACTGCAAATCTCTTCAAAATCTAAGTTCTTAACGTCCGTTTCAAGTCCTGCGTCGTCTATTCGTTTGATAGTTTTGGGGCTTTGGTTTTTGTACAGACGCCAGCAGGTCAAGCTATCCGAAACTGTCAAATTTTCCAAATCAACCTTGAACCTAACGTTTTAGCGATAAAGTTGAAAATCTATTAAAGAAATTTGACAGATTGTAGTAGCTTGATGTGCTGGCGTCTGTACATTCTACGGTCTAAAATAGTATAACGCTATTGTGGTCGGTAACCGAAGTATGAGCAACATAACAGAACGCTGATAATCTTGTCTTTAACATTATAATCTAAGCGCGTGCGACTATGAGTAGGAATCGTGTGAGCAGGAAGCATCCCATGAGAAGCGATAAGGTTGAGATATGCGTAGGATCTATTATCTTCGAAATTTTCAATAATGTCAGTATTAATATAGCCAACTAATATGATATTTTGAAAGGATGAGAGATTGCTTAGACAATCGATAAGGGAAATCAAAAAGTTATCGATATTTTTATGAAATGGTCGATAGACAGCAACAATTACAGCGGTTGTGTTTATTTTTAAAATAAGGCAATTTGAGTCGACCATTTCTGGTTCATCAATACTGTAATGTTCTATGTTTTTGCAGTAATATAATACGACAGTATAACATTTTTAATATTTTTTTTTTTTATAAAACGCATCAACTATCACAGATTTAAATCTTACGTTAGAGGTATAGTTGCAAAACTTCCGAAAAATTCGGAATAATTCCGGAATACTTCTGGGAAAGTTTCTTTAAATCAGAATTATTCAAAATGAATTTAATTAAGATTTTTATTTTTTTTGCTGAAAAATCATTTTTTCATCGATCGTCGATCGCCGCCGCCGCTGCCCCTCTGTGCGCCGGCCGCTGCCGCCGCGCCGGCCGCGCACGCTCGACTGGCGACTGCCACGAGTCGTGCGTGCAGGCGATGGCGGTGTGGGGTGCGGTAAGAGGGGAGATGCTCCCCGGAGAAGTTTTCCTCCCCGCGAGAAACATTCGTACCCCGCAATCGAATGTTTCCGCCGAATATTTCGCCCGAATAATTCAATGGGAATAAACGTTGAAATATTCCCAAAGTTTCGAAATATTCGACGGGAATGATTCGGAATTTTTCCCGCCAGCATCTATAGTTAGAGGGTCATTAAAAACCAATGACAAGTATAGTCTGCGCGCAAGCTCCGAGGAATCGGGGGCTGAGAAAGTGGGCGGGAAGACGATAGGGTGATGAGAAAAGATCGAAATAGTTTCTAAAATAGTTCAAATGAATATCAGACGCTGTTGATTGTCACTAGCCTAGTATGAAGTGCTCTGAAAACTCAGAACTGCCTGTAGTATCAAAATACCTTTACTTAACATGATAAACGATTTTTTGTAATGTTTTAATCTTACCCCACCGGGGGAAGATTGAAGTCAAGATTCTAAAATTTTCACTTTAATTGCTTAAGGTTATACTGACAATAAAACACTATCAATAAAATAAATCCTTTACCTTTACTTTATTCTAATACAGAGATATTACAAAACAAAATTTTGCTTCTTTAAAAACTGTCTTATAAAAATGTTCACCTTTCCCCGTCAAATATCGATGAGTAAAGACGGAAAATTGTAATAAATCCTAAAATACAAAAAATAGCCAAAGCTCGTGCCTTCTCTGTTTGAGAAGAGTATCATGATATTATTCAACTACCTACATCTATCATGTTCAATTGAGTAACATGTACTTATCGGTAGTAGGAAAAAATTAGCCTAGCAAAGTATTCTTAATCCTTATGTTTCCCAACTTTTCTCTTGTTTCAGGTGTTATCGCGCTGGCATTTACACTGTGCAGTTTCATAACCGGCATCGTCGCATTATTTTCTGCCAAAGTGCGGATGATGGTCAAAAGCGGACCCGTCAAAATTCTACATTTAGCCGTCGGACTCTTTGCTGTATCCATGGGCCTTATAACAATGGTCATGGGATTCAATATGGACCACTTCGCTGCTGGACAAGGAGCCTTGTCAACAGCTCTCATAGTTTTTACCATGATGATCTTATTTTACGTCTTGATTCAGCCTATTTACGACTTAGTTGCGACGACAAAAAACGCGATGTGACTAATGAAGGTGCAAGGCCCTCCTGACGACGATAGCAATGCGTAGAATTATTTTTAAGACTTAACCATAAACCATAAATCACAACCACCCTTTTTATAAATGCTGCACTATGGAAACTCATCATCATCTACCTTTTCATTTAATAATAAAAATATAATATCTGTGTGAGAGGATAGGTATGCGTGCTTGCAAAAGCAGATTTTTATGCGTAAAGTCGATGTTACGTATAGGAAATCCCGATTGACTTTTGACTAATTAGACAATATCTTTATATCAATGTACTTGTAAAATACTGTAAGTAATTAGTTATTTTTATAAAACTTGTATTTATTTAAGATTTACTTCTAGTTAAGTATCTAAGTAGGTACCTACCCTACAGATTTAAGTTTTTCTTCTTGTCTTTAATTTTAGGTGCTTATATTGTTATTTTCTATAATAATAGTAAGTGTAACCTAATACATGCATGTATGAGTGTTATTAAATTAATAAACGTTTATAATTAATTTGTTGTTTATTTCTTTAAAGTTCCAAATCTTTGATATGAAACGGTCCTGCAGGGACCAAGAAGTCGACGACGCGTCGTCGACTTCCTGGTCCCTGCCCCTTGGGTGATATTGCAACACAATACAAGGCAGGCCGCGATGTCGTAAGGGAGGCATCGCGGCTGAGGGTTGGAGGCCGCGGCGGGAGAGGAGTGCCGGTATTGCGGTGCGTCGCTCTCCCTACCTCCCGCGGCTTTGAAGGGGTCCATCGTCTGATGGCGGACGCGTTGGGGCCGCAGGGGAGGAGTATTTCGTTCGCCGCTCTCCCTATCCTCTGCGGCCGGAAAGTGGTAGGCGGCCGGACCACTGACCTGACAGGTCGCAGGGGGACCAAGGGTGCCTAGACACGGGGTCATCTAGCGCCCATGTGCTGGTTTGGTCCATGGGGGGGTCACGGCGTGCAATATGTACTTGTGCACCGATGATGGGAGGTGCTCACAAGAGATGGGTCCGGCGACGGACAGCCGCGGCGGGTTCACGGTGAGTGCTAACGCGTGCCCGTGTTCCCGCTACAAGCGGCAGAGGAGGACACCGTGAAGTTTTAGTGGGTTGGAGTCCCACATAACTGCACTATCTCCGCGTGGTAGTGCAGTATGCATGAGCATTTCTCCACGGAAAAAAAAACCTACCTACTACTATACACCCAAAGAGAAGAGGCTATACAGGGTCAACTTTTTTCAAGTACAAAAATTTAAATAGAACGTCTATCTAACTATACGATAGAAATACGGTCTTAGCATTTTTTTTTTTTTTTTTTTCAAATAATCAGGCTAGTTTTTTTTTTCACTTTTTCTAATACAAAAATTACAATATTTTTAAAAGCATACTGTATACCGACTCAATTGTTTTGGGTCTGCACCCCCAAAAAACCCAGGGTCATTAAACCCGGTATTAAGTCATCGCTCGGACTGCACTGACTTGTGATCGAATCTCCATCCCAAGCTATGCTACTCGAAGCTATCATACCTAAGTAGTGTAGACTATAAGAAACGCTATTAACCTTTGCGCTAATCTATCGTATTTTAATTTTCCATCCCACTTTTCAGGCTTTGGACTGACAAGTTAATACAATTTGTTATTTTTTTTTAGTATTGAATTAATGTAAAAATGTTAACAACTTACCTAACGTTTTGCATTAACTTGGCGTGTTAAAAATAGTCAAAATTCATTAACAGATTTATACCTACTTATTTACACAATTTACTAGTTATTTATTTACACATATCACATCAATTGTTGGACGTGACGCCATTGTTGTCGCACACACTGTCTAGCGCAATCGAGACAATGCCGCCGCACTTCAGTAAGCACTGGACATCACGTCAAATGCACTCACAATTCGCGCACGTAATTCTTCCACTGTACGGAATGTATGACCGAATATGTGCGAATATTGACCTCTCGTCCAAATCTCTGGGCGTACAGTTCTTGTGCCCGCAACATTATTTCACCTGCGTCGTGATAGCACATAGCCATATTCATGTATTCTCGGGATGAATACAGATACGGCATTTCGAAAATTTTCGCACAGACAACACGCACAATTCAGTAACCTTGAATTTGGCGAACTGAAAGAATCGGCAAGGAAGAAAAGGCAGCGAGGCGAAGGGGGGACGTGACGCCGCCGCACCGCAGCGTGTACAGGCAAGCAGCCATTGTTATCTGCTTAGAGTACGTTAGCCATTAATACACAGGATGTTGAATTTGACTTTTCACGTTGGCTGCCAGGAAAAAAAACGCGTCTTACCATTCAAGCCACGTCGGTCAGTGCTGGTCGACATCTAGACTTTTCGTTTGGGCCGCGTCGGTCATAGCTGACCACGTTTTATGAGTGTTTTCAATCAACTCTTACAGGCCGTAGGGCAGCGCTATCAAACTAAATCCTATACTCATTGACCCGCGTGGCCCTCCAGTTAAACGAAATTACGTTGGTTTATGAAAAATTGAAAGAACATAGAAAAAAAACAACAATTACCAAAGAGTAAAAATTTGCGTCGTCAAAAAAAAGTTTATTGGATAAAAATTATACACAAACAAAAGAAAAAATGTGTTCAAAGTAATAACGATATTTTTTAACAATTTTAGAGTCTACAAACAATCAACTTGAATACCTACCCAAAAATAAATCTTGACTAACAACATTAAGTATTTAAAAATTAAATTTTAATATGAACGTTGGCAAAACATTCAACACATAGAAAAGGTTTATCTTCGCAAGTGTCACAGAAAGTAGGCACTTTTTTAGTTTTGTTTCTGGCAAGTGCACGCCCAAAAGTGGTCACATTATTTTTGTAACAAACTGTGCACATCCGACGCACCTTGAGAGAAGGACCTTCTTTTTTCTGGAGCACATGTTTTTTTCTCATATTCCGTCCTGAAGTTGTTTCGGTTGTTGAAGATTTTGCTAAAAAACTTTTGAGTACTTCTTTTCTAAATTCTACAATAGGTATATTTTTATGTGTGACGGATCTGTATAAAACTAAAGCATTCACCAAGGCGACGTTTAAAATCAGATCAAATGCAATTTTTTTGTACCATTTTAAAGATTTTCTCAATGGTGTCTGGTAAGCTGCCATCTGATCAGCTAAATCCACTGCTCCTTTTGCCTTGTTATAATCTAAAACAATAGCTGGTTTCATTGTGGTTTTATTATGTTTGGTAACGGGAATAAAACGTGTTGAATGTTTCGTGGAAAGTACTAAAACCTCTCGTTTGTCTTTCCATCTTAAAACGGTTATGCCATCATCACTTTCTCTCGCTATGAATTGGCCTTTTTTTAGCTTGGTAGAAACTACTACTTTAGGGAAATGCTTTCTGTTTTTTCTTAAAGTTCCAATCAAATGTGTTTCATATTTCAAGAGTTCTCTGGCTAAGGGTACGCTTGTATACCAATTATCAGTATATAACGAGTGCCCTTTATTCAGCAAGTCCTGGCACAGGTTCATTACAACTCTATGAGGGGTGACATTAGTTTGTTCATTTTGTTTTCCAGCATATATATTTATCTTATATGTATAGCCTGGTAAAGTGCACAGTTTAAAAAGCTTGACCCCGTACTTGTGCCGTTTTTGTTTATTATATTGGCGAAATATCAAACGTCCTCGAAACGGAACCATACTCTCATCAATGCATATGGCTTCACCAGGAATATAATTTTTCTGGAAATTATTATTCAGTACATCTAACAAGTGTTTTACGCGGTGAAGTCGGTCCAACTTATTATTATCGTCATCTTGAGAAAAATGTATCATTTGTAAAAGCAATTCAAACCTATTTCTAGACATTACAGTTCGTGGAAAGTTTTGGCTCATAATATCACTCGTAGACGAATAATCGGCAATTTTTGGAAGCTTTACCAAACCCATGTACAATATTAAGCAGAAAAAATGTTTTATCTCAGCAAGGTTTGTTTCTGACCATGAGCGGATTCTTGCATGTTTCGAAGCTTCTGTGGTGCGAGTTATTTTAGTTATTGCAAAAGCATTAGTACTTTCAACGATTTGTTGTAATAAGCTATCTGTCACCAAAAGTGCATAAAAATCAGCTGGAAATTTGTTAGTCATTGACGTGCGAATAGAAACTGGCATGCCACAACATTCAGTGAAAGGAATAATATTGCGCTGATTACCTTTACACTCGGTCCATTTTGAGGATGTACTATTTTCTAAACCTTGGATAGCACGATCAATTTCTGCATCACTGTCTTCGCTTGTTGATAGGATCCGCAGACGCCTGTGCCTCGATCGGGGGGGTTGAATTTTTACTTCCTCGTCATCAGAACTTAGGTTTAAACTTTTGTCGAGAAAATCAATTTCTATGTTTTCGATCTGTGTTAAAATATCTTCCGTAATCTCAAAATCTTCAAATTCGTTCATAGTAATAATAAATGTTAATAACTTAAACAAACGGATACGCTATCGTAACAAATCAATCAATAAAACGGCGTCTCACATCGGGATTCGGGCGATAACTGCGTAGGCGCGAGAGAGTTCACTGGCTGCGGGGTAGTGGGATGGACCCGACACCGCGACCCGCGCGGCCTCCCCTAACGGAAAGTCGATATTTCGTCTCCATGGGCCGCGGCGGTCAGTGTTGACCGACGTGTAATATCTCTATAAACTATGACTAAAATTCACCTTTGTTAATAGAATCACACATTCTGACATTAGATTTAAGTATTTAATCAAAAAAATTGTTTGGCAAAATTTTAACACATTTCCGATTTTTTATTGGCCTAAAGAGGAAGTTCACTGTCGGTCAGCACTGACCTGCGTTGGCATAGAACGTGTTAAACAAAATGGTTTTTGGTGTTTTTCTTGGAAACTAGCGTATAGAAATGTATTATTTTTTCAAGAAATGTCTATCTTAAGTTAATGAATCTATCCTTAAATTTTTTGTACTTAATATAAGTTGACCTTATATAGTCATTGTATACACCTCTGCCGGTTAGGCATCGGGAAATACAGGCGTGATGCCTCAACTTCGCAAGTCATCATCTCCCTAGTCTTTTCCCAACATGTTGGTATCGTCTTTCAGTCAAACCAGATGCAGCTGAATACCAATATTTTACATGGAGCGACTGCCTATCTGACCTCCACAACCCAATAACTATATTACGATAGGTACCCCTTGATAAGACTGGTTGTCAGACTTTCGGGTTTCTGACTACCAGTAACGACAGTCAAATGACAGCCGGGACCAACGGTTTAACGTGCTTTCCATTAACACGGAGCGGTCTCGATAGAAATGTAATAGAATAGAATAATTTATTTCAGATCATTAAAATCCATATCTTGTTAGTATATATTAGCAACAATATTAGCTTACAATTATGTTAGTATTGTTAGTACTTATCTTTATGAAATCTACTATAAAAAACCATTCACTACCCTCACCCAGTGTTTTTGAATGGGGCAGTCAAAACGAGCAGCAATGACTTTCAGAATGTCATTTTTAGCACCCCGCAGATGCTGCAGCAAAGAAGTCGATTTTTTGCGAAGTATGGCCTTGAAGCCGTCCGTGTGGGCTTCTGCAAACATTCCGTAGGCACTGCAGTGCCAAGGTAGCCTCAACAACATTCTGAAAGCATTGTTATATTGAACCCGCAGGGTGTCATAAGATCGTCGCGAATAGCTCACCCACAGGCCACTCGAGTAAAAGGATTGACAATACGCTTTAAAGAGCGTTATCTTTACTTGAGGTGTACATTGAGCAAACCTGCGAGCAAGCATATTACTTCTCACCGCCAACGCCCTGCGTTCCCGCTCTATATCCTCATCATCCTTGAGGTCATCCGTCACAATATGCTCCAGATATTTAAATTTGTCAACCAGCTTTAGTGCAACGCTATTGAGGTATACCTACTGCAGGCACATGGGTAGGTCGATGTTTGCCTGCTTTGAAGATCAGTAGCTCACTCTTTTTGGAATTGTATTTTAGTCCATGTGTCCATATTGCTCGCAGATAAAAAGTAGTTTCCTCAATGCTTTAATCGAGGGACCCAGCAGCACCATGTCAGCTGCATAACTAATATTGATGACACACAGGTACCGTCGATATAGCATCCGACATGCGTGCTGCTGAGTCTCTCAAGTAGCTGGTTGACGTACAGATTAAACAGAAGAGGTAAACTCAACCCACCCTGTCTGACGCCACATTCCGACCTGTATTCGTCGGACAACGTAACGGCCCATCTCACCTGGTTTTTCTGGTTTGAGTACCAGTATCTGAGTAGGGAGATGGTATCCGTAATGAATGGCCACCCATCCACGGATCGACCTAGGCAAGCGTAGCTTACAGTTCGATCGACCTCCTATGCGGCTGTTATCTGGGAGCACGGTAGTGCTCCCGCCAAGACGAGCCAAGCGAAGCGCAAGGACACTACAAGCATATTTTATGCCTAAATGGAGGCTCCTCGATATGCAGTGTGTGCCAAATGAGATATATGAATAAACTTATTTTATTATTTTTTTTTTTTTTTTTTGGTTTGGATTATACCAGATAAACAAAATTCTCGAGATATGATGTCAATAGTGGACTTATTTATCATACAAAGTTTCAATTGCATAGATCTTATACTTTAGATTTTATTGATATCTAAAAAGCCCCCATTTCGTTACTGACTGATGATCATCAAAACTCTTAGGGTACTTCCTGATGTCCTAGAAAGCTGAAATTTGGTATGTAAGCTAGTATTAGTACACAAACAACAAAAAAAATCTAAAATTTGGAACGTTTACTCCCCAACTCCTTTAACTTATAGGGGATAGAAGTTTGTATGAGACTTCCGCAATTTTTTATGCTAGAGGTCTAAAAATTGATTACAGGGACTCCTAAACACATATTTCAGGATTTATAGGAAATCACCCTTTAAAAAATTAATAAAATAAAAAAATATTGTCATAAGCAAACTTGCTTTGAAGTGAAATCCTACCAAAAACATTTTCATGTAAAATGTTGCCAAGACGAGACCGTAAGGCTCGCACTGTTTTAGGCAGTTATCAGATCACATGTAGAGCCAAGCTTCTAACTCTACACGCCCTAAACAAGCCCTAACTTCACAAATTCTACACCTTAGTCAAAATACGTGGCTTGGCCGAGTTGGCCGTTTCGCTACCGTCACATGGCCGTAAGGTGAAAAATTAATTCACTGTTCATTATGTTTTTGTTTTACAATAGTTCTTGTAGTAACGAAACGGCTAAGCCTCATATTTTGACTAAGGTGTAGAGTTTGTAAAGTTAGGGCTTGTAGAGTTAGAAGCTTGGCTCTACATGCGATCTGATAACTTTTTGACAGTGCGAGCCATATAGTCTCGTCTTGGCAGCGTTTTACGTGAAGCCTAGAGGGGCTTCATCACACACAAATTTATAAAAAGCGGGCAAGTACGAGTTGGACTCGGACACGAAGGGTTCCGTATGCTGAACAACATAACCATCAATTTTTAATATTAATTTGTTGTTATAGCCTCCACAGTACACACTGTGTGAAAATTTCAAGTGTCTACTTAATAGGTACGATTCAAAACATACAGCCCTCTGATGGACGGACAGCGGAGCTTTAATAATTAGGTCCCTCTCCGCTGTCCGTCCGTTTAACCGTAAACTGGTAATCAAAGGTGTGTCCACTTACGATTTTTAAATATAATCGTCAAGCAAATAGGGGCAAACATTACTAGAACCTGCACGACGTAGGTACCTATAGGACACCCACATTTCGCCAGTTATGTTTATGTCCCATGTAATTTGGTTAATCCATTTATATCGGGTTTTGAAATAATAATTTTAAATGCTCTTTATTTAAATGATAACGGACTTAGTGTTGTACTTTTAGAACATACTAATTCCATGTCACACTGGCTGGTGTAAGAGTCCTGAAGCAAAAAAAACGTGAATTCCGTTCTATCAATTTTATTATGTAGTCAGTGACGAAGTACTTTGTCATTCTTTGATTTTTGCGTAAAAAAATCATCATCATCAGCCTAGCCATTTCCCAACTATGTTGGGTCGGCTTCCTATCTAACCGGACACAGCTGAATACCAGTAAATGTGGATAAAAAAAATCATCGGGGAAGAATAAAAATCATTGAACTTTTATTGTTTTATTTTCAAATCTGGCAGGATTTTTACCTATCCATTCGTTTTTTTGGACGCTTTACAATCAAAAGTTTGTTGTCATCCCTGTTAGTTCGATATTGTTAGTATCTTCAGCAATAAAAACTTGTGCTGTCTCTGTTACACATACTAAGAAAGACCGTGCGCGCAATATAATGCTAAGAAGGTGACAGCGATTGAGACTGAAACACAGTCTCTAATAAATGTCAAATTAAAATTGTCAGTGTCATCTTTGAATCCTCCGGCAAAGTTGCATTTCATATTACAATAGAAATTATAACAATATATCAGTTATTTAGGTGACAAATATAAGAAATAATATAAAACTTCACAAACATGGTAAGTTATATTCATATTTTATCCTGATTGTAATGTAAAACCGAACTTTACATAGGTTAGTAATCTTGCTTGGTCATTCAATCATTCAGATTCATAACATTATTTTCTACAGGCTCGGCGTTATGATACACGTACAACTATTTTCTCGCCGGAAGGTAAATACTATTCCTTAATTATATATAATATTTACTGAAACAAGTCTCATAGAATAAAAAAAAATGTGTTTTTTTAGGTCGGCTGTACCAAGTCGAGTATGCTATGGAAGCGATCAGTCATGCCGGAACATGTCTTGGTATCCTGGCTACGGATGGCATCTTGCTAGCTGCTGAGCGCAGAAATACAAACAAACTCCTTGACGAAGTATTCTTTTCGGAGAAGATCTACAAGCTGAATGATGATATGGTGTGCTCGGTGGCCGGTATCACATCAGACGCCAACGTTCTGACGAATGAGCTCAGACTTATCGCTCAGAGGTATCTCCTGCAGTATGGTGAATCTATTCCCTGCGAGCAGCTTGTGTCATGGCTGTGTGACGTCAAGCAAGCCTACACACAGTACGGAGGTGAGATAAAACTGTTATCATTCAAGTTATATATTTTTGTTTGAATAATGGAACAAAAACCTTTTTAATTAATTCTTGTGTATTTTCTTTTTGTATTTTTTTTTTTTAAGATAAAAATACATGCCAGTATTTCTGTAGTTTGATGAAAGTAATTAATGACATATTTCTTCATGATACATTGTTCTTCTCAGGTAAGCGACCCTTCGGTGTATCCATCCTGTATATGGGTTGGGACAAGCACTATGGCTATCAGCTATACCAGTCAGACCCCAGCGGTAACTACGGTGGGTGGAAGGCTACTTGCATTGGAAACAACAGTGCTGTAAGTTATTAATTTTATTCTTCTAATAATATTGCAGAATTATTTTTCTGTAGTGCTGAGCATACAGTGCACATTTTTATTTGGTTTTCAACACATTTATAGACAGATACAAAATGCTTAGACCTGCAATTAAGTTCATGTTGTATGTGTATTATGTTCATCATCACCATCTTCACCTTCCTGTTCTTGCACTATGTGGGTGGTCATAACACATTTTCCTCCTCCACTCACCCCTGTCAACCGTTACACTATTGTTCACTCCTGTCTCTTTCATATTACTCAGCTATATTTAATTAATAAATAATAATGTATTTGACAGGCCAGATGGAGTGGTTGCTTAAGACACCACCTATCATGCCGCAGCTCATGGGTTAGATTCCCATCCAGGACAAACATTAGTGTGCATGAACATATTGAACATGTCTGTTTGTCTTGAGTCTGGGTGTACTTATCTATATAAGTATGTATTTACAAAAAAAAGTAGTGTATGTAGTATATCAGTTATCTGGTTTCCATAGTACAAACTCTTCTTAGTTTGGGATCAGATGACCATGTATGAGTAATGTTCCAGGATATATAGCTATTATATTATATTTCTCACAAAATCCATCCATCTTTTCTTTGGCCTTCCTCCATCTACATTTATATTAATGACTCTTTGAGTCACATGTGTTTCCTCCCTCCTCATCACAGGCCTAACAATTTTCTGGTATACTATGTTCATAACCACAATTTAAGTCAAATATACCTGAAATTAATTAATCTGTTATTCTGCAAACATGATTGTCTTTTAGCCTGTATTAAAAAAAAACATTTGTTTTAGGCTGCAGTATCCAGTTTGAAACAGGAATACAAGGAAAATGAGACCACTCTCGCTGAAGCTCAGGCTTTGGCCATCAAGGTGCTCAGCAAGACTTTGGATATGACTAAGCTGACTCCAGAGAAAGGTAGGTCTCCTAGTAAACTTGTATGTACAAAAATATATAATTGAGCACTACACACAATACAGTTCTTAAATTGAGTTATGGTATTTAATTTTTTTAATATAATGCTTTTTATTTAGTTCAAAAACCATTTAAAATGGGAAATATTTAACTTATCCACTAAAACTTATTTAACTAATGATGGTTGCTTTTTTTAAATAATTAAGCCTTTTTAAGTTCTAGCTTTTTCTCACAGTTGGTTGCAGTAATTATACTAGGGTACCTCAACCAAACAAACGGGTTATGTTATGTTACAACTGTGACCAATCACGCACGAGCCGTATTGGTTGCAAGAACTTTTAGGACCCCCAATTAGGAAAGCAAAATATTTTTGAGTTTCGATTGACGTGCCATTTAAAATTAGATGTTGTAATTTATTTAATTTACTTTATTTTATTGCCTGTAAAATAATATTATCTTCGTAATTTTCCAGTTGAAATGGCGAGTCTAACGCGCAAAGATAACAAGACTATCATCCGAGTTCTGACCAGCACTGAAGTAGAGAAGCTAATTAGTGACTTTGAGAAGAGCGAGGCCGATGCCGAAGCCGCGAAGAAGCAGCCCCCCAAGTCGTAATCTTTTTACTCCTGTTTGGAATAAGTGTTCTCATATTGGTACATTAAATATTTTACAGTAAATTTGTTGGTTTTATTAATGAATACCTTATAAGTCCCTTGAAATAGCAAAACTATACTAATATTATTTATATTATATTCTATACTCTGGGCTGCTGCAGTTTCTGTACAATAAAGTAATAAAGGTGGTTCATGTTACAATAGTCTGGTATATGAGTAAACTGTACTATACTGGATGGCTAAAGAAAAGTTGAATTAATTCACATTGTGATAAATCATACAAGTAACCACGTTCGCACGGACGTAAAAAAGTCGCGCACTAGATATTGAATTCTCTGGATTAAAACCAAGAGTTCAAAATCCAGTGCGCCCATTCTTACCGCGAGCACGAGCTTTGAGAATCCAACATAGTGCATTCAGCGCGTCGAAAAATCATAAATTATTCTTGGATTTTCAACTGTTGGCGCTAAAGAAAATATTGAAAATCCAATGCGCGAAAAAAAATCGCCCGTGCGAACCTGAGCTAATGGAGATCTTTGGGAAAAGAATGTACTGTGCCAACCTAAAATAAATTGGGGGGTAACTGCAGGAGGATGATGATAACAAAATAATTCCATGGGTGATAGAGATGATGGGACATGCAATAAACAATATAATAATGGCATAAATTATTTAAGTAAAACAAAGTTTTATGCATAGGTCATTTAGTTTTAGCTATGCCAGTGGTGATTGAGAGATCTATATTCTGTTAACACGTTCAGGACGGCATCGGGTCGAAAACATCTGAAGTGAACTATTTGCGCGGGCCGGAGAGAGATTTCTATCGCTATCGCATTGGCCTGGGTAGTTTTCTTTAGGATTTTTTGTAGTGAGAGTGTGACAGATATATTGACTGGTATTCTGTCGCCAAATAGTACCAATAAAAGGAAAAATATTGTATCGGAAAATTGTTTTGGGTGCTACAATAAACTAAGAAGAACACTTAGTTGCAAAGAGGCTGCCAAAAAAGTTAAAAAAGTGATGACTCATTGTGCCCAATGTGCAAAAACATATTGTCATGACTGTTATAATGAAGCGCATACTGTTTTTGAGGTGAAAACTCCCGTATTATTATTATACTCTTTGGGTGAAAATAAATTGATTTTTTTGTCAAATATATAGTCGTTTCATTTGACATCACTAGCAATCATATACACTAGTGCCGGGATCAGGTGTATAAGATCCTATAATTTTACAACTAATTTAACCTCCTTTAATTATTATTTTTTTAAAAACGGGTTTAATATTGTTATGCAGTGATTCAATAACAATGCATTTCAGGAAAAAATATTTAAGTAAGTCTTCAACTGGATGACATATTTGAATTTAATGTCAAAAGGTGTAACAGGTCCTTTCGACCTGATGCCGGCCATGACTGAAGTTAAGTTCACCAACAGGTCTTGTAAACCCTATCGCCCCATCGATAGGTAACGATAATCGGGCCCCGTCTTGAACGTGTTAATCAGCTGCAATGAACTGATAAGGCAGAGATTGATCTTCTTTTTCAATTGGTGATAGTGATACTTTTAGATCACTCAGGCCCAGTTACTGACCACGTTAATCGCAACATTAGTCGCGTTCATTAGATCCTCAAAATGTAAGGATTATTCCTCGGCTTCCAGATGTTTGTTAGTACCATAATTTATGTTGCCAGCTACAAAAGTGATTTGTCAGTTTGTCAATGAGTTGTCACTTCACTGTCAGTGTCAATTAGTGTCAACGTCAAAGTGTAATCAAACACGAAAATCAATACGATGATTTCAAAATAAAACACAAAAACTTTTTGTAAATTATATACTTATAGGTCTTTACTGATAAGTTGTGAAATAAAATAACTTACCAATATGGCTGTGGAAAGGCGTAAACCACAAATAACCTTACCGACGAAATCTAGACTAGAAATGAATGTGAGACAGCTGTTAAATAAATGTGAACTTATAGCGAAACAGGAACCTATTGATAATAACTGTAGACTCAAGCAATATGTGGAGTCCCTTAGCGAAATGATAACAGAACTAAAAACTAGCACTGATCCTGAGTATGTGATGTAAATATTTATTTTTTCTTCTTCGCCTCTTTTTTGAAGAATGTTTTTTTTGATAGGCTTACGTGGACTTGGCTCGTGTAATCCACGAACCTTCTGAAGAACCTGATTTCATTACAACATGAAATGATGATTATTAATAATCGTAATTCCAGAATTTTCACCACAGAGATGTCACCATTTTCTACGTCTTCTCTTTCAGAAAGCCAACTAAGGAAGCATTAGCAGAATACAACAAAAGGGCTTCTTTCTTAAAAGGTGTAGTCCAAACAGCTTCTTTGAATACTCCTAGTGAAAAGGTTTGTAGTCCAATAGAAATGAGTTAGTGGTGAATAATAATAATACCAGCCTCTTACTGTACCACTGCAGGGGAAAGGTCTCTTCCCATACAGAGAAGGCACGAGTGTTGATCACCACACTTGCTCAAGACGGGTTGGTGATTACATATTGTCTATACAGGGTGTTTCACAGACGAGTGATCAAACTTAAGGGTGTGGTACAGACCATCAAACTGAACAACATTTTCCTGGGGACCAACATCATAATCGTAAAATAAAATCAGTCGTCCCATACATTTGGTCAAGTAGGTATTGAAGTTTTGTATGGGACAAGTTGTTTTTTACGATTACGATGTTGGTCCCCGGGATTAAGTTGTTCAGTTTGATGGTCTGTACCACACCATTAAGTTTGATCACTCGTCTATGAAACACATTGTATATAGTCTAGGTTTCCTCACAATGTTTTCCTTCACCTATGCCAGTAATGTCCGAGGTAAACTCAAAAAGTACACATGAATTGAAAAAGTCACATTGGTACTTGCCTAGATTTGAACCCACAACCTCATGCCTTAACCCCTGAGCAAACACGACATAGGGTTGAATATGGATTTGTTATTAACTTTTGTTAGCATAGCCAGGCAAACTCGTGGCAACTTAAAAGCTGAAACTATAGTACCCCTTTTTCTATGTTAATAGTGTTAATTTTATTTCAAACTACATATGTATTTACAAAAAAAGTAGTGTATGTAGTTTATCAGTTATCTGGTTTCCATAGTACAAGCTCTGCTTAGTTTGGGATCAGATGACCGTGTGTGAATAATGCCCCAGGATTTTATTATTATTATTATAAACAACAATTAATAATGTTCTTTGAATATCACTCTGGTTAATCGGGTGATTTTTTTTCTGTCTTGAAAAAAATAGGGTACAATTTATAGGTGAATGGATTAGAAGCCTATGGCATACCTAGTTTTTTTTTTTTGTTTTTTTTAATAGCTTAGACAGAAATTGCTCTACCAATAAACACTACACATTCGAAATAAACTAAAACAATAAAACCAGAAATTTTGAAAAAACTTTATAGATTGTTAAAAAATCTAATTTAAAAAGAAAACTAGGTATGGCATAGGCTTTTATTCCATTAACCTATTTTTTTCAAGGCAGTAAAAAAGTCATCCAGTATATAAAAATGAATTGCCGTGTATTAGTCTCGCAAAAACTCGAAAATGGCTCAACCAGTTTCATTTTTTTTTCTTTTTTGGTTTGTTCGTCTCATTGTTGGGGTGGTTTAGAAAAAAGGAAATTAGGAAAAGCCCAAAGGAACAGCCATTAAATCGAAATTGTTTTGTCAGGACAACGTCTAACAGGTCAGCTAGTAATAGCAGTAATAAATTATTTAGTCATGGTACAGTCACGAACCGGGATTGTTGAGCCACTAACTTATCATCTTAACTTGGTTGTCTTACACGAATGCCGCCCGTGAAATTTGACATGTGACATTTCGATGACCAAAAACGGGCGGCATTCTTGTAACACAACCAAGTTAAGATGATAAGTTAGTGGCTCAACAATCCCGGTTTGTTACTGTACTTGTAAATCAACAAAAGATCAAAATCATTACATACTGCCTTATCATCCAATAGTACTCGTAGCTCTAGGTATGATATTATTGGTTTTCTTGGTTTTCCTCCCTTAACTAGTTAATTTTTGTCTTTTGCAGTCTCGAAAAGGCTAACTATTTTAATTATCACCAATTTCAACTTTTATTATAAATCAATCTGCCTTGCCTTTTCCCAACTATGTTGGGGTCGGCTTTCAGTCTAACCGGATGCAGCTGAATACCAGTATTTTACATAGAGCGACTGCCTATCTGACCTCCACAACCCAGTTATTTGGTAATACGATACCACTTGGTAAGACTGGTTGTCAGACTTTCGGGCTTCTGACGACCCGTAACGACTAACCCGTAATTTCGTAATTTCTTTTATTATAATATTATGTTTTATTTATTGGTGCCCAAGATAAACAATTTTTACTCTGTATATAATGTCTGTCTGGAATCTGTAAGAGCAGTGGTGGCCCAGTGGCAATGGCCGCTACTTACGAGTTAAGTCGTGGGTTCGAACTCAAGCAGGCAGGGTTATGTTGTGTAAACTATTTCATCACCACTGTTCTCAAAATGGTGAAGGAAAACATCGTGAGGAAACTGTCCTACAACCAAAAATTTGAAGGCATCTAACATCCGCCAACCCTCACTGGGCCCGCGTGGTGGATTATGGCCCACTCTCTCTCACCGAGAGGAGCCCTGTGTCCCAACTGTGGGAACGTTATAGGCTGATTATGATCTAATGTATTTAATAATTAATTTACAGTTGGAGGCAGTTCAGCTACTGTCACATGGTGCAGCAACTATATCTGCAGATGCAGCGGCTCAGGAGATACACCAGAAAACAAGAGTCAAATATGGAGCGGAGCTCAGATCTGAATTATTTGGATTGGGTTAGTAGTACCGCTGACCATTTATTAGTTAGGCCAATGGACTCTGAAATACCTTTTTTTTTCTGAATCTGTTGAAAATCTCATGGCATGCATTGTGTTAGCCCACGTTCGCACGGACGTAAAAATATCGCAGCAGGATTTTATCGCGGACTGGATTTTCAACTCCAGGTGTTGTGAGCCGAGCGTTGAGAATCCAACATAGTGCATCCCAGCGCCTCGAAAAGATACACTGTTCGATTTTCAACTCCGGCACTAAGCAGAGCGTTGAAAATCCAGTGCGAACCTGGGCATAAACAACAGATTTAGTTAATAATACCTGTTTTTACATTGCCGATTTTTGATACCGGCTAGTATGAAGATATATTTCATTCTATTTAGAAATCCAAATTCAAATTAATTTTATAATATAGCATGATATTAAAAAAAAAAAGTTGTTCATGTGTTTTCCCGCCGTTCGATTTTTTTTTTTTTGTTAACGATGTTTCTGTAACCATGGAAAGATCGAAAATGCGCGCTATTTTCGAATACGAGTTCTGTCGTGGTACCATGCGTTGGTGCACACAGCACGCAATATTAACGACGTGTATGGACAAGGTATGCAAGTGAATGCACGGTACGTTTTTGGATTGATCGCTTCCGTTCTGGAAATTTTGATCTCAACAATGAGCCCCGGGGAAAAATTTGAAATCCAACGAGGGGGTGAAGAGCATCGACAATATTTCTTTAAAAAAAATTGTTTGATTTTTTTTTAATGTAAATCGGCAATTTTATAGGTACCTTATAGGCACCCAAACAAGTTTTTGCCAAAAAGGTAATACATCATCTCATGCAAAACTGGGAATAACAGGGTATTGTTGTTGTAAACTTGTAAAGGCCTGTTAAAAAAGAAATGTTTTGATTAGTGATGTTTTGATATTTAACTCTCTCTCTGTCTCTTTTCCATTACATATTTTAATCCTATGCTATAAGTACATTAACAATTACTTCATATAATCTGCTCATAGTCAACCAACTGAATGCGAGATTACAAAAATGCTTTTAAAAACCCTTAGTCACGCCTCCAAATTGTTTTGTTCCAGAAGACAGTGACGATGCACTCCGAAAGCGGAACATCATTAAGGCTCCGAACTTCACAAGCAACAGTAGCAGCCAGGAAGACATGGACTCTCTACTGAAGTACCATCAGAATATGCAGGAGAAGGTTGCGGAGAACATGGTGTTGCTCACCAAGAGCTTGAAGGAACAGTCACAGATAGCCAGCACTATTATAAAAGGCGATACTGAGGTAAGACTCCTTTATTATTTATTTAATCGCAATTGAGACACCATTACAAATCTCCCCCCTTCCCCTCCTCCTGATGCATTTTTGTCAAAAGTTGTCTGTTGAACATAGGGTCCTGGGTATGTCTGTCCGTTAGTTCAGGGACTACAGGCATGATATGATTTTTATTAGAAGAAAGGAACAGGGATTTAAATCTATACATACATTATATAATTACTTGTCCTGACTGACTGATTCATTAACGCAGAGCCTAAACCGCTGAGGCTACAAACTAGAAATTGCTGTTGCTGCCATTTGTGTTGTAAGCATCCATTACTGAATTATTTTTGGAAATTCAACCTCTAAGGGGGTGAAAAGGGGGGATTTTGATTGTATGAAAAATCTTTCAAAGCGGCTTCAAGCTTTGGAGGTCTTACAGTGTCCCAAAAAGCCAGTCTAACACTAGGACAGTTCCAGATTTGAAAATATTAAAACACCCTTTAATTTGTTTCCAGGCTTTGAAGAAATCATCCGACCTCACGGATCGTAATTTGTCGTCATTGAAACAAGAGTCAGATCGATTGCAGGAGCACAGTCGGAGTGCTTGGAAGTGTTGGCTGTGGATCATGCTGGCTATAGTCATGGCTATATTTATTAGTAAGTTCGATTTTTTATTACTTACCGTAATTATGAAAAACTACTGGTCGATCCATCAGGTTAAGCTACGCTTGCCGGGGTTGGTCCGTGAATGGGTGACCATCTTTACAAACTGAGACTGATCCTTGCCTCGGAGAGCACGTCAAGACGTTGGACCCGGCTGTCATCCGTGGATTTTTGACAGTCGTTACGGGTCGTCTGAAGACCGAAAGTCTGAAAACCAAGGGGTATCGTATTACCCAGTTACTGGGTTGTGGAGGTCAGATAGGCAGTCGCTCTATGTAAAATACTGGTATTTAGCTGCATCCGGTTAGATTGGAAGCCGACCCCAACATAGTTGGGAAAAGGCAGACAGATTAATTGAATTATGAAAAACTACAGACAAGCCCTTGCTTTGTACAACCTAACAAAACATCGAGATTTCTTTATTATGACTAAGTTTAATATGAATTTATTCTTCATAAACCTCTCGGAATTACTCTAACTACTAACTAAATGATAGTGAAAATCGCATCAAAATGCGTTCCGTAGTTATAAGAACAACGCGGTCAGACAAACGAAAGGCGACTTTAATTTATAACATGTACAGAATTGGCCGTTTTATAGCTGTATGTTTCGGAACTGTGACTGAGTTTACATACCACGTACGCACCAAACACTTCCACACAACAGGCATAACGGACAGCCCTCTGTGCAGAGCTTGCATGGAGGCTAAGGAAACAGTTGCGCATGTGCTCTTTGAATGCACAGGCGTCATCCAGATTAGAACAGAAACCCTCGGGGCACCCATATCTTTCATGGATGTTCTTAATAGACCAGGAGACGTGATCAACTCCTGGAGGGAAGTTGCTCATGGGCTGGTTGGAATAACCACCGACGGCCGCCATGGTCCTCGCACAATCCACCTGAAGGAGTAAGTGCGGAAACCAAACCCTCTAACATAGAACATACAACTGCACCAAACTTCTGACGTTTCATTAGTGACCATGTAGTTTCATATGGAATCAATATTTTGAATTAGAATCCATAACATGATGGAGTTCTACATTTTTAAAGATGCTAGTTACGCACTGACGCTAGCTAATAGCGTCAAACATTAATATTTACTTATTTATAGAAGGTTACAGCTCTTTACAACGACGCACGTTATTGGTATCAAATCCAGTATAAGTTGGCCTCTTATTCTATCGAAACTCCGTACTACGCTAGGCCAGCTCAAGGTCAGTCAGTTACCAATGGCGTGCGGCCTACTGTTCAAGCAGTTTAGGAAGAATATTTTCAACAATTTAAAAATCAATCTGCCTAGCCTTTTAACAACTATGTTGGGGTCGGCTTCCAGTCTAACCGGATGCAGCTGAATACCAGTATTTTACATGGAGCAACTGCCTCTCTGACCTCCATAACCCAGTTACTGGGTAATACAATACCAATAATACAGTAAGACTGGTTGTCAGACTTTCGGTCTTCGGACGACCCGTAACGACTGTCAAAGATCTACAAATGACAGCCGGAGTCAACGGTTTAACGTGCTTTCCAAGGCCCGGAAGAGTCTCGATATGTTATGGAGGGTAACCCATCCAAGAACCGACCGCGGCATGCGTAGCTTAACCTTAACCTTCGATCGACCCGTGCGGCTGTTATTATTTAACGAGCTCATGCTCAATATTTTCAACATCTTATTGTTTGTGTCCACAGATATGGTGCTGTTCATGAAGGTTATGAAAAAAAGAGTAATTACTTGAAGGTATGTATTGTATTCAAAGTGATAAGCAGAAGATTACTAGGTCATAACGTGTCTAGTTGCATTCCTTTTTTAAGTACTTGTAAATACGCAATAAGATTTATTTACTGTAGTATAGTTAATATATATGTGGATATAAAATAAACAATTTGTCGTAATATATCAAGTCGTTTATGTATGTACACATTACACACACACACACACACACATACACACGTCATAGTGAGCCTATTACATTCCCATTGCTGAAACTCAGGCCTCGTCTCTCTGAGAGGGAGTGGGCCGTAATCCACCACGTAGGTTAATGCGGGTTGGTGGACGTTACTTGTTTTCCAGAGTTTGTGCTCGGCGAGACAGGCTGCAGTTCAGGCCGCGCATTCGTCAACGCTCATGGCATCCCGCCGCTCATTCGTCAATGCTGACGGCATCCCGCGGCTCATTCGTCAACGACACGTCGTCCCGTCGCTCATTCGTCAACGTTCACGGCGTCCCACCGCCCATTCGTCAACGTTGACGGCGTCCCGTCGCTCATTCATCAACGCTGACGGCGTCCCGTCGCTCATTCGTCAACGCTGACGGCGTCCCGCCGCTCATTCGTCAACACTCACGGCGTCCCGCCGCTCATTCGTCAACGCTCACGGCGTCCCGCTGCTCATTCGTCAACGCTCACGGCATCCCGCCGCCCATTCGTCAACGCTGACGGCGTCCCGCCACTCATTCATCAACGCTCACAGCGTCCCGCCCCCAGCGGTACAGCGGTATCGGTCAAACTAACTATAGTTTGCTTTTTATTTTCTATCAATAGTAGAATCGATCAGTAACTATACCAATCGATTCTACTATTTACAGAAAATAATTATAATAATAACATTTATTTTTTATTGCGTTAAAATAAAAAATCACATTTCACAATTTTGATAAATCAATTCTATAAATTTTATTTCATCTACGTAATTTATACTCTGAATAGTTTTCGGATGAACATACCAATTGGTCCATAATATTTAATACTATAATTTCAAGTTTCTACCTTATTCAGATATAGCACTAGAAACTTAGAAAGCCAAGATTTTCACTACTTACCTATATGAAATTATATTTAATTTGCATTGTTACTGCCATTTAATATCTGCTAGTGGCGTTTGTACATGGTAAAAAACAGGGTAAATACTCTACTGGCTGTAAGAAATTTTCGAGCTAAACAAACACACACTTTTACCACTGATTAGTGATAATTATAATGTCTATGTCTTGTTTAAATTGTACACATAGGAAGACATGTTGCCTGAACACTTATTTGAGTACAATCGCCCTTAGCTGATAAGTTAGGGTTCAATTAATCTTTTCTGTGCGTGTTTTATAGATTGGCCCTTTAATTACAATATTAAACAGTTCTCTTTACAACTATCATACATTTATTTTTCGATACATGAACCATTATGGCAGGAACCTTTAATTATAAACAAGTATTATGTTGCATTATGAAGAATCAATTTGAATCTCTCTCTATGGTTAGACGTGGATTAAGTGAGCTATCGAAGCAGCTTGTAAGAACACTTAATAATTTGACTAGAACTACCAGATTGGTTGGTTATACGAGTACGTCTTATTATAATTATCATGAGCTTTTAAATTTCTATAATCTTCATTTACATATCGCGTTTCACCATTTCCCTATATTTTGGTGAATTTAATTCACCGTCAAGCAAATTATCTATTATACTCTGAAGGTAATAAACATAGCTCTATATATTTGTCCTAATAGACGTTTTACTTCTTATCATATACATCTGTTAGTTCGAACTTCCAGATCTTGTTAGGTCCAATTTCTGTGACGTAGAGGTGAGATCCGTTTCTTGTCACAGCCAGCGAGTGGGGGTTTGTGAAGCCCTGAAAAATACATGGGCACATTATTATACAGGGTGTCCGGTAATGAATGGATAACCTTGAAATGTCTTATAGTATAACTTATGGCCGTTCAGAAAAAAAATTGAAACAAAATATATCATAAGTAGTACCTAAGTTATGATTTTTTTAAAAGAAAGGTCTAATTTTTTTTACCTTGTTTTACTTTTATGAACACTACGATCAGAAATGAATGGATTCCATCGGTTTGTTGTTATTTTATTATTATACACGAACTATGCTAATAGATAAACAGTCAATAGTATGACTAGCTATTGCACTTTTTTATTAAAAAATTAGCAAATTAATTAATTTTAGAAAAACTTTGCAAAATTTATTTTTTAAACTATGTTTAAACATCTTGGGTATAAAAAAAATGTATGAATACATGAGTGGCCAATAATTTTAAAATAATGTCACTTTCAAGTAGATTTTATAATGGTACAATTCATAAATGTATCTACAATAAATAGTGAATTATTGCGATTAATGTAGAAAAGGAGAAAATTTTACTAAATATCAAAATTTGTAATATGGGAACATTTTTTAAATTTAATTGTACCTGAACTTTGGGGATTAATAAAAAACAACATTTAACATAAACAACACTTTATTATCATTCGTTTATAATAAATGTTCAAACTGCCGGCCTCCCACTCTTATGCAGGCCCTACATCTACGGATAAATGATCTACGGAGCAGTCTTGTGTACCGTCGTTCACTAATTTTTGATGCGGCTGCTCTGACTCGTCTTCTTAATTCTTCTAAAGACCTTATAGGCTTACAGTATATTTCCTCTTTAAGGCAGCCCCAATAAAAAAAATCCAATGGATTTAGGTCCGGTGAACGTGGAGGCCACAAAATTGGCCCTAGCCGCCCGATCCATCTATCTGGGTACGTGTTATTTAAAAATGCACGAACAGATACAGCATAATGCGCAGGACAGCCGTCATTTTGCAACCAATATGACTCCCTCAGCTCCTCGGGCACTTCTTCTAATAAATTGGGGAGATCATTTTGAAGAAACTCCAAATAACTTTGCCCTGTTAAATTCCCCGGTAATTCAAATGGCCCGATTATTATTCCACTTAATATTCCAGTCCAATAATTGATTTTAAATTGGTATTGGGATCTATCTTCACGCATAAGATGGGGATTTTCTAATTCCCAACCGTGTAAATTATGAAGATTCATGTATCCATCTCTTTTGAATGTTGACTCGTCGCTCCACAGAATTTTATTAAAAAATTGCGGGTCTTCTTCGATTTTTGCCAGCATTTGTCGGCAAAAACGCAATCTAGCTGCATAATCTCTTGGTTGGAGAGTTTGCACGCGTGTAACGTGGTAAGGGTGGAATTTATTTTTTTTTCAAAATATCGTGCACGGTCGATTTTCCGATACCTGTGCGTCGAGCTATTGTTCGTGTAGAGGTAGAAGGATCGTTTTCGACTTCCTCAAGCACGGCTTCTTCTACATCAAGACGAGCGATTCTTCCACTGCTTGTACCACCGACACCACTACCAGGCAATCTTCCTTCGGAGTAACAACCGTGGACACGAATAAATACGCGGTAGTCTGGGTGGCGCGCATTAGGGTATCTCTCCCTATAGAGCGCTGCAGCTGCATTTGCGTTACCTCTGCATTCTCCATAAATGTAATGCATATTTGCATATTCTTGTGCCGTATACTGACGTGGCATTTTGATACACAAAAACACAAAAGTCCAGTTTAGTCCAAAAACAAACCAAATCGTCGCAAATATCACCAAACAAAACAAGTCCAAATCAGTAAGCAAAACGAATAGTCCAATAAAATAGCCACGTGGTCGTTTTAACACTGATTCAAAGTAAATCACGATAATTGCAAACGGAAACTAAATAAACACATGCGAAGTCGAGCAAGTCGAGAAACGCACTAAAAGTATGAGTGCTTACCTGATGTTTTACATTTATTTCCTCTCTCTCGCACCTAGCCGATTCAGACCCTCTTTGTCTAACATAACACAAAAGAATGACAGCACGGCGTGCGCGCAGGTAGCAAATATGAAGGTCACACGACCCATTTCACGCTTTTAAAGTAACTATTTTAATCATTATGAGTATTTGTAAATTTCTGACAATTTGGTTTCAATACGCAATTTTTATTCACTACAAATTCCTTAAATGTATTTTTGATTAATCTACAGTGGTCAGAAGCAATTTAATTTAAAAAAAGTTCCTACATTACTTTTGACATTTGGTAAAATTTTCTCCTTTTCTACATTAATGGCAATAATTCACTATTTATTGTAGATACATTTATGAATTGTACCATTATAAAATCTACTTGAAAGTGACATTATTTTAAAATTATTGGCCACTCATGTATTCATACATTTTTTTTATACCCAAGATGTTTAAACATAGTTTAAAAAATAAATTTTGCAAAGTTTTTCTAAAATTAATTAATTTGCTAATTTTTTAATAAAAAAGTGCAATAGCTAGTCATACTATTGACTGTTTATCTATTAGCATAGTTCGTGTATAATAATAAAATAACAACAAACCGATGGAATCCATTCATTTCTGATCGTAGTGTTCATAAAAGTAAAACAAGGTAAAAAAAAATTAGACCTTTCTTTTAAAAAAATCATAACTTAGGTACTACTTATGATATATTTTGTTTCAATTTTTTTTCTGAACGGCCATAAGTTATACTATAAGACATTTCAAGGTTATCCATTCATTACCGGACACCCTGTATACACTGTTACATCTTAACTCACTACCTAGTGAGTATTTGTTAAGCCTTCAGCTAGCCACCTGGTTAGCTGAAGGCTTAACAAGCAGAACTGGACGATTTATACTACGAAATAGGACATTATTTAATAATAATAATAATAATATCCTGGGACATTTCACACACGGTCATCTGATCCCAAACTAAGCAGAGCTTGTACTATGGAAACCAGATAACTGATATACTACATATACTATTTTTTTTTTGTAAATACATACTTATATAGATAATTACACCCAGACTCAGGACAAACAGACATGTTCATGCACACAAATGTTTGTCCTGGATGGGAATCGAACCCACGACCTGCGACATGATAGGCGGTATCTTATCTTATCTTATATTTACAGATTCAATAATAATCCTCATAATTTAAAATTGTTTAAGGGGCCTCTGCGAGTTAGTTTCGGCCCCTCGTATACCTTCCAAAGGTCCGGGATATGTCCCCAGGGTCCCGAGATATGTCAAAAAATAATAATAAATAAGTTTATTGATCCAAAGATATACATAGACATAGAGTTGTATACTATTTACATGCTAAGACTTAACCAACTATCAACGGACACAAGGGGAGAAAAATAATCCTACTAATATTATAAATGTGAAAGTTTGTATGTTTGGATGTTTATTACTTAATCACGTAAAAACGGCTGAACGGATTTGGATGAAATTTGGTATACAGATAGTTTATAACCTGGATTGAGACATAGGATACTTTTCATCCCGGTAGAAGGTTCCCGTGGGATAATTTCCGACATAAACGCGGGCGAAGCCGCGGGCAACAGTTGGTAGTCTATAATTAACAAAAAAAATTAATCCTGTCTCTTAGACTAGGGATGGCCTGTATCTTAGGAGACAATGATTCGACCGAGCTGAACAGTAAATTAATGTTGGACCTTAGGTTTCGAGTGTCGATGTTAATCTACCATAAAACAAAAATGTGAGTTAACTGAGTAAGTAATTTAAGTAAGTAAATTTGGGTGACCATCTTTTCATACCGAGACTCCTCCATGCCTCGGAAAGCACGTTCAGCCGTTGGCCCCGGCTGTCATTCGAGGATCTTTGACAGTCGTTACGGGTCGTCAGAAGCCCGAAAGTCTGACAACCAGTAACCCAAGGAGTATCGTATTACCCAGTAACTGGGTTGTGGAGGTTAGATAGGCAGTCGCACCATGTAAAATACTGGTATTCAGCTGCATCCGGATAGACTGGAAGTCGACCCCAATATAGTTGGGAAAAGGCTAGGCAGATTGAATTTAAGTAAGTAAAGTTAGTAAGAAGTAATTTATCAATCGAATAGTTTTTCATAAATATCAAACATTGGTTCCAAAGGCTACATAGCCCAGTAAAATTGTTCGAGACAACAATCATCACGATAAAAAAAAGAAAACTATGTACTTACAGAGGTCGGTTCCCACGTATCCAAAATGTTTCCATAGAGCGCATTCACAGTAAATCCTCGGACGGCAATATTCTGGGACGTTGGTCCATTCACGGCATAGATCGTATCACCGTGAGACGCAACAGCAAACACCCTGCCTAGAGTAGGATCTTCAATAACAGTCGCTGGTTCAAACATTTTAACGTAACTCTTCAATCCGGCCTTCGGGCAGACGATCCTCATGTTCTCCCTGTCTGCGACACAGACGATGTCTAGATGTTCCAATAATGTCACACTGTGTGGAAGATTTAAGGACATTGTGTCAGAATAGGAAGGTATGGCCAGTAACAGTTTTCCTGCTGCGTTGAACTTGAGTATCTGGTTGTTGCAATAGCCGTCAGCTACGAAGATTTCTCCAGTGGTGGCGACGGCGACTGAGGTCGGCATGCATAGTAACACGCGGCGTCTGTAGGGGTAGCCGGCTGTGAACGCTTCTCCGATGGTCAAGGTCGGGTACTTGTGATTGTTTGGAATGTACTGAAATAAAAATAAACTAAAGGTAGTAAAGAAATAAAACATAATGTCATAAAATCTTCCCCAAATCCTTTGTAGCCAGCCAGTATCCTGTTCGTAATCGAATAGGCTCAGACGGCTTATGGACGGATTAAATATTCTACTTCCTAAAAAAAGTTGATCGATGTTGGGCGGAAGCCTCACCAATGCAAGTCGACTGGCTTCCGCCGTACCAATTCGCCCTTGAAAGCGCGTCACCTTGGGCTCTACTTCAAGTTTATACAGGTTGTGGCGTAAATAGTGGTCCAAAGCTAAAGGGTCATTACACCGTATATTCAGCTATCACATACCACAATTTGAACCATTTTGCCTAGGTCTCAGAATACATTTTTTTTTATTGGTAAAGCAAGGTTTCAATTTTTCAAATAAAAATATAAAAATATTTTATTCTGAGACTGGAAAAAATGGTTCAAATTGTAGTATGATAGCTGAATATACGATGTATCGACCCCTTAACGTTGGACCACTATTTACGCCACATCCTGTATATATACAAAATCTTTGGATTTTTTTAGGTATACAGATGTAATTGTTAGCTAGCTTACCTTGAAAACCTGATGCTTGGCGACATCAGTGACCCAGACATTATCATGGTGGTCCACAGTCAGTCCATGAGGCATGTAGAAGGCATAGGCTCCCCAACTGTGCAACACAGATCCTGTGTGGGGATCCAAGACTAGGATGGTATCTTCTATGATCGGACCCTTGTCCAAATTCTGATAAGCATTGGATTCGTTGAAAGTGCTGCAGAGTTTTTTAACACACCATTAGTAATAGTTTATTGTCCACATGAGCAGGTACAGTACAACTATTTTCTTAACGTCCGTCGACAATTATCGCGTTTCCGAATACAAACGAATGCTAATTTCCATGTCCATCAGTTATTACATTTATCGTGTATAATAATTTAGGTAAGTACTTAGTTCTGAATTCAAATTATTATACACGAATACACGATAAATCTAATCATTGACGGACATGGAAAATAGCATTCGTTTGTATTCGGAAATGCGATGATTGCCGAGGGACATTAACAAGAGATTATTTCAATTCATCATGGAAGACGGCAGGAATGAGTGTGTCTCACTCATATCGTGAGGAAAATGAATGAATGTGTATTGAATGAGTGGAAAACTAAAGTAACGATGGATGATTTGTGTGATCGATGAAATGGTCATAAAAGTGGTAAATAGTGTGAATACTGAGACGTCGGCTGATGGCAATTTATGAAAGAAGTGGAAAAGGGCATGAGGATATAATAAAATTCGTGGGTATAGTTACTCGCCTCTCGTCCCATACTCGCTCGGCCCTGTGGAATATCACAGGTTGCCCCAAAGAGTTGATGGATACAGAGGTTATCTGTCCCACGTTCAACGATGTTTGCGGCCAGTCCTTTACTTCCTGAGGTCTCAAAACTATTTCATCTTTCGGCTGAAAGTTTTACAGAGTTAATTTTTCTTACGTTTTGAATCACTTTTCTTTTCTAATCACAAGCGGTACAAATTACTTGTCCAGAATAGTTTACATCCTGACTTAGATATAATACCTATGTGTGTATAGGTGAACTTCACTTACCAAATGGAGATCCAAGTTTTTCAGTAGATCGTCATTAGGACCATAACTGAAATAGTCGAAATTCTCCCTCACTGTTTCTGGTTCGCAATATATTCCAGTTAAAGATAGAATACACACTAGTACAGGTAGCATTTTGAGAAACGTCCTGCTATTTGTTGTGGTCTACGTATTGTTAGGATCCGATTGCCGACTGCTTCAACTATTGATTAACCACTCTCAGACAACGAACGACGCGCATGCGCGCTCCAATAATGGATATATTCTCAAGGTCAAAATTGGGGAAACGAGAAATGAATCATAAATAATCGAATAAACATAGATTTATTTTCACATAACTAACTCGAACAAGTGTATTCAACAAAATTGGTCAAGATACGCGCGTCACATTTGTTATTATTATTGTGATCTCATTAATTGTGGTGAAAAATGGAAACGAGGTGCATATCTTAGGATAATTTATGAAAATACACGACGAAATTTTATTTCATTTTATACTGAATCAGTCTCAAATTAGAATCGTTGTAAGAATTTGGCACATTTGAAGATTTTCGTGAGAATTTCGTGGAGACTTATATCTACGGTATCAAGCTAGAACGTTCAAGTGTTACAATCATATTTTGGGACATGATGAAAATATTTTGTGATATTTTGTGTGTTCACTACTGCGGGCGCCATTCCGAATGGGGCTGATCCCAGATGTAGCCGGTCTCGGTCATGGAGCAGATGGCATTGTAGTAGCGTCCCGGGCTGCGGCAGTAAGACCACGAAGGACACTTACATCGGAACAATATTTGGAACTCCTCCTTACACACTTCATTCCACCAGCATGTCCTCTACAACAGTTTATCGATTAAAGCTTCCTTCTATTTCTTCAAGAAAAATTACGTAATTTACAACACCGTTAGAAACCGTACCTCAGTGATGTATCCTCTGACGGACTGATCCGAATAGCTTCGTTTCTGTACCGATGCAGTTTCAAGCATTGCACTTAACATAATTATTAGCACGAACATCACATATTGCGCCTGAAACATTCAATACACGGACACTGAACACACAACTACAATTATTTGACACACATATACTTGGTCTACATCCTTCTGCTGATCTTACCTTAATCATAGCAGGGTTTTGGTCCAAAAATAGAAAGTTATTAAGCAGCGTTGACTTTCATGTTACGCCCCCTGACGGAGTTTTCAGGTTTCCGACTAGGGTTGCGCGACTATTCACGTGCCTTATCGGTATTCATTATTAAACGTGTAGCCGCGTCCCAGATATCTACTTTTTATTGATTACCTCTTCCTTGTCGTGTGGTTGGGTTTAGTTTTTGTTTGGTAAAGGCATGGTTTGAGGAATTGTTTGTGTGAGGCTAGTCGTATAGTCGTAATTATACGAGGTTAAATTGTGGTGTTGAGTTTCTTTCAATCGGAAATAATAATATGAGCTTGTTTGTTCAGACTGTTTTTGCAAAAGTTTTAAATTAATTTCTTACGTTGTACAATCGATAAAAAATATTGTAGGTAGGAAAGGGTCTTATAACGACGCATAAAGTAAATAAACTTCATAATCATCAAAATTAGGTTATCAAATGAAAATTCAATCTTTTAGAATAATAAGTTATATTACATAGCAACTATAAATACCTATATTAAAATTTACAAAATCACTAGCTACTTTAGACTCACTTGTTTCTTAACTTAATACAACAGTGACAACAAAGATGAGCAAAATAACATTAATACGTAAAATAGAATAAATAAAATATAGATAAATTACAATCTAAAGAAATTTAAAAGAAAATCGAAGTAATTCAACTAGGTAAACAAATTAAAAGCACGCGCAGACAGCCAACGATCAATACAACGTTCCATTTTCAAATTTTCATTTTGCGTGATGCTATTGGGCAAAAACCGTTTGATCGTTATGTGTCTTCCCATGCCCTAATGGAATGGCACTTAGATGTAAAAATAAATAAATTTTAGTACAAGTCTAATTACAAAGAGCTTTGGTCGGAACTACCACTACATTTGGGATTCTGTTGCCGGCTCTATGAGCCCAAGTTTCAGCAACATCACTAAATTGTTCTACATTGCCTGTATATCTTCTATTTTGTTTTCTTCGACGTCTTCGTGTTCTTGCCGCCTATGTAAGTCTTCTGCATCTTTCCTGTAAATTTAATACCATCATAGAATTTCTGTTACGTTCAAAAATGAAATCCTTTCAAGAATTTTGAAGTCTAGAAAAGCAAACTTGCTAATCTAACTTGGCATGAAACATCAAACTCCAAGGGCACAAGATCGATAGTACAATAAAGGCCAACCTAATACAGCCCATAAAAATATTAATGTGCGTTACTCACGAGTATTTGTTCGAAGATTGGAAGATACTCTTGGGACATAGCCTGTAATAAGGCCAACATTCGCCCCCTGCTTGGCCTGCCTTCTGGGCCTCCACGTATTCATCTAGGAGACTCGCGTATGGGGACTTGCTGGGCCTAGAAAGAGAAATAACATTTATAAAACAAATACACACACACACACACACACATACACACACACACACACACACATACACACACACACACACACACACATACACACACACGCGCGTGCGCGCGCGCGCGCGTCAATACAGGGTCAAATTAAATTAGCTAGCGAAACTCCGCAGACGTGATGGGTATCGATACGAGTATCTGTCATCAACCGCAGGTAGAGAAGTGACCCCTAGAAATATCAGTTTAAAAAAAAATTGGTGTTTTTGTGTAAATTTTACATACTGATGATGGGTATCGATATCTGAACACGATAAAACAAAAAGAACAGATTTTTCAACTCATACCTGCTTCAAGTGACAAAACTACCGTTACCGTACTGCTCGTTGACCCCAAAAAAAACATAAATAATTTTTATTTTGTCGTGTTTAAATATCGATACACATCTGCGTCACGTCTGCGTTGACCCTGTATAACGAAAGTGAGCACTAAGTAAGGATTTTTGAAAATCTGTCCCCTAAAGGGGAACGCTTAAAGGTATTAAATAGGGCATGAAATTTTCGCCGATGGTAAATTTCATAGAGCACATGGCTTGTCTTGTAATAAAAAGGTGTCCCTCTAGATCTTGCAGACCACGTTGTTTCGTCGCCTTTGACATTCATTCTTCTTTGTAAAGCTATCAATGACATTCGTTATTAGTACTTAAAAGTTGAAAGCCCGTAAACTTTAGAATGTCGGCTAGATACGAGTAAATCTACAACTGGACAGACGTCGTGTCTAATACCGATATAGCCGCATCCGGTTACACTGGAACACACTGAACTGCCGCATGAACTGACCTTATCTTGGGAAATACCGGCGATAATTTGTCCAATTTTACACACACGTTGTGGGAGAAAATATAGGTAGGTACATACATGGAAAATTGTATACAAGGTTCCTTTAATATAAAATAATTATAAATAAAATACGTACGTAAAGAACAGCTTCATAATTTCCCCGAGAAGACCAAAGTTCTTGAGTGGGTGCGATTGTATTTCACAAATAGCTCGTAGAAGACATTCTTTTCCATCTAGCCCGAAGTTTGCGAACATATCCTCCGCTATTCCATATAATATTGCTCTGAAAACAATGGTCTCTCTTAAAAAAGCGTCGTAGTCATTGAAACATTTTAATTGCACATAAACGTTTTTACACAAAAAAAAAAAACAACCGGCTTCCAAAAAACACTACAAAGCTCGTTCACTGCTACAAAGTGAAAAATAACTTTAATTTCGGAAGTCGGTGTCTTTGGTTTTGTATTTTCGTTATTTGTCACCGACTTCCGAATTTAAAATTATTTTTCACTTTTTAAATAGTTGTGGTACTACCCCATAGAAAAATTTCGAATATCACTACCTGCAATAGAAATTAGAACATCATCCACATAAAAGTGTGGAAAAAGTACGTATTATTGAAGCTAACTCAAAAACTACCCCAGCAAAGTTAATAAATTTTACATGGGACCAACTTCGAGGTATACATACCCTCCTGAATAAAACAAGAATCTTTCAAATCGGACAACTGTGTAAAAAGTTATGCGTGGTTTAAAAAAAATATATATTATAATATAATATATATTTTTTTAAACCACGCATAATTTAATCGACGAATAAATATGGAGGAAGTTCTCAAGTCAACACATATATTATATGTGTTGACTTGAGAACTTCCTCCATATTTATTCGTCGGTTAAAAATTCTATTCTATCGTTTGCTTGTCTGATGTTTATCTAAAGATTAATGTATAACAAAGAATGCTTTCAAAAATAACCAATCCTAAATGATTTGCAAAAATGTTTGTGACTATTTAAGACTCCAAATTGAAAAAGATGCTATCAGAAGAGAAAGATCAACGAAACCTATTGTATAGTGAACCACGCGAATGTACTACTACTATACGTAACAAATACTGAAAACAAGGTTGAAACAATTTATTGTTTACTCTAGTTCTACAATTCCTTACGTAATTGGCGCGGGTTTTCGAATCACTTAAAGAATATCAAACACCCTTTAGTAGTAACTTCCTGAGTCAGTCGCCAACTATCCTTCGTGAGTGGAATTCCTGATGTATTCATCGGCGTGAAGGTGAAAGTGACGGCCAATGAGTTAACTGCTTCTGTTGCTAGCCACCACGTGGTTTAGGATCCACAGAAATACTTGCGAACGGCTTTCGTGTGTGGTCCCTTCTTCAGTACTTTTGTTACTTTGTCCCTTTTGGTCAGTAATCGTCTCGTTGTTAAATCTTCCAAGATTTGCATAACAAGACGAGACTGTCATTTATTAAAACAAAGACAACGATTGTTAAGTTTGAGTAATTATGCATCATGTACTTTACCTCTCTCCTCCATGTAATCGGTCAAGTATTGCCTTTTCAACGTCAGGAGTGACATTTTCTCCCGTGGACCTCTTGCCTCGTCTTCGGTCCAAGTACTGTCCTACATAATCCGCCATCATAGAAACTGCCGCTCTTCCCATAGATCGGGCCAAGATGGGCGGGAATGCTCCGTAAGGATTTTCATTGTCCGTCAAACCGAGTTTGTCAAAGTCGACTGAAATTCATAAAATCAATTTAGTACTCAAATAGTTAACGTTGTTAACAAATTAGTTTAAATATCTACAACCTCATTCATCAATGATATTTCGACCATGCGTGATAGACACGATACTTTTAACACCGACGACTGCATCAAGAAGATATAAGTTAAAGTATCTATCTACTTTTGTGTTTACTTCTTCGCTAATTAATTTAACTGATTCTCTAACACTACAATTAATTCTAAGTTAAATTAAACGTCACTAACTGGTCCTACCTACATGAACATCACCTTAGTTTTGGCTAGCTTTCAATACGGTAATGCTATGTTTTACAATTAAAATTATCTATCTACATTTATCTTATTTGCTACAAAAATTAATCTGTAACCATCGTCTGTAACACAAGAGAGTGTGGTTAAACTACTCGTACCTATAAATAAATACATGTTATTGACAAATACCAAATACTTATTTGTTGCTTATTAATAATTTGGCTGCCTAATAAACTGCCTAAGATTTTCCAAATTAAAATATTAGATTATGATAATACTATGTTATTTAGTATTACGTTCAACTACTCGGACTGCTCTAATAATTCAAATTCTAGTAGACATGAAAGTACTGACTCTTAATTTCCAAACGGTATTCTAGCGTACCTGCAAATCATTGAAATAAAATGTCTCGATTATAGACCACGGGAATGACGAAAATACTGGGTGATTTTTTTACCGTCTTGAAAAAAATAGGGCATAATAGGTGAATGGAGTAGAAGCCTATGGCATACTAAGTTTTTTTAAATTTATTTTTTTAATTTGTAAAATATCGAAATTCAAATAATACGCACTACGCAGGGTGCGTAGTGCGTATGATTTGAATTTCGATATTTTATAACGATCTATAAAGTTTTTTCAAAATTTCTGGTTTTATTGTTCTAGTTTTCTTCAAATGTAGTGTTTATTGATAGAGCAATTTGGGTCTAAGCTAAAAAAAAAAAACTAGGTATGCCATAGGCTTCTACTCCATTCTCCTATTGTTGCCATTTTTTTTTCAAGACGGAAAAAAAATCATCCAGTATAAGGTTACTTGAACTGCATACGGTTACAGGTACCCGCGAAGTAAGATAACTTCGCGGGCAATCATACCCTGACATACATTTTTTAAATGTTTAATTTTAACTAATTCTGGGCTGATTTTTTTGGCGCCTGCTATCTTTATCTGAGGAATTATTTTGTATTTTAGTCAGTTTTTCCATACAAAAACTGTCAAACGTCAATTTTATTCTTTAGATAAAGATATTAGGCGTTGGAAAAATCAGCCCTTAGTCTGTCTAGCCTTTTCCCAACTATGTTGGGATCGGCTTCCAATCTAACCGGATGCAGCTGAATACCAGTATTTTACATGGAGCGTCTGCCTATCTGATCTCCATAGCCCAGTTACTGGGTAACATGATACTCCTTGGTAAGACTGGTTGTCAGACTTTTGGGCTAATAACTACCCGTAACGACTGTAAATGATCTACGAATAACAGCCGGGACCAATGTGCTTTCCAAGGCACGAGGAGGTCTCGATATGTAATGGATGGTCACCCATCCACGAACCGACCGCGGCAAGCGTAGCTTAACATTCGATCGACCCGTGCGGCTGGTATCATGTAGCCACGAGCCTTAGTACCCCAATATAAAGAATATGAAACATTGAGGGTTGAAAACGTTGTAGAAAATTTACTTTAAAAAAGTAAAAACCAACTTCAAAAACCTGAAACGAATAAAATAACTTTCATAAAAAACATAACAGTTTCTGAAGTTGGTGCCAAGCTATTAGTGCATTGAAGAACTGAAGACACCGACTTCAAGCTGTTAAGTTTGTTATGAAAGTTATTTTATTCGTTTTAGGTTTTTGATATCGGTTTTTACTTTTTTAAAGTAAACTTATTTTTAGTTGAATATACAAAATACCATATGCTTAGACAAACGAAAAGAAATATCATTAAAATCCGCTTAGAAATGACGGAAATACAGTACATTTATGCATATAACTTCGTACAAGAATATTTACCTAATGTACTAAAACCTACCTGACAGTATGTAGATCACGTTAGTGAAAGAATCATCAAAATTGGTTCATTAGTTTTTGAGAAAATCGTGGACATATAAACACAAACATACATACATACGGGTCGAATAGAAAACCTCCTTTTTTGAAGTCGGTTAAAAATGGCACTTACTTGTAAACGGGAAACTGACGGTCATATTAGACAAGAATCCTTTCGGTGGATGCCTTACAAATGGCATCGACAGTGACGGTGTGATTGTCATTGTAGTACCGGGTGGCAGTGCCAAGCGGCCATCGTTCGTGATCCAGAGGATTCTCTTCTGCCGCGAGTGCGGTATGTTCTCTTTGGCCACGCCATCATGGCTGTTCAGAGAAGCCATTGGCAGCAAAGCAGCTAATGCTATGCTTAGTAGTACACGGGGAACTGATGCATCCATCGCCTACCTGTGGAAACATTTTTTCTCATTATAAGTTTTTAAACCGACATGGTCACTGACATTATCATTAGAACTTAAGGGATATTTACCGTTTAAAGTTTCCGATATTTCGGCACTGTTGCAAGTACCATGATCACGGATAAACTCCGTTTATCCGTGATCATGGCATGGCATGTGCCGAAATATCGGAAACTCAAATCAATTAATATACATGGTAAATATCCCGTTTTAAGTTCTAATGATAAGTTTTTCTCATTGCTGTTTTTTTAATGTTTGGGTTATTCTTATTGGGTACATCAATATTCAACTTTTACAATTTCTTTAGGTACTCAGATTTGTACCGACTATTGCATTTCCTTTTTGAGTACCAAAGAGATATATAATTTAATGTCTTTGGTGAGTAACGTTGTCATAACCTCAGTCCGAACAAAAAAAGCAAATTATCAAATTAGACAATGATAATCAGAGACGTCAAAACACAACACTGAATAATTTTTATCTCATATACAAGAATAAAAAATATTGTGGTTTCACGATGCTATCAAAAAAGTGCACTCACATACGTATTAGGGATAATAATGATTATGACATCAATGTGGAGAATTTAATAAAATCACTAGAAGCCAAACACAAGATAGATTTTCGATGCTTGCCAAAATGGGAAGAATTAGTTCAACGCTTACACGTAGCAGCCACCGACTGCAAGCGAACAATACAAGGTGCACGTCTGCGAAAGAAAATGATAATAGAAAAGTTGTATATAGAATCCACCAGACCATCTCCCTTTGAATTAACCTCCGGATTATGTAGGACAGCAAGCAAGTGGCGTAAAATGGAAGCTGACCGGAAGAAACGGAAAATTCCTGTGGCGCTGGAAGTCGTTCCTGAAACTCATATACCAACAGAAACAAAAGATGTGACAGAAAATCTTCATCCCAATACCAGCATTTCATCTGCATCTAAACAAACTGTGTCGATAGAACCCGAGTCTTCGAAAGTGCACGTGGAGGAGGTACAAGTTCAGCTACTACCAGAGTCACATTTACCTGCGGTTATCTCTACAAATCCTCACAAGTTAGTTTCTCCTCTCGGGTCGCAATCCTGTGGAATGAGTTATAAATCCCTATTTGCCGGCTCGGAGGCACATTTGGAAAGTGTCAAAGAGTGGCAAAGTTTAAAACCCACGTCATCAGTGGTATGTATTCCGACGCCGATTATTCTGACCAACAACACTTTAGAACAACAATTTGTTAAATTCACGGTGATAAACTGTGCAGGCGAATACATCCACATTAGATTTAAAAGTATTTTAGACAGTTCAAATTTTTTGTCAACAAAGATATTACCCGCTATACCAAAGCGATTATATCCTGGTATACCTACTGTGTTTAAATTAATATTTAGACTCAAAAATCAGGCAGAATTAAATTCGGGGTTATATTTCAAAGTTGGACGTGATGCTTGTGACGATGCTCCTCCAGAAGCTTTTTGTATCCCAATCTTCAGCGCATTTTCAAAAATACATACTGTGATAGTATCCGAAACGATAACTATGCCGCCTGTTTATGCTTGGCATATAAAAAGAAATGGTAAGTATTCAACTGCAACTGTGAAAATTTCTGTTAAGGATCCCTACTCTTATCACTTGCATATTTATAAACGACTGATTGATTTATCTAAAGAATCAGTTATGAGTCTCTCTATGCTAGCAAGTGGGCTGAATACTAAGAGTATCGAAGAAAGAGAAATAGACCTGGAAGACGATGCTAAGACAATAGTATCTTTAGAAAAAATCGAAAATGGATCAGACTCATTAAATACCATCGAATCAATGGATTTTATCGTCAATAGCATTATTGAGCTCGCTTTAGACACGTTTATATTCGAGTCTACTTATTTGTACCTGAAACCGTACGAAAAAGTAAAAATTCCGGTATATTTTACTAAAAATGAACACATTGGCTATCACAGTAGTTACTATAAGTTAGAATTACTGGAGCCAGAAACCGAAAAATTAATTATGACGAAAACCTTAAAAGTCTTCGCAGAGGTGCTCCCTCATCCAATAAAAATACATCCTGAAATATTAGATATGTCCAACTCACCAGTTACACATGGTTATATTGAAGATCATTTCGTAATCACTAACCATCACAAGCTGTGTATGGCTACTATTAAAATTAAATTGACTACAAAAATGAAAAAATTGTTTAACGTGAATCCTATGGAAACTGCAGTGCCTGCATCAACGAGTGTGCAGTTCACAGTGAGGCTTTGTTCAAGAGACTTTATAACAGCTACCCAAGAACCATTCGAAGATTTAGTACATTTTACATTCAAAATTATAGTACTTGGCTATAAACCTGTGTTCGAAAATGTGCCACCATTCTTTTACGAAGTGATCGCACCGTGTGCAGTAGAATTTAAAAAGGTTTACAATGAAAAGTACTTCAAAGAATAACAATCACTTGTTTTGAATTTGGACTAAGTAGTAGTATTTCTGTCGAAGTAATGTAGTTAGTTTCGTGTTATTTTGAAATAAAATTATTATATATATATAGAACAAAATCTTGACAATTTACTCGTTTTAGGACTGACTTTTCAATAGTCAAATAACTTTTATCTGAAGTTTAAATATGACAGTTTGACATATTTTCTATACAAAAGCTGTCAAACCGCCATATTTATTCCATAAATAAAAGTTATCTGACGATTGAAAAATTAGCCCTTAGTAATCTATTTACTTCATTCTCCTATCTCTTCCATTTCAATGAAGTTAGTCTACGAAACTAGTAACAATCTCGGGGACTGAGTAATGTTTTTACAAGGATTAAACCTGCTAACGCGTCCAACTAACTTGTTGTATGTAATACAGGTCAGATGAGTTGATCGCCTGAACCCGCATAATATCCCAGACCAGATCTACAGGTCGGACGACCGGTTCAATGCGACAATCGATTATAATAAATCTACGACAAGTTTGATGGAAACGATTGTGCTTTAACACCTTTATTATGATTCGATCTCAGGGTACCTGTCAGTGATCGTAAACTTCATATTAAGTCATGCATCTTCAACTACCATTGACCTAGAAATAAATATTCCCATAATATTATTGCTTTACCTTTGACGGTTTAAAGCTTTAATATTTTAAGTGGTTGTGGAAAATAATTTCTTACAGTCTGCTGCTATGGAAATGGCTGCAAATATTTTTATAGTAATGGTTGCATTTTGCACAATTCCCTTGCTTCGCCGCTACCAACAAAAACCTTGATTGACAACACCAGCGGCGTTAACGCAAACATCTATTAAGGCGACGATAAACGAATTTAATGATTTTAAACTGATGATCACATCTAATCGAGTAATGTTAATAATTTGAAAAAATATATGTTAAATTAGATCATTTTCTTAATAACTTAATATGTGAATATTTTACATTATGTTTATATTACATAAGTAGTGTAATTAATTTGTAAAGTTATGTCTAACGCGAATAAAAACCTGAGAATCACGCAAAAACTATCAAGCATATTTTTATGAAACCTTCACCATTTTAAAGATAATATAATTAATTATCTTTTAGTATACGTCTTTTATTAAAATACCTTTTGTTTTATGTATAATAAATTAATAATGCGTCTAATTTGGGACAGCGCTCCTTGATGGGCGAGTTCTATTAATCGATGGACGTACGACGCGTTGTGTGAGCTCAGCACAGAACAGGCAAGCTATGCACTCAAGGCCGTTGGCATATATCTGCGTATTAAGTGTTACATCTTTATTAAATAGTTCTATATTTAAAAGCTGCAAGATTATAGGTATTGCTCATTTCCTTTTGCTGCTTCATTTGAACTAAGGCTATCGGCACTATCTATGAAGTTTTCTAATCGATCTCCTTTTTTGTTGATGTGGATATTGTTAACAGTTTTCCTATTCGTGGCACGTATTCCATGACAATTCAGAACTGTCGAGTACTTGCCGAGTCCTACGTTCTGTCAGATCCATTATGTATCGAATTGTCATCAGGAATTCATTAAGTATTCAATCGATACTTTCACGTTAAAAATCGGTTCCTAATCTGATCTTGAATGTGCAAAATATTTGCCTGGCGTCTGTGACTGCAATGATTTTAAAGTGATCAATCACATATTGGTGCCGTAAGTTTTGTTCAAAACTCAACTAAAATTAGAGAATCGCTATCTTTTATTAACAGGCAGCGCGAGAAAAGGACGGCTATAGCTATAAACTAAGTTAGAGATGTCAAACTAGTTTACGCCTTGCACGTCACCATGTTTTTAGTCAACATTTTTTACGTGTCGTCTAAATTTGTAAGGAATGTTAGTTCAACCTAATTTACGTCCGTCTCTTTCTTGTTTTATTAGCAATAGCCTAAATCAATTTTAGTTTGTGCACAACAGAATCGGTTAAACTAAATTTCACAGGTTTAATTTACGTCCCTTTCTTGTTTTATTAGAGAGAAAAAGTTAGCAATAGCCTAAATGAAGTAAACTTCGTTTTGCACAAACTTTTTTGTTATTTATTTTAAACCGTTCTATTTTATTGTATTCCATTTTATAACCGGTGATTTTGATATATCTCTTGTATTATTAATTTCTGTAGATGTATTTAATTTATCAGTCCGGTGTTTTTTATGTCTTTTGCAGTTTATGTTACACTAGCTTCGGCCCGCGACTTCCTCCGCGTAAAATTGATTAAATAAAACAAATATCCTATGACACTCGACAATATTGTAGCTTCCCATTAGTAAAATAATTTTGGGATCGGGTCAGTAGTTCCGAAGATACATACATACCTACAAACAATTTATAATTTAGTTTTATTCAGTATGTTCGGTTACGATGAATCGGTATTTGTTGCTTCTTATATTGTTTCCAATGTCAATAACTCTTAACGATGATGGCAAAATAACTTAGATCAAGACACCGCTATTGAGATTACACCATCCGTAGTAACTTTATGAATGTGTGCAAGCTTACTGTTATGTTAGGTTGGATTATATCATAATTGGCTGAGGAATGTAAGCTATTTGCTACCTAAATGAAATCATGTTTCTTTGACGCCATAATTTTATCTGCCGACTGACTTTTCTAATTATATGTATGTAAGTAAATTTAATTTGTCCAATAAGACTGGTCTGTTTTTAAATTTGCAATTCGACATTGATTGATTATGCTAAAGCAATTATACAGGTTTTGTTGACAATTTTTAAATGAATCCGTAGATAAAGTACAGTTATCATCTTTTTCTAAAAAAAAAAACCGGCCAAGAGCGAGTCGGACTCGCGCACCGAGAGTTCCGTACCATCATATATAAAAAAGTATGCTATTAAGAGACATCGTTTTATTTTTCCTGTAATCTTTACATAAACTGCTATCACACAGAAAAAAATCAGATTTTTCTCTATGCAAACTTTGGAGATAAGGGGGAACGGTATTTTTTTTACATTTTTCTACAAAAGTCGAAAACTATGCGGCCTAAATAAAAAGAAAATATATTTGAGAAAGTGCAAACAGTGTTCTTGCATATGATGTGCACATGCCCTAGTAGCCCCACTTCGAATTTTTAAGATCCCCTTTCAGCCCCAGTTGCAAAAATATATGAATATATTTTTATTTCTTTCTTATTTGCAAAATAGTTGGGCAAACGTCATCTCAAACTATTCCAAAATTCAAGTTGATAGCTTTAGTATTTCTTGAGATATCCAGCTGTGACTGACAGACAGACTGAGTCGTCGTACCATAAGGGTTCCTTTTTATCATTTTGGTACGGAACCCTAAAAACAGCGAAATCGTACCGACCGAAATACCCAACCTAATAGATGACCGAAATCAATAAAGAAATAGCGATTTATTGATTAAACAAATCGATTGTGAAGATAACCTACACCACATTGTATCAACCTGATACTCAGTTCCCATGGAGGGTTAGTAGGTATTGTTGATCTTTATTAGGTACTGACTAGCTGTTGCTGTTACATATGTCCTTCTCCAGATCCCAGGCTACCTATCTGTCAAATTTCATCCAAATCCGTTCAGCCGTTTTAACGTTAAAGCGTAACAAACAAAAAACTCACTTTCGCATTTATAATATTAGGGTTACCATGGATCAAAAAATTTCATTATCGTAATCACCTCGACTGATTCCTCGTTTGCATTGCGATTACGGCACCTTCTTATTATTTTATGAATCCAGATGTTAATGCTGCTTATTTTTCTTATATATTACATAATATCGTAGACTTTGTCTCTGTCAGCTCTGACCTAGGCTATAGTCAAGAGGAAACCCATCTCAAATAAAATAAAAAAATTCACGCCTGTATTCCCCAAAACGTCAGACAGAGGTGTATCTATACTGCCGTCATAAGGAAAAACCGGCCAAGAGCGAGTCGGACTCGCGTACCGAGGGTTCCGTACCATAAAAAAAGTGTGCTATTTAGAGATATAATTTTATTTTTCCTGTAATCGTTACAAAAACATTTCTATCACATAATAGGTTGGGGAAAAAGTTTCTTCGCATTTTTTAAGAAAATTCAAAACATTTTTTAATATAGTTTATTTACATTTAACTAAAGTATGTAGGTACCATTTTGTTCGATAACTTTTTGCCATCTTGTAGGTAGGGACATGATCCCATTGCTATAGAAATTTTGGGACTTCTGGTCAAAATACCGCGACAAGTGGTTTTGGCAGTCCTCTCGTGATGTTAACCTGACGCTGCCTAAAGAATTCTGAAGAGACCGAAACAGGTGGAAATCTGAAGGTGCAAGGTCAGGACTATACGGTGGATGCATTAACACCTCCCAGGCAAACTCTCTTAATTTTTGCTGAGTGGCTAAAGATGTGTGAGGTCTAGCGTTATCATGATCAAAAACCACACCCCTTCTGTTGATTAATTCCGGCCGCTTTCTCTCAACTTCTTGCTTTAATCTCATCAGTTGTTCGCAGTAGAGTTCAGAATCGATGGTCCTGCCTGGTGGTAACAGCTCATAATGAATAATGCCCTTCCAATCCCACCACACACACAGCATCACCTTGTTGCGAGTTAACCCGGGTTTCGCCACAGTCTGTGAAGCCTGACCGGCCTTTGACCACGACCTTTTTCGCACGTTCTTGTCATACGTGATCCACTTTTCATCACCAGTTATCAGCTTCTTCAAAAGTGGTTCGGTTTCATTACGTCGTAATAAAGAATCACAAATGAGTACACGGTTCATTAGGTTTCTTTCAGTGAGCTCGTGAGGTACCCAAATGTCGAGCTTTTTTGTGTACCCAGTTTTTTTTCAAATGCGCCAAAACTGTTTTGTGGTCAATTTCCAGTTCTTCAGCTACGTCGTAACTACTGATATGCCGATCTTGCTCCACTTTTTCAAAAATGGCATCCATTTTATCCGTAATAGGGCGACCAGAGCGACGTGCATCTTTGACATCAAAATTTCCGGATTGAAAACGCTTAAACCAAATTTGTGCTACTCTCACAGACACTACACTAGGTCCATAAACATCGCAAATTTTTTTCGCGGCTTGCGTTGCATTTTTACCTTTTTTGTAGTAAAATTTTAAAATGTATCGAATTTCTTCATTAGATTCACTCATCTTGACGGTACGAAAAACAAATGAAAATCACACATTTTCCTAATTTGAATTTGGAATTATGTTCTTTAAAATTTAAACTTTCAATGATACCAAAACCAGCCAGATACAAATAGTATAGCCAAAGAGATTTTATTACAAGTTCATACATACTATAATGCGAAAAGACTTTTTTCCCAACCTAATAGAATAATTTCAGATTTTTCTCTATGCAAACTTCGGAGGTAAGGGGGGGAGAAGGTATTTTTTTTTTACATTTTTCATCAAGAGTCGAAACCTTTTTTCTTTTTTTTTAGGCCGAACAGGCCAAAAAAAAAATGTGCAAACAGCACTATTTCATATGATATCCCTGCCTAATAGTAGCCCCACTTCAAATTTTTAAGACTTCAGTCACTGTTGCAAAAAAAAATTCTTTGTTATTCGCAAAATAGTTGGGCAAAGGTCATCTAAAACTATTCCAAATTTCAAGTTGATAGCATTAGTAGTTCTTGAGATATCCAGCTGTGACAGACGGACAGACAGACAGACAGACTGAGTCGCACCATAAGGGTCCTTTTTACCATTTTGGTACGGAACCCTAAAAAGACGTACCTATCTGGAATTTTTCGAAATAGAGTTATTTACATATTCGAAGTCAGCAAAAAAAGACGCATCTACCAGTATTTTATATTGGCGTAAACTTAACGAAAACCTAATAATTCTTACTATTAAAAGACGCATCTGCCTTTGTATCTTAAACACGACAAAATATTTTTTTTCTCCATTTCAATATTTTTATAGATACGTCCTTTTTCCTTACGGCGGCAGTATAGTACACCCACATTTCGCCAGTTAGTTTAAGTGCCATGTAATAGGGAGCCTATTGCCATCAACCGGGCACAAATCCAGACTCTTGGCTGCTACAGAGAAATTCCAATAACACTTTCCCGACCCGGGAATCGAATCCAAGACTTCATACTCAACAGTAGCGGTCAGACCAACGAGGCCGTCAATCTTCTTATATTCTGTGTCAATATTTACTTAAGAAACATTGACGGACCACACAAAGACAGGTTAAAACAGGTGTATTTTCTTAATCTGTAGCATCTAGGTTAGGGTGACCTAAAGAATATCTAGTTCCACAGTAGCACTTCAAAGTTTCGCAGAGTTAAGCTCATTGTGGTCCAAATCACCGCATTTCATATCTAGCAAATGTGTTATTGTTTTAAATCGTGGACCGTTTTATAGCACTGGTATGACTTATAACTATAACATATGGCCCGACTTTATTTAGTGCCGCTGTGGTTTGGCAACACTACATATTATTATGAACTGATGACCCACTTTAGATATGAAGATTCGATGGGAAAATTACAATGCAATGTTTGTTTACAACCTTTTACATGGAAGCAGTAGGAGCTTCATAGACCTGTTCATCACTCACTCATTCGATAGTTCTTTACACAGTATTTGCATCCGCTTCACGGCTATCGTGTCTTCTATCTCACTACCTGAATTTTATGAATATTTCTCCAATTTCCAATTAAGTTGAATTGAAACTGCATCGTGAAGATCATTTTATACGAGCTTCGGGTTAACAAACTTAATTCTTTATAGTCTATGTACCTAGATGAAGTTGAATGAACTGTTATTATTTCTAGTAACACGCTGTCTAAGCACGTCGTTTAGAAATTAGATTATAAAAAGTTGCAGTAAAAAATCTTCAACTAGGTCCATTTTGCACACCTAATTATATCTTAAATTTTGAAGACACATAAATAATTCATATTTCTAGTGGCTTGTTAGAGACAGTGCGTAAAGCTAATATAAATTAAATTCGTCCATTAACACAGTTATAAATCGTTAATATTCATTCATTCGCGGCGTGTGATAAAACACTCGCTGCCAGTGATGTGTTAATGAATCAGCATCAAATTGATGAATGAGTTCAAACAGTGATAGTGATACAATTTTCTTATAAACCAGGACGATTCTAAGAGCGCACTTGCCGTGACACTTGAAACAGGAATTAATTGAGGCCACATTTAAATTACTAGTATGTGATTAAACCTATGTACGAGCCTAGATGATAATTGAGAAATTATTCTGTAACGGTCATATTATTTAAATTAAACTCACCTCAATATCACAACTGTTTCGAAGATAAATGTTCATCGACGCACCACACGAGGTATTGTTTGGCTTGCAGAACTATCGTTCACTATCAATCACACTGTACAAATAAATGTCCTTTTCCCGCAATCATCGCAGGATGTATTGGCTAATAGCGGGTCAGCTGCGCAGGCGTCGCTCTTGCTGTGTCGTTGCCAAAATTTCGCTAACTTTCGGGCACGGTTGCGCATAACAAACACTGTTCCACGAAAATGTGTCCTCCTTCGATATAATCCGCGGCGAATTTCTTTTTGGTATCGACAGCTGAAGTAAAGTTGGTGCGTCACGTTCGTCCTCGAGTCCTGGGACGTCTGTAATTTCTTCGAGTGCCACAATATCGACGACGACTTTGTATTCACATGTCGCCGAAACTCTCTTCGCTAATTGTGATGCGCGGCGCGTCCCTAGCTTTCCGCATTGTCAAACAATGGAGCGTAGCACCCCGGGGTGACAGGTGGGTCCTCATCGCTTATGGCTGGCCCGTCATAAGGTCGGTTGTTTAGTGGCGATGTGTTTAGTAATGAGAGTCAGTTAAGTATCTGGTTGCGAGCGCTGGCGCGGCGATACCGGTACGGAATGGAGGCTCGGGCGGGTGTAATCGTTCGACGTCGCGTCGCCTCGCCAGTTGGCCACTGGGTTAGCGGTGTTCCTTTTCCTGCTTCGTTTCTTAATGGGTAGCACACATTATAAGTGAATCTGATGCCAACCAGCCCTTCGCACGCGCCTGAATGTCGCGCTCACCGATTTATTTTTTTAAACCAAAATATCAGATGGAGAAACCGTAGAGACAAAACTCTAATTTTGTCAATTTATAATCATATGTTTACACCTAACTAGAGCATCATCATCGTCATCACCATAGAGTTTGGTATCCAAATAATATTTTTAAGACAATATGCTTTATTTACGTTTACCTGAATTATCGACTATGTAGGTCGAGAGTTCTTTAAAAGACTGGGTCTTTCGACAAAGGTGGGATTTCCGAAGTTTGATTGTATCTAAGAGTATTTATTGCCTAGTGATCACAATACTGCACCATCTGTTTTATTATTATCAATTATGATCATAATATGTACTATCAAAAGCTATCAATATATCTTTATCAGGATTAGAAAATACACTGGGTAAATCTTTCTTTGTTTAAGTAGCTACATATCAGGTAATTAATTTCGTAACAATCTTGGTACCTATAACAAAATACCTTTATCTGATTATCTATTACAATACGAATACCAATAGGTCATATTCGAAATACTTATCAAGTTGAATAAGCATTTGTTGTTTAAGTTGTATGTTTCTTGTGTTTAACCTGTCTTCTTTTGATTTGTATATTTTGTAATTGTTATGCTAAAACAATGTATGCTAAGTCGAAGTATTATTGTAATGTTAGTTTTAAGAGTTTTAAAGATACTTGTTTTTTTGTTTTTTTGTCAACGCTTACTGGCAGATAATTTTGTTTTACACCTATTTATGTTTTCTCTATAAGTGAATTTGTAATTCTTTTGAGAAATAAATATCTTTAACCGTATAAGCAATTTTCGATAGCCATTGTCAAAGCGCGTTGGGCTGATGATATCGTCAGTCGCGTGAAGCACTTGGACGGGGGAGAAGGACGCGCAAAACAGAAAGTAGGTACTTATGACAAAAAGTAAAACACGCCGATATCCAGTTGTTGATTACGGGCCAAAATGATATGATGATGACAGTAAAAACGCTCATATTATACACATTGCTCTCATCAACATCATCGTCGTTTATATAGAACCTTATCAAGAGTTACTCACTTCATTCAAGAGCGTTAGATTTATCTGGGAGAGCCTACAGGCCTAATCTCATAATTATGAAATAAATGGTATTATTATTTTAAAATGTCTTTGACATATCGCACACCTAGATCAAAAGTAGCACAACTCAAAATAGGTACCCCTTTTTTCAGGCACAGAAAAAAACGTTTTACTCGTTTTCTATTTGATCAATTTAAAATATTTTTGTATGATGTTGTAATTCATTAATGGAGATTGGTACCCATGTGTCTTTGAAGTCAATCAGTCAATGTAGTTTTCAACGCAGAGTCCGATAATCGAATCGCAATAACTCGATTTTGGATTATTTTGAGTTGTGCTACTCTTTATCTAGGTGTGCGATATCTCGGGACCCTTGGGTCCCGGACCTTTGGAAGGCGTGCGAGGGGCTGAAGCCAACTCGCAGAGGCCTCTTGGACAACTTTAAATGATAAAGAGGCACCAACCGACGATTATCCCTATATGCACTATGCAAGTGCACCCAAGGCCAACCCCCGGTTGGTGCAGTACTATTGCAGAACGTGGAAGCAAAACATATTGGGCTATGGGTTTGGGTGGCTAAAGTGGGTAACTTGAACTATTGAAGGACTATGTCCCCTGCCTGACCAATGTTATAAAACTGTACACGGATAAAATGGCAGGGGGGACGTAGCCAATAAAGGGGCAACACTTCCTGAGGTGCTTGAGGAGTGGAGAGGTATTCCATGGCTATCAGGACAATCCCGGAAGTACGGTCAAGATCCCTACCAGCACCTTACTGGAAAACTTCCTTCCTCCGAGCACGTTTGCTCTTGCGAATTTCCACTCAAGCCAGCCAATAAAGGCAAGAAAGAGCCACCTCTTTGTCTCTGCTCCTCGAGCTCTGTTCCTCGTCAGTGTTCACTCCAGCCGGCCAATAAAGGCAAGCCAGGGGTGAAGAACAAGACTTCTCCCCGGAGATAGGGTCCGTGGGCGACCCCACGGACCCTATCTCCGGGGAGAAGTCTTGTTCTTCAAGAAAGAGGTGGAAGCTCTGTTCCTCGTCAGTGCCCACTCCAGTCGGCCAATAAAGGCAAGCCAGAGATGAGGACAAGATTTCTCCCAGGAGATAGGGTCCGTGGGGTAGCTACTGCCCAACAGCTCGCCACATGCTGCCCTGCGGGTTTATGCATCTCTTTTGGTCTGGCTCCTCACCCTAGGCCTAGTTCGGCAAAGTAAACTACTGACACAGACCTAGAGTTCTAGAGCGCGCAAGCCCCACCATGACGGCAACGTAGAGATACAGCGGTAGGGGTATTATTATTATGGATTTGCCAACATAATCAAAACTAAATATATACAACTAATCTCTGCCTAGCCTTTTCCCAACTGTATTGGGGTCGGCTTCCAGCCTAACCGGATGCAAACCAGTATTTTACATGAACTGACTGCCTATCAGACCTCCACAACCCAGTAGCTGGGTAATACGATACCCCTTGGTAGGACTGGTTGTCAGACTCGGGCTTCTGACAACCCGTAACGACTATCAAAGCTCCACGAATGACAGCCGGGACCAACGGCTTAACGTGCTTTCCGAGCCACGGAGGAGTCTCGGTATGTAAAGATGGTCACCCATCCTCGGACCGATTCCGGAAAACGTAGCTTACCTGATGGATCGACCCGTGCGGCTGTTATTACTTAGCCACGAACTCCTGAAATATATACAACTAAGCATACCTCTATACGAAGTAAATGGACAACAAACATCTGATTTCCCAAGGGTTACAGAGGTGACAACAGTAACTGACCCGGATAAAGGACATGCGAGAGTAATGAGTCCACGATAATTTTAAAAGCCAAATACATCCTTGTACAGTACCAGATTTTGTTGGGATGAAGGAGATAGCTGGTAGAAAAAATTTGGTGTTTTTTGGTTTTTTAGTGGAATTTACATTATAGGAGCAAAAATCATATTCAGACAAGTTCGATCGAAATAAACCCCAAGACTTTTTGATAGTAAAAACTAACTCGAGGACGACACAGGAACTCAAATATATCTTTCCTCGAACGAGAAATTAATCATATCGGCACTGTTACTGCTTTGTCCCAAAGCATACGTTCCTAATCAAACTAGTTTCTGTTTACACACAAGATGAAAACAACAATGAAAGCAAAAACAAAGAAAATAATACAACTGTGTGTACAAGATAATTATTATACATAATCAAAGTTTTGTCGACATAATATTGTAATAAATAATCGGACTGGAACATATCGTGCGGAGGTCCAATTATGTAAAGTGTATAGACATGCACAATTATGATTTTAGGCCGCAATTCTGAAGTGGACCACACCACACCTCATTTATCAGAGCAATGCTGTGGTGAAGACATGGGTGAAGAACAATGGAACGACATGTTCTTCGACAATCGTTTTGACATGATGTTTGTATAAACTGTTGTTGTTAGTTTTAGGAGTCTAACCACATTTGTTTATGGCCAATATGTAGGCAAATAAATTACCCTCGCTGTAGTGTTGTTGCGTCAAGGAAAGTATACGTATTACAAAATAGTTATATAAGGTGTTCTATTCATACACGAAATCTTTAAAAAGGTCATTGTACTCATCGTTATGAACAACTTTTACTATGGGTCAAACCTGAAATCGTGAAAAAAAAATCAGCTCTTCAGTAAATTTTGACGAATTATGCGAACATAAATTTACTGAACAGCAGATTTTTTTTTTTGCGATTTCAGGTTTGGTCCCATAGTAAAAGTGGTTCGTAATGATCAGTACAATGACCCCTTAAGATATTTCATGTATGAATAAATACACCTTATACCTATACGTATTTAAAATCCGACTAAATAATTATCATCATTTGTATCTGATCGTTTTTTGTTTATCTGTATGATACTCGTATTAACAGCGGATGTCTTCGTCATTGCAATAATCAAAGTATTAAAATAATCAACTAAATCATTACTTGATTTTATTTTTATTAAATGTCTTTTGCTACAATGTCATGTCCAATGTCATGGTCTAGTCTAGTGTGATTTAAGTCTAAAATTAGTAGCACTAGCAATAAATCACACCATGTATCACGCATTGTTAATGTACACAAATGTAAGTAGAAACTCGAGTTCTTGCACCCTGTATATAAATAATGTATTTTACAGCTTCATTGTCATGGTAATTAATTTGGCCCGCATTCTGGTCCGGGGTGAAACTCGGAAAGCTGAATTTGTATGCACATGACCAGGGCGCGTTGTTCATGACCTAGATTTCTCAGGAAGTATCTTTCATGAAATACGAGCATTTTAATAACAACGAGGCGAAGATCCCGTAGAAATAGCTCAATGTTGTGTGGGTTGTATTGTCTTGTCAGACAATCGGTGTCAGGCAATTTCGTATAGGCGGTAGATATGTAGAACTATTGTTTGGGTATAGAGCCTCGAATGACGACAGTTTCACAGTTTTCTTAATAAAATTCAATTATACTTGAGAGAGCTATAAACAACTATACAGGGTTATTAGTAAAACACCAACGACCTCTTAAGGGGTCATTGTACTCATCATTATGAACAACTTTTACTATGGGACCAAACCTGAAATCGCGAAAAAAAAATCAGCTGTTCAGTACATTTTGACGAATTATGCTAACATAAATGTACTGAACAGCTGAATTTTTTTTTCGCATTTTCGGGTTTGGTCCGATAGTAAAAGTTGTTCATAATGATGAGTACAATGACCCCCTTAAGAAGTTGTTGGTGTTTTACCAATAACCCTGTATAGCTTTGACAGCAGTTCGTTTGAAAGGTGTTATTATGATCGTTTGTACCTTATTTCTCATCAGTATTGGTCCAACGAAGTAACCTTATCATTTATTAGACTTTCCCAAAAGTGAACTAACTACGACGATCCGTTTATGCGATATACGGAGTGAAAAAGACCATCACTTACCCGTTATCTACGAATTCTACCGACAGCTTTGATAACTGACAAAGTTTCGACTTAGACCAAGCTTCCACCCTGTATAATAACCTATTTCTCATTAGAAACCACGTTGCGCTTACGCCTGAAATTAATCCTTTTCCTTATGAAGCCATGCTATCGGCATGCAGTTAGCAAATAAGCTTTGTTTCGAATTCAGCTCATGACCAAAGGGAAAAGAGACTGATCACAATGCTTTTTTAAACGATACTCGGCAATGACAAGGCGCCGGCGCAGGCATTGTAAAGACTAAGGCTAGAATTGTTTAACATAAACGATTAAGCATGAATGATTTATGTGACTGAATGTAGAAGCTTAAGAAATTGTTTTATTGTAAAAATAGCTAGGAAATTAATTGTTAATCTAATTGACATCCTACGTCAATTTGCCGTGTTATAGGTAGCCATTTTATACAAATGTCAAATAATTACAGTTGCGATTTGATTATACGGACATTTTAAGTTAAAAGTCAATTTGTTTAAAAAGTAATTGCCCTGACTTTATAAATAGTCCTGAAACTCGTGCAAGAGAATACAATGATGTCCAAGAATGTTTGAAGCTCCTCAGCAAGCAAACTTGTAGGTTCTTATTATGTAAACGAAGCTTTGTTAAGCAAAACTATAGGCCTAGATAAATGGCATTCGCTGCGGAACGATTCTATTTGTATCGGGTGTTTTTTTTAGAGGCGAGAACTTTAAATTGAAATAAATCACAGAAAAATGTTTTAATATCCATGAATTGGCTTTTTATTTGATATATAATTTATGGCATTAATGTTTGAACATGATTCCGGGCATGTGGCCGCCGCGGCTGACACCAACGCCTAGTTTACTGAAAAGATAACTCTTTTATTGGCTTAATTTACTAAAGGAAACATTTGACAAACGACTAACTTCACAAAATCTGGCCGCCTCGTTCGTGCGATTTGAAGCCATTACTTATTTGGTCTGGGGATATGTAAAGTCGCATGTCTTACTCCGATAAACCAGTAACAATCGAGCACTTGGATGCCAACATTCGATGCATTATTGCCGAAACACAGCCTGATTTACTGCGAAGAGTATGTGAAAAGACCTCCAGATTACACCATATACGGGTCAGCCGCGGCGGCCACGCCCGAAATCATATTCAAACATTAATGCCATAAAATTATCTATCAAATAAAGCCAATTTCATGGATATTAAAAACATTTTTCTGTGTATACAATAGCTATCGACGCATCTCTATGGAAGTCATCATAAGACGTATGATCACGTGACATTTCGATAGCTTATGTCAACCCAGCCCATACATTTTTGGCTTTTCTACTAGTGTCATGTCATCGCTAATCGAATGATACTTTGTCTGTCTTAGACAGGAAATTTGAATAAGGAAAACGCTCATATTTTCTAAGAACATACTATTTTATGTTTGTCTATTAGGTACAATATATTATAATATAGTCATATCACGTATGTCCAAGCATCTGGGAAGATGAAACTAAAAGATTTGGTGGACCGCCAATTTCAAGAAAATATACATCATTTGTGTACTATGAGTGTGGTATGAAAACACCTGCCTACTTATTTCCTGTTCAGATGTAGTCACACAAGGACTTTCTAGATATACCTACCTACTTAAAAATTAATGCTGCCTTACGGTTCACTTAAGTGCTACTTGTAAACATCTTCGTGCGCTTCTCCGGTATTTTTATTTTTATGGAAACTTTCCATGGTTTTTAGGGTTCCGTACCCGAAGGGTTCCAAATGGAACCCTTCGGGTACGGGTTCCGGTACGGGTTACTAAGCCTCCGCTGTCCGTTTGTCTATCAGCGGGCTGTATCTCATGAACCGTAACAGGTAGACAGTTGATTTTTTTAACTCATCGAGTAGAGTAGATTATTTTTTAATTATTTTTTTTTCAAAAAACGAAGAAATAGGGGCTGTAAAAGTTGTCAGTATGACCATTTTTGTACGAGACCTATCGCAACAACTAAACAAGTAAGGAATATGAAACTTCTGTACCTACCTATATCTTGTAGGTGCCATATACTATTTAATCAACAAACTAAAAACGCCAGAAAGGAATTTTGATTAAATATGGGTGATTTTCAGGAACTGAAAAAAATTACTTTGTAATTCACAATAATTTTGTAATCATTATATTGTAAAATACAAAGTTATCTTTGCGATTGTTAAACTTTAAGATGAAAAATATTCTTCAGTTAGTAGATATTTTAATAAAAATACAATAAAATTACAAATTAAAGGGGATCCCAATACGAGAAACGTGTTTTTTAACTGAAGTACCTATTTTTTATACGTATTGTTATTTATTGTACGTGGTACGGAACCCGTCGTGTGCGAGACTCGCTCTTGGCCGGTTTTTTGCTTGTATGAGAAGGTTTTGGTACAATATTGAAGACCTGGTATAGAAACTGGCCGAGAGCATGCTTTGTCGTGAATTTACGCCTTAGTCGGTTCGCGGACGGTAAACGAGACACATCATCATCTTCCTGCCCTTATCCCATGTTACGTGGGGTCGGCGCAACACCTTCTTCCATTCTCCCCTGTCAACCGTCACGCTATCATTCACTTCCTTCTCTTTCATAATTATCATACCTCACACCATCCATCTATATTTCCTTTGGCCTTCCTCTCTCCATCCATCAACATGTACTTAGCTATATTCATCACTCTTTTACACATGCACATGTCACATGCGTTTCCTCCCTCCTCATCACATGTTCATAGCGAGCCAAACGATTTCCTTTCAACTTTTCTGGCACTGGGCGGCACTTTCAAACTTCCCCTTTATACAGGGTTATTGGTAAAACACCAACAAATTCTTACGGGGTCATTGCACTCATCATTATGAACAACTTTTACTATGGGACCAAACCTGAAATCGCAAAAAAAAATCATCTGTTCATTACATTTTGACGGATTATGCGAACATGAATGTACTGAACAGCAGAAAATTTTCAGGTTTGGTCCCATAGTAAAAGGTGTTCATAATGATGAGTATAATGACCTCTTAAGAGGTTGTTGGTGTTTTATCAATAACCCTGTATACTCATTTCTTACTTTATCCATTTTCGTCACTCCACACATCCATCTCAACATTAGAAGTTTTATTGTTATGACGTTTATAGACTTCAAACGCTCGCAAAAGTATTAAGAAAAACAAAAATATATTATTTCCTATTCCATTTTATCTTTGAAATAAAATAATGATTGTACCTACCTAGTTGACTAATGGTGTTTTCCTTAGGGGTTTGCCCCTTGCTACATTTTCTTCTAGTTTTCTATTATTCATTGACAGGGCACTTAATGTACTTTGCAGAGTGCAATGGTCGTGATAAAACACCTATTACATTCGTATAAGTGATGTCTTATTGAAAGAACGAGCTTTACACAACGGTGAGATGAAGAAGGTGCGGGTCTGCATAGGTTTTCATGCAAGAGATTTAATATTCCACAAGCTGATTTTTAATTTATGTGTTCTTACAGGAAGAAAAGCAATAGGTACTTACCTATTGAGAATAACCAACTTTTGTTATGGGGTCAACTCTTGAAAATATAGGTACTTACCTATTGTTTGCAGAAAATATACAGGGTTATTGGTAACCTCTTAATCATTCTGAACAAGTTTTACTATGGGACCAAACCTGAAATCGCGGAAAAAAATCAGCTGTTCTACATTTTGACGAATTATGCTAACATAAATGTACTGAACAGCTGATTTTTTTTCGCGATTTCGGTTTGGTCTCATAGTCATAGTCATAGTCATTTATTCATAAACAAGTGATTTGTTTCTGAATTTACACATAAATTTACACAATTACAAGACAAACATCAATTACGAAGATAACAAATCTAAATTTCATGCATTTCAGACAAAAAGGTCAACAACTTAAAAATTTAAAATAATAACAATAAAATAATAAATAAAAAATAAAAATAAATTAGCATAAGTAGATTGATAAAATTAATTAAAAATAATAAAGTTTAAGTCAGATCAATAAATAAACAAAATCCAATAAAATTTAACAATCCATGATTATCTTAATAAAATTAAAAAATAAATATATAAATAGTAAATAGTAAAAGTTGTTCATAATGATGAGTACAATGACATTGTACTCATCATTATGAACAACTTTTACTATGGGACAAAACCGAAATCGCGAAAAAAAATCAGCTGTTCAGTACATTTATGTTAGGTAGCATAATTCGTCAATATGTACTGAACAGCTGATGTTTTTTCGTGATTTCAGGTTTTAGGTAAGGACCCCTTAACAGGTTGTTGGTGTTTTACCAAATAACCCTGTAATATCACCCTCTGAAATAATGCCACTCAGCCTGTAAATTGGTTTTAGAGCTGATTTTTCAATAGTCAGATAAAAGTTGTCTAATGAAACTATCATTAGTTTGACATATTTTCTATACAAAAGCTGTAAAAACATCATATTTATTCCATAAATAAAAGTTATCTGACGATTGGAAAATTAACCCTTAATCATTTTAATTGCCACGTAACTATTTAAGACATTGTTTTGTTGACTAATAAAAGCAATAAAACCATGTTTTAATCAATTAATTAACAACTATTTTACGTTATTTGTGTCGATGCAGCAATTTCAAACTATGCGAGTTTCTATAATGTGCATAACAAGGATAATTTACGGAACTATTTATCATTGGACATTTATCCCCGTAATACCCATCCACACTTATATTATAAATGGGAAAATCATTCTGTCTGTCTGTTACCTCTCACTTCTAACAGCTGAACAGATTTCGATGAAATTTGGCACACAGTAGACCATGATGGGTTGGGAGTATGACGTAGGATGCTTTTTATTCTGGGAGTACTTTCCTAGATGTTATGGTTCAAAACACGCACCGGAACGCAGCGTATACTCGTATCGCTATAGATAAGCGATCGTGTAGGTAATTTGCAGAATGGCTGCGCAAACGCAAAGCCGCTCACCCTGATCTGTCGGATGGGCTATGCATAACACGGTTAGCTTACACATCCCTGTTTATTAATTTATTATGCAAATGCAGCGTGGAGACGCCTTATGTCTAGCAGTGAACTACTTTACGGTGATGATGACGATGTGCGCCGTAATTTGAAGCTGTCTAAGCTTCGAAAGATTACTGTCAACGCAGAATTTAGTTTAGATGTGCAAAATTAGTTAATCCTGAGTACCTGACAGAAACTCAGTGCTTCTACATAAAACTGTCCCCTGTTGTTCTGCCGTCATAAGGAAACAGATATTGTACAAAAAAAATATTTTGTCCGGTTTAAAATACAAATGCAGATGCGTCTTTTAATAATAGTAAGAATTATTAGGTTTTAGTTAAGTTTTCGCCAATATAAAAATACTGGTAGATGCGTCTTTTTTTGCTGATTCCGAATATGTAAATAACTCTTCTATGTCGGCAGTATTGACCAGGTAGTGCGATCTGTTAACGATAGCAAAAAAAAAATGTATGAACCGGTCGCAAGCGGGATTACAACGACAGCAGATTAACACAATAATAACATAGAAAAACATTGCGTACGCGAATAAAGAATACCAGACTGGTTTGCAGATGTGACCAAATTCGGCAAGGAGCCTCGGGCCAGCATTTACTTCACCTGTTTTCACCGTTATAATGCATCGGCCTCCCCCTAAAATATATGGCAACCTAAAAGCCTACATTTATTTTGATAACTTTCTCAAAATTGCTATACGTAAAGTACAATGTCGTTGAAGAGGATCAATGGAATTTATGTTTCTTTTTATTACAAGATAAAACGAAACCTTACGTCCTAAACCGGTTTCGATTTCGCACGAAAATTCTGCAGGACATCGCTGTTTTTATTTTTAAGCCTGATATGGGGAAACATAAATATACGTTTTCAGAAATAATCAGTGCTATCTTATCAAATGAGTCGATATATCTTAATCGAATTTAAATCTTAAAGAGTGGAGATAGTTACTTAATTACTGAGGTAGATATCTGATAATGATTGATAAAATTATCGGAGATTAGTCTTCAGTGTATTATTGAATGTTGAAGTGTAAAGTGTACTGAGTATAATGGCAGAAAAAGTTAAAAGGCCACCGTTTTTCACCCTGAAACGTTGGCAGAGTACGAAGGAGAATAGGAAGAATTCGTTAACCCCTACTCCGCCGACGCCAACCTCACAGCCTCAGGATAACCCTTACCTGTTCAGGTCACATACTCCGACAGTTGTATCGAGGACAGTCAATTTCAATCTAGAGTCAAAGCCTAGAAAGTGAGTACTACTTATATCGTAGACATTAATAATATACATCGATCTTATTACGTGTTGTTCTAGTAGACAGATTAGCTCAGTGGAATGTCGTTGTCGTATCCGATAAGTGGGCCTTTAAAACGAGTGCAGATTCTAAAATTGAAACATGCTAAATGTATCACAATTGGTAATTTTATTACTGTATAATTATGATATAAAAATCAAAAGGTGAGAGAGATACGATGTCAAAAATTGCAATGCCACAATACCTACAGACTTTTTTTATGAAGTGAGTCAATAAAATTAGTAGTATTTACGTTACTCGTGCAAAATTAATGCTATCCAATCATCACAAACAGAGATTCAGCTGGCGGCATCAAAGAACTGATACAATGCTCACTGTGCCTGGAAGTGCTACACAACCCAAAGATGTTACCGTGTCAGCACACTTTCTGTGCGGCCTGCCTGTCTGTCTACATCGCCGGTTCGTAACTAATTACAGCAATTACAGACCTAAATGGAAATAACCATGTATGAAATAATATGACAGGTAATAATGATATCTTTTCCGTTTTCAGATTTGATCATATTCGATTGCCCAATATGTAGGACGAGGGTTCAAGTGCTTGGCCCCAACTTTGTGGAGAATCTGCCGTCTAATTTGTACATAGATTCACTGCTACAGTTGGTAGGCGTTCAAAATGGGAATGGGCAGGTGTCAAAGAATCCAGGGACGCCACCGATCACCCCGACAGCTACAACTCCTACGCAAAATGTTGATTTGTTCGCGGCCGGAACCCGATGCGTGCACTGTAAGAGCGTCTGTGATAATTTTGATATCACGCAATGCGATCATTGCAAATTGGTAAATAAAAACATCATTATTTCTTTCCTTTTGTCTTTTGTTATTATTTACTGACGTAGAAAATGTTTTTAGAAATTTTGCCGCGTATGTTGGTCACAGCATTTGGAAGATATGCGGATCCAACTTAAATCTATTGTGAAACAACTGGACACGGCCGCCAGTCATCTTGAACACAAAATTGAACATTATAAGGTACGTGACTCGAATGTTGTGTTAAACAAACATCCATTTGTCGAGATTTCGCGAAATGAGGATAATATGACGAAAGAATCACATGTATGCATGAAGCCACAGCAGCTAATAGCAATTTTGTTTTCAAAAACGCGTTATGTCCAAATTGCCTACCTACATATTATCAGAAATCACATAGGTACATAACTAAACATAATGCTTTGACGGAGAAGCCGAAGTCGCTGAAATTACATTATTTATAGATCTGGTTTAACGCCGATTCACTGGAATAGGAGTGAAACTAGTGATTATATCCATACAACGTTTTCTTCTGACAGGAACCTCAATCGTCCCACAATGATGTTTTTTTTAACTTTGAACTTTTTAGCTAAAGAATTTTGTCCGTTGCTCTTTTTCCAGGATCGTTGCGACCGAATAGCTGAACAAATAAAAATAGCAGGAGACGAGAAAATAGCAACTATCTACCAGACTAAAGACACAATGCTGATGGAAGCAGCTAATTTGCAGAAGTCATCAGAAATGTCTGCATTAGCGCTGCAGACTTCGTTGGAAGAAGCAAAGTCGGTAGCGAACAGAGCTATGGAATCGAGTAGTTCCGAGAATGAAAACGATAGGGTGAGTTTAATCTATAAAAATAATATATAATATATATAACAAAGCTGAAGAGTTTCATTTGAACGCGCTAATCTCTGGAACTACCAAACAAATCTTTTTGCATTTGATATCCCAATTCTTGAGGAAGGTTATAGGCTATTTAACATCACGCGTAATAAGGGTCGTCATTTCATCGAGCAAAAAGAAAAATATCACAGATCTCGTGCTCTAAACGATCTTCGGGAACATTGAAAATGCGCTTAGGCAGGCTTTTCATTTTGTACGATGCCTAATCTAATAGATTTAAACACCTAATAGATTTTGTATCGTCTTAGCTCAAATGCACGAACTAAAAAATCCATAAGGTAAAAATTACGCCATGCAATTCTGAACTTGAATGAAATATTCTTAAGACTATTTTTCAAAGAAAATAATTTACAACAACGAAGCGATACAAAATAGTTATGAGCATAGAAATAATAATTTTACTCTCAAATATAAAATCCTAATTAGTAATTTGAAGTATTATCAAAGTATCGCAAAACAAAATTATTAAAAAAATAGTAATTTAAATAAATAACATTATAAATTTAAATTAAAACACGTATTTACAAATACATTTCACGATCAAACTCTTAAACACTTCCATAACAAGTCAGCGACGCAACGCGCATCTAAGGAGCGCGCTTCCCGAAATTACGCCACACAAAGGGCACCTTCCTGCCTAGACTATTAGTGAAGTGATACAGAGGTCCGGCTTTTTTTAAATGTAGCCCAACTCAATACCACGACGACTTTTTAAATTTTTTCGATATCGCATTTAGTTTTTGATTTGAGATATTGTTGATTTTTTCACATTTTTGCGATTTTGAAGACAAGTTTTTGAGTTTTTTTTTTCACCATATTGTAGCCCTTGTTGATATGCGTATTTTAAGACCTCAACCATTCATGTAGCCCTAAAACTCATGACACCAAGGCGATGTCACACTGAGCGAAAATGAGGGCTATACTGAAGCGATCGAAAAAACAATGTTTCAATGTTAAAAAGTCAGAAAGAACGGTAAGCGAAAACGAAGTAATAGCGCAAGACGATGCTTTGCGACGCGACATGGTGGGTCAGGAGTCGTAATTTGACGCGGACGAAGCCGCGGGCAGAAGCTAGTTTGGAATAAAGGAAAATGATGATGACCTAAGCTTAAGTAAGAAGGTAAAAGAAGCTTTGGCTTAGGGCTTAGGTAAAGGTAGCTTAGGTAAGGCTTGGGTAGGTATTTAATAAGAATCTATGGATGAAGCGCGAAATGGAGGGTATGGGCAAAGGCAGTTGGCCACATGGAGAACAATGAGCTACCTTAGGGAAGCTAAAAAAATCTTATATTTAAAGCTAATGTAACCTTATAACATTCGTATAGAAGTGCCTATTTATGTTGACTACCTTGTCCTAATCGATAAGACACTAAAGGAATAGGAACTTTAATTACTGCCATCATTTTAAAGGTTTAATTATGGAAACGGTACTCGGACGATTTATTAAGATTTGTGACCATGCGGTCACGTCGCTACTTCTGCCCAGGAAGATAGATAAATAAATAAAATTATGTGAATGTGAACAGCGTTGAACCGCTCGTTGTTGTAAACCCTAGGAGACTCGCTATGTCCAGCAGTGGACGAATTTTCTGTTTTTTTTAAATTTATTTTTTTAATAGTAATGTACCTATAACAAAAACTACGTAGTACCACAGATTAATGTAGATGGGGCACTCCGCAAAATCATTTAAATAAAAAGCAACTCTTGCTACGACACAATAAAGTGCAATTCAGGTCGCACAACGCTTATTACCTACAGTTATATTCACCTACAAGTTGCCTCTCTAACGCGTATCTCTTATACCTTCTGACCGCGGCAGTCCTACTGAATCGGCCCAGTGAGATAGGCCCGCCGCGTACTTGTAGCTCCATGCCTAAACTGCGGAATGTCCCATCTGTATTAATATGTGGAACTATTTAAATTATAATAAATTAGATTCGTTCCTGTGATTTGAAATAATACCTTATCTTGATAATTAAATCACAACAAATGACTTCATTTGACTGATTAATAAAATGTAAATTAAATGGCAAAAGTACTGCGATAAAATATTATCAAATTGTTACAAGAACGTTTTAGATATTTTAGGGGTATTGCGTTTTAGTTTTATTGAAAACACTCAATTATATGAATAGACTAGCTGTTGCCCATAACTTTGTCTGCGATCTAGGATGAAAGGTAGCCTATGTCCTTCTCCTGGTCATAATCTAACTATATGCCAAATTTCATCCAAATCCGTTCAGCCGTTTTAGCGTGAAAGCGTAACAAACAAACTAACTGACTTTCGCCTTTATCATATTTGTTAGTATTGACTGATACACCGTATGAAAATGTTTTTGAGGTCGTATTTTTCTAACGCCAGGGTAATTTATGGTAGGGTAGGGAATTAGGTATTATTATTTATATTAGAAGTTTACGCGGGATGAGGTGATTCGACCGAGAATCAGAGAGCCAATAAGTGGCAATAAGCCGGCTGTATTAGGCGTAAATGTGATGAGTCCCATGACAATTGGCATAAACGTAATCATGAATAGAGGCCACAAATCGGCAAACATATTAGTCCAAGATTACAAAGCCGCCAGACCTTACTTATTTTCACATTAACAAAATGTACGCGATAGTCTGGGGGATGTTTGACTGTTACGATTGGTCCGGCTGCTTAAAAATAGTATTGAAATAGTTCCCCGAGTACTATTATATAAAAATTAAGACTAACTATATGTAAGATGAGTCATTTTTTCGAGCTGCGCAAAATACCGCCGACGGGAAGTGTCTGACAGTATTCAATATTAATTACTAACAATATTCTGTAAAACATACATAAAAATCAGCAGTCAGACTTTAAGAAAAGCGTGTATTTTTTTTACTTAACTTTAGTACCTGATACCTAAAAATTGGCCGTCGGCCCAAGCTAGCAGGTATGCGTACATTCATACTCTATCCCAAACATTTTGTTAATCAGAAAATAAGTAAGGTCTGGCGGCCCTGGGATCTTGCTCTATATAGTTATAAGAAATCCTAATGCTAGGTTGAACGGCACGATGTTCGCAGGGTAGCTGGTAGCAGCTGAATGAGAGTGGCCGAAGATGAAGCGACTTTGTCCTCGTAAAATTTCTTGTCCCCCGACCTATCCAGTCGCATCGCATCGCATCTGCCCGCGCTATTACTTCTGATTTTTTCTTTTTGCCCGGCTCCTAAAGGTCCTAGCGTGATGTTAAATAGTCTAAAGTCTTCCTCAAGAATTGGTCTTCCAAATGCAAAAAGGTTTTTTTCAGATGCGACTGGCAGTTTAGAGATTAGCGCGTTTAAACAAACAAATTCTTCAGCATTATTATTATACAGGGTTATTGGTAAAACACCAACAACCTCTTAGGGGGTCATTGTACTCATCACTATGAACAACTTTTACTATGGGACCAAACCAGAAATCGCGAAAACAAAATCTGCTGTTCAGTACATTTATGTTCGCATAATTAGTCAAAATGTTTGTCAGCTGATTTTTTTTTGCGATTTCAGGTTTGGTCCTATAGTAAAAGTTGTTCATAATGATGAGTACAATATGACCCCTTAAGAGGTAGTTGGTGTTTTACCAATAACCCTGTAGTGTTTAGGTACCTATAGTACAGATAGATAATAACCATTGTGAAATATTTTCATCCCCAGGTGGCGACATTTATAAATCTCCATCAAAACGCAATATCCCTGCTATCAGAGGTGTCAAAATGGGATACTGAACGTTTTGTCTTTGACAGAGAGAACTTCACGTTAGAGATGGACTCGGCAGCACCTTTGGAATCCGAATCCGATGATCCAGTCATAGAGAATGCTAAACTGAACGACCCGTTAGAGAGTGAAGAAAGTCTCGTTCTGCATTATAGGTGAGTAAAAAAATTGCCAACTAGTTGCCCCGTGGCTTCGCCAGCGTGGATATCATTACTTCCCTATTTGAATCGGGTTTTGTTCACAGTTTCATGAGCTTTAACTTTTTTGCGCGGAACCCCAATTCTTTTCTAAAATAAAAGTAGTCTAAGTTACTCCTTATAACATCAGCTATCTACCAGTGAAAGTCCCGTCAAAATCGATCCAGCCGTTTCTGAGATCAGCCAAAACAAACAAACAGACAGACAAAAAGTTAAATAATTGTTTTTTTTTCTTGTTATATACTTATATACTTTTAAATGAATTTAGTAAAAAAGCTGTTGTTTTTACATTACAAACAAACACTTCAATTTTATTTATTTGTATAGACTTTAGAGGTAGGTATAGTTCGCGTCATGCAAGTTAGTGAGCGATATTTAAAAAAAAATAAAAAAGTAAATATCGCAGCGCTGGTGCACACCTACGGACATCTATAAATCCGTAAGGGAATAAAAAAAGACAATAAAAAACACAATAGAATACCTATAATTTAGGAAAAAATCCAAAACCGTAAATAGTACCTACATAGTACAATGACCGTAAAAGTCGACTCGCGCCCGACACCCGACATGGATTTTGCAAAAACGGTGTCTGGAACTTAAGACCAGATATAATACTAATTAGGGTTCCGTACCCGAAGGGTGTAAAAACGGAACCCTAGTACTAAGCCGTCGCTGTCCGTCCGTCCGTCTGTCTGTCAGCGGGCTGTACCTATCTCGCTGACACACAGATAGACAGTAGAAAATTGAAATTTTCACAGATTGTGTTTATTGCCGCTACAACAACAAACAATAAAAATAAAATAAAGTAACAAAATTAAAGGGGTCCCCCAAAAAACTTGTTTTTTTTTTTAAACTGAAGTTTTTTTTCAATATCTAGTGTTAAATATTGTACAGTCGTATAGTTCGCGTCAAATAACTTTGCTTCTGTGAAGTTAATAATAATAATAATAAAGTTTATTGTTTTTAACTAAGACTAAGAGATACATGGCGAAGTAAGAGTAGAACAGTGATTGTCTTACTCTTACATCTAGTTTGTGGGAGGATTACGTCTCTTCTAGATAGGCTACAGGGTAGCCTGTGTTTAGAAGAGATAGTTCCGGGCCCCTGTCGTAGTGAAAGAATTACAATAGCACGTGTAAATATTTTTAGTTCTTATAAAAACAATTAAATCAAAACAAAGATCTATGTGTGTACCAGTAAGTCAGTGTGGTGTTTGATAGTGTTACTATTTAGTGTGGTGTGGTGTGTGATGTTTGTATGTCTGTTGTGATCCCTTCTTTAGGAATTCTTCAGTATCGTAGTAGTTTAGGTTTTGAAGAAAAGTGAGAACAGTCTTTTTACAAATAAAAAACGTTGAACTAAATATAATGGTTTTCTTGTTGACTTTATTGTAAAGTGAAGAGCCAAGGTAGGTAGCGAATCTTTTTATAAATGATGTGCGCGCAGGTGGAATAGTACATACCATGTCCTTACGGTGTTTGGAGATTTGACGGAAAGGAGTAAGACAACAATTTATTTTACACATTGTACTATTACAACTAATAGTACAATGTGTAAAATAAATTGCTGTCTTACGATAAGGACGCTACAAGATTTATAGAGCTCGGTAGTTGGAAAAAGTATGTGTCTGAAAGTAGCCACTTTCAAAATAGCTCTATGCGCTATCTCCAGAGGCTTAAGTATGGTCTTTGCAGCTCCACCCCAGCATGAGATACAATAGATTAAAATTGATTGATATAGCGCAAAGTATACATTACATATGATTATGGGGTTCGCTACATGTTCGCGCAAATGAGTGCGCAATAGTCAATATCTATACTAAAACAACAGCGCCATGCGAAAGCCTGGTTTCAGAGCGGCAAAGTTATTTGACGCGAACTATACGGAACCCTTCGTGTGCGAGTCCGGCACGCATTTGCCCGTTTTTTTTTTTCTTTTGGGCCACCTAATCGTATCAAGGTCCTGCCTTAATTGGAAAGCTATTACTAAAACCCAAACATGTCCGCTGCACTAGGACCTTCCGACAAGAGTAGGTCCGGATGCGACTTGATGAAAACGAAACCACTTAGCAGCTGATTGATAGTCGAAGAGTGTATGGTTGCCTTGAATGCTGCTCGGTAAGCAATCCCTCATATGAATAAAACAGCTGTAGTTGCCTTTACAATACCGATAGAATGATGGGTGGTCTTAATCGAAGGCTTAAGGCGCAGATAAATGCCAACGGCCTTGAGTGCATAGCTTGCGTGACCTGTGCTCACGCGAAACGCGTCGTACGTCCACCCAGTAATAGGACTCGCCCATCAAAGAGCTCTGTCTCAAATTAGACGCATTATTAATTTGTGTATAGCTGACCCGACAGACGTTGTCCTGTCCATATTTTATGAATGAGAAAATTAATTTTCTTTCTTTTTTTCGTGTATTTTTCCGATGTTTTAATAATTATTCTGGTATTCGGGACGAAGACTAATACAACAAATCAAAAACCATGAAAATCGGTCCAGTCGTTCTCGAATTATAAGTGTTCGAACAAACCCGACTTTGTTTTATATAATATAGATAAAACAAAAGGTATTTTAATAAAACACGAATTCTAAAAGATGATTAATTAAATTATATTTAATAAAATGGTGAAGGTTTCATAAAAATACGCTTGATAGTTTTTGCGTGATTCTCAGGTTTTTATACGCATTAGACATAACTTTACAAATTAATTACACTATGTAATATAAACATGATGTAAAATATTCACATATAAACTTATATGTGAACATTTTACATCATGTTGTTACATATTAAGAAAATGCTCTAATTTAACATATATTTTTTCCAAATCGTTAACACTACTCGTTTAGACGTGACCTTCAGTTTAAAATAATTAAAAGTCGGTTACATTCGCCTTAATGGAGTGCATTAAAATAACCTTTACGAGTGGCAAAATTGATATGTATTTTCGGCTTACGCTGGTCATTCAGCCCTGCTAGTCCTGCTACCTTGCTCACTGGTATTGCAAATATTTTATCAAATAAATTCATCAATGTGATAATTTAATTGATTTAATGTAACCGTGTTTTATATAAAATATTTCCGATTAGCATCTATAACCGATTGACTAATTTATTTATTAGTCATCGATTGCAGCGACCCCGCTTTATTTCCAGCTCTACCTATAATAAATAATAAACATAGATAGGTAGGTACTTAATCAAATGTTAATGATGCCAAATGCAATATAGGTATCTAGTATCTACTAACAAAAAATAAACAAGGACATTTTAATTAGTAGGTAGGCTAAAAAGTAAAACCATTTCTGGGCAAAGATTCTCCACACAATGGATGCCTGAAGATTGAGGGCATCATCTATCTGGGCCAAAAAGAGGTGGCGAGACGACTTGGACTCGTCCCAACGGCTGGTTCGAGGTTACCTAAATCTGCAAGGACGTGGGAGGGGCTTTTGCCCAATAGTTGGGCAGTATGGGTGACTACACGCATCCATAGGCTAAAAGGGTGAAGGTACCAACGCTATCTTAAATCGGATGCCTCGCATCAGATCAGACATAGCCACAAATAAAGAATAACTCCCTTATTCATAAAAAAACTAAAACACTCTACAAACCTATTTTAGTTATTGTGTTTTGTCAATTTCTTTCGAATTATGGTTTTGAGTTTGAAAGAAGAAGACAAAACACTTCTATAACTATAAAATACCTTTTTTCTAAAAAAAACAACCGACTTCCAAAAAACACTGCAAAATTAAAAATAACTTTAATTTCGGAAGTCGGTGTCTTTGGATCTGTATTTTAGTTTTTTCCGACTTCCGAAATTAGTTACTTTTCACTTGGTAGTGTTTTTTTTTTGTTGTTGGAAGTCATTTGTTTTTTTTTTTTTTTAGAAAAAACTTTTTATTTTTCACTTTTAAGTGGGTCAGTTTGTTACTTAAGTTACAATAACCTAATAACAACTGCTCATCAACTTTTACAAAAGATTGCTTTTCCCGATGCAGAGACGTTCATTGTTGAGGAGTTCTACTGGCAAGTACCAGGAGAACTGAAGCTTAAGGTGAAGTCACCATCAGCTTCACTTCACCATATGTATTGTGACGAGCATAAATTGCCCAGCAACCATTATTAAAGTACCTAATAGAATCGCAACCCGTGAAATACTTATTATTGTAGATCCGGTGCCCCTCTGTGATCTTCATCATCAGTACCACTTTACTAAATGGTGCTTTCAGAGAGCAAATGCACGAGTTACTATAAAAAATACCCAAACCGCTATGGATGTGCCTATAATATTTGAAGAGTTCCATCGGTTTCTCCAGGATACCATCATCAGATCCTGACTTGATGACAATGGGACCAACTAGAAACCCTTTCAAACAAAAAAAGAATTTTCCAAATCGGTCCAGCCGTCTTCGAGTAATCGGGGAACATATAAAAAAAAGAAAAAAAATCCGACGAATTGTGAACCTCGTCCTTTTTTTTGAAGTCGGTTAAAAATTGGTTTATAAAGCGTTTTAGTTTTTTATAAATAAGTGGGTAAGAATTTGATGCACGCGTAAAGCAATGTGCAGTCTCGGACGTGCTAACAGAAAACATTGCAATAAACAAACGCTGGTGATGGCAATGTTTCTTTTGCTATTAAATACTTCAATAAACAGTATCCGCGTAAATTACAGTTTCTAAATACCTACAGCTGGCTTAAGACTAGGTTGGTATACGAAAACTTAGAGATAGGTACTCACCACGACCGATGAAAATCTCCTAATACGAAAATATGTGCATGCATTCTTATCCACAAGGTTCGCGTGCAAGTAACAATGCTGTCGGCTTCGTCTGCTGTTTATTTATGAAAATTAATTAAGCGAAAATTCCACAAAAATACGTTACAAATTTTACTGACGATATTTATCTATTTATCCTAGCGTTACCTTCCTTTTTGTTCATATCAAAGATTGCCTGGAAAGATAACGTAGATATGTTCCACAATTTGTTTTTTGAAAATAACTTTATCAATTTGTTACTGCTAATCCCATTTTCTGCGAACTTTAATTAAGCCACAATGAAAAACATATTAAAATTTGTTTTTTTTATACTTATTAAGAGACGGCAAGGTAGGCTAGCGTAGTAGTTGAGTAGGTAATGTTAAAAAGTGATCAGATCCAATGTAGAGCTAAGCCCCTAACTCTACAAACTAAAAAAACTTAGGTCACATCAAGGTACTACAATATGTCAAATTTCTTTAATAGATTTTCAACTTTATCGCTAAAGCATTAGGTTCAAGGTTGATTGGGAAAATTTGACAGTTTCATGATATTTCAGGAAGGATAGGAAATCATCAAATAACTTCTCCCGCTCTGGGTGGAGCGGGAGGGCGTGTCAGACTTCCACTGACTAAAACCCACCCGTGTTCCTTCAGTTGCCTGTGCCAGGGCCACGGTAACTCTTTCGAACAACCCGCAACCCTGGCGGGCATCGGCCCTAGCGGACCCCTTCAGCTAGTGCTGACATCTCTTTGAGGCGCGCGTGGAACACAACGCGCCGTCGACCCGGGCCTGGTCCCTACCGGACGGCGAGCTACCCGTTGCTCGCCATCCGCAAGCCCGCGCCTACGGTGGCCGGGAATCGGCTATCGATTCCCGATCGGATAGCTTGACCTGCTGGCGTCTGTACATCTTCGTCAAAATATATGGCTTGACCGTTTCGCAGTCATCGTACTGACTATGGTAAGATATTAAGTAACTTAGTTCAATGGAACGGCCAAGCCATACATTTTATTCAAGATGTAGAGTTAGGTTTGTAGAGTTAGGACTTGGCTTTATATTACTTAGATCTGTTAACTTTTTAACAGAGAAAGTGTTGCCAACACTCACAGTGTTGACAACATTACGTAAAATATTTTGGTGGGATTTAATTTTTAGGGATCCGTACCTCAAAAGGAAAATACGGAACCCCGTATCTCCCTCACTTCGTTGGCCATCTGTCTGTCTCTGTTTGTCTGTCAGTCTGTCAAGACCTCTTTTCTCAGGAACGCGTGAAGGTATCAAGTTGAAATTAATATCAAATACCTAGGTCTACAATCGCTTGCAGCTCTAAAAAATTCAAGTTTCTAAGTTGACGCAATAAAAAAATACGGCCATTTATGCGACATACCTATTTTGATACTCGCAAATAAATCAAAACATACAGGGTTCTTCCCGTTGACCTATAATCATGAAATTTGGCAAGATGTGAGGTCTCACAGCACAAGTAGGAATAGGAAAAAGTCCGACATTCATTAATTTGTATCAAAAAAAAAAGTTGTTTGTTTTTGGGATAAATTCATCCCAACTACGGAACCCTTCATTGTGCGTGGTCCGACACGCACTTGTAATTTTTTTTTTGTAGGTACCTATTTCCGTAAGAAATACTTGCACCTCCTTTTAAGGGGGTTGGAGGGTGAAAGTTACAGATTTCTTAATGTGTACAAATCCTAGCCTGCATATCAAATTTCAGCTTTCTAGGACTTTGGGAAGTGCCCTAGAGGCAGTGAATCAGTGACAAAATCGACGTCATCATCATCATTCTCCTGTCCTTGTCCCAATTTATTTGGGGTTGGCGCAACATGTCTTTTTCTTCCATCCTCCTCTATTACTCGTCACCTCGGTAGTCACTCTCTTTCTACTCCATGGTTTCTTTGGTCTTCCCCTACTCGTATAGCCATCCTCATTCATAATCAAAAATTTCTTGACATTTTCCTCGTTCCTCAGAATTACATGTCCAATTGCCCATACCATGACAACCGATTTCCACACAACTTTTAAGTCACCAGTGTCACTTTCAGACTTCCTCGTATATACTTACTCATTTCTTATCCTATCCATTCGCGTAACACCACACAACCCTCTTAGCATTCTCATCTCAGCTGCATGCAATTGCCTTTCATTCCTTATTTTTTGGCCCAACATTCTGATCCATACAAGACAGAAATCGACGTATTTTAGGCATTAATAAAATCCAAAGATATAAAAGCTAGACAAATGAAACTAGTGTGTTTTATAAGTCTGCTAACCACATCCTATCCTGAGAATTTGAGCTCTCTAGCATTATCCAGGCCAAAGCTATGATGAGGGTTTGAAAATACGACGAAACGCTTCGAGAAAAGCGATGTTTTTCTCGAAGCGTTTCCTTTTTGTTTTTGGCTCGTCTTGGCCCTCGGCACTACCGTGCCCCAGATTTCCTGCTACGCTTCGCTATGTAGGTATCTCGGGTTCGATTTCCGTATTAAGAAAATATTAATTGTCCCTTTAAAGGAATCACAGGAATCCGCTGGATGCGGGAAGCACAGAACCGGTCGGAGGCCTATGCCCAGCAGAGGACGTCTTTCGTCTGAAATGATAATAGAATAGAATATAATTTTTATTTATTAAAGTAACCAAGACTCAACAAGATGTTTTACTTGTGAGCATAGACACAAAATAAACAATTCACGAAATAACGGGTGGTTACCGCAGCGACATCCCATGAGAGACGGCAAAACAGTGATGATATAACCTAGAAGAACGTCATTAACATTTCAGCCGAAACCGATGATATGATCTAGAAGAGTTTTCACGTACAGCACGAACCAGGATTGTTGAGCCACTAGCTTATCATCTTAACTTGGTTGTGTTACACGAATGCCGCCCGAGAAATTTGACATGTGACATTTCAATAACGAAAAACGGGCGGCATTCGTGTAACACAACCAAGTTAAGATGATAAGCTAGTGGCTCAAAAATCCCGGTTCGTGACTGTACAATGGTCCACTTGAAGGACTATAAGTGCGGAAACCAAACCCGATAACATAGAACATGACCTAGAAGATCCTGTCTGGCTGTTTTTGTATGTGGTGTTAGTAAATGCACTCGTGTACCAACAAACATTCAATTCTTGTTCTTTAGCTATTAAGGCCTAATTTCTTACCCTCAGATCTCGCAGCTTTATCCCCCATTTCGTCTGGCGCAAATCATCCCGCCCCTGCGGCGTCGGCGTCAGTCCGTGGAGCAACCACCTCTACGTGTGCGGTATGGACAGCCACTGTGTACTCGTGATGGAGCGCGCGCAGGCCAAGATCATCACCAGGCTGTCCTGTGACGAGATGCTGTGTCCCGTCCAGATCGCGTTCATGAAGAGCTTGGGAGAGATTTATGTTACAGGTGAAGATTTTTTACTACACCTAGCACACGTAGGTACTCGTAGAAAATTCCGGAACGTTTAGTAGGTATCTACGTAAATTCAAATTCAAAATACTTTTATTTCATAATAACTTACATGGGCACTTATGAAACTTGTGACGTTTCGGTAGGTGCATGGTTCCACCCCCCGGTGGGTTCCCGCATTGTCGAGGTAGGGGGGGGGGGGGCTCAGTAGCCGTGGCTTGTCACCCACGGTGACGCGATGAGGAACCCGAGGAGGGGCCGCTGGTCAGGGCTTTTCCCAGGAAGTCGACGACGTAGCGGCCAACAGGTAGGTTTCGGTTCCGCTTGGGCGACATCGCAACTGAGGCGGGTCGCGATCTCGTATGGGAGGCATCGCGGCTGAGGGTTGGAGGCCGCGGCGGGAGAGGAGTGCCGGTATTACGGTGCGCCGCACTCCCTACCTTCCGCGGCCTTGACGGGGTCGCCACCGTCTGATGGCGGACGCAGTGGGACCGCAGGGGAGGAGGAGTGTCGATATTTCGTTGGCCGCTCTCCGAAAGAGTGCATGGAGGATGGGGATTTGGTAATGTCAATAACGAGGGAGAGACATTGCTGCAATCCGCTACCGCATTTGACCTGGCAACCAACACTTGGCTTGCCACTTGGCACTTGGTAGCCAACACTTGGTTCCAGAAGAACGATGGACACCTAATTACGTACAAAAGTGGCAATCACAAGACGCAAATTGATTACTTTCTAGTACGACGCAAATACTTAAAGCATATCAAAGATTGCAAAGTGATACCGGGAGAAGATCTAGTCTCACAGCACAGACCCCTAATTATGGAAATGGTTGTAGAAAGAAAGCCCAAGAAAAACAAAGAGCGACCCCCTCCCAAAGTAAAATGGCATATGCTGGAGAAGAATGACTATGCGAAGAAATTTAAAGAGCGAGTAGTGGATAAAATGATAGATATGGGGGACATGAATGGTCGAAGTGTAAATGAATGTTGGAATGAAATGGCAGGGTATATTAGGAGTGCAGCGAAAGATATTTTGGGAGAAAGGAAAGGGTACGATAGATAGGGATACATGGTGGTGGTCTACAGAAATACAGAATGTGTTGCAGGATAAGAAAAGAAAGTTCAAGGAATGGCAGAATGTTGAAGATGAGAATGTTAGTTTGAAAGCAGAAAAAAAGAGTGAGTCGTATGATGCTCTAAAGAAAAAAGCCAAGAAAGGTGTGGCCATAGCAAGAGCAAAAGCCCAGGACAAGCTTTATAACACACAGGATAATCCAGCAGGCCAAAAACATCTTTACCGGCTTGCTAGAGCTAGAGAGAGAAAGACGAGGGATATTTGTAAGATAAAGTGTATAAAGGATGAAACTGGAATAGTTCTTTCGGATGATGAGAAAATTAAGGATAGGTGGAAGAGCTATTTTGAAAGACTAATGAATGAGGAGAATGACTGGAGTGGTGTGCTTGGGAATAAGCCAGTAAATGAGGGATTAGTGAGAATGATTAGTATGGATGAAGTGAGAATAGCAATAAATGGGATGAAGAATGGTAAAGCAATAGGTCCGGATGAAATACCAGTTGAAGTATGGAAGTTATTACGAGTAGATGGATGGACGTGGTTAGCTTTATTCTTCAATAAGTTGTTGCTGGAAGAAGCCATACCTGACGAATGGTGTAACAGTTCGCTGGTGCCCATCTTTAAAAACAAAGGTGATGTGCTGGAGTGCAACAACTATAGAGGAATAAAGCTAATGTCACATAGTATGAAGGCTTGGGAGAAAGTTATTGAAAGGCGACTGAGAGAAGAGAGTGAAATTTCGCAAAACCAATTCGGTTTTATGCCTGGTCGAGGAACAACAGATGCCATCTTTGCTATCCGCCAGCTGTGCGAGAAATACAGAGGTGCGCATAAAAACTTGCACATGGTATTTGTTGACCTCGAAAAGGCATACGACCGAGTGCCTCGTGAAGTTTTGTGGTGGGCGCTGAAGGAGAAAGGTGTGCCAGGTAAGTATGTGCAGTTGATTAGAGCGATGTACAGCCGATGCAGTACCCAAGTCCGGTCTACAGTGGGCACTACTGGCAGCTTCAATGTGGCTGTCGGCTTGCACCAGGGATCAGCACTCAGCCCTTACCTCTTCGTGCTGATAATGGATGCCCTTACATCTGATATCCAGGAAGCGGCTCCCTGGTGTATGCTGTTCGCTGATGACATTGTGCTGATTGCCGAGAACGGTCTAGAGGTCCAGAGCAGATTGGAGGTGTGGTGGGAAAGACTCGAGACCGTTGGCCTGAGAGTAAGTCGGACCAAAACTGAGCATCTGTTTTGTGATTTTGCCGGTCTCTCCAGTCCTGTGCCCATATCTCTCGCCGGAACGCCCTTACCGATCTGTTCCGACTTTCGGTACCTCGGGTCGCTTGTCCAAGGAGATGGCGAAGTAGACCGAGACGTAAGTAGATCAACTCAGGATGGATGAAATGGCGACAGGTCACAGGAACAACTTGCGACCCACGGATGCCCCTCAAGTTAAAGGGGAAAATTTATAAGTCCGTGATAAGGCCTGTCGTACTTTATGGGTCTGAATGCTGGGCCGTGAAGAAGACGGATGGAAAAAGATTGCATGCAGCGGAGATGAGAATGTTGAGATGGATGTGTGGAGTGAAGAGAATGTATAAAGTAAGAAATGAGTATATAAGAGGAAGTCTGAAAGTGGCGCCAGTGACAGAAAAGTTGAAAGGAAATCGCTTGGCTTGGTATGGGCATGTGATGAGAAGGGACGAAACGCATGTGACTCAAAGAGTGATGAATATATATGTTGATGGATGGAGAGGGAGAGGAAGGCCGAAGAAAAGATGGATGGATTGTGTGAAGAATGATATGAAATAGAAGGGAGTGAATGATAGTGTGACGGTTGACAGGGGAGAATGGAAGAAGAAAACGTGTTGTGCCGACCCCAAGTAACATGGGATAAGGGCAGGAAGATGATGATAACCATAAGAATCGTCAATAAATCTCTCTTAGGGCCGGTTTTTTGATCCATAGTTAACATAGTAACTAATGGTTGAATTCTGGCTAAACGTGAAAGGCTAAACATGAATGTATTATGTTAGCTCATTCATACTAAAAAATAGTAACTAATGGCATAACTCATTCAGGTTAGGTACTTAAACAGTTGGTTTATGTCAAATTTCCTAATAACTGATTAAATATCTAAACAGCCGTTTAAAAAGTCGGTGAACTTCGCTCTTAGCCAAAATTCTACCATTATTTGCTATGTTTAATCATTAGTTGAGTTAAGGATTAAAAAACCGGCCCTAAGTTAGATTTTCCGTGGTTTGGTATGATTTCGGAAATTAGATCAAACGACGGTAAATCTAACTTATATTTTAATCAGGATACAACCTGACACTGATATGCATTTTTCAACAAAAAAAAAAACGCAACAAAATTTTAATTTCGCGGGCTACCACTGAGGATCCACCTTAATGACAGCAAACATCCAATAAGATAAGAATAAATAAACGATTCGCCCATAAACACACATAAGAAGAAATACATGTTTTTAAATAACGACTTGACTTAGGTACAGACGCCAACATATCAAGCTACCCGAAACTGTCAAATTTTCCCAGATGATGTGCTGGCGTCTGTGCAGTTTTAGTTCGGAAGCATTGTATTTCTCGGAGGGACGGTACCTTCCAGGGACTACCATTTTAATTCGGCAGCATTTTATTTTTCGGAGGGACCATGGGTAAAAAAATCCCCAGGGACTACGGGAGGTACAACGGCTAATAAACACTTGCACCGAGCATGTGCACCTATGAGGAACGAATGGAATTCCATCACCTCACTTATTTCTGCCGACAAGCTAACTATAGGTAATTGTTATGTCCCGGTTTGACATTTTTCATTTGATGAAGTTAGTGCACAAGCCGACTTGGGTAAATCAGCACAGGCCATCAGTAGCAATGGCTTCTGGTGACGTATTTCTTTGTTGTAGACCTATGATCTTCGCGCGTAATGAGGAAAACGTGATTGCGATTTCTTACCCGATGCAAGATAACGGTTATTGCGCAGGATAAAAGGCTTTTAAAATATAGTTTGGTCACTTAGTACCTACATTAAGCATAAGCAAATGTTCCCACTGCTGGGACAGGCCTCCTCTCTTCAAGAGAGAGTGGGCTGTAATCCACCACGCGGTCCCAGTGCGGGTTGGTTAGCTTTCTTAAATTTTTTTGTTTTGTTCTTGGACAAGCCGGTTTTCTCACGATGTTTTCCTTCACTGTTTTGAGAGCAGTCAAGTGGTTATGAAATTATATACCCAAAGTAAAGCGTCTGAAACAAATGTCTTATTATTATTATTTATTTTTTTGACATTTCTCGGGACCCTGGCGTCCCGGATCTTTGGAAGGCGTACGAGGAGCCGAAGCCAACTCGAAGAGGCCCCTTAGATAATTTTAAATGATGAGGAGGTACAAACCGACGATTATCCCTGTATGCACTATGCAAGTATACTGCACCCAAGGACAACCCCCGGTTGGTACAGGACTATTGTTGTACGTGGAAACAAAACATATTGGGCTATGGGTCTGGGTGGCTAAAGTGTAATGGGTAACTTGAACTATGGAAGAACTATGTCCCCTGCCTGACCAATGTTATATATTATACACGGATAAAATGGCAGGGGGTGACTTGCACACTCAATAATGGGCCCCCGGAAACGGCCGCTAGCACATAGTGACGTAGCTACAAGTGGCCAACACTTCCCGAGGTGCTTGTGGAGTGGAGAGGTATCCCACGGCTATCAGGACAATCCCGGAAGTACGGTCAAGATCCCTACCAGCACCTTACTGGAATACTTCCTTCCTCCGAGCACGTTTACTCTGGCGAATTTCCACTCAAGCCGGCCAATAAAGGCAAGAAAGAGGTGGAAGCTCTGTTCCTCGTCAGTGCCCACTCCAGCCAGCCAATAAAGGCAAACCAGAGATGAGGACAAGATTTCTCCCAGGAGATAGGGTCCGTGGGGTAGCTACTGCCCAACAACTCGCCACATGCTGCCCTGCGGGTTTCTGTATCTCTCTTGGTCTGGCTCCTCATCCTAGACCCGTTCCGGCAAAGTAAACTCTACCGGCACAGACCTAAAGTTCGGAGCGCGCAAGCCCCACCACGACGACATCGTGCATCGTAGAGATACAGCAATGGGGTTATTATTGAATCGCCTGCCTGGGTTCGAACCCACCACGTCCTACAAATAAGTCGTAAGTCGGGGCCGTTACAACTAAGGCCACCACTGCTCTCTGCTACATTACAAGATAGCTACCTACTAAATAGTGACACGAATCTTTTCAGTTTTCACGACACGACATGCTGTTCCAGTAGGTACCCATCGCTAAAAATGACGGTTGATCAGTTTTCATCTCTATGCTCTTAGTAATATGGTTGAAAAGAAGACAACCCCCATAAACGAAAAAACTTTAATTTCTCGACTTCGTACTAAATAATGAAAATCTTCTTTCAGACAAATGGAAGCACTGCATTCACGTGTTCTCTAAGGACGGTGAATATGTTCGCAGTATAGGGCAGAAAGGCAGTAGAGTTGGCACGTTCAGGTCGCCGGAGGGCATCGCCACAGACAATGCGAATCAACTCATCTATGTTGTCGACACTGGCAATGATAGAGTACAGGTAATGGACGAAAAAATAATAAATTTATCTCTTTATTTATTAAAAAAAAAAAAAAAAAAAAAAAACAAATGAAAGCCTCGTTTGTGACTTTGTGTAATGGTCGCAAACACGATTGCTAAACGTGAAGTCTTGAGTACGATCCACATCTCGGGCGTGTTATTGGTTTTTCATTAGGAATTCCTCAATGTGCCTGGTAAATGGCAATATGCTTGCAGTTGATTACATGGGGGACTTCAATACAACTGCTGAAAAGTGTCTTACCTACTAGTTACTACTTATCGAATGCTACTGAATTTCAATAATTTAAAGCGTAGGAATGTGTTGGGTTGGGTCTCAGAAAGGCACAGACCCCTTCCTAATTTCTGGGCGACGTAAAAATTAGGTATTACGTCAGAGAATCAAAAATGTACAATCCTATAAAAAATGTCTTTATAATTAATGATCATATGATTCATAGATATAATTTTAGGTGATCACTACCTTGCACTTGAAATTCGAACAATTTGATCATAAATACGTGACTAAATATAAGAAACTATCTATTTTCCTGTTTAGAAAAACATGAAATGAGAAAAACATACACTCACAGGCACAATTAACCGGCCACCTATATCTTTCGTCACCCTGTTTGTTTACGGTAACTATGGCTTATCCACTGTTTTATGTTTTGTCAAGTGGGCACTTTAGCAATAAGTTAACGAAAGGATTGTACAAAAAGAAATATGGATACAAGTGTTTAACTTATTGCTAAGGTGCCCACTTGACAAAAAATAAAACAGTGGATAAGCTATGGTTACCGTAAATAAACAGGGTGACGAAAGATATAGGTGGCCGGTTAATTGTGCCTGTGAGTGTATAATTATAAGTAACTGAATCTTTAATGCTTAGGAAAGCATTCGCTTGATAAAGTTCAAAACAGGAATGTATGTAACATTCCGGGTCAACGTTTTAACTTCCACCAACTGATTTATACAGGGTTATTGGTAAACCACCAACAACCTCTTAAAGGGTCATTGTACTCATTATGAACAACTTTTACTATAGGACCAAACCGGTAATCGCGAAAAAAAATCAGCTGTTCCCTACAATTATGTTCGCACAACTCGTCAAAATGTAGGGAACAGCTGATTTTTTTCGCGATTTCAGGTTTGGTCCCCTAGTAGTAGTTCATAATGGCGAGTACAATAACCTCTTAAGAGGTTGTTAGTGTTTTACCAATAAGCCTGTATAGCAATAAGTAAACACGCTAATAAAACCATTATTACATTTTCCTGCTATCAAAAAAACAAACCCCTTAGCTTGCTAATTCAAGTTTCACTATAATTTCAGATAATCCAACCGGATGGCAAATTCGTAGATCAAATCGGAGTAGCGGTGAAGCAACAGGCGTCTCTTGCGCCGTCCGTTTGGGAGACCAAAGAGGTCTTGTGTACTGAACTAAACGGACCCACCAGCGTCGCCGTCACCAGCGATCGCGTTGTCGTACTTGACAGCGGAAACGGAAGGATTAAACTGTACAATAAACAAGATAAAAGTAAAATTATAGAATTTGGGTCTATGGGACAAAGGAAAGGGCAGTTCAGACACCCTGAAGTCTTAGCAGTTGACCCCATGGGATACATCCTAGTAGGGGATTCAGGAAATTGTAGGGTCCAGGTTTTCAAACCCACAGGACAACTCGTCAGGGTCTTCGGAGGCCTAGGCAGCCAACCCGGAAAGTTTGGCTGGATCTCAGGCATCCACGTCACCAAACAATTAGACATCATCATCAGTGATACTAAAAACCACAATGTCAACTTTTTTTAACAGATGTATTAAAATTATAACAATTTATTTCAATATCGAACATGTCACAATGTAAAGTAAATTAAAATATGATTGAGATAATTATATCACTAAGATAAGTATACAAATAAAATTATTTTAATTTAATCTGTTGTTTCACTTCATAATTTTTAGCTTCTGTTAATATTAATTAAAAAAACATGATACAAAATTAATTTTTCAGAGATTCTTATGACACGTGTAATTGAAGAAAATATAATTTTCTACCTCTTATAATTTAAAGAGGTAAATAAAATTTTAAACCTGACAGTTTTTTTTAACAGTATTCTCTCTCTTGAGTTTACTTCAACTAATATGAGATTAACAGAACAGAAAAGTTAACTTTTAAGTCGAAACCTTAGACCTTCCTGTAATACATTATGAAGGAATCGTTATTTAATTAATATTATATTGATTAATTTATAAATACGGTGTTGATTTAAAATAGCCTCACGTACACTCTTACGTAGATTTTAACAGTTCAGTATATTTTGTTGAACTCCTAGCATTTTTAAATCAACATCCTGTATGAGTATTATTTAATTGCATATTATCATTGGACGTCACATCTACAATTCCATTATATTCATATATACTATGAACAATGATAAAGTATAAGTGCTAATAAAAAATACACAACGTGTAATGTTTCAATAAAATTAATTAATCATTTTTACTAAATTATCTAATCTTGCAAACATGTACTGGCTTTCTTACAGAAAGCAACATCGTCGTTTATTGCTTCCAAAACTTAATGCGTAATTTACAGCCTGTATATTCGAAATTTAATAACATACAACATATAGATAAAAATCTATGGTCTGGTTACAACATTCAATACTAAGGGGTTATGGCTCAAATCAGTCTCGAGCAGGTGGTTTGATACAATTATCTACAGTTAAAAGTTACTTATTTACATTATCGAAACTGATTTTCATAAATTTATAACACTAAAAGAAACCAATGACATATTAACTTACATTTTAGATCTTAAAATTATAACTTAAAGCCATATTCATATAACTAGTCCCGAAATTATATTTTACATAAAATTGTATTATGTATATTTTACGAAAAATAAAGAATTCATACATCGAAGAATTTCGTATATCAAATCTCGAATTTGAACCTAAACATAAGAATATAAAAATAATACACATACGAGTAGAAGATCTTCTGAGAAACAAAATAAGAGAGAAACAAAGTGTACGAGTAGCAAAAACACCAAGAAGCTGTGAGTCTCAAATACGTGAAATCCTTGCAATAATTACGGATAGTTTAAGGCCATCGTTTTAAATTGTGTTTGTAGGCCATAACTAGCAATACAATTAAAACACACAATTAAAATTTGAATACAGCGTGTTGAGGTGAAGAAGTTGTCTATATTATAATCAGAATTGCGAATGAACAGAAAAATAATTGATGCATGAAGAAACAATATGTAGTCATCGCATGAAACACATCTAATGAGCCGAACATATTCGAATTAACAATGATTATCATGGTACCGTTTAAACTTCATTACCATTCAATAAATGTACTCATTCAATGCTATCCATATTTTTAATATGGTATTGGCCAGTCTAGCAAAGAAACATGTTAAAAAAATAAAAACTAACTTTGTGACAAGAAATCATAGCTAGCAAAATCACATGGCAAATTCAAAATTAAATATTAGTCACCTTACTACAAATTATTTTGGTGCAACAAAGCACCATGCAAGAGACACAATGTATAAGATTTGGTCAGAGGTCTGGATTATCTATTAGATCTAGGACGACCGGCACGGTTGACATCTAGTTACCGAGTGGCTCTCACCTAGGACCACTGAATCATTCTCTGCAGGAGGACCTTCACTGTTGTCGTGTTGTCTCTGTAATATTAATTATTTATCATTAGTACCTACTGAATTGGCGAATGTGAAGATGGCGGTACGAGCTTGAGTGCTACCGAAAAGACTGGCCGGCAGAAAAAGAGAATTGTGTGGAAAAGGGAGAGGGAGGCCTTTGCCGTAGCCGCCTCACTATTTAAGTTCTAACTTAGTCCAATTTAGTTAGTGTCTAAGTGAAATAACGGCTGTAATAGACAATCAGAACATAGAATCAAGTTTATATGCTGGGTGACTTAAAAACGGATCTGTGCTGATGTAACCAAACTTCGGGGTAGCTTGTTTAACGTTCGTTAGTGACGCTCACGGGAGTCAAACTTGGCTGGACCACTGTTTGGTTACTGAGGCGGCGTTTTTAACCACGCAGCCTCAGTAACTGAATTATTTTCAATTGTGACTTATTTGTATTATTATGATGTTCCAACTAAGTCTCAGAATCGGTTATGGGTGTTTGAAGGTGAAGATTATCCGACAACGCCGAAGCAATCTCAATTGGTAAAAAAAATATGATTGTTGTTTGGTCGTTGCGGCGTTATAAAAACGATACCACTAGATACGCAACACACTGTAACAACAAACTGGTACATTGAACACAGCCTGCAGCCACTTTTCAGTAAGCTGATGGAGTTGTGCCCAAAAAGTCTTTTGCGCACGTGGCTCCTGCATCACGACAATGCGTCGGCTCACCGTGCTCAGCAAACTGTCAACTTTATCAAGTCGTCGGGCATCAGGCGTATGGAACATCCTCCATACAGTCCCGATTTAGCACCGTGTGATTTTGCGTTGTTTCCATATGCCAAAAAACTATTAAAAGGTCGCAAGTTTTCTACGGAAACAACTTCCGAATGCCTGGGAAGAAATCTGCGCCGCAATATCCGAGAACAAATGGAAGGAAGGGTTTGACAACTGGTTTGAACGTATTAGGAAATGTATTAGCCACAATGGAGATTATTTTGAAAAGAAATAAAAACTAACGACAATAATTATTGAGTTACCTATGTATATAATGTGTAACTAACATAGTTTAAAATACTGTACCTACTAATAAAATATGGATTGTTCTTATACGAAATAAACGTTTTGAATTGAAATTGAATTGAATTTGCTTTATGTTAGATTAGTACTGAATTGAAAATGCTCATACTTTTTGTGAAGTATCAGAAAAACTATAAGTGAGTACAATCTTGATTATGGTGTTGCTTTTATGGTTCAGTACTTCAAAAGAAAAAAACAGAACCAGATGGTGTACCTTCGTACTTCGTTTTCCGCCTGTCAGTCTGTCAAGACCGTTTTTCTCAGGAACGCGAGGAGTTGTCAAGTAGAAATTAATATCAAATAGGTAGGTCTACGGGTCACTTAAAGCTCTAAAAAATCAGGCTTCTAAGTCAATGCAATAAAAAATACTGCCATTTATGCGACATGATTTGATACTCGCAAATAAATAAAAACCTATAGGGTCCCATTGACCTAGAATCATTAAAGGCAAGAAAGAAGTAAGTTCATACAACATAAGTAAAGGAAAAAGTTTGAAAATCGTTAATTTGTAGTTTCATCACATGAAAACAACTTTTTTTGCGATTACAAACTTATATTTGCATTTGGAGAATTGACCGTGACGTATATCGATGTATGGGTGAACATTTTTCCAACTACAAAGTTTGTTCTGGGGATAAATTCATCCAAACTACGGAACCCTTCATTCTGCATAGTCCAACACGCACTTGGCCGGTTTTTTCTTATCTAAAACCAAGACAAATCTTCTCGTCCCTATTTTGTTTGTTGTAATACATCCTTTTATTTCTAGTCTGAATTTGGATGAGCGTGCGATATGCGAAACTGACCCTTAGTGATGCCCTTAGGGACTGCTGATGACTAATACATGCCAGCTATAACGTACTTTACCTAAGTATGCCAGGGACCAACACATACCTACAATATTTGACATAATAAAACCTAAAAAAATATTTGTAACTCTTTCTAAGTGCAAGAAAGTCTGTTAAACCAACGTAATTGCACATTGCATTCGTTTTAACAGACTTTTCAATCAATCCAACTGAAATAGTACTCATTTAAAACTCGTTAGATATTATGTACACTTTGTAAGTCAAGCATGAAACATCACAATAGTAGTTTCAGTAACAAAAACATGAAACTCTATTGAGACATGAAGGTGTTTCCTAATGCTGGTAGCCATCCGTGACTGCTAGGAAATAACTTACACTTAATTCAAGTAACTGTGCTACTAAATTCTAATCAATTATTAGGACATTAAATCAGATGTTAATGTCAAAATTCTATGTTATAAGTAAATGTACAGTTTTTGTTTATTTTTGGAAGGAGTATTTGAAATGTAAAGAAGGTATTCCATTTTTCATATTGTATTTTATCTTATACAACTTAATACATGACCTTTTTAGCAGGCAGAAACTACAGCTAACTAGATGTTATTTTAAAACTGTATGATGAAATCAATAAAAACACTTGATATTTTTATTTCAATTTTAGAATATCTGTAATTTATAAGGTGTACATACATAATAAATAGTATTCTTAACTTTTAGTGTCCTTTCACACTGTCTTGGAGAAGAGAGTACATTTTAATCATGTTTAAGAAAGAGTCTTGGGTTTTGGGAGTTTTGGTTGAAATAAGGTAGATTTTCATTTCACTTCTTTTTTTAAATGCAATTTTTTTAAACACCCTCAGTGTAAAACAATAATCAAACTTATATCAATGACCCAAACCTCTTTTTTAAATGCGATAAAAATGTAATCTCCTCTCTCTGTGAATGGACACTTGTGTGAAAAAATCACCTGTATCCTGTACTAGTTGAAATACTGTATCTCAGGATTTGATTCTATTCTATTACCTTTAATTCTGTAGCCAAACTGCGGAATGTATCTTCAACATTAGTGTTGTCCTTTGCAGAGGTCTCCATCACAAACATGATCTCTGGGACATAACGACAAAATGATTGCGGCTCATCAAGCTCCACTTCCCGTTGGTCCGTTAGGTCACACTTGTTGCCGATGAGTGATACAATGACATTAGATGAGGTGTACCTTCGTACTTCTTCAATCCATTTTTGTAAAGACAAAAATGTTGACCTCTTTGTAATGTCATATACTGGAATGCAGAAAAAAGACTGTTTAAATAATTATTACATTTGAATTTATAGTATAAAAAACAGTATGTTGTTGGTGTTAAATGAATGCATTATATATAAATCATTCTTGTGTGTGTCGCATAAATTAGATAAAGCAATATCAGCATCCAATTACAGTACAGGCCTACCATGATACAAGCTTCAATTACTACGAAAATATCGATTATTTCGTAACGACGAACGAAATTAAAAATAATACATTTTATTATTCATATCATATCTATGTACTCATTTTACTGTCATACATGAGTCATAGTAACGATATAATTATGTATGGTTTTTAACAAGGAAATTTAATATCGTGTGGGCGTACATCGCAAACCTACCAATAATTACACCATTCGCTGAGCGGTAGTAACTCTGAGTGATAGTTCTGAAACGCTCTTGGCCCGCAGTATCCCATATCTGAAGCTGAAATATGACATGTTTATTGTTTAATATTGATATGTTACGACGCATTTACATTATTAGATTATATAATTAGACTAACCTTGACTTTCTTCCCATCCACTATCAATGTTTTCATTGAAAAGTCTACGCCTATTGTATTTCCGTGCCTTTCTATGAAATTACCCGATTTTAACCGTTGCACAATACATGTTTTTCCGGTCCCACAGTCTCCAATGAGTACTATTTTGAATAAATAGTCAAACTGCTCGTCGGGCACACTCATTAATGTATTAGGATTGCGGCTGCTCATGATTTAAATTTAATTAAATGCTCAATAAAGCTTTATGTTTACCTTGTTTACTTGACTTTTAAATTGACAGCCATTTTCTATTTTGACATTTTCTTTTTTTAATTACTTGTTTTACGGTAGTAAAACCTCTTGGTTTTTGAGAACTTGTCCTCAGTGTCACTAAGGCTGACGAGAATAGAAGTTATATTGTTGTCTTAGAAAAATTAAAAGTCATCTATGGTCTCTGACAGAGCTGCATTGAGGTAGTAAAAACACATGCAATAACCATGCGAAGCCAATTAAAAATAAAAAATGTCTATGCAAAGCTGCAACTTACCGGCCAAGTGCGTGTTAGGCTACGCACAGTGAAGTTTTCCGTAGGTGGGATGAATCAGTATTGTTTATAAAGACCGCAAAAATAAGTCTGTTTTTCATAGTGATTTTCGAAACAACGATGAAAACTAAGTTGCAGCTCTGCGGTTGTTACCAAAATAATATCCAAAAACTATTGACTTCAATAGCAAAGTCATTTTATCAGTGCGGCTTGATCCTCTCTGCCTTTCCAGCAAAGGAAAGCGTAAAGTTATATTCATTCATGTAGTTTTCATGTTTTTTTTTTTTTATAATATCATTACAAAATTTTTAATCATCCAAGTATGTACATTATAAAAGTTGGTCAAGTATCGCTATTTAACTTGTGGAGCCTACAGACCGTTCACAGTTATTTTACCAGTCATTTTGCGTCACTGCCAAAATCACAATGATCTTTATTCTTGTTACAACAAGGTTGCTGTTGGATTGCTGCCACTAACAAAATCAAACTGTCAAAATTACAATAATCTTGTAATTTGTATCCTTATTGTAATAAGGTTGAAATTTGATTGCTGTGGTCAGAGGTAAAATAACTATAACGCTCTGGGGGATACTCCGAAGTGATAAATCCGAAGTATCAGCTGAATACTCGAACGTTACCTACTACAAACTTCATTCTTTTTAGTTCGGGCGGTTTGGAGTTCTCTTTTCTCTTGCTTTTGTAATCCGGTATAGCTCCTTCTGGCCTCTTGGGCTGTCCAGTGAGCCATACAACTTCTCCTGCGCCTTAGTCTTCCATTCTTTATAAATTCTCTTCTTCTCTTCTTTCACACTATCATTCATCATTGACAAGAGATACATCGTGAAATTAATGTCAAAATCAAAATTGACGACAGCAAAACAGCTATCTTTTTATTATCGTAATACTATCGAATTTACTGAATTATTATCATTATCTGGAGTTATATTTGTTTAAAGTGTTAAAGTGAATGTGCCATAATTAAAATTGTAGCGAAATGGCTTTACATATGTTTTTGGTGAAAGAGGCTCTCAGAGAAAAGCGTTAGAACGAAGCTGTGATATATTGGCTAGGGAGCTGCCACTCATCATTATGAACAACTTTAAGTATGGGAACCAAACCTGAAAAGGCGAAAAAAAATCAGCTGTTTCCTATATTTTGACGAAACACGCGAACATAAATGTATGGAACAGCTGATTTTTTCAGTCCAAACATTTTTGAAATACCTATTATAAACATCCCACAAAATGGAATAGAAGAGTAGAAAAACATCATCCCGCTTTACCTGTGTATGGGAGGATCCCTAAAAATTGATTTTTTCAAGTTCACTTCTTTGTAGGCGAAATTAACATGTATAACCACGCCAAATTACAGATTTTTAGTATCGTACATCGTTATTACATCGTGTGCACTAAAAAGCTGTAATTTGGCTAAAGTTAAAGTTTGGTTTAAAGTTGTAAGCTATATTTTTTCAGTATAAGCTATTGCATTGTATATGATTTCCGTATAATCAGCTTATACTGGAAATGTACAGCTTGATATGTAGCTGTGTATATCAAAGGTAAAGTCAAGTTAAACCGCGGACAGACAGACAAACGGAGTTGGGAAGACTACAAGAGCGCAGCCACACTGCTCTTAATTGCGTTGCGTTGCGTATTGAAAGGGATATTAAAAATGTCGATATTTATTTATTTATTACGTTCACCAACAATTGATTAAACCGACACAAACAATACATCTCCAAAAGTAAAACAACAGTGCATCAGTAACTTAAAGGTTTGCTGCTGCGTTGCGTTGCGTTGTGAATTGAAAGGCGTATTAAAAAAGACGGTTATGATGACATAACAACCGAATTGATTTGCCTGTCGACTTTATTTAGTTAACAATCGCTATTACCTGCGGGGCTGTCTCACATGAACCTCTAGGCCACAAGAATTAAATAAATAACGATTATTATTGTGATGTGACGACGCAACGTAACGGAGAATTGTGACTTCGCTCTTAGGGTACCTTGTGGTTTACCACGGAACCCTAAAAACAGCGATAATCTAGCTCTTGGAAGCTTGACTTTGACATTTTGAGTGTCAGACTGACAGCAGATAAATAAAAATATTGAGTTTTTCATTAAATTTTCCTCTCAATAATTACACATTTAATGAGTTAAAAATGTACCTAACACATAGAATTTATTGTTTTCTATTGTCTATAGCTGCGATTTTAACATTTAGTTACGGTATTGAGGTACGTAGACACTTATCATCGCACAGGGTAGTTCAGTAAAATTGCTAATGAGATCACGAAATATCTTTGATAACATTGATTCCAGATACCGGAAAACTTCCAGAAATCTAACCACTCGAACAACTGGGCAGTACTAGTAGACACATCTCGGTTTTGGTTCAACTATCGGCATGTAGCGAACGTGTTATCTATTTATCGGAGTGTGAAGCGGCTTGGTATACCCGACAGTCAGATTATTCTGATGATATCTGATGATATGGCCTGTAACCCTCGGAACCCGCGACCTGCGACTATATTTAACAATGCTCATGAACAAATCAATGTGTATGGAGATGATGTTGAAGTAGATTACAGAGGCTATGAGGTGAGAATGTGTTAAGTATGTTAGTTGTGGTTAGTTACAGTAGAATCCGTTTATTAAGACTTCGCCTATATTGACCAATGGCTTAGTATGAAGTAATTGTAGTGTGAAGTTTGGTTTTCATATCTCTATAGAACAAAGTTTGGATATAATGACTTTGCTTATAGTGACATGTTACTTATTATGACCTATTTTTAAGAAATTATGTCTGTTTATCGTGGCTAAATAATAACAGCCTCACAGGTCGATCCATTAGGTTAAGTTATGCTTGCCGGGGTTGGTCTGTGGATTGGTGACCATCTTTTCGTACCGAGTCTCCTCTGTGCCTCGGAAAGCACGTTAAGCCGTTGGTCCTGGCTGTAATTGTGGTTCTTTGACAGTCGTTACGGGTCATCAGAAGCCCGAAAATCTGACAACCAGTCTTACCAAGGCGTATCGTATTACCCAATAACTGGGTAGTGGAGGTCAGATAGGCAGTCGCTCCATGTAAAATACTGGTATTCAGCTGCATCCAGTTAGACTGGAAACAGACCCCAACATAGTTGAGAAAAGGCTAGGCAGATTGATATAAATCAATCTGCTTAGCCTTTTTTTTTTAACAATAGCAGACAAAAGATTTACTGATTTCTTATGTAAAAAATAAAAAAGAAAATATGTAGGTAATGTATGTATTACAATTTTTATTCTGTTTTTAATAAGTTGGTTTTGTGTCAGCTAATGTTTCTTTTTCATTTATTTATTAATAGATACATACACTGTAGTACTTCTCTCTATAAAACTAAATACGTAGCAAAAATAGGACATTGCATATTTTCAAAGACTGCTTTGTATGACGTCCGTTTAGTATGACATGTTTGTTACTTCCCTTTAATGTCATTATAAGTGGATTCTACTGTATATAGATTATTTTGGACAAGGAAGGAGGAAAATGTTTTATTAATTTAAGCTTAACTAGCTAACCTTAAATATGGAGAGTACTATTTACTGCAGTGAACTGACAACCAAAGCAGATTGGGTATGCATACAGACATACAGGGTGTAAAACATACACTAAAACCCCATGTTTTATTTAAAAAGTTACTTTTGTTTATGATTACAGGTATCAGTAGAGAACTTTGTGCGTCTACTGACTGGCAGAGTTCCTCCTGACACTCCTCGCTCCAAGAGGCTACTCACAGATGAAGGCAGCAACATATTGATCTACCTCACCGGGCATGGTGGTGATGGCTTCTTGAAGTTCCAGGATTCTGAGGAAATCACCAGCCAGGAGTTAGCTGATGCTCTTGAACAAATGTGGGAGAAGAGAAGGTAAAGAATGTGATAGTTAAGTATTTATTTTAATCAAACTAAGTTTGGTAAAGATAGTCTAAACTCTAGTTAGGTTCCTTTATGGGAACCGACTATAATAACGTAATTGGTAATAACTGGACTCAATAGCGGTATTTGATTTCAAGAAAGTTATTCTAATTGTATAAAAAACAAGCTATATTTAAGACGAAACCTTTAGGTAGCCTGCGAAATTCAAATTTTCTTAGGTTTTTGAATTTTGCAGGTCAGTATCAGGTTGTATGTTGATCTAAATATTCGCGACTGTAACAAATTTGTATTTATAGAATTATAATTATTAAAATCATCAACACAACTCACTAAGTTCATATAATCCTAATGAATGACTATTTCGTGAAATCTTGACATTTAGGATTATGCTAACAGGAGTTGTACCTATTACTGATTCTAAAGATATAATCTTGTAAATACATATATGTTAAGGTCGCGAATCATACTTTAATCAACGTACAACCTAATACTGACTTGCAAATTACAAAAAACGTAAGAAAAAAAAAAAACTAAAATTAAAACTTAAAAGTTTTCAATCTTATAGTCCCGACTCTTATAGACCAGATGTAATGATTTCTTGAAAGTTAACAATAATCTTTTCAATTTCAGGTACAATGAGATATTCTTCATAATAGACACATGTCAAGCCTCATCTATGTATGAGAAATTCTATTCTCCAAACATATTAGCTACTGCTTCAAGTTTAGTGGGAGAGGACTCTCTTTCTGTAAGTATTATATAGCACCTGTTAAATAGCATGCTAAATCCGCTATAACTCTCCTGTTAAGACGCTGTCCCACCTATCGACAAACTTTTGTGTATAACAAGGTCACCAGTAGTCTACCTTGTGAACCAAAAGCACTTCCCACATGCCAAAAAGCTGTCAAACGTTGGCTAAGTATTACGTTTTCCATAATTATGATGAACCAGAAAACATTCTCACATCACTCAACTCACACTCGGAATCCTACTCCCACCACAGACAATGACACCTACACAAAACACGCGCACACACTTAGTCCGTCCCCCTTTGTATACGTATACGGGCACGCCACAATTGTGGCGATAAGTCCCCTCTTTGAGGAGTGGTTGGAGAGGCGCCACGGCGTCCTCACCTTCCGCCTGACGCAGGTCCTCACCGGTCGCCGGACACGGTTGTTTCGGGATTTTCCTATTCCGGATAAGGCGGGAGCAAACACCCGGGTGTTACCATTGTGTGGATTGTCCGGAGGTCACGGTGGAGCATACGGTGGAGGTCCGGCTTGGTCGGAGCACCGCCGCGTCCTCGCGGAGGCGATCGGCGGCGGCGATATCTCGCGTTCGGCCCTGGTCCAGGCCATGGTACAGAGCGAGAGTGCATGGGAAGCCGTCACCTCCTTCTGCGAAGCAGTAATGCTCGCGAAGGAGGATTCGGAACGCGTGAGGGAGAGGCAATCTTTGCGCCCTCACGCCCCTAGTCGCCGCAGGAGACGTCATAAGCGTCGGGAATTGAGAGCCGATTCCCGGCCACCGTAGGCGCGAGCTTGCGGACGGCAATGGATAGTTCGCCGTCCGGTAAGGACCAGGCGCGGGTCAACGGCGCGTTGTGTTTTCGCGCGCCTCAAAGAGATGTCAGCACTAACTGATGGGGTGGGTCTGCTAGGGCCGATGTCTGCCAGGGTCGCGGGTTCTTTGAACCTGTTACCGTGGCCCTGGCACAGGCAACTGAAGGAATACAGGTGGGTTTTAGTCGGTAAAAGTCTGACACGTCCTCCTGCTCCACTCAGAGCGGGAGAAGTTATTTTATGATTTCCCACCCAAAATAAAAAAATAAAAAATAAAAGGCCCTTTGTACACGGCACGGTTTCTTTACGGTACGGCGCGCGGCGGCGCAGCGCATAAATTAAACGTGTCTGTCGACAAGCTTCCATAATGATCACTAGAACAAACGCTGACGACCGTGCAGTCTACACACAAAATAAACCGTAGTTTCAACACACCCACATCTTATTTTTGATTGCCAACATTCTATTTTTGATTGTTTAACATTTTATTTTTGATATTTTAACATTTTATTATTAATTGTGTAAGTTTTGTGCTTTGTTCAGTACAATACAATTTAAGTTTTATTTTTGTTTATTACAATTTACAATTCACATCCAGCCTGTCTATATAAAGTGACTGGTAATTAGTGACCGATACTTAAACATAATGATTTTACTCATGATAACAAACAACTTTTACTATGGGACCAAACCTGAAATCGCGAAAAAAATCTGCTGCATCCTACATTTTGACGAGTTTCGCGAACATGAATGTATGGGACAGCCGATTTTTTTTTTCGCGAATTCCGGTTTCGTCCCCATAGTAAAAGTTGTTTGTTATCATGAGTACAATCACGTGTTTAAGTATCGGTCACTAATTACCAGTCACCCTTTATACTTGTACAAGGATAATTTGGCGCGTGGCAAAAGTCTGAACTTTTGAGTCTTCAATACAATTTCACAAAATGTATATCAAAACGCCCCCATGGCAATGTCATTCAAGTTCAAGAGCCAAACGATTCTCTTATTGCACTTCAGATAAGTAGAAATACAAACTTTTCATTTTTTAATATTTCGTAAACAAATCTATATTATTTATTTTTATTTACAGCACCATGTGGACTCAGCTATTGGTGTTTACATTATAGACAGGTACACATACTATGTGCTGGAGTTCTTAGAAAATGTGCACCCTAACAGCAAAAGGAGTATGTCAGAATTTGTAAGTATGGTCAATAATCCGATTTACTTGTACCTTAAAAACATAATATTATTATAATTGTAGGTTTTAGACACTACAACTGGCACCCTAATTGCGTATAGTAACATACTATCAGTCAGAATCTGAATCATTTTGAAGCTTATTGCTAATCCAATTGCTTCATAAGTTCGAAAAATTTGCCAGTCCAACAACGTTGTGGCGGCATCTAAATCGCCACACGCGAACTACACTGATGCGTAGTCCATGATTGTGATGACGTCAGTGTGATAACTGACGTCACGCAAAATCCTGCATCGAGTAATCAGAGTTTACCGCGCTACTAGCATATATTGGGTGATTGGTAATTAGTGACCGATACTTAAACACATGATTGTACTCACAAACAAATTTTACCAAACCTGAAATCGCGAAAAATAATCATCTGTCCACTACATTTTGACGAGTTATGCGAACATAAATGTAGGGATCAGCTGAGTTTTTTTCGCGATTTCTGGTTTGCTTCCTTAGTAAGAGTTGTTTGTTATCATGAGTATAATCATGTGTTTAAGTATCGGTCACTAATTACCAGTCACCCTATACAACATTAGTTTTAGTATATGCGAAACCTGAATATAGTTAGTTCAGAATAAGTAACTGAAACGATTCCAATAATTTTTACACCATGTTATATATTCTCACATAAATATTTAAAAAAGGTTACAAGTTGGACACCGTATAAGTCAATGACAGAGCGACACTAAGTACGTCGTACACCACAGCTGTGGCCACAGGTACTTACCTAGGCGCGTGCGCAAAAGCGTGGCGGGGGTAAAACCACCGCGGCCTTCAGTCTCCTGGATGCTATAGATTGACGCGCACGTGTTGACGTGTCACGCTCCCCGCGAGTGCCCGCCGCGTGGACCTACAGTTGTGTTTTGGTTGATCGTGATATACTTACCGTATGTAAAAAGTATCGTGTAACCGTGTTTTTCTCACACACAATCGTTCAGTACACAGAAATGATATGTACACTAGAAGTTTGTGGTGTTACAAGGAACAATTCGGCATCAGAGTATCGTGGAATACATTACACAATGCTTTCCGTCACACAAAGATCTAGGGACTACGGTACCTTTCGGCTAACTCACTACTTTCTAGACGTGATAACTCAGTCGCCAATCAATCGTAAATAGTGATTAAATCAATTATTGTAAATAGTGATGATTAACATTTTTAAACACGCCAAGATGGTTAATTGTAGAAAGTTATTATTTGTACCTACCTATTTTTATAGCCTGCTTTGGTTAAGTAATGCGATGTTTAACACTTTCCATCCACTTTGAACTTTAAGGGGTTGGCATAAGGTGCAACAAATCGCATTGACTTCATTTTATCACTTACGAATAAAGTATATAATACATAATATATAATATCTACCTACACTTGACCATTACGACAGTCCATAGCCTACAAGTGATGGAAGTGATGGAATATGTTATCACCAGTTAATTACAATACAATTGTAAGCGAGCGTAGCGCGATGCTGCGCCGACTGGAGGTAAAGGCGCGCGCGGGCGCCTCGGGGCGCGTGCTGACCATGTTTATGTACGGACAACCAGGTAACATAACATGCTTATAACTTAGTCATTTTTCATGATACAGTTTTGCAATTTTGTACATAGTTTCTTTACATAAAAATACTAGACACGTGTTTCGGGTTTCGCATATACTAAAACTAAGGTTGTATACAACGTCTTGACATCAATCGTCGGGCAGTAGCCCACCAGACACAACACCCGTTTGGTCGGAGGATTTTCCCTTTTCTATGGAAGATGAGTGAACTTTACACCCTGTTCCTCATGTCTCTATAACGTAAATAACGCAATGAATGTTGTTGAACTGTCAAAATGAAACCGATTCCTACATGTAAGTGTGCAACGGTACTGACACACATCCAGACACTTTATCAAAGTTAAACTTACACTTGTATCTGTAAACACACAACATAGGGATACTCCATAAAAATCGTTATTCTAGTTCGATTTCCGAACATGCTCTCTGTTGCGCAGTAGTCCATCGCTATCACTGCGCCTACTCTGATGCTTTAATCGTAAAGCTTTTAATTATTCTTGTATCTTTTAGCTGGCCGTATGCCCAAAAAGCGCATGTCTATCTACTGTGGGAGTCCGTAAAGACTTGTTCAAACGCGACCCTGACAAGGTGCCCATCACTGACTTCTTCGGGTCAGTGCGGCCTGTGATCATCACTACAGACCCTATTGACATACTGGATACTCCTAAAAGGAAGAGGAAGCCAGAGTAAGTATTATCATTAAAAAATATGACTACTTGCTTTAAGAAATAACTACAGATATAAATGGAGTTTCAAGTTGTAACTGGCTTCTGTTTAAAATGTATTTGAATGACGTTGCGACGCACGTTGGTGCGAAAAACGTTTTGCGTGGCACACTAGATCCAAATCTCTTTAGGACAACATCAACTGTATCAAATGATATTGGATTGACCTTTACAGTCAGAATTTCATGCAGAGGATTCCTATAAATAGCTCCTATTACATAATTTTCATAACCTTTTTCTTCCAAGATAATGGTGCTGATTCTCTTGTTCAATAACTAAACTATAATTAGATAATCGCTCTTTTACGAAAAAAAGACGGCTATAGCTATGAACTAAGTTACAGACGTCAAACTAGTTTACGCCTTGCACTTCACCGTGTTTTTAGTCGACATGTTTTTACGTCTCGTCTAAATTTGTATGGAAATATTAGTTCAACTAAATTTGACAGCTCTAATTTAGCTCCGTCTCTTTCTTCTTTTATTACAGAGAAAAGTTAGCAATAGCCTAAATTAAGTTTAGTTTGTGTTCAACAGAATCGGCATCAGTATTCAATTAGCTTAGTGTAGCTGTATACAGGATCAAATCAAATTAGCTAGCGACGTGATAGTTATCATTATCTAAACGAACGATAACCAATAATGATAACCATCATTATCTAAACGCAGTGAAAAAAAAAAACGGGTCAAGAGCGAGTTGGACTCGCGCACCGAGGGTTCCGTACTATCATATATAAAATAATTGTGCTATTTAGAGACACTGTTTTATTTTCCCTGTAATCTTTAGATAAACTTCTATCACACAGAATAAGTTTAGATTTTTCTCTATGCAAACTTTGGAGATAAGGGGGGGAACGGTATTTTTTTTTTACATTTTTCATCAAAAGTTGAAAAAGACGAGGCCTAAAAAAAGTAAAAATGTTTGAGAATGTGCAAACAGCGCTCTTTCATATGATATCCCACATTTCCTAGTAGCCCCACTTCGAATTTTTAAGATCGGTCACTGTTGCAAAAAAAAAAAAATATTTCTTTCTTATTTGCAAAATAGTTGGCCAGACATTATCTAAAACTATTCCAAAATTCAAGTTGATAGCATTTAGTAGTTCTTGCGAATTCCGGCTGTGACAGACGTACAGACTGACTGACTCGCACCATAACGGTTCCTTTTTACCATTTTGGTACGGAACCCTAAAAACAACTGATTTTCTAAACTCATACTTCAAGTAACGTAATCTCAAAAAGTATCTTCAAATCAATTTTTATTTCGTTTTGTCATGTTTCAAACGTCCGCGGCGTTACCCTAGCTAATTTAATTTGATCCTGTATATTTGAATTAGAAAGCTGCTGTCTACTTACTTGATGATGAAATTCTTGGTATTCATAAACTTTATGTTGTTTCAGGAACAAAACCAAAGTGCCAGAAAAACGAGAATATCTACCTCAGTTCCCAATGCATCTAGTCCAGAACACAAAAACGGGCTAGTATGAGCTAGTATTGTTAACATTATTTAAATTTATTAATAAATAATTTAAACCAACTATGTTTTGAAATATCTTCAAAGGGAACACACTTGCTAAAGCGTCGGACACACTACACGATAATACTGAGGAATCTGCCGATAAAAACAGTTTTTTGAAACTTGTGTCCGCCGCGTGTTGCCCAATATTATCTTGATTAGTGTAAAGAAGCCTAATCTAGCCAGAAAGTTCAAGATCAGTTGCAACATTTTAGTCGTAGGCTTATTTGGTGTAGTTGTCAAACCGGATTAGGCGACCATATTCAAATAATTCCTAAATAGTGCCATAAAATGAGAAGATTGTTAATAGTCGGTTTGGTTGGTCATGGCCTTCGTAGTACACAAGTCCAGGGCATAAGCGGTAGCGTTTTTGCCCAAGTCTTATTATTAAGTGGTAAAAAGACGTATTTTATGCAGTGCTGCGAGCGCCTGGATATACGATATTTATATTTTTTTAAATATTGTGTAGGCATTCTTCGTTTTAAGAGCTTAGGTCTCAGGTACCGCGAGGCAAGTGCGTAACACACTATCAATCGGAATCGATTTCATTTTGACAGTTGAACAACATTCATTGAGTTATTTACGTCGTTGAGCAGACACAATTTTCGAACACATAAACTAGGGTTTCTTAAACTTTTAGCAGTCACGGACCACTTTCTTAATTTAAACAATTCCATGGACCCCATGTCAAAGAATATTTTAGGAAAAGAAAACAGGCCTTATTTATAAATATTAAAAAATCACTTTAATGGTAGTTTAATTACACTTACTACTGAGTTAGTAAGAAAGATGCTGCTGTTTGGCCTCAATGAGAACGTTAAATTGTGGGATTGTCTTCGACAAGGCAAGGCACATGTCATCTGCGACGATCAATCGATTTCGACTTTTTGTTTTTATCGACACCAGAATCAAGAACCCTGCCTCGAGTTCGTGGCTTGGCCGAATGCCGAGTTTACTACACAATTTCCCAATAAACATATTAAGAGTTAACTGACCTACTGCGGACCCCTGATTCACAAGATGCCCCACTTTTAGGAACCCTGATATAAACCAAAGTATTAGCAATTTGCTTCAAACTGATTCAGATTCCGATTGATAGTGTGTGTGCAATTTTAGGGTGCCGGTTTTCAATAGAGGTCAGTTGAATAAAACAACAAATTATTAAATATCCAATTTTATTTTTCTATAAGTACTACGGATAATTCTTTCAACATTATTATAAACACAACCGACTCAGTTACCGTTGGAATCTATAACGCATTACGTAATATTAGCAACGATTGTGCATGCATTCGAGTCTCACATTCAGATATGAGATCAAAACTATAGGACTATAGCACCATTACAGTTACTTTCATAGGCCATAACTTTTTGGTCTAATTCATTCCGTATCAACTATTTATGTATTTAAGTAAACCTCACTAAGAGCAAATTATTTGTAGGATTACTAAGTATGTGGAAAAGTTTTATATAAATGGCGTATTTAACGCTAATTAAATTGTCTTAACTGAATTACAGTTGGCTACGACTAGTGAATTCAGTTCTTCTATGAGAAGCTAAAGAAATGTTCTTTACTGGCAAACGTAGTGACGTTGTAGTGACTAATGTTTCCACTTCTAGTCTTTTAACACTAACGAGTCCTTTAGAAAACTATCAAAATATTCCGTGCATGAAGGAGGCGACCGGCCAAGCATTATAGTCTATGGGCCAAGCGGCCATCTTACTTTTGCAATTTTTTTTTACTGTTTCGAAATTCAAATATTTACTTTATTTGGACATTGGCGTTTTGGCAGACTCCTTGATACACCCTACACATTTTTATCGTTAATCTTTTCAGCGAACAATTTGTATTATAAGGATAAAAGGCATAATTTCGATGTTACAATGTCGCGGTTATGAATATATTCATAAAACCAGGTACCTACGTAATTAATTATAATATAGTCTACTAAACGGCCGTGACCGAATTATAGTTATTAAAATTCATAGCTATGGTAACTGGATGGGAAAATTACAAAAAAAAAAGAGCGAGCCTTACTTTAATCGCATATGATGTGGAACATCTGACGTCTCTTTAGGTTGGTACCATCTGACGGCCAACTCTAGCACCCCGCGCGCTCATTGGTCAAATCAAATAGCGCGCGATTCCCCGGCTTCCTGTTACACACTTCCGTCCCTTTTCACGAAATCACTCCCACAAATTGCATGAAAGCGAGAGGAAAGATGTAACACATCAAAAATGAACTTTGTAAACTATTGATCGATAACTATTATAATTATACAACAATTTCTACATTTTAAAAAGTGAAACAAAACAATTCTTGTAGTTTAATATAGAAATACAATATTTGTACTTAATACATAATAAATATTATTAACTATTTATTTACAGGTGTAGAGGGAATCGGGACTTTTTATTGGTGTGCAATTGTTTCATTGCCTATGTGGTAACCATATACTTTACTATTAACTCTAATTACTGTTAGTTTTCAAATAGGAATGATGCTCATTTTGGATTAATTTTGTATACAATAAAACCCAAAGAACACAATACAGCCAGGGAAAACCACTTTAATCTGTTATAACTAGACGGTCATACTTTTCATACAAAATACAAATACAAATATTCTTTATTGTGGTACTACAAACGATGGTACGTGATTATAATAAAGTTTCAACATATCTTTCTAAGAAATTTTTGAATGAAATTTTTATATCAAAGCGAAACATAAAAATATGGAGAAACAAATTCAGTATATGCCTCCAAAAATCTGCTTTTTTGCACAATTTTTGCCTGAACTTTGGCCTTTTATAATGTAATCATAAATTGTAAAAGTAAAGAAAACATATCGATGGAAACCTCGCACATGTAATGGAGATTCTAAAAGACAAATATTTATTTCATAAACTTGTAAGACTTCCTAAAAAACATGTATTTCCTGGAACAAGTTTCATACAATTTCCGCACACTATTTTTCGTTCAATGTTATCGTGTTCTCACTTCCTCGTTAGTCAACGGGCGTTGCGCTGGATGAAACAACAAGCTTTTCGACCATGCTCGCGTTGACGATAGACGGGCCGGGAAGGGCCCTCTTAAGACTACATACTGTTAAACTATCCGCATTTATAACAGTTTAACACAAAGTTCAATGTAAACATCGAATAAATTAAATACACTTAAAACAACATGGCATATTTTTACCAAGTTTTAAAATGTTTAATAGGCTTAATTATTAAAAAAATACAAATATTTCTCAAAATCTTTTGATTACGTTCTATGCGTTTGATTCAATTACAACAACAAAATTAAAAGTTTGTAACTCTTTGATTCAAATTATCACATTCTCATATAAATCGTACTTATAAAATGCAACGGTAACAATTATTTCGTTCTTAATTCTAAAAAGGCCAACTTGGCTCTTTGCCTCTTAATTCAAAAAAAGAAGGTGCAAACGAAACAAGTTCGCCTGCCTTTAAACTTAAATGCCATAACTATACCTACTTAGTGACTTCGTTTCTCATATTATAGGTACAACATACATTATTTCCATATTTCTATAATGGAAGCACTAAGGAATTTTGTTTGCGTTATAAAACTAAAACATTATTTACATTAATTTGTCTTATGCGTCAATAACAACTAAATTCAGCTATTAATTCTACGTATAATTTTGATTAGCTCAACAGTTCGTAATTTTCGTTATCTTAACTCTAACACTAAAACTAACAAGATGATTGATGAGGCGCCGTAAGATAAACCAGTACAAATTGATACTGAACCCGTTCGTGGTTGTTCAAGTACCTATGTTATCTATATCTAACACATATTTTCCCATTTTCTCACAGGCGGCGTAGCGGTGTTTGAAAATAGAACTGCACTTTTGACAGTTCAGAAAAAAAACTTTTCTATGACTATTCCATAGTGCGGTACCGAAACCACGAAACGCCGTATCACAAAATATATATTTACAGCGATAACAAATTTGAAAATTGATGGAAACGGGAAAGGGCAAGTTTTCACTCGGCCGGTGGATCAATAATTTGTCCATCAATCATTTCTGTGTTGCGATCAGTCTTTCCAGCCATTGATGAATAATTCATTCTTCATTCATCAACTATCGATGCTTTGCTGCGTTAATGATACATTATCTGTAAGCATTCAAACTGACTGATTGAGAGTTCATCCGTGGTTGCTCATCTTTTCCTTATCAATCATCTCGTAATAGTTGTCTATGGTATAGTTGAACAGCCTGAAGTCGTACCTGGAAAAGAAATAATAATGAAGAATTTTAGAAAATTGATGTTAATTGAATACTTAGAGGAAGAAAGTATGGAGTATTCCCGTTTGAGCACCTGTTTTTGGAGCACCTATGCATTTTGAACCCGCAAAATGCATAGGTGCTCCAAAAATAGGTGCTCAAACGGGAATACTCCGAAAGTTTGTATGGAAGTTCGTAATTTTTACCGATGAGAAATTCCATCGAACACACGGCTTGTAATATTTGAAAAGACAAAATGTAGGTAGATAGATACGCACTTATACAAGTCATAAAGGCCGTCAAGCTGGCGTCTCTTCAGTCGCGAGTACAGATGGTTGATGTTATGCAGTGTGTTGGTGCCCTTCCCGCTGTTGCGCCACTCTGGTTTCACGACCTCTTGGAGGTGAGCCAACTGGATCAGGAACTTTTGGTCCTCCTGCCACAAACAAATTACAAAAAATCAGCGCATGAAATAAACAACGTAAGTAGGTATAGGTAAGGAGAAAGGTAGGTTTCTGTGCTAGAATCCGCTATCAAAATAGAATTGGAAATGCGAAGCCAAACAGATGTTAAACCGCACTGGAAAAAGCAGCTTGCAGTCGGGATCCAGTCATTATTTATCACAACGCCACTGACTGCAGTCGAGTTGTTCATTTCACGCTCACTTAAAAACTTTAACTGAAAACGAATCCAAGAATCTTCACTGTGCCATAAAAAAAGAATTAGCTCAAACTGTTTGCACAAATGCTTTCCAAATTCATTTGGGCCACTTAAATATGCAGGCTTCATGCCAATTGTGGAATGAATAATAATAATAATATTCCACAACTATCACACAACGCCGTCTAGCCTCAAGCTAAGCAGAGCTTGTGTTATGAGTACTAGACAACTGATAAACATACTTATATATTTCTAAATACATACATATATAGATAAATTACACCCAGACACAGAACAAATGATCATGCTCATCACACAAACATTTGTCCTGGGTGGGAATCGAACCCACAACCTCCGGCATAGCAGTCAGGGCCACTAACCACTAGACCAACAGGCCAGGCAATCCTATCATAGATTCTTTCCAAAATGTGTTGCTTTGGCATTAAGTCTAGTCTAGCCAAGATTAAGTTATTATTTTACTTACATCCAGTGTCTCAAACTTGAGAATAACGTCGAAATTGAATTTGCACGGCGTGCAGAAAGTGGTGTAGGGTGTCCAGTGCATGTCTAGAGAACGTTTTGCTTTCGCTTCGTCTAACACGTACGACACGAACTCTTCAAACACTGGGTACTTTTCTGTGCGGGACTTGTCGTATGGCTAGAACGATAAGATCATTTTGAGTAAATAGAATAAGGATTTGTTAGTGAAGACGGTACCTATATTGCTCATGAAAACATCAAAATGCTTTTACCTTTCTGTATTTCTTTATGATCCGATGGCCCATTTTGTCATGGAAAGATTTAGGCCACGCATGCACAATTTTGTCATTGTAAGCAGATGCTAATCTCTCCAAGGGATGTCTGACTATGAGGAATGTGATCGAATCTCCTTGGGCTTTCTTAATCATTTCTGTTGTGGGCCTCGCGTATTTCCTCCTTGCTAATTCTAGCGGTACTTCTTTTGTTTTGTCTAAGAATGCTGCTGTGTAGTTCGCCATCAGGTTGAAGTTGTACATCCATGAAGTGGATGCCGCTTTGAATATGTTGCACCTGAGCGAAACGAATACAAAAATTAGCTAGGTACTTTCTACAGGAAATAGAATTATTCATTAAAATAGTAATTAATTCAGGTAGACTCATTGCTAATGCTTACATGCAAAGGGGTAATTATAAAACCCATCAAATTAAATATTGGCTTAGTCAAAGTGGTTAGTAATTACTCGACGATAATGCATTTGTGTACAATGCCACAGAGATATAGGTAAATCAGTCAGGAGGGGGTCACTTTATAACTAACAAGTTTTTGGATATTTAGTCTAATTGAAAATGCTTCATTAATATAGTGAGACTTTCAGACTAAATCACCTGGTCTAATTAAGGCCTTAATTTGAGTTCAGTACATATTTCGGATATCAACCTAGACCCTTATCCATGAGCTCCCATTTGAATTGCACCAAAACAATATCAATATATTATACTTCTATAAAAAAGGTGGATGGCCGGTGTTTGTAAATCGGGTAAGGAACAGCCATTATAATAAGACAAAACCTCACCATATGACATGATACTGCCTGTTAATCAGATACTCCCAAGCATTCGATTTGTGACTGGATGTGTCAAGGCTGAGCCTGGTGCATTCGGTCCTCATGTAGTCGCGTCTAGCTTCCATCCTGGCGTTTACTTCCATGAATTTGTCTCTGGTCAGTAGACCATCATCGCGGGAACCATTTTCGAAGATGTACTAGAACAAAAGTTTGAAATTAGTCTATGGATAAATCATTATTTTTTTTTAATGGAAGTGAGAATACTTTGCACTTTGCAATGGATTATGATCGTTGATAAATAAACCTGAAATATACTGTAGGTAACTGCTGAAAATTTGTCTCTTGCTGCGTATATTTGGATCATGCTAAACAGAAAGTAGCCATGTCGGGAAAAGTACAAACAGAGTTATAAGCATTTTTAACCGACTTCCAAAAGGAGGAGGTTATCAATTCGTCTGTATGTTTTTTTTTTTTTTTGTTACGCGATTACTCAAAGACGGATGGCGGTCCATCCGTCTTTGAGTAATCGCGTAACAAAAAATCGGTATTTGGAAAATTCTTTTTTTGTTTGAAAGGGTATACTTCCGAGGTGGTCCCATATAAATTTTATTAACTTTGCTCGAGGAGTTTTTGAGTTAGCTTCAATAATGCGTATATTTCCCACTTATTTTATATGGATGTTGTGATGGTGTTTTAATAACTTCCTATCACTGTTATTTACATGGCTATATCTACAATTATTGTGCTCAATTATGTATTCGAATTTGTGTGGGGTAGGTTCCACAACTAAAACGTGAAAAATAAAAACTTTTTAGCAAAAAATAAAACCGACTTCTAAAACAAAACACTACAAAGTGAAAAATAACTTTAATTTCGGAAGTCGGTGGCAAAAAACGAAAATACAAAGACATACAAGACCAAAGACACCGACTTCCGAAATTAAAGTTATTTTTCACTTTGTAGTGTTTTGTTTTAGAAGTCGGTTTTATTTTTTGCTAAAAAGTTTTTATTCGGTCGATGGTTGCATTATGATGTATGGACAAGGCTGCATTTGACGGCTCATATCTCCGTGATAATTAGAGATATCGACTTGGCTGTTTTTGCAAAAAGTCGTGTATGTCGAAATTAGTATGACAGTGTTTATAACTCATTTTTGGAAAAACGTACCATATGGCTACTTTCTGCATAACTAGGTCCAATTGTAGTGTATATTTTACCATTAAATTATTTTCATTTTGTCAAAGGTGACGGTTCTAGAAAATTAAATAATTCCTTGGCAATAAATTCTAATAATGAACCAGGATTTCTAAGACTATTCCGTGTCACATAGCGGTTTGTGGAAGGCAATAGAAACCAGACCAGGAGCTCTGGGTAATCTAGAATAACGTGTAGCAATTATAACTGTAAACCCTTGCCATACATGTATTAGTTATTTGTGTTTACATATTCGTTTAATAAGTTTTCCTCACTACGACAAGATAGAAAAATGTTAACAAATAGCAAGATACGAGTAGAACGACAAAGTTAGCAGAGAAGAAGTTGTCATAATTATGCGTCGGAACGCACATTATATTTTTAATGCCTTTTTATGACTTTATGAGCATTATATGCGCAGTTATTGCTTAAAAAAATAACTCTTTTTAAGACCATATTTAAAAGAAGAGCAGTGGTGGCCCAGTGGTAACGGCTCTGACTTATCGACTTGTAGGTCGTGGGTTCGAACCCAGACAGGTGCTTTACTTTGTGTAAATAATTTCATTACTACTGCTCTCAAAACGGTGAAGGAAAACATCGTGAGGAAACCGGCATGTCCTAGAACCAAAAATTCTAAGACGGGACATCCACCAACCCGCACTGGGCTCGCGTGGTGTATTATAGCCCACTTCCTGTCGAAGAGAGGAGACCTGTGTCTCAGCAGTGGGAACATTATAGGCTCATTAGGCTATGCCAGTAGATCTAGTCCAAAATGTCCAAAAAAATCGAAGCTTTTATTTCGTTGCGACCTGTAAATACAGACAGGTAATCAGCCTGCCAGTCATAAAGTTATTGACGATTTAAGCTCTAATGATTTTTTTTTAAATTTGATTTAAGAAATCTAAGCAGTAACAAAAATCCAAATGACAAAGATGTTAATAATTTTTTGCTGATAGTATAATGCAAGATTCATTAAACGAATAATCGAGTAAGCGAAGACATTCCGTGACGGATGCTTAATTAAAGAAATATATCGAGGGAGCGCTCTCCAGCCTTTTATTAAGATAACTTCCTTTAATGGTACAGAAGCCAGCAGGTCAAGCTACCCGAAACTGTCATATTTTCCCAATCAACCTTGAACCTAATGCTTTAGCGATAAAGTTGAAAATCTATTAAAGAAATTTGATAGATTGTGGTAGCTTGATGTGCTGGCGTCTGTACAACGTTTATTTGGACCGACTAATCGTGATATCTATACTATGGGTGTTATCGTATTTCAAAATTGATTAGGTTTTATACTAAAGGTCTGTGAACGTTATTACAATCAAATTGGTCGAGGAGATTTTTCGATGAAGCCTAATCTGCCTTGCCTTTTCCCAACTATGTTGGAGTCGGCTTCCAGTCTTACCGGATGCAGCTGAATACCAGTAGTTTGGATGCCTGTACATGGAGTGAATGCCTAATTGACCTTTGACCTAAACAACCCAGTGACTGGGTAATATCTAGTCGATATCCCTTGGAAGGATTGGTTGTCAGACTATCGGGCTTCTGACTACCCGTAATGACTGACAAAGATCTACGAATGACAGCCAGCCGACACCAACAGCTGCTTAACGTGATTTCTAATACGGAGGGGACTTGGTACCTATGTTACGGATGGTCACCCATCCACGAATCGACCTCGGTAGCATTGCTTAACCTTGAAGATCGACCCTTGCGGCTGTTATTATATAATATAGCCACGAGCACCTCGAGGTTTACCGATGAAGCTATTTAAAGAAAAAACAAAAATGTTTTACGACAGGTGAATGACATTTTGCGTAAATCTACACTATAATATTATAAAGCTGAAAAGTTTGTTTGTTATATTAAAAAGCTGAAAAGTTTATTTGTTTGGTTGAACGCGCTAATCTCAGGAACTAGTGGTTCTAATTGGAAAATTATTTTAGTGTTGGATAGCCCATTTACCTAGGGAAGGCTATAGGATAGATAACATCACGCTACGACTAACAGGAGCGGAGCATCAATGAAAAATGTTGCAAAAACGGGGAAAAATATTCCTTTTGAGAGCTTCCGTTGCGTGCGCTGCGTAAACGGTTATAGTTACGCAACAATCATGTATGACGGAATTGTTCCTCTTAAAAAGTTCTAAAAAAAAGTCCGCGATAGCATAAATATGACTATCTTTTAAGGTTGGCTCAAAAAATATGTCTATCTTTTAAGGTTGGCTCACAGTAACTTTTTTAATGGTAATCAAATTTGTTCTGAACGCGCTAATCTCTGGAACTACCAGTCGGATTTGAAAAAATCTTTTGCATTTGATAGCCCTATTTTTAAGGAAGGCAATAAACTATTTAACATCACGCTAGGACCATAAGGTGCCAAGCAAAACGAAACTAAGTCGGAAAGAACGCTAAGCGAAAACGATGTAATAGAGCGGGCAGTCAATGCGATGCGACGGGGTGGGTCGCGGGTACCAATTTTTCACGCGGACGAAGTCACGGGCAGAAGCTAGTAATTTAATAAAGCTAAATAAAATACATTAGCGGAACGTTTTCTTTGAAATCAACATAGCTAGATGTTAGTTCTGTCTACTGTGCCTAGAAATATCTAGGCTTACTCAATAACTAATAATAAAGTATAAGTTGGTACCCAATCTAGACACTGGATGAATATTACCCAAGCTGCTTATCTACAGAAGGGTACGCGCGCGATTTGTCATCAGTAGGTAGGTAGGTAGGTACTATACAGGTTTCATTCAAGGGCCAGTCTGCTGGCAATATCTTTGACATTCGAACGATCACTTTTGAATAAAGGCTTTTCTAGCTTTTGTTCTGGGGTTACGTCAGAGCGTCGGCCTACGGGCCCCCGGTCATCGGGCTAGTTAGTTTAAAGACATAATGGCGCCGATTCCCTTGTTCACAAACTAATCTAAATTTAAGTTCAGTGCATCTTTTTCTTTCTATTTCATTCAGAATAGGACAGAAGATAAATATTAGTATAGTCCTGTCAAATTAGTCAGTGCCTGACGTAAATTGACTTATTTTTAGTAGCCAATTTTTTAATCACGTCTAAACTTCTATAAGGAGTATCTTATTTGACAGGACGAAACTAATATTTATTTTCTGTCCTTTCCTTAACGAAATAGAAAGGAAAAGATGCACTGAACTTTTAAGTTTAGTTTGTGAACAAGGGAATCGGTGCCAATGTAGTCTTATAAAATATATTAGAGTACTACGTGAATAGTTTAATTATTGTCGGTTCTAAATAAGTAAAGGTTCTTCAGGTCTCTAGAATACAGTACTGTAGAACTAAGGAGCTCTACACTACCGGGATAATAGCTAGCCGCTGCCAATAAATTGGTTCTACTTATTTTTTTTATAAATGATAAATGATTGTTTATTTCTGTAAGTAGGTTTGTACAAACACTTTTACAAGTCAATCATGTTTTTTTTTTTAAACTAGTTGAGGTTGGCGTTTCCTATTTGACTACTCTGAGAAGAAGGCCGAAACAAACTCAGAGGTCACAGTCTCATATAAAGTTCAGACATAATCTTGGTAACTTCATGTGAAGACCATGTAGATTGGTGTCTGAAATGGTCTTTTGAGGAAAGAACCATACAGATTGAGAGGACCTGTCCAGTCAGTGCACGCATTTGTCAGTAATCGCGCAGCTCAACTCAGAACTTAAGGAGCTCAACGATTCGACGAACAATACCAAAGAAATCACATTTGGGTAGGCCCCATAAATTACTCAAACTGCCAGACCATGATTAAAAATAACAGAGAGAAAAAATAAAACAAACAAAAAAAGCAATGAGCTACATAGTCTTCACATTCACAATAATTAAACAAAGTAAATATTCATGTCAACATTCAGTATGCAAAAATAAAAAGAGAAAAAAGAAAATTTGGAGCAGTTCAATCCCAAGCCTTTTTGTCCTCAATATAATCTTTAACGGTATAAAAAGCTTTCTGACACAACTTGCGTTTAATGAATGAATTGAATTTATTAAGGCTTAGATCTTGAACGTGGCTAGGAAGTTTATTATAAAAGCGTATACATTGACACCTGAATGAGCCACCTATTTTCTTGAGCCTTGTTGGAGGTACAACACATTTGTATTTGTTCCTAGTATTATATTGTGGATATCACTGTATTTTTTAAACAATTTAATGTTTTTGTAGGCATATAAAAGATTTTCAAAAATGTACCTACTGAGAAGGCAAAGTCATTATATTAATCTCCTTAAATTTCTCTGAGAGATTGTCTCTTTATTACTATCTGTTCTGCCCGCGTCTTCGTCCGCGTGAAATTTCTTGTTAGCTAACCCGACCCACCGCGTCGCATCGTCAGCCCGTCCGCGCTTTTACCTACTTCGTTTTCGCTTAGCGTTCTTTTTGACTTTTTTTCTCTCGGCTGCTAAGGGTTGTAGCGTGATGATAATAATTTCAAGAATTTTTGTTTTTCAAATCCGATTGGCAGTTCCAGATTAGCGCGTTCAACCAAAAAAACAAACTCTTCAGCTTTATTATTAGATAAATACTTATTTATAATAGATTTTCAACAAGACGTGTTTATTTTAGGTCGTCTAATATAATTCTACATCACATCAAACAATCGACTCGTTCATTGCATGCAATATGTAGGGTGACTGGTAATTTGTGACTTTTACTCATGATTATTTATTTATTTTTTATAGTTAATTAAAACGGTACAACACCAATTACATTAATTAACATAGAGACAATTATAACATTGACAATAATTATGTTGTATACAATTTAATTTAAAACTAACATGGAACAGTGGACTCCCGTGCATACTTTCTCTCACAGAACACCAGACATATACGTATAATTTTACTCCATTTATCCGCAAACATATCACATTGTGCAGGTGTGCAGTCAGAAGGGCATTTAGCATCTTTAGAGTACGACAGGATGATAACAAACAACTTTTACTATGGGTCCAAACCTGAAATCGCGAAATAAATCAGCAGCTCCCTACATTTTGACGAGTTATGCGAACATAAATGTGGGGAACAGCAGATTTTTTTTCGCGATTTCTGGTTTGGTCCCATAGTAAAAGTTATTTGTTATCATGAGTACAATAATGCGTTTAAGTATCACTCACAGGTCACTAATTACCAGTCACCCTATATATAAACTAAAAAAATAGACTTTTTTTAATACTTTCGTTAGATTTTAAATAAAATGTAGCATTCCATAGGATACTAATGAATTGGGAAGCGTTCTGTAGGTAGGTATCGGTACCTTACCTATGTATCAACAGTTTATATACCTACTGTCTATCAAGCTCAGGAAAGCTTTAATAGCCCGTTTGTAGAGGAAAACTGTGCTCGTAAAACTGTTTGAATAGACACTCGTTCACTATTGTGGGGAGATCTCCGTACTTGAACGAAGAGGCTTTATCCTCCCTTTATATGTTTCATGTCTTGCAAGCCTTTAATAGCTTTGTGAGACAGTTTTATTAGAGCAGTGACAGATGAGTCTACGGGGTTGTACTTTTCAGACCACTTTGGGCTAAAAAGGATTTTTTTCCCTATAATTTAAGTACCTACCTATCTATATCATGCAGCCTTACCTAGTTAAAATTGACTTGCTTAATAGCGAAACTAACAAACCATAATTTAACTATCTAGCTAAGTAAGTAGCTACATAATTTAATTTAATTATGATTTCTTTATTTTATCTAAGTTGATGTATGCCAATGTATGTGTAGCCCTTTTCAGTAATATTTAGTAGACTTTAGGCGTCTTGACAAAGATTGAAAACTTTTTTTTTTGTGTACCTTTGCAGGGCCTTGGATGTCTCCCATCTACCATAAACAATATATTACAGATGTCTTTTACCAGACATGTAACATGCAACTTTTATGGCAAAAATAGTGTCTACTACTCAGTTAGCGCAATGTTATCATCATCTGCCTCTTCTGTCTGCCTTTTCCCAACTATGTTAGGGTCGGCTTCCAGGCAAACCGGATGCAGCTGAATACCAGTAGGTATTTTACATGGAGCGACTGCCTATCTGACCTCCACAACCCAGTTAATGTTACTGGGTAATACGATGCCCCTTGGTAAGACTGTTTGTCAGACTTTCGGGCTTCTGACGACCCGTAACGACTGTCAAAGTTTCACGAATCCAGACAGCCGGGACCAACGGTTTAACGTGCTTTCCGAGGCATGGATGGGTCTTGGTATGTAAAGAGTTATCGCTATGTAAAAATATATATTATTCCCTTCACACAATGACCTACGCGCAAGAAACGTAGACCCGTTAAGTCCTAGCGTATCTAATTATGGATTACGTTCAAATCTTTGTGTTCTTTACGTGAAGTTATACTTTATAACGGAAACATATAGGTACAGTATAGGTACTCTCGTAGAGACAATTATATCTGGTAATTGACTGATACTTTTTACTTTTTTAGGGTTCCGTACCTCAAAAGGAAATAAACGGAACCCTTATGGGATCACTCGTATGTCTGCCTGTCCGTCTGTCACAGCCAATTTGCTCCGAATCTAATGGACCGATTACGTTGAAATTTGGTACACGTATGAATTTCTGTGACCCAAACACGGACGTGTAACGTAAATAAATGAATTTTGAATATGGGTGTCAATTCTGGGGGGCAAATAAGAAAAAAAAAAGTTTTGCAAACAGTGCCGTGTAACATATCAAATGAAAGGGTTTACTGTGAGTGTCTCAAATATATATATATATATATATATATATATATATATATATATTATAATGTTAAAATAAATTGTTTTAAAGCCGAAACTACTGAGCCTAAAATTTTGAAAAAATTATAGAAAACAGATAGTTCTATACCTATAGATTACAGGAAAACTTATAAGAAGTCTATGGTCTTAAAATAACATGGTGAATCTCTCAATAATGTGCGTACAAACTTACATTTGCAGTTGGAATGTATGGGAGAACATGTATTTCAATTACAATGTTAAGTTGGTTCTTGGGATAAATTCATTCCAACTACGGAACCCTTCATTGTGCGTAGTCCGACACGCACTTGGCCAATTTTTTTCTCTTGATTCTGGACAGCCCATCCCTGTGGCGTTTGGCCTATATCCGCCCAGTCCCTAAAATTTCAAATCCCTCCCCACTCTGTCACTTTCGGCCCATTTCCGTTTTCCCATTCCTGTGCTTGAGGCCTACGTACACAAGAAGTTTACGACGGGGTTTCTTCACCGGAACAACTTTGTAAGCACTTGTAAGTCTGGATTCAGTCCTGGGCACAGTACTGCTTCCGCTCTCCTTAAAGTGACTGGTGACGTTAGAGGAGCGATGGAAGATACCAAGGTTACCGTTTTGGTATTCATTGATTTCTCCAATGCCTTTGACGCTCACGGTACCGTTTTGGTATTAATTGATTTCTCCAATGCCTTTAACGCTGTCAGCCACGTCCTTTCTATCCTCTCTCATCTTATGGTTTCATCTGAGCCTCTGGAATGTTTCTATCCTCGGGGACGTCAGCAGTCGGTTCGCGTTGATGAGATCTGGTCGAGTTGACGTGACCTGGATGCTGGTGTTACACAAGGCGGTATTCTTTCTCCATTCTTATTTTCCATCTTCATTAATTTTATGTCTTCGGTGTTCGTATCATCTTTATACCGATGATCTTCAATTGTATACAGCTGCGCGCGTAGAAGGTTTGTCGAACGCTATAACAGTTGTAAACCGAGACTTAGATGCTATCAGAAAGTGGTCTGATAATTTTGGGGTGTTAGTAAAGCCCTCGGTGTCAGGCCATTATAATTGGAAGCTCGCGCATGATGGGTAGAGCGACGCTTAGCTCTCTTCCTCCTCTTATTTTCAATAGTACCATTATACCCATTACCCCTAATGTGAAAGATTTCAGTTAGCATCTTGACTCGACACTTAGCTGGCAACAACGTCAGGTCTCTAGTGTTAGCCAAAGGGTCAATGGTGCTCTGCGATCCCTGTATCGTCGGAGAATTTTTTTGCCCGCTAAGACGACAACTATGCTGGTGCAGACATTGATTTTTCCTATCATCGACTATGGTGACGTGTGCTACTTTGACTTGAATTGTAAGATTCGCAAACTCACGAGTTCACCACCTAAGCATGCAGTCGTTGGGATTTTGCCCGAGAATATTTAATAAAACAAATTTCCCATACTTACACTTCAATAAATTTTCAAATAGTATATGCACTATCTATGGACCATGGTATTCCGAAATAAATAATTTATTAATAATGTTAAGTACCTATGTATTTGTTTTTTTTTTTAATTATCTATTATAAATGTCGGAGACTAAATTGACTTGACTGAAATTGTCAAGCTTGTCAAGCTGTATTAGGATTACATTATCATAAAGGTCATTTTAATATTTTCACTTGTCAATTTAGTGTAACTGTCCGACTTAAGACACTTGGAGCATTTTTTCTTATGTCGAACTGTGTAACATAAGACATTCGAGAGGTACCCATGCTTATCAAGAGTATGCAACTAATTCAAATGTCACTGTTACTAACACGAAGTAGGTAAGCTTTGACTAATTTATTATTTAATGTTTACATCGTCACGGTGTTGTGTGGCATCCGTTATCAATTTAATTTAACATTCATTATCAAATGTTTTTTAGTAATTAAATTTAAAATACGTTTTTCTTCTTTACACGTAATGTTTGGTTCCATAACTAACTCATTAAGTTAATTCCTTTGAGGCAAGTTTTAATTAAGGGCAGGCGCTCCTACTCATACGTTTTCCGGTATTGCTATTTATTACCTAATACCTATGTGTATTTTTAATATACGTACCTGCACCCGTTTTTTGTGACCGACCAATATTTGCCTATAAGCTTGGCAACTTCTACAATTTGTTGATGATTTGTACCATTTTAGAATTGTTTCGGGACTTGGGCTGTATGGTCCACTACTAGTTTACCTATATGAGGAATAAAAATTGCGGTTTGACAGCTTTTGTATATAAAATATGTCAAACCACCATATTTATTCTTCAGAATACAAGTTCTGACGATTTTTTAACGAGGTGATTTTTTTACCGCGCACAGAATTTTCAACGCACTGTTTAGCGCGAAGAGTTGAAAATCCAACAGTGTGCTTTTTTGACGCGCTGGAATGCACTCTATTGGATTATCAATGCTAGGCTCAATACCGAGGTTTGAAAATCCAGTGCGTGATAAAAAATTGCCCGTGTGTACGGTCAGTACTCTGCATTACCTGACCCCTCTTACAAAGAAGAAGAATGGAAGAGGAGTCGGGTTATGCAGGTCACTGACTGTACGAGGGCTCAGTATAATAGATAGGTACAACTTATATTATGAAGCTTTTGCCCAATTATCGGGTTGTATCCATACATGTAAATATTTTGAAGAAATGACTACATTCACTTCATTCAGTCACTTCTTCAAAATATTTACATTCAGCAGCACCTGGCCAGCTAGGTGGATAAACTGTTCTTATACCTGCCTAAATTATTAAAATTAACACGTTCACTGTCAATGACCTACATGTGGGTCATTTTGTGTTGGAAGGAGACGTTCGTGCCATACATGTGGGTCACTGCACTTTTCATACATAATGGGTTTTTAGTGTTCTTACTTCGTGGACATAAAAGAAACATACTAGTATTATACTTACATGAACGTATGAGCAATTATGTAGGTAAAATAAAAAAGCAATGAGCCATTGACTTTTGGTATTTATTTCGGACCAACAAAGCTTTGAAAATTGAACTTAAAAATAAATTTAAAAGGGTTCCTTCAACTTTTATGGCCTCTAAGAACCTGAAGTGGTGTAAAGGCAAATACTAAGTAAACTCAGGTAAACCAAGGTTTACTCAATCTTCTAGCATTATCTGTAGGTAGATATATAGGTACAGACGCCAGCACATCAAGCTAACACAATCTCAAATTCAAGTCAAATTTCTTTAATAGATTTTCAACTTTATCGCTAAAGCATTAGGTTCAAGGTTGATTGGGACAATTTGACAGTTTCGGGTAGCTTGATTTGCTGGCGTCTGTACATGTCACCGTATAATTATGAAGTTCTTTAGTTTGTCATTTGCACTTAGCAGCAAACATTTTAAGCATTTTAAAGAAAAACATTGTTTTCACCTATTCCGCTGCAAACTAACAATAGTTATACCTACCTAAGTAAATTAATGTTAGTACCTACAATTACATTTGTATGCATGCAGTAGGTATGCGTGCATGCAAGTGATTACAGCTTCCTGATTACAGATACCTACAGTCGTTTAATTACATCGCCACTTCACCATTTAATAACTGAAGTTATTTTCATGAAACGTGTCTATTTTCAGCCGGAAATAACCGACAGTAATGACATGTAATGTCAATAGACATGCGACGATCGAAAGAGGAAATCTGATCGTCACGATAAGGAACGAGAAATAAATAAGTGTGCATGTTTGTTTTAGGGTCGATTTTTAAATCGCCTGATAACTTTTTATCTGTAGAACTCAAGATGGCGGTTTGACATATTTTCTATGCAAGATCTGTCAAACCGTCGTATTTATTCCTCCGATAAATCTTAACTGATCTGAACTAAGGGTATTAGTGTTCTGTGGATCTGAAGGGCTGATTTTTTGTATGTTTGACTTTTTTTTCTATACAAAAGCTGTGAAACCGTATTTATTCCATAAATAAAAGATTTCTGACGATTGAAAAATTATGTGAATGTTATTTTATGTGACGTCTTTTACGCATACGGTTCCATGTAATCAGGGTTTTTGAAAGTCAAAAATGAGCCTCGATTTGCTAGTTTAGAAGAAGCCTAAGAAAAGTATTGTTCTGGATCTGCAGTTTTGTTCCAGTAAATATTGGGTAAGTAGGTATAATAAATTGCCTTAAAAGTGACCTTTACTATAAAATTAGACTTTTGTCTTAACAGACTAGGAGAAACCTAATTAGGTAGAGAAGGCACCGAAGTCAGCACTAAAATGAAAATAACTAAACTGATTTCGTTAAAGTTGTAGAAAATATACTAACAAATTTTAATCAAAGAAATATTATTCTGCAACGGAACTTAAGCTACTATTTTATTCGTATTGCCTTCTGCTCCATCAAAGGTGAGGAAACCATTAAAATGCAACTTTCATTCGCATTTCTCTCTATACGAAGTAAAAGGATGAAAGTCTCGTTAAAATTAATATTTCCTATGCTGTAATTGGACTAAAAGAGTCCAATTATAAGCATAGGAAATATTAATTTTACCCATACCCATTTTTCCTTTAATTAGGCGTCGAAGAGAGGATCAGACAGTCGTTTCCTGTTTAATAACCTTTCTTTCAAAAACATAATATCTTAAACCTTCCTGTATATATATTTTAGAAGTGCGGGAATATCAAGAATTTTATTCAAAACTTGAAGACACCCAGAGACACGATTTCTACTCAGACACCAATCTAGGCTAAACTTACCAAGTTCTCGATTAAAAATGCACTTTACAAGTCCCTATGCAATGTCCATTAAATTATATAATAAACTACCCGCACTAATAAAAAAGAAGAGAAAAACAACATATTTAAAGTTAGACAATTTTTGCTAAATAAAAGCTACTACTCGGTAAACGAATTTCTAAGTGATGGACTTATAAAGTCATAACTACATACTATTACATCTCTCAACAGATACCTATGTCTGTGTGTTATTGGTAAAACACCAAGAACCTTTTAAGGGGTCACTGTACTCATCATTAAGAATAATTTTTACTATGGGACCAAACCTGAAATCGCGGAAAAATCAGCTGTTCAGTAAATTTTGACGAATTATGCGAACATAAATGTACTGAACAGCTGATTTTTATTGAGATTTCTGGTTTGGTCCCATAGTAAAAGTTGTTTATAATGTTGAGTACAATGACCCCTTAAGAGGTTGTTGGTGTTCTACCAATAACCATGTATATATGTATTTTTTTAAATTTTTTATTTCTCTTAGAAAATACCTACTTACATCATTATGATAATATAGTTTTAAGTAATATTAGATAACTAACAAATGCTTCCTCTCTCCTAACTCACTTATTTTGCTGTGCCCGACAGGGTCCGCATGATCTAATTATAAGTTTACCACCTAAGAATACCTACATGTGGAATGCAATAAAAGTATTGAGTAATAATTTCTAACAATAGAAGATGGAATAAAATAAAATATATTCCATCGAAAGGTCAGGTGCATAGTAGGTACTCGCAACCAGCGTGCGTGTTTGACCAGGATGTATGAACGTAACGAGATCGAAACGCAAAGGAAAGGATTATGTAAGGATCGTAGCAGATGGAGCTTTGTAGTTTCTGCCTCATCAATCCTAATAATAATAATCTTAATGCCTTTCCCAACTATGTCGTGGTCGGCTTCCAGTCATGAATACCAGTATTTTACATGGAGCAACTGCCTATCTGACCTCCACAACCCAGTAACTGGGTAATACGATACCCCTTGGTAAAACTGGTTAAAGTTAGCAATAGCCTAAATTAAGTTTAGTTTATGCACAACAGAATCGGCATCATTATATTTATCTAATTATATAGACAAATATCGACCCTAATATGAAACAAATTATGCTTTAAAAGGGTTTACCTACTTATAACACGCAAGGCAACCAGCCCACTCTAACTGAAGTAAGGAAAAAAACTAAACACAGCCTTACAAAACTTTATGAAGTGTCAGTCACTCATAAACACGCTTCAAGGTAACAGACAACCAGGCTACATCCCGCATCCCCCTTCGTTCAAGTGAATGCATCACACTGAATTGCTTTCCATGAATGAGGCAGTTCGCTTTATCGCTTAAAGTTATTGGATTCGCCGTATTATGGCTTGGAGGCACGCGAGCCGACGATGAAAACGACAATAAGTACCTATGTATATTATAACGGCGTAGGTATTTATGTTATGGGGAGTTCCGATCGACTCAGACTTACCAGGGGCTGCTGTTTCGACATACATAGTGATCGCTTTACGACCGAATTCGGTCGCAAACTCCTAATGGGGTCTTTAGACGGTCAAAAATGCTTGACAAGCCCGTGATTTTTCGTGCTTCTCAAGTAATTTTGACCGTCTAGGAACCCCACTATGACTGCGACCGAATTCGGTCGTATAGCGATCGCTATCTATTGTCGAGACTGCAGCCCTATGTTCTATGTTCTATGTTAATGGGTTTGGTTTCCGCACTTAATCCTTCAAGTGGACCATTGTGCGTGAGCCATAGCGGCCGTCGGGGTTTATTCCAACCAGCCCACCTTCCTCCAGAAGTTGGTCACGGCTTCTGGTCTGTTCAGAACATCTGTTAAAGATTTGGGTGTCCCGAGGGTTTCTGTTCTAATCTGGGCAACGCCTGTGCACTCGAAGAGCACATGCGGAACGGTTTCCTCAGCCTCCATGCAAGCTCTGCACAGAGGGCTGTCCGTTATGCCCATTGTGTAAAAGTGTTTGTTCAGCGAGCAGTGTCCTGTGATGGTCCCCATCATCAGGCGCAGGCCATTCCTATCCAGGCGTAAGAGTCGCCTGGTTAGTTTGCCATCTAGGCTTGGCATAGCCTCCCTGGACTGCCTGCACCCTGGTGCCGCGGACCACCACTCCTCTGCTTTTGTTTGGCTGATCTCTTGCAGCCATCTGCGTAATTGGTTGAAGGGGATGGGTACGATTGGTTCGGGTCCATAGACTGACGCACTGGATGCCCTCCTAGCAAGTTCGTCCGCTGCGTCGTTACCCAAAGACCCGCTGTGTCCTTTTATTCATTGCAGTGTCACTGTATTGCGGTTAGATACCGTTGCTCGTTCTAACGCATTGTGACATTCTAGTATTAATCTTGAAGTAATATATTTTTTCTCTAAGGTTTGGAGTACGGAGGCACTGTCGGAGAGTATACGTATATGGGTATCCGTAACTCTCCTGGCCTCTATGGCATACGCCGCTTGAATGATGCCCACACATTCTGCCTGGTAGACAGTGTTGAACATTCCCAGCGGGCTGGATATGTTTATGTTGAGGTCGTGCGAGAAGACTCCGGCACCGGTTCCGGAGTCGGTCTTTGACCCGTCAGGATAAACCCTGCAGCCCTAGTACGGTACCTGCTGCTACTTCCGAGTCGCATTTTAGTACCTAACGTTTCTTTATCGTCATAACATCAGGTTTATAAGCAGAGATCGGAATAGGTAGAGCATAAATACCTTAACTTCGATGAAATAAGTAACAAGAGTGGATAATCCCGTGATTTTATCGTCAAGTTTATCAGTCCGGGATTTTATAGGAGGTATTATCCACTCTTGTTACATTTTTCCTCGAAGTTTAGGTATTTATGCTCTACTTCCGATCTCTGTTTATAATACAGCTTGCGACAATAAATATTAATGTGATATATTTTGCCATAATCAGTAAGGTTGGTAAGATGATTAGTGATCGCATTATTTTGTTACAGGCAGAGGGACGGTTTCCATCCTGTAAAGCTATTTTACTTCATCGATACACTACCTACGAGTTTATCAAATAGTTAATTCAAAATAGTTATCAACCACTCATTACACTCATAATACGTCTTATAATAGTGGGTTACGATTGCTATTTCATTGCATATACCTAGCAACATTGAAAATTGAAGAACGACTATTGATTGTAACTTAGAAAATGCTATCATGTTCCAGGCTGCAATATTGTGGTGGTGCGCGTGAGCCTAGCTTTACAAGTTGTGTAGTTGAATGAAAGCTTTCATTTTGCGGTTCTTTTATGAATTTAAATCGGAATTGAGTTCGTTGTTACAGGTTTGCCTACATTTCTTGCCTTCCACAAATTATTATATGGCGTTGGCAGCCATACATATCTTAGACGAAGTTTTTTTTTTTGCCCAGTTACATTTTTATTTTTTATAAAAAGTTTGTAGTTAAAAATAAATAAAGTCTTAAATGTCTTAGGTATATGAAGTACCTAAACTTCATATACCTAAGACGTGAAATGGCGGAAAATGCTCTAAACGGTGTCAACTATCACTCCACCCATCTTCCAAACACCCTATACCTTATATGGTTCAATTATGTAGTTAGGTATAATGAGACACTATAAGTAGTTTTTTTTAGAATTAAGGTAGGTACGCAAATAATACGTCGAATTCGAGAAAGTGTGAATGAATCATTTCATCATCATTCTCCTGCCCTTGTCCCAATTTATTTGGGGTCGGCGCAACATGTCTTTTTCTTCCATACTTCTCTATTAGTCGTCATCTCGTTAGTCACTCCCTTTCTGGCCATATCATCTTTCACACAGTCTATCCAACGTTTCTTTGGTCTTCCCTTACTCGTATAGCCCTCCACGTTCATACTCAACACTTTCCTGACGACATTTTCGTCAATCCTCCGCATCACATGCCCATACCTTGACAACCGATTTCCACACAACAAAGTGTGAATGAATGATTGAATGAAATGCACCGACCCCAGCGTGGATTCCCCTGGAGCCTCATGTTTCATGGGTCTACACAGACCATTGCATATCAAGAAGTAGACCGGGGCGCGCGAAAATGGTATGGAAGGATTTAGAGCCGTACCGGATAGGCAATGTAATTTTGGAGAGATGGGTGATATTTATCTATGGTTCAGGTCCAGCTAAACCGGTGAATATTTTGGCGGGTTCTAGACTCTTCTATGTCGCTGCTATGCTGTGTTACACGTAAGTGGTATCAAAAGTTTAGTATGTCTATGAAAAATAATTAAAAAATACTTTTGAATAATTTCAAAACCAACTTTAGTTTGTGAGTTACCGGTATCCATATCCAAGCACGTACCTAACAAGCTGGTACGATTTTGAATACGACTTTCACTTCAATCCTTATTGTCGTCAATATTATGCGATAACATCAAGGAAGTATTTTTGCGTCTGTAATCAATATTTGCGTATGTAGGTAACACCAAGAAATTAAAGAGATTCTAATGTTCAGAACTATGGAACACACATAATATAGGGTGACTGGTAATTAGTGACCGATACTTAAACACATGATTGTACTCATGACAACCAACAACTTTTATTACGGCATCAAACCTGAATTCGCGAAAAAAAATCAGTTGTCCCATACATTCATGTTCGCTTCAATCAATCAATCTGCCTAGCCTTTTCCCAACTATGTTGGGGTCGTCTTCCAGTCTAACCGGATGCAGCTGAATACCAGTATTTTACATGGAGCGACTGCCTATCTGACCTCCACAACCCAGTTATTGGGTAATACGATACCCCTTGGTAAGACTGGATTGTCAGACTTTCGGGCTTCTGACGACCCGTAACGACTGTCAACGTTCCACGAATGACAGCCGGGACCAACGGCTTAACGTGCTTTCCGAGGCACGGAGGAATCTCGGTATGTAAAGATGGTCACACATCTTCGGACCAACCCCGGCAAGCGTAGCTTAACCTGATGGATCGACCCGTGCGGCTGTTATTACTTAGCTTAGCTTAACTCGTCAAAATGAAGGGAGCACCTGATTTTTTTTGGGATTTCAGGTTTGGTCCCATAGTAAAAGTTGTTTGTTATCATGAGTACAATCAAGTGTTTAAGTATCGGTCACTAATTACCAGTCACGCTATAATATTAACATTATTAACTATGGAATTTGCTTATAGTTACTTCTCTCATTATATGGTTGCTAACCCTCTTTTATAATCCTGCAATATAGTCACTATTTCTATAAAAACTAGTTAATTAAGACGCTACCGAGCGCGTTTGTTTGGTTATTTCTTTTATTTTAGAATGAAAATGAGCACGTTAAGTTGTGCTCCACAAGACTATGTGTATACGTTATTATATTATAAACAGTAGTTTTATATTGTAAAGTTTTATTGTAATCATTAAAACGGGAAATGGTGGCCACTTTTTTCCGTTTTAATGATTACAATAAAACTTAACAATATAAAACTACTGTTTGTAATAATAATAACGTATAGTCTTGTGGAGTATAATTTAACGTGCTTATTTTCTGCATTTTCTTTTTAAATTAAAAGAAATAACAAAACAAACGATGAGGGCGCCACTGTGCGCTCGGTAGCCTCTTAACAGCAATTGACCATAATATAAAGATCCATCAGCTAAATAAAAATTCTTCAACAGCAATAGAACTTACGCACATGCAACGAGAATTCAGTTTTATAAGGTTTTTTATTTATAATGTCCACGTAAAATTTATTACTCGTCGCCTCAAGGAGATCACGTAGAAGTTTTAAAAGTGAATAAATAAACATTCTATAAATACGACTATCGATGCTCTATTTTCGTGCGTACGACTCTGCCAGTATGAATGGGATAAAAATAGTCGATTATTCTCTAAATATTTACTACCGAGATTTTATAACGACGCGTGTGGGAATCGAACTTTAGACTCCCATAGATGTCACCCATGACGCCTAGGAAAAAAATTGTGAGAAGGACACGGCGGTAGCTCATTGGTAAAAGCGATGGTACGGTTCGCCAGAGGTCGCAGGGCCGTCAAGTCCCGCTAGTGGCAGTTTTTAGGGTTCCGTACCCAAGACAACGGGACCCTTTTACTAAGGCTCCGCTGTCCGTCCGTCCGTACTTAGGTACTTAGGTACCTACTTAGCTACTTGTCCGTCTGTCACAGGGCTGTATCTTTTAAACCGTAGGTTGTAATATCTGTGCCGTAGGTAATAGATATAAATATACGTACACACAAACACTTAAAATCATAGTGTGTACTGCTATGGCCGCTATAATAACTCCAACTTAGTTTGAAAGTAGTTGGGAACCTGTGCCTGAATGAGGACAGGGAGATCGTCGAGTCCGTGTTGGGAAAGTCCAAGTGAAAGTAATGTAACTCGCGAAGACCTACGTAAGTACTAAGATGCGTCTAGAAAGTGTTTCGTCTGCAGTTTCGCTACTTATTGAGATGTTTGTGCCGTGTTGACAGCTACGGAGAAGTAACGTAACTTTGGAGTCTCATACTCCTATGATAATCAACACACACACTCAGCTAAAGTATTTGCTTACATCGGATTGTAGGCTTTAAGCTGTAAGTAGTAAGGCTAAACTTCACTGACAGGCTCTAACCAGGTAGTCCCCTATCATATTATATTCCCCTGCTCTTAAACACGATGTCTACATCTCTTTTTATCCTCTTTCCTATCGCAGGTACCTATGCTGGAAGAGATTTCTTTAGAAATAAGCATCACCATTGTACGTATTTTTCTGGACTGTTCTTTTCTTCTTCTTTGTTTAGGATAAAAGTGCGATAGTTCCCTAGGAGGATAGACGCCCCATAGTTCAAATTGTTACTTGTAAACGTACGAGTACTCGTATTATCATCGCAGGTAGTGCTACGGGTGGGGTGTGTTCGTTGCTTATAAGTATGAACTGCGATGATAGTACGTTTACAAGACACAATTTGAATTATGGGGCGTCTATCCTCCTAGGGCAGGGATGGCGAACCTCGATATATCTACGTGCCATCTTCCAAAAAAAAAAAAAAATGTGAATGTGGCCATGAGGTGCCATCAAATAATCTTAACTTAGTGACTCCTGAAAAAAGAAAAACTATATTATTCACAATAATACCCAGTTTTATATTTATTTAAATGAATGAACAAATTAGTGCGAATTCTACTGTTGCGAACTACATTGACAGGTAGGTAGTAGGTACCCATATGCCTAAATGCCTGAAATGATGCCGTGCCCAAATTATTTTGTGCCATTGGTTCGCCATCCCTGTCCTAGGGCAACTATCCCACTTTTACCCTATAAGTGTGCACTTACTTATATGGTTAAATAAATATATTTTAGAATACATATTTGACAATATTCTCTTAAAACTTTTGCCGCCAAAAACAACAGTGATGGGACTAACCTTACTTAATTTGATCAATGATAGTTACGTACCTAATATGCCTGTCATCCTGTATACAAGGTTTCTGTGAGCAGACAATGTTGTCATTATTTGTAGTTGATTGCAGATGTTTAGCTTCAAGGTTCTATGAAATACACGCGACTTGTGATTCTTCCTACACACGCAACAGAACGGTCGTATACACCGTATATTCAGCTATCACATACCACAATTTGAAACATTTTGTTTTCCTAGGTCTCAGAATACAATTTTATTTTTAAATTGACAACTTGCTTTAGCGCATTATTTTTACATTTGCATGTGTACAGCACATGCATTTCAGTTAGAAAAAAAAAACAAAATTAAAAACAATGTCATTCATAGAAAATACAGCCAAATTAGTAAAACTAGGTCTCAATTTTTCAAATAATAACATAAACATATTTTACTATGTGATTGGAAAAAAATGTGGTATGTTACAGCTGAATATACGGTGTATCGACCCCTTAACGTTGGACCACCATTTACGACAGACCCCGTATAAAGGGGCGTTGGCCCCGTCACGTCATTGTTGTGGCATGCAATGCAATTCACATATATCCAAAAAATCTGAAGAATTTAAAATGAACACGCTGGCTTTCTTTCTGTGACGAAAGGGGTCAGTGAGTGGCCTCGAAAGACGTCAATCTCTCAATAAGTTAATTTGGCGCACCCATTGCTATGCATACTCCCAAAATCTTGATGCTTTTTGTCTTTTTCACCTGATTTTTTTAAGACTACAAAAAGTTACAGCTTTTTTGACATGAAAATATTGATGTACCTATGGCGAGTAATCCACAGATTACCATAGTAGCAGCAAGCTAGAGTAATCTCAACTAAAACTGTAGCGACAAAAGCAATGTCTGCAAAACACAACTAGACAGAGTACGAGTATGGGTACAACTCCCGGTGCTTAATAAGGAATGCGATATTAGTATATCGCTATCTTGGTAATTAGTGTTGGCTTGGCAACTAAACACCAAACAGTTTGTTGCTGTCGCCTAGATACCCGTGTGAGGCTACGGAAATCACCATCAGGAGGGTCATTGCTCTTTTACAAACATTATCATGAAATGTAATGGGTTTTCATACAAATATGTCTGTTGTTAGAGCTACATAGCTCAAGAATGCTCCTCGTATTTCATATCCAGGGCACTACCAACCTTGCACATAAGCCCTACACTAACATTTCCAGTTTGATCTGAATCTCTGATAGCTGTTGTTATTCGTGTCATTACAAGGTCCATGTGGAAAGTTTCCAAGACGATCATTCTTATTCAGATTCATTTGGCCAAAGATCACCAACATATAATTGGACGTGTTGACTGGGCGACAAACGTTTGGCAAAGGGTTGGCTGTTGGTTTTGGCAAACATTGTCGTCTTTCCAGCTAAGTAGATTAATGGCAAATATCTAAAGGTTTCATATTTGCTTTTTTGTCAAACTAAGGAAACCGGAGGATGTTTGTAATATGCAAAGTTTTTGGACGCATTTGCATTATTTCAAAATGAACCGGTTCTTATAACTCTTTATTAGCTTAGAAAGGAACCAATTCTAGCTATTTTGTTCCCTGCGTACCTTACCTACTTCCGTCTCTTCAAATAAAAGAGATCTTGAAGAAGTAGGTATTTGCAACAATCCAATAACACATTATCCCTTATAGACAGAGCTTTTAGGTTTCCGCTTGAGTATAATTTAGCATATTGTATCGCTAATTTATATGCATCTGTATGAAGATATTATTAGGTACTAGGTACCTACAATAAATCATGATCTACGGCTCATTGAATAGCTTGCCCGAAGGCCGGGCAGAGCATTTTATTTATGATTTTGTAGGCCACTATCGGGGGAGAGCCTATTGAGACCACTGCACTGGTCTGGTGAAGCGGCAATGTGTTAAATTAACCGTGACATACAAATGTAGTTCTTTCTATGTCACTATGTTATACAAATAGGTGTTTTGGGTTCCGTGAGCTCCGTGACAGACTGACAGACAGCGCACAGCCTAAATAAATGAAGGTAGGTATAAACATCGAAGGATATGAAAGGATTTTGCAGAGCTGCACTAATAAAGTTTCAAGTCCAAATTTCAGACTGGGCCAAATATATACAATATATTATTCAAATAAACTTTTCACGGAGAAGACAAATATCCTAAGCCTCTTTTTTGGGGACTGTAAGTAATTATTGATGTTCAAAACGTTAGCGATCGCTCTTTACAAAGTTAAGAGTGACATCATCGGAGCGGTATGGTGGCCCACGGAGACACGGTGCGTGCGCTGCTATAAGCCGAGCCGGACGTACAAAACAAAAAACATGTAAAAACATCGATTGAAACATCGATTTGTAAACATCGCTAAAATCAAAAACCAGCATGGGAATATAAACAAGAGCAGCGTTGCGACCATTGTTTTCTTATAAGTATTAAGACTTTATGAGACGACGTTTTCGGAGACCGTTTCATGTTTTAAATATATCCTTTCTAATAATGCATTGTGTGAAGTTATCATAATGTTAAACTATAAAGTTGTTTCATTTGATAGTTAGTTAGTGATCTAAGCACATAATTAAGTTTAAAATAAGTGCTGATCCTGAGCCTAAGTTGAGTAAATGATTTTTGATTGACTTTGAAAGAAAATATTCTTTAGTACTTAGGTAAATAGTTAGTAGTTAGTAAAGGGATGTAAAGGTAAGTTTATTAAGACATGATAGTTCAACCCCTGATAAGTTAGTTATTTTCTTTCTATAAGACTTGCAGACCAAATTGTTGGCAAAAAAACATAAAGTCGAAAACATGGGACAGTAGAAAGTTCACCAATTGGTGCAGGCGTTCTCATATATGCTACATTCCTACATGTCTTAAAGTAGGTTTGTATAACGTCGGGTGTAGCTAAAGAGCTTTGACACCTATCGTAAAAGTGTTACCCCGCTATCTAGAGCGTGACGATACCATTACATGTTTACACGATCTGTTATCGGGCGTCGTAAGAGCATCCTCACTCAAAGTTGAATGATGACGACAGTCATCAGGAGACAGACTTAGATACCGTGATATCTTGTGTGTTTAGATTAAAGAGTAATTACCAAATAATGATATTAAGATGCTGTTGACACATCATTAGAGTGTAATCAAAATGATGTAAATATTGTGCTCTTGGTTCTACTCTGTATAATTCTTATCGACGTGTTGTTTTACGCATGGTAATTGGTAAATGGTAATTGGATTAACAAATTAAATTAAAAAAAAAAGGTAAGTAATCGAATTATCGATTAAGGTAACTGGTTATATCCGATACAACATTGGCAAGATGCAAAAGTTTGGATTCTTTAGGTGTTCCTATGTTAAGGCGGAACCGTCAGGCTACCCTGCCGCTTTCGCTTTAAGCACTGAGAAACTGAAAAGAATGCGAGCATATGGTACTGAATCTCGTACAAGTGAAACAAAGTAAAAGCAGCCATTAAGGGACTTAATAAATAACCCAGTAACGGCAGTAACATGCTGCGCTGGCAATTCTCGCCAGCCACTCGTAAAGTATCATCAGATAAATTAAGTGTTTGTAGTATTCGAGTGGCGGTATCGATGAAACTTGTGGATTAATCTCTTGAGTTTGGTCCAGTTATCGTTTTCTCGTTAGAGTACTCTTTCCACTAAGCACTGGCGAGGAGTAAGGAAGTTATAATGAGCGAGTTGAGTATTGCGAAAAGCGAGAGGTCAGATATTAATCGCTCGTGAGAGAACGTACGGTAACATGAATGGATGGCGATTTCTCGCTTGTGCAAATCTCGGAATTAATTAATGTTTCTATTGCACCATCAAAAGTATTTTCTGATCCAATTGGCACCTACGAAAAACACAAATCTTTAGAAAAATATTCAGAATATTTAAGAACGAAAGCTAGAGCCCTAAACACAGAGCTATCGTAATATTTTGCAGTGCACGCTTACAAAACATAATAAAGGATTTAGGAGAAGCCAGAGGTGAACCAAGGTAACTGACATAGCCCGAAAAATTGCCAAAATTAAGTGGCAGTGGAAAACACAAAGTGGACCGATGACCATGTTAATGCCGTGGGAATCCGCTGGATGCGAGAAGCAGAGGAACTGTCGATGTGGCGGGCGACCCTTTGGTCCAGCAGTGGACTATTTTCGGCTGAAATTATGATGATAATGACGAATGGTGGTGGGAGTTGATAACGTGATTGATACCATCTATAATAGGTTCCCAACGTGGGCGGTACCGCCCCTAGTGGGTGCTGTGGAGCTTTTCGTGGGGTGGTAGCGGGTCCAAAGGCAAAATCGCACGACCACGAGTAGCACGATTACATAGAGAGAGAGAGAGAGAATTAGTTTTTAATTTGTGATTATTTATTTTAAGGGGGCGTTGGATTTTTTTTCTCTTGTATGGCGGTAGTCCATAAAAGGTTGGGAGCCTATGATTCTATAAGTAGGTACAATAGGGAGAGTATTTATAATCCTCACTCGCTTCTCGCTAATTCTCCTGCAGTGAGACGCCAGCTCAAGTAAAACGTGTAGAGGCAAGTTACCGCGTGCAATCAATATCATAGATGCAGCTTATCTCACAACAAATATGCAGTAATAGTTAAGGGGAAGCTCCAGGTAGCCCGCGAAATTCAAATTATCTTAAGTTTTTTGCAATTTGCAAGTCAGTAGGTTGTATGTTGATTAATGTATGATTCGCGACCGTAACATATATGTATTTACAAAAGTATAATTATTAGAATCACTGATATAGTATAATCCTAAATATCAAGATTTCATGAAATAGTCTTTCATTAGGAATAAACAACTCATCAATACAACTTTCTAAGTTCATATATATAAATGAACTAAGAAAGTTGTATTGATGAGTTTAATGATTATAATTCTATATATACAGATTTGTTACGGTCGCGAATTATATTCAGATCAACAAACTACCTGATACTGACCTGAAAATTGCAAAAAACTTAGGAAAATTCGAATTTCGCGGGCTACCTGTCTGTGCTTTCGCCTTAACTCGTTTACTTGCAATTAAAACCTATATATACGTTAATTTACTTTCCGTAACAAGACTAGTTTTCTAGCGGTCTGTTTAATAAGTTAGAAATTATTTACGAAGATTCCTTCTTGTTTTACAACGGCTTGGTATCTAATGTTCGTTATTCATGTCTTTCTTTTAGGGATGTGCTGTGCAATCTAATGCAAGAGTGGCAGAATTGAATCAAAATGTTCTTTTTGTTCTAAACACAAAATCATGATCAGTCATCATCATCTGGCTGCCCTTGTGATGGAAGAAGAAAACGTGTTACTATGGGTCAGGGCAACACGTTTTCTTCATTCATTCTCGGGGTATCAACCGTCATATCATATCATTCACTCCCTTTTATTCTTCACATAATTTTGGGATCAGCCGGTCTATTCTGTAAAAATCTCACCGTGAATACTTAGGTAAAGTGTGCTGTCATTCCACCTGGTGCTATGGGGTTGGCACTATTGACAGCTCACTCCACGCTCACTTCACCTAAGTTTTCGCGGTGAGATTTGTACAGAATAGCACTACAGATGACCTTGTGTGAACAATGTCTCAGGATCTTTTCTTTGGTCTTAGGGCTCATTTACGGAGACGCGGCGCGTCGTGCGACGCGTGTTGCGTGACGTCTCGCGGCGCGTTGAACGATATTTCCGTTTACGGAGAGGCGTCGCGTGCAGCGGCCCGCGTTATCACACGCGCAAACAGCAACATATGGCAATGTACGATGTTGTTTACGAAGACGCGGGGCGTGCGATGCCGCGGGCCCCGCTGCGGGTGTCGTAAATTTTACCGAGAACGGAGAATTGCAGGAATAGCTAGCCCAACGCTGCGTGCGCCACGCGCCGCCGCGATAAACGTCGTGTGCGACGTGGCGATGCCATCCGCGGGCTCCGCCTGCATTTCAAGTAAAGCGCGTAAATTCCCTTCTCCGTAAACGCTCTCTTACAACGCACCGCCCAAGGCGACAAACGACGCCCCGCGTCTCCGTAAATAAGGTCTTACTCTCCGTCAACATTTATATTCGTCACTCTTTTAGTCACATGCCCATACCAAGACAAACGATTCCCTTTCAACTTTCTGTCATTGACGCCATTTTGAAACTTCACCTAATATGCTAATTTTTTAGGGTTCCGTACCAAAATGATTAATAGGAACCCTTATGGTGCGACTGGCTGTCTGTCTGTCGCAGCTAGATAACTCAAGAACTCCTAATGCTATCAACATGAATTTTGGAATAGTTTTAGATGACGTTTGCCCAACTATTTCGCAAGTAAAAAAGAAATAAAAATGTATTTTTTTTTGCAGCAGGGACTGAAAGGGTGTCTTAAAAATTCGAAGTGGAGCTACTAGGACATATGGGGTATCATATGAAAGAACGCTGTTTGCACATTCGCAAAGATTTTTTCTTATTTTTCTGGGCCTCTGCGGCCTAGAAAAATAAGAAAAAATCTATTATAAAATACTGTTCCCCCCTTATCTCCGAAGTTTGCATACAGAAAAAACTGATATTATTCTGTGTGATAGAAGTTTACGTAAAGATTACAGGAAAAATAAAACGATGTCTCTAAATGTCACACTTTTTTAATATATGATGGTACGGAACCCTCGGTGCGCGAGTCCGACTCGCTCTAGACCGGTTTTTCTTACCTACTTGGTCATCTCTCAGCCATGACATGACCCTATAAATTATACCTAGGTATGCGTAATAAGTTTGTACTGTCCTAATTATAGTAACAGTCTCTGCATTGCTCTTAATTCGTCTGCTTCATGTCAGTTAACGTCTTCCTGTAACAGGCTCGTCTAAACAAGGCTACGGGCCATATGGCCGCTAATTTAAACAAGAGTTTAATTGTAAAAAATGTGGTGTTGTTACATAAAGTAATTATGTTTTATAGTGTTCGCGGAATTGTAGTGTTTGAGTTACATTGTCAACTAACTATCATAGCTACGCAAGGTTGTTTCTAGTCTTCTATGTAAATTTAAAAATTTAAGTATCTTACCTATCGTAAGACGTCTACCATTAAAAAAAAAAAATACAATGTTTTTGACTACTTATGTATTTTACTATCGTGAGCATCAGTCAGCGTCATCATTGACGTAATGTACCTAAATTATTTTGCGCACTATTGTATAGAATCAAATTTTTTAACTGAACTCACAGCTGTACTGCTGGGGAGTTTGTTGCGCCACTTCTTCTCCCCGCAGCTAAAGCACTAGGAAGTGCTGAAAGGCGGGCGTTTTGGGGGACTGTCTTATGTAATTTTGACGTTCGAAAAGTGCCAGCCTAGTTTTTTGAATAAATGACTCTTGATTTTTGATTTTTTGACTTCATCTTAGACTTTTACTGTTTAGAAATGTTTTTGATGTCTCCATCTCACAATTTTTTAAATGAAATTCCAACATGACATTTTCACCTAAGTAGGTACTCATTTACATATTACATCGTATGATATAATGTCAAGAAGTTATGTAACTTGTCTAAACAATTCGACGTCTAGTTTTTGAGCTCACGGTCAAAGGTTCAATCTTACGTGACAGAATAGTATTTGTATAGCCTACTGCGTCTGCGCGTGGATGATATTTCGATTGTGTCATCGTAACCGAGACAAATATGATTTTTTGATTTGAAAATAAAATCAATCAATCAATCAATCAATCTGCCTAACCTTTTCCCAACTATGTTGAGGTCGGCTTCCAGTCTAACCGGATGCGGCTGAATACCAGTATTTTACATGGAGCGACTGCCTATCTGACCTCCACAACCCAGTTACTGGGTAATACGATACCCCTTGGTAAGACTGGTTGTCAGACTTTCGGGCTTCTGACGACCCGTAACGACTATCAAAGGTCCACGAATGACAGTCGGGACTAACGGCTTACCGTGCTTTCCGAGGCATGGAGGAGTCTCGGTATGAAAAGATGGTCACCCATCCACGAACCAACCCCGGCAAGCGTAGCTTAACCTGATGGATAGACCCGTGTGGTTGTTATTATTTAGCCACGAGCTCCTCGTAATTTGAAAATAAAATCCTTACCTTGATTGGACCGTGTTATGCAGAAAGCAGCCATGTCGAGAAAAGTATAAACAAAGTTATAAGCATTTTTCTGTCGATGATTGCATTATGGATGTATGGACAAGGCTGCATTTGACGGCTCATATCTCTGTGATAAATAGAGATATCGACATGGCTGTTTTTGCAAAAAATCTTGTATGTTAAAATTAGTATGACTGTGTTTATAACTCACTAGCTGTTGCCTACGACTTCGTCTGCGATCCAGGATAAATAGTAGCCTATGTCATTCTTCAGGTCATGGTCTACCCGTTTGCCAAATTTCATCCAAATCCGTTCAGCCGTTTTAGCGTGAAAGCGTAATCAACAAACAAACAAAAACACTCGCATATATATTATTAAGTTAGGATAGTTAGGATGATGAAAAACCGGTCTATCGACACTCTAGACTCACAAAATGTATTAGTTAGGTACTTAAATTAAAACAAAAAACTGTTAACACACTAAAAGCTTCTTTTTAATAATATAATTCAATCATGATTCAAAAGACAGGTAACGCCTCTCGATCTATTATAATAAGAACGTTATTGTTATTTGCCTCGGGAACAGTACGTTTTTTCGGCATGAAAGGTACTCTATGTCCGTGTCTGTACACCTGACAACGTTTATTCAACATTTCAGGACGATCGGGTGGTTTAGGCGTGAAAAGGTAACAAACAAGCAAGCAAACTTACTCGTACTTTCACATTTAAAATATTAGTCAGGATTTTTTTTAAAGTGCCATATGGTAGCTTTCTGCATAACTAGGTCCAACTAAGTGGTTTACGTGTTGATCGCGTTCAGTTTCATTGGTGAAACCCGCACTTGAGTCATTACCATCTGCTTAGCATTTTCCCAACTATGCTAGGGTCGGCTTCCAGTCTAACCGGATGCAAACAAGAAAAGTTATGTTGATACAACAAAACGTGTATGTTATGGCTATTAAAATTCATACTTACTTATTTTTCTTTTACTATATAATTATTAGAATGAATGTTTTATAAGCTATTCAAGTCCTCATGCCAATAATTAAAATGAATAAAATTATCAAACTATGTACATTTTATGACTAAAACAATAAATCTTTAATAATTTTAATCAATATAATACCTAAGATTTCAATGAAAGTGATAAAGGTTGATAATAAAGTCGTAAGATCGTTTTTTAGTGGTCTGTACTTCAAAAGGAAAAACGGAGCCCATAAAGGATCACTTCGTTTTCCGTCCTTCCGTCCGTCCGTCCGTCTGTCTGTCTGGCTGTCTGTCTAGACCCTTTTTCTCAGGAACACTTAGAGGTACCTATCAAGTTGAATCTAATATCATCGCAGGTCTACAGTCTCTTGGAGCTCTAAAAATCAATCTTAGTAAAAAATACGGCCTATTATGCCACATATTTTGATACTCGCAAAAAAATCAAAACCTATAGGGTGCTTCCCGTTAACAGAATCATGAAGTTTGACAAGAAGCAAGGTCTCACAGCACAAGTAAAGGAAAAAGTCCGAAAATCGTTAATTTGTAGTTTTATCACATATTTTTTTTTGCGATTACAAACTTACATTTGCAGTTGGAGAATTGACCGTTACGTATTTCGATGTCAAAGAGAACATTTTGTTAAGTTTGTTCTTGAGATAAATTTATCCCAGCTACGGAACCCTTCATTGTGCGTGGTGCGATACGCACTTGGCTGGTTTTTTTTTTTAAATAAAAGGCGAGTTTACAATGTAGAACTGCCTCTATAATATAGGGTGTAAAAAAGACACACCATCAAGCCTAAATCTTTAAATACGTGCACTAAGTAACTCATATGAATAAAAAATAATTACTTTTATTTTTGGCATGAAACTGTACCGATTATTTTAGACGAAATAATATTTCTTAGAAGTTTTAAGTTGTCTATTAAAAGACAGTGCATCGTTTTTCGTTTTGTTTAATTAATGCTATCATTAATTAATTCGGTTCAAATTACGGAAACAACATAAGATGACATGTGGCCTACTGTACCTCTTCCTGCTAAGCAAGAAGGGATGCTAAATTGCTTGTTAGGTACTAAATGGCGGAGGTCGGTGAAAAGCTGACTGAATGTCCTCGTTTTCATGTCCTCCACTGAGGTATTATCAAGAAGATAACGTCGTCGTGTAGTGATAATCTCGTAAAGAAAAAATCATTGTTTTTTATTTGTTGGGTAATGCATAGTTAGAACAAATTTGCACAGCTCTCAGATACTTCTAATTCCTTCTATGGATGGTAATGAGAGCCTCGGGAAACGTCAATGACGGCCATTTTTACCCATCTACCCCAGAAGGGCAATGTTTTTCGAGAGTATGTAGTTAACTAAACTTAATTTGGGCTATTGCTAACTTTTTCTCTCTAATAAAACAAGAAAGAGACGAACGTAAATTAGAGTTGTCTTGAGCTTAAATTTCCATACGCATTTAGACGATACGTAAAAACATGTCCACTAATAAAAACTTTTTAGCAAAAAAATAAAACCGACTTTCAAAACAAAACACTACAAAGTGAAAAATAACTTTAATTTCGGTAGTCGGTGTCTTTGATTTTGTATTTTCGTTTGTTGCCACCGACTTCCGAAATTATAGTTATTTTTCACTTTGTAGTGTTTCGTTTTGAAAGTCGGTTTTTTTTTGCTAAAAAGTTTTTTTTTTTCACTTTTTAATTGTGGCACCTACCCCACACAAATTCGAATACCACTACCACAGACAAAACAGTGAAAATGGCAGTGATAGGAAGTTATTAAGACATCATCCATATAAACTAAGTGGGAAAAATACGCATTATTGAAGCTAACTCAAAAACTATCCAAGCAAAGTTGATAAAATTTATGTGGGACCACTTACGAAACATACCCTTTCAAACAAAAAAAAAAATTCTAAATCGGTCCATCCGTCTTTGAGTAATCGCGTAACAAATATACAAAAAAAGAATATACAGAAGAATTTAGAATCTCCTCCTTTTTGAAATCGGTTAAAAACACGGTGAAGCGCACTACATAAGCTACATAGTTTGACATCTCTAACTTAGTTCACAGCTATAGCCGTCCTTTTCTCGCGCTGCCTGTTAGTAAAAGATAGCGATTCTCTAATTTTAGTTTAGTTATTGAACAAGAGGGTCAGTAGTGCTATTCTATAAAAATCTCACCGTGAAAACTTAGGTGAAGTGAGCTTTAAGTGAGCTGTCAATGGTGTCAATCTCTGGCATCAGGTGGGATGAAAGCTCACTTCACCTAAATTTTCACGGTGAGATTTTTACAGAATAGCACTACAGGACCAATGTATGTCTATTTCTTTGGCACGCTCTGTAGCCTAAACGGCTTGGATTTTAAACATATGAGGTGTCGTTAGATACGTCAGTGACATCGATTATTATAATCCTAACTGTAATTTTATAAATGCGAAAGTGAGTGTTTGTTTGTTAGGCTTTCACGCTAAATTGGCTGAATGGATTTCGATGAAATGTGGCACATATGTAGACCACGACCTGGATTAGGACATAGGATACTTTTTATCCCGGTACTGCGTTCCCGTGAGATAATTTCCGAAACCCACGCGGGCGAAGCCGCGGGAATAAGCTAATTGCACCTGGAGATACAAAAAAGGGAGGGACAGTTAATTTTTAAATTATGTACAATAATATTGCTCAGACAGTCTTTATCTTCCCCTGTAAAATAACGTTTATTGCAATCACGACGGATTCATTGTAAGACGACGACGCAGTAAGGAAATTAAAAACACAGACTATACAAGTCCTACATGGTATGCACGATTATAAATTATTCAGCAACACAAGGCGCCACCACAATAAACCCTTGTCATTGTTGTACGGGAATGGAAGTTGTGGAGCAAGCATATCATTATGCGGATTATTATGCTAAGTTACGAGAAAAGGATTTAGGTTAGACGGAGCGTTGTACGAGTATATCCGCAAACTATGAGCGTATATTATCTTGGCATACCTATATGTATAATATGTAACTCTAATGTTCTATGTGTGTATGTGACTCTATGTTCGTCTACATTTAGTAGAAAAATGAATTATTGTGCACTGGTGTTTAATAAGTTCTTATAAGTTACACCAGTGTGCGCTATGGTTTTTAAGTGAAAAGTTAGGCTTTCCAACACGGAAAGCCTAACTTTTCAGCTTACGATGAACTCAATAACTCTGTTTTTGGAACGAAGTTCTTAAAAGTGGCTTGCGATAGAAGTTAACTGGTAAAAATCGTCACGTAACGAAATAGCGTTATATGTACCGACATTGCTCTTCCATGCAACTTTCTCTCTAAAACGATTAAGAAGAGAAAATGTGAATTTCCAAATGCGAAAATCCAAGATGGCGGCTGCGAAATTTTCAAATTTTTCAACACGAGTGTCGTTTTCAACGTTTTCGAGAGTGAGTGACGTCCAAGATGGCAGCTACGAAAATTTCGTTTTTGTTTTAAATTATAAAAAGGTATGTGAGAAGGAACTTCGTTCCTGTCGAGGGTCTCCCGTTTTTTTGTTCTGACGAGAATATACCTTACCTATAATGTCCGTTTTCACTAACGGTAGGCGACATTTAAATGAATCCCACTTTTCAACGCTCGGCTCAGTGCTGAAAGTTGAAAATCCGAAAGGGCGCTTATATGTATTTAAGCATTCATTATTTAGGTTGTTAGTGAAAACGAGCATAAGAGTTTTGCCGACACAGGATAATACAATGTATATGTTTCAATCTAGTATTATTATCCCACCGAGATTAGTTTTTCCACTATCGAGTGGCACAATGTTGCTAGGGAAAAACTAAATATTTCGTCGCCTCTGAAAACGATCAATAAACATCTCTTTTTAAATGGAGCCACCCGGCATTAAACTGCTATTTTAGTCAGGCTTAACTGCGAAACACATGGATTCTGCAATTTTAAGATAATATTTAGTGTTTCGTCCGTTATTTTATGAGGAGGACAGACGAATTTTACGACTGGTAATGTTTACCCTCATTACAACGGGTTTAGCTAAGTCCTTCTCGTTAAAATTTCTTAATTTCTGCATTTTCGTCTTTAGTGAGCTCTGATAACGGATTTACTGGCGCAGGTATTAAATAAATTACTTTGGTTTTATTGCCAATGTTTGCAAGTGGACATCACTATATTACTTACCACAGTGTTGTCCTCTAACATTTTTATTAATGCATTACTCTTTACTAAATCCAACTACCGACAACCTTTGTGTAAGAATGGATGTAACTGAAGGTTTTTTGAGATTATGGGCGCACCGAGCTTTTGATTTTATATCTGTCTTTATCTTTACGGGTAAAGAGTAAAGAATAGAACTACACTTTCGCACTTTTTCAATGTTTTTGGTTGTTAGTTTCATCATATTTCTCTTAAACAAATAAAAAACTATCGAGTATAAACGCTCGAGTCATCTATGCACTTTATTTTTAGTAAATTAATCATAATATCAAATTTACTTATTTATATAAAAACATGGGGAAATAGAGACAAAAATGACTCGAAAGGAGCGAATTCATTCAATGGAGCCAACCTTGTCAAATCGTGTTTCCATCGATTATACTGTCTTATGTTCTCAATAATACCTTAGATTTTAATTTAATGTTTACTACTTCAAATAGCGGTTCTAAAAACGTGTTTGTGTGTAAGTATAAAAAGCTCTGTGCGCCGTTTATGTACAACTGGGAGAAACCGTCATATTGAGTGAGATGGACAAGTCTAGTGGGTATCCTAACTGTTCCTTCGAATTTGTGAGAAGCCTAACTTCAGAACTTTCGCTCATAAGGTATTTAAGGCGAGGGAAACCTTTGAGGTCTTGAGGACGATATGCAGTTGTTAACCTGTATCAGATGCCGCGAATCGCGCCTGCCAGTTACTTACCTACTAATTGATTTCTCTCAATTTCAAAGTAAAGATCGTTTTACTTTACATACATAGACCACTGAATACATAATGAATTAAGGTCACTAATGGACAAGCCGGTATATCAGCTTACTTGTAATCATTTTATGTCTAGATATAACTGTTTATTTTACATCCATCCATAAAATTATGTTATTATCCCTGTCCTGAACGTGCTGCAATCATGAAGCAATGTTTGAAATTATAGTGTTGTTTGAAATACATATTAGGTTGGGGAAAAAGTATTTTCGCATTATATTATACATAAACTCGGCGTGAGTTTCTTTCTGAATGTTTCTTTCCCTGGTACCCCTATAAAACCACGCTTCCTTTGCGTCTTCTGTTTTTGAATGTAAATCTAGCTATTAATGTAGACTACAATAAGGTAATGTAAAGCACTGCTTTTGGGTAATAAACATTATCAAACAGAACGCCACCTGCTACGATACTTACAGACTCTTTGCTTCGTTTAAGTTTATGCATCTAGTCATACACTGTTAATTCATTAAATCTACTAAATAGTCTGCCGGCAGACATAATAAGTGAAGCTAATAAAACGAGATTTAAAAAAAAAAATGAAAAAAAAATACTTTGAAATATGTTAAAGTGCTACCAACCTAAGTCTTAAGTTAGTGTTTAAAGACTGGCCAGACCCTACAGTCAAACCTACGGTTTTGTGGGGCGTAGATTGTAAGATATTTTGTATCAGTGAACTTATAAATAAATAATAAATGGGAATTGTAACAATATTCGATTAGTGTTATTTCATTAAAAAATGTCTTTGACATATCTTGGTTCCCTGAGGTCCCGGACCTTTTGAAGGCGTACGAGACGACGACGACGAAGCCAACTCGCAGAGGTTCGACGTTCCTAATGGAATGGAGGCATCAACCGACTATTATTACTGTTCGCAATATGCAAATGCACCCAAGGACAACCCCAGATTGGTGAAGGACATGGAAACAAATTATCATTATTATTTCATTTTATCATTAGTCATTCATTTTTTTTTTCATTTTTTCAATTTATTTCAAAGTATGTAGGTAATATAGTTAGTATTAATTAAATCAAGACATTTTGCAGTCATTGAAACCGTTCAGGTACATATTTACATAAATGTAGGTAAGTTATACGTTGAAAGTGGATAAAGTAGGTATTTTTTTTGAAAACTTCTTCGGAAAATAGGCTTACGAAAAACCGGTAACTTTTAATTATGGTAATCTCACCTTGTAATTTATTATGTTAAAGTCACAAAATCCTATTTAAAATAATAATAATAATATCCTGGGACATTTCATACACGGTCATCTGAACACACATCCGTCAAAAAACCACATCATAAACGTAGTTACCCGGAAATCTGGGAAACTATATCGAAAAACGGGTACGAGTTTTCCATACTAAGTATGTCAAATAATAATACAATCTGTAATGGCCAGTATCTATATTGTTTAAGGATAACAATGAAAGGACTTAACGCGAAACAAACAGGATCCGACTATATGCTAATAAGTATGAGCGACAAATACGGAGACTTCCATTGACATGTGCGTGCGCATCCTATGGCGTTGTTTGGTTTTTTAATGAGTTTAAATGCTCTTAAGGTGATAAAGTTCCTATTGTAGTTGATAACGTTAGCTAACGATATAAGTTTGACAATTTGACTACCTATACATTGTCAAACTTAAGAGAAACAATTTCACAGAAACGTTCTATCACTTTCTGTGATCGAAGAAAAGCAGGCTTTAGATTCAAATCCAATCAAATACTAAGCTATTGATAAAATCTCTTTTTTATTTTCTCTTATTTTTAATTTTCTTGCTATTTATTCACATAAAGAAATGCTTAAAAATCTTTATCAAAGAAGAATAAAAAAATTGCAACATCTACAAAAGCAAATGCATTTCATACCTATTACATAACAGGTGTAAGAGCCACTTCAAGAAGTGGGTCACTGGATGTGCAACAAAGGAGCTCGCGAGCGCGGCTTGCAGGCTTGTGACACGGAACCGCGTCCGGTCTATTATGCTCTGTGGTCTGTGGCTATTTGTGGACAATGAATAGTGATAGTGACGTCATCGCGTTTGTTACGCAAAGGTCAAGTGTAATTTTCATTAGTTTTTGTTCGGTTTTGATTGTTGAACTTGTGTTGTTTAAATGTTATTGTTTGTGGGATTAATTTTAATATTTATAAATAGGTACTTAAAGTGGTCTCGATTATTGTCTATCTATTATCTACTGCCTTGTAAATAGAATGACGTGCAAGTTATAACTAAATAGGAATATGTATGCGGGAAACAATAGTTATTGTTAGATAATAACAAAAGATTTAGGAATATATAATACTAGCCTTTGCTCGCGGCTTCGCGCGCGTGAATGTCGGAAATTAGCCCAGGAAAACGTACTACCGGGATAAAAAGTATCTCATGTCGTTATCGAGGTCATGATCTACCCGTGTGCTAAATTTCATGCAAATTCGTTCTCCCGTTTTAGCGTGAAAGCGTAAGGGCTCGTGTAGACGGCACCGCCACTGCGCCGCTACCGCGCCGCCGCCGCGCCGCAACTCTGAGCTGTGTACACGAGTTGCGTCCGTCCGCGCCGCCGCGCCGCCGCGCCGCCACCACGCCGCCACCGTGGCTCCGGCCACCACGCTGATCATCAGTTGTTATTCCATTACCGGCCGTAACACGTGCTTACTAAACTTAACTTTTTAGTAAACTATCATGGAAAGTTTTGATTACGAAACGTTCATAAGTTTAGTAGAGCACAGAGAAGAGCTATGGGACAAAAATTTGGAAATGTATAAAGACGATACTAACTCCTTTTTTTTCTTTACACTGGGCATGTCAATACGACACGTGTGATCTTCGTGGGTAGCAATCTATTACTAACAACCGTATATTGGTACGGTGGCGGCGTGGTGGCGGCGTGGTGGCGGCGCGGCGGCCGCGCGGATGCGACTCGTGTACACAGCTCGGAGGTGCGGCGGCGCGGCGCGGTGGCGATGTCGGTGTCGTCTACACGAGCCCTAACAAACAAACAAACTCACTTTCGTATTATAATATCAGTTAGGAATAGGATAATCTAATCGAATATAATCTATAGAAAATATAATCTCTGTTCATGATCTTTAAATGGTGTAATGTATTTTGCCATGGTATCACCTCGTTACAGGAAAGAACAAGACTACCACCAGCCCGACCCAACCTTGGAATTGATTCGAAATCAATTCTAGACAAACACGCTTTTGACCGCTTTGTCGTCGTAAAGTTTAGGATGGAAGTAGTTACTAAACGCCTACCCTTGACCGTGACAAGTTAAACTCTTCGTAGAAACAGAACTTGCTTAAATAGCTGCTCTAATGATTACAATTTAGTGTTGAATTTTGAACATTTGAAGTATAAATTAAGTAGTAGGTACTGTATAAAGAATGACTGCTGTCCAATGATTTGTTTATGTTATCGACTTTTCCTGATTGATGGAGACATATGCCCAAATTACCCAAATAACTAAGCTGTAGGGATAATTTGGGCATCGGGTGACTGGTAATTCGTGACCGATACTTACACATGATAAATCGGCCGTAGGTACTGTACTAATGTAGTTTAGTAGTAAAGCTATAAACTGAATATAATGGCTTGTCGAGCAGTTTACTTAGTAATTCGTTAACAACGGGCAGTTAAACTGATGGTTATCTCAGTATTATGAATAATTTGGCGTCACGAATCTTAGGCACCTTTCCCACCACCGACGATTAGCGACAAACGAGTACAGCTAGTATCTAGTAACGAGTTGGCGAGCAGCGAGTGAGTAGTTTGAATAATTTTGTCGCTGGGAGAGTGCGCGAGTGCGACGAGTAGAATGACTGTCCAGCCACTTGCTGGTGTGCGTATGATGTACCAAGCGAGAGTCTGTCAGCGAGTGTTCGCGCCACGCGAGCGTCGTTGAGCGACTATTTTCTTTGATAGCTCTTGTCGCTGCGACAAACTAGCGGAGAGAGAGAGCCCTCGCCGACGATGTGAACAGTCAGCGGTCAACTATTAATACCTATATGCATCTCTTTTACTGATACGGGACCTACATCTATTGTACGTTTCTTGAGCGAGGAAATAGTCGATAGCTAGTCACTACCTCGTCGGCGGTGGACAGGTGCCGTAACGTAACTGAATATTTAACCGACTTCAAAAAGGAAGAGGTTATCAATTCGACAAATTGGTTTTTTGAATCGGAATATTGTATTGTTATATAACTACATTTATTTTTATTTACAAAAAAGATATGTGCCGTTCAAAATTAAACTGAAACCTATTCTATCTTCTACTTACCTACGTACAATTCTGTCCGCTACGTAATGCCAAAAAAAAACATGCTGAAAAACGAAAGTTAGGCAAATATTTCTAAAGGCTCCCGCAAACAGGCGCGACGCGACGGTGCGACGCGATTCAGCGCCCTAATTGCGTAACACACTATCAATCGGAATCTCGGTTTCTTTTTGACAGTTCACAACATTCATTTGCGGGTATTTACGGTATTGAGAGACACATTATTCGAACGTATGTAGCAATGGATTAGCAATTTGCTTCAAAATTATTCAGATTCCGATCGATAATGTGTAATGGTGTGGCCATACACGCTAGGGTTTGCATGATGGTTATAACATTACACGTATAACCGACAGGCATAACCGAGTTTCATAAAATGCATACACGTTAGGGTATGCATGCACAGATCCCGAGAAACTCTCAGTTAAGAACTGTTTGAGCAACGCGAAGGTGTTTCATAGGACATAATATTTGTCACTGCCGTGCACGTTATCACCAACAATCAACAATGGATGACGACGATGTGATAGCTGTACTTGGATTAATACTTGCAATAAAGAAAAGAAAAAGAAGAAGACCTCGCACTGGCGTAAAGCCTAAAGTGGATTTGTAAATATCAATGAACTCTTCTAATATTGCGTTGCTCTTGCGACTCGCCATTTTGAGCTTCGACGAAGCGACCCGCGATCTTCCCCTGCTAAAGACTATAGAAAACACAAAACTGTGCATGCAAGCACGAGCGGACGCCATACACGCTCGGCTATGCATGTGCGCAAACCTAAACAAGCGGCAAAAAATATATATTTTGATATTTATCTGGTTGCATGTACAGACGCCAATAGTTCAAGCTACCCGGAACTGTCAGATTTTCCGAATCAACCTTGAACCTAATGCTTTAGCGATAAAGTTCTAAATCTATTAAAGAAATTTGACAGATTGTAGTAGCTTGATGTGCTGGCGTCTGTACATGCACCGATAACTGTACAGTTTTATAACATACACGCTAGGGTTTGCCTGTTGGTTAAGCTTGTAAGGTCCATCATGCAAACCCTAGCGTGTATGGCCACTGTTACGCGCAATTAGTGTGCTGGTAGAACAATTTCCCTGAAGTTTTCATAGACATTGTCCTATTAAAGTCGCGTCGTCGCGCCTGTCTGCGGGATCCTTTACTTTATTTAGAAAGCCAAGTTTATTGAAAAAACTAGTTTATTTCGCCACTTATCGTATGAGTGTCAATCTCGTTTTTACCCCACTTACTTACAAGGAGGGTAATGCGTTTTGTTGTGTTTTTGTGGAAGAGATTTCTTTCGTAATGGCATTGCCCATTATGTCTTTGTTATAAAAGTGTAAGCTTTCTTACGTAGGCATAGCTTTCTTTGTTAGTACTTTGCTAAAAATCTACGCGAATCTTTATGGCTTAATAATAAGGTGACCTGTACCCTAATTGCGTAAATCATTATCAATCGGACTCTGTTTCATTTTGACAGTTCAACAACATTCATTGCGTTATTTACGGTGTTGAGCAGACAATATTTTCGAACATATGAAGCAATAGATTAGCAATTTGCTTCAAAATGATTCAGATTTCTATCGATAATGTGTTACGCAATTAGGGTGCTGGTCTTCCTAATTTGTATGTACCCCTATTCTACATGGTCAAATTAAATTAGCTAGCGAAACTCTGCAGACGTGATGGGTTTCGATATCTAAACACGATAAAATAAAAACAAAAAGATTTGATGTTTTTTTTTGGGGGGTCAACGACCGCAGTTAGAGTTGTTGCTTGAAGTATGAGTTGAGAAAATTTATTTCATTTTGTTTTATCGTATTAGATTGGTATCGATACCCATCACAACTGTCAAGTTTACACATAAAAAACTATTTTTTTATACTGATATTACAAGTAGATTTATACACTAACTGCGGTCGATGACCCCACAAAGAACATCATCAAATAATTTCTTTTTGTTTTATCATATTTATATACTTACTTATATATCGATACCCATCACATCTGCGGAGTTTCGCTAGCTATTTTAATATGACCCTGTATGTCACTCCTAATTAAAGTTTAGATACCTACACCTTTTTGCATAAGACTGAAATAAAACTAATTAATTAATATAGCTGTTAAGATAAAAGTTCAGCTATAATTAAAATAATTAAGTTGATAATAAATTAAGACCATGGGTAGCTATTTCCTGTGTCTAATGAAAACCGCTTGGAAAAAAATAACTCGAACGATAAACTCATTATAAAGCTATAAATCTCGTAATATTTAAGTATTATTTTATGCCCACTTCCCACGGATATTATTGCAATTACTTCAGTAGGTGTAATTATACTTATACCTATCACTAGCAGCGCCCCGCGGTTTCGCCCGCGTAAGTCTCAAACCCGTAGGATTATTGGGTTAATCCAGGTTATAATCTATCTGTGTGCCAAATTTTATCAAAATCCATTCAGTATTTTTTGCTTCAAAGGGTAACAAACATCCATCCATCATCACAAACTTTCGCTTTTATAATATTAGTAAGATATACATAAGTACCTATGTAGATACTAAATCAGCACCTTAATTGCGCAACACACTGTCGATCGGAATCTAAATCATTTTGAAGGAAATTGCGCAACACACTATCGATCGGAATCTGAATCATTTTGAAGGAAATTGCGCAACACACTATCGATCGGAATCTGAATCAGATGGAAGCAAATTGCGCAACACACTATCGATCGAAATCTGAATCATTTGGAAACAAATTGCGCACAACACACTATCGATCGGAATCTGAATCATTTTGAAGCAAATTGCGCAACACACTATCGATCGGAATCTGAATCATTTTGAAGCAAATTGCGCAACACACTATCGATCGGAATCTGAATCATTTGGAAGCAAATTGCGCAACACACTATCGATCAGAATCTGAATCATTTTGAAGCAAATTGCGCAACACACTATCGATCGGAATCTGAATCATTTGGAAGGAAATTGCGCAATACACTATCGATCGGAATCTGAATAATTTTGAAGGAAATTGGTAATCCATTGCTTAATATGTTCGAAACATTTATCTTCTCAACACCCTAAATAACGCAATGTATGTTGTAGAACTGTCAAAATGAAACCGATTTCGATTGATAGTGTGTTACGTAATTAGTGCTGGAACTGGGCCCCCATCGTCAATAACACGACGAGTTTTTTCATATTGATTGACTAGGGCTCGTAGGTTGGATTATTCTGATCTGCTTTGTCTCCTTAGATGGACTGATCGGAAAAAAAGAATTGATCTGTCCTCCTGTTAGCAACGAGGGGACAGTTCGAACTTTATTCACTCCTATCTGGGACAGATAGAAGTGAATTGAGTTGCTACAGGGAGACAGATCGGAATAATCCCGTAGGTTGCATTCTGTAGTTTTTGCCTACCCCCAGAAGAAGAAGGCGTGAGTTTATGTATGTATTAGTTTTATAAAAAGAACAAGCCATATGATCAATGGGATTTCCCATCACCTAAAATGATGAACTTCCATACATGCTTACTTCCCCGATTTAACAGTTTTAAGGGGTGAATTTTCAAAAATCTTCCTTATGGCTTACCTTTGAGGAACTCTTGTACAAAATGTTGCTTCTAGATCCAGCGGTTTAGGCTGTGCGTTGTCGGTCGGTGAATTTAGGATTTTTAATAAATAAGTAGTCATACAGAGACGACGTCCAACAAATAATTTTTATAAAACTTAATGCGCCATTCTTACGTTCAGATACTGTGCTTACCTATTTATTATTATAGGAGAGTAATATAAAATCGGTATTCTGTGACATTATACGATAATCCGTAAAGGACCACAAACTGGTATCGTCGCATGTAACACGAGACGCGAATCTCGTGTGTGGTGAGAAAATACGCGTCTGTGGGATTCGTTAGCAAATTGACAGTTAGAGGTCCGCAGAGAAAGGGTTAAGGGCATTTACGGGTTAACACGATGTCGTGTGATACGGGTACCTAATTATTTAAGGTAGATATATATATTTATAGTACCCCATACTAAAATTGCGCCAACATCCAAAAAACAACTTATTACCTATTCTATCAGCTAAATTTAAAAAATGGTGGGAAAGGTCTGGGATTTTTTTGTAGATAAAATCAAAGAAAAATAAAACCTCCTTTAATTAGAAAATTTAGGCTGTATGCCAGTCAAGACTACATATCATCGCTGTATCTTGTAAGATCTGTGGATTTATCCAAAGACTGTCTTATCAAAAACAAATAAGTATTTAATGTAATTATTATAAATACGTGAAGTAACAGCTACAGTTATATTTGTTTTATTATATCGTACTTCCACTTACCTACAGTTTAATGCACGCGGATGGAAAAAGTGCTCTCATTTTTTCCATAATTATTATAATATTAAACTTTTTGTGAGATAATACGGTTATAAGATGACGAGACGTGCCATCAAATTGCTATTCTTGGTTTATCAAATTATTTACGCTTTACCGTTTCCATTTCTTATTCAATCAAATAAGAAATGGAAACGGTAAAGCGTACCTACTATGCTCTCGCGTTTACTAGTTTTGCTCCATTTTTCAGAACTTGGATTCCATCATCAACATCATTTTTCGGCTATTGGATAGAACGGCGTGTTTAGTCCTGTGTTTTGTATAAGCTGTGATATATAAACCACAACGCAATCAAAAGATATGACCGTTTCTGTCGCATATTTTGCGATTTCACAAGGGAATCAAAACCTAAGGGTACTTCCCGTTGACCTAGAATCATGAATTTGGCAAAAAGCAGGTCTCACAGCACAAGTAAAGGAAAAACTCCGAAAATCGTTAATTTGTAATTTTATCACATAAAAAAAATCGGTTTACAAACCTGAATTTGCAGTGGGAGAATTGACTGTGACATATGATATCAATGTATGGGAGAAAATGTTATTCAACTACAATGTTATGTTTGTTTGTGGGATAAATTCTTTTCAACTACGGAACCCTTCATTGTGCGTAGTCCGACACGTATTTTTTAAGTTGTTCTTTTATTATCATATTATCTTAAGAGAGTGTCCTTGGAGTTTCTTGCCCGTTCTTCTCCATAGAGTTCTACGTTTTGGAATGGGCAGCTAGCTTCAACTTTCTGTGTGACTGTGACTGACCGACTTTTGATAGTTCAAAAGTGGCTGTAATTGGTTTAATTGAAATAAATGCTTTGAGTCAACTCACTGTTCTTAGTGAAGGTTTATAGGCATACTAGCAATAACTAAGAACACTTCTACTTTATTTAAATATTATTCGGACACTCCTATATAAAATCATTCCACCGGCCGGCCCCCTTCTACCATCAGACATCTACTAGACGCACTGCAAGTTTGCATCCCTACCTAGTTGCTATTCCACCAATTCGCACTAAGCGTGAGTGAAAAGAGTGGAACTCTACCTACGTCTGTGTTTCCGAGCGCATACAACCCTAGTCTCTTCAAAGTGAGAGTGAACAGGCCTCTTCTGGGTAAGCTTACTCCATCGTCGACTTTGTCTCTGTCACCTCCGACCTAGACTCTCAGAGTCAAGAGCAAACCCATCTCAAATAAAAAAAAAAGCTGGTCCAAAGTATTATTTATATCAATGTCCGATTAATTTGTCAAAACAATACAAAAAGAAATTGTTTGTTCGAAGCAGTATTGCGCGCAAAAAAAAAAGCAAACGTTGTTTGAACTATATATGAAAAGTTAGTATAGAAAAAGCAGTGCGCATATTTTCACAGGGTTTTTTTTCGTGATTTCAGAGTTAGTCCCACAGGGAAAGTTGTTCATATTCACGGGTAGAAAATCCTGTGAAAATTTGCGCACTGCTTAAAAACTTGTGCTGTATAATAAAACAAGTAAAATACTTAATAGTGGATTTGTAGATATTTGGCCTGATGAAACTTAATTAGCAGGCATACGGTAATTGGTAGAACATGACGTGTTTAATTGACTTCACTTCGTTGTTTTGTTGCTAAGCGCTATATTAATTAAACACCGTTGCACAGAAAACAAATATAATAACCTACCATAATTTGACGATACCAACGTTGGAAGAGCCGGTATTTAAATACCGTTATTTAATAAAAAAAACTTTAGTGATAATTTGAGCTTTTAAATCAATTCGTAACTTGTAATACTCGATTTTTTTTTGTCGCTAGGTACGTCTTTTTTGGACGTCCTCAATTCTGTTCATAAGGCTTAGAATTAAATTGAATATAAACGATAAGAAAGAGAGAAGCTCAAAGTATTTAAAGATATTTAGCAAATGATTAAGTTAAATTGGTTTTGAAATGCGAAATTAAGAAAAGATAGGAAGAGGACATCAATTTATTATTTTGTTAAAACCCTGATAATCGTTCTTCAGCAGCAGTTTTTACATTCAGCTGTTTCAATTTTTATTCGAAGAAAATGAATCAATGTATTTTTAGAATCGACTTCATGGATTCGCACTTATTTTGATACGCGTTCTTTGTTGTTTCAAAACTATTACTTATTTTACTTGATTATGACTGTACTAAATAAAGAACATGAATGTCTGTGCAAATTAAGCCAGGAAGCAGTGGTGGCAACTTACGATTTGTAGATCGTGGGTTCGAACCCAGGCATGTACTTTACTTTGTGTAAATAGGGATGATGCCTGGGTAAAAAAAAAGAAATTCTATTTAGTCCGTCAGTCAGATAATAAAAAAATATTAGATACGTATTTTTTGCTTAATCATATTAATAAAAAATGACTTAGATAACTCGCATTAAAGTTCGGGAGTGGGGGCTCGCTACGTCACAAAGACGTGACGTCATGCCACATTTTAACTCAATGTATCGCCGTAATCTTTTGATTACGTAGAAAAAGAAAAAATACGTGTCCAATATAATTTAATAATCTACATGACGGACAAAAAATCATTTTTTTGTCATCATCCCTATTATTTCATCACCACAGCTTTCAAAACGGCGAAGGAAAACATCGTGAGGAAACCAACATGTCTGCCTGCCTAGCCTTTTCCCAACTTTCTTGGGGTCGGCTTCCAGTCTAACCGGATGCAGCTGAATACCGGTATTTTACATGGAGCGACTGCCTATCTGACCTCCACAACCCAGTTACTGGGTAATACCATACCCCTTGGTTGTCAGACTTTCGGGCTTCTGACAATCCGTAACGACTGTCAAAGATCCACGAATGACAGCCGGAAACAACGGCTTAACGTGCTTTCCGAGGCACGGAGGAGTCTCGGTATGAAAAGATTGTTACCCATCCACAGACCAACCCCGGGAAGCGTAGCTTAACCTGATGGATCGACCCGTGCGGCTGTTATTACTTAGCCACGAGCTCCTCCATGTCTTGAACCAAAAATTCGAAACCATGTGACGTCTACCAACCTGCACTGGGCTGGTGGTGGATTACGGCCCGCTCCCTTTCACCGACAGGAGGCCGTGTCTCAGCAGTGAAAACGTTATAGGCTGCAAATTGACTACCAACTTAAATTATCCGCATTTTGAAATCACAATTGTCATTCTCTGACAGTTTTATGAAATGGTACACGGTAAACTTAACAGCTAAATGACCTGAAAGTACCCACCGGATTTGAGATTCAGGGACTTATTCGTAGTTTAAAAATTTACTTATTTAATATTGCCAATTTTTGATACCGGCTAGTGTGAAGAATAATATTTTTCATTCTGTTTAGAATTCCAAATTCAAATTAATTTTATAATATAGCACGACAATTAAAAGAAAATCTGTTGTTCATTGGTTTTATTGTGAATATAATATATTATATTCATCGATTTTTCTTTGATATCGATGTTTCTGTAACCATGGAAAAATCGAAATTGCGCGCTATTTTCGAATACGAGTTCCGTTGCGGCACCAACGCAACACAGACAGCATACAATATAACGACGTGTATGGACATACCGCAAGTGAACGCACAGTGCGTTTTAGGTTTGCTCGCTTCCGTTCTGGAAATTTTGATCTCAACAATTATGAGGCCCGAGAAAAAATTTCAAATCCAACGAGTCGGTGAAAAAGTTTATCGATTCCCGTTCCCAGGGTATCTATTGCAGAAGCATCAGCGAACTTTCATTAAAATGGCAAAAGTGCATAGACAATATTTCTTTTTAAAAAATTGTTTGATTTTTTCTATGTAATTCAGTAATTTCATAGGTAAATGCCTTTATGGCTGTACTAATAAAGGACATTATTATTGTCTGTCTACGAGTACATAATAAGGCCTATATCTTGACGATGCAGTAAATTCGGTGACGCATTGCGGCAGGCGCCAGCCAACTGACAGGGCTCGATATCCTCCGCCGAAAACGGGAAAATATTGCCTTCCAGCCTCCCTTTCTTGTTTTATATGTCCTTTTATAAAGGCTTTTTTATGTACTTTATAAAGACTGTACATGTGAATACACTTTCTGGAGTGGAAGTAATATGTCTCGTTTCTTGATAAGGTTTCTGTGGGTTTGTTTTTTTAAATACAAAGAAACAAATCGAACTATTTGCTATACCTATTTTTTCAATTCCAAAATATTTTACCTCGCGTAAACCTACATGGGCACTTATGAAACGTCAGAATAATTTTTAATATATCGTATTTAGTCAACTTTATATTCATTTGTAGTAAATCGTTAAATGCCATTGGTTAACGATTTTGATGGACTCAAAATTAACAATAGATATAAAACAAGTATCTAAGTACGTACTTATTTTTTAGATATAACTTTCAGGGAAATTCAACTCTTATTTTACCCAAAATACATAAGTAAACCAAATAACAACAACAGCGAAACCTAAATACTCGAAGACGGAACGGAGTTACCAAAAGCCCACTGAAAAACAAAAGAGCATCTATTTTAAAAGAAACTAGCAATTGATCCCAATAAGTCAGACAATGGGGCTCAAACCATTCAGTTCAGTACATTCGCGTGACTGACGGTACTTTCCTCGAATTTAAACGATATCAGTCACTAAAATAGACTAATAAAATTGTATCGAAACAATGGAGTTGAATGAAAAATGCGGTATTTTCTTAAACCTACGAAATAACTATTGCAGCGCTCTGTGCAAACGAATACAATGTTGTCACTTAAAAGTCAATCTGTCAATGTCAAGTATATGTCATTTTGAGTTTGAAACTACTAACTACTTTAAATCCATCAGTAGCTATCTAAACTAATATTATAAAGCGAAAAGACTTTTTTGTATGTTTGTTTGTAACAGATAAACTGAAAACATACTTAACCGATTTAAAAAAAAATCTTTTACATATAGAAAGCTAAATTATCAGCGAATAACATGGGCTGTATTTTATCGACTTCCACGCAAGTGAAGTCGCGGCACAGACTAATACAGATGGGACACTCCGCAGTTTAGGTATGAAGCTTCAGTTCAGGTACGCTGTGGGCCTATCCCACAGGGCCAATTCAGTAAGACTGCCGCGGTCAAAAGTTAAAAGAGTTACGCATTAGAAAGAGAGGCAACTTGTAGGTGAATATAACTGTAGGTAATAAGCGTTGTGCGCATTACACTTTATAAGCAAGGTCGCTTTTGGAGTGTCCCATCTGTATTAATCTGGGGTCGCGGGCAGAAGCCAGTTTCAAATAAACCAAATTATACGCACTTTTGAATGTCAAGGGGTCAGTCAGAAAGATGAAGCTAGTTGCCCATTCCAAAGGAAGGTAGGTATGAAGAAGAACAGGCAAGAAACTCCTCAAGAAAATAAAGGTTATGTATATTGTGGTACTGTCTGGTCTTTATAAACATCCACCCTTTAAATGTCAACATCGAAATTGACATTAGAAATAAACGGTATTTGACCTACTACATTTACGGTGGGATTTTGGTTGGAAACACTTTACCTACTTGATATTACACTGATAGTTCCTTAAGGTAAAAACATCACGACCGTATATTAAACAAAAGGTTAACAATTATTGATTTTTACTCACTATCGCTTTTATCTGAGTTTGTTTATCAATGGGCAATATTAATGTTATCATTATCGCAACGCGACGTCGACGACAAACGAGATTATTTGGCTATTGAAAATGTAATAAGAAATAAAGAGAAAGAAAATAAGAAGTAGCTACTACTTCGGCACCGTCATCTGTTTTCTCGTAGACGTCCCATTCCCGGTGCGGTGGACAAACATTGAAACAGTGTAAGACTGTTTGCCAACGAAATTATTCAGCCATAGTATAGTTAGCGTCAAATAACTTTGCCGCTCTGAAACCAGGCTTTCCGATGCGCATGGCATGGCGCGCTGCTGTTTTAGTATAGATATTGACTACTGCGCAGTCAATTGCGCGGACTTCAGAGCGGCAAAGTTATATGACGCGAACTATAAATGTAATGTCGCTACTTCGGTGCCGTTATCTGTTTTGTCGTTGACGTCCCGTTCCTGGTGAACAAATAGTATAAGTCCTCATAAACAGAAGAAAATCGATATTATTTAAACACATGACACGGACGTTGGTGAACCTCTGATAACTCGTTCCACTCCCGTTCCCACTAGAGATCCCGGAATTAAGTTTTTTCGCGTTATACATGAAAGACACCTTTTTGTTGGTCTCATAAAGTTGGCGGAATCAGAGCAGGACTGACAATGAGTTTCTGTATGAGCGATTGAGGGCATGAATGATTCTCCTCTGTCCGAGATTCCGTTTTTTCCAGAGTGACAGTACCACCGTAAAAAAATCAGATTTATTGAAACATCAGCAAATACATTACATTACAGTAGTTGTCTCAAGTCTTTCCCTTTTCCACTCAGCGTTCCGAAGTGCAGCAAAAACTTATTAAACGAGGTAAGTACAGCAGAGTTCCATTCGCGAGATAAATGTGTTGCACAATGTCACGAACGGCACGAGCGTCACGTTCCAGCGTTTAATTTGTATTTAATGCGCTGGTGCCGTGTTGGTAATCATGATGCAGGTATTTGGACTACATAGTATTGTTTGGTTATAGGTTAGGCTTTTGTTTATGTTTTAGTTTTACGGATTGGTAGTGATTTCATGAATTGAACTTCGGTCAATTCTGACGCTATGGTTTTTTGACTTTGGTGTAGGAAAGATTCTCCTAACACTTTCTGGGACACTGAACGAGACACCATAGATGTTTTATTGTTCTGACATCTGACGGGCCAGTTGGCGTGGTTGGTTAAGATACCACTTATCATGCCGCAGGTCGTGGGTTCGATTCCCATCCAGGACAAACATTTGCGTGCATGAACATGTCTGTTTGTTCTGAGTCTGGGTGTAATTATCTATATAAGTATGTATTTACAAAAAAAAAGTACTGTATGTAGTATATCAGTTATCTGGTTTCCATAGTACAAGCTCTGCTTAGTTTGGGATCAGATGACCGTGTGTGAAAAATGTCCCAGGATATTATTATTATCTATGGGCGTCATTGTCCCGGAAGGTGTTAAAAGTTATACTCGCATAGTTTTTCTTATGATTTCTATACGTAAAGCTTTTATTATCGTAACATAATTCATCATGTATTGTCAAGAGAGAACACGTGAGATGAAGTTTTTGAGATGATATCTTAACTCAATTATGCCCTGCGCTTGTCTACCTTTTACTTCTGTTTAGACTAGCAGAGGAAATTGTGTAGCTTATAACTTTGAGGTATAACGAGGTTATCAGAAATGAATGCAGCGAGCTTACCTCACAATCGTTGCCGTCTGGATCACTTGCGTGTTCGGAATTTTAATCACATGTATTGCTTCTTTAACATACTAATGTTTGTAAAGGAAAGTCTGGTGTTTTTATCCTATCTAATATTATAAATGCGAAAGTGAATTTGTTTGTTTGTTACGCTGATTTGGATGAAAGGCACGTGGAACTAGGTACATAGGACAAGGACAAGGTACATAGACTACTTTTCATGAGTACAATCATGTGTTTAAGTATTGGTCACTAATTACCTTTCACCCTACATACAGAGGAATTGTTACTATTGTAGTGGATCCGATTGATTTCAATGTTATGCTTTGTAGTATTTTTACCTTTTATAAAGTATTTATGTAGGTAGGTAGGGTAAAATTTTGAGATGAGACTTCAGGCGAAAACCGAATCTATGATTAAATAGAGCAAAGTGACCAAAAGAACAATGAACACGATGTCGAAGAAGAACTAAAACTGCTTTTAGTCGTTTGAAGAATAATCTAGTTCAGCCTGGAATCCATTGCGTTCTTTTTCGCACATAAATGAAACCTTTGTTTCAGTTACCGATCTATAAGAAAGTATACCGATACGGAAAGTAATCATTAAATTGAACACGCAAAACAATTTAAAGTGCGTGCTTAAACTTCAATTTCACATTGAGAATACGGTTTGTTCTTACTGAGCAAAAAATTAAAACTTTTGTGTAGAAAGTATTCCCAACTGTTTCTCTAGCAAAAAAAGTATTAGCCAAAGTATTATACAGGATTACTTACTTATACTTTTCATTTACAAGTCATTAAATGAATCTTCAAAAAGTTTAATGGACTAAATGTTATATTTTAAGATTTAATTATCGTTCAAAGAAAAGATACAAACGCATATATTTGTGCTCGTAATATTTTCGCGATTTTTTGCTGACAGTAAAAAGGCGTGACTTTATGTGTGTAGTAGGTATTGAATACGATGATAAGGGATACAGTTCTTTTAGAAACGTAGTTCTCGTAGTTAAAAAAGCCATGTAGATGTAGAGCTAATCCGACCCGACTACATCACTAATTGAGTAGCGAAGTACTTTTAAGAACGAGGTAGTGAACACAATCAATAAAAAATAAACTTTATTTTAATAGTATATGGTTGATTTTAACTAGACTTTCTAATACATTATTCGTAAATTGAAATTAACTAAGATTTAATTAGAAAACCAATAAAATCGTACTTGCCGATGGTACGCAAAACCTCCGTTTTTTAGATTTTTTCTCCTACTATCATTTCGCACTTCAAAATGGAACAATACGGGATAGCTACGGAAAAAGAAATTTGTCGCAAGACTAGCAACTCGACGCGATGACTGTGACCAAGTAAGCGTAACAGCGCTTATTTGAGGCACGCATGCCATGCCTACTTTGCACATCCACTGTTTTTTCTGTTCCGTGAAGGAAACAGATACAAAGACCTTATGGTCAACATCAGTAATTAGGGGTATATATACCTAATACTAGGTGCGTTACGGTGGCTGTTTTTTGTGCCCGCTTTTTCCAAAAAGCTGTAAAACTTTCAGAAAAGCTTCTAAGTATTATAATAAGTACCTAGGTATACAAAATGTATAAATAATATAAGTATAAACAGGTATACAAGTACTCGGATAAATAAACTATGTATCTACTTCAAACAACCGCCATCGGTAAGCAAGGCGTACGTGATATTGCGGATACAGTGCAAGAGCGTCATTTGAGACACTTGAGCCATGTTGCACGTAAAGCGACTACGTGCGAATGTGTGTTGGGCACTTGGGGACTGGGTTGCCATCTCTAAAATCTGCCAACCAGGAAAAGAAGTGCGAAAACCCCGGATTTTGGAGCTTTAAACCCGGACATATCAACAGTGTTTTTTAGTTTTGATTGTTATACATCAACTTATTATTTATTTTCAAACGATTTTAAATTAAATTTAGTCTTCTAAAGAATTAAACAGAATCTTCTTAAACTTTTAATAAACAATTAGCTTAGTTTAATTTCGGTCGCATATTTGGACTACCAAATAATGAAACCCGCCCGGACGCTCCCCGGACGCCCGGCCCTCGTAAACTAGGACAAATACGGGGAAACCCGGACGGATGGCCACCCTACATTGGTACAGATATACCCAATCGCAACGGAAAAGGGGGAGGGGTACTGGCCATAGATAATACACTAAGTACATAAATTAATAGTGCTGACGAGGTGTTATAAGACGGTAGTGAAAGAGCGAAGAATAATACGTACGTTAATAATACGTTTTTTTTTAAATCTGAGATGGGTTTGCTCTTGACTCTAGTCTAGGTCAGAGGTGACACAGACAAAGTCGACAATGGAGTGAGCTTACCCAGAAGAAGCCTGTTCACTCTCACTTTGAAGAGATTAGGGTTGTATGCGCTCGGAAACACAGACGCAGGTAGTGAGTTCCACTCTTTTGCTGTGCGCATTATAAAAGACATTTGGAAACGCTTAGTGCGAATTGGTGGAATATCAACCAGGTAGGGATGGTAACTGGCAGTGCGTCTAGATGTCCGACGGTAGAAGGGGGCCGGAGGAATCAGGTCGTGGAGTTCTTGTAATTGTTTAAAAAAACAGGTTTTTTTTTGTTTCAGATATTTCACATGTTAAGGGGATTACCTCGCTCAAATCCCAAAAACACAGTAAGCTTAAAGAAGATTGTTGATGAATCCTTATGTGCGTTTTCCATAAAAAAAAATATATGGTATACTTGAGGTCATCACAAATATATTGTATTGTCTAGAAGTTTAATAAACTTTCCCAAATTTTGGGAAAAAAATCTTTTAAATAGGTCGTCTTCCAACCTAAATTGTAAATTTTCTCTGTAACGGCTAAATAGTTCGGCATGAATTTTGTACTAAAAAATATGTAATGACGTATTTCACAATTTGTATTGTTTTTTTTTTTTCTTATTTCTTTTGATATTTTTAAATAATGAATAAAAACCCGAAACTTCACCAGTACCCCACTGGAGCACCCCCGCTAAGGCCTGTGACGCGTACTCGGGACGCGATACATTAGTGTCTCGATGACTCTTGTGACGGGAGGACTATACGCGCGTTATTTTTTCCAAATAAAAACTAAAAGTTCACGTTTTGAATGATTTTTGAATGAAATCATATTGTAAATAGTACAAATATAAATATTCCGTAAAACAACAACAGAAATTAAGTTTGTAAATATATGTAAAGTAGTTTGTAATTTCGTTTTGTTTTTTGAACCTATCATAGAGTAAGCCTGACTATGCCTAAATATAAGAATAAATGTAAGGTGAAGCGTGGTCGAGCTCTCCAAAACTATGGGTAGTACCTACATTGAGTACATTATTTCCAGTGTGTTTATTTTTTTATCGTTTTTAGCTACAATATTTATATATCTTGAGAATAATTTAGTTTGACGGAGGATGTAGACCTAGTTGACTGATGATGTCACCTACCTGATGGTGGACTCCGAAGGTGGGTATAGGATCTCATTGACGGCACTACGTAGAACCAACGTGTTTGGACTCATTTGAAAGGTCTAATGGAGACCTTGGTGATTGACGATCTCACCTACCTGATGGTGGACTCCGAAGGTGGGTATAGGATCTCAGTTTCGGCACCACGTAGAACCATCGTGTTTGGACTCATTTGAAAGGTCCAATGGATACCTTGGTGATTGAAGATGTCACTTACCTGATGGTGGACTCCGAAGGTGGGTATAGGATCTCAGTGACGGTACAATGTAGAACCATCGTGTTTGGACTCATTTGAAAGCTCTAATGAAGACCTTGGTAATTGACGATGTCACCTACCTGATGGTGGACTCCGAAGGTGGGTATAGGATCTCAGTGACGGCACAATGTAGAACCATCGTGTTTGGACTCATTTGAAAGGTCTAATGGAGACCTTGGTGATTGACGATGTCACCTACCTGATGGTAGACTCCGAAGGTGGGTATAGGATCTCAGTGACGGCACAATGTAGAACCATCGAGTTTGGACTCACTTGAAAGGTCTAATGGAGACCTTGGTGATTGACGATGTCACCTACCTGATGGTGGACTCCGAAGGTGGGTATAGGATCTCAGTGACGGCACAATGTAGAACCATCGTGTTTGGACTTATTTGAAAGGTCTAATGGAGACCTTGGTGATTGAAGATGTCACTTAGCTGATGGTGGACTCCGAAGGTGGGTATAGGATCTCAATGACGGTACAATGTAGAACCATCGTGTTTGGACTCATTTGAAAGGTCTAATGGAGACCTTGGTGATTGACGATGTCACCTGCCTGATGGTAGACTCCGAAGGTGGGTATAGGATCTCAGTGACGGCACAATGTAGAACCATCGTGTTTGGACTCATTTGAAAGGTCTAATGGAGACCTTGGTGATTGAAGATGTCACCTACCTGATGGTGGACTCCGAAGGTGGGTATAGGATCTCAGTGACGGCACAATGTAGAACCATCGTGTTTGGACTCATTTGAAAGGTCTAATGGAGACCTTGGTGATTGACGATGTCACCTACCTGATGGTGGACTCCGAAGGTGGGTATAGGATCTCAGTGACGGTACAATGTAGAACCATCGTCTTTGGACTCATTTGAAAGGTCTAATGGAGACCTTGGTGATTGACGATGTCACCTACCTGATGGTAGACTCCGAAGGTGGGTATCATCGTAACTATTCCCGTTACTGAGAACCGATTGGCACTTACCTGGTCCTCATCTGACCTTCAGAATGTATCATGTAGTAGCACCCGTGCTCAATTATATAAGTGTTGAAAGCTAGGACATCCTAACTATTCCCGTTACTGAGAACCGATAAGCACTTACCTGGTCATCATCAGACCCTCAAAATGTATCGTGTAGTAGCACCCGTGCTCAATTAGATAAATGTTGAAAGCTAGGTCATCCTAACTATTCCCGTTACTGAGAACCGGTATGCACTTACTTGGTCATCATCAGACCTTCGGAATGTATCATATAGTAGCACCTGTGCTCAATTAGATAAATGTTAAAAGCTAGGTCATCCTAACTATTCCCGTTACTGAGAACCGGTATGCACTTACCTGGTCATCATCAGACCTTCGGAATGTATCATGTAGTAGCACCCGTGCTCAATTAGATAAGTGTTGAAAGCTAGGTCATCCTAACTATTCCCGTTACTGAGAACCGATAAGCACTTACCTGGTCATCATCAGACCCTCAAAATGTATCGTGTAGTAGCACCTGTGCTCAATTAGATAAATGTTGAAAGCTAGGTCATCCTAACTATTCCCGTTACTGAGAACCGGTATGCACTTACCTGGTCATCATCAGACCTTCGGAATTTATAATGTAGTATCACCCGTGCTCAATTAGATAAGTGTTGAAAGCCAGGTCATCCTAACTTTTCCCGTTACTGAGAACCGATAAACACTTACCTGGTCATCATCAGACCCTCGGAATTTATCATGTAGTATCACCCGTGCTCAATTAGATAAGTGTTGAAAGCCAGGTCATCCTAACTTTTCCCGTTACTGAGAACCGATAAGCACTTACCTGGTCATCATCAGACCCTCAAAATGTATCGTGTAGTAGCACCTGTGCTCAATTAGATAAATGTTGAAATCTAGGTCATCCTAACTATTCCCGTTACTGAGAACCGGTATGCATTTACCTGGTCATCATCAGACCTTCGGAATTTATCATGTAGTATCACCCGTGCTCAATTAGATAAGTGTTGAAAGCCAGGTCATCCTAACTTTTCCCGTTACTGAGAACCGATAAGCACTTACCTGGTCATCATCAGACCCTCAAAATGTATCGTGTAGTAGCACCCGTGCTCAATTAGATAAATGTTGAAAGGTAGGTCATCCTAACTATTCCCGTTACTGAGAACCGATAAGCACTTACCTGGTCATCATCAGACCCTCAGAATGTATCGTGTAGGAGCACCCGTGCTCAATACAATAAAATAACTGATGAAAGCTAGGTCAATTACAAAATAAATTATAAGTTATGAATCTTATGTATTGTTATGGTGTAGGTACTTGTACTAAACTCTTAGAGAAACTCTAATAAAGCTCTCAGAGAACAAATAAAATAGGCAAAAACGACGACAACTCTGTGACACATCTGTGTTCTTGCTTATCTTCAGTTTGTATGTTTTTAGTATGGTCGTTCGTCGGTAGCGGGCGCCAAAAATAACAAATGCTAGTACAGCGGTCAAATCTTCAAGGTCATCGAGCAATGTAATATCCTTAATGAAAGAACGACCTCAACGACCACAGATGAATCATGCGAAACGGGGACTTCCCCACTCATCGAGCTTTGCAAGGAAAAATGTAATACATTTGTGTTGCAGCTTGCAGCCTACTAAAAAATGCGACGATGATATGGTACGATCGATGTAATATCACAATATTCACAATTTTACCGAGGCCTTGGTTAACTGGGATCAATAAAGTGTTATAATTATTTATTCATAACTAGCTTTTGCCTGTGGCTTCACCCGCGTGGATACCGGAAATTATTCCACGGGACCGTACTGCCGGGATAAAAAGTATTGTCCTGATTTAGGCCATTGTCTAATACGCCAAATTTCATCCAAATCTATTCAGTCGTTTTTGCGTGAATGTGTAGCAAACAAACAAACTCGCTTTCGTATTTATAATATTAAGGTAGTTAGGATTATTGCTAGCAAGCTATAGTATTTGTAGAGACGGTCGTATTATTATTTAAAAGGAATATATCGTCGGCCTAATTTGTTAACCTGCCAAATAAAGCTGACTATATCTGTGTTTTCATAATTTTCCTAAAATGTGTGTAAGATAAGCTTATTAGTTAAGCTTTTAAAATATCAAGGAAACTTATTAGAACCAACAGCATTTTCAGAATTGATTGCTAAAGCAATAAATATACCTATTAGTCGGTTTTTTCTTCGTCTTGTAAACTATGAGAAAATGGACTTGGCAGGTTAACAAATTAGGCCGACGATATACAAAAAGAAAAAGGAACAAAAACCGGCCAAGTTGGACTCGCACATGAAGGGTTCCGTATCACCGTACAATATTTACCACTAATACCTACGTATTTAACAAAAATACTTAAGTTTAAGAAAACAACTTTCTTGTATAGGGACCCTCTTTTATTTTAACTTTATTTTATTTGTATTATTTGTTGTTATAGCGGCAACAGAAATACACAATCTGTGAAAATTTCAACTGTCTACCTATTACAGTTCATGATATACAGACCGCTGACAGGCGGATGGACGGACAACGGAGGCTTAGCTATAGGGTTCCGTTTGGCACCCTTCGGGTATGGAACCCTAATAATTATCTATTCAATTTCCAATTTTAAGAAATATTGACTACTCAAAATAGTTTCTAAAATCCCTCAATGTTCGTAAGAAAGCGATAAAATGACGTAAAAAAAAAATATGTACAGATAAAATTATTAAATTACATACAACAGACTCAGTTCAAATGATTGACGGTTATCAGTCAGGATGAATCAGACCACTTTTTCTTGGAAAACATAAAAAAAGTACAAACCACGCACGCCGCTTTAAACACCGTAAAACTGAGCTCACGTTTATAAATCGTGAGTTTAAACTGTAACTGCTTATTATATTAGCACGGCAGACAGTGCCGAGGGCGATAGCAGAATAGGAGAACTTTTTGTTCAAAACGGAATAATATATTCGCCGTCCTAACTTATTCCTTTAGGGATGGCATTTTTAAACGACGAAAAATAAGGAGGAGCTTTTCAAATCGACACGTATACATATACAAGGTGTAACTTAAATAACGGGGGTCATTGTACTTTTATTTTGACGAATTATGCGAACATAAATGGACTGAACAGCTGATTTTTTTTGGCGATTTCAGGTTTGGTCCCATAGTAAAAGTTGTTCATAATGGTGAGTACAATGACCCCTTAAGACGTTGTGCGTTATTTAAGTTACACCTTGTATATATATATTTTTTTTGTTTATCTCTTGGAAGAACTGTAACAGAAAATAACATAAGACAATAGTCACGATTGTGTTTTTCAAGTCAAAGCGTATTTTTTTTTTAATGTTTGACCACGTATAACTTTTTACAGAGTAGTCCGATCTGAACGATTATTATTTTATTCAAGAGGGTATACCTCGAAGTTGGTCTCATGTAAAATTCATTAACTTTGCTTGGTTAGTTTTTTAGTTTTAATAATACGTATTTACCACTTAGTCTATGTGGATGTTGTTCTAATTTATTTTGCAAGTAGTGGTACTTATTCAAATTTATATAGGGTAGGTACCACAACTAAGCGGATTTCACAAATAACACTGAACGCGATCAGCACTTATACGATTAAGAGCTGTCAGTGTCATTATTTTCTTTGGAATATTGACACTGACAGCTCTGGAACTCGGTTTAGGTGTGCTGACCGCGTCTTTACTAAATGTACCTTGTGGAAACCCCCCATAGGGTTTTGGTCGGGTATAGTTAGCATGAAGCTTTAAACATTTCTAACTACAAAATATACCCGAGTTGGAGTACCATAATCAGGTATATTTATGAAAGAAGAAAGAAAGAAATAAAATATATTTATTTAGCACAGACTAAAATTTCATTTATTTAGGACCTAGTATTGCGTGACTACAAACTACTAAATATTTCCGGCTAGCGAAAGCATCCTTAATAGAAGAAGAAGATAAGGAGATGCTATAGTAAAAGCCAGTTAAGTGCGTAAAGACGGTTTTAATGAGATCAGGAATCAGCATAAAGGTAAGGTTGTGTTTGTAATTGTCAGGACAAGGTTTGTATGAAAGAAAATGTTTGAAAATTTGCCGGGAAAATTGGAAAATTCGGGAAAACTGAAAGTGCATTTTATATGTGAATTTTGTATGAATTATTGACATTTTGACAGGACAACGATTGTCGGGTCAGCTAGTATATTAATAATTATTTTGCATTAGGCACCTTAATATTGATAGATAGATAGATGAGGCTGTATTTTACGAATTCCCAGTTTGGTGCGACGGCCAGATTTAATAGGATTTTCAGTTTTGACTAAACCTCTTGAGGTACTTACGTCGACTGACTGAAGTCGGCTGAACGGGGTTTTATTTAGAATGGTTTCTATTTAACTTTATATTTTGAAAAAGGAACTGTTGTGCTGTGGTCGTTTCTTTATATTCTTTAGGTAGCCGGTTAATTTTTGAATATTAAACGAACAAATAGACAAGGAAGCAATAGCGGGTGCATCTATGTATGTACATGACAAAGACAATTTAATGATAATAGAGTAATGGGTGAGAGTGACCAATCCTGCTCGGGTATACTCAGTACAGGGCTCTTTTTAAAAGTAGCTATTAATTATACCCGATTTTGCTCAAGCAAGTGGATCTATAGAAATAGGGTATATTTAGTGACGATTTATTTTAAACTGTTGCTACTAAATAAATACCCGAGTAGCGGTGTCTTGGTAAGGTACATTTAGCGGGGGTCACTCCAAAACGCCTTCTCCTAACTATACCCGAAGTCACCCAGGTCCGTGACGTCAATGACGTCCCCGCAAGGTACATTTAGTAAAGATGCGTGCTGACCACGTTAAGTTTTATTGGTTAAATTCGCACTAAAAAGTGAAAAAAAAAACAACCGACTTCCAAAAAAAAAAACATAACATAGTGAAAAATAGCTTTAATTTCGGTTTAAGTCGGTTGCGAAAAACGAAAATGTAATACCAAAGACACCGACTTCCGGAATTAAAGTTATTTTTAAAATTGTACCTAGTTTTTTTTGGAATTCGGTTGTTTTTCTTTTTGTAAAACAATTTTTGTTACTTAATTTCAATTTAAAACCTACAAACATAAGGGTTTCTTATTATTAGTCAAGTGAGTCAGCTATCCTTGTCTAAAGTTGATTAAATTATTAACACTGCCTTATTGTATGCGGTTGCGCCTTTAGTGAGGCGCAAAATAACCAAACAAACAACCAATGCACAAATATGTTCATTATATTGTGATGGTCTAAGTCAGCGGTTCTCAAACTTTTTTGGTGCCGGAACCCTTTTAGAAAACTAAATATTTGACGAAGCCCTAAAATAATCATAAACTGCGTTTTATGGATTATTCCACTTTATCGTACGAATCTGTCCCACCTGTGCGACAAAGTTTATGGTTCACAGTTTTGTCGTCCACTGTGTTCCACTAATTGATTTTGGTGGTGCAAATAACACACGTAACTAGAGTTCACAATTTCCCACTTGGGAATGTTTTGGATTTATATGGCGAAAATAAAAGCAGCTTTAATAATAAAAAAATATAAGTGTAATTAATTAGTATGTATTTACAAAAAAAAAAGTAGTGTATGTAGTATATCAGTTATCTGGTTTCCATAGTACAAGCTCTGCTTAGTTTGGGATCAGATGACCGTGTGTGAATAATGTCCTAAGATATTATTATTATATTATAAACTATTCGTACTAGATTAGGATGATTCTGAAGCAGCTAAGAGGCCACAAAGCAATGACATCCACTGCTGGACATAAGACATAGGTTAAAATTTTCATGGAGCCCCCACAGAGGCTTCGCGGAGCTCACTTTGAGTATGGCCGGTCTAAGTCAACGTTAGTCAACACTTAAACACATTAGAAATAATAAGTAAATTTATAGTCATGATCAGTAGCTATTGGACTGCTTAGTAAGTTGTAATATTTAACTTTGATCACTCACATCTACATATCTGCTCATACTAAAGACGAGGGTAGTCATGAACAAGAAAAGCCCTCATCTTGAAAGGAAATCTTAGAACAACATTCTGATCGATTATTAATTCCTAAAAATATATTTTTCTAGTAACTTTTCTGTTTTGTTTTTTAACGTTTTTTATCAATATAAAACTTGTCAAAGCCTCGTGATGTCAATTTAAAATACGTAATAATAAGTGCTTATCATTTGTCATCTAAACACAATTAAAAGATGCGATACAAAAAATAATAAACAATGATTTATTCTCAATATTTCCTTAACTAAATGTAGAGCAATGTCATTTTTTCCTTGGAGTGCAGTCAGACATTGCCGCATCATTGTCTTTGGCAATGAACCGTTATGGCGCGCACCCGAGGCTGTCACTTGCATACAGATACGCGTTTTTATTTGACATGTACTGTAAAAATGGTATGTGAAAATTGGTAACTGTTACTTGGCATACTTACATAAGTATGACTGTTTTATGAGTTAGGATAAGACTGGTCATCTTTCTATGTACTTATAAAAAAAAAAAAATTGCCTGCACCCTGAGCTATCAGCCCCGTACCACCTAACAGACTGGGTAATATTTTCTCCACCACAAGTGCTATTAGACAGGCCAGATGGCATGGTTGGTTAAGAAACCGCCTATCATGTCGCAGGTCGTGGGTTCGATTCCCATCCAGGACAAACATTTGTGTGCATGAACAGGTCTGTTTTTCCTGAGTCTGGGTGTAATTATCTATAAGTATGTATTTACAAACAAAAAAAGTAGTGTATGTAGTATATCAGTTAACTGGTTTCCATAGTACAAGCTCTGTTTAGTTTGGGATCAGATGACCGTGTGTGAATAATATCCCAAGATATATTATTATTATTATTATATTCTCAAATAGATTTGTTTTAAATAGGTTTTTATTCTTATTATTTTATTTATCTTTTATATACAGGGTTGTCTGAGAAAGGGTGTCGCCAACTTAAGGGTGTGGTACAGACCATAAAACTGAACTACTTTTTCCCGGGGACTAACATCGTAATAGGGATGATGACTAAAAAATGATTTTTTGTCCGTCATGTAGATTATTAAAATATATTGGACACGTATTTTTTCTTTTTCTACGTAATCAAAAGATTACGGCGATACATTGAGTTAAAATGTGGCATGACGTCATTGTAGATTTTATACGTAGAAGTGACGTATCAAGCCCCCACTCCCGAACTTTAATGCGAGTTATCTAAGTCATTTTTTATTAATATGATAAAGCAAAAAATACGTATCTAATATGTTTTTATTATCTGACTGACGGACTAAATAGAATTTCTTTTTTTTTACCCAGGCATCATCCCTATTGTGAAAAAAAATCTGTCGTCCCATACATTTGGTGAAGTAGGTATTGACGTTTTGTATAGGATGTTTTTTTTCACGATTACGAAGTTGGTCCCCGGGAAAAAGTTGTTCAGTTTGATAGCCTACAGGCCAAACCCTTAAGTTGGCGACACCCTTTCTCAGACACCCGATATGTATGTAGATAGATAGATAGAAAGTGTGTTGGTTTATAGACCATTTTCTATTTTATTAATTACCCGGAACTTGTTGACAAGCTTACCGAGACTGTGCTACCATAATACTGTTATTTGAAAACATTGTAATAGCCAGTTATTTTTAAAAGAGTAACCGTAGAGTTTCTTGCCGGCCCTTCTCCATAGGAAACGATCAACTGGAACCGAACACCTAGCTTCTGACATTGCATGTGTCCATATAGGTTTATGTGAAATAAAATTTACTTTTAAAAAGTAAAAACCGACTTCAAAAACCTAAAACAAATAAAATAACTTTCATAAAAAAAAACTTAACAGCTTCTGACGTCGGTGCCAACCTAAGGTGCATTGAAGAATTGAAGGCATCGACTTCAGAAGCTGTTAAGTTTCTTATGAAAGTTATTTTATTCGTTTTAGGTTTTTGAAGTTAGTTTTTATTTTTTTATACTAAATTCTTTTTTCGATTTTTAGTATTAGTCAAAATCCACTTACAAATGCCGGAGATACGGTACATATATTCATACAACTTCGTACATAGGAATAATTACCTATATACTAAAACCTTCCTGAAAGTAATCAGAGATCTGTAAGATCACGTTAGTGAAAGAATCATTAAAATTGGTTCATCAGTTATTGAGAAAATTGCGGACATACAAACACATACATACATACGGGCCGAATACAGAACCTCCTTTTTTGAAGTCGGTTAAAATATTTTGCTTTTGAGATGCCCAAATCTACCTAATATCTAGCCAATTAAGTCAATTCCGAATAGCAATTTCAGTAAGAAATTGTTTACGATAGCTACTTCCTCGGCTCGTCTTCACTATCAGCTATCTATGGATATAGGTATCTCTTTTAAACGTTATACCGCAACGCTCACCACCCTAACCAATTACTTGACGGCACTATCTGACGCCTTTAATTGCTTTAATTACAACTTGCACGGAAAGATTTATGTATAGACCAGAGAGCGAACGCGAAGTGTTGTATACCTACGTATTATTTTGCTTCAACTTATATTTTCAACTAGCCTGTAGGGTTAAGGCCTCCTTTGTTTCAATATACGTGTGTAAGTGTAAACAGTGTCAACCTTTTAAGGGGTCATTGTACTCATCGTTATTAACAAGTTTTACTATGGGTGTGCTATGGGACCAAACCTGAAATCAGAAAAAAAATCAGCTGTTCACAACATTTTGACGAATTATACGAACATAAATGTACTGAACAGCTGATTTTTTTTTCACGATTTCATGAATGATGAGTGCAATGATCCCTTAAAATTTTGCCACTGTTTACACTTACACTCTGTATAGTTAAAATCCTTTTCGAAATTACTGCACATAAAACGTAAAACCATAATAAAAATGTCATTAGATTCTAAAGAAATTCAGTTTTCGTGGAAATAATTTCCGTTACTTACGGAATTTTTTCCACTACATCATGAATTATGTACACTTACGAGATCCAATCGCAGTAATTTGCCATAATAATAATAAAAAAGATAATAATGACCGTTGGTCCGGTAATTTTGACAGTTTAGTTAGTAACAGAGTGAGTCAGTAAAATGATGGTCTCGTGGTCGTTGGTCGCATGGTCGCCGGTCGGAATACAGTTATCTAATTAGCACACGACTTGAAGACACAATGACTTTACGGAATTCAGAGTATGCATAATGAATAGTTGGTGAATGAACGATTACCCCTAACAAGTAAATTTGAAAAAAGAATGCATAATTGTTATTGGGGTTAAATATATTATAATGACCACCAAAAAATCTTTGATACCCTAAGCCCTCTGCACTTCAAATTGTATTCAGACACCAAATGTAGTAAATGATCAACAAATCTTAGCGAGCAAATTATTGCATTCGGTTAGGGTTTTCTTTTTGTATTTGTTCGATTCGCTTTTAATGTTCTTTCTAGGTTAGGTTAGGTTAACAATGATTAGTTTGGAGTTTAGGAGAGCAAGATATAAAAATTTTGTTTATAATTTCACAATAAAATGGAGTTTTAATTTTGGTGATCATTTACTATTTTTGGCAGAGAAAAGTATTTTATTTTTATATTATGTAGTTAAACATAAGCCATTGCTATTTATAGTTTCTTCGTATTCTTGTTGATTCTTGCAAAAAAAATTTGTTACACGAACCAAAAAAAAAAAATTCTAAAACACACAATATAAACTTACCGAGACATCAGCAAGCTATACATTGACACAACATTTCCGAAATAAAATCGATATCCCTGATACCGATACAGTTATTGATAAAAAAAGTAGAACATTTATCAACTACGACGCCGACGACCATCGATTGTAGATGGATTGTGTGGGAAACAGCGTCGGATTGTAAAGCTCGCGTGTCGTGAACAAGCGTGGCGAATCTTCTTTTGCTATGTTACTGGGTAAAATAGAAATGTGACCTACAAAACATGGTAAAAAATACCAAGATTATAACGTTATATATGAAACAGTCGATCCGGTATATGAAAACGTCGATCCGGATTTTCCTTCATTAAAACAACTAATGATCTTAAAATCTAAACATTTATAATGAAACCCATCCCCATGCAAATAAAACTTAACACACAGATGGCACCTTAAATCTAAATTAGCTGCATTTGTTAATAAACATTAATGAACAATTCCAAAGATACCCAACACTCAACAGTAACTTTTATACATAGTCACAAACACGTCTACAGCACCCCAAGTGTATAGGTACAGTTTGAGTTAACGCTACGATTGAGCTTGCGTAGACTATCACAATTGTAACGTAACTCGCTCTTTACTTAAAGGTGCAACTACATTGCAGTCGATCGACTAATCGATATTGATCGCTTTAAAACAGAAACGATCGTCGAATGACCGACCATCGATCTGCATTCTATTTGAAAATAGAGTGCATGGTTTGGTCACTTCCTCACTATCGACATTGAAAGTAAACGTCGATCCGCGGCACTACTACTACACTGGATCGATAAGAATGGTCGATGCCATCGATCAACCTCAATATAGTCACGCCTTAACGTACACTGGAGGCACAGGTGCTCAGTGGCTCTCCCATCGACAGGGATGAGTAATTTGTTTGTTAGTCGTGCACAGCCGTCTTTAGACCTTTGCATGTTTTTTTTTTTTTTAATTCTGTAAGTAAAGCGTGGGGTGCGGTGTTGGCTTAGGCAAACAGCGGGACCGAAAGTAACGTTGACAGGACGGTTTCGTGACGAGTTCTAGGCGAGACTCTACAGAATAAATGAATTAATTTAATAGCACGGAATCGTAATGCGTTTCATGTATTCGTCACGGTCTCACGGTTGGCTGACGGTTCAATAATATTATGGTACATTTTATTATTTTTTATTCTTCATGAAATGTTAATGCCAAGAATAAGCCACTGTAGCGTACTGAAAACGTATGTTCATAGCCCGCTGCGTGCCTTCGCCGTTGGCTCGGCTCGGTGTATGCGACAACTTTGTTTACCTTGGTTCTGGAAATAGTAGGTGAAGTTATCGCGGAAATAGGCGCGTAATATGTTCCATTAATTTTATAGAAGTCGCTCTGCAAAAGAAGAAATTTGACCTGAATTCATTTTCGTTTGTTTCGGGTCAATTTTGAGTGCCAGACAGGACTCATCGAATCGAACTTTGTTGGTATCATACCTATTTATTTTGAATTGATATTTTTATCATCGTAAAGTTTATATTTTTTATTGGTATAAATTAATTTGTGTTTTGCAAATCTTGTAAGGAATTTAATAATTATGTATAAATTCATGGTCTTAACTCAATATTATCTTTTAGCCGACAGCAACAAAATGAGAAGTAAGAATTTAATTATTGTTACGAGTATTCATTCAGGTTTCTAGAATCTCAACGAGACCCCGCAAAATGTAAATGTCTAAGATTGACTTTAACGAAGCTTCACCTAAAACGGTTTTGATTGATTGATATTAATTGTGTTTTGTGATGAATACAATTTCAATTATCGTAACATTTTAGATGGAACAGTTCGTGTCATAATATCTTATTATTCGTCGACTAATTTAAATTTTGTTTTTTTTTGGAAAATGTGTTAAACCCGTTCATGCATAAGTCGTGTTTTTTCAGTCAAACAGTGTCGTGAGGTTAATTTTGTTAGGCAGTGTGCAGACTGATTTACACTGCGCCTTCCCTAAACAACGTTAATGTCTCTAAACTTAAAAAAAATTACTCCAATTTTCATAGACATTAAAGTTGTCTAGGGTTGTCAAACACACATTAAGCATAATAAATAAAAGTACTGACCTCTTGATAGAAAACTCTTTTGGAACTGTAGGTAAGGTTGTACTGCTGGTCTGCCACCATCAGTAGAATAGTGAAGGGAAGCAGGAAAGCCGCAGCGGCGAGGAAGGCAACGCAGCGCCCTAACCGCATCATGCTGACGTTCCTACGACCTACCACCATCGTGACTACGTGGCAACCCTGAGCGCGCTTCCAATTGTATTCACGTAATTCATTTGTTTGTCCAACTGCGACTTAGAACATCACCTGCAAAAGAAAAATACGGAAGTGAGTATTCTGCTCTTTCTGTACCTGTATTTGTTAAGTTTTCAAGGATAACTATCCAATTGACTTTTAATGGAATTTGGCAGAGGAGTAGCTAGGTTAGTACAGTCGACTGCAGGTCGCCGCGTCGGTGGTAGCATTTTGACTTTGAGCTAGCCTAGCGTAGGTCGGAGTTTCAATGGAATTTGAGGCCAGCTTATACTGGTTTTGTTACCACTAACGTGCAGCCTGTACCTAAGGTACCATCGCGGACATTGGCGGTGAACCAATTTATTACTACTATATCCGACATGTGTAGTCGTGACCACGAGCGCTAAATTGTGAAGAAAAGTGTTAAATAACCAGCTAAATAAACTGTGAAATCGATCCTAATTAGTCTCAATCTAACTGTGCTTTGTGACTCCATTCGTATGTGAAGGTCATATTTTTTGGAAAGAAAGTATGTACCATCGCGGACACTGGCGGTGAACCACTTTTCAACCTTGTTGCTAATGCTCGGTTCCTATAAACAGAAACATATCGTTTTACGTACCAATGGCAGCATTTTTTATTCGTAAGCTAATTTTATCTGTGATAGCTACTTCCATATGCGAGGGTCTACTATGTAAAGCTGCTACATTATTGGTAAAGATACAACAAGAGTCTTAATTTTAACCAATAACGGTCCGTAAATTATAGGAATCGGCCGTGAGTGATGATAAAGTGGTTCACCGCCAGTGTCCGCGATGGTACAGACGCCAGCAGGTCAAGCTACCCGAAACTGTCAAATTTTCCCAATCAACCTTAAACCTAATGCTTTAACGGTAAAGTTGAAACTCTATTAAATAAATTTGACAGATTGTAGTAGCTTGATGTGCGTCTGTACTTTCTTTCCAAAAATTATGAACTTCACATACGAATGGAGCCACAAAGCACAGTTAGATTGAGACAAATTAGGATCGATTTCACAGTTTATTTATCTGGTTGTTTAACTCTTTTCTTCACAATTTAGCGCTCGTGGTCACGAATACACAAATGTCGGAAAATGTGAAAAGTAAATCAACAAACAAAAACTGAAAGCGCACGCAACGTGGTTCATTCACACTCGATTATTCAATTAGGTTATTTATCGATACCTTATCGATCGATGTTTCGAGATGTTTGAGTGTGTGAATGTCAAAAGAGGCGACATATCGATTACACCTAATTTAGAATGGACAGTAAACATGTTACGGAAGCTATTTTTCACCGGCTCTACGTAGTTATGGTCATAAAACTTGTATGCTTTACATCATCAGTCTTTTAAACATTTCCTAACACACGTTCACCTTTGACGAAAGAATGTTGGTTGGTTTATTAATTTCCAAAGAAGTTTGTACGTCGAAGGTTCATTCATTACTGTACAGCCTCAATAAGGTGTATACCGTGTATACACGGACAAGGGTTCATATTATTGTCACAATCATTCTTTCACATTATTGTATCAATGTATCTATACAATAATATGGAAATACCTTAAATTAAGTATACATACGTAAATGGTGTTTTTTAGAGGCGGAGATATTTAAATTGAAATAAAACACAGAAAAATGTTTTTAATATCCATTAAATTGGCTTTATTTGATAGATAATTTTATGGTATTAATGTTTGAATATGATTTCGGGCATGTGGCCGCCGCCGCTGACGCGTACATGGCGTAATAGGGATTCAAATTTTCACATACTCTTCGAAGTAAATTGGGCTTTATTTTGGCAATAACGCAAGTGCTCAATTGTTACTGGTTTATCGGAGTAGACATGAGACTTTACATATCTCCAGAGAAAATAAAGTAGCGGCTTCAAATCACACGAACAAGGTGGCCAGATTTCGTGAAATTAGTCATTGTCAAATGTTTCCTGCCAAAAAAAATAAGTTTTTAGTAAACTAGGCGTTGGTGTCAGCCGCGGCGGTCACATGCCCGGAATCATGTTCAAACATTAATGCCATAAAATTATATAAAAAGCCAATTTATGGATATTAAAACATGTTTCTGTGTTTTATTGCCTTATATGCCTCTAGAAAGACACTCTTTAGTAGTCTTTGTACCTATAGTATACATTGAACAAAGGTTGTGGAGAGTAAAATGAATCCGTGTTACATCTTATTGCTGATTGTACCTACCTATCGAGTTTATTGATGTTCTTGACATCAAAAAGTGTTAACGTTTACCATTTTTGTCAATTTAAACTGACAAATTATCACGTAGGCACTTGGCGCTAGTTCAGACACGGCGGCAACCGCGCGGGTCTTATTTATGTAGATATTTATTAAATCGTTCAGACGTAACCGCGCGGTTAAAGTAAACGCGCGGTTAAAGTAAACGCGCGGTTACCGCTACTCAACCACGAGAAAATAAAATCGCGCGCCGCCCGCGCAGTTCTGTTACTATGGAGCTCCAGGAGAGCGTTCAGTTACGTTGCGGGCACCGCGCGGTTCGCACGTCACAATGCATTAGTGAGCTTGCTATGGCTCGCTTCGACACTGAATTATTTATTGATGAAGTGGAGAAAAGACCTGCAATATGGGATCTTCAGTGTGAGGAATGTTCAAATAGAATTGCCAAGAACCGAGCTCGGCAGGAGTTGGTGGAGATATTTGGAAATGGTGAAGACACGTGGAAAAAAAGTATAGTAAATATTGGATGCACCCAATAGTGCCTTGTTCTTTTCTTTTTTTATGAGCAACCACAGTAAACACAGTGTCTCTTTGTCGACTTCCATTTTCAAACTGACTTTATCCGGATCGCGCACGCCAACCGCTTACTAACCGCGGCTGTCTGAATACATAACAAAATTTTACGGTTCCAAACCGCGCGATTTGGAATCGCGCGGTTCCCGCATGTCTGAACGAGCACTTATGTATGTTTGGATTACCTAGTACACAGACACACCACAAGTAGGCACCTACATCAAGGAGTGTTTACATTCACAACCAATCTTGTGTGTAATCCTACTTTTAATCGAAATATTGTCAACATAACAAGGTTTGCATTCGTTTTAAATAATGAACACAGAGTATACAATCCTCGTTTGGGTTCCGTACTCAAAAAGAAAAAACGGAACCCTTATAGGATCACTTCGTTGTCCGTCTGTCTGTCAAGACCCTTTTTCTCAGGCACGGGTGGAGGTATAAAGTTGAAATTAATATCAAATACTATTATTATATAATATTTATTTTACGTATTAACGGTCCCTTGCAGGTCTAAAGATATCAAGCTTCTATTTGAACGCAATCAAATATACGGCAATTTATGCGACATATTTTGATACTTTTTTTTTTTTTTGTGGATGGGAAATCATCAAGTAACTTCTCCCGCTCTGGGTAGAGCGGAAGGGCGTGTCAGACTTTTACTGACTAAAACCCACCCGTGTTCCTTCAGTTGCCTATGCCAGGGCCACGGTATCTTTTTCAAACAACCCGCGACCCCAGCGGCATCGGCCCTATTGGACCCCATCTTTTTCTGACATCTCTTTGAGGCGCGCGTGGAACACAACGCGCCGTCGACCCGGGCCTGGTCCTCACCGGACGGCGAGCTACCCACTACTCACCGTCCGCAAGCCCGCGCCTACGGTGGCCGGGAATCGGCTATCGATTCCCGCCGCCCAGGGCGTCTCCTGCGGCGACTGAGGGCGTGAGGCTGCCTCTCCCTCACGCGTTCCGCCTCCTCCTTCGCGAGCATTACCGCTTCGCAGAAGGAGGTGACGGCCTCCTATGCACTCTCGCTCCGCACCATGGTCTGGACCAGGCTCGGACGCGAGAGATCGCCGCCGCCGATCGCCGATCGCCGAACACGGCGGTGCTCTGCCCAAGCCGGGCAGACCTCCACTGTATGCTCCACCGTGTCCTCTGGGCGATCCACACAATGGTGACACCCGGGCGTTTCCTCCCGCCTTATGCGAAACAGGAACCTCCCGAAACAACCGTGTCCGGTGAGGACCTGCGTCAGGCGGAAGGTGAGGACGCCGTGGCGCCTCTCTAACCACTCCTCAAAGAGGGGACTTATCGCCGCAATTGTGGCGTGCCCATATTTTGATACTTGCAAGTAAATCAAACCTATCCCGTTGACCTAGAATCATGAAATCTAGCATGAAGCAAGACCTTGCTGAGAAAAGTCCGAAAATCGTTCATTTGTAGTTTTATCAATTTTTTTTTGCGATTACAAACTTGACCGTGATTTATATCAATGCATGGGAGAACATGTTTTTCATCTACAATTGTTTGTTTTTAGGATAAATTCTTTTCAGCTACGGAACCCTTCATTGAGCGTGGTCCGACACGCATTTGGCCGGTATTTTCTAGTTTTACGTGTCACTAGCGAGCATTGGAACAGTTCATAGTAGGTACATCATTATCAAAAGAGTAGGTACCGACCTAGGTAGGTATAAATATGTACTAACAAAGTAGGTAAGTAGGTGTATATTCAACAGATTCATTGACACCAGAGAGTCGAGTGCGCCAAATAAAATTGTTACAGTTCTAAATTTAGATAATCACCACGGATGTTGATCATTGAATAAGTACGGTACTTTTCATTACGCACACAGCCGCCATTTTGTTCCTAATGTCACGGTTAATGGCGTGACAAAAGAGAACAGTGCACATACTGGCAAAATCAGCGCAACACAAAAAAATATGTTTTATTTGGGGAAACTTGAATTTACTTTTAATTTCCAGTAGGTAACATTCCAGTACGAACTTTACACTAAATTAAATTCTTGAAAATACGACAAGGCCTGCTTGTGCTACTAATTACTAAATTCATTTAGCGCTAAACTTATTTAAAACATTCTGTCTGTTTTTAGACAATAAATGGAACGATATTTTAAATACGTTTTAAAATATCGTTCCATTTATTGTATTATCGAGTATTGTATTCCATTTATCGAGCTATGTTTTAAAAACGGTTAGCAGTTTAAGAAACTTTATTAGCGATTTTTGGTGCAAGCGGGCCTAAGTTTTTCTTTCTTCAAAGCGAAATATTTCAGATATAATTCAGATTTAGTAAATAAAATAAACAATGTTTTTATTTTGTAATATTCGATTCTAGAGCCATTATTTTAAATTCCTATTTAATAAAATAAAAATGACAACCATTGCATGAAAAGCCATAATCATTTCTGTTCCATTAAATTGTGTCGAGCAATTTACAGAAGCAATCTTTTTTTTCAACTTGTTCCTATTTATTAAAATTTTCCGGTGCTAATAAGTAAGTACTTAATACCTATGGTATAGTAATTTGAACTGATTTATTTAATTTGACAGAATCACATACAATTTACACTAATAGAGGCAGCCATTGTCAATACTGATGGTAGTACCTTTATCATTGTAATGGTTTCCATACAATTTGGCTTACCATACGTTTCAAACATGCCTACTTTATTTTATGAAAACACGTTCCAATAAAAACCTATGAATTTATTTTAAATTTTAAACTACTGTGGCGAAATAGCAAGAATTCGGACGTGAATATGGATGTAGCAATAGGTACCCTTCCGAACTTTCAGTTTATGTGTATAATAATTTTAATTATCCATAATAAGTTATTATTGAACAAAAATAAAACACAGCCTTTGATAAAAATAGTTAAAATTCAAATGTGTATATCGATGGCTCCTAAGTATACCGAGTCAATTGCACTTCTGATAACTTTAAAGGAAGGCGATAAAAAGAGCGAATGGTTATATTTCAAATGTTAATACAATCAAGAAAAATAACTAATCATAGTGAATTGAATATAATAAGGCATATTAGCAATGCAAAATAAATTTCATATTATTTTATTAATAACCGCTCTTTTTATCGCCTTCCTTTAAAGTTATTAGAAGTACAGTCGACTCAGTATACTTAGGAGCCATCGATATCATAATCATCATTATTTCAGCTGAAAGACGTCCACTGCTGCCTCCACAAAGAAACAACTCGCTATTCATCATCATTCCCCTGCTCTTGTCCCAATTTGTTTGGGATCGGCGCAACATGTCTTTTCCTTCCATACTTCTCTATTAGTCTTCATCTCGGTATTCAACTATTCCCTCCCTTTCTAGCCATATCATCTTTCACACAGTACATCCATCGTTTCTTTGGTCTTCCCCTATTTCCAGATTTTTTTGTGACATGATCGTCTTGAATGTTACATTCATGTCACAAAAAAATTTAAAAATAAACACCACAAAAAAAGATAAGTAAGTATGAATTTTTGAAACTCCATCGGCAGAAAACTCAAAATAATTACAAAAACAAAAATAACACAAAAACTACAAAAATATTTTTTTCGAATACCCCTGGGTATGAGGAATTCAGATTTTTCTTTTTGACGTCACTATATTCGCTGGTCGTAGGTACGGACATAACCACAAGCAAAAATCTGAAATAAATGCGTCTAGAGTTTCGAGGCTGTACAGTAGATATTTCGTCCATTTTCTCATTACGCAGTATGACTAAACAATACTTTTGTCGATCGGCACAGACCACTAATGTCCAGCAAATCATCGTGTTATAATGTGACTCGGTTTCGCAAAAAAACACAAAAAAGGTTTTTAAAAGCATAACAGGATCGCCATGATTTATGACATCCAACTTAATGATGTTCTCTTAGTTTTTGTCCTTATTTTTATTAAAGGCCAGGGTCTAAATTAGGTGCCAAAGTGTTCGCGTCGTATGGAATATATGAGATAAAATAATTAATTCAGAACTGAAAGGTCTGCTTTTAAAGTAATTTTTTGTAATAATTTAGTTGTGTAGGTACCTAGCTGTAGGTACTACAATAGAATTGTTTCATGTAAAGTTAATAGAATTCGTGCATACTTTACACTATAATATTAGAATAAGGAGCTCGTGGCTGAGTAATAACAGCCGCACGGGTCGATCGATCAGGTTAAGCTACGCATACCGCGGTCGACCCGTGGATGGGTGATCTTTATCATCTGCTTGGTCTCGGCTGTCATTCGTAGATCTTTAACAGTCGTTGCGGGTCGTCAGAAGCCCGAAAGTCTAATAACCAGTCTTACCAAGGGGTGTCGTATTACCCAGTAACTTGGGTTGTGGAAGTCAGATAGGCAGTCGGTCAATGTAAAATACTGGTTCAGCTGCATCCGGTAAGACTGGAAGCCATCCCCAATATGAACGGAATCCATAGATTAAATAACGAACAATAACGAAGTACAGTTAACTTATTTAACTATCCCCTGTAAACATAGGCTCAAAGGCATCATTAAGTTATAGTAAAGTGTACCTAATATAAATTGATAAACATACCGGTTTCATCGTCGGCACGTAATACTAGTTGGGAAATCAATAACTGTGATATCCAGTAATGCCGCACTTGTTTTAAAACATATCCTTTGATAGAGGTTGTATTTATTAATAGATATTATTCATTAGCAAAGGATCAATAAAAATCTCTCGAGATTGTCCTAACAAAACCAGTGAAACTCCCAGGAGGCTAACAATAGCTATAAAACTATAAACTAACGTTTCTTGAACTTATAATAATATTAATGATATTTTCATTAAAACATTTTTAAGACCGGCCAAGAGCGTTTCGGACTCGCGCACTGACGGTTCCGTAAAAAAGTGTGCTATTTAGAGACATCGTATTATTTTTCCTGTAATCTTTACATAAACTTCTATCACATAGAATAATTTCAGATTTTTCTCTATGCAAACTTCGGAGATAAGGGGGGAACGGTATTTTTTTACATTTTTCATCAAAAGTCGAAAACTATGCAAAACAAATGGAAAAATGTTTGAGAATGTGCAAACAGCGCTCTTTCATATGATACCCCACATGCCCTAATAGCCCCACTTCAAATTTTTAAGACCCCTTTCAGTCCCTGTTTCAGAAAGAAATATATATTTTTATTTTTTTGCTATTTGCAAAAAAGGCAATCGTCATCTAAAACTATTTCAAATTTCAAGTTGATAGCTTATGTAGTTCTTGAGATATCCAGCTGTGACAGACGGACAGACATACAGACAGACTGAATCGCACCATAAGGGTTCCTTTTTACCATTTTGATACGGAACCCTAAAAATAAGGTACTTAATTACGTTTTTTTTTTCAATTATTTTTTTTTTTTGTTTTTGTGTTTAAACATAGTCTAGGTAACATCAGTGTTGTTTCAATTAAATATGGGTATGGCTATTGCAGATGAGTAAGACAAGACAAGCCCAATGTTACCTCCTCTTTCTAAAAATATTCAGGAATAAATACCTACGTTAGGATTTCTCAACAATAAACCTCGAGTGCGCCCAATTACTGTAAAATGGAATAAGATAAGAAAATCGTAAATGTTTACAACCCAGAAATACTCATCCCATCTTGCAAAAAATCCAAAGAGACTGTGGAATAAGCAATTTAATTTTTAAGGGATTATCCACCTTCTGGGTCGAGGAAAATTGGTTTTGCCGCGGAGCCATTTTGTCGAACCCGCGTATTGTATGACCTCCGCATTCTCTAGAAAATAGCTCTGAGATTGCAACTCGATATTATGTAACAGTACCTACTAAATGTACAGACGCCAGCACATCAAGCTAATACAATCTGTCAAATTTCTTTAATAGATTTTCAACTTCATCGCTAAAGGTTCTTCAAGGTTGATTGGGAAAATTGACAGTTTCGGGTAGCTTGACCTGTTGGCGTCTGTACCTTTAATCTTTTCAACCATTTATTTTACTTTAGTCACAGAATACATAATAGTACTTGCATGTAATTTAGCGTTCATGAAGTATTGCATTTTTAGGGTTCCGTACCTCAAAAGGCAACAGAACTCATAGGATCCCTCGTGTGTCTCTCTGTCTGTCCGTCTGTCACAGCCAATTTGCTCCGAATATAATGGACCAATTAAGTTGAAATTTGGTACACGTATGAATTTGTGTCCCAAACACGGACGTGTAATCACTTTTGGGGGCAAATAAGAAAATTAAAAAGTTTTGGAAACTGTACCGTGTCATATCAAATGAAAGGCCTTGCAGTGAGGGTCTCAAATACTTTTTTTTTATAATAGGGATGATGACTAAAAATGTTTTTTGTCCGTCATATAGATTATTAAAATATATTGGACACGTATTTTTTCTTTTTCTACGTAATCAAAAGATCACGGCGATACATTGAGTTAAAATGTGGCATGACGTCACGTCTTCATAGATTTTATAAGTAGAAGTGACGTAGCAAGCCCCCACTCCCGAACTTTAACGCGAGTTATCCAAGTCATTTTTTAATAATATGATAAAGCAAAAATACGTATCTAATATTTTTTTATTATCTGACTGACGGACTAAATACAATTTCTTTTTTTTTTACCCAGGAATCATCCCTATTTTAAAATAAATTGTTTTAAAGTTATTTAAGAAAATAGACGAAAATTTACCCTTATCTCTGAAACTACCGAGCTTAAATTTTGAAAAAAATAAGCACTGTAAATAGTTTTGTACCTATAGATTAAAACCAATAAGAAGTCTACGTTTATTTGCGATAAACATGACGCAAAGAAATAAAATAATTAAAAGAACCAGTTTGGGGAAAATATGCGTCACATTCACGCAAAATCTCTCAATATTGTGTGTACAAACATACATTTGCAGTTCGAATGTATGGAAGAACATGTTTTGGACAACAATGTTAAGTTTGTTCTTGGGATAAATTCATCCCAACTACGGAATCCTTCAATGTGCGTGGTCCGACATGGCCGGATTTTTTTTTCGTCTATGGTTGCCTGTCAATCAATAAGAAAGTTCATAGACGTGACGTATAAGTAAAATTAATAGTTGGAAATAGTACACAGCTGATTCTTGTATTAGCGGACAGGAAACCTAAACAATTTCTTAGTGTCATTGTCTTTTTATAAGGAAATTAAATATTGTTTTGTCACATAAATACACATATAAAATGTATTTCACTCACATTTTAGGACTAAATGCGTCACCATGCGTCATCATTATTCCAGGACATGGTTTAATTATTTATTTAATACTAAAACCACACAAATGTACAGAGGTGGACTTCATGCCATGCCATGATATTTCCAGTAGGTAACAAAAGCAATCGTTATCCTAACTTAATATTATAAATGCGAAAGTAAGTTTGTTTGTTACCTTTTCACGCCCAAACCACTGAACCGATCATCCTGAAATTTTGCATATACCTACGTTGTCAGGTGTAGAGACACGGACATAGGGTACCTTTCATCCCAAGAAAAAGTACTGTTCCCGAGGAAAACAACAATAACGTTCTTATGACAATAGATGGCACCACGTGTCTTTCGAATCATGATTGAATTATATTATTATAGAAACTTTAGTAGTGTGAGAGAGAAGAGTTTTTTTTTTTTAATTTTAGTACCTTATACATTTTGTGAGTCTAGAGTGTTGATAGACCGGTTTTTCATCTTCCTAACTAACCTAACTAATATTATTTTAAATGCGTGTTTGTTTGTTTGTTGGTTACGCTTTCACGCTAAAACGGCAGTACGGATTTGAATGAAATTTGACACTTGAGTAGACCATGACCTGGAGAAGGACATGGCTACTATTTATCCTGGATCGCAGACGAAGTCGCGGGCAACAGCTAGTAACTATAGCTTGACCAAGACCGCGCCTTAGGAATGCGCGGTGAGGCGGGGTGCAGCGCTGGCGAATGAGCGGTGGGACGCCGTGAGCGTTGACAAATGAGCGGCCTGCTGCACTGCCCCTGTCTCGCCGCGCACATACCTACGGCGCGGTATAGCGGTCTTGGTCAAACTATAGATAGTTACATTGTCGCTAGCTACTTACCTTACTATTTAAATAAGTAATGTGTGTTTAAAATTTTAATTCAAATTGGTATTGACTTGAATACAAATACCTTATTTTCGTTCATAGAATTCTTAACGCTAAAACTCGAATTTAATACCTAAAAATTGTTATTATTTTGTCTGTAATTATAAGTTACTGTTTATCTGACTAACATCCATTATATAATATATTTGCATGCCATCAATGCATGGCGGAATGTGTCTTGCGCTGAATTTTATATTATGTATACGCAACATCTTTTGTATACCCACCACATTTTATGCAAATAAACGATTTTGATTTGATTGAACCGTCTTCAAATTTCATGCCTTAACGGATGAACGGATCTCGATGTAAATTGGACCGTGTTATACAGAAAGCAGCCATGTCGGGAAAAGTACAAACAGAGTTATAAGCATTTTTCTGTCGATGGTTGCATTATGGATGTATAGACATGACTGCATTTGACGGCTCATTATCTCCGTGTTAAATAGAGATATCGGCATAGCTGTTTTTGCAAAGAATCGTGTACGTCGATATTAATATGACTGTGTTTATAACTCATTTTTGGAAAAAGTGCCATATGGCTGCTTTCTGCATAACTAGATCCAATTGGCACACGGATAGACACGGATAGGAGTTTAGAACATAGGATACTTTTTTTCTCTCGGAAGTATGTTCCCGTGGGTTAATTTTCGACCTTAACGCGGGCAAAGCGCGGTCAAAAATCAATCAATCAGCCTAGCCTTTTTCCAACTATGTTGGGATCGGCTTCCAGGGTAACTGGATGCAGCTCAATACCAGTATTTTACATGGAGCCACGGCCTAGATTACTAGATAACACGATACCCCTTGATAAGACTGGTTGTCAGACTTACGGGCTTCTGACGACTCGTAAAGACTGTCAAATATCCAAGAATGACAGCCGGCTTAACGTGCTTCCCGAGGCGCGGAGCGATCTCTGTATATAATGATGGTCACCCATCCACGGACCGACCGTGGCAAACGTAGCGATCCGTGAGGCTGTTATTCCTTAGCCACGAGGCCCGCGGTCAAAAACTAGTTTTTTTAATAAATAAGGATTTTTACTGGCTACTCGTAACTCCTTTAGTCCCTACAATTGCTGGAAACTGCCTATGAAATCACCAAAGTTATCTATGATAAACAACCAAACATGTCCAAACAACTAAGTCAACTTTACGACATAGTATGATAATGGACGAACTACAGACTTTTAAAACAGTGACCACACGGAAATATGAACCTACGTATGATAAATACTAAAGCTAGAATGCAACATAACATACAAATCATATCACGTGATGATGACACATGACACATGACAACGGTCACAAATTCATTCAACCACAAATTTTCAATTTAGTTTATTGCGAATGTTTTATGCATTAAATTATAGAAGTATGAGGAACAAGGTGTAAAGTTGACTCATCCTCTATAGAAAAGGGAGGATCCTCCGACCAGACGGGTGTTGTGTCGGGTGGGCTACGGGATGTTGTATACAGGGTTATTGGTAAAACACCAACAACCTCTTAAGGGGTCATTGTACTCATCATTATGAACAACTTTTACTATGGGACCAAACCTGAAATCGCGAAACAAAATCAGCTGTTCAGTACATTTAAGTTCGCATAATTCGTCAAAATGTACTGAATAGCTGATTTTTTTTTTGCGATTTCAGGTTTGGTCCCATAGTAAAAGTTGTTCTTAATGATGAGTACAATGACCCCTTAACAGGTTGTTGGTGTTTTACCAATAACCCTGTATATGCCAGTCGCGCGGTAAACTCTGCTTGCGCGATGCAGGATTTGTGTGACGTGAGGTATTTGATGTGTAGTTCGCATGTGGCGTTGTAGATGCCGCCACAAAACCATTACAGTACACTGACGAGCACATTGCGTGATCAGGTAGAGGTATGCTACTGCCGATGCAATCTATATCGCAAACTAGGCCCGTGTAGTCGTGACTTCTTTGAATAACTGTGCAAAGTAGGTTAAATTTTATTGTTGTCGCTGACAAATGCGTGCACTGGCTGGACAGGTCTACTGAAATCTATGTGGTTCGTTCCTCAAAAGACCATCTCAGACACAACGTCATAATCTGATTGTTCCTCATACAGCTGACCAAGGTTATGTCTGTGACCTCTGAATTTGTGTCGGTCTTCCTTCTCAGAGTAGTCGGATAGAAAAACACCGAAATTATCAAATTTTAACATATTTTTTTTTAACTTTTTTTTTTAACTAATTTGCAAAATTAATACCTTTTTACATTACGGGAATGGAAAACAAGAATTTTACTGCGTTACTAATGTTTACTGCACGTGTTTTCATTGTAACAATTATACACGGGACGAATGGCAGATCGTTTACATAATTCTAATTCTCTCTGCCTCCTCGTACAATATTCAGGTCGGGTAAATTGCATGGGCTCGCAGGATACGTTTCCCGGGAAATGGTCCGGAATTTTAAATTTTCACCGTCATCAGATCTTTGGGATTTGAAATGGCTTGCAGTGTAACAAGCATTTTTTAAGCTGACCGACCTTTTGTCAACTTATATGGTAGGCTATAGCAAACATGCACAAAATTTGCTAAACGGATACTTGTTCAGCTTTCAAAAGGCGAGGAACTACTTTCTAGCGTGCTAATGCAAGTTCTGACTTCCCGTAATGACCGTCATAGACAGGCTATAAGGTACTATAACAGTCAGAAGTCGACTAGCAATCTCAGAAAACTATGGCATAGCAATATTAGTTGTACTTATGACCTTCTTCTATAAGAACGTTTGACAATACTACACATTGGCAACTTTGGCAGCCCGTATAGCGCAGGCCATAATGGTCATTGCGGTGTAAGTGGACTTCTAGACTTTGACTGTACATATGGGCTATATATGTACATATACAGAGTGTGTTGTAAATAGTGGTCCAACGTTAAGGGGTCGATACACCGTATGTTCAGCTATCACATACCACAATTTGAACTATTTTTTTCTAGGTCTCAGAATACAATTTTATTTTTAAATTGACAACTTGACTCAGTACATTTTTTACATTTGCATGTGGATAGCACATGCATTTCACAGTTATAAAAAAATAAATGTCATTTATAGAAAATACAGCCAAATAAGTAAAGCAAGCTGTCAATTTTTCAAATAATAATATAAAAATATGTTATTCTGAGACTGGAAAAAATGGTTCAAATTGTGGTATGTGATAGCTGAATATACGGTATATCGACCACTATATACGACACCCCCGTATAGGTATATCATGTAGCCTATATGTACCAGGATAACCAGCCAACCTATGTCAGTATTATACGAGTAAATGTGTTTTTTACAAAGCCCGGAGACAGTCTTAAGGAGGAAGCGTCAGGGTAGCCCGCGAAATTCAAATTTTTTTACGTTTTCTTGCAATTTGCAAGTCAGTATTAAGTTGTATGTTAAATAAAGTATGATTTGCGGCCGTAACCAATATGTTTTTACAGAATTATATACAATAGAATCAGTAATACAACTCCTTAAGTTAGTATAATCCTAAAATGTCAAGATTTTATGAAATAGTCATTTTTTGGGATTACCTGGTCTTAAAGAGTTGTATTGATCTATATTGATTGTATTGATTTGAATGATTCTAATTATGTAAATAGATACTTGTTACGACCGCAAATTATAATTTGATCAACGTACAATATAATACCGACTTTTAAATTGCAAAAAACGTAAGAAAATGTGAATTTCGCGGGCTACCCTGACGCTTCCCCCTTAACGATATTTATTCGTCAGCCTGAACTACGTACTCCGTATGGGTGATATGGGTTATGTAGATACATCACATGCATAACCCGGGAAATCTATAGAATCATCAGGTTAAATTTCTTGAATCCTACGGAGAACTCTACAACATTTAACTTTTTTATAGCCCATGAATATCCGTTACTAAACATAGGCTTCCGGCGAACAACGCGGCAACAACGTTCCGGAGCGGAAGGTCAATGCCATAATCTTGAAGCTTAGCGTCTGATGATTGCAGTTCGATGCTATCAGTATAGGTAGTTCTATATGTGCATTAAGGGTTAGAGGTAATTAAATACTGTCATTATTTTAGTTTTCTAATTTAAATTTTACAAATTTTGTGCGTAGAACTGTTAACTATTTTATTTTTATTTTAGGATTAGTTTTATGTCATTTACTGCGGATAAATTTTGTTATTAAATTTTAATTTAATTTAATTCTTTTACATAAGTGTAATTTTTGATAAGAACCACTTTATAAATATTTGTACGCCGTCAGCGGCAAAACATAGTGTAACCATACATGTTATATTTACAAGACCTGTTTTTACACCCACCTATGTTTTACAAATAAAATACTTTGACTTTGACTTTAAATCCTTTCTAGATAAACACATGTTATTTGATATGCTATTATATCATTTCTATTTATACACATGTTATTGTAGGAGCTTCACAAAACAACAAAGAAGTTTTAAACAAAATTTTAAAATAAGCAAAGAACATGACATAATATACATAAGTTATATTGGTCTATTATTAATTTCCTTGGCCCGCAGTATTCTTTTCATCTTTGACAAGAAGATATACCTACGTATAATATCTATTCTCTAAACTAAATTGTGCTCATATTTAATAAGGATAGTTTCTTTTAGGGTTCCTCAAAAAGAAAAAACGGAACCTTAATAGTGTGTCAATTTGCTCCGAATCTAATGCACCGATTAAGTTGAAATTTGGTACACATATAAATTAATTTTGAATATGGGATCACTTTTGGGGGCGAATAAGAAAAAAAACAGTTTTACAAACTGTAGGTACCGTTTGATATATGAAATGGAAGGGGTTTACTGTGAGGGTCTCAATAGATTTTTTATAATTTTAAAATAAATTGTTTTAAAGCCCCACCTTATCTCCAGAACTACTGAGCCTAAAATTAAAAAAAAAATCAGAATATAGTTCTATACAAGACTTTTAGATTACAGGAAAATTCATAAGAAGTCTATGGTCTTAAAATAACGTGGTAAACCTCTTAATATTGTGCGTACAAACTTACATTTGCTGCTGGAATGTATGGAAGAACATGTTTTTCAACTACAATGTTAAGTCTGCTCTTAGGATACTTAATTCTTTCTCTTCTTTCTTTATCCCAACTACTGAACCCTTCATTATGCGTGGTCCGACACGCACTTGACCGGTTTTTACATTGAAATTTATGAGAAGCACATCAGGTCAAGAGTAACATCGTTCGCGACAGAGCCTCCAGGTACGAACTTCTTATCCTAAGACTCAAACGGATCGTGTCGTGTCCAGAACGATTAATCGAAGATCATAATATAAATTTAAAAAAAAAAAAACATTAAATACACAAGGAAGAGACTAACCAGACGAATACAATACAACATAATTATCACACCTCATAACATGTCATTATGATTAGCATACTAACACAAAGCGCTTTTTGACAAAGCGAAATTAAACTAACCTCACTCGTCGAGACACGTTCTAGTTACATAGAGGTAGAAAAACTGTGCAATGAACACACTAATTTACAAGACAGAATTAGTGACTTGTGATCTTACATCTTGCCACCTCCAAATTTTTGTAGCTCTATGGTGAATGTAAGTACTCGTACCACCGTGCGCGTACAATCGCAGTAAAAACTAAATAGGAATAAATACCTGGCTGTAGGTACTTCATATTTTTTTTGCCTAATTCTAATAGAGTATTTGTACTATAACCGTTATTTAAACGTTCTTAAGCTTTGCATTCGATACGTAATTATTGCGATATAACAATAAAGCCGTACAGTTTTATAAACAATTAAAGCACCAACATCATTAAACTAACCAAGGCATATAAATTAACCGAATGAATCATTACCGTTAATAAAGTACCAAAAGCACTAAAATTCTGAAAATAGCACCGTGTAGTCTATCAACTATGAATGCTTTTGAAAACCACCAATGTAGTTATTAAGTTTCCATCGAATAAATCGATTCAATTACTAGTTGACTCAGTAAAACTCGTTGGACTTAATCGAATTGGATCGTCGCTCGGTCTTCCAGATACTGATCATTACATTACGATGGTAAATTAGCTGAATATCGTAATAAAGCCGCAGGCATCGCCTTGGGAGTATATTACACTCATAATAAAAGAATATGAGGGTGACTACGAACATTTTTATTGTACTGCACACATAAAGTGTACGTAATTCAGCTTTACGATATTAGTATTACAGAAAGTTTATATCAAACAACAACGATAATAGGGAGACGGAAGATGTTTTAGTTGGTATAGCTGTAGTTATCTCCTCTGGAGCAAAGGTGTTGGATTGAGCTGATAAGACTGCTATACCTACGTCCCAAGCTCAGAATATGTTATGGTTATCTTGTACTAGTATTTACTGGTACACAGCTTGGAATATCACATGATCGATGGATGACAGTTTTCGTCATTGTCAGTCGTGAAGAGATACTAAGACTTTTCTCAGTGACTGTCCACAAAATTGAATATTGTTTGATAAATATTCCATGGCACTTAAATATTTTTATTGTTTCAACACTCTTGATTAGATTATTTAAATCTCAATTGCAAATAAACACAATAATTTATTGACGTAGTACCGGGAAATTCCAAATAACTAGTGTATTTTTGAAATACAAAATTTAAGATACTAATCCTATATGTAACTGAGATATCAGATAAAATATCTCGTCTGTTGATAAGATTGGTTTTGAAAATACTGTGCCGCGATAAAAAGATGAGGACGGAAATATCTGTGTAGGTCATCAACCTATCATATCAAGGTTGACAGAAAGAATATACATCTATACACTTACATTAGAATCACAGTGCTAACCAGCATCCTAATTGCGTAACACACTATCAATCGCAATCTTTTTGAAGCAAATTACTAATACATTGCTTCATATGTTCGAAAAATGTATCTACTCGACAACGTAAATAACGCAATGAATGTTGTTGAACTGTCAACATGAAACAGATTCCGATTGTAGCGTGGTACGCAATTGCCCCGCAGGAGAAGAAAACAAAAAACTATATGGATATTATAACATAGAAGACAAAGGTTGTAAATAAATAATGATAATAACAGCCGCACGGATCAATCCATCAGGTTAAGCTACGCTTGCCGGGGTTGGTCTGCGGATGGGTGACCATCTTTTCATACCGAGACTCCTCCGTGCCTCAGAAAGCACGTTAAGCCGTTGGTCCCGGCTGTCATTTGAGGATCTTTGACAGTCGTTACGGGTCGTCAGAAGCCCGAAAGTCTGACAACCAGTCTTACCAAGGGGTACCGTATTACCCAGTAACTGGGTTGTGGAGGTCAGATAGGCAGTCGCTCCATGTAAAATACTGGTATTCAGCCGCATCCTGTTATACTGGAAGCCGACCCCAACATAGTTGGGAAAAGGCTAGGCAGATTGATTGTTAGAGTTTCCTCCACTAGATGTTATTCTCCAATATGTCAATGTTCTTATTACCTCCACCTTTTCCCTACCAGGGAAAAGGTTAGGGAGATTGATATATATTGCCCCACTGCAGGGCAATGCCTCTTCTCATACAGAGAAGACACAAGCGTTCATCACCATGCTTACTAAAAACGAATTGATGATTTTAGACTTATATTAACTATAAATAAGTCCATGTTTCCTCACGATGATGCTTTCCTTCACCGACGTCAGTAATGTCTAGGATAAACTCAGAAAGTACATACGAAATGAAAAAGACATTGGTACTTGCCCGGATTTGAACTCACAACCTCGTGTATGAGAGGCGAGGCCTTCACCACGGGCCATCACGACATTCATTTCATCAGAAGTCAAAGGTTGTAGGTATATCCAAAAAAAAAAAGTTGTAATTTTTCACATTTTCCAATAACACTTCGATGAAAAAGAAAATAAAGAAGCAAATGATGATTAAATTGTAAGTTAAATAAACGATAGTCGTGGAAAAGAACATTTATATATCAATCATGTTTGTATACTCTAGTGCAGAAAACTAAATTATTAAATTGTCAATGACACTGACGATTGTAACTAGGGGAACATAGTTTGGCAAGAGTCCAAGGTTTCTGTTAATAGGGACTGCACGCGACAGGGAGATACGCTTTGTATATCTTATTATGCGCCTAATAGACATCCATACATACATATACTCACGCCTTCTTCCCACGGCGCTAGGCAGAAACTACAGAACGCCACCTGCTACGATCCATACATACTCCTTTCGCCTCGTTTACGTTTACCTAATCTGGTCTAATCGTTTGCCTAATCTTTATATCTACTAGCGTCTGCCATTTTTAATCGACTTCAAAAATAGAGGTTCACATGTTTGTATGTCCACGATTTTCTCAAAAACTTATTCTTTCACTAACGTGATCTACATACTTTCAGGAAGGTTTTAGTATAATAATACATTGGGCACATTATGTACGAAGTTATATGCATAAACATAATGCATCTCCGGCATTTCTATGAGAATTTGGATGATTCTTCTTCTTTCGTTCGTCTTGGGCTTATTAACCGACTTCAAAAAAGAAGGGTCTCTATTCGACCCGTATCTATGTATTTATGTATGTCCACGATTTTCTCAAAAAGTTATGAACCAATTTTCATGATTCTTTCACTAACGTAATCTACATACTTTCAGGAAGGTTTAAGTATATAATACTTTAGGTAATTATTCTTATGTACGTGTGTAAGTTATATGCAGAAATGTACTGTATCTCGGGCATTTCTAAACGGATTTTGAAGTTTCTTCTTTTTTTTTCGTTCGTCTTGGGTAATTGTATATTCAGCTAAAAATTTTAAAATAAATTTACTTTAATAAAGTAAAAACCGACTTCAAAAACAAAAACGAATAAAACAGCTTTCATAAAAAACTTACAGCTTCTGAAGTCGGTGTCTTCAATTCTTCAATGTCAATGCACTTTAGCATGACACCGACTTCAAAAGCTGTTAAGGTTTTTTATGAAAGTTATTTTATTCGTTTTTGTTTTTTGAAGTCGGTTTTTACTTTTTCAAAGTAAATTTATTTTCAAGTTCGTGTATAAGACTTATTGTTCGTGCCTCGCTTAAAATAGACGAAACAGCTCGCGCGATTACATTACTTTTTTGAAGCGCGTTTGAAGCTTTATAAGTAGGTTGTACATACCAGCCATAAAAATATCGCCGATGCATCCAAAGTTTATCATTCAAGTAGTAAAACGGTTGGTCTTCCCACTATTCATACATTTAATTATTTTTAGATTGCCTATTTTCAAAATTATTTCTGTACTAGATGATGCATGAGCTGGTTTATTTTCTGCCTTTGGCACGAACAATACCGCATTTTGTATGTAAGTAAATTCGGTAAATTCTTACTGGCTTTTGAATATTTGAATATTTTCTAACGTTAACCTACGTTTAAAAATGTGGGCGGGAAATATGAAGTTTAAAACTGCAGGCCGTTTTCTGATCGTTCGCCAAGAACCTTAGTATATACCTACGTATCTACTGAACTTCAAATATTTAAGTTTTTCCTCAAGAGCTTGTTAGAGGCTTTTCGTTTAATCTGGCTAAATCGAATAACAACGTTAGATAGAATTGAACAAAATTTTACATGGGTTATGAATATGATGCAAAAGTAAGCACAGGAAACGAAGAAGTCGCGATAAACAAAGTCATCACCTGTCTAGCCTTCTCCCAACTTTGTTGGGGTCAGCTTCCAGTCTAGCCGAATGTAGCTGATTACCAGTATTTTACATCGAGCGACGGCCTATCTGACCTCCACAACCCAGTTACTGGGTAGTACGATACCCCTTGGTAAGACTGGTTGTCAGACTTTCGGGCTTCTGACTACCCGTAACGACTGTCAAAGATCCACGAATGACAGCCGGGACCAACAGCTTAACGTGCTTTAACCTCGGCAAGCGTAACTTAACCTGATCGATCGACCCGTGCGGCTGATATTACTTAGCTACAAATAAACAAAGTGAGCCTTTGTAAAACTTAGCTAAAAGTTTATTAAAACTGCAGACGTTGATGTAAAAGAACTAAAGGACACTGCAGTCCAAGTCCTGAGCCTACTTTCTAAAGGGAGTGGTACAAAGCCGAAGTATTACGAAGTCTCGCGAAGTTTGACGATGAGCTAAGATTACCAGTTTGGTGTCATCGCAGTCTCTTACCGCAATTCGGTCATTGTTGTTACCGCACCTTGTAGTTAGTGAAGTAATATAGTAATACGAGTACACTCATGTGTTTATCGTATGTATTGTATCATCACGTACTTTGTGTTAAACTGAAAGGGAAATAAAATAATCAGCGCGGCACGGCGCCTCATGGATGTCTCGCATGAGTGAAAATACATTATGGAATCTGGGAAGACATTTTTTTTTGACGTGAAACCGTCTTTTCGCTCGGTGTACTGGTGTTAATTTCAATATTTCTGACCGACAAAAATATCTATGATTTCAATCCCTAATAACTACGAGACTTTTAATGCTAGAGTAATGGTTGACCATTCAAAAGATAGGTCATGTTTATAACAATTTTAAGGTCCGATAAAATTTGCCTATGACGTCACACTAGGAGTGCACGCGCATACGCGCGAACTCCTACTTTTCATTAAGTGTCGAAATATCAATTCGTAGGTATAGCGCAAAAACGTGTTTAGCTAGATGAGTTATTCTGATGTCTTTGAAAAGAATTGACAAGCACTACTAGTACCTAAAGAAAGACAACAGAAATATTGGCCAAAATAGGGTTAAAAATTAATGTGAAGTAGACAATAGCAAAATAATATAAGATGTAGTCTCAAATCGGCCGTAAATCTGCTCAGAAAGGAAAAACCCAAAACGAAGAAAGCTTGCATCAAAAGGAATGCAATGAGCCTACACGTATAAAGTCTAGTGCCGAGCGAATACAATAGCTACGGCAGTGTCAGAAACCGCAAGATCTGTTGCAAATAGAAAAACAGTTTAGGATGTCGTTTCATATCGGCCGTAAATCTGCTGAGAACTGAAAAATATTAAAATCGGTGAAAGCTTACTTTATAAGGAATGCAGTGAGCCTGCTAAGTGTAAAGCAAATACAATGGCTACAGCAGTATCGGAAACCGTAGTAAAATTTCAATCTGTTTTCACGTAACAAAGGGCGTGGACTGGAACTGCGCCTACAAAGTTTTTTTTTTTTCATATAACCACCACAGGGAAGCTCTTGGTCACAAGAATCATTGGAGAAAACATAGGAACAATTTGATTGGTTATAAGAATGGTTATTCTGAAAATTTTCCAAACACCAACTAAAACCTAATAGTTACTAAGCAACAATTAATAAACCATCTAAATATCTGCTACATAAAGCCTTAAATTACCCACCATTAGTTCTATAGACAATTGCAGCAAAACTTTAGTATTCCAAGAATTACAAATTGCACGTTCCGATCGTAAATTATAGGGTCATTTAAATATTAAGTACTTTCCTTAAGGCTCTAAATTACGCTGAACATACATATTTGATGAGTTAAGCGCATCAAATGGAATCTGAATCATGGCTTCTTAGCGCAATTTAGTTCGTCATATTACCACTAAGTGGGTTTATTTATGACATTTGATATAAGTAGCTCCTGTGTCATATAACATACATGATATTCATGTTCTAAGAATAGTAAGAAGCATATTTTTTGCAGTACTTTATATATTTTGAATTTTTATATAGAGTTCTTTCTAGATCATAAAAATTGTTTCAATTACCAGTACACAAGCATCTAAACGTGCCCACTTTAGTTTAGGTAGGTATGTGTAACGTGACCATACGTCCCGCTTTGTGCGGGACATTCCCGTTTTCAGGCTGTCTGTCACGCTGTCCCCAGCGAGGGCAAAAACGTCCCGCTTTCGCAAACAGACCGAACGATAAATTAATTTAAGCATAATCTGCCGATTACACAGATTAATACAGATGGGACACTCCGCAAAATCATTTAAATAAAAAGCGACTCTTGCTACGCCACAATAAAGTGCAATTCAGGTCGCACAACGCTTATTACCTACAGTTATAATCACCTACAAATTGCCTCTTTTTCTAACGCGTAACTCATACCTTCTAACCGCGAGCGGGAGTCCTACTGAATTGGCCCAGTGAGATAGGTCCGCCGCCCGCGTACTTGTAGCTTCATACCTAAACTGCGGAGTGTCCCATCTGTAATAATCTGTGCCGATTATTTTTGCATTCGCAACGCGATAGATGAAAAAATCACTAGCTGGAATGCTGAGAATGTTTCTGTTGAAAACCGTTGGGTGGAATTATTCCAGTATTTCCGTGCGTAACCAAAACTGTACGAACTTCCGTATGATTATTGAGTAAGTTATGTATCTGCGTAGAAGTAACGCGCGTGTCGAAAGATTGTTTTTCTCCAATGAATAAAATATGGACAAGAGACAAAACGCAGTCAAGTGTCGCAGTATTGAAAGCCATTTTGATTACCAATACTAACATCAACAAAATTATGTAATGAGCTCCATTCCTACTTGAAAACTAAACCCGATATTTTGAAACTGATCTGTTCCGCCGACAAATACAAAACAACTGCTCCTTAGACATGTGGAATTCATGTGACGAAGCCTTAATAACTAACCAAGTAATATGTACTGAAAATCTACTCACGTTAGGTATGCGCATGATAAGTTTTCCCTAAACCAAAAAGAAACTTAAATCTTAAAGTACAGACGACTCTCGATAATTTCACACTCGATAATTTGAATCTCTCGATAGTTTGAATTTTTTTTCTAGTTAATTCAAACATACTCGATAAATTGAATAAAATCAATGTTAATTGGTCCCCCTCGGTAATTAGATGTTGACGGAATACTATCTTGCCTATCAACATGCAATAATTTGAAGTCCGGGCTTCCCTACTCTCTATAATTTGAAGCGTTTATCATGCACCTATCGTTTGTTTGTTGACGGAATAGTATCTTGCCTGTCAACATGCAACAATTTGAAGTCCGGGCTTCCCTACTCTCTATAATTTGAAGCGTTTATCATGCACCTATCGTTTGTTTGTTGACGGAATAGTATCTTGCCCGTCAACATGCAACAATTTGAAGTCCGGGCTTCCCTACTCTCTATAATTTGAAGCGTTTATCATGCACCTATCGTTTGTTTGTTGACGGAATAGTATCTTGCCTGTCAACATGCAACAATTTGAAGTCCGGGCTTCCCTACTCTCTATAATTTGAAGCGTTTATCATGCACCTATCGTTTGTTTGTTGACGGAATAGTATCTTGCCTGTCAACATGCAACAATTTGAAGTCCGGGCTTCCCTACTCTCTATAATTTGAAGCGTTTATCATGCACCTATCGTTTGTTTGTTGACGGAATAGTATCTTGCCCGTCAACATGCAACAATTTGAAGTCCGGGCTTCCCTACTCTCTATAATTTGAAGCGTTTATCATGCACCTAACGTTTGTTTGTTGACGGAATAGTATCTTGCCTGTCAACATGCAACAATTTGAAGTCCGGGCTTCCCTACTCTCTATAATTTGAAGCGTTTATCATGCACCTAACGTTTGTTTATATACAAGGACAGATCTGTCGATTGGTGAGTTTACAGTTCGCATTCCAGTCTACCTTTGAACGTTAAAGTGAGTCAGTTTGTTTACTTGACTTTTTTCCTCCTTCCCTCTTGGTTAGGTTAGGTTAGAAAAATCTTTTAAACTCCTAAAGAAAAGATTTTAAACTCCTGTCATTTTGAACTCTTTGTAATTTGAAATTTTTCTCTAGTCCCTTGAGTTTCAAATTATCGAGAGTCGACTGTACGTACGTGCAGATTCAGATGCTTGTGTACTCCAAAATGGTAGACCAAGTGACAATGCTAAGCTAAAGTGCTAATAATGCTGTGCAAAGTTACCAAAAATGTGAAAATGTTTTGACACAAGAAAAACTACTGTCTACGGTAGGCTCAACTTTTTGATTCTGGTGTGCGCACTGTCTAAAAGGGGAGCCTAGTACCCCAGCCATAGCCTTAAGGCTCGTGCACACAGGCGCGAAGTGACTCTGGTGGAACGAATTCTATGAAAACTTCATTAAAATTGTTCTACCGATGTCGCGTCACGCCTGTTAGTACGAGCCTTTATTGAGCAATATGTCACCATTTGTCTAAGAATGTGATCTTTGAACTGAACACATTACTGCGAGGTTGTTATTGTTGTTAACACAGTACACTATGGTTCTATTAAGCCATTAAGAAAAGGACAGATGATAAAATTAGTTTAGTCCTGTATTCCCATCCAGGACAAACATTTGTGTGCATGAACATGTCTGTTTGTCCTGAGTCTGGGTGTAATTATCTATATAAGTATGTATTTACAAAAAAGAAAGTAGTATATGTAGTATATCAGTTATCTGGTTTCCATAGTACAAGCTCTGCTTAGTTTGGGATCAGATGACCTTGTGAGAAAAATGTCCCAGGATATAAGTATTATTATTATTATTTGTATAAGTTTCTAAACACACCTTTAAGCCTGATTTTCACGGTGCGATTTAATTGCCTATCACATGCCATATAAGTTGAAGCAACAAAAAAAGTCGCGCCATCTAAGCAGTATTTAGACGAGGCATGTCATTTGTTGCTACAATTCTATTGTTGGCCACAGTCAAGCAACTTGCATCGTGTAAATGGGACATATAGGTCATTGTTGATTCGCGCAACCTGCCTATCTACATTATTATAGTTTTCGCCACACCTTCCGTAAACTATGAGTTCTAGAGCGAGTGTTTCCCACGATGTAATGTTTTCTGTCTGTTGTGTAAACATAATCGTGCAAACATCTATTCTCATGAATATTGACATGTCATATTCGTCGTGGGCTTTTGTATTACAAATTATCTTGACTGGAGATTCAAACTGTCTAAACTGTTACCGTCTGTCTCTCGGTTGTTGTCATAAAGACCTGAAATAAATGAATTTAATTTTAATTTAATATATCTAAAAATTCTAAAAAAAAAGCTTATGACAAAATTGTGGTCAATGGTTTAGGTTTCGTAGCAAGATTTTTTTCCCACTTTCTTATTTATACCCTTTATCATAATTGCAATTAAAGACTATATTGTTATACACTTGCTGCTAACCTAACCAGTTGGGGCCAAAAAATACCGCCAATGGATCTTTTCGAGAGTTTGAACTTCTGCTGGCCAAAGCAAATACATTCTGCTCCGGTGGATATGCATTGACAGTTCCAATAAGGATTGCAAACGTGATGCTGTTCTAGTGTTCCACAAATGATTTTCAACACGAATGTCTACAATCTACATGCCCTGATAAATACACGCTACAGGAGCTTATGGACGATGCTATTCTTCTTGGTATGGGTTGACACATTAATCATGATTTCCAATGACATTATAAGAGGCTGGACGACCTTTGAATAACACGTGTCAGGCAAAAATATCATTATGTTTTATTTTGTGCATCTTATTAAATTCACAGTTCAACAGAAATATTACGATTACTCATTTTATTAACATTTGTAATGACGAGCGTGAAAAATATGACAACGCTGGCACACTGCTAATCACACTAATGAGCTCAACAAAAATACGAATAATCTCTCATAACGTTAATGAGTGTACATTCGCAAAAACGATAACACTGGGTTTATAATGTAGGTGAATAATAATTATGTAAATTTTTATTTAATGCAGAATTATCAGAGAACATTGAAACATTGAAATATACAACTGTTCCCGGAATGTCTTCGAGGTCAATTTTCGGGCAAACAGAAACCAATAATTGTTATTTGACCAATATCAGCTGATTTATCTTGAATTGAACATGATATTCTTCAAAAAAAAAATTATTAAGTATTCCATGCATCCATCAATCCAGGGGTCCAAGGGTGCCTAGACACGTGGTCGTCTAGCGCCCATGTGCTGGTTTGGTCCCTGGGGTGGTCACGGCGTGCAATATGTTCTGGTGCGCCGGTGAGGCCAGAGGATGGTCCGGTAACGGACAGCCACGGCGGGTTCACGGTGAGTGCTAACGCGTGCCCGTGTTCCCGCCACAAGCGGCAGAGGAGGACACCGTGAAGTTTTAGTGGGTTGGAGTCCCACATAACTGCACTATCTCTCCGTGGTAGTGCGGTATGCATGAGCATTGCTCCACGCAAAAAAAAACATCCATCAAGCATATTATGTTGTTAAAGACAATATAATTAAAAAAAAAAATTGATTGTCAAAAAAAGTGAATGCATCATGCATTTTTTGACAATCAATTTTCAATCTTTCGACGATTTTCGTCGAAAGATCCGACAACGTTACCTGCCATAAAATTATGTTACTGCCACTGAAGAGGGTGGAAAATTTTAAATATCTTGGACATAGAATAGAATAGAATGCATTTATTTGTCAGAATATTGTACAAAATTGTTATATGAATTATGTATTGCGATCATAATATTCTGCCGTTTCCGGCGTACAAATATGTTTTGTATAATTATAGGTCAAATTAAGAATTAGTATTAGAAATAATTTGAATAAATGACAACAATGATGAAGCATGATGTCCTCTGATCTGCAGTGCTATTCTGTACAAATCTCACCGTGAAAACTTAGGCGAGGTGAGCGTGGAGTGAGCTGTCTATAGTGTCAATCCCTAGCATCAGGTGGAATGACAGCTCACTTCACCTAAGTATTCACGGTGAGATTTGTACAGAATAGACCGGCTGAAAGACGATGCAGACATAGAGCGAGAACGTAGGGCGTTGTCTGTAAGGGCGAATATGATAGCCCGCAGTTTTGGCGGTCAAACCAAAGAGTATAATAATGGTTAAACCACTGAAGTGAAAACAGCATTCTTTAGAGCACGTCTTTCTACTCGAACAGCCTGGCGGAGACAGTACAACGCCGTGCATGTGCAATATAATAATGCAGTCAGGGTGCTGATAGGCTGCGCCGATTCTGCAACGCATCAGGGAAGCTCGCCGAGTCGCAAGTAGAATTTCTATTCTACTGTGCGAAAACGATGCACATCATCTGAATCTGAGGGCATCCGCGCAGGGGTTCGATTGTCAGTATCGGAACCATTGCTTTATGGTTCACATACTGAACAATCGAAGTTTGTAATATGTTTATATGGTATATTTAATTGTATGTGTTTTTTTTTAAATTTTATTTTGGAATGTTTGTTGTGCCTATGATCATTTGTTGGTAGAATAAACGTTTTATTATTATTATAACTGAAAAGAACAATAACTCATTATGGACATCGAAGATTCTCAATATCGATTATTATCATGGTGGAACTTGGAGCATCCTTTCATCTCAAGATGTTACATGAGTTTGACATATCTTCAGTTTTTACATTAAAGTCAAGTGTGTGGCTGGAGATGCTATTTTTGGCAGAAAAAGAATCTTTAATCAGGTACCGTAAATATTAATGAAAAATCTTGCGAATACGACAAAGCAGTAGTAGCCCATATTATTATACATAACTAGATAACTACGGGTGGCCAGTATGATACGTAGGCTGAGAATCGATCACTCAATCTGTATTGGACAATTGATGGAGATGGACGAGATTACCTATCTGTAACAGTTCGTGAAACTTCGTTCCAGACTGAGTCATAGTAAATAAAACGGCTACGAGGTCTTTGTATCGTGCGTCTTTTTTTTTTTTGTTAATTGCTAGGTGTTGAAATTGACGGAATAGTTGGTTTAGAAAAAAAAAACTTATACATACAATCAAGCTTTGTTTCGGCACTATTCTATTATCAGTGTTATTATTTGTGCGATTTCTGTGTTTAAAGGTCTCTTGAATTCATATTGTGTTGCTAACGAGCGACGTCGATACGATAAGAGTGAATTGGTAATGATTAATTATAACAAAAATAGGAATAGTATTTAATACTAATAATAAGCGATCATCCGCATTTTAGTTAAATAATAATAATAATATAATATAATAATAATAACCTGGGACATTATTCACTAATGATCTACTAATAATGCGATATATGTAGGTTCACTATTTCAAACGAATTTAATTATGAAAAACTTCAGCATCTTTTAAAAGCTAAAAAGGATTAGCATACAGACAGACACCCGACACTACGCTTACTGATGGTGATCAATTAGGATAAACCGTTGATTTACTAAAACTAGGGATGTTATATATTTTTGTCAAGATAGAGATAAATTAAAAAAAAACATAAAGATTTAGGTACCTACCTAATAATTGGTATGTGTAATAGTTCCGCATTCAAAAATAAAATCTCAGCATCTTTTGAAAAGTAAACAGGAAGAAAATGATGATGCTAACATGGTAGTATAAATTATAGAAGATTTATTACAATAATAATAACGTAGCATTTTTGCTCATTATAAATAAATTTCGCTATTAAGCACGTTTTAATAAATACGTACTTACAACAATGTTTGGTGATGTATTTATCATGTATCTACTAAGGATATAGAGGAGAGCAAATATAGAAATATGAATAACACCAAAGTGGACGGGAGGTTATTAAAAATACACACATTGCATTAGGAATATGAAAAACCGAAAATTCACTAAGCAATAACAATACGGTATTCGCCTAAATTAGACTACCAGCTACCCGTAACAAACATCCTAACTAATATTATAAATGCGAAAGTAAGTTTGTTTGTTTGTTTGTTACCTTTTCACGCCTAAACCATTGAACCGATCATCCTGAAATTTTGCACATACGTTGTCACGTATACAGAAACGGACATAGGGTACCTTTCATCCCGAAAAAAATACTGCTCCCGAGGAAAACAACAATAACGTTCTTATGATAATAGATGGCGCCACGTGTCTTTCGAATCATGATTGAATTATATTATTATAGAAACTTTAGTAGTGTCCTATGAGTTTTTTTATTATTTTTTATTTAAGTAGGTACTACTACTAGTAAGTAGTTATTTTGTGACTCTAGAGTGTAGATAGACCGGTTTTTCATAATACTATAAATGCGAATGTGAGTTAGTTTGTTTGTTTGTTACGCTTCACGCTAAAAACGCTAAATGGATTTGGATGAAATTTGGCACATAGGTATGACCTGAGTTAGGACATAGGATACTTTTGATCCCAGTAATGCGTTCCCGTGGGATAATTTCCGACAACCACGTGGGCGAAGCCGCGGGCATAAGCTAGTTTTCCATAAATATCTCCCAAAGATAGAAAGTGTGATGGAATTAGTATACGAACACTTTAGAACGCAAGGTTTAATTAATTATATCAAATTATAATAATATCATAATTGAAGTACTTGGGGACGTAGATATTATTGTATCCGAAGCTTCACAAGCAATTGCCGTACGCATTCATAATGAGGAGGGTCACGAATATAACTTGACAAAAGCTACCGGTTCCGATAATTTATTCCAAAATTCTGAGCCAAACAGCTCTGACGCAATGCTAAAAGGAATTTTATACTGAATCTCAGTGTTATAATCATCATCTTGCATAATATTGCATTTGAATCGATAGAAAATAAAACGGCTAGGTTTTTATACGTAGGTAACTATCTAGCTACGTATAAAAACCTAGCCGTTTTTTCATTTACACAACTCATGTAATTAATAAATGCCATATTTGCTGTATTCTTAATAAAAAAGACAAAAAAGTATTCATCCATGGTCATCTATGTGGGAAAGTGTTGACACAGGCTGGGATCTTATTTTATGTATATCAAAACTAACTATTTACACCATGTACAAAATTATATTACTAACTAACCAACAATATATACAAATAAACAAAAAAAGTAAATTGAGTAGGCAACAATCTAAACTATGTATTTGATGATCAACCTTGACATATTTTTTCCGACGTCTAAGCTCTAACTTTTTTATTTTTTAGGATTGGTTTTGACTATAAAATATAACGATGGAGGCAATGTTGCATTCCCTGGTGTCTACTATATTTTCCAGCATATTCTCAAAGATGAACAACAGTGCCTGCCTGCTATTTGATACAGGTACTTTTGTACTCATTCAAAATTATTCAAATACCTAGAACCTCTACGTAAAAAGTGAATTCGCACAAGGCGGAATTTATTAAACCTATAGATACATCGTTTTACTCATCATTTTTTAACTTTAATATCAGCATTAGAGAGAAAAGATATTATAATATTCTTGTCAAAAATGAATAGAATACTGGGGACCAAATAAATCAATATTCTACTCAAAGCTTTGTTGATTGAGTTGATGGGCAAAAATAATGGACCAATCTATCATGTTGTTTGTTTATTTAATTTTTTTTTGTTGTAAGTATTGGAAATTGAATGATACGTAGCGTTAATTTAATGCTTATTTATTGTTTAAATTGGAGTAAAAAAATCCATTTGACTTGATCACAACATTGTGAGAAAAGGAAAAAAGATCGGTTTTTACATATAATTTCCCACAATAAGTTGTTTTAGTCAGTACAACATAAAGTATAATGCAAGCAATGCCACTGATAGCTTTTTAAACATAAAAACTTTTTTCCAAAAATATCAACCGACTTCCAAAAAACCCCACAAAGTGAAAAATAACTTTAATTTCGGAATTTTGTCTTTGGATCTGTATTTTACTTTTTTGCCACCGACTTCCGAAATTAAAGTTATTTTTCCGTTTTCGGAGTATTTTGGAAGTCGGTTGATATTTTTGGAAAAATGTTTTTATTTTTCACTTTTTAGTGGGTCAGTTTGTAATTTATCTAAGTTACAATATCCTAATGTCAACTGCTCATCACCTTTTACAAAATATTTCTTTTCCCGATGTAGGGACGTTAATTGTTGAGGAGTTCTCCTGGTAAGTACCAGAAGAACTCCACATCACCATAAGCATTGCGACGAGCATAAATTACTTAGCAAACATTATTAAAGTAGGTACCTAATCGAATCGCAACCCGTGAAATACTTATTATTGAGTAGTTCCGGTGGCCATCTGTGATCATCATCAGTTCCACTTGACTAAATGGTGCTTTCCAAGAATTTTTTCATAGTAACTCGTGCATTTGGCACGAGTTACTATAAAAAAAATACCCAAATCGCTATAGGTGTGCCTATAATATTTGAAGAGTTCCGTCGATTTCTCCAGGATCCCTATATCAGATCCTGGCCTGATGACAATGGAACCAACTAGAAAGTATACCCTTTCAAACAAAAAAAGAATTTTCTAAATCGGTCCAGCCGTCTTCGAGTAATCGGGGAACATACATAAAAAAGATTCCGACGAACTGAAAACCTCCTTTCCGTCACGCGAAGTGATCGTTCATAGCATGTAACACCCGCCTATGTAGGTAGGGCAAAGTTTAAAAGTTTTTAGATCGAATCTAAAATATAAACGGAAGTTCTAAAAAACTCGCTTTGTATGTACATACATTTATTTCAGAACCTGTATCAATATTTCTTTATTCTTGCGATTAGATCACTGAATTTTCCGGTACATCAAATTGGATTACAGTTTGAATTGCTTCATTGATGCGATTGTTGTAATATCTAAACACGATTTATACATTGCCTACTTAATTTAGTTTGTTTTTAAGTACCTAATTGTGGATCCGGTTCTAATCGCAAACATTCGTTATCGTAATAATAATGTAAACATATTAATATAGGGAATTAACCTAAATATCCTAAAGAAAAAGAAGGAAAAATAAGTAAGAAAGTGGCAAAGTTACAAAGTAGAGACAATGTTTAAAGTGGTGCTTTAAGTAATAATGTTTTAAATAATAATATTGCTGCGATATCTGCTCCTAAAACTGAAAAGTTACTAGGTATTGTCTTGTAGAATTTTATTTCATCATTGTTTTGAATGTGTCAGTCACCATGTTTGACCTGCGGCAGTGGATCAGTGGGCGGTTGAATGCGTACTCCTACATAACCGTTGTCATCGGTAATTCTCAATAGGTACGTTGTTTGTTTCAATAGGTACGTCTCCATAATTGTAATTATGTAATTGTCATCTTTCATTTGTTTTAAACACTTACCATCTGCTATTTTGAAGTTAGCTTATATTATTCTTTTTACGATGCTCCTTATCTACTTAAATATGTCAACTATTTTTCGCTAATTTGTCGACTGCTATTCAAGACATTCAAGATAATAAATTATAATGTAAATCGCAAATCGTGTGTCAGGTGCATACAATAACCACGTGTACTTACTGATCAATACAGTTGCAAATAAATTTGTGTCCATATTATTTAATATTTATGTAATACAGTCTGTCGTCACGTGCGCTTTCACGTAAAATATTATTAAATAAATAAGTTATCTTCTTCAAATTCACTATATAACTCTTAGTTGACGTATCGAAAAGTTTGATGATGAATGAAACTCGCGTTAAAAAAATAATTAAAAGCACAGGTAATTACAATTTGTTTATAAATAAAGGATTCACTGTCGATATCAGTTGGTTGCGCAGTGCTCACAAACGTCAGACGAGCGGCGCGAACCAACAGCAGGCTACGACCGCGCAGCACAGAAGGCGCGGCGACACTGGCGACGCGACGTATCGACCTCCCGCCATCAAACACTGGATGGTGAGCCAGCACCGCAGTCTGCCGCTGCAAGCTCACTACTGCACTGCAGCTTTATTTCTGGCAACCACCCCGATACTTGACAACGAAAACATACAATTTTCTTTGCAAAAATGTGTCAACAACAGTCCGTGACATGCGAAATTCCAAGCCAACTGACCCGGTTCCGGAGACCGCGCTGAAGAATTTTGCGGTTACATTCATCACCCGCTTTTACACATTTCTCTATAATATTTTGTTATAAACTCTGAGCGACGTTTTGTCTACGCATGCGTGACTCAGAGGGCTACCGTCTACCAAGTATCTCGCTTGTATCAGCTGATTAAATGACCTTGTTCCCACATTTTGGTCCAGTTCTTTATTTGTTGTCTCTTGGATTGAACAGAAAATTGTTTCCCTTTTTGTATGGAATCCACCCAAGCCTCTCTATTAACCTGTCTGGTTAGAACAATGCTGCGAATTATTAACCTTTGCGAGTTTACTCATGAAGGCATAATGAAAAGACCTTTCAAGGTTGTCGTGTTAGGTCGCAGTGATCCCACGAGCGAAGGTACGGATAAATGTAACCGACGAACGCAGAGATCTCGTTAGTTACTTATTATAATAACCTGGGATCCAACGTTTAATGACCCTGTGGTCATCGATGATAATCCCTATGCGGCAAATATTGTATTATTGAGTTTTTTGCCATATTTTAAGGACATATTAAATTACGTTTCAATTCTAACTCTCCAAAAAAAATGGTACAATTAATGGAATGGCCTAAAACCTAAAAATGGCTTAAAATCAGCACAATTTTTCTATTTGCTCTAAGCTAAGGCAGGTAAGCTACATATGGTACGGTACGGATTTACGGATACGTACCTAGGTACTTAACCGTAAGGCCAAACAAGTGCTAAATCCAATAAAAATGAATGCGCAAGAGCTACTTAACTTACGTATACTTAACTGTTCCTATTCTTCTGTCCGTCCCCTATACCTAAATATTCTAGAGAAAACGAGAATAATGCTTGTAATAAAATTGGTTTAAACACAACTTTCTTTACCATTCTAAAAGAAATCGCTTGTAAGATAATCATTCGACAACGGTGACACACAAACATCCGTGATTGAACATCTTAGAATCTTTGTTCAATTAACTTTATTAGCCATTCATTGATTGCACACGCCCCACAACAAAGTGCAAATACATTGCTTACATTAGCTTAGCACGAACAGGAATGTTAATAGCAAATAAGCAATGAAAATCAAAGTCAATGCTAGCTAGCTAACAGCGCACTAGTGTCGGTTACTACGTGATCAAACTGTCAATGTGAACGAGGCACAATCTGATAATTCCTTTGCTTATGATGACCGTCAATATGAACCGCTTCCTTGTTATCGATGAATCGGTCTAGTGGTCTATAGGTTGATGATTCAAATCGGTTGTTTATATCGTTATTTAAATGAGGAATATTATCTGTTTATGAATGAACAATAAGCTCTGCAGCAATGGAGTCGATGGGTTTCCCAATTGATTTGTAGAGAAACTGGCTTTTGCCCGCGACTTCGCCTCCGTGATGGTCGGAAATTATTCCATGGCAACATACTACCGGGATAAAAATAAAGTACCTATCTTATGTTCTATTCTAACCCAGGTCATGGTCTACCTGTGTGCCAAAATTACATCGATATCTGTTCAGCCGATAAGACGCGAAGAGGTAACATAGAGACAGAGTTACTTTTACATTTATACAGGGTGTGTCGTAAATAGTTGTCCAACCTTAAGGGGTCAATACTCCGTAAGAATATACGGTGTATTGACCCCTTAATTAAATTGTGGTGTGTGATTGCAGGCTATTCAGCCTGCGACCACAATTAGAACCATTTTTTCCTAGGTCACAGAATACAATTTTATTTTTAAATTGACAACTTGCTTTATTATTACAGTTCAAGTATCACAGTTATAAAAAAAATAAAATATTCATGTCATTTATAGAAAATAAAGCCAAATTAGTAAAGCAAGGTGTCAACTTTTGAAATAATATTTTAAAAATATTTTATTCTGAGACTGGAAAAAATGGTTCAAATTGTGGTATGTATGTGTTACCTGAATATACAGTATATCGACCTCTTAACATTGGACTACTATTTACGACATATCCTGTATATTACTAGCGTTTGTCAGCGGTTTCGCCCGCGGGAATGTCGGATCGGGAACCGTACATTTTTCCATGATAGCCTATGTGCTATTCCAGACAATAAACACCACTAATAGATATCTATCTCTGTGCCGAATTTCATCCAGATCTGTTCAGCCGTTCCGGCGTGATTGAGTAACAAACATCCATCCAAAGCTTCGCATTTATAATATATTACTAGCGTTTCCCCGCGGCTGCGCCCGCGTGGAGGTCAGAAACTATCCCACGGGAACGTACTACCAGGATGAAAAGTATTCTATGTCCTAATCCAAGTCATGGTCTACCCATCTGCCAAATTTCATACAATTCCGTCCAGCCGTTTTAACGTGAAAGCGTAACAAACAAACTCATTTTTGCATTTATAATATTAGTTAGGATTATTAGTAGGATACTAGCATTAGTATATTAGTTTAGTATTCTCAATATATATGTGGACACAGCATAAGATGAAACAATAAATAGAATTGAAAATCAAGCTGTAAGTTAGAGGCACTGAGACATTTCTGAGAATGACAGCGACGAAGTTCATGAGTAAAATAATAAGTTACATCCCTTTTCCTTTTAAGGGAGAGGGCTTTTCCTGTGCACTTCCTTTCCTAAACATCCGACAGAATCAAAAACTGCCAAGAGGTAGAGTTTGGGAATTCGATTAAATATTGATTCAGGTAGATAATATAATAATTTTAGAGCTCAGTTGCCAAAACTAAGTTATCCTGGAAAATTATAGTTATTTCATTCTGACGAACTAGAGATAGGGAGCCTTACCTTGACAGCCAAAACAATCTGGTTGTAGGTAGTGTACCTTTGACAATAGCGAATCAGTCGAATACTGCGTGACGCCCTGGGCACCAAAGTGTACCTCTGACAAAAGCGAGTCAGTCGAATATTGCGTGACGCCCTGGGCGGGAACCTTTGACAATAGCGAGTCAGTCGAATATTGCGTGACGCCCTGGGCACCAAAGGGACAGATGATGATGATGGTGATAGCCCCTATTACATGGAACTCAAACATAATTGGCGAAATGAAGGTGTACTATATAAGAAACCTCTGCCCAACCCTTCGGGGATTACAGCCGTGATGTTATGTTGTTTTGAATTATGAATTTTCATCAAATTCTTCGGATTGTGATAGAAAAGTGTGTTACGCACTTGGGGTGCGAGGAATTATAGGCATTCCCTAGATGTTTGGGCTGTTCCTTCTCATAAAGAGGACAGGGAGAAAATAATCGAAACCTCATGGCCATCCTTCTGTAGTCACTAATTTCTAATGATTTACTTAAAACTTCAATATATAATATATAGGCTGACTGTTAATTAGTGACCGATATAAACACATGATTGTACTCATTATACTCGTAACAAACAACTTTTACTATGGTACCAAACCTGAAATCGCGAGAATCTGCTGCCTACATTTTAACGTGGCGAACAATTTTTTTTCGCCAATTCCGGTTTGGTCACATAGTAAAAGTTGTTTGTTATCATGAGTACAATCATGTGTTTAAGTCACTAATTACCAGTCATCCTGTATAAGTGTTCAAAAATAAGGTTTCATAAATGTATCTATTTTTAGAACAGGTCTTCCCTGACATGAAATGGAAACATACAAGATTAAGGTATGCACATCTTCTTTGGAGAAAAATCGGAAAGAAAACTCCATGCCAAGTGGCCTACTGCTGACAGATTCCTACTTGAAAATTCTGTTCTGAATTTCTAATTTATTCCCAATTGAAACAATTAAAAATTAAGTAGGTATCTACTTCGGTATATGAAAAGAAAGAAAGAAAAATAAAACAAAATAGATCTTTGTACAAATCACGAGCACAAAACAAAAGTCGGCAGCTGGTGACACGCCATGACTGTGACAAGAAGGTTTTCACTCAGCATGATGCTATATACCTCTTGAATGTTCAGAGTTAAAATGGTCGATGAACAAATACGTGTAACGATGTAGGTACAATTGTCACTAGGTCTGTGCCATTTCAGTCGACTTCAGTAGTGGTTTATCTGATACTAATAGCTTCTACTGTCCACTTATAGCGTCATTATTCTAACAAAATGCGTTGCTTTGCATGCGTCGTCCAAAGTTTGCATTAATTGCACCATTACATTGAATGTCTGAAACTGAACTACTTAAAATAAATCATATAAAATAATTAATTATTTTATGACTGAAAGCTTTATACAGGGTGTAAGTGTAAACAGTGGCAATCTTTTAAGTGGTCACCAAACCTGAAATCGCGAAAAAAAATCAGCTGTTCCCTACATTTTGACGAATTATGTGAACATAAATGCATAGAACAGCGATTTTTTTCACGATTTCAGGTTTGGTCCCATAGTAAAAATTGTTCATAATGATGAGTACAATGAACCCTTAAAAGATTGCCACTGTTTACACTTACACATTGAATATTTTTTTGATTATAAGAAACTGTAAAGCTTTGAAGCCGAAGTCTATGTCACTCTACCTACCTATGCGAGTCTTTTTCAAAGATCTGTGTCATAATTTCGCTCAAGTATTATAATATAATGCTTACTCTAGAGTAAGTACATCCGCATACCTACCTAATTTCCCAACATAAGAATGTTGGGAAATTATTTTTTGATAATTTAATGTTATTTGAAAAAGAGTTCACTGGAAATACAATTTCAACCTCGCTTAAGGTCGATTTGTCAATTGATGAATAACATTTTTATATGCTACTGTGTGTGCTGTCAATAAGTCTACATAAAAACTGTCCCTAATGAAAACTATAGATAGCGCTTATCAATGACCAGATAACAAATACTTATAGAGCTTTTCATGTGAAAAGTTATGTAAATGATACAATCTGACTCTACTAAGCTAACCTAACTCATCTGATGCATGAATGGTATGAGATCAAAACAAAATAATACCAGCCTTCTTCTCATACAAAGTAAACTCCAGCATTGATCACCACGATTCCTTAAGACGCTACCGAGCGCACAGTGGCGCCCTCATCGTTTGTTTTGTTAATTATTTTAATTTAAAAAGAAAATGCAGAAAATAAGCACGTTAAGTTGTGCTCCACAAGACAGACATTATTATTATTATAAACAGTAGTTTTATATTGTTAAGTTTTATTGTAATCACGGGAAATGGTGGTCACTTTTTTATGTTTTAATGATTACAATAAAACTGTACAATATAAAACTACTGTTTGTAATAATAATAAAGTTCCTACAAACAGGCACGACACGCGACGCAAGTCGTACGCGACACAAACGCACCTGGTGTCGCGCAGCGAGCGGTGCCTTTGGGTCGCATGCGATTCTTGTTGCGTGTTGGGGTTTGTTGATTTCAGACAAGTATATAATCCCAAGTGTCCTTCACCGATGTCAGTGATGTCTATCCCTAATCAGTAGGTAACAAAAGTGATCATGATCACGCCAATGATGGCCATGATTAAATAAGAAACTGAATGAAAGCAATTGGATGCAGTATGTGTGACGACCACGGTGCGGACGGGTATGACGTAAACAATCGGTCGAACCTGAGAGGAATAAGAAACCCAACATCTGATTCATCTCGACCTTTGGCACCACTCTGGTAGTCGGTATGAGCTAATGGTCAGTGTCGACAGAGCTACAGATACATATAGCTCGTGAAAATATTGTCTAGAACAAATAAATACATAGTCCGAATATTTAGTGCTTACTGGTTCGTATCAAGTAGTAAGACGTTTAAGCTGTGTTATTTATTAATATATTGCATATACGTTGTCAAGTACCCAGAAACGGACATAGGGTACCTTCATCCTGAAAAAAGTACTGTTCCCGAGGAAAACAGCAATAACGTTCTTATGATAATAGATGGCGCCCCGTGTCTTTCGAAGTGTGTTAAGAGTTTTTATTATTTTTTATTTAAGTACCTAATACATTTTGTGAGTCGTAGAGTGTCGATAGACCGACTGTTCATCCTCCTAACTATTGTAATATTACTATTGTAATGTTATAGATGCAAAAGAAATTGTGTGCTTGATACCTTTTACGCCCTAAACCACTATTCTAAATTAAGCGAGCGAAGCCGCGGGCAAAGCTAGTATATATATATGACGATATATATTATATGTGACGATCCACGGGTATATAAAAGATGAATCTCCTATGATGTGCAGTTACGGAGATATATTTGTTTAAAGATTGTATTGGAAACTGTGCAATTTTACAGAACACACAATTTAAGTTTAGCCACCTCAAAAACAATCGTCGTTGTAAGTTACATAGTGGGCTATGGAAACTAATTCCTTGGGCTCCTATCCTTCACGTTCTGTATTACAAATCGAAACTTTGATATGGGCTAATGAATATGAAACAACAATATAACCTAACTTATTTCTAACAAAAAATTTTTTTCTTAATTTTCACGATTTTTTACGATGAGAACGCCAGATTTTGACTGATCAATTACTAGATAATATTTAGACAAAAAAAAAAAAAACAAGAATTCGAGGTAAGAATAACTTTTAATATTTTCATGCAAAATCATAAAACTTAACGATTTAAGTTTTAATTTAACAAACAATATAAATTCTTGCACACATAACAACAATATTCTTTCATTAGCTATAATAAAACTGATCATATCGCATTTAGAGACTATTTATAAATTTTTAAACCACTTACATCACATTATAACAGTCTTTGTTTCAAACATTTAAGAAAATGTAATCTATGGATATTACGTAACAAGCAATATGTCAGGACAATAAATGTTTTTTTTTTTATTAATTTTAACTATTATTTTAATAATAAACTGCTACAAAAATAATCAGTTCCTTCTTACCTATACTTTTTTAAAGACTTAGGGACACGTGGGGTACAATGAAACGAAAAAAGCATTTTCATTTATAAAAGAAAAACTGTAATAATACCCTCAACGTATTTTTCTATTTCGATATAATTTACTTAATCATCTAAGAGGAGCATATCCCGACATGATGATGACACGGCCATATAAGGTTCCTTTTCAACTGAACTTTGAAGCCACATTATGGGCTAATAACTTACATATCGTAAGAAATAAAAATAGGAAAATAAATCTCATCTTGTGTTTACGAAACAGCAATAAAAAAATACATATTTTTTACAAAACATTTAATATCTCCAAAACTAAAAAGCGCCTTAGGGTACCTTTTAACGTGGAACGTCACATGTAGGGTGACAATACAAGATTGTAATGATAACAAACAACTTTTACTATGGGACCAAACCTGAAATCGTGAAAAAAAATCAGCTGCTGAATTCCGGTTTGGTCCCATAGTAAATGTTGTTTGTTATCATGAGGACAATCATGTGTTTAAGTATCGGTCACTAATTACCAATCACCCTATATATAAAAAAAAAACGATAGCACATCAATGGAGCCTACGAACGTATTGTGTACATTTGACGATCAACAAAAATAACAAGAATCCAAAAACTAATTGGATTTCCATTAGTAATTCAAATGTTCCTTACCAATAAGCTTCTAACAATAACTGAAATTCGTGCGTGTGAGTAATAAATAGCTCATAGGAACATTAGTTACATTCCATTTATTTTTGGAACCACAACTATTACAAGTAGACATACTTGGCCATAGCTACATAGAATACTTAGAACATTTTTTTTTTATAAATTACTTTTTATAAGTTTATACCTAAATATAATCATGTTTACCTATGTAACTCATACAGAGGATATTTATCAAGAGGAAGGGCAGTAGGTCCCTTGCGAGATAGGGCCGAGTGGAAGCACAAGAAACGAAGGAAGACTGAAGCTGAAGGTATAAATAAAGGGTCGATGACATAATTGACCGAGCAAGCGAAGCGTCCCTTCTTCGTCTGTCAGTTTGTTGCTACTCATCTACAGGTCATATTTTACAACTGATTTGAACGAAACTTGGTAGGTGGTGTATTACGACTATATATATAGATTTTTGTCGTCGGCGATTTTTATCGGAGTGGTACTTTTTCCATAAAGGGACAAAAAGGGAGCTACTGGATATCTCCGCGTTATGAGATTCGATTTCGATGGTTCTTTTTTACATGAAAGGTAGTAGTAACTTTAAGTTGGTCTCAAAAAAATTTGGTGAAAATCTGGTGAGGATCTTTGGCGCAGTGAGCAGAATAGCTCCTGAAAATGCACTAAATTGCTCACTTTTAGATTTCTACTAGTTGATTCGGCCCTTATCTATCTCATCACAAAACTAGAGAATTCTGAAAATAATTATCAGAGTTCTCTTTAATGTTAGTTTTACAAGAAGGTCACTAGATGGTGCTACTGTGCACCGCTCTACGCGAGGTCTAGAATTTAGAACAAGATGGTCACAAAACAGGGAAGAAAAAGAGGCTGTGGATGATGAAAAAGAGCAGTAGAGTCCAATTTCAATATCAAAAATCTATGAGGAAGTCTGAAAGTGGCACTGGTGACTGAAAAGGTGTGTGGAAATTGGTTGTCCTGGTATGGTCATGTGATGCGAAGGAATGAAGAAAATGTCTCGAGGTAAGTTTTGATAATGAAAGTGAAGAGTAGAAGACCAATGGATGGACTGTGTGAGAGACGATATGGAATGGCTGAATCACTTCCTTGGCTATTGACAATGGAATCCGACCATTAATGGAGTCGTTTGTGGAATTAAAGATCGCCTTGAATGACTGTGGGTGTAGCTTTTAGTTGAATTTGTGAAATGACTGCTCCAGCAACCCGAATTACTGCTGAACTACTAATCAAGAGCCGAGTCAAACTTTTTTTGAATAAGAACGTTTTAATCTTAGATTTTCCAGAACTACGTTAGGTACAGTCAACCGCACATTGGTAACACATTGACCTTGAACTGCATGGCCTAGCGTAGTAGGTACGGAGTCTCAATAGATTAAGAGACCAGCTTATAAATTCTCCCGCAGACAAGCGCGACGCGACTGTAGTAGACCAACGTCTATGAAAACTTCATAGAAATTGTTGTACCAGAATGGCGTCGCACCGTCGCGTCGTGCCTGTCTGCGGGAGCCATAATGGTTTTGTTACCACTGAAATGCGGTCAACTGTACCTAATCCTATTTGAAATAACAAGTTTTCAAATCTAGATTTTCAGAATTTCTTACCTAACAGAAAGTCTTCCACGCTGTAGTAGACTCAAAATATTCAATTTTCCCAACCAATGCATTCGCCTTCCTATCTGCTCAGTCCACTGCACATTTCTAGTGATTTCTATTACAATCACGGTCGAAGGAAGTAGTCATTTAAAGTAACTATTTTAAACCGTTGCGTCGTCGTCGGCGGCTCACGGCTACGCTCGTAGGTTACAGGAGTCCGGAGGTCCTGCCGGGCTAATATTAGAATAATCTAAATACACTGGTATGTCATGTTGGTCTGGAATATTCCTATGTTTGTTTTGTAAGGGAATTTTCAATAGTGTTCGTCTTCACTTCACTTGTTTTACTCGTAAGGCGTAAATTCGATCCGATGATAACTTTAAAATGCTTTCCAATTATTTGCAGCTACAAGTGATGAGTTTTGATGTGAACTTTAGGTCTGTACAACAATTAAAATAACCAGAGTTTAATTGCTTCTATCTGTGTCTAATCATCGCCACCGCTTCGGCAAGATGTTGCTAATCGCAGTTAAGGTAATCAAATGACAACCGAAGAATTTTCGGTAAAAGAAGTTATTCAACCGTGGATCGAATCTACGTATTCCAATTTTAAATGAGGCTTCAGACACGGTTCCTAAACACGACGAAACTTCGAACTGCATAACAGCATTATGTAAGAACCTGGTAAGTCATTCGTTGTACAAAAATTTGTTTAAATGCATTTTTGTCTAGAAGTAAGTACCAATGTATCTACTAATTAGTGCATGAAGGTAAAGAAAATCGGCGAAAAATGTAGCGTTGGAGTCTTCCTCAATGATTATTTTGACTGACTTACCTATCAGTTGTCCCCCTTTACCTATTCTCGTGTTCTATTTTGGCCTGATTCTCTTGTAGATGGATATAATATAGACGTGACTAAAATCAAAAGCAAACCCTTCTAAAATAAAAAAAAGAAACGATTTCTATCAGTTTCCTACAAATACCAAAAACTTTTCGCTTATCCTGGTTTTGATTTCTGATGACCTGACCTCTTTTGAATTTAAGATTGTGGGTACTTACCTACATATATTAGGTAGGTATACAACCAAATAATACAACAGTTTCAAATAGATACTAACATTTTTAAAACAGTACCATACCAAATTAGCTACAATTACCTCCAGCATAGAAATACGAACAGTTATTTATAGGGAACATAAATGGTATCAATCGACACGTGTAAGTTCCCATGTTAACTGGGCAACAATGATCCAAGTGATCTATATTACATGAGCACAAGAACTTGCCCAAGTGGCGAACGTGATTAAATGGTTTCTGTTTCTAGCGGACATATTCGTTTGAATGATGACAGAAAAGTGGAAGCTATTTGCCTATTTTAGGGCAGACGTATGTTTTTTTTTTACAAATATCCATGAAAGACGAAAAATAGACTATGTCCTTCTCTGGGACGCGTGGCATAATCACCATAGAAATGGGTTTTGTCGACGGAAGAATAGACAAAATGAAACCTCGCCATCTTTCATTTCCGTCTCGACAAAACCCGTTTCTATGGTTTTAGGCTACCCAGGCTAGTTAGGTTTCGGCTATATTTCACAACAATCGGTTCAGTGGTTTAGACATGAAAAGGTAACAGATAAAGTTATTTTCGCCTTTTTATGTATGGAAGTATGGATTTTCCACGAGAAGGAAAAAAAACTGGGCTCTTGATTTTAATGAGTCGAATCTTCGCATTTTGTTGATCTTCTCTTGCGTGTAGGTCTTCAAAGGTTTTCTGGTAGTTACATAATGTATAAGGAAAGTTAATATGTCCGACCCCCGTAAGTTAAAACTAGATTGACTTCCTCAGTACTTACCTAGTAAGGGGGCCTCCGGGATATCCGGTGGAACCGGTGCGCTTCCTCTACGCACAAGTTTACGCACTTTGTGTGCCCTTTATCAACCAGGGTATGTTGAGATCCGTTTGCAGTTTAACGTAGTGTGGATGATGTTCAATTATCCATTACACTGAGGCCCTGAGGCCTTGAGGAATTGATTGATCTGATCTGACCTCTGCTTAAACTTCACAAAAGTTACGTTCGTCGAGTTCAAAATTCAATCGAGACGGGTTCCTACAGTGTAGGCAAGATAGTTCTCTAGCTATTATTTTATAGGTACCACTTATTTATCACATGGCCCGACTGTGGGCTACGCGTAGCTGTATGTACCAATAGGCGCAGATGGTGCAATATGGTGCAATAGCGCAGCATCGCGATTCGCGACCTTGTGCCGACAACGCCCAGCGGCCTAACTATTTGTTCGTAACACTTTTGGATTTGAGTGTGTGCATACAGTGTACCACTTAGGTACTACTTAGAAGGTACCTACGAGTTGTATGCTACTTAGGTACCTACATTAATTGAATAGATGAAAACCTACAGCATAATTCCCATGGTTAAATAATCGAATCAGCTCATTTTAGTCAACCTTGAATTTCATGTCGAAAAAAGCGATTTACCGGTTACTTCAGCTGATACGATATGAATCTTCTGGCGACGATAACCAATTTTTACGGATTTTAAATTGAAGATCACGTCAAAACGAGTAGCGTGATTTGGAAAAAATATGATTATGTTAAATTAGAGCAATTTTTTAATAACTTGAGAATATGTGAATATTTTAGATTATGTTTGCTATTATGTGAGCTCAGCACAGAACACGCAAGATAACCACTCAAGACCGTTGGCATAATATATCTGCGTCTTAAGCTTCTCTGATTGTGGATTTAAATCGTGCATTGGTTCCTTGTGGTACCTAAATGAGCAGTACGTAGTTCAAAAATATATATTTAGTTAAACTTATGCTGGGTTTCTGAAGAATTCATTGATTCAACAAAATCATCTATTTAAACGAATTCCTTCCTTATGCTCGGTTTTTGAGGTCCTCAGATAAACCCTCGATAGTAATACACTCGACTTTGAAACTAATGTTCAGAAACACGATTTCGAACCAATATCACTATCGAATGGATAAACTCCGTTTAAAAACCTCAGAAACCGGGCATTAATCATACTTAGTTACCAAAGCCTTAGACTTAGACTTACGAAGAACATGTCGAAAACAAAGCTGATGACGAACATCACCGAACGCAACTTAGAAATTGGGGGTGTGGAGGTTAAGTATATCCATATACCTCGGCCAAATAGTATACTTCCAGTCGAGACAGGGCAAAAAAGTCGCTCGACACACAGGAAACGCCTGGAAGAACTCGATGAGACATCTCATGAAAGGACCTCTCCCGCTTTCACTCAAACGAAAGCTCATGGACATGTGCAATCTTCCCACCCTCACCTACGGAAACATGGTCTCTTACAAAGCATCAAAATTCCGCACTTGCGAGTCTGCCAACGGGTTATGGAGCGAAGTATTCTACGTGTCAAACTCACAGACCGCATTAGGAGCTCTATACTTAATTCCAAATCACAAATTACGGACGCTGGCCGCACAGCTGCTGGACTAAAGTGGAACTGGGCTGGCCTCATCTGTCATATATCAAATCAAACCAATATGTAGGCCAAAACTACCACTCAGTGGATCCCAAATAACAGCAACCGACTTCGCGGCAGGCCTAGAAAGAGACGGCGAGACGGCGGGAAGGTTTAGACTCCTTCTTAAAGGATTGACTCATTGACCTACAATCGCAGTAGACCGGGAAAAGTAGAAATAGGGAAGGAGGCCTTGGGGAGGGAGGGGATCAACAAATGTTAATATGTAATAACAATAATCTTTGATCACGGGTCCCCACGATCTCATGACCAAAGAAAAAATTTTGTAAATCTGACCTGTCATTTAGAAAACTAAATTACAGGTCCGATTTACAACATGTGTTTTGGTTCTCAGCTCTACCTAATAGATGTCTACCTACCTCCTTCGTAAGTTTATGAAAGTGGTCATAAAGGCAAGAAGTTTGTCGGTAGAAAAACTCAGGGGTTTACCATCAAACTAGCTTCATGTTTTGCATAACTCGGTGCTGGTATTTCTAAGTTATTTTGTAAGTAGGTACGATGCTACACGTATTTTGCCTTGCGTTACCTGCGAGTGGCGACTACGTGCTTTTAATATTAGCAATGCCCATTTTATTATAGAGAAGTAAGAAGGTATAGGATAAAGTTGCGTAAGACGTACCTACATGTACCAGGGCCTAAGGCGCCGTCCTATAGCCATCGCTCGTACGATGATGCGTGCGTCTGACGAAAATGATCGTGCGACCATGGGTTCAAACATACTGATATCTACTAAATGTCCTATTGAAGATCGTGCGATCATGCAAAAACTGTGCATCTCTGATAAGAGCCATTTCGAAACAGGACATACAATTTCTTATCGCGCGAGCGGTTTCATCGCACGATGAAATCGCATCGCAACATCGTACGAGCGTTGACAATAGGACGGCGCCTAAGTCGTACCTGTCGTACTATATCAATATCTGCTCTCCTTTTTATAAAAACTGGAATGTGATTATGTAATAATGTGCTATTTAGTAAAAGTGAGTTAACTAAAACAAGTGGATAACCCACTGGATTTTGGAGAAGGAAAATAATCAAAAATTAAGATGGCACTTATATACTCGAGCCGTTTGGGACTGAAACACTAGGGCCATGGGGTCCAAGTGCCCTCTTAATTTTTCGAGACATCGCCAAGCGGTTGGTTGATTCTACACGTGACCAGAGGGCTGGCCTATTTTTTGCCCAAAAAATAAGCATTGCCGAACAACGTGGCAATGCTGCCAGCCTTTTGGGCACTTTACCTATTGACAGCGATGCGGACTTTTTTGATACCCTATAATTATTTCCCCGCCTTTTTTTATAAAATTGTACATATTATTACTATTATTTTAAGACTGTTAGCTTTTAAATTATGTAAATATAGTAGCAAAAGTTACTAAACTATCAATTATATTTTTCAAATGTCTTTAATAAATTTTCATGCTCGTCTGTAAGCTATTTCTGAAAAGTATAATTATGTCGAGAAACATAATAGGTACGACTTTTGTTCAGGGCTGCTTTCGTGTTATTCCCACATACATTTAAAAATAACCAAAGCGTATTTTTCTTAAAGCTATGTTGTTGATTTTAATATTAAACCTTGAAGGAGCATTTGCTTACTTCGTACCGAGATGAATTCCTAAGGGCCGGTTTTTTGATCCGTAGTTGACTCAACCAATGGTCAAACAATGGTTGAATTTTGGCTAAATGTGAAATGTAAACATGAAAGTATTCATGTTAGCTCATTCATAATTAAAAAAATAGTAACTAATGGCATTTAACTCATTCATGTTTAGCATTTCACATTTAGCCAAAATTCAACCATTACCTACCATGTTTAACCATTGGTTGAGTTAACTACGGATCAAAAAAGCGGCCCTAAATCGTACCACGAGAACAGAACAAAAACCTAGATATATGTCAAAGCTGTACAGCAGAAATAGATTTATTCCCGTTCGCCCCACAGCCATCGTCCCTCTGGTGGGACGAACAGGAATTAAAAAAATAATATTTTTATTCTCGTTCGTCCCACTGAATAATAAATACTGTGCGTGTAATTTTAATCGTTATATTGCACTGATTATTTTCAAATTACTTGGTTGGATAAAATAATAATTAGGTAGGTAAGTAAGTACTTATACCAATTATTTTAATTAAAAAAAAATATCCTTTATTGATTACTTATTGTTTCATTTAAAATGTGTACTTATACTAAATATACATTGTGGTCGAGTAGGTATTGAACTTTTGTTTGAAACAGCTGATTCTATTTTTGGTGATTTCATAGTTGATCCCATAAAGAGTCGATAGAGAAAGTCCTTCGTAACGTCCTATTAACAAAATTTTGTAAAGTAGGAGAAGGTAGTTTTGTTCTTCTATTAATTATCACAGATTTGCGTTCAAATCGCTCTCCTGTAAAATCATGATTTTGTAGATAACCGTATACATATATAGGGTATCTGGTAATTAGTGACCGATACTTAGGGCCGGTTTTTTGATTCGTAGTTAACTCAACCAATGGTTAAACATAATAACTAATGGTTGAATTTTGGCTAAATGTGAAAGGCTAAACATGAATGAGTTATGCCATTAGTTACCATTTTGTTAGGTGCCATTTTTTAATATGAATGAGCTAACATGAATACATTCATGTTTCCTTTACCTTTACCAGCCTTTCACATTTAGCCAAAATTCAACCATTAGTTACTATGTTTAACCATTGGTTGAGTTAACTACCGAACAAAAAACCGGCCCTTAAACACATGATTGTACTCATGATAACAAACAACTTTCACTATGGGACCAAACCCAAATTCGCGAAGAAAAAATCAGCTGTCCCATACATTCATGTTCGCATAACTCGTCAAAACCTAGGAAGCAGCTGAATTTTTTTTCGCGATTTCAGGTTTGGTCCCATAGTAAAAGTTATTTGTTATCATGAGTACCAATCATGTGTTTAAGTATCGGTCACTAATTACGAGTCACCCTATATATACACACTGCTTTTTATTGGCTAGGGAACTGCACGATAGTGTTGTACTCATCATTATGAACGACTTTTACTATGGGACCAAACCTGAAATCACGAAAAAAAATCATCTGTTCCCTACATTTTGACGAGTTATGCGAACATAAACGTAGGAAACAGCTGATTTTATTTCGCAATTTCAGGTTTGGTTCCATAGTAAAAGTTGTCTGTTCTCATGAGTACAACACTGTCGTGGCCGTTCCCTAGCCAATAAAAAGCAGCGTGTATACGTATACTTTGCGGCCGTCGAAATAATATTTAGAGGCGTCTAGACCGTAAACCGTCTAGACACTGATTGAATATCTATTCCAACCAAGTAAAAAAATAAAACACACATCCATCGAGCTGACGTTGCATTATGCATGCGAGTCAAATCACGTGCATTGTATGCAGTCACCCTGTCACCGTAATAACAGGCCTTCGTGAGATGGGAAACGATCTTTTGTACAGCGATATTGAAAAGCTACGGATCGTTGCTCTAAGCAGATAACGCCAGTTTAACCTGACCCGTGGGTTTGTACTGAATTTGACGTTTTCCTTCGCTGGAAGCGCCCGCCATGGATGTCAGGTTAAACTGGCCCCTTGTACTCATGAAAACTGTCCTCTGAACAGTTAATCAATCATGCACTAACGTTCACATGCTCGTCATGCTATGCATGAGGTAACTGGTACCTATGCCTAGTTTGAATAGCTTACGTAGCTCATGAATAAAAAGTTTAAGTCGCCGATTCCTATAATTTACGGATCATTATCGGTTAAAATTAAGACTATTGTATCTTTACCAATAATGAAGCAAAGACCTCATAGTTTTACATAGTAGACCCTCCCACATAGAAGTAGCTATCGCAGGTAAAATTAGCTTAAGAATTTATTTGTATGCCCAGTTTGGCAATAAAAAAGCTACCACTGGTAAGCAAAACGATTCGTTTATGTCTCTATGAACCGAGCGATTTACTGTATGTGTACCACACTCAGGTAAGTAGGTAAGCAGTACCTACACAATTTGTACAGATTTGAAATACTAACCTACCTTAAAATTATACCTTCGATTATAAATAATGGGCGAAGGCAGGAGAAATATAAGAGTTTTGGAAGTTTGATAGAGAACAACGGCTCCCGTCCCATAAGAAACAAGGCTGTTTTAGGCGCCGATTCCCTTGTTCACAAACTAAGTTCCTCAGGGGTCTGTTTCTCTGCAACTCTTTTCCTGCTGCACATCAATGTCCTGCTTCAGCAAGGTATTGTTGGGTACGCAGATGACAGTACAGTTTCAGAGAGATACTTGTCCAGCGCAAAAACCAGCGGGGCCCAAGTTCGTTCCTTGAGAGAGGCCATGGTAGAGCGGACAGATTTGACCTTAAGCCTTGTCTCCCAGTGGGGTGATGATAATCTGGTCTCTTTTAACGCCACCAAAACACAGGCGTGTCTTTTTACCGCTAAATGGAGTCGTTTCGCTCAAACTCCTACTGTTCTGTAACGGATCGGTTTGAGTCCTAGGCATGGAGTTGACATCCGGTCTCAACTTTGGCGCCACCTTTGAGTACAAAGCCCAAACTGCGGCCAAAATACTGGGCATCCTAAATAGGGTGAAGCGATACTTTACGCCTGGACAGCTTTTGACCCTTAATAAAGCGCAAGTCCGATCCTGCATAGAGTATTGCACCTTTGGGATGGATCAGCTAAGTACCAACTAGCCGCGCTTGACTCGGTGGAACGCAGAGCTAAGAGGCTCATTGGCGACGTAAAACTGGTGGATTACAAGCTTCATAGCTTGGCTCATCGCCGCAAGGTTGCCTTCTTGTCGGTCTTCTACAGATTGTACTTCGGTGAGTGTGCTCAAGAATTCCACGACCTCATTCCATCGGACATCTAGACGCACTGCCAGTTACTATCCCTACCTAGTTGCTATTCCACTGATTCGCACTAAGCGCTTCCAACTGACTTTTATAATGCGCACAGCAAAAGTGTGGAATACACTACCTGCGTCTGTGTTTCCGAGCGTATACAACCCTAATCTCTTCAAAGTGAGATTGAACAGGCTTCTTCTGGGTAAGCTCACTCCATCGTCGACTCTGTCTCAGTCGCCTTCGATCTAGACTAGAGGTCAAGAGCAAACGCATCTTAAAAAAAAAAAAACTAAATTAAAGTTCAATGCATATTTTTTTTTTCTATTTCATTAAGAATAGGACAGACGATAAATATTAGTTCAGTCCTCTCAAATTAAGATAGTCTATAGACAAGTTTAGACGTGAATAAAAAATTGGCTACTAAAAATACGTCAATTTATGTCAGGCGTTGACTAATTGACAGGACTAAACTAATATTTATCGTCTGTCCTTTTCTTAATGATAGAAAGAAAAAGATGCACTGAAATCAAATTTAGTTTAGTTTGTGAACAAAGGAATCGGCGCCATTGACTGCTTATGCTATCGCTGATCCGTTTATCTCGTGTAAGCACTTAGCTAAAAATGCACTCAAAGAGTACCAAATTAAAAAAAAAAACCGGAAACAAATAAAAAAGTTATAATATAATTTAATGAATTATCATTCATATAAACTAAAACAATTTTATCCTTATGCTATTATGCTATAAGAACAATCGATGAATATCTAAATGACAAAATGTTACTTATGTACCTACACGTTTTATATCATAATTTTTATTTATAAGTAAATTAATTAAGTTACCTAAAATACTATATAGGGTGACTGGTAAATTAGTGACCGATACTTAACCACATGATTGTTCCTACTCATGTTATCAAACAACTTTTACTATGAAACCAAATCTGAATTCGCGAACAAACAAATCGGCCGTCCCATACATTCATGTTCGCATAACTCGTCAAAATGTAGGGAAGAGCTGATTTTTTTTTCGCGATTTCAGGTTTGGCCCATAATAAAAGTGGTTTATTATCATGAGTCAAGTATCGGTCACTAATTACCAGTCACTCTATATAGTAGGTAACGGTTTAACTAAACCATGGTAATAGGTTCGCTTCCTATTACACCGGCGAAATCTGGTTGTAATATAAGTACACCTGTGCCTTACCTTTCGGGGATTACAGCGTGATGTTCTGTTTATAACAAATTAAAGCCCTCCTCGTCCTTCGGTGGGTCCACACTCCACAATGATCATGTCTTTGTAAACCTACCGTCTAAGTGCACATTGTGGAATACAATAAATATATTGAGTACTTACCTACCTAATTAGTTTTTACCAAATACTGAGACCAGCATTTTCTATAGAGCTATGCAGATGGTCATGGAATAGTCTTCACCACAAGGCTGTTTATTTTATACCGTTGCCTGAATATTTAAAAGATTAAAAAACAAACTGACAACTTTGACAGTGATTATGCAGGGCTGCCATGTTCGTATTTAAATTTTACCCTTACTCATGGGAATAGTAAGTAAATAAATTAGTAAGTTTGCATGCCCATTTTTCTTGTAATACATTCAAACACACTGTAAATTGTTATCGAATAAATGAAATGAAATGACATTTTAGAATATTATTTATTTATTTCAAATGTATCGAAAATGTAGTTTGGTTAGAATGGTCAAAAGGCATGGTATACGTTAATACGTGTTTATGTAGCAATCAAAATAATTGAATATATTGTGTACTCCTCTCGATAAGAGGGAGTGGAACAGGGGCCTTAATCCACCACGCGGGCTCAGTACGGGTTGGTAGATGTCACATGCAAGGACTCCTTGCATTTTTTTAAACCTCCTTGCCAAGGAGGTTAAAAATAATAGGGAGTGAGTGCGTGGAACATTGTAACCGTTCCTCATATTTCTTAGTAAGAGAGACACCAAGTTTTGTATTTATCTCCTTCTAGCACACACATTTAGATAGAGAGACACTCTTATTAGAAAGAAACGGAACGCTTAACTCGGTGCACCGATTTAGGACCATTTCTCTAGTATGAAGCGCTATCTTTAATCTCCTTGGTCACAATGTCTTCGAATTTCTGGTTTAAGACATGCCGGTTTCCTCAATATTTCAGCAATCAAGTATTCATCATAAATTCTATTTATTTTAGCATTTACTCAATTTTATTATCATTATTGAAACAATCTTGGATGAAGATAAAATGGACCGTGTTATGCAGAAAGCAGCCCTGTCGGGAAAAGTACAAACAGATTTGTAAGCATTTTTCTGTCAATGGTTGCATTATGGATGTATGTATACATATCTCCGTGATAAATAGAGATATCGACATGGTTGTTTTTGCAAAAAATCTTGTATTTCGAAATTATATTTAAAAAAAAAACTATATAATTTAAAAAAATGAGTTATAAACACAGTCGTACGACTGTGTTTATAACTCTTTTTTTTAAAGTGTCATATGGCTGCTTTCTGCATAAGTAGGTCTAAATAGTAAATAAATAATTAATTGATAGGCCAGTTACGGGTGACTTTATTAGCCATATTTGGGATTGAGAATAAAAATAATCTATGAGCCTTATTTAGGTTTTTGGAAGGCGTGTCTAAGCTGTCTCACTGTTTGGACAGCTAACTGCCTAGCCTGTTCCCATACATTGACAGGCCAGCTGGCGTGGTTGGTTAAGATACCAATACCACCTATCATGCCGCAGGTCGTGGGTTCGATTGCCATCCAGAACAATCATTTGTGTGCACGAACATGTCTGTTTGTTCTGGGCGCCGATTCTACTAATTTGTAACGTTACACGTTCAATTGTGTTTCAACAACAGTTCAGTTTCGATCGCCGTTCGATAGTTACCAAAAAAGTCATTCTACTATTCTATAAGCAAAATGGAAACTAAACTTAAACCGAATCGTAACGGGAACGTATCAGCGGGTAACCTGTGTGACCAACATTCCAAATAGATTATTTTTTTTAATATTTTTATTCATGACCATAATTCCATATAGTATGTTTTAATAATACCACAAAAAAAAAAGTTGAATCTAATAATATTACTAAATACGAATAAGTGCTACTAAAAGTATTTTTAATACAAAATCATATCCAGACCATACTTATACCTTTAGCCTGTATATTTTTTTGTAACATTTCAACTTTATAAATAATTTGACAGGCCAGATGGCGTGGTTGGTTAAGATACCACCTGCCATGTGCCGCTGGTCGTGGGTTCGATTCCCATCCAGGACAAACATTTGTGTGTATGTAGTATATCAGTTATCTGGTTTCCATAGTACAAGCTCTGCTTAGTTTGGGATCAGATGACCGTGTGTGAACAATGTCCTAGGATATTATTATTATTATTATAATAAAAACTCAGAAGAACGTTTCGTTTTCGGCCTCAGCTTGCGAAATCTGTGGAACGAAACGTTTCAATTATGTCAAAAAGATAATGATGCGACTAAACGTCACGCTCATCTCATGTTCGGTTTTGTTAGCAGAATAGCTTTTGAGATTGTTTCGATCGATCGGTGACTGAACTGAAACGTAACCGCAGTTGGATCGTTGTTACGTTAGTGGAATGCGAAAACGTTCAAAAGCCGTGGTTCAGCTGCGATTCAATTGCAATTTTTGAACAATTTTGTTAGTAGAATCGGCCCCCTGAGTCTGGGTGTAATTATCTATATAAGTATGTATTTACAAAAAAAAAGTAGTGTATGTAGTATATCAGTTATCTGGTTTCCATAGAAGATCTGCTTAGTTTGGGATCAGATGACCGTGTGTGAAATGTCCCAGGTTATTATTATTATTATTATTAAATCTACTGGGAAAATATACTTGGATTCTACAACCCTATTTTGACATTGACACTTAACAGTGTCACAGTGACATTGACATTATCGAGACACCCAGCGGGAAAGGGAATTAATTTTAATCGTGTTATCAACAAACATTGTTTGTTATTATTGCAATTAGGTAATTAAATTGAGTTAAGTTGAACCAGTTGAGGAGTTAACATTAAAGATGTTAGAACTATCTGAAAATGTGCGGCAAGTGATAGTAAAGTTAGTTCCAGCATCAGTTGTAAACGACATCACATGTTTCGTCTTCTGCGATAAACACCCAAGCGACATTATGAATATTGATATTACAATATGCACAACAAACGGGGAAGTAAAGGAATATTACCAAAGAGATTTGGTATCCTCAATAAAACTTCGTGGCGTCGCAAAGCCGTTAGAAATTAAGATATTGAGGAACGCAAACTGTGAACTTTTTTACTTAGTATTGTCAAAGGAAGAAATAACCATTCTTTCGAGAAAAGACAAACTTGAGATACACCAAATAGTTACCAGTGTCGAGAGGTATGATATCAGTGATGTTGCTTGCAGTGGTCAAGCGTCTCTGAGAGTATTTCGCAAAGCAGATGCAGTCCCTCTTATATTTGATGACAATTTCGAGAATTTCAAACGTCCAGACATATCTACGACGTTTTCTGAACCACAGAATGACGATACATTACCAATAATAACCCATTTAATGAGGAAATTAACAGAAGCCAAGTACAGTGTGAAATGTACTGAGAAAACTTACAAAGATTTTTTAGATCTTCATCAATCTGTTGCTTTTTCAACTTATAAGAAAATTCATCCTAATTTAAACGATTCTGTGTTCAAAGAGAGTGCTAGAGAGGTAGGTAATCCATTTGTTTTACTTGTTATATGCCTTGTAATACATATCCTGTTTTGAACTAGAGTACCTATGCAGTAGAGGAAATGGAGCTAAAGTATTCTAGTGTTTATTGTGGATTACATTCATAAATCTTTATTAAATGTCTTTCCACATACCTGCTTTACACTTACACATCACACTTTTCATCATACACCTCACATTGCATACCTACTTTTTCACACACCACATCCTCAGACACACACTTTCAATACCAAATCATCTGAATCTAAATAGTAGTGGCACTCAGTAAATATTGTATAACTCATGGCTGAACACTACCCCCTGAGATACAGGTCACCACCTAGTTCAGGGGATAGGGTCAAAACTTCTTGGCAATTTTAACAGCCACCACATTATATTTATACTTATTTAAAAATATTACTTTGTATTAAGAATTTCGAAATTAAGTTCCTAAAAATTGTAATTTTTTCTTAGTGGTGAGAAATAAACAATTTTTAATTTTTTTTTTTATTAAGTTGTAAGCAATTGAAATGAAACTAAGCATTATGTTTATGTTTTAACTTTCAGATGGCCAGTGCCCTGAGAATCATCACACAAACTCCATGGATTAAAGTTTGCAATAAAAAGATAGTCTTTGTTTTAAATGTATGCAATCTAAATAATGAGTAAGTATGAGAGAGTATTGAAGCCTTAAGTCTTAAGGTACTTGATTAAGGAAATATGTTAAGGACACCGTTATAAATCCATTCTCACTTGAGATATAGTGTGGTTTTATTTGCTTTTAAAGGCTGAATCAGAAACGCTAAAAAGTATTTTATGTTGGTTCTGGTTTATATTTTCAGATTCTGATAACAAATCTAATTTTGTAGTCATAAACAAAACCCCATAAGGGCCGGCGCACACTTGTCGAGGCGCAGCGCAGCGCGGTTGTCACTGCCAAACAAATATCAACTTTGATTGCCTTAAAATAAAGTCGAGAATAAATAACATGAGACGCGTGCTTCTTTTCGCTTAGATGCGCTCTCGAGCTAATGAAAGTTTATTTATTCTCAACTTTTATCAACCAGTGCAAGGTCGATATTTGTTTGGCAGTGAAAACCGCCCTAACCTGTCAATTGTCGATTGGCCTCCTATAGATTGGTAACAATAGAAATATAATTGTGTCTCTTAAGATTATAGTTGAAGCTTTAACATTGTGCTAGTTTATTAAAATGTTAAAGAAACAAATCCCATCTTGATTGCAGGTCCCTAGAAGATGTCCACATACTAATCCACGGGACAACTGGACAATCAATTGAATACACTACAAAGTTATTTGAAAAGACTGACAAATCACCATTCTGGGAAGCAACAGGATCACAAATGCTTAAATACAACGTAAACTCTGCTATAGTAGTTATAATTGATTTGGAAGAATTAAAAAGCAATGTTGTAAGCAAGATTGAGTTCAATGGAGTTATTTTTTATAAAAAGAATGGAAAGGAATGTCTTCTGCCTATTGAAGATGTGAAACTGTCTTCTTTGGATACTATGGGAGCAGAGTTTGATGTCATTTCTAGTGTTCCTATGGGTTAGTATTTATTTATTTCAATGTTTCTCAGTTGGTTGCATTGCTTGTTTCAAAGTTACAGGAGCTTTTATACCAGATGTGCTGAGCTTTTGTTTTTGGTTTATCTGGCCATTTAGTTTATGCACATTTTTGGTGTATTTAGGGGTGTCCCAATAACGTGGTGTCAAAAACGCCTAATGAGATAGATAGAATAGAAATTAAAGTATATTCATTAATTTTTACTTTAGTATTGTCATTTGTGATCTTCTAATGCTCAACACATGTTTAATCCTATGTAGAATGCTATGTATGTGATAAGATTACCTATTTCTTCATCTATTTTCTCTATCTATTCCAGAGTCCAACATAATGCTAGCGGTACTAGCCACTACAGAGAAAACTGACCTCATTATGAGGCACATAAAGAGACACAATGATCAAGCTTTATCTTTAGATGTCTTCTGCAAATACTTACAGATGGAAAGAGTGCCTCATTGTGACAATGTTGCTATACATAGAAGTTCTCCTTATCATACACTTAATGGTGTTGTGGTTGTAATGCACAGTGAAACAACTAATGGGAATAATTCTTTGACTGTGTCTGTTTACTCAAGGTATTTTTTTAACTATTTATTTACCTGCTTTGCCTATGAACAATCTCCAAATTACTAACTGAAAATTCACTGTTATTGTAAAAGAGCTTTGTGATAGATTGACGGACAGACATCATAGGCTTATTTATAGGCATTGTAATTCTTTAAAAGTTTAGTAAAATCATATGAATGAATGAAATACACCGACTCCAATGTGGTTTGACCACACTCGATTACACAAATGAACCCAAAGATTCACACTAGCCCCTGTTGCCTCATGTTACATGGTGCAACAGAGACCATTGCATATCAAGGAGTAGACCGTGGGGCGCGATTATGGTATGGAAGATGGGCCCTTAGGAAACGGAAGGGATAAAGAGCCTACCGAGTATGCACCCTATAGCAAGCAATGGAATTGTGGAGAGACTGGTGATATACAGGCCTATTTTTAAATCAATAACTAAACTTTCACAGGGTGTTCTACCCATGAATATGAACAACTTTCACTATGGGACCAACTCTGAAATCGCAAAAAAAAAATCAGCTGTGCAGTACATTTTGACCAAATAAGCGAACATAAATGTACTGAACAGCTGATTTTTTTTTTGCGATTTCAGGTTTGGTCCCATAGTAAAAGTTGTTCATATTCATGGGTAGAACACCCTGTGAAAGTTTAGTTAATGATTTAAAAATAGCCCTGTATAGGTAAATATGGATAAGCTCTTTTTACGACGTCGCCGCCAGGTTGTTTCAAGTCCAGCTTCACCGTGAATCTTTTGGCGGTTAAACTGCGTTTTCGACTCTTTTTCTGTCACTGCTACACTGTATTACACGTTGCTGTTTGCAAAATCTTCGTTTGCGGTCTCACTGCTCGAAAAAAGTATAGTAAAATCATAATAATTATACAAATATGTATCTTTTTGTCCATGTTTGGTTGTAACAAAGTTTCTCAATTGCATTTTCAGGACACCATCACAAGTTCTAGCCCTCATACACTACATACAAGACGCCGTGCCTTTAACACTAGTTATAACCACCCCTAACATCAAAATCACCACCAAAGACGAGAAACTATCGAAATACAACGAGGAAATCCTAGATAACACTCCATTGCTATACAATTATCAGAACTATGCAACATCTATCTTGAATCGCACTAAGTTAGTATTGAAATATCTAGACCATTCTATGGTGAAGATGGGTGAATCAAAGAGTTCTGTTGTTCAAAGTAAAATTGGTACTGAAATCGACCTCTTTGCTGGGGGTGAAGAAAGGTACCTGGAATTTAAAAATAGAATGAGGGTAGAAGCTGCTTTGGGCGTTAAGCCGTTGAATGGAGATCAAGGTGCAGCTGAGAGTGAAGTTATGTGTATAGACTGATAATCAGAATATCTCTTAAGAGAAAAGTACTACTGCCAAAGTGTCAGTTCAGACCAAGCGGAATTTACTGGCTCCATTGAAAATAGGACCGTATTACCATAGCCTAAAGTATAAAATTGTCAGTCGACTCGCGCCAAGCCTCAATATTCATACAACTTTATACTTTAGGCTATGGTAATATCGTCCTATTTTCAATGGAGCTAGTAAACTCTGTGAGGATTTTTCTGCTTGGTCTGAACTGACCCTAAGAATAAGGTCATATTTGATTTGATCAGGAAGGTGCAAGGTTTGAGAGAAAAGTGCTATGAATCAAGTGAAACTGTTTTGATCAAATCTGCTATTTAAGTACTGGAGAATACGAAGACCGTGTCTCATATTTTATGAGAATCTGGTGAATTAAATGGTGGTAAATATACTAGGTGGCAGATAGGTAGATTTGAAGAAATCGTTATTCTTGATAAGCTACTTCAAGTTTTTGTATCTGTGATATTAAAGATCGGATAATCGGATGCTTATTTACCTAGAGTTAATTTTTAGAATTATGGAAGCGGCTTCTTAAATATGTGGTTTTATTTATTTAAATATTCGTTTAAATATTTGTTTGATATTCGTTTGGTTGTTTCTTGAAATTCATTTGTAACATTACTTATCCTGACTCTTGCTATGCCAGTTTGGCAACCTATTTTAGCATTCGATTTTATAGTCAAAAAGTACAAAATTTATCAATTCCAGAATCGCGAAATTTTTACGATCGATACAAAAGTGCATTCCATATTAGCCAACACCTGAATGTAAGTAAATATATACATATGATTCTATAATCAGATGTATATATTTACTTACATTCAGGTGTTGGCTAATATGGAATGTACTGATGATAACAGCCGCACGGGTCGATCCATCAGGTTAAGCTACGCTTGCCGGGGTTGGTCTGTGGATGGGTGACCATCTTTTCATACCAAGACTCCTCATGCCTCGGAAAGCACGTTAAGCCGTTGGTCCCGGCTGTCTTTCGTGGATCTTTGACAGTCGTTACGGGTCGTCAGAAGCCCGAAAGTCTGACAACCAGTCTTACCAAGGCGTATCGTATTACCCAGTAACTGGGTTGTGGAGGTCAGATAGGCAGTCGCTCCATGTAAAATACTGGTATTCAGCTGCATCCGGTTAGACTGGAAGCCGACCCCAACATAGTTGGGAAAAGGCTAGGCAGATTGATTTTTGATTCTATAATCAGATCTCTAGGGGTCCCGGGATCTTTTTGATACAAAAGTGCAATTCATATTAGCCAACCTCTCAACTTTAGGTAAATATGCGTCCGATTGTCCGATCTCTAGTAATAAAGTAAGCACCCTATGTGCTTAAGAATATTTTAAAGTGCATATTATTTAGATTTATAGGAAACCAACAAATTATAAGTCCGTACGGTTTTTCATTCTTTAATAATAACAATACATTCAATAAATTGTTACCTACATAGTGCCAACTTTAAGTTTCGGCGGTCCTTAACAAAAATCTTATTTTTAGTTAATGGTGACAATAAAATAAATTAAGACAACAAATTAGACTAATAAAAATAAAATGTACAAATGATAGCCACTATTAAATACTGGCTGTAAAGAGAGCTTTTTAATTATAAAAACTAAATATAATAACTAAGTACAAAATAAATATTCTAACATAATATTTTCTTTTAATAAAATATTGAGCATTTCACAGTTGCTTATATAAAACTGTTTATATTCATTGCATTAATTAAAACAGAATCAAGTATACCTACAGGGTGTAAAAAGACACATCACAAAACCGTCAACTATTTTTAGATGTAAAAAACGGCTATTTTTTATTGCGCGCAATGTAACGCGAACTCAGGCAAAATGCCGCGTACGCGACCGCGTAGGTACTTGTGGTAGTGTGCGTTTGATATTCATTGTCTTTTTGTAACTTCAAATGCGTAATTTGTTGAAAAAAAAAAATCGAAAATTTAGGTAATGTTTGTTTGGAAAAAAGTTTAGTAATACTTAACACTTGGAATTCGTTTTGGTAAAGAAGTAAAAAAAAATTGCGACTTTGACCGTCAATATCTCCAGAACCAGGGGATTCCCAGATTCTTCTAGTGGAAAAAATGATCCAAATAATGGGTAGAATATGTGGCTTTCGACTTCGGAATGTGTCTTTTTACATCTGATCATCTGATATGTACAGTCGCCTAAATTAATCGAGTACCGTTCGACTGTTAGGCGCGTCGCTCACACGAGCTAGAGTCGAGGGCGCGGGCGTGCGGTGCAGGGATGCGGGCGTAGCGTGGAAATCCCCCGTACCCTCCCTCCCCCATACCCCGCACCCCTGCACCGCGCGCCCGCGCTTTGACGTCGCCTCGACTCTAGCTCGTGTGAGCGACGTGCCTTAAAGGTTGCTACATAATTAATGCAAGCGTCAGTACTTACATACGCCGTGACTTTCAGTGGCTATAAAACCTTTTATATTTCATTAAATAGCTCAGTGAGTTGATTTATATTTCAAAGTTGTACAGACGGCTACATTTATAAAGTTATACATTTCCTGTATAAGTCGACCTTTCGATGTACGGAAATCCTATACAATGCGAGATCAGCTTATACTGGAAATATGTAACTTGATATTTAGCCGTGTGTACAACAAAGGTTTTATAATCTAAGCATTATTCTCCCTTGAAAATTTTTCTAGCTAACTAAAAAGCACGGCGTAAACGAACAATTTTAATTACAATTCGTAAACGAACGTAACATATCTAACATAAACTTAAATCTACGAGTACCCGGTTTCCCCCTTTTTGCGTTCCATTAGCACCATTTTATCAGCTACTTTCTTATGACGTAACACATAATCTATTTAAAAATATATTTAATAACCCACAACCTGAAAACCCCGACTGTTGGTAACAAACAATCTGACTGTCGGTCGAGAGAATAGAGCCAACGATTTATGTCATTATCCGCTCAAAGAAACAGTAAACTTTTGAGGCGTTTGATACGCTCATATCCCCAAACTAAGTTAGGTTCGGCTTCCAGTGTTATTAGGTGTGGCTATAATATTCACAAACACATAGCGTGAACCGAAAATTAAAATAAAGACAGTACAGAATTTGTCGTGTTTCTAAAATACGGTAAACTGGGGTTACTTTGATACTACGGGGTTACTTTGATATCGACTTTCGACTTATGAAAAACATATTTTTGTAATATCTACAACGCCTTATTAAAAAAGAAACTATCAGATGGCACTTCTGATAGTTTCTTTTTTAATAAGGCGTTGTAGATATTACAAAAATATGTTTTTCATAAGTCGAAAGTCGATATCAAAGTAACCCCGTAGTATCAAAGTAACCCCAGTTTACCGTACTCTGGTTTTGTTCTGTGTATTTGCTTAGGTGTTGTGTTATTATAGAAAATGGAAATATGGTAAGAGTGTAAACTATTTATTATTCTGCACCATAGACTTCTCACTATGAGGGGAACGAATTTGGCTTCTTCAAAAGATAACCAGTATCTAACCCTCTTGCTGTTCACAACGATCTACCAGTCATATAAAATATTGATTAACTCCCGGAGTTAGCATTATAATATGCCTCAGGATTGTTTGTTCCCAACTAAAGTCAAATGCCACAACGGCACAGCCATAATGTTCGTGCTCTTGTAATTCGACGGAGAGGATGTATTTTATTCTATCCTCTCTGGAGCACTGTCTACTGTCAGGTACTAGGAAGCTAAACATTGCTGCCTGACTCTTCGCCTATAACCGAAAATACAGCTAAAAAAACAATATAAATTAACTTATACTTAAATAAAAATATTTATACACTGTACATTGAATAACAAACGTATTATAATTTAACTAATCTATTTTTGCATTGCACGTCCGGCCTCTATTTGACTAATTATTCTATTTCCTTAAAATAAATAAAATCGATGTTTGTAAGAGGTACTTTTATTATTTAGATTAGATACTATTTTTATTGCATTTTCTAGCGTGTCATACACGTTTTTAATACTAAACTTAATACGTATTGTTTATATGAAAGTATAAACATTGGTTTATATAACATAACAAGAAAATGTACAAAACTTATCTAAATATAAAAAAAAAATCTTCTCAAGGTAATTATTATCGAATTAAAACTAACACCATTTCACATATTGCACATGATATTGCACACTGTTCATTATCTACCTAAGTATACTTTATTGCACCACAACTAAAATTAATAGGAATACGTTATAAACAGTCATCGGAATGTTTAAACTTTCCGTTAACGTCACTAAAACTTTTACTACTAAAACTCAAATCATCCTCTACTTCAGTTTGCATCTTCCGAAAGCTATCGAAGTAAACGGAATGTGTCTCTATACTTTCGGCACCAGATTCACTTCGAGCTTCATTCCCCGTATCGTCACTTTCACTACAACTTACTATTTTCGCAATCACTAATTTTCTTGGCACTTGTCTAGAAGAAGTAGAGTCACTGCTCAAATACCCTGAGTCTTGTATATTGAAACCTTTCTTTCTTCGGAACCGTGCCTTAGAATGTCCGTCTAACTTTGGTCCTTTAACGAAAGTATCAGTGTTTATATTACCACTTTTGCCTGATCGTTTTCTCATCAAATTCCTGCTCAAGTCGCCCGCTCTTTTAACTGTGCCGCTCACGGACTCCATGTTTTCATATTCCGAGGATTGTGATTGGACAGAAGCTCTCATTGGACTGCAGGACGGTCCATAGTGTGATTCAGAACTATCATGTGTGGAGTTAATAGTCATATTCTTCGTAAATACCCTCGGACTGAGGCTTCTGCCAGTCACATTTTTTGGATCAATTTCATTAATTGGTTCCGTCTCAACTTTCCTGGGCGGAAAAATTGGCTGCTCATATATAGGGTCATCGTCCGCAGGCGGCAAAGGTGGCAATACGTCTGGACGTGCTAGATTTTTCAGTTGTTTAATAGTAGGAGGCGTACTTTGCCGTTGTCTTTTAGAGTGCCTCAACTCTAGCGTTAGTATTCGACCTTCTTCTGTCGTCCACTCTTCGGCATCTTGCCAAGTATCGTCAGTTGCATCTTCGAGACTTTTTGAACCGCTATAAATACCTGTAGACAACTTTGGACGCTCATAACCGTTTTTGCGCTGTTCGTATTCATGCCTGAGACTGTTAAATTTTGTAGCATATTCCACTTTGTCACTGGTTTTCTGGAAAGTACCACTACTTCTGAGTTGTATACGTTGTTGGCTAGGTGGACTATCTTCTTTGTCAATATTTTTTATTAGGTCTTTTCTACTGAACTGTGTATCGATAGTTTCCTTATGTTTTGGATGCTTTCTATCTAAGGTATCTGGTTCGAAACCATCAGACTCATGAATTTTGATATAATTCTCAGGAGAGTCTTTCACTTCAATAGTTAAGCAACCGGGCTTTAATTCGGCGTCACTAATAGTTGTCACTAATTTTCGACTTCCCATGGAACAATCTGAGCCACTAGGTGATGTTGGGGCACTTCCAAAGTTGTAGGTATTATTCACATAAACTTCACTGACTAAACTAGCTTTTGGTGTTTCAAACGGTGGAGGATTGTTTTTTTCTATTGTTTCGTAATGATTTTGATCTATGCAAACTTCTCGATGTGGTGACGGAGTGTTGCTGTTACTGCTCGAATTAATTTTATATACAGCATTTCTCATTGTAAGTTCTTCTTCTAATGGTAATGCGCTACTCAAGCTTGGACTAGCCTGCGATGAAGGCACATCAGGATAGTCAGTCGTCGGTGTAGATAAGCCCTTCTTGTTGGTACTTCTTTCTAAACTGTCAGTTTCGTAATCAATTCCTGAAGGGCTCTCAGAACTGTTTCTTGTATATGGGCTTGGGATGGGAATGGTAGAGTTTTTATTACTGATTCTTTCATCATCGGAACTACTCTGGTTGTAAGATTTTGTACAGTGATCGAGTGCTATGGCTTCGTTGACCATATCGGGTAAAGCATTTTTGATAGTGAAAGGTATTCTAGGATGTTGTACGGCATTCCGAAGACTAACAGAACGGTAATTATTCAAGCCAATAGGTCTTATATCATCTACACGTGCCACAGTTTGACAGTACATATTAAAATCAATGCGTTGGCAATCTGGGTTTTCAAATTCAGGCAACGGTATATTGTAGTTTCTCATCATAGGTTCCGATCTAACAGATAAAGTTGAAGATTTTTTGGGAACTGAAAAATTGTCTGTCAAATACATCGAGTTGGAGCTTGAAAAACTGTTTTGCTTTCTTACTTTACGCCGACTTTCACTGAGTGGAAGCGATAATAGTGATTCTGCCAAACTGTTTTGATTTGTGGGTAAAAACTCGTTGTACAACGAGTGTTGTTTTGCCGTGGGAATATTTTCCAACCACTTTCGTATACTATTTTGCTTATCTCCTTTGTTGCTAAGACAGTTAACACAGGCTGGGATATTGTACTTCGCAGTTTGTTGGATATCATTTTCACCGTCTATCTTACAACCTGGACAGCCTATGCAATTTTTATTTCTGCTGTTTTCTCTTTTCAAACTAACAACACTACCACTTCTTTGGCTCCCCATTCCTTGATAGATATCAATACTATTTCCATTTGAGGGGAAAGTTTCTTCTTCGGGAATTTGGTTTAGAATTGGTTGAAAACGTTTGGCTGCCATTTTGTGCTTCGCTATTGCGATTACTTCTCTAATTTTAACTAAAAATTCTAGCGCTGCAGCTGGAGGTTCCTGTAAAAAGTAGTATGATAATAAAATGGAGATTTGAGAAAATGATTAACAAATAAGAGTATAATGTTTGCTTACCGCCATTAGCTGTGGTTCAAAATAAGCCGGGTTGAAGTATAATTTCCTACGTGTTGTGCCAACTGGTCGCGCTATTTCTCTATCGTCTTGTGTTTCTACAATTGAAACATGTTCATCTGGGAGTCTTTCAATGCCTGACTCATCTCGATGACTGACTTCTGAATTATCATTTTTATTCACTTTGAAGTCACCATAATGCTGATGGATCACTGCCGAAGTTGTTTGATTCTGAAAACATATTTTCACATATCTAAATAATATTTCCTATCTTTCAGACCACCAAAAATGAATAGTCAGTAGTTTCTACTTACAGTGAATAAATTATCATCACTTCGTACACTATCACCAAAATCATCAGAATCTGATATATTGCTTCCTGAATCGCTAGTAAAGGTTTTAGTTTCGTGTAGCTGCCGACTGATATTCAACAATGGATTCTTCTTAATAACTCCATCATCTTGCCCCATCGCATTAGGCAAAGTTTGTATTCGTTCGTTGTTTACTCTAACGATATCTCGTTCAGTAATCACAGATCCATCTTTCTTTTTGAGTCCTGGTCTTCTGTTGCCGTCTTCATCAGACATTGCCTTTCGACGTTTTCGAATGTGTAGGAATAGGAAAACAGATGCAACGTAGATGAGACCGAGAAGTAGAGAGCTGATGCCAATAGCTACGTACTCGGACACTGTGAGACCTGAAGTGCTGGTCGACCCTGATGTTTGCGCGTTTGGTGCGAACTGTACTTCTGTTATATCTGAAAACAAGACATAATAATCAATTACGATTTAAAAATTATAGTCCCAAATGGGAGCTAAAGTTGTAATACATACTAGAATGCGGTTTCGGTGGGGTTCCTTGCACCCTGAACGCGACACATGGTGTGAACACTCCTCGCAAATCAAGTGGCGACGTGGGAGTGGCGGCGACATCGCGACACAGCAATCGAACCACCATTACTCGTCCGGTCATTCTTGCACGCACATCGTTCTCCCCGCTCCACTGCGAATATCACATGATTAGTATTGGAAAATTGAAAATCTAGCGCTTAATAGACAGAATCTAGTATGTGAGAAAATGATTACCTGCAGAAATGTTCTGCCTTCGTCACGGAATAGATTGAACGGGACATCAGCATCCAAAGTGTTCCGAAGATCGAGGAAGCCTTTCCTTGTAAGAAATTGAGCGCCTGATACCGCACATATTGGTGTTTTGACATCTGGTGAACAAAAGAAAATGCAAAAAAAAATTGAACAGGTCAAAGCTGAACAAGAACTGACTTTGTACAAATGATTATGATCGGGAGTAAAACTGATGTCTCAAACACTTACTTTGGAAAGTAATCTCCTTGGACGGATGTATAATCTGGCCTTTCAGCGGCAAATAAACGAACGGTATTCGTTGCACAGCGCTGCCAGTCCCAAACGTCGCTAACGAACATTCTGTAAAACAATTCGCGTACTTGAAACAAATTCTGAAGATCAACTTGGCTGTGAAAAGCATATGAAGGCGATATTGAAAAAAGTTCTCAATGTAAATATTTGTTAAATTCGTTATAGGACTAACGTGATCAGGGGCCTACAATTCGTATAATTTTATTGGACGTCTCGACATTTATAAAGGAATTAAGACTAATACCATACCATTCGATAAAATAAGCTTCTTTCGAAAATCCGGTGTGTTATTAACAGTGTATATTTGAAACCCTCGCATTTACACCGTAAGTGTCGCTAAATGCGGTAGTTGTCACGCGGCTGCTCCTAAGTTATTTAGTCTTCGAATTCGAACCCAAAGTGTAATTATGGCCATCTGTATGTATCAAAAATGAAATTATGCCAGGAATAGCTATTATTTTGAAGGAATTGGGATGTTACGAAGTAAAATACTTCCAATTATATTCGTATTTTGCACTTACTTTTGATAAAGATACGAAAATATTTGAAATCACGATGCTCGGAGTAAATGAAAATGAACTGGCAACTTTTATTCGATATGATAACAAATGAAACAATTATCAAATGAAAGCAACTCATGTAATATTTATAAGATAGCATCGGAAAATTCAGATAGCTATTTAGTATTTATCTAATTAAAAGCAAGGAAAATGGAAAGCTATTCGATTGTTGTTATGGAGACATTTCCCACAGGCGGTACCAACGTAACATTGCCATTGAAAAGCACGCCACTTTGTTGCCGATCTCCCACGGGCTTATATAGTTCTTCTCTCTATTATGCTGGTAGATACCATTAGTTAGGTAGGTACTATTGGTCTATTTTATTGACTCATATAGAGTAAAAACTACGAGTACGATAAGATATCGTACTCGTAGTTAGAAACTCCCTATTGAAAGTTTAATTCAAATACGTTTTTAGTTAAAACATCCAAAGTAAATTCGTGATTTTTAATAATTTTGTGAGGTGTCAATTAATAAACGAGGTTCTAAGTGAGATAAAAATGGCTTTCAAAGCAATCTCATAAATAATCGAATTAATTAAAATGCATTTGAATCAAATCGATACAGATTAATAGATTAGTCGTTAAGTTTTACAAGGTAAACATGGTAATAAACGAGGAATGTGCATCTAATACATATTTAGGCACTAATTCGTTGTGCGCTCAATATTGCCATTTGCAAAAGCGAAAACCTCCTGAATCATCGTTAAGAAAGCGATGTGTGAGATTTCGAAAATGTAACATTGAACGTTAGTTGCCTTTTCTGTACAGTGATCTAGCAGAATTAAATACACGTTCGACAACTTAGCACTTTCGCAAATAATCTTTTGCAAAGAGACGGCATCGTAAGTTTTGTGCACCTACATTATATAATAATTAATATTTACGGGAAGTTTTTTTCCCTTCATTCAAGAGTGACAATGAAATGTTGTATTGAAAGAGCCGATTTATAATTCTTTTTAAATTATTTCTTTCAGCTTTTTATCTTTATTTTCTACTAGCTCTTGCCAGCAGCTTAGCCCGAGTGGATGTCGGATGTAAAGTAAAAAAGTAGCCTAAGTGCTATTCCAGACTATAATCTATCTCTGTGCCAAATTTCATCCAGATCCGTTCAGCCGTTCTGTCGTGATTGAGTAACATACATCCATCCAAACTTTCATATTTATAATAATTACTAGCTTTTGCCAGCGGCTCCGCCCGCGTGGATGTCGGAAATTATCCAACAGGAACCTTACATTTTTCTGGGATAAAAAGTAGTCTATGTACCCTGTAGCCTGTGTCAAATTTCATCCAGATTCGTTCAGTCGTTCTGGCGTGATCGAGTAACAAACATCCATGCATCCAACCAAACTTTCGCATTTAGTACGATTAATTATTGTAGGATTTTATTATTATTTGTTTATTACAATATTAAACTGACTATTAAAAAAGTATTTTCTTTTATATAGTCAGTTATCAAAACTGACTCGTGTATACACACTCTAGTGCCCAACGGAAATTGATTCAGAGCATGATTTGCCGCCCTTTGCGTGACGTGTCAAAAATCATTGCTTTCTCTACAAAGGCCCTTAAACCACTTATCAAGCGAAAACTTCTAAAGTGTTGGTCAAAGATCTTTTCTACTAAATAGTTTACCGTACTGCATGACGGTACACTGCATGCAATCTGGTTCCACACTTACGATTCTACAACTGTGTCTGGGTACCTAATGCACGTCTTACATTACCGCCTTCAATTTTAGCTCGCACTTAGCTCTGAGATAAATGTCACGTAGGTGGTAGACAGATTTTTCAAAAAAGTAGATTAGTCCAAAAGGAAGTTGCTCGTTGAAACTGTTCAACAGTGTTCAACCGCAACATACAGTTGAGAAGGTTCACTGTTAACAAGGCGATTAAAATCTTACGCGATTTCTAATAGTTTTCTGGGCTCGAACCCAGAAAATGACTAGTAGACAACACGGTATTGCTTTCAAGGACATGCGGCTAGATTAAGCCATAATGAGCCCTTTTCTGACACTACTCGAGTTGAGTCTTGAGAGTGCGTCACAATTCCCCGAAGTTCAGTGGTCCAAAGAACTTTTTCAAGAATGGTTATTTGGCCGATGAACTGTTGAGTCGAAAGAACGATTGACCAAAGAACGTTCGCCCGAATGATCGTTAAACCGATGAACGTTTGATCGAACGCTCGGAACTTTTTGGGATAGTCGCAAAAGTTGGCGAGATTTTTTTTTGGGTTCGGTGTTTGTTGTCTTAAAGAGATCACCCATTCCGGGATATATATTTTTTTGCGGCCATCAATAATAGTTACATATTTTAAGTACACATAAAACGCATTATTTTTTACTAGGCCGTCAAAGTCGAGAACAATTTGGGTTCGGAGATATATTAGGTAAAGTTCTTATTATTTCCCGTCGCCGACGCGCGACTTTCTAATTACTTTTTAGAACGTCAGTGACGGGAAATTATTTTGGCAGTACAGTACGCCCTGCACGTTACAGCGTGGTCGCTGTACAAAGAAATGTTTCTATTACTACTCGTACCACCATTCAAATAAAATATCATTAATTTCTGGCCGCCAACTTTTTATTTTTATTTATCGCAAATCGCCGAACAAAATGGGTTATAAAAACACACAGGAGCGAACCTTCTTCATTCGTACTATGAGATGAGGTCGTAATTACCTGGCAGATCATCGACGCACAGCTCTCGGTCCTCTCTAAAGAGCGGCGCGCGCTGCGGGCACGCGCACGCGCACTCTCCGCTCGACTCCCGTGCGCGAGCGCCGGCACCGTGCTCCGCGCATTGTGCCGCGCTGCACTCATCTCCTGGAAATATTAATAAATGGATGTTTTATGGAATCGGCAGGAAAATATTAAAAGAAAAAATGTTTATTTGGCCACAGAAACACGTACCTACATGTAAAAAAGACAAGTTCTGCTCCAATACATAATTAGTACCTACATGTACTTAAAAAAATATATATGTATATATTCGCATGGAAAAAAATAATTTCAAATATTTGCATCTGCCATTATGTCACTGGCCAGCTAAGTGGCTAGAAAGTCTCTATCTACGCTAAAAAGGGACTTTCGTGATGACGGTTAATAGAGACGTATGGAAGAAGAAGACACGCTGTGCTGACTCCAGATAGATTAGAATAGGGGCAGGAGGACGATGACGAACATCACCTGTATTCTACTGGATCACTTTTTTACCGTCTTGAAAAAAAATAGCGTACAATAGGTGAACGGAGTATAAGCCTATGGCATACCTAGTATTTTTTGTTCTTTCAATAGCTTAGACAGAAATTGCTCTATCAACACTACACATTTGAAGTAAACTAGAACAATAAAAACAGTTTTTTTTTTAAACTTAGACCATTGAAAAATATCTAAATTCAAATCATACACTACGCAGGGTGCGTAGTGCGTATGATTTGAAAAAAAAAAACTAGGTATGCCATAGGCTACTCCATTCATCTATTATACCCTATTTTTTTTAAAGACGGTAAAAAAGTCATCCAGTATATGGCAGGTGGTGAAGTGACTGCTGCTGTACTTACCAAAACACACATTTTTTAAATGTAATTAAGATCATTTTGCTTTACCTATTCTCAGCACTCTGCAGTTGATGTTAAAGATAACAAGACGTGTTGGCATTTGGCAACTAAGTCATATTTATGAGGCAATTAGCTTATAGTTCTCGTAAAACAGTGTCTTAAGGCCATCGGTAATAGAATCGTATTTAATTTTATAGCGACCGTCTTATTAGATGCCAACATAATTTTAAAGCTCAACGGCGGCTTGGATAATCAATAATTAAGTAAACGACCCTAATAGGTTCTCAGCCGACATGTTACTTTCAATATCGGTGATTTTGCAACTGCATCAAAGCTGCGTCGCGTTTTGGGCATTCTCGTTTGACGTTCGGTCGCTTTGTATCAAAAGTGCACGTTTTCTTTCGATCGAAGAGATACGATCAAAAATATCCTCTGGCGGGTCGGTCCGTGGACCATCCATTATATATCGAGACCCCTCCATGTCTCGGAAACCACGTTAAGCCGTCGGTCCCGGATGTCATTTGCAGAAGCCCGAAAGTCTGACAACCAGTCTTACCAAGAGGTATCCTACTAGTCACTGGGTTGTGGACGTCAGATAGGCAGTCGTTCCATTTAAAATACTAGTATTCAGCTGCATCTGTTTAGACTGGAATCGACCCCAACATAGTTCGGAAAAGGCTAGGCAGACGGTGATGGTCAAAAATATTCTACGTCTCCACACCGTGTTCTGCTACTGACCTGTTATGGTGAAGATGTCTCCAGTGTCCCGCCGCGCCAGTTCCCCGAGGCGCGCGCCGGCCGCAGCCGTGACCAGCAGCAGCAGCAGCGTGGCGGCCATGCTAGCCCCCGCCGCCGCCATCCACGCGCCCTCCGGCCACCCGCATTGCTAGCACCACCTGGTGGAGGTAATAAGAACATTGACATATTGGAGAATAACATCTAGTGGAGGAAACTTTAAGATGAAAGCCTCAAGGTAGCCCGCGAAATTCAAATTTTCTTACGTTTTTTGCAATTTACAAGTCGGTATTATATTGTACGTTGATCAAAATATAATTTGCGGCCGGAACAAGTATCTATTTACATAATTAGAATCATTAAAGTGATCAATACAACTCTTTAAGACTACCTGGTCTTCCTATCCTAATGAATAGGATCCTAGTGAATCCTATCCTATCCTAAGGCTTGACTATTTCATGAAATCTTGACATTTCGGGATTATACTAACTTAAGGAGTTGTATTACTGATTCTAATAATTAAAATTATGTAAATACATATTTGTTACGGCCGCAAATCATATTTTATTTAACATACAACTTAATACTGACTTGCAAATTTCAAAAAACGTAAGAAAATTTGAATTTCGCGGGCTTCCCTGACGCTTCCCGCTTAACATGGAGATATAAAGGGTAAATCCGTAAGGGTATAATTTACACGGTATTAAATTGCCTGTGGCATACCATAAGTTGAAGTGTTTATGTTACCCTAAGAGTCCTGCATCGCTAGCACCACCTGGCGAAGGAAACAATAACTTTGAGATATAATTAATAACAGGCCCTACGTTTCCGTGTTAGTAAAACTTATAAGGAAATTAAGAGTTTTAGGAGGATAAGTACAGACAGGTGGCTTCTTCGTGCGAACATCATGTGTGGTAATTATAGCTGTAATAAACTATCATTATTAATTACTATCTTTACCTACGTCAAGCCGCATTACCTGTTTCATAGATCTTACGGATATTTTCGCCAAAATGTTGCATCCTTGCCAATTTATAGATTTGTTCAAGATTGATCAGGAAAACGAATCGTTTTTAGGGTTCCGTACCAAAATGGTAAAAAGGAACCCTTATGGTGCGACTCAGTCTGTCTGTCTGTCTGTCACAGCTGGATATCTCAAGAACTACTAATGTAACTATTGTAACTATTTTGCAAATAAGAAAGAAATAAAAATACAGGTATTTTTATTGCATCAGGGACTGAAAGGGTGTCTTAAAAATTCGAATTGGGGCTACTAGGGCATGTGGGGTATCATATGAAAGAGCGCCGTTTGCACATTCTAAAACATTTTTTTTAAGCCTCAGTTTCCGATTTTTAAATTATTCTATGTGATAGAAGTTTATGAAAAGATTACAGGAAAAATAAAACGATCTCTAAATAGCACACTTTTTTAAATATATGATGGTACGGAACCCTCGGTGCGCGAGTCCGACTCGCTCTTGACCGGTTTTTTGCTATATGAACCGGGTTCGTAATGATAGCGAAACTAATCTATGATTGTTTCATACCGTGTTACAAAACAAATCGTAACATGACGTACGTATGAAAGCAATTTAGTGAAAATAGTGGATCGAAACAAGATGAAATAAATATAACAAGAGTGGTGAAAGCTAACGCATCGGTACAAAAATTCAAGTGTATTGTTCAATGTTCAATTTCACTCCGTTTATATGATTTCCTCCACGGGTTTTGGTTAGATTTTTATGGAGGACTACCTACGAGCGTGGAAAGATAATAAACAAAAAAAAAAAGAATTAAAAAAATGGATTCTGTAGGTACCACCATGTAGGATACTTGCAAGTGCCCCGATAGTTTAGGATTAGTTATACTGTGGTTTAGGGGAATTTAATCGAGTCAAATAACTGAAAACAAGTAGGAAACCATCCGATTGGTAATTCGTAAACTTATGTCGCAACCCGGTCTCAATTAACTGTGAATCTCACAAACATTTGATGGATACGTCATTTTATAGCTGTGTTACAAAGTCTCTAGTTTACCTACGTGTGTAAAATTTCTCTGTTAAGTCACTATACATCTGTAGCAATCCATAAAAACTCGATGCTGTTCATATTTGCTTTACTTTTCATCCGCGCGTGCGCACACGTCAATACTGTTGACTCTTCGTAATTCCGTGTGGCAGCGCGACCAGCTATTGGTAGGTGTTTATCTAACTGTCGAACAAAATCGCACTTAAAACTCAAAAAACGGTATTAAAATTATTATTGAAGTGACAATGTTAGGTTCTAATGACACTGACAAACTCGCTCAGCGGTGGGCCCCTACACAGAGACACCCACTTTGTCGATTTAAGCTGGTTGGTTTCCGACTTCTCAATCAATCATTTCTCAGAATATCAGTTCGTAACATATTAGCATTGAAGTTTGAAATATGGCCACTCGTATGTCCGTTAGACAGAGGTCGATTTATTGTTGTTATCCATCCCTGCGCGCTAATAGGTTTCCTTAATCGCTGCGAACCTTTGCTGTGCGTTTTAGATAATTATTTTTGTGTGATGTCTCGTCTGGTGCTTTTGTATATTTGTAACGGAGAGTAGTAAACTTTGTGCTTGCACACTGTGGTCACAATACCCGTGGTACCTTACCTAGGTTGCTATCTAATTATTAATTTATATGCGTGTCTTTCAAGAAACGATGGATGGACTGTATGTAAGATGATATGCTAGAAAGGGCCGAGATGACGACCGAGATGACGACTAATAGAGAAGTATGAATAAAATGTGTTGGGATAGGGATAGGGACAGGAGAATGTTGATGATCAGATGATGATGCGTGTCTTTGAAGAAGTAATTTAAAACGACGCTGTCATTTCTTGTTCCTTCTTCCTTTCAAAGTGTTAATAGAATACCACCATACCACGACATAATGTTGGAGCCTTGTGGCCTATTCTGGTACCTAACCGGAATAGGCCTCAGGCTCCAACATTACTAGGTTGATCAAAAATTAATGATAATCGGTTAATATATATTTAGAAATTATTTTTTTTTTGCTTGCTTATTTACCCACTAAGTCAGCATAAAAAAATCAATAGATAAAGTAAGAAAGAAAGAAAAATATTTTATTTTGGACAAGCACAGGAAATACAACCAGTAAAAACAGTGCATAGGAAATTAACAAAATTTACTTTAAAAAAAAAAAATTAAAAAAAAATACCTGTGCGAGGCCAAAAGGGCTCCTATCTCAGCATAAAGCTGCAATATTTAGATAGACCACAATTCCCGGGTGGTACGTTCATATGAATAGTTTTATTTTTTATCATTACTTTTTGATCAAGCTATACTAGGTCGTGGTATGTCTACCTTGCTCGGTAGACTTTACCGAGCCGTAAATCGACTACCAAAGTAAAATAACCTATCAGCGTTCAATAGCAAAGAACGTATAACTTTAGCTCAGTAAATAGTCTATTGTATTGGAGGTTAGATATTTGACTTAAACCAAAATGCCGCGGGTTTCATTTATATTTTACTGTTCGTCATCGTTTTAGTAAAGAAGTGGCAGTTTGTGGCGAAAGATGAATAGTTTGAGGGCAAATACTTCGCTTGACTACAATTGACTCGTGTGGAGGCAAGGAATTAATCACGAGGAAACTCTTCTTGTAGGTATTTACTCGTAATAGAAAACCATTGTTTTTGATTAACGTAAGAGACATGATTGTACGTGTCTATGTTGACGTAGTTAGTTTGTTGCTACCCATGTTAAAAATTGCTGTTAAATTCCAGTAAAATATTTAAGTTCTCACTAACCAACAAGGTTAGTAATTTCTTGAGTTTATTTATGAACCTAGGATAACTAAGATTTTAGTACATAAAATATTTAATAGTTATTTTCAAAACTACTTGGACGCTATGGGAACAGTCCGGCAAAAAATCCAAATAAAGTATATAGGTACCTACGGGATAACATAAATTAAAAATAAATATTTATACCTAAATACCTACATAGGTCAATCAATTAATCTGCCTAGCCTTTTCCCAACTATGTTGGGGTCGGTTTCTAGTCTAACCGGATGCAGCTGAATACCAGTATTTTACATGGAGCGACTGCCTATCTGACCTCCACACCCCAGTCACTTGATGAGACAAATAAATAATACCTAGGTACATTCATGGGAAAAGCCATGCAAAGATTCTTAAATTTCATTGCTTGATGCATCTAATGCTAGGCTGTCCACGAATAAAACCTCACATCTGAGTAAATACAGCATCAATAATTATAAACAGACTCACGACTGACTTATCATCACTGCAGCTAATCTTACTAGGCAACTGCTACTTAATATTCCTGATTATTGCTTGTACGTAGATTTATTGATGTGCGAGTAGATAGTGATTGCTGTAATATGGCCAATCTGGCCCCTGATTGATAATGTCGTGTATGAAATTATCATCAACGTCTGACATTTGAAAGAACATGTGCATGCATCGTAGTGCTGGTCAAGTGTGCGCAGATGATTGGTGTTACCGTGCACTTACGGCTAATAAGTGGTACACAACATATTTATTTTTAAGAGAATAGGTTATTTGACGTGGAATTAGCATAGATTGTCAACGGCTTTATTTTTACTTACATTTCATTTCATTCATTATTTCTATTACGGGACTGTTTATAGGTATGTACCTACATACAGGACAATTTTTAAGTTAAGTAATAACAGTAAAAGTTTAATGTTATAGTAAACCAAAAACTCAGTTGATTATTTAAAAAATTTACTAGGTATATCACTAAGCAAACAAATTATTTGAAAAACATCCTCATCTTATGGGCTATCCAAGGAGCTACCAAAATTTAAAAAACCGGTCAAGTGCGTGTCGGACTACGCACAATGATGGGTCCGGTAGTTTGGATGAATCCCAAGAACAAAGTTAATATTGTAGTTGAAAAACATGTTCTCCCATACATTCCAACTGCAAATGTAAGTTTGTACGCACAATATTGAGAGATTTACCATGTTGTTTTAAGACCTTTGGCTTCTTATAGGTTTGCCTGAAATCTATAGGTATTGAACTATTTACTGTATTTTTTTATTTTTATTTTAGGCTCGTAACTTTCGGAAATAAGGGGGGAATGGTCACGTCCGTGTTTGGGTCACAGAAATACATACGTGTACGAATCGGTCCAATACATTCGGAGCAAATTGGCTGTGACAGACGGACAGACAGACAGACACATGAGTGATCCTATTAGGGTTCCGTTTTTGCCTTTTGAGGTACGGAACCCTAATTAACTAAAACATAAAACTAATGCCTTGTTTACGTCGTACAAACCTCTCCACTCGATATCATTCAGAATTCTTTGTGACAGTGGTTATAGTTCGATTTTATGAGTTTTGTTAAATACGCATCAACACAGAAGTGTTGAGGCGTATTTAACAAAAGCAGAAGCATAGCCCGCCAGCTGCGAGTTAACTAGTATACTTACTTAAATGAAAGGTCATGAGCTACCAACAGCTATTTACAACTTTTTTGTTATTCTGCATAAAATCCTAATCAACAACGGTGTTTTGTTCAATTCTAATAACAAGTTATCCGACCTAGAAGGAACGGAAAGGAAAAAAGTATTGGGGAAGTTTCACGCACCCGAGATGTAAAATGGACGGGTAGCCCGCAAAGTTCAAATTTTTCAAAACATAAGTGCCGTATTATAAATCTATCCAATAATATCCCTGTCCAACCCGATTAGTAAATGAAATTTTAAATTTTCATAAAAATTGCGTTCCCCCAAGTCTCATACAAGTTAAAATACTTTCAAAATCGACATTACTTCTGATTTCTTTTTTGTCGAGCAAAATGTTAAATATCGTGTTTTTAACCAAACAAGTCACTAGATCAAACATGTATCTATACTATATATTTTTTTACGAATTTAGATATGATGATTTCTCTGAAAACAACTCGATCTAGAAACGTAAATTTCGGAAAAGAGGCCCTTAAGTTTTTTGCAATTTGTAAGTCAGTAGAGAATTGTATGTTGAATAAAGTATGATTCTCGACCGTAACAAATATGTATTTACAGAATAATAATCATTAAAATCAGTAATAAAAGTCCTTAAGTTAGTATAATCGTCAAATGTCAAGATTTCATGAAATAGTCGTTCATTAGGATTACCTGGTCTTAAAGAGTTGTATTGATGACTTTAATGATTTTAATACTGTAAAATAAATAAATAAAATAAAAATGTTTATTGCGATTACATACAATTCTAACACACAATGAGTTGGAGATCACCTTTTAAGCAAGAAGATGCTTGTGTTAGGTGAACTCCGCTCTTCCACTATCATAACTAACAGGTATGCAATTGATGAACTGATCCAAGAATAAGAAAATAAAATAAAAATAATCTAATTTAAATAAAACAGACAAATAAAGCAAAATTAAGCAAAGAGGAAATAAAAATATGAAGGAAGGAGCGCACTTGTGTGATGTATGAGTGTAGGTTATGTTGTGTGCACTTGTGTGTGTGTGTGTGTGAGTAGTGGCGTGAGTGAGTTGTGTAAAAGGACTGCTGTAGTGTAGGTTGTTTTTTTTTTTTTTTTTTTTTTTTTTTTTTTTTTTTTTTTTTTTTTTTTTTTTTTTTTTTTTTTTTTTAAACATATTTGTTACGGTCGCGAATCACATTTTGATTAACGTACAACCTAATGCTGACTTGAAAATTGCAAAAAAAAAAGTAAGAAAATATGAATATCGCGGGCTACCCTGACGCTTACGCCTTAAATAATTATGTTAGACCTTTACAAAGCAACATTACGATCTGCCACGCCTCCGGAAGTCGGCCAGTGCAGACCAGTGCAGATGCATCTATTGATTTTGCATGCACAGATAGCGATTGATCTGCGGCCATTACGCAGACTGCCTCACATGTTTGTCTAAATGCACACATGGAAACTAACATGCACATTATAGCTCTAATTATATTGGTAAACATAGAAAGTAACTTCAAAGGAATTTATGTCTACAGATATTGTAATAAGGGTGTCAGTGAATGCAACAGGAATTTGGTCGTGCGTGCCATGTGTACCAGGATCGCAAAAATTGCAGAGGTTCGTTCAAAGCCGTAGGCGCCGGGGACTGACGCCAGTCGAACTGGTTAATTGCCAGACATTATTTACTCCTAGTAGCAGCTCAGTACTCATGAAGATTGATTACTGGTTTAAAAGACTTCTAATTCATAAGCAGTCCTTCTACCTCAAAGGGACGTTTAGAAACTACTTATTAAGGCTAATTTCACAAAGTTGGATGGTATTTGAGCTTCCTGAAATGGTATGGAATGCTGGTTAGGATTATGTTGGTGAATAATATGCGACTCACGTTGGAAGGCCCTTAGATACACCGCGTACTCATTAAATAGTGCTAATCTGCACTACTTATTCCTTATACGATCCTTGCTTGTAAGTTACCATTACCTTAATTAATTATAAATGGGGGCAGTACTAGATACTTAGATGAGTAAATTTTAAAATTAACTCACGGACTAGGAACTAACAAAAGTGAATATGTCTTTCATCGGTTAGAACACAATAGGACATTTTGATTCAAAAGCTTTAGATAGATATACTAATTAAGTACATATGGTCGCTTACACGGTGACTATGTCGATAGACTGTGCACGTCCTTCGCAGTCAAGAAAGGCTACATTAGCCACATAAGAGCACAAGCTCGTAACCTGTAGTCGTCAGAAACAAAAACCGTAGCAATAAACGGCATGGGATGTAATTCCATAATCCATAGGTAATCAGCCTGTAATGTTCCCACTGAGACACTGGCCTCCTCTCGGTGACAGGGAGTGGTCCGTAATCCACCACTAGGGCCGAGTGCGGGTTCGAATTCTTGGTTCTAGGACATGCCGATTTCCTCACGATGTTTTCTTTCAAAAATAATTTACACAAAGCACCTGTCTGGGTTCGAACCTACGACCTTCAACTCGTAAGTCGCGGCCGTTACCACTGGGCCACCACTGCACTGCTCTATGGGATGTATTATAATATTATTATATCGATATTCATATTAAACTTTACTGTGAAAGTTCTCCATTCGTTGGTAGTTTCCTGTTTAGTAGAAGGAACTATCTCAACTGTTGGTTGATTGACGACTCTAAATTAAACGTTCAACATGAAAGGCGACCAAAAATATTTTGAAAATAAACCACAAAAAAAAAAAAAAAAATAACGATCTAACATGACGCGTAACATCACAACCGTTTGACAAATTGTACCACCAACGTCTTCAATCTATTTATGCTGTTATAAATCGGTACCGCCTCCCAAAGAATCGAGTTGCATATACAGGGTTATTGGTAAAACGTCGTCCGTTAAGTGGATGTAGGAAAGGTCATTTGCAACCAAATGACCCCTTCTAAGCCAAATGTCAACCATTTTCGAATAAATTGACATTTTAAATTTTATTGAAGTTAAGCAACTTTGAAAATTTATTAAAAAAAAAAAAAATACTTTCATTTTTTTTAATATTATTATCTGCTTGCTAATGCTTCAATACATAATAGTCAACAATCAACCACCAAATGATAATTATCTTTCATTGTTTTTAAATCAGAGCTACAAATCGTTACTATTTTCATTTTGAGCAGGTTTTTTGACAAAAATGGTCGATTTCTGCAAAATACTTGACTTTTGCATAGGAGCCGTAAGGAGTCATTTGGTTGTAAATTACCTCTCCTACATCCCCTTAATGGGTTGCCGACTCATAACCAATAACTCTGTATATTACGTACCTATAAAAGCTTATAAGAACATCATCTATGCTACTTTTTGCCGAGTACCCTAACGCTTTGATAAATTAGCAGCTCTGTCATTCATGATCATGTTACAAGCAATTTATTACTGGGAAGTTGGTGGCCACACAAGGTGACGATGTACCACATAATTATAATCTGATTACTTCTGAACACCATTTGTTATAGTCTTGTACCGTACTATACCGATCAGGTCAGGAGTTACTAGACCGGATACATTTATATCGTAAATTGCCTTATCATAACGTTCAATGGCTACTCTATCAATGATATTGTATTTTGTCGAGATTTCTTAAAGATACCGTTTGTTGTAAAATCTATGAATTGGTTTTTTAACATTTTTAATAGCGGGACATTGAAAAGAATTTTGCTCTTATGGCTGCTGTAAGTGACGATGTAGTTCAAGTGAGCATGAAAACTGTTAAAACTTGAGTGCAATTCACTTATTTCGGACTGCAAGTACGAGTAGGTAGTGCACTTGACGTGTTTGCGACCATTAAAAGAGTTTCTTTACATGGAAAAAAACCGATCTTCGTTTTCTAACGCACTATAGAGCATAGCTGGATAATGGATATATAAGGTCTATCTATTAATACACGAAATCTCTTAAGGTGTCATTGTACTCATCATTATGAACAACTTTTACTATGGGACCAAAGCTGAAACCACGAAAAAAAATCAGCTGTTTCGTACATTTTACGAGTTATGCCAACGTAAGTGTAGGGAATAGCTTATTCTTTTTTCGCGTTTTCAGGTTAGGTCTCATAGTAAAAGTTGTTCATAATCATGAGTACAATGACCTCTTAAGAGATTTCGTGTATTAATAGGTAGACCTTATACTATATACCAATAGGTAGGTATTAGGTATAGGTCTGTATATAATAGTGTATGTAGTATATCAGTTATCTGGTTTCCATAGTACAAGCTCTGCTTAGTTTGGGATCAGATGACCGTGTGTGAACAATGTCCTAGGATATTATTATTATTATTATTATTATTCTTTTCTCTCAAAAAAAAAGCAAAATCTTAAATATTCAAAACGCAGAAAAATAAGGCATAATAAAGTAAAATCCATTTAGATCTAAGTCGTGCTTATCCAAATACTTCAGCAGGTTTGCAAACAGAGTTTTGCCAGCCGTAACTAATGAGGTCCTTGAGAAAAGAGGACACTTGAGACGGTTAGGTCGGGTCTGCGGTCCCCAGCTCATGGGCAGATAAGTACGCAAATATTTGCTACCCCACTGCGATGGGCTTCTGAAGATTCAGTATTTAGAATTGACCGCTCTAGCGTTTGGCCAAATTCCTTGGTTATAAATGTAGAGAATAACAGCCATGAATATGAATCAGATTTTGATGATGATGTATAGTGCTTTTGCCCGCGGCTTCGCCCGCATGGTTGTCGGAAATTATCCCACGAGAACGTACTGCTGGGATCAAAACTTAATTTTAATATTTTTTTTGCATGATATTTAGTGTTGCTTAAAATGTTCAAATTCCTAGATTGAAGTATACATATCAAAGTTTCATATGTATTTTTTTCTGGTATTTCCTGTAGGCCCATTTAAAAGCATTAGGCTCTCAAAAACGACCATTTCACGACTATACTGGGCTTAAGAGGCCTATCACAAAATTATAAGTAATTGCGCCAGACGATTAATTATGTGCATCATAATTTAAAACGGTATTACGCACATCGATGGTAAGTCCGTCGACCGAGCTCTGCTCTGATGAAAATAGAGAAAACGAATTATCCAAGATATGAGACCTAGCTAGATGGATTTATCGCTCCCGTAAACCCCTATATTGTAACTTTCATCGAAATCGTTAAAGCCGTTTTCGAGAACCTGATTATACACAGAACACAGAACATATTATCTGTGACAGGACAGAAGTGAACAAATATACCAAAAGGTTCACAAACCCCGTAGCTAGGTAAATAGGGGCACGTGCCAAGAAGTTAGGTACGTATTGTTTTTATTCCTCTTAATTTCCATTATTTTATAGCAGACGTTCGGTCTAGTAAGCTGCGCCCCTGTAATGTTTATCAAACATAGGTCGTCAAATAGTGGTGTTTGCTCGCCAAAGATTGCCATGCACCATTAGACATGTATGAACTATCTGAGTAAAGTTTTCGGTGAAATGTTTGTTAACCTTGCCTCTACGCTTTTGTGGATGTTGCCGAGCAACTATACTTGAGGACCACTTATTTCTACGAACCATAGTAGATGGTCATACACTTAGGCTTGCTACATTTTTTGAACACAAGTTGGTGCATATTTTATCAGTCTCTAACATGTATTTTGTACGTGTAAAGATGTAAATATTTTGGTTCGACTTTGTCGGTTTTAGTCGTATTACGAACTTGTAATATAAATTAGAATATCTGAGTGTTTCTCGGTATGCGTTTTATGGTAATTTTATGAACGATTTCGTACGCCAGAATGTAAAAGAGTTCAATAACGGATGTCATCGGGTGGATCCTCGCGGGTTATTCTCATACAAGTCCAATATCCTTATCAGATCGTGGACAGCTAATTACAGCACTCTGTTATATGTTATTTGGCGTCTGAATCCACTGCTCCTTAAAATATCAATAAAGTAAGATGAGGTTGTAAAGTTTATCGACAATTTAATGCCCAACTCTGAGCATAAGGTCAATGATTGGCTAAATGTTAAAAGCATCGGGTCATCAAAATGGCAGATGTGAAGCTAAAGTAATGCAAAACACATTACGGTGAAGATCGAATAATAAAATCATTTAATTGTGGTATTCTCAACTATTAGTTAGTTCAGTAATCATCTTTTGAACAGTTCCGAAAAACATTAGGTCTGGTCTAGACATATCTAAATATTTCTGCGAATCGAGTAACAGTACCTCATCGTCATTAGGTTTTGTTAATCAAATATTAATTGAACGAGTAAAACCGCCTGCTTATTTCAAATAAATCAATCACTGTTATAGATGCGCGCGCAGTGTTAGAAACAGTGCAGTTGGAGCAATTACAATCAATCAACTCACCGTATAATTAAAGTAACATAGCTGGTGTCATTCATTGGCACGTTACTCTTCAATTGTAAATTTTTCTACTTGATAATGTAAGAGAAATGGACGTTTATGCAATCAATCATCATCATCTTCTTGCCCTTATCTCATGTTACGTGGGGTCGGCACAACACGTTTTCTTCTTCCAATCTCCCCTGTCAACCATCATGCTATCATTCACTCCATTCTCTTTCATATAATTCCTCACACAATCCATCCATTTTAGCGTTCCGTACCTCAAAAGGAAAAACGGAACCCTTATACGATCACTCGTGTGTCTGTCTGTCCGTCTGTCACAGCCATTTTGCTCCGAATGTAATGATTAAGTTAAAATTTGTATATATATTTTTTAATTTTTTTTATCTGTGACCCAAAAACGTTCGTGTAACGTAAATAAATGAATTTTGAATATGGGAATCAATTTTGCGGGGCAAATACGAAAATTTACAAAAAAGTTATGCAAACTGTACCGTGTGGCATATCAAATGAAAGGGTCTGGGTGGGGGGTGGGTGGATATTTTATTATAATTTTAAAGTTATTTAAGAAAATAGACGAAAATTGACCATCCCCCCCACCCCTTAACTCCGAAACTACTGAGCCTAAAATTTTGAAAAAAATACAGAAAATAGTTCTATACCTATAGATTACAGGACAACTTATTAGAAGTCTATAGTCTTAAAATGGCATGGTAAATCTCTCAATATTGGGCGTACAAACTTATATTTGCAGTTGGAATGTATGGGAGAACATGTTTTTCAACTACAATGTTAAATTTGTTCTTGGGATAAATTCGTCCCAACTACGGAACCTTTCATTTTGCGTATTCTGACACGCACTTAGCTGGTTTTTTTCTATGAAAGTTGATGTAATCAATCAATATCCATAAATCTCTTAGTAAATCTATCGGCAACAAACACCGTACTGAATGGTTACAAATCAGCTGAAATTAGACAAGTGGGTGCTAAACCAGTCAAGTGTCTACGTGTGCGTCGTAATTACTCGTATTAAGTTCAGTGTCAGGCCTGGCGTGACCCCTAAATCACAGTGTTTACTAACCCAGCATCAACTAGCACACTTATAAGAGACCTTTCGGTAACAATTCACAGGAAACTTCTCCAGTCTTCAGTACAGTTATTTCCATATAAAAACTTTAATTAGATACAAACAATCATTGCCGGTTGTCAGTTCGTCTGGTTATTATTTCTGTCATAGTATGTGAAGACGTTACCGTGTGAACGTTGGTCTGATCGTGACGAGTGACGTCAGAACAATTGTCGATCGCTTGTTATTGTGTTGGGTGTACTCCGGCGACGAGGTTCTCATGGCGAAGCCGAGATTTCGCGTATACACGTGACTTTGCGACTCTTTCTATTGCCGTGCCGATACATTCTACATTTTTTCGCAATTGTTATCTTGCAGCGACGAACTAGTTTTTCCTTTAAGAAAATTGCATATAATTAAGTAATTAATTCGTGTAAGTCTCTGATCATAGTTAAAATACTTATAAAAGGAATTCTGAAAATTCTGATCGGTGTAGTTTACTTCATAATTTGGACTAGAGATGAGATGGACAATAATGTTTGTAAACTGATAATTTACGTATAAAGCTAGATACTTTTGGAAACCAGTTTGTTACTGCAAAACCGGAAATGTCCGTGTCGGACCACGCACAATGAAGGGTTCCGTAGTTAGGACGAATTTATCTTAAGAACAAACTTAACATTGTTGTTGAAAAACATGTTCTCCCATACATTCCAACTGCAAATGTGAGTATGCACAATATTGAGAGATTTACCATGTTATTTTAAGACCATATACTTCTTAAAGGTTTTCCTGTAATTTATAGGTATAGAACTATTTAGTGTTTTTTTTTTCAAAATTGTAATCTCAGCAGTTTCGGAGATAAGGGGTACACACCTCTCATCTTCTCAAGATATGTCAAATGGGACAGTTTGCAAAACACTTTTTTTAAATTTATTATTTGCCTCCAAAATTGACCCCCATATTCAAAATTAATTAATTTACGTTCCTCGTCCGTGTTTGTGTCACAGAAATTGATACGTGTACCAAATTCAAATTAATCGGTCCATTAGATTCGGAGCAAATTGACTGTGACAGACAGACAGACAGACAGACTCACGAGTGATCCTATAAGGGTCCCGTTTTTCCTTTTGAGGTACGGAACACTAAAAACGAATCTTGAAAAGTCGGAAAAGCTAGTGACAGCTGTTTTCTGGATACTAGATAGTCATGAATTCTGTACATCTATATTCATTTTTGTTGCCGTAACACAAACACGTCTTTTTAAATTATTTACTGCTCGTCCCCGATAAATTAGCAACGTTTAGCAATCCTATCAAGTTTTGTAAGTGCCAAAATAAAATTATACCAAACCAAATCGTTATAAATTTTATCACTTATCAGTAGCAGAAAATTTACATCATCAGGCTGGACGTGCCGTATTAATAAAAGTGAAATAAACTTTGAGATAAATGTTATTTGCATTGCTTTGCGAGCGACAACTAATTTTATTGATCGTCAATTTTGTTTACTCGGGTGGACTCCGGCGAGACCTTGGTGACATTTATTATTGTTGCACCTTACATCGATATAAACAAATGATCCAATTAGCAGGTTATTTATAACATTGTAGGTGAATTCATGAAACATTTGATAGAAAGTAGTATAAAACATAGGTAAGTGATTAAAGTAGTTGTAGCTAAAATGTTTAAGGAGATCGTGGCTAAGTAATAACAGCCGCACGGATCGATCCATCAGGTTAAGCTACGCTTGCCGGGGTTGGTCTGTGGATGGGTGAACATCTTTTCATACCGAGACTCCTCCGTGCCTCGGAAAGCATGTTAAGCCGTTGGTCCCGGCTGTCATTCGAGGATCTTTGACAGTCGTTACGGGTCGTCAGAAGCCCGACAGTCTGACAACCAGTCTTACCAAGGGGTATCGTATTACCCAGTAACTGGGTTGTGGAGGTCAGATAGGCAGTCACTCCATGTAAAATACTGGTATTCAGCTGCATCTGGTTAGACTGGAGCCGACCCCAACATAATTGGGAAAAGGCTAGGCAGATTGATTGTAGCTAGAATGTTTAATCTAACTTGGGACAATACAGGTTTTATTATCCCAAGCTGCAGGGCAAAAGCCTCCCTCTCAATTTTCCACACAATTCTGTCTTTTGCTAGTGTCAGCCACTCTTTTTGGTAAGACAAGCTCGTTCCGCCATCTTCGTCTTGGCCTGCCGCGCCGCGATGTTTTCGTGCGTTTAGTTAGTGGGACTCAGTCGGTGGTTTTCTTAGTCCATTTTTCATCTGACATGCGGTAGACATGTCCGGCCCAGTCCCACTTAAGCTTAGCGGCATTCCGGGTAACGTCCGTGATCTTAGTTTTGGCGCGCAGTGTTGTGTTCCTTATACAGTCCGAAATTTTAACCCCCAAGATTCTGCGCTCCATGGCTTGCATGCAAATCTCGAGCTTGGACCTCTGCTGAAGTGTCAGAAACCTTTGAGCAACTTTTAAAAATCTTTCATTGACCAATAGCTCCTCCAGGCGCTCTCGGTGCATCGAGCAACTTCTTTATCTTGTCGCTACTATTTGGCCCAGATGGATATAGTCTTGGACATTTATGCAAACTCTTCACCCCCAATGTATAGTCTCCTTTGATGCTGTTTGTCACAAGTTTGGTCATTGACATATTCATCTTTAGCCCAATCTCGAGGCTTGCCTAGTGCAAGTCTGCGAGCATATTACCCAACTTAGCAGCTGATGAGGAATAAAGTACAATGTCATTAACGAGGCGGAGGTTTGTCTCCTTTAACCGATGACTAATCCCTTGTCTGCCCAGTTTTATGCCAAAGTTTTGAATGCTTCCTCAAAAGTGGCTGTAAAAAGCTTAGGGGACAAGGGGTCTCCTTGCTCGCGGTCCAGTGGTGATTTTCATTAATGCTGTGCTATTAGTATATTGTCTTAAGTAAATTAATGTAGGTGGGTTCTATATTTTGGTTAGTCAGATCGTTGAGAAGTGAATCGTGGTTGATGATATCGAAGGTCTTTGCGTAATCGAATAAAATTTAATTGCAAATTTCGTGATTCTCTTTTTTTTTTTGGCAGACTTTCAACAACTTGTTAACAACTCACAGTTAAAAGCCAGAATATTAGATCTCAAATTAGTTTCATGCTACTTAAAATTTATTTCACACTAGCTGTTGCCCGTGATTTCGTCTACGATCCAGGATGAAAAATAGTCTGTGTTCTTCTCCATTTTAGCGTGAAAGCGTAACAAACGAACAAACTCGCTGTCGCAACATACACAATACAGCTCCCCCATAGCAAATAGCGTGATAATTTATAGCCTTATAGATAGACTAACCAGACTAGGGAATGCCTATGCGAACAAAATCTATCTGGTAGTATTTGCGTGATAATTAGACAAATAGATAGACAAATTCAATATTCATTGATTTTTTATATATATATATATATATATCGTTTTACAAAGACCTCACGTAGTAACGATCATGAACTACCGTTTAACTGCAAAAACTTAGAACATTAACTCCGTACAGATTTATAACCACTAAAGTGTTTACGATGCTAAAACATTCACTGTATTTAAGATATCTTAAATTGTACAAAATTAACCCTGCATTTGAGATATTGCTTCTCAAGTCGCCAGGTACTTAAACGTTATTAGTACTTCGTATACTAATAGCTCACGTTTTTTAGAATTCCAACCAACTTTACGAAATTAACCAATCAAAGAAATGTTACTCCGAGGAGAAAATGATTGACGTAAAAAACTTGATTAAAATATTGAGTAAGCAACACCTATCACCCAGAGATTGACTACTTTACTAATCATCATTGGATACCTACGTTTCAGCTGTCAAATTCAAAATTCGAATTGCAGAACCCGAAAATTTTGTTAAGCAGATAGTTGATTTGATGTCAGCCGGTCCGTCAATAACCTGTAACTATGAGTGTCCGCCGTATGTAATGTCAGTAACACGTGTTGAGCAAGTTTGTCAAACCTGCAGTGGACAATGACCATCGTTAGACTTAACCTCGAACTTCAGACATGTGCCCCGTTGACCCGAGAGCTTTACATACTTCGAGGAATTCGTTGCGCCTTGGTATTTTTTCTCTAAGCTGGAGAGTGGGGTAAACATGTGGGCAATCTAGGTACTCTATCACATTTTCTCGCGGTCCTCTTTGTGTCAAAGAAGTTAGTAGCATAAAGGTACAAGACAAGGTATCCAAACAAAAGTAAACAGTTGCAATGGGTGATTTATATCTACCACATAAAAGTAAGTGCCTAGACACTGAAGCTGCACGTCATCGTCATGACAACGTTTGGCGATTTATACTTGTATTATTATGTATTCTGTGGTAGTAGATAGACAGTTTTGCAAGAAATTCTATGGAAGAAAAGCTTTAATGATTTTACCAGAAAACATAGTTTCTTTGTTTATTTTACATACTTATCTATTTTTATTAATATAAATTCTACTAGTCCCGGAAAAATATCTGAATATAGCTATTAGATAGGGTACATAGATATCATTATTCAAATTCATATTCATATAAAAAAAAATATTAGAATAAGAATAAGAATAAGAATAATTTATTCATAAGTTCACATATATAAATTATAAATTACGTAGAAGTTACAACATTACAAAGTTACATATTAATATCAGTAAGAAAATATTAAGCTACGTCTAAAATAAATCTAGTGTATATAACTTAAATAGAATGGTTAAAGGTCTAATAAATACAATAGCGACCTGCCTGATGTAGGTTTATTCAAACCTGTGTTTCAGGCCATCACTTAACAGCGCTGAGTGCTTTAGTGGACAATATGTCACTGTACATAGAGCTAGAGTTGATACATAATAAATAGAAATAGACTTAACACTAATAAACTTATTGCATTACTTCTAGCAATTTTTCAGTGTCTGAGTAATTAAATGTCGCTAAGTATTCACTCAACACTTCACTACATTTTTTACAATTTACACTATATATACTTAGAGACTTATTGATTTTATTATATAAAAACGGACCTAAAAATACATAAAATTTATTTATAAAAGTATGTCTAGTTTGAGGCTTTATGCAAACCAAGTCTTTTCTTCTCTTATCTATAGGTATTGGGATATAAGTAAGTTTTCTATGCTGGAGTAGTACTATTTTCAATATAAATAGTTGTCGCACGGTTAAAACTTTACATGCCATGTAAAGCTCGTGTGTGGGAAATCTAAATGGGCGAAAGGTGGCTACCTTAAGGATAGCTCTCTGCGCACGTTCTAATGGCAGTAGGATTGATTTAGCAGCTCCACCCCATGAAGTTATACAATAAGTGAGAATGGATTGGCACAAAGCTAAATAAACCTGTTTAATTAATTTGTAGTCTGATATATATCGTAAATTCTTAAAAATGTATATTAATTTACGCATTCGAGTGCATAATAAATCAATGTGTTTACGGAAATTCAGATTTGTGTCAATCGTTACACCAAGATATTTCATATGATCGGTTTTTGCTAAAGTAGGACAATTACATGCATTGTCAGCACACGGGCTGCACTTATGCGCATATTATATTTCATTATAAAATGAAATATATTTTTTTTTCCAAATAGGAGCTTGTTGGTCGCAGTGCAGGAGAGCTTGGCCTTTCATTTCATAAATCATTGATCAAAGAGATAAATTAATAATAAGAAAAAAGAAACTTACGAATTAAAAGAGAATTAAGTCAAAACATAATGATCGGTTTCCATAAAAAGACTACCACAACTCTGCAAGTTTCTTGTAAAGCTTTCCGCAAAAAATCTTGAAAGGCCATACAATATAATCAACTGACAACCGATTCCAATAACAGTTATGAATCTAAAATCGCTTGTAATTCGATAAAGACCGCACGTGGCGTAACCCGTTCGACGGACATTTCAATCCAGCGTTTTATTCTATTAATTTGTAATCCGAATAGTATGCGTATAAAATGAAACGATTCGTTGCGCTCTTGAATTTAGTTACGTGTCGTTATTAGTAGTGCTCATAGTGTTCGTGTAGGTGGGAAATGTATAGGGAGGTTGTAGAAGGCTCACTCCATAAGAGAACTCAAGCCTCTGTTCCGCTCAAGCCTCTTATTAGGTTCTACAAACTCAAACAATTTATTTAAATTAAATCATTTACAGGCATTTATGAATTGTCAAAGTATCGGTCAGTCACAAATATGAAGCTAGTTGCCCATCCAAAGCGTAATAGGTAGGTACTATGGAGAAAAACGGGTAAAAAACTACATTTTTAAATTATATTTTTCCAAAAATATTAGTTACTTCATTATGTTGAATTTATAAATAAATGTGAGAACTATGTAAACAAAGACGTACACGGACGTAAAAATAATGATTAAAATAAGTCGTGGCAGTTAAAGAGTTGACCAGTCCCAACTGGCGGCGCAAGAGATGAGTTTCTACCCGATAAAAACTCGAACTTTGGGTAAATACCCATTTTTACGTTCCCAGTTTTAATTTACACTAGGTAAAAATTAAAAAAATAATCTAACCAAATTTAATTATAATTTCTTTGTCTGCAGAGTTGCCATTTACACAAATATTCTGGACTACACTCACAATAAAATACAGATTTAGCAAACATATATTTTATAAATAAAAAGAAAAATATAACATGTACCTACATATTATTCTTAATTTTATTTTACTAAATCGGAACTATTAATCATATTAAACACGGCAACTTCTAAAATACAACATCCAGAACACAGTTTGAATTTACTTTCCATTTCATCCCTTTCTTTTCCATTTTTACCTGCCCATTTTTTACCAACCCGCCCATCTCTAGGCGGCGCCTATTCACTAGCATGACTCATGGATCAGCACCATTTAGCTCGACCATTTTGAAGGGAGCCGAATGATCCAACACATGCGCCACCACCAGCGAGACATTTGAGTGAGCATGACATACTCTCAGCCACCAGGGCAGATCCAAGTCAATGAAAGACATATTACCACACAGGTTAAATAGTAGTTCTATAGTACATAGTACTCACACACGTGCGTGAACTTAAATAACGCGCAACCTCTTATGGAGGCAGCGTCAGGGTAGCCCGCGAAATTCAAATTTTCTTACGTTTTTTTTGCAATTTGCAAGTCAGTATTAAGTTGTATGTTAAATAAAGTATGATTTGCGGCCGTAACAAATATGTATTTACAGAATTATAAATATTAGAATCAGTAATACATCTCCTTAAGTTAGTATAATCCTGAAATGTCAAGATTTCATGAAATAGTCACTGGTCTTAAAGAGTTGTATGGATCACTTCAATGATTCTAATTATGTAAATAGATACTTGTTCCGGCCGCAAATTATATTTTGATCAACGTACAATCTAATACCGACTTGTAAATTGCAAAAAAACGTAAGAAAATTTTAATTTCGCGGGCTACCCTGACGCTTCGCCCTTAAGGGGTCATTGTACTCATCATTATGAACATATTTTACTATGGGACCAAACCTGAAATCGCGAAAAAAGAAATGAGCTGCATTTTGACGAATTATGCGAACAAAAATGCACTGAACAGCTGTTTTTTTTTCGCGATTTTAAGTTTGGTCCTATAGTAAAAGTGGTTCATAATGATGACTACAATGACACTTTAAGAGGATGTGCGTTATTTAAGTTACACCTTGTATAATACAAAGCAGTTTGAGTTTATACAATGCAAAGGTAGTCCTACAATCTTCAGCAGCTCCAACAATAGTTTCCAAGTCTTAATCAAATAGTTGTGGTTTGTGGAGCAAGACCAGCATTGAGCCAAGCATTTTTACCAGCGATATAATCACCCAACTTATAATATAGCCTGCATGGTCTTCGTATCTTCAAACCACATTTACGACCTAGATGGCAATCAAGGACTTCTACAGGACGTTCGATTGACCAATTTAAATCCTCAACTGCAATGAACCAAATCTTACTGCAGAAAAATGAAAACTACAGGGTGAAATTTAATTAATGGGCATTCTTTTAAGGGGGTTATTGTACTCGTCGTTATGACCACCTTTTACTATGACACCACACCAGAAATCGCGAAAAAAATCAGCTGCACCTCACATTTTGACGAGTTATGCGAACATAAATGTAGGGAACAGGTGTTTTTTTTTTTTGCGATTTCAGGATTGGTCTCATAGTAAAAGTTGTTCATGAGTACAATGACCCCTTAAAATAATACCCATGAATTTCAATTTAAACCTATGTAGGTAGATGGGTAATTCCCATCTTGACTGATGATACAAAAGTAAAGAGCTAGTAATTTTCCTACGGAAAGGAAGGGGTAAGTAATGTTAAGAGTTTTGCTCAATTTGGCTGAACTAATTTGATTTAGGTTTAACACACAGTAGCTACAAACACCCTCCAGTGTGTATTCACGTTCAGCCTACAGTTCCACGCCCAGTCCACTAAACTCTTGGCTAGCGGTTTTCTGTTTTCAATCTACTTAACTCATGAAGGAGTCCCGTATTACACATTGGCATTTCATGGCAGTAAGCCTTCTGTGCTCGTCTATGTGTCCATCGTCTCCACGTAACGGGTGGATGCGCGTGAGTGTACCGCTTCGATCCCCGACGAGCATAATCGACTGTGTCTAGATTACACACGCACCGCATCCCGACGTGACGCGACATCGGCTGTGTGCGAGCGCAGGCGCAGATGTCCGCTCTTACAGATAAATGCTTATCCCCGTTCAGATATTAATGTGGAATTAGAAAGACGGTTGATGTGAACCGATTTGTGTTTTTATGTGAATGGGTAGCTAACTATCGGTCAGTTTTGGACACATGTTGACGAGTTGATTGGTCCTTTTTAGGGTTCCGTTCCAAAATGGTAAAAAGGAACCCTTATGGTGCGACTCAGTTTGTCTGTCTGTCTGTCCGTCTGTCACAGCTAGATCTACTAATGCTATCAACTTGAATTTTGATATAGTTTTAGATGACGTTTGCCCAACTATTTTGCAAATAAGAAAGAAATAAAAATATACATATTTTTTTTGCAACAGGGACTGAAAGGGGTCTTAAAAATTCGAAGTGGGGATACTATAGGGTATCATATGAAAGAACGCTGTTTGCACATTCTCAAACATTTTTTCTTTTTTTAGGCCGCATAGTTTTCGACTTTTGATGAAAAATGTAAAAAAATATACCGTTCCCCCCTTATCTCCGAAATTTGCATAGAGAAAAATCTGAAATTATTCTGTGTGATACAAGTTTATGTAAAGATTACAGAAAAAATAAAACGTTGTCTCTAAATAGCACACTTTTTCTTTAATACATTATGGTACGGAACCCTCGGCGCGTGAGTCTGACTCTCTCTTGACCGTTTTTTTTTTACTATCCGAACTAATGTTATAAATGCAAAAGTGAGTTAATTTGTAATTTGTTTGATTGTTACACTTGCATGTCTTAACTACTCAACCGATAGTTATCAATTTCAGAAAAATTACCTACCTACTGTTCCCGAGGGATAGAAAAACGCGAGCGAAGCCGCAGGCAAAAGCTTAAAGTAATTAAAGGAATTCTATATTACGAGAGCAAATTCTTTACCTATATATTATATTAATTAACCTTTGAAATTAAGTTTTATCTTAATTTTTAATTTGAACTGGAATTAAAAATAGAAATAACTTAAAAATGATCCGTGCTTAACTTCGGATTCGGAATAATTCTGTCCAAAGTTAGCGTTGCAAAATAGTTTTTGTGAGTAGTTCTACAACTTAATATTATTTGCGATACAAACAACATAAAAATAAAAACGTCTAAGTGCGAGTCGGACTCGCACACGAAGGGTTCCGTAACAACAATACTTAACACTACATATCGTCGTTGCGACTTTAAGAACTCTTATGTGTAAAAATCAATTTTGTGAGAAAATCGATAAAAACCGTCGTATCAGTTTTAAATAGCAAGAACATTGGAGATCTTGAAGTTTGTAAACAAATTACGATTGAAACGTCGTATACACATGAGAGTTTTTGCATTCGATAGAGCTTCAAAATGTAGAATCGGCTGGCGTAAAAAAGTGATTTTGCCAAAAGTGACACATAAGAGGTCTTAAAGTCGCAACGACGATATTTAAAAATAAATACAAGTTATTTTTTGCAGTGGCAGAAAATCGCCGATATTTAAACAAAATACCTTATGAATCGGCGTTTTTAGTATTTATTGATTAAATACAGTGTATGGTACATGACAATCAAAAGTTTCTAATTCCTAACTTGTTTAGTTGTTGCGATAGAGCTCGAACAAAAATGGTCTAAAATTGACAACTTTTGCGGCCCCCTGTTTATTCATTTATGAAGACAAAAAAAAAAATGTACTCAACTCGATAAGTTGTAAACCCTTTAATTTTTAACGTTATATTATTTTTATTATTTGTTGATAAAACGGCATTAGAAATACACAATTTGTGAAAATTTTTGCAACATGAACCGTAAGAGCTATAACGGTTCATGAGATACAGCCCGCTGACAGACAGACGGACGGAGGGACAGCGGAAGTTTAGTAATAGGGTTCCGTTTGGCACCCTTCGGGAACGGAACCGTCAAAGTAACCGACCTTGACCTGTGTTTTTTGCTGAATTGATAAAATAGCAAACGTTGACACCAGAAAGCTTTTAAAAACTGACTTCAAAAAAGATTTTTAGGGTTCCGTACCTAAAAAGGAAAAATGGAACCCATAAACGATCACTCGTGTGTCTGTCTATCTGTCCGTCTGTCACAGACAATTTGCTCCGAATCTAATGGACCGATTAAAATGAAATTTGGTGCACGTATGAATTTCTGTGACCCAAACACGGGCGCATAATGTAAATAAATGAATTTTGAATATGGGGGTCAATTTTGAGGATCAAATAAGAAAATTAAAAAGTTTTGCAAACTGTACAGTTTGCAAAACTTTTTAATTTTCTTATTTGATAAATGTGTGACATATCAAATACTCGTAAAAGGACTTACTGTGAGAATCTCAAATATATTATTTTTATAATTTTAAAATAAATCGTTTTAAAGTGTTTTAAGAAAATAGACGAAAATTTATCATTTCTCCTTATCTCCGAAACTACTGAGCCTTAAATTTTGAAAAAAATTACAGAAAATAGTTCTATACATATAGGTTACAGGAAACTCTAAAATAAGTCTATGGTCTTAAAATAACATGGCAAATCTCTCAATATTGTACGTACAAACTTACATTTGCAGTGGGAATGTATGGGAGAACATGTTTCTCAACTACAATGTTAAGTTTGTTCTTGGGATAAATTCACCCCAGAACCCTTCATTGTGCGTAGTCCGACACGCACTTGGCCGGTTTTTTCTTTTTAAATTACATTTTGCTCAAATATTTTTTTTTTGTTGCTAAACAGCAAGACAAAGAAGAAGAAGAAGCGACACTAAAATTAAAAATTTTCTCTTAATAAAATATTCTATTAGGTCACCTATTGAAGGGTTGGCTTGATGATATGATGACACTAAATTAAACCAAGATCGACTTAAGATAATCCAATACATCGGCTAACGGCTTGACGTGTAATAAGGGAGCAAGACAGAAGCGGCCAACTAATGACTTGCCAGAGCGAGTAGCGCTTAAGATAATAACATACGGTACAGCTATCCTACTAACCACATATTCATTTACCTCCCCCCAAGGGCAAATACTTGGAACTGTACAAACCGTGAGTTACTTTGCTTTCCGCTTCATAAGAACTTTTTAGAAGGTACTCACTATACAGGTAAAGTTTTAAGCAGAGCGCAAAATTTCACAGCCTGTTCTATCCATCAATATGAACAACTTTCAATATAAGACAAACTCTGAATACACGAAAAAGAAATCAGCTGTTTCATACGTTTTGGTTGATAAGTTATTGAACTTTTGTATGAAACAGCTGATCGTGATTTCGTGACTCAGTTGGTCCTATAATAAAAGTGGTTTATATTTATGGGTAGAACACCCTGTGAAAAGCGCACTGCTTAAAAACTTTTCCTGTATACAGAGAAAAGATAACGTCATGGTTTTTGCTCCAAAAAAGTCGAGACATGTGTATTGCACCCACATTTCGCCAGGGGGCGAGCCTCATCATCATTATCATCTTCCTGCCCTTGGCCCATGTGACGGCTCCCACAGACAGGCGCGACGTGACGGTGTGACGCTATTCTGGTAGAAGAATTTTCATGAAGTTTTCATAGAAATTCTTCTACCAGAGTCGTGTAGCGCTATCGCGTCGCGCCTGTATGCGGGAACCTTTACTTGGGGTTGGCGCAATACGTTTTCTTCTTCCATTCTCTCGTATCAACTGTCACGATATGATTAACTCCAGTCATAGGGGACGAGCCTATTTCCGTATAAAAGAAAGAACTAAAGTATATCTAGTCTTTTAGAAACGTTTCTAGGAAGATCTATAGGTATAATCTCCTTTCGATAATCACCTATTCGAGGCGAGAAACTCCCGGCAAATTGCACCATAACCAATAAAAATTATATCATCAGCCACCTTATAAGTAAATTGAAAAGATGGACGGACAAAAAAGTTTAGTATCCGTCAAAGAAATATTGTATTTCAATTTGCACCTGCATTTCTCAAAGGTATAAATTTAAAAGCCTGAAAAGAAATCAAATCAAATAGTCAAGAGCTCATTTCGATTTTGTATAGGTATCATCAGTTAACTTCTTAGGAAGCTTTGCTAGTAAATTTTATTACAAAAAGTGGTTAGCTAGTAAATTTTATTACAAAAAGTTTTTTGCTAGTAAATTTTATTACAAAAAGTGATAGAAAGTCAAGCACACTGAATGACAAATTACAATTACAGGTATATCCAAACGCAGTCTCATTTGACATTTAACCGTTTAGAAAACCATTTCGTTACACTTTTATTGGAATCTTAAGCGGGGTTTACATTATGAAACTAGTGTCATGAACAGAGATCGCTGTAGGTAGATTGAATTGGGGTTATTGATACGAAATGTATATATTAATATGGATATTCCTCCGGAATTTCGGAATTGGTTGATTATTACCAGGATGCTAACATTGTAATCGATGAAGATTAAAAATATTAATTTTATTTTTAATAAAAATTTCATGTAAAATGTACATATTTAACAATAAACACTGTTGGTTTTTTATCCTTATTGTTATTTATTCTACCCTTAATGTCAATGACCATGAAAATATTGAAATTTAAGTGCAACAATTTACATAAAGTTGTGGCAATATTAAAGGCTAAAAATAAAATATTAAAATGTATTAATGCTTCGATCGGAATTCGTTTGTTTTTATTATTCAACAGATAAATAATAAATTAGTTTAGTTTTGGTACCTTCCTTTAAATTTTGAATTGAGTAGTAATAATATCACTACCAACATTAACAATATTTAATTGGATCCGGAAATACCGGAATTATTTTCCGTGAAAATGGCTTATCCATATTATTCATTCTGTGGGCATTTATGATATCTACAAGTACCAAAAATCAATCTACCTAAAAATCTATCTATCTATCAATCTATCTAAAAAGCTTGACTCTCTCTACTCTGTTTCATATAAAAAGATTTCATCAACTTACACTTCAAGTAACAAAAATACCAGTGGTCATTGACCCAAAAGAAAATCATCAAATCATTTTTAGGGTTCCGTACGCAAAGGGTAAAACAGGACCCTATTACTAAGACTCCGCTGTCCGTCTGTCTGTCCGTCTATCACCAGGCTGTGTCTTATGAACCGTGATAGACAGTTGAGATTTTCACAGATGATGTATTTCTGTTGCCGCTATAACAACAAATACTAAAAAAACAGAATAAAATAAATATTTAAGGGGGGCTCCCATATAACAGACATGATGTTTATGGCGTTTTTATAGATAATGGTACGGAACCCTTCGTGCGCGAGTCCGATTCGCACTTGGCCGGTTTTTTATTTTGTCGTGTTTAGATATCGATACCTATCACGCCTGTGGAGTTTCACTAGCTAATTTAATTTGACCCTGTAGAAATAGTAACAATTATTTTAGCCAACTATTCTGAGCCGTCAACATGACATATAATAGCTTGTTAGTTGAATTTATCAGCTTTTCAAAACCTGGGTGTTATAATTTGACAGAAACCGCTGTACCGCGCCTTAGGAATGTGCAGTGAGGCGGGGGATGGGACGCCGTGAGCTTTGAAGAATGAGCGGTCTGTACTCCCCCCGGTCTATTCTTCCCCGTCTCGCCGCGCATGGCAAGGCGGCTAAGGCACGGTACAGCGGTTTCCATCAAATTATAACACCCGGTTTTTAAAAAGCTGATAAATTCAACTAACACGCTATGATTACACGATATTAACATGTTGACTGCTCAGATTAGTAGGCTGAAAGAATTGTTATTATTTTTACAAGGTCAAATTAAATTAGCTAGCGAAACTCCACAGACGTGATAGGTATCGATATCTAACGTCTGTGAAGTTTACAAAAAAAAAAGAAGATTTTTAAACTGATATTTTAAGTGCCGGCGGTTGATGACCCCAAAAAAGAAACATATAATTAATTTCTTATTTATTTTTCTTTTCTCGTGTTTAGTTATCGATAATCATCACGCCTGCCGAGTTTCGCTAGCTAGTTCAATTTTACACTGTATGACATGACAGCGTATTTGTTGAATTTATCAGCTTTTACACGAAATAGAACAGTCATGCTACTGTTTATGTACTTAGGGCGAATTTCACCAATGAAACTGAACGCGTTCAGCGCATATAAACCGCGTTCAAGAGCTGTCAGTGTCACCATTGTTGTGGAATATTGACACTCACAGCTCTTGAACGGTATAGATGTGCTGATCGCATTCAGTTTCATTGGAAATCCGCGCTTAGTTTCATAATGTAAACCCCGCTTAAAAGAGACGTATTCTGCTCATTTCCTAACTGAAACCTCTTTCTTCCTCCTCCTTCTCCTTCACCTTCTTTAGTTAAAATGGCAGTTTACAATGTTGGACACACTTCAATAAGTCAATAACTTCAATAAATCAATTACTAACCACATTTACGACCTTTTGTAAATACTACAAGTAAGCCGATAAATCAAAAAGCTCTTATTGACTTGACCATTTCGGCTGACAAATTATATTTTAATACTTCGATCACAAAACAAAATTTCGTAACGCCTCCAAATTATGTAAACACGAAATAAATTGACGTTAAACTGTCTTTAATGAGACACTAACCACCGCTTAATCTGTGGATTACTTTGACCGAGAGTAAATTAAAGGTTAACACGAAAGTCAAACATATTATAACGCTTCCTATTAGAAAATAATTTGGTAAACTTATTTACACAATCATTAAGTACAGTGTAAAATGCATAGTTTGCATCTATTAGAGTTGGAATGTTAAACGGTGGGCATTGACAACCAACAAACAAAGAAGAAAACAACAAGAACTTGTATGGTAAGTTTAGTTTACACGTTTACCTACTGTACACAGCAACGTACTAGGTACGTAGGTACTATTAAGCTTACTATGGATGTTACCATAGTATCATCCATAGCTCAATTTTTAACACCCGGCCCTGCAGAATCAAGACTTAGACACCACTTACATTAAGATTCTACAAAGTATTTATAGGAACAGCACCGCAGCGATTAAGGTCAGTTCCATGACGGGACCGTCCTTCCAGACTGAGCAAGGCGACCCGCTATCTCCAAAACTATTCACTGCTGTGGTGGAGGAAATCTTCCAAAAGCTGGCAGCGAGCTGGACGAAGCATTACAAAAATTAACTTTAATTTTATAATACAATTTACTAATAATATTAATTTATTAGGTTGGGGAAAAAGTCTTTTCGCATTATAGTATGTATGAACTTGTAATAAAATCTCTTTGGCTATACTATTTGTATCTGGCTGGTTTTGGTATCATTGAAAGTTTAAATTTTAAAGAACATATTTCCAAATTCAAATTAGGAAAATGTGTGATTTTCATTTGTTTTTCGTACCGTCAAGATGAGTGAATCTAATGAAGAAATTCGATACATTTTAAAATTTTACTACAAAAAAGGTAAAAATGCAACGCAAGCCGCGAAAAAAAATTGCGATGTTTATGGACCTAGTGTAGTGTCTGTGAGAGTAGCACAAATTTGGTTTAAGCGTTTTCAATCCGAAAATTTTGATGTCAAAGATGCACGTCGCTCTGGTCGCCCTATTACGGATAAAATGGATGCCATTTTTGAAAAAGTGGAGCTATCAGTAGTTACGACGTAGCTGAAGAACTGGAAATTGACCACAAAACAGTTTTGGCGCATTTGAAAAAAACTGGGTACACAAAAAAGCTCGACATTTGGGTACCTCACGAGCTCACTGAAAGAAACCTAATGAACCGTGTACTCATTTGTGATTCTTTATTACGACGTAATGAAACCGAACCATTTTTCAAGAAGCTGATAACTGGTGATGAAAAGTGGATCACGTATGACAAGAACGTGCGAAAAAGGTCGTGGTCAAAGGCCGGTCAGGCTTCACAGACTGTGGCGAAACCCGGGTTAACTCGCAACAAGGTGATGCTGTGTGTGTGGTGGGATTGGAAGGGCATTATTCATTATGAGCTGTTACCACCAGGCAAGACCATCGATTCTGAACTCTACTGCGAACAACTGATGAGATTAAAGCAAGAAGTTGAGAGAAAGCGGCTGGAATTAATCAACAGAAGGGGTGTGGTTTTTCATCCTGGTAACGCTAGACCTCACACATCTTTAGCCACTCAGCAAAAATTAAGAGAGTTTGGCTGGGAGGTGTTAATGCATCCGCCGTATAGTCCTGACCTTGCACCTTCAGATTTCCACCTGTTTCGGTCTCTTCAGAATTCTTTAGGCAGTGTCAGGTTAACATCACGAGAGGACTGCCAAAACCACTTGTCGCGGTATTTTGACCAGAAGTCCCAAAATTTCTATAGCAATGGGATCATGTCCCTACCTACAAGATGGCAAAAAGTTATCGAACAAAATGGTACCTACATACTTTAGTTAAATGTAAATAAACTATATTAAAAAATGTTTTGAATTTTCTTAAAAAATGCGAAGAAACTTTTTCCCCAACCTATTATAATTTACTGAATAATGACAACATTGACGGGCGAGTAAGATAACGACGAGTTAATCTTGATCCGATTGCTGAGTGGTCATTAATGTCATTAATTGATCGATTCACTGTGTAAAAAGTGACGTGATAAAATAACTACATAGGAGACAGAGATAACAATGGCAACCTAATACCTACGTGAAAATCTGTTGATCATAATGTGATTCTAGGCACTGAAAGAAACACAAAATATATAAATCAATAAAATATCACACAAAAAGCAATTAACAAACTTAAGACCATCCATCCAATGTATTTCTTTTATTCTAAGTATACGTAAAATAATACATCCACAGACCATCTTTATCTTTTGTCCACATTATCTTTACGACACAACCACATTTTCCAAAACAGGTGTTATTGTCTAAATCTGCTCATACAAGACCCACTGTTGGAACATCTCATAAATATGAAACGACGTCTTTATTCACAGTACTCGCGTCAAACTCATCAAAAAAACAGAGAGGCGACGGGCCATCACATAAACAAAGTAGGCCGACATTTGGTAGCACAAGTGCACCACACAAACGAGGCGTTAGCACAAACGAGGCGTTAGGCGTTGGCGCGGCGTCGACGTGCCTCGACTTATGGCCTCCGTTCAGCACTTAATTGGAACATGCTCGACATGTTCACCTGTACTAATGTTATAACCTGTTGTTCTTAAGTTGACATTTGACATTCAAGAAAGTCAAGTTAATAAAAGCTCGGAATCCGTTACAGTTTTTTGGGTTAACTATTACCTCATCATTTCAGCCGAAAGACGTCCATTGCTGGGCATAGCCCTCCATAAATGTTTTTGGGGTTAACCATTACCTACACTAGTATAACTACATAGGTTAACCCTGGTTAAGTTCCAATCGAAAATCGGCTGTCAAACCATTAATATTTTGCTCCCTTGTCGCTACAACACTATGTACTAGCGACCGTTTTCGGGGGCCCATTATTGAGTGTGCAAGTCACCCCCTACTATTTTATCTGTGTGTTGTATATAAAACATTGGTCAGGCAAAGGCATCTTTCTATAGTTCTAGGTGACCAGTCCAGAGCCACCCAACCCCATAGCCCCATATGTTTTGCTTACATGTTTTGCAATAGCCTAATGGGTGGACTTGCATAGTGCATACAGGGATAAACATCGGTAGGTGCCTCGTCATTTAAAATTGGCTAAGGGACCTCTGGGACTTGGCTTCGGCCCCTCGTATGCCTTCCAATGATCCGGGACCCCCGGTTCTCGAGATATGTCAAACACATTTTAAAATAATAATAACAATAAATCATTTATTTGCTTAAAACACGGTATACAATTTTGTTAATGTAATTAGAATGGCACAAACATCTTCAGTAAAATGATACAGGACATTAACATTTTTTATTCATAAATTTTTAAACTATAGTACCTAATTATAATTACACTCATTGAAACACTTAAACAATTAAATTTTAAATACTTAACCTTGATTTTAACATTTTGAAATGGCTTGGTACTTATCTTATTACCTATAACATTTTTGACTGTTTGTCAAAAATATCAACGACTAAATATTTTGACTAGGCTTTTAGCCACCTGAGGGACTAGACAATAGCTTTCAAAACGTTTCGTATCGCTTTTCAGGAGCTTACGTAACTAGTTATGTTCGTTCGATACATTTTTGACTTTTCCATCACTTTCAGACTTCCTCTTACATACTCATTTCTTATTCTATCTATTCGCGTAAGATGTTACGCGAATAGATAGAATGAGAAATGAGTATAAGAAATGAGTACACATCCCCCTCTTAGAATTCTCATCTCAGCTGCATGCAATTGCCTTTCATTCATTATATTTTGTGGCCCAACATTCTGATCCATACAAGATAGCAGGGCCTCAAGTCTGCTATAACAATAGTGTCAGAATGGTCTACCATTGATTTCATAATTGTTGATTTTGATCAGTTTGGTAATCTACTAATATAATGGCGTCATTATGACTTTCCATGGTCAACCACTGACACTCCATTGAAAGAAATGGCTTAAAATGGTAATCTCGTACATAATGACAAATGAATGACTGACGTATGTGGTAATCTGCTAAAATTTTGACAGTTCCTTGGATCAGTACCACGATTCTATTTCAAGACCACTGACCTACCAATGATCGACCATTATGAATTTAGCAGATTACGAACTTTTAGCAAAATGACAATGGGATGGTGTTGGAATGACGAATTTATAAAAAATAGCAGACTTGGGGCCCTGATCATTTTTGTATAAATCTTGCCCTTAAGTTTACGGGGAATAGCTGGATTCGTAATTTCTTCTGAACAATATAACAAACAACCGTTATTCATAGCAATAATAACGTACATAAAGTGGCAGGGCCATAGTTTGTTGCTGTTTGTATATTCAAGTCTATAGTGCTAATTCATTGCTCCTTCATCTAGCTCACGGTGTAGCCTGATGGCTACACCGTGATGTCGCATACATATTAAAAATCAAAGGGAAGTTATTGATAGCGACAGCTATATACATATTTGATAGGGCCGTTAGTCGGCTTTTTAATGTAGTTTGTAAAGGTTTAATAGCCTAGATCAGCGTATACGCATTCGAAATTAAGAGGGCGACAGTATTTTTACATATTTATTAATTAATATATTACATATTTATTTGACATGGATTGTACTGTAAAGGTTTCATGCAATGGGTAACCTTATATTTTACTGGCTTACATTATATCGCTCAAACTAATATTGAACTCCTTTTTGAATAAAAAGTAATCCTAGTTTTGTTTTAGGAGTTAGGCAGTCGGAATAAGACGGAAGACAGGATCGGTTTAAAAAGTATGCGATTATCCTAATATTGTATTATTTTCATATAAACCTGCTATCATTTATTAGTTCAGCTTCCCCCCTGTGGAGTTCGAGCCTTCACAGTACCTAGTACCTAATGAAGCAAAGTATACAATGTTGTTATCTTCTAACGACCCTAGCATTTTATGACCAAGAGTGAACGATTAAATATTAATTTATAATCCTTTCAGCATAACGGGACTCGCTAATAAATCGAGAAAACTATATGCGCCGGAGAAGACGTCGTAGGTACTTACGTAAAATGAAAATCAGTTAACTTTAACCTCAGATTATTATTATTAATCTGAGACTTCATTAACAATATGCCCTTGCCATTGGGAACATAAGCCAATCAAGTCTTAATAAAACGCATAACCGATCATAGCATTTCTTACCTCGTCGCTTAGAGGTGATCAATATTACCTATATTGTTTCAAATATCAACGCCAATAAATATTATAGTATTGTCAAGCGATCATACTTGAAAGCGATGAGGTTTCAAGACAAAAACCTTAATATGCCCTTACAATTCGGAAGAAAAGCTAATTAATTTAGTCTTAATAAAACACACAAACGATCATAGCATTTCTTACCTCATTTCTTAGAGGTGATATATTGTTTTAAATATCATCGCCAATAAGAAATATCTATATATGGGTAGATATATTATTTTGAAGCGATCATGTCACTTACAGTATCAAAGGTTTCAGGGTTTCAGGACGATAAAAAACCTTACTCTGCAAAATAGGCATATTTATGTAACTCATCATCATCATCTGCCTAACCTTTTATCAACCATGTGGGGTCGGCTTCCAGCCTAACCGGATGCAGCTGAATACCAGTATTTTACATGCAGCGACTGCCTATCTGACCTCTACAACCCAGTTACTGGGTAATACGATACCCCTTGGTAAGACTGGTTGTCAAACTTTCGGGCTTCTGACAACCCGTAACGACTGTTAAAGATCTAAGAATGACAACCGGGACCAACGGCTAAACGTGCTTTCCGAGGCACGGAGGGGTCTCGGTATGTAAACCCAACCGCGGCTAGCATTGCTTAACCTGATTGATCGACCCGTGCGGCTGTTATTACTTAGCCACGAGCCCCTCCATTTTTTATGTAAGTAAAATATCAAAATAAAATCCACGAACTCTTCTTCTCAAGATAAGTAAAATTCTACTAAAACATAACCGACTTACCTAGTACTCGTATTCTTACTAACAAAATTAGTTCGGACATATCAGTTGAAACACACGAACGGTGCGGCGGCGGCGCGGCGTGTTGCAGCTGAATCTCAATTAAACCCACTAATGACTATATCTAAATCACCGACCTACCCGTCTTTAGATTGTATCGAGTGAGATCATTTGCATTCACTTTATTACCGGGACACCGGCTTGAGTAATTTATGTCTGCCTCATGTTGGTATACGCACTAGCGTATTAAGACAATGCTTTTAATGCCCTAGGTCGTTAAGGCGACGATAACCAATTTTTTAATGCTTTTTAAAGATTACGTCTAAACGAGTAGTGTTAATGATTTGAAAAAAAAAATATATGAAAAATTAGAGCATTTTTGTATTAACTTAATCTGTGAATATTTGAGATTATATGTATATTACATAGTGTAATTAATTAGTAAAGTTATGTCTAACGCGAATAAAAAACTGAGAATCACGCAAAAACTATCGAGCGTATCCCTATGAAACCTTCACCGTTTTAAAGATAATTTAATTATTTATCTTTGATTATACGTGTTTTATTAAAATACCTTTTGTTTTATGTATTAATTAATATTTATAATATTTATTAATCAATTATTAATACGTCTAATTTGGAATAGCGCTCCTTGATGGGCGAGTCCTGTGTTCTACTGACTGGACGTACGACGCGTTGCATGAGCTCCGCACAGAACACGCAAGCTAACCACTGAAGGCCATTGCAATATATCTGCGTCTTAATTAACTAACTTAATAAACTTTACAAGTTATTATTCTGAAGGCTACGTGGTATCTACGTGTGATCAGTTTTTGCATTTTCTCCTTTATTATATTCTATACAAAGTTCTTTTTTTGTGGGTTCTAAGATTAAGAAAGTGATAAACAGAAATCCTAACATGGTCCTAGCTTTATTCAATAAAACAATAAATTGTCGTGCAATATACCCACAGAAGTATTAATAAGTGTAGTGTCAATCACTAAGCTTACTACCAGTTATTAAAATTGAACACAAAAAAAACTACAAAGTAATACATCACATTAAAAATGTTCACAAGGTTTATACATAAAATCAATTAAAAACACCTCTCTAAAAAAGTCCGATACGCAATTAAAAATCCAACAGATACATAATTAAAAGAATCGATAGCTCAGCGCAGTACATTATGACACTGACAGTCCGAAACGTCAATCAGCCGCCATTGAGATGCCATCAAAGTTCCCACATTGATTGTGACAGTTGTAGGTACAATGTATGTACAGGTGTAATTTGCTGGAGATCCATATAATTTATTAAGTTATATAGTTGTTGATTTATTATCACTAGCTTCTTCTCTATAAGTTGTAATACGAATAGATAGTCAGTTTTTCTTCTGGTTTCTTTTGGGCACACTATATTTCACAAAATCAGACACAAATCTGTTAGACTGTCAAAAGCTGCGAATATCTCTGTAATTTATTTGTACTATAAAGATTAAGAATAAAAACAGATATCTGTATTTAAAATCATTAAGTTTTCATACTAGGACACCAGGTCCATTGTTTTACGGACCTACCAGGCTCACTTATCCATAAGGACATGCAATTAATAGCTAATCCTGTCTTATAACTACAATATCCGCGAAAAAGATGGCAGCAATATTATTATTTACCTCATTAGATCCTATGCAAATGGGAGGTACCCAACTACCCAAGTAACGTCATTACAGTATCTTGTCCATTACGCCTGATTGATGAACCGCCTAGTCGTGGGCTTCGGGACACATCATCTTGTTTATGTTCATTGGTCGCACTTATCACACATCTTTTAGATACAGCCGATGTAATTAATGATCCGCTGATATACGAACTGCTTAGATTAGTTAGTATTCTACGCTTAATTAACACATTTGTCTTACTGTTTGTTAGATTAATTGGTCAATCAACATCTCGGACTGTTGCTGTAGTCAAGCTTGCAGCTATTTATTTTCTGTATTTAGGTACTCTGCGTCTTAACTTCAGTTGATGAAGTGAATTCATTATAGATACACTTGCTTCCTGGCATTTCAATTCTAAACAATCGCCAATTAAGGTCCTGTCAATCCCACAAAATATATGCCGAAATATATTAATTTAAACGCGCAACGGTAAACAAGCATGGTGTAGATTGAATGGCAGAGACAATAGTGCATTCATTATTGTGTTAGCCGAAGACGAAGAGCTTACTGTGTTCCGACCGGTAAAAACGTTTTGTCGCTTCACCAGACATACTGTTACCCGATTTTCGCTTCAGGTACAGACAATTTCTACGTCAATTTTTTACAGAAGACGACTTACGAAGAGAGTTTCTTTTCCAGTACCGTATTTTAAAGTAGATAGAAACTGCACGTAGTGGTAAATTGTTTCAGATTCGTTTTAAGGATCGGTAATGGGGTGGAAGAATTTCTGGATCTTGGGATTCAGGCCTCGTGCCACAAATTAGATCCCCATCTTAAAAGTTTTTATTTTCTGCCCAGAATGGCCATGATTGATTTTGTATAGCTGATCTCATCAGCGGTTGATAGCATTTTTCTTTTTATCGAGCATTTAGTGTAAAAAAGTCGCCCCATAAATCAGTAATTAAGGTTAACGTTTGAGATAAATAGCTTGAAGTTAGACAAAACTTGTTAAGGTGATGCAAAATTGAATAAGTTCGATAATTACAAAGACCAGACTCTACCAGATCTAGCCATTGTTTTGAAAAGCATAAAAGAAAGAGAGCATCGTTCATTTGCAGATATGTATACTCGTATTAATGAGACAACTGATGTGCGGAAGTATCATCACAATCACTGTCGGACAGCATAAAAAAAGAAAGAGAAGCGCGATAACACAACGCTGGTAATTTATTGCAAAATATGAAGCAATTATCTATTTACAAAAAATCTATTGATTGGACTTAAAAGTAATGACATGAAATCATTCCTTATTATTTTGTAGACAACTAAGAACATTAGGTAGTAGCAGTAGGTATAGAAAAAAATGGAAAAAATAGACCTGGATTTAGTTTTCTTCTTCTTTAGATCTATAAATTAAAATAGATTTCAGGACAAATGAAATCACTTCTTATGTTGTGTAGATTACTGTGTAATTTTTTCTAACAAAAAGATGCTACAGTTACTGTAAAAGATGGACCCAAAGTTACTTAGTTTCGCCGCATTTTACGGAGGACAAGCTATAAAGAGTGGCAAAAAGTGCAATATTAGGTATGATAGAACTGAGAGACTTAATCGTATCCGCGTGGTGGTTAACCATCGCTTGCCCCGGCTACCTGATCGTAAGTTTATAGGATGAAATTAAGCCCTGGCATTTCTGAAAAACTCGTTTGCCGGTTAACCTGATCCAGTTATTATTTGTCAATGTTATCAAAGAGAAAGATTATGTTAGTGGTTCTGTCGAATTCGTTTGTTAAGAAACAGGATTTTTTGTGTTTTTCAAGTTTTGCGGTCTGTCTGCCCGTAAGGTGTCACGTGTCACGCAATTACAATGCGTGTTCAACGGAGCAAGCGCATTAGCATCATATGCGTCAAGCACTTGCGTGAACTCTCTGAACTTACCTAATAGGTACTTGACATTAAACCAGAATATGAAAGTTAACAATTTACATTGTTTACCCATTTCCAGAATCACAAAATCATGTAAATACAAATATATCTCCTGTCGAGATTCTTGAATAAATCTTGTTATGGAAAACTTTCATTCGTCCGGTTACAAATGCTAATATGAACGTTGACGTATTGCTATACAAGTTCTTCATTCGTAGCCACAGTTTCCACATTCTGTTTCCTTGTAAGGATGCGAGCAGCATAATAGGCTTGTTTGGCGGAAAGCTGTCGAGAGTAAATTCTAGTCAAAGTTACTGTGTATGTCAATGTCTATGATATTATACACTTTCATTTTAGAATCGAATTGTATAATAAAAGTGCTTCGTTTGTATGTATCGGCATGCTCTTCTCAGAGATGACCACAATGAAATAAAAGAGTAAATAATTCATAAACTCTGTATATGGCAAGTGACAAAACGATAGAAATCTGAACATTGTCTTCTAAAGCATTCTCTTCTGCTAAGTGTGACTTCAAATCTCATGTTTATCGCATTGATCGTGCAAAAACTGTGCTAAATAAAAATATCGTAAAGCTTGAAAGGTTTTGACCTTGACGCCAGTGGTTTCACCATCACAATCAATGTTAGTCTTTTATCGTGGGTCGTCATCGCTGCGATGCTATTGTGCTGTGAACAATATTGTCAAACCATGTTAAGAAAGCGATAGAGCAACAATACAGAAACTTGTTCGGAAGATAACATAAGAAATTATAAATGCTATGATTGTCTCCAGTGACGGCGGCCCTGTGGTTGGAGTAATGGACAGGAATCTTACGCTTTGTAACTTTGAAAATTTGATTATGTTTCAAATATTGAAAAAAAACTTAGGAATCCTAATGGGGCACTACGATAAAAACTTTAATTAATTGCGAATTACTTTTTAGTAATCACAAATTGCAGTTAGATTTAAAACCGTAATGATTTGACAGAAGCATTTTTTAAGCACTAAGCTTATTACGCTTTTAACGGTCTTCTGAACAATTTTGAGGCTGGCGCTTTAATCTTGACATAGGCATTGATAATGTCGAATGAATACAAGAAAAAAGTGTGTGCCAGCTCCGACGCACGACTGGAGTTTACTCCTATATACGATTGTCTTTGAATCTATTGGATAGATTAACTGCTATAATGAAGAATGGCCGAAAATAATCACAACGCAAAAACGTGACAACGCTTCGCTTGTATTTCACTCCTCATATTTTTTCCATACCATATATATTACACTCCATAATATATTGAACTCCCAAATACAGTTAAAATGTCTGTTGGAGTCCGTTCGACTGTAATCTTTTGATGAGTACGGTAGGTAAAGTAAAAAATCGAAAAAATGGAAGCACTGGCTTCACTAATAAAATATATTACTATCTAAGAACTGACGCCAACATCTAGCCAATACAAAGACGTATAATTTATTTTATCAATAATAGTAAAGTGGAAAACAATACAACTTGTTAACACTGATTATCTTCATATGGTAGAGAATATTTCAGGTCATTTGATTGCAGTGAATGGTGCAAAATTAAATTTCTTGTCATTTCATCTACGTTACCACTAGACACGTATTGTTCGAGCCACGTGTGAACTTATACGAACCAGAGCTATAAAACACGATATATTCTCATGCAGTCTCGAGCCAGACAGTAAAAAGGCGAGCAATGCAAACACGTACAACTGAGAAAGTATTCTCGTTTCCATTACAGAAGTCTTTAAACATCGCCTTCGTAGTACGTTAGTGCGATGGTGAAAGCTGCAATAGTTTCATATTGCCACAATCATATGTAATGTAGACGGCATATGGTGTCCAGGCATTCGTATGTGCGCAAACGGCGCTTTTATTTGCAATTTGCTGCAATTCCCTCGTCTGTCACAGCGCACTTGATCGACCCGTAATTGCACTCTACAAGGCGTTAGGGGCAACCACTAAGAGTAGTCACAACACGCCAACTATTCGTGACAAGCAATTGATATAATGTATTAGAGCAATGGCCCAATATTTACATTTGATTGGTTGTAAAATGAAATTGAAATATTCATGAAGTAGTAAAAAGCAGCGGTAGTAAAAACTTTATATGCAGAAAGTTGGCGAATGTAACAAGAAACTGTAATTAAAGATCTAACTTGTAATTGTAGACAATGTTCTTCACAAGTTGCGTACTAATTTAAAGGTAACTCACACTTGTCCGCGTCGAAAAAATCGACTGCGCCGATCGAAACGAAGTTCCCAGTAATTCCTCCGGCGCGCGGCGATTCGTCGGCGCGGATAAGTGTGCGAGGTTTCATAAGATTGCATACAAGTAATTCTCATACAAGTGATCCTTCGCTTCCTTCGGCTCTGATAAGTGTGCGTTTACCTTGAGTGATCTTACTTACTTAGCACTTACATTTACTTTCTCATTGTTTTGAACCATGAAATCTTTAGTGGTTATTAACAACCGTTCTCTACATTTCAGAAAATTGTTTCCAAGTTACTGTAAAAGCAATGCAAATTGAATGGCTAGAAAAACCATAGAAACCATTAATGATTGTTCGTTTGTCACTGAGGGTAACGTGTTCACAGGAATAGCACCTAACAATGTCGCGAGCGCACCTTATATTGTAAGAAAGTGTCATTGATCAATGAACTACGAGGAGATTCTTCATAATATGAATCTCTAATCTAAACAGCAAATAACTTACTAAATATTGTAATGCTCACAAGTACTACTTTGATTTATCATTCTTGTTAATCAAACGGCTATCAAAGATCCATTACTGCGATTTCATTATTAGAGAACAATTATACCAGGAAAGTTGGTCGCAGTTAGGTACCTTACGAAATGACTTCTGACCTCCATTACTATTGACCCACCTCGGACAGGCTGGTACAAACTTGAGACTTGCTGACTCATCGTCGGCTGATAAAAAAAAAAGATTTAGGTGATTGTGACTTTGTCGTGTAGTGTGACAAAATGACAGGTGTTAACAGTCTTTTAACGCAAAACATAATGTCTAGTTGTCATGTCTTAAATTCGTTTTGGTTGAATCAATTTTTTTTTAATAGTAAGGTGCATGAGAGCGTAAGTTTCATGAGTTGCGGATTTGCCATTTGTAAAGCGTGAAGTGATTTTCAGCAAGTTTTTACGAAGTCATTGATTTCCATTTTGGTGTATGCGGTCTCAATGATCAATGATTATGGATAATTAGGCAGCATTTTTCTGTCGATGGTTGCATTATGGATGTATGGAAATGACTGCATTTGACGGCTCATATCTCCGTGATAAATAGAGATATCGACATGACTGTTTTTGCAAAAAATCTTGTATTGTGAAATTTGTATTTCTGTGTTTATAACTCATTTTTGGAAAAAGTGCCATATGGCTGTTTTCTGCATCACTAGGTCCATTTATAGTTTAAATGACAAGTAACTAATTAGTCGGTTTCCTTTAAGAATGACTTGATCTAATTAGCAGTCTTGCCTCACTAGAATTATCTATAGAGTTTTGTGTCAAGTGATACCTAAAATTAAGCATAAAACTGCGCCTTCATTTACAAGCTGCTGATTACTAAGGAAATGTGAGACAAGCATATAATAATAGTCCTACATATGCGGACGATGCGTCTCTAGAAGCCATTTCCTTTCCCGCCTCGTATACTGTGACAGGGTTGCATGTTACTCAATTATTGTCTGCGGCAGATAGGTGATGTGAAAAACCGCATACCGCAGAGTCGTCGGGCACACGGCGCGTGCGTCATCCGCGCGCGATCCGCGGTCCGCAACACACCAACCACATCAAACGCGCAATTGCAAAAACGCGAGATTTTTTATTGGAATTTCTGTTTTATTATAACTTGCGATTACGATATAATTATCTAGTGTTACAGAGAAATGCTGATTGATGTGGATTTTACAGTTGCAATAAAATTGCTTTAAGATTCTCTCAAGCTTCGTAATATCTATTTGAGTTGTTTTGATCTCGGTAACTCAACACAATGGCACCTATTGGAACAAAACAAAATACTGTCATAAAAATCTCTTCACAACATTTCCCATACGTTCTATTGGCTGGTTGGAACGCGGCGGATTGTCGGCACGTCGTAGCCATGACAGATGTGTATGACATTGATCGCGTGCGCAGTCCGTGCGGGGATAATGCCGGCCATTTGTGGTTGGATACAGCCTTACATCCCGCACTACCTTTGTGGCGTAATGGTCAGCACTGTACTTAATGGAGGATGTACGAGCGCCTTAAACGATTTGAGATGCTCTGTTTACTGAAAAAGTGCTAAAAGGAATGTAGCGTGTTACGAAGAAAGTAAAATGGCACCTGGTTATTCTTTTTGAATACAGCTTTGTATTGAGTTGTTTATTTATCGAAGATGGATTTAATTCGAAATACTTTGATGATTTGTTGGAAATGGTATTAGAATATTAAGTGCCACTCGTGTTATTTAAAGTAAATACTTAGCTGATTTATTATGAATCTATCGAGCGGGGATATCGAATGACTGAGTTAATATTGACAACGGAAAATCCACTGATTCTTCACTATGTAAATTATCGATTATTTTAAATAGTACCTATATATCTTTATGCCCAATGTTTTTTTCGGGTATAGCAAGGCTCAAGAAAGGAAATGCCTGCCTTCTAGATGTAATTAACTGAAATAACTATTTTTAGTATAGAATATACCTACTTTTATTTTTTAAATAAATAAATAATGCAACCATAAGATCCTAAGAGTATTTATAGACGATAAGATGGTCTCTTAGAGAATATTAGAGCACCAAAATGCTCGAGAAATTTTTCATTGATCATTTGAAAATTGTCTAAATCATTAACTAAAATTGAGTTTAGAGTAGCCTGCAAAAGATGATTTCTAGAGTGTTTGGATGCTCTGCACTCAATATGACAACATTGTTGAGCCTACGAGCCTTAGGGCCTGTTTCACCACCTGCGATAAAGTTCCTATTAATTTACTTGGCAGATAGTGGCGCCGATTCCCTTGTTCACAAACTAAACTAATTTTAAGTTCAGTGGATCTTTTTCTTTCTATTTCATTACGAAATGGACGGACGTTGAATATTACTTTAGTCCGATACTCCTTAAACAAGTTAAGACGTGATTAAAAAATTGGCTACTCGTACTAAAAATACGTCAATTTACGTCAGGCGCTGACTAATATGACAGGACTAAACTAATATTTATCTTCTGTCCTTTTCTTAATGAAATAGAAAGAAAAAGATATACTGAACTTAAAAGTTTAGTTGTGAACAATAGAATCGGCGCCAATGTCATACAAATTCTGTTCCATTTTTGAATTTATTCGGTAAGTAGTGGCTATTTGCTATCGTGAAAAAGGTATTTAACTACTAACTAGAGTGCCTGAGTAAATGATAGGTACGTTTATGGCCTCGTGAAAATTATATTACACACATAAGCAGTTATGTTTGACTTATTATATTATAGATATACATAACCATGTAGGTTATGCTGTATGCATATCTACTTTCTTTACTACAAGAACTATTGTATAACAAAAAATAATCAACAGTGAATTAATTTTTCACCTTACGACCATGTGACAGTAGCGAAACGGCCAAGCCACATATTTTGACTAAGGTGTAGAGTTTGTGATGTTAGCGCTTGTAGAGTTAGGACGTGTAGAACTCTACACACCCTAACTTGCTTGAAAGAAGAAGCTTCACTCTACATGAGATCTGATAACTTTTTTACAGTGCGAGCCATATGGTCTCGTCTTGGCAATCAAAATTTGCGGAACTCTCATACAAACTTCTATCCCCTAGTTTAAGGAGATGGGGGGTAAAAGTTCCAAATTTTAGATTTTTTTTTTGTTGTTTGTGTACTAATACTAGCTTACATACCAAATTTGAGATTTCAGAAAGAAAAATTTCAGATTTATTACGATAATTACAATAAGCCAACTGATCAAAAACAGAAATAACGAATTATTATGTTGGTACTACTTTATCGTCTTCTTTTTCTGTTCCTCTAATCAAATAAACACTTCGTTGCAGTGTAGATTTTTAATATATTAAGACTTCTTAATTATAATTTCTGAATTACATCACCGATCAAAATGACTAGGTATTTATTATATTTCTCCTCCTTTAAATCCGAAGAGTATAATAAACTGCTTAGCAACATTGTCTCTTACCTATACATATGGTTTTACAATTTTTATTGGCCATGATAGTATTTATGGTTTATGGGGTCCATAAAGCGATGAACTCGCGATGGTAGCCGTAAGCTATGGTCTGGTACATTTATGTCAGATATTGCAGCCCTACTGTAACGATTATTATGAGCTTCCGACTGTCAGTATCTTTGTAAGAAATAACTATATCATTTACAACCTCTTTATCGTTGGTTTGTCTCACAAACATTAGTCGACAATAGTTTTGCAATAATATATGTCTATTTTGAACCGACGAAAAAAAGGAGGTTCTCAAGTCGACGCGTATATAGTTATATATATAGTTATATATTATATATATATATATATATAACTATATACGCGTCGACTTGAGAACCTCCTTTTTTCTCTTCCTATCCTACTCTTCCTAAACGGCTGCATCGATTTTGATGACATTTTTTGTGTGTGTTCAAGTGGTTTTGAGAGTGGTTTAGATTCACAATTGAACCCGGTAGGTAGCGCGCTGCAATCGAGTTCTAGGAAACAGAACAATGTCTGTCCGGTCAGTTAGTTTAAATACACAGGGTGAATTTTTCAAGAGGGCGTGGATGGCCAAATCCGCAACTATGAGGAATAGCGAAAAGTACTCAAAGGAGTCTCGGGCTCGATTTTGATGAAAACTAAAACTGTACCATTGGGTTTTTGAAAAATCAATATCAAGGTTTAATAGGTAGGTAACACAGGAAAAAAAACGCAGGTAGTGTCGAATTTGTGCGGGGTAGGTACCACAACTAAAAAGTGAACACTAAAAACATTTTTACAAAAAAAAAAAAAAAAACTACCGACTTCCAAAAAACACTACAAAGTGCAAAAATAACTTTAATTTCGGAAGTCGGTGGCAAAAAACGAAAATATAGAACCAAAGACGCCGCTTCCGAGATGAGTACCTACCTATTTTTTCAATTTGTAGTGATTTTTTTGGAAGTGGGTTGTTATTTTAAATTAAATTTTTTGTAAGTAAATCAAGAGTAATCAAATTTCGCAGAACCCATTTAAATTCTTTGATACTGTGATCCTGCTTTATCTTAAAGTAATCTGAGAAATGATCTGCGTGGAGGAAAACAATTACGAAATCGTGAGCCTTTTGCTCCATAAAAAATCTAAATCCCACCCTCTAGCATGCACCTACCCGCTATTAAAACAATACATCCTTATGAATTTGTACTACAACAGTAAGTAGGTAATAAATTGGGAAAGCCTACGACCGGTGACTTATATTCTATAATGCTTATCTATGTTAACGCTAACGTTAGGCACTATATTAACCACGGGTAGTATTTAAACGCAAATTTAAAAAAAAACTTTTTGTATCCAAAAATAATCCGAGTTCCAACCAAAATTACTGATTGCACAGCAAAATACTCAACTCAAAATATAACTAAATAAGCAACAATTTATATTCGTGGCGCACCGCTTTACTTTAAGATAAATAAAGTAAAGCTTTTTTATTATTGCATAGGTAATAATGACTAGCACACATTAAACCTATTACCTTTTACCATTCTTGAGAAAAACAAGTTATTGTAACTTACCCTTCGTGCCCTTCGATTGCTCTTACATTCTATGTCGATGGAGCCTCGCTTTGCGGGGCTCCTATTTCTGTGTAAAGGGTTTAAAGTAACCTAAGCAAACCTAACCTCGGGGTCAATATTAGTCGCTATGTCATTTTGATATGAGTGTGAGTATTATGTATGTACGCTCTGGTTAATTTGCTGTGCAGTCAGTATTTTTGATGTAAAAAAAGTATATAAATGATGGAAATGATAGGTGATTATTTATTTGATGTCCAATTAATAACATGCCATTAACCACTATCCCATATCCATTCTCAATTCAAAATTATGACATATATAATACTGTTTACTAGCTACTGTTAGTGCTTAGCAACTAATTATAAACCACATGGCGTGCAGGTCGGATACTTATTAAAATAATACTCCAGTACAACGTGCTATCTTCACTGCATCATTAGTTGTTTCCTTTACATTCTTGTTAGTTCATGTGTTAGAACTTGTTTCTAAGTCTGATGTAATGGGAAGTTAGTTTATAATCTCTTGTGAATTCTTTGGGCGATTATAAAATGATCGACTCGGAATGGTAGGTTCTCTTGGTATGGATTATTTTACTGGCAATAATGTAAATGGCTTTTTTTACTGAACACCAAATTCAATTCTTTAGGTACTATCCAAGTCCAGTACAACCTTTTTATAGATTTAAATTGTGTTTAATCGCAGTTGCCAAGTGACACGCCAGGTATTTTTTTCATGAAAACTTCATGTACTTCGTATTCTTGAAATTAACATGCTTCATGAATATCGATTAAATCTGTCTAAAGCCGTGGTCCCACGGCCCGTTAACTTACAGGCCGCGCCAGGCGTTGCTACACCTGTCGAGGCCTGTCGCAGCCCGTGCCGAGCAATCCCACCACAGACCTTACTATCACTATACAAGGTGTAACTTAAATAACGCACAACCTCTTAAGGGGTCATTGTACTCATCATTACGAACAACTTTTACTATGGGACCAAACCTGAAATCGTTAAAAAAAATCTGCTGTTCAGTATATTTTGACGAATTATGCGAACATAAATGTACTGAACAGGTGTTTTTTTTTTGCGATTTCAGGTATGGTCGCATAGTAAAAGTTGAGGTACAATGACCGCTTAAGAGGTTGTGCGTTATTTAAGTTCTACTTTGTATATGACAGTTCCCACGGCCTGTCGGACTGGCCTGGTGCGATCAGGCCTTTGAGAAAGCGGACCATGGGACCGCAGCATTAAATAGTAAATCTCGCTTGCACCACAGATCACTAAGCTCGTTTGGCGTTAAACTTATTTAAAACATCATTCTGTCACTCTCATCTTCAAAAAATTGACACGATGTTTTAGCTCCGTTTAACGATAAACGAATTTAGTGATCTGTGGTGCAAACGATCCTAAGTTCTACTTAAATCTATTTAAATAAAGATTCATACTAGATTGTAATGTATATTATCTGGGCCTTAGTCTGTTCATAGTCAGGATCATTTGTCAAGTAATATAAATGAATAAGTTTTAAGTATTCAAGCATAATTCCAACTTATTAGGGTTCCGTACCTCAAAAGGAAAAAAAACGGAACCCTTATAGGATCACTCGTGTGTCTGTCTGTCCGTCTGTCACAGCCAATTTGCTCCGAATCTAATGGACAGATTAATTTTAAATTTGGTACACGTATGAATTTCTGTGACCCAAATACGAACGTGTAACGTAAATATATTAATTTTGAATATGGGGGTAAATTTTGGGGGGCAAATAAGAAAATTAAAAAAAAGTTTTGTAAACTGTACCATGTGACATATCAAATGAAAGGGCTTACTGTGATGATCATAAATATACATATATTTTATAATTTAAAAATGAATTGTTTTAAAGTTATTTAAGAAAATAGACGAAAATTGACTATTCCCACTTATCTCTGAAACTACTGAGCCTAAAATTATGAAAAAATAATACAGAAAATAGTTCTATATACCTATAGATTACAGAAAGACTCATAAGAAGTCTATAGTCTTAAAAAAAACATGGTAAATCTCTCAATATTGTGCGTACAAACTTACATTTGCAGTGGAAATGTATGGGAGAACATGTTTTTCAACTACAATGTTAAGTTTGTTCTTGGGATAAATTCATCCCAGCTAGGGAACCCTTCATTGTGCGTGGTCCGACACGCACTTGGCCGGTTTTTTTTATACATTCATCACACTTCTATATTGATCTTGTTCGTTGAATATTAATATACACAATTAGAAATGTGAGGTCCGGCATTCCAGGCTCAAACAAATACATAACTAACTATTTACTCATACAATATTTAACTAAGATTAAGTTTAATAAAATCTTATTTTGGGCACCTACTTAGGTAGGTACTTATGTTTTTCACGTAGGTGCAGATTGAAAAAAAAGGTGCTGATTACACTCTACCTATTTATTTTTGCTCAGTAGACACAACTTTGAAAAAGAATCCATCAGAAAGATCCAGTTAGATTGGGCAGCGTTTGGGAAACTTCGTCAAGTCTTCTCGTTGCCTATCCCGCAATGTTTGAAGACTAAGGTCTTCAACCAGTGCGTCCTGCTCGTTATGACATACCTACGGTGCCAAAACGAAGACACTGACAATCGGGCTGGTCCACATATTCAAGGTCGCTCAGGGCGCTATGGAGCGGCCGCTGGCTATGCTCGATGTTTCTTTGATGGATAAAATCAGAAATGAAATATCCGGAACAGAACCGGAGTTACCGACATAGCCTGCAGAGTAAGCAGTTATTTAAGAAAATAGACGAAAATTTACCATCCGCCCCTTATCTCCGAAAGTACTGAGCCTTAAATGAAAAAAAAATACAAAAATAGTTAAATACCTATAGATTACAGGAAACCTATAAAAAGTCTATGGTCTTAAAACAACATGGTAAATCTCTCAATATCCTCTCTCAGACACCCTGTATCCATATCCTTCACACTAAGACATCAATTCAACCAGTTTACTAATTCAGTACAAAGTGACTTGGCACTCATTCATAGTTCCCTCTACATTGACCTATCAGTTCTCACTCCTGAACAAAGAGACTGCCATTTAATGGTGGTATTAATAAAGTGCCTGTCAGTCTGTATGTAAAGCTTAACGTTGGAATAGACCTCGCTTTATTGCTAAAAGCTATTCATTATTAACATGCAATTAACTATTTTATTAGTCGTTAAAGCTGGATTTGTGTTTTCAGCTTTCGTGTAAAGGCTGGGGGTAAGCGGTCTGTGTTTACATTTTCAATTGCCACAATGGGTGATTGTAATCGCACCGTCTGGCCGTCAGTAGCAAAAATATGAAAATCTTTATCCCTTTGGCCCTTCCTTTCCTTCTTATTTTCTTTTATTTTTCTTTCGTTCTTTTCTTTCTGTCCTTTCTTTTCTTTCTTTCTATTCTTTTCTTTTGACAGGTCAGCTGGCGTGGTTGGTTAAGATACCGCATATCATGTCGCAGGTCGTGGGTTCGATTCCCACCCAGGACAAACATTTGTGTGCATGAACATGTATGTTTGTTCCGAGTCTGGGTGTAATTATCTATATAAGTATGTATTTACAAAAAAAAAGTAGTGTATGTAGTATATCAGTTATTTGGTTTCCATAGTTCAAGCTCTGCTTAGTTTGGGATCAGATGACCGTGTGTGAAATGTCCCAAGGATATTATTATTATTATTTTTTCTTTTCTATCTATGATTTCCTTTTTTTCTTATGACATCTATCGTAATCGTCATGCTTATATCTTGGCTGATTCTTTATGACAAAAAAAAATCTAAATATGGCCGAGGTGTAGGTAAGTACACCCACATTTCGCCAGATGTCTAAATCCCATGTAATAGGGGGCGAGCCTGATAAATTCCAGATGGAAAATTCTAAACAAAACTTTGCCCGATCCGTGAATCGAACTCAAGACATGCTCAGCATGTAGCGCTGAGCATGTCCTGAGTTCGAAATTTAAAGCCTAAAAATTACTATCTCATACAATATTCCAGGATCAATATTGCTTAAATTGTAGAGTCAACTTCGAAAGTTTTAATTCGTCGGAATAATAAGTAGGTGTTATTACGATGAAGTTAAATATAAGAATAATTTACAATCACAATTTGTTTGTCAAAATGTTTGCACAGTACCATTCGTTAGTCACTAACGAAGAAACACGTTTATATTGCACAGCAATCGGTCATCAGGCCACGCAGAAACGGATAGTGAATATGAACATAAAATATGTATTTTGAAACATAAATGATACAGGTAGATTACAAATGAGCTTGTGATTATCTAAATGGCTTTAGTGACTACTTGTGGTGAAGTAATGTTTCACCGGCGAAACACAGAATGGATCACGGAATAGAAAAAACCGGCCAAGTGCGTGTCGGGCCACGCACAATGAAGGGTTCCGTAGTTGGGATGAATTTATCCCAAGAACAAACCTATAGAACTATTTTCTGTATTTTTTTTTCCAAATGTTAGTCTCAGTAGTTTCAGAGGTAAAGGCAATTTAATAATCAATTTTCGTCTATTTTCTTAAATAACTTTAAAACAATTTATTTTAAAATTATAAAAAATATATATATTAGAGACCCTCACAGTAAGCCATTTCATTTGATATGTCACACGGTACAGTTTTTATTTTCTTATTTGTCCTCAAAATTGACCCCCATATTCAAAATTAATTAATTTACGTTACACGTCCGTGTTTGTTTCACAAAAAAAATCATAAGTGTACTAAATTTCAACCGGTCAATTAAAATATGTAAAAAATAATGACAATCTTCGTCAGTTGTAATAAGTCTTAATTTTGTAAGAACAACAAATTTAATTTTGACGAATAGCTTATTTGTTGTTCATACAAAATTAAGACTTATTACAACGGATGAAGGTTGTTACTATTTTACATTTTTTCCGCATAATTGTGACACACGTAGCTGTCAATAGCTGCGTCGACACTTTCACTTGTTTTTTCTATTCTGTGGGATAGATAATCGTTCTGTACATAATTATGGAACTAAAACCGCAATGCTGCAATGGAGGCATTATCGGAAACCGCAGCCTGAGCTGTTAGACGCTATAAATAGCAAATTCATCAGAACCCGACATCCCTTCATTGAAGAAGAAACTCTGCAAAAGGTTCCAGAGGGTTCCTGTCTGTCCTCCACAAACACTTCAAAGGTCAGGAAATCAGGCATCGAAAGTTTAATCTGTCCATTGATTTGTGGAACTCACTGTATAAAATTCAGACAATCCATTTAACCCCTTACGTGTCGATGATACACCATTGGATCTTAAGAAAAAATCTAATAATATGTATTTATACGTAAATCATATACATTATATAAACGTAAAATACCATCATCTAATAGCGATCGCAGGTTGACATAAGTTGTGCACCTATGGAGTTCGGTTGGCATTCGAGCACATATTGACATGAATCAATAGGGAACTTGAGGGAACTAGAAACCGGGAGAAGTCTTCAATGATACTTATTTCAAACAACCAATCACTATTGGCATGCCTGTCATACGTTTCTCACTTAACATCATTCACGAGATAGAAACGCGTCTCATTTAAATTCCTCGCGTACTTACTCTGATATTTGCTATCGGTTAGATCGCTTCTTGTCATTTTCCATTTTGTCATAACGTATTTTATGCAAACTGGTTGCAAGTTCTAGTGTAAGACATTTGTAATGTGATGTTTATGGATTATACCTATAATTTATGTAATGTTTATTTATGATGTGTAGGTACCTATAGGCGCAACAGCTAGTCAAATGGATGGAATTGTGGTAGGTACGGTACAGTCGCCGTCAGATATATTGTAGCAGACAAGGTGACCAAATACTTCTGAACAATTTAAAATGTCAATAAGTTCCATACACTACAAGTTATCATTCATATCTGAACATTCATTACTTCATTAATATCTGAGCAGATGCTTGTCAATAATTTCTATACACACAACTAACCAAAAATATCTGAACACTTACAACGTTAAGTGTATCTACGGAGACAAACACTAAGCTTATCAAATTCGTTGCTACGTAATATAAATGATGAACCAAAAGCAAACACTATCTGTGGTATAAATACGAAGAAAAGGGAATAAAACACTTGACGTTGTATGTGTTCAGATATTTTTGGTCAGTTTTGTGTATATAAAATTATTGACAAGCATCTGCTCAGATATTAATGGTAATTTTAAGTGTATGGAACTTATTACCCATTTTAAATTGTTCAGAAGTATTTGGTCACCTTGTCTGCTACAATATATCTGACGGCGACTGTACAAAGTGTCTAGTTTTCTTTTAGATTAGAAAACCTCCTGCTACCGTACCGGATAGTGTCCAGTTTTCCTTATTATATGAAAATTTTCTTGCAAATATTTTTGATTATCTCAGTACTTAAATTAGGTCATTTACTTGTGCTGCAGTGTTTGAATTTCAAACAACTTGCCTAAAATTGAAATGACTATTAGCCCCTCTTGTGGGAACCGCGACCTAAGAGATATAATTTATACCGTCTGCGGTGCTAACAGAGCGTATTATTATCCTATCATCTTAGGGCGACATCGCAACGACGTATCCAAACGTAATATTAATTTTACGGCGATAAAATGACTGAAAGTGACAGGGCAAATACTTATAGATAATTATGTAGTAGTTTAAATTCAAAACATTTAATGCAAGGTGACCGAAAGTCTCGCAATATAGAATTGTATCAAATTATTGAGACTAAAATGTCAAGGTTTAGTAAAATAATCGGGTTGGGGTAAAAGTATTTTGGTATTTGTTAAGGCTTTTCACTGAAACGTTTGGAAAAATCAGAAGGTGCAATATGAAGGTATGTGGTAATCCTACATAATATTATTCGCCAAAGATATAACTTTTATTTCAATTTCAACATGACGTGCTGTCATATTGAAATTGAAATAAAAGTTGGTGGACAGGCCAGTTGGCGTGGTTGGTTAAGACACCACCTATCATGCCACAGGTCGTGGGTTCGATTCCCATCCAGGACAAACATTTGTGTGCATGAACATGTCTGTTTGTCCTGAGTCTGGGTGTAATTATCTATATAAGTATGTATTTACAAAAAAAAGTAGTATATGTAGTATATCAGTTATCTGGTTTCCATAGTACAAGCTCTGCTTAGTTTGGGATCAGATGACCGTGTGTGAACAATGCCCTAGGATATTATTTATTTATTTATTTATATGTATTTAGAATACTCGTACATGTATTTTCACTCGTAAGGCACTCAACAAAAGTATTACGGACTAATTTATCGTTTCCTAAAGTAAAACAAGTAACCCAACGTAGCACTCACCGAGCTTATTTTCTGATTTTACCATTTGTTATTTATAGTTTGAGAACTAAGTTTCGAAAAAAAAAACTTTTAAGGAGCACAATTGTCAACAAAACCCTGTATAAAAATTACACTCATTTAAAATTCAATTAGCTGAATATTCCTAAAAGCTTAAACACCTAATAAAATTGCTACCGTAATCGTCTGTGACGAACTTTATATAGGGAGACTGGTAATTATTGACCGTTACTTAAACACATATGTAATTGTACTAATGATAACAAACAGCTTTTACTATGGGACCAAACCTGAAAAATCTGCTGTCCCATATATTCATGTTCGCATAACTCGTCAAAATGTAGGGAGCAGCTGATTTTTTATCGCAATTTCAGGTTTGGTTCCATAGTAGGTAATTTATTTTAAGCATTAAACTTGTTTAAAACTAAACCTATCTAACGTAAGGTTCTGGGCACGCCACAATTGCGGCGATAAGTCCTCTCTTTGAGGAGTGGTTGGAGAGGCGCCACGGCGTCCTCACTTTTATCTGACGCAGGTCCTCACCGGACACGGTTGCTTCGGGAGGTTCCTGTCCCCGGATAAGGTGGGAGGACACGGGTGTTACAATTCTGTGGATTGCCCAGAGAACACGGTGGAGCATACGGTGGAGGTCTGCTCGACTTACGCGGAGTACCGCCGCGTCCTCGCGGAGGCAATGGGCGGCGGCGATCTCTCGTGCCAGGCCATGGTACGGATCGAGAGTGCATGGGAAGCCGTCACCTTCTTCTGCGAAGTAGTAATGCTCGTGAAGGAGGAGGCGGAACACATGAGGGAGAGGAAATCTTTGCGCCCTCACGCACCTAGCCGCTGCAGAAGACGCCCTGGGCGTCGGGAATTGAGAGCTGATTCCCGGCCACCACAAGCGCGGGCTTGCGGATGGCGAGCAATGGGTAGCTCGCCGTCGGGTAAGGACCAGGCCCGGGTCGACGGCGCGTTGTGTTCCACGCACGCCTCAAAGAGATGGCTGTACTAACTGATGGGGTCCGCCAGGGCTGATGCCTGCCAGGGTTGCGGGTTATTTGAAAGAGTTACCGTGTCCCTAGCACAGGCAACTGAAGGAACACGGGTGGGTTTTAGTCAGTAAAAAGTCTGACACGCACTTCCGCTCCGCCCAGAGCGGGAGAAGTTATTTGATGATTTCCTACCAAAGAAAAGGGGAAAGGTAAGGTTGGCACTTGTGGCATGACCTACATACTATACAAAGATAAAATAACGAAGACAAGAGTATCTCTTCTTGAAACATGTCTTTATCTAATCTTACTTTACTATCGTTGTCGCGTGGCAAACGACGCGGCGGTCTCGATCAACTCGTTATTATTACGATCAGAAGCATCGGTAATGCGACGCGATGTTTAATATTTATCACTAAGATGAATCGGTTGTATAAGTTCGTGTTATATACGTACTTCGATAAATTTTAATACAAGCGGGGTCTTACCTTATGCATTCATCTTGTAGGAGTTGGTGTTCACTCTGAAATAATAAATTGGGGAATTAGGAAATTATAACAATTATGTATTCGCTAGCATGTGGGAAAGTGCCGAAAATGAAAAAAAAATCGGTCAATAAGTGCGTGTTGGACCACTTAATATTGTAGTTGAAAATCATGTTCTCCCGTACATCGATATACGTCATGGTTGACATTCTCCAACTAAGTGTAAGTTTGTAATCGCAAAAAAATATCTGATAAAAATACAGATTACCGATTTTTAGTTTCCTTTATTAAAAGCTGCGTTGTTTGGTCAACGTTAGGTTTTGATTTATTTGCGACTATCAAAATATATCACATAAATGGCCGTATTTTTTTTTATTGCCTGCGTTTCAAAAAACCGAGACCTACATATTTGACAGACGGACAACGAAGTGATCCTACAAGGGTTCCGTTTTTCCTTTTTTGAGGTACGGAACTCAAAAAATGCAAAAAAAGGATCGAATCTAATAAAATATTCTTTATTATATTAGAATTAGGAATAATATTGTGTTTAAATGTTCAGGATAGAAGTGGGCTCTACTTTAGTAATGATTGAACGCAACATTTTTTCAGGCTGTGTTTAGTTACATAACCTAACAAAAATGTTCTATGACGTGATGTTTTTTTCTCACTTAAAAAAAACGTGTTTATAACTACTTCTATACCAAGGAAGTAGTACAAGAAACACCTACTCATGTCAACAGAAGGCGTGTTACTGTTAACAGCTCCGCCCATTCGTTACGCGGTCATTTCAATTTAATACTGTTATACAAATGTAGATACTGTGGACAGCAACGGGCAGACTAATGTGATTAATAAAATTACAGCCGATCCACATCAATATTAGTGTTCCGTACCAAAATGGTAAAAAGGAACCCTTATGGTGCGACTCAGTCTGTCTCTCTGTCACAGCTGGAAAGATTCGAAGTGGGGCTACTAGGGCATGTGAAAGAGCGCTGTTTACACATTCTCAAACATTTTTTTTTAGGCCTCATAGTTTTCGACTTTTGATGAAAAATGTAAAAAAAATACTGTGCCCCCCCCCCCTATCTGCGAAGTTTGCATAGAGAAAAATCTGAAATTATTCTGTGTGATACAAGTTTATGTAAAGATGAAAAATAAAACGATGTCTCTAAACCTGACCGGTTGATTGCCTCTTGATTGCCTTACACACAATACGGAAATTCAATGACAAATCCTATTTGTACCGACAAATAACCTTCCATGATATGTACAGTCAACGTCTAGAAGTCCACTTACACCGCAATGACCATTATCGCCTGCGCTATACGGGCTGCCAAAGTTGCCAATGTGTAGTATTGTCAAACGTTCTTATAGAAGAAGGTCATAAGTACAACTAATATTGCTATGCCATGGTTTTGTGAGATTGCTAGTCGACTTCTGACTGTTATAGTACATATATACGAGTATAGGGTCTATCTATTCATACATGAAATCTCTTAAGGGGGCATTGCACTCATCATTATGAACAACTTTTACTATAGTAAAAGTTGTTCATAATAATGAGTAGTACACCGACCCGTTAAGAGATTTCGTGTATAAATATATAGACCTTATATTGAGACGTTTGATGCACAGATGTGAACTTAGGGACTAAACAAAATACGTTCTGTTTTTATTTTGTACATTTCATAACCGTAAAAATATTATGTAATGCTGACAAACAAGCAAAATATAACTTTTGTGGAGTTATGGTGCAGCTCCTCAAAAACGATATAGTCAGCTACTGTGTGTTCACCTTCATTTTCAGTAATAATAATAAAAAAAAAAAAAAAATAATAATAATATCCTGGGACATTTCACACACGGTCATCTGATCCCGCACTAAGCAGAGCTTGTACTATGGAAACCAGATAACTGATATACTACATACACTATTTTTTTGTTTGTAAATACATACTTGTATAGATAATTACACCCAGACTCAGGACAAAAAGAGATGTTCATGCACACAAATGTTTGTCCTGGATGGGAATCGAACCCACGACCTGCGACATGATAGGCGGTATCTTAACCAACCACGCCAGCTGGCCTGTCAAACAGTGTACTATTTCTTAGCCTTTTCTACAAAGAAATACAAAGCAACTCAATTCCACTGAAGTTCACAGTCGTTTCGCTGAAGAGACTTAAACGGGACGCGGAAAATCGGACATATTCTCACGCCGCAGTCTCGGGGTGGTCTCGCAAGGCACAATATACGACCATTCACTGAACATACATGTTTATTTATTTATTTATGTACTACTTACGACTGTAAATAATGCGCCGAAACCTTGTAAACTATCGTAATAGCACTTTCGTGTCGAAGTTCTGCTTCCTCACTGAGACGTAACGTAACCGCTATAGTAATTACTTGTCAGTTTGCGCTTATGATCGTTACACAAATAATTTACCTTAGAGTATGGATAAGGTAAGGCGAGTAAAATGTTTAAAGCTGTTGAAAATGTTTCCTGTGTATTTTTCTAGCCAAAACTGTGTCTTACAGCAGGATATACGTCTTCTTCCTTCGTGTTCACGGTGATGAGTATATATCGGATAGTCGGATACATATTTACCTAAAGTTGAGGTGTTGGCTATTATAGAATGCACTTTTGTATCGAAAATGTCTCAGAATTCCGGGATCGACAAATTTAGAGATCTGATTAGAGAATCGAATGTATATTTACTTACGTTCAGGTGCTGTCTAATATGGAATGCACTTTTGTATCGACCGTAAAAATCTAGCGATTCTGGAATTGACAAGTTTAGTACTTTTTGACTAAAGAATTGAATGTTAGCTAATGTTTTACAGTAGGTTGCTATGTTAAAAATTAATTTCAAGTAAATAAGCAGTCCCGGTATTTTTAAAATAAATAATACCACATATATAAGAAGTCGTTTTCATACCATGTATTCGATTAGTGGTGCATTCCCGAATTTTCTGGAATCCCCGGATTTATATTAAGAAAAAAAATTGAGAAGCCACTTCCATAGTTCCTAAGCGAATTAACTTTAGGTAAATATGCATGCGATTATACGATCTCTAGTAAGTGATAAGCTAATCCTCTCAGCGAGAATAATGCTAGAATCTAACTTTAATATAGCTTTGCTCACCTGCTCTCATCGTCTAATTAACATTTCAAACGTCTCCTAAGTTTTTATGATACGCCACGCCTATTTTATATTAGTGCGAATAAAGTTGATCGTTACATTTAGATACCTACGACTTTTCTTAGCCAGTTCAAAAAGCGAGCAAAGTCCCGAAACATCAATTAATATTGGTACATGCATGAAACTAACTGTATATTACAGAGAATTTTAATATCGTATGAAATAAAACCATAAATGATTAAAAAAAGTTAAAATTCAAAAAACATCGAATTTGTAAATAAATTGAATTCGCGGTTGTTTTACTAATTTTTCTCACTTTTGTTTTCAATGTTTTCTATTTGACAGAAATAGAAATGTTAAAAGGCGGTCATTGTCGTCTTTCACCATCATTATTGAATTACTGTGATGTCACTAACACCCGAAGAATGTACTCGTATCGTCACTATGTTAGAAGAAGGCAGAAGTCAGCGAAGTACAGCAAGAACAATAGGCGTGTCACTTTCTACAGTGCAGCGAGTGGTCCAACGTTTCCGAGCAACTGGACAGAATATAAGAAGACCGAGATGTGCTCGAGAGGATCGATTTATTTTTACGACTATGTACCGAAATCGGCACCGGCAATTGAAGTAACAAATTAGACCCGTAGAGACGGCGTAATCGAGCGGACTGTAAGTCGGCGGCTCCTGGAAGCCAATTTGACCCCACATAGACCCGCAAATGGTCCAAAACTTGAAAAGGAATAAAGGATGGCAAGATTACTTTACGCCCGCGAACACGCAGAACGGGGAGACAAAGAATGGGCAAGAGTAATGTTTTCTGACGAAGAGTCTACCGACGGCCAGGAGAATGTTTTTATTCCAGCTTGTTTTGAGGAACAAGTGCCGTTCGGCAGTGGTTCTGTTTTGGTTTGGGCTGTAATATCTTCAGAGAGTCGCACGGAGTGGGTGTTGATAGAAAATGTAATATGTAATACGCTAACTAGTGTAAGATACTAGTGTACTTCGGAGAGTGTGCCCGAGAACTCCACGACCTCATTCCACCGGCCCCCTTCTACCATCGGACATCTAGACGCACTGCCAGTTACCATCCCTACCTGGTTGCTATTCCACCAATTCGCACTAAGCGCTTCCAAATGTCTTTTATAATGCGCACAGCAAAAGAGTGGAACTCACTACCTGCGTCTGTGTTTCCGAACGTATACAACCCTAATCTCTTCAAAGTGAGAGTGAACAGGCTTCTTCTGGGTAAGCTCACTCCATCGTTGACTTTGTCTCTGGCACCTCTGACCTAGACTAGAGTCAAGAGCAAACCCATCACAAAAAAAAAAGATATGTGGAAGAAAAAAAGAAAATAATGCTGGCACTATTTTATTCCGGATAGCTCAGCGTTACAATGACAGATAATTTAATAATATATTACCAAAATTGCAGGGGAATCCGTACGAAATTGCATACACTATATATGAATATCCTTGATAATTCGTATGACGTAATAATCTTGACCGAGACTTGGCTAACGCCCGATATAGTTGACAGTGAGTTCATCGATGAACGTTATACTGTACACCGATGTGACAGAGATCGCGCTGCTACCAAGAGGAAAGACGGAGGTGGCGTTCTCGTCGCTGTGTTAAAAGGACTGCGCTCAGTAAGATTACTTCCATGTTCCTCTGTACATATGCAGATTGAGCACATACTAGTACAGTTGCCATGCTCGGGTCGAGGTGGAAATTCAATTATTGCTGCAGTTTATATACCACCCAAAACACCTGAAAGTATATACGTTGAATATTTCCATTTATTACAATCCCTACTTGGGCATAATAATCCTGAACATTTTTATCTGTTAGGGGACTATAATTTACCCGAAATTGACTGGGTTACGTGCACCACGGGTACCTCACAAACTGCTCAGACTTGTAGAGGTAATTCTCCTATTTGTATTAACTTAGGTCAGTTCATGTCTTTTCTCGACGCTCATCAATTTAATAATTCAAGGAATCTGATGGGGAGAATATTGGATTTGGTCATTAGTAATGACGACTGTACCATATACTCCCCCATGGATTATTTACTGCGGTTAGATAGCCATCATCCCCCGTTTTGTGTGATGATATCTGTTTCATTACCCAATAATTTAATGGTTCGCAAGACAATTAAAAAACATAATTATTTTAAAGCAAATTACGACAACATTAATCAAGACTTGAAAGAAATAGACTGGGAAGATATGTTTTTAAATGATCAAACACCTGACGAGTATTTAGGCACGTTTTATAACATTGTTTTTGGCATAATAAGAAAACATGTGCCTTTGGTTAGTAGTAGGTCTTTAAAGTTTCCTGTGTGGTTCTCAAAATATCTTATACGCATATATAAAAACAAAGCCAAAGCGTGGGTTAGATGGAAAATGTACAAGAATTTATCTGACTACGAGCAGTTTTCGCTATTGCGTGCGAGATTTCAGTCTGAGTGCAAAGAATCATATAGAAAATACATTAATTCTGTAGAGGATGGTATTCGAGACAACATTAAGCACTTCTGGACGTTCGTTTCTAAGCAAAAATCCACTACTGGAATTCCCTCCACTATGAATTACAGAAATCAACCATTTAATAACCCAGAAGACATTTGCAATATTTTTTCTGACTTCTTTAATTCTGTATATGAACCATCCACCTTAAACAATGTACCGTCCTCGCATACCGATTGCTCCCCTAACTGCTCGTTGATAAGTAACATTCAGTTTTCAGTAGCTGATGTACTGAGTGGGCTTAAGTCATTAGACCCTTCTAAGGGGCCAGGACCAGATGGTTTGCCAGTAATCTTTATTAAAGGGACTGCCACTAATATCTGTGTACCGTTGCATATCATATTTAATTTATCTATTTCACAGGGGATATTTCCACAAGCTTGGAAACTTGCAAATATAACCCCTGTCTACAAGTCTGGACATAGGCATGACGTCGAGAACTATCGACCAATATCAATATTGTCAGCTTTGTCAAAGGTTTTCGAGAGATTAGTACACGATAAAGTGTACCCTTTACTTCACAACGTTTTATTACCACAGCAACATGGTTTTGTCAAAAAGAGATCAACCGCGACGAACCTGGTGACTTTTACAGATTACCTGTTTAACAACTTGGATGCCCGTGTTCAAACTGATACCATATATACTGATTTCAAGAAAGCCTTTGACAAGGTTGACCATGAACTGCTTTTGCAGAAAATTGCGTTTAATGGGATACGTGGGGACCTTTTAAGATGGTTCTATTCATATGTTTGCAATAGAACTCAGAGAGTTGTAATAAAAGGCTTTTGCTCTGCCATTGTAGATGTTACTTCCGGAGTACCGCAGGGTTCTATTTTGGGACCTCTCCTATTCATTTTATTCATCAACGACGTGGATACATGTTTTAAAAATTCAAAATTGCTGTTGTACGCTGACGACATTAAAATATTTAGGTATATTAAAAGTCATCGTGATTGCTCTCTCTTACAGGAAGATTTAGACGCGTTCTCGGCATACTGTACACGCAATAAACTTCAACTTAGTGTATCCAAGTGTTGTGTCATTAGTTTTACCAAAAATAAAAACATCATACTATATCCCTACACCTTAAAAAACGAAAATCTAACAAGAGAAACCCTGGTCCGTGATCTTGGAATTCTGTTGGATGACAAACTCCATTTGGATTCCCATATTAACAAAATTGTTAATAATGCCTTCCGCCTGTTTGGTTTTATTATGAGAACGGCTACAGTATTTACGCGATCTTTTACCTATTTATATCTATATAAAACGTTGGTTCGCTCTCAGCTGGAGTATGCTGTTGCAGTATGGAGTCCCCACTATGGTAAATATTCCGACATGGTTGAAAAAGTACAAAGAAAATTTCTTAAGGCCATGCATTTTCGTTGCTATCGTACTTATGCATCCTATAATGATCTTTTGAAGAAGTATAATTTGCAAAGTTTAAAGTCTAGGCGAATAATGCTGGATGCGATGTTCCTGTTTGATCTGTGTAATACTTATGATTGTATCGATATTCGCAACAAAATTAGTTTTGTAGTACCTAGAACAACGATACACCGTGGGGTGCGCGCAAGACCTTTATTTGCTGCAAGTTCTTGTCGTACAAACGCGGGCTTGCGAGCACCCCTACGCCGCCTTACCAATCAATACAACAAGTTCTTTGAAGATATCGACTTCTTTTCTGTCTCTGCTCAAAAATTTAGAAGTCTTATCTACAAAACAATTTCTGATTGTAATAGTTAGTTTAACACTTACTCATTCTCTCCCTCTCTCTCTCTTTCTCTGTTGTTTGCATGCGTGTCTATGTCTAATGTTCACTATGTCTATAGTTACTATACTATACTTTTCTGTTTTAACAGCTTAGATTAGCGCACTGTTAGATATAACTTTTAATATGTTGTGGAAAATGTTGTAGGTTATACATTTATAACTCTTGTATATTTATAATTTAGAATAAGATTTTAATGTGTAACTGTTTATTTTCCCGAATAAATAAAATAAAATAAAATTTTTAATGAGCATGTCGGCCCATATTTAATTAATATGGGTGAAAATTCAATATTTATGCATGGCAACGCCAGGCCAGATACGGCTCATATTGTAAATGAGTATTTTCAGGAAGTTGGCATCAAACGCAGGGGCTGGCCCGCGAGAAGCCTGAATCATGCCCAGCGTGAAATTGGGAAGAGCTTGGGAAATGTGTAAGAAATCCAAACCCCGCCCCAGCTAAACTTCGAGACCTGAAACGTGCGTTAGAGGAAGAATGGACCAGTATCTCGTCACATCGCAAAAGAAATTTAATAAACAGCATGCCCAGTCACTGGCAGCTGTGAGAAAAGCCCGTGGACGCAATATGAAGTATTAATTTTAAAGTTCGTTTTTGTGTTGCATGTGAGGTACCAACCATTATTTTTTCAACGTAAAAATTATTGATATTTTGTTTTTTTTATGTAATTTTGAGAGTTAAACTAATAATGTTTCTCACATTTAGTGTTGTTTTATTACTGGTGAATTATCTACAAAATACAGTTGCATTCATGCTGCTAGCTCTATTATTAAGAGTAAATTTAGTTTTTCGTAGTGACCCGTATTCTTTGTCCGCGAGTGTACATTTCCACCACAATTACCTGCCTTACCTTATTTATACTCGACAAACAATAAACGATACGCATTGCCCGTTCATTCACTTAGGAGCAATTACCGGGGGCCAATGATTCTGGAACTCCAGTGTACTCGAGTGCGGGTATTTAAAGATGATTTTCGCTAAAACTCGCGTGGTTATGACGGGTGCGATATGGTACGGTGAGTAGCAGTCACTGGAGCGTGCGAGTAACTGCCCAGAGCTACGCTACTCAACTCTTCCTGGTTTTTTACTCAGGAAATGGATGACTGATAGAAATAATTCCTAATATCATTAAGTCTTTGTGGAGTATTTATTAGTTAGGTGGTATTTTTTTTTGTGTGTGTGTTTAGAGGGTTGAGTCTACAGTGAATTCATTGTGATTTAAAGGTCTTGCTCGTATTATTAATGACGAGTTTCTTGCAAGAGTACCTACGTGAAGAAACTATGAATCTTGTTTATTTTTGTTTAAAATCCTTGGCTGTGCTCAGAGACAAGCTGATGCTGTCATCTTTGCCAAAAGTCTATGCCGAAGACATGCGTCTGCTGCATGGTAAAAACGTGATAGGATTTTCAGAATTTACTTTCTTAAAGAACCTTAAAGTATAAAAGAACAAGACACAAAGCCTAAATTAAACATCGTGTTGTGTAGTCTGTGAGGTACATTTACCCATAATGTAGTCTTATAACGAGATGAGTTAGTCAACATTAGACGTGTCCCCACGAAAGTCCGCACTTAGCGAATCTGCTTACAACGAACACTAAACAACTTCTAAGTTCCCACAGTTGAGTAAATTCAAAAAACCACAGTGTAATGCAAAGGGCAACGTATCGCAGCTAATATTCTGTAATAAGCATGCTCACCGCGTAGTAATGAGGGTGTATGCTTGACAGTCTACACAGCCATAGAGCAGAAGTGCAGCTTCCTAATAAACTTAAAAAAAAGAATAATGTTCTAGTTTATACGCGATGCGGACTCCGATAAGTGATGGTCAGGTATCCCGCCTTTTTAATCTATGGTTTTAATCTAGTGAGGCGCCAATTTATGCGTTAGCAGAGATTATGAAAGATGTTAACTGAATATTAAGAAGCTTCTTGTATTGTCTTAGGGTTTTGTGAACTTGCAACACGTGTTTGGCCCTATTTCGTATCTAGGCAAGATTTTAAACATCTCTTTAAAAGCATGTCATGTTGCAACAAACAGAATATTAACTGATTTATTATAGTTAGTAGACACATATGCCCGTTTAGTCGGGTTAAAGGAATAAGTGCGGATTCTAAACTGCGTTATAGAGCTGATATGGTCAATATTCCATTACAATTTTGACACTGACAGCTCTTGAACGCGTTTATATGTGCTGATCGCGATCAGTTTCATTGGTGAAATCCACCCTAAATGTAGAGTTTGTAAACTCAGAGTTAAGTAATTCAAATTTTAATTGTTATTACGCGTTGCACCACTGTAACACCGGCTAGTTAACCTGACATTAGTGTTTTTTGAGTTGGGATCATTGCAGTTCAATCGACAAAATATAAAATAGAATTGCAGTCTGTACCTACTCTCCCACGTCGGTGGGTTAAATATTTAAAAGTTTAGGTTTATCTCTAACTCTTTAACTCATGGTGGCGCAAGATGAATTATTTGATTAACCTTGAGTTAGCTGTTAACTCCGATCAAAACTCATTAACGTGCAAGTGGGCTTTATATAATGAAGAAAAAAAAAACTTCTATGTTCTGAAAAAAAAATGAATCGGAATATGTGAAAGTGACATAAGTTACTAAACTTATATTACTGCATTTGTTTGTAGGTGCGTAGCCAACCTTCGGTCATGAGCCCGTGTCACCGCCGTCGCGGAACTACGCATAAGCATTCACCATGTTAGAATTTCTACCAATTTGCTACCAACCTTCAAAATAAAAATAAAAATGCCGTATTTTTGTTTTTTTTTTTTTGCCTTATTTGTAAACGTTGCTTAAAGTTAAGCAATGATTAGTGACTGTTTAACCATACATCGTTGACGTTTACACGTCTTATAATGTTGTAATAAACCTTGAGACAATCTGGCAATAAGAAAGTCTGGGAAACATTTATAAGTTTTACATAATTAATTTATTTAATGTGCTAAATCAAACAAAAATGTCCACTATACTTAAGTACTTAATTGACTGTAAGTGATATTTCTATAATTATTTTTCGTTTAACAGAAACAACTCACTTGAAAACCTATAAAATAAGGAATACGTTAAAGTTAACTTTTTATGCAAACGAATCAATCCAATCTTAAGACTTTCCGGGAGACCCAAAAGCAAACAAAGGCTTACCTACATTAGTTTTACGCCTAAATGTGTAATAAAAATCTCTACATATATGAACGAAATATAAAAATAACCTATTGCAATAAAAAAAACTTATTTTTATTGGTGGTGCTAGCATTAAGGTATACTTCGACGCATTGTTTCCTAAAATGTCGGTAACGTAACGGGGTTTGGAGCATTAATAATAATTCTTAAAAAAAATATTTATATCTATATGATCAGTTACATTAAAATAAACCCATAATCCCCTTATAAAACGTATAGACGAAATTTTATTGAAATTGCTTTATTTACAATCGAATAAAACAGTTTTATCTCATAAAAATACTAATATTGAGAAAATCGTGCGATTTTTTTTTGTATCGAACCAAATTGTATCAATTGTGTGTTGGCCCTCATAATTTACTAAATAAAATCTTATAATTTATATAATCATGTAAAAGATTATCATTCAAGTCACGGTACGTCGTGATCCGAATCACATTCTCGAATACTTTCCGCTCCTCCTACATGCGTGCGCGCTTAAAATATTTGGCTATTTGCAAATCAATGATCGCAGGCAAAATTGCGAGACGGTGTCGCAATAAAAATGGAAGATTTTCTAAAATAAATAAAAGATGGAGGGAGATCTTAGAAAATATTACCTAATACTAGGTCTGCGGTTGTATGCAATAAAATATTGTGGAAAAATGAATTTTGACTAGAAGCAGCTTATTCAATATGGCAATAGAGCTCCATAGGGCAAACATCATCTTGTCTCAGTCATCCGCGGCCCATTCCTAGGCTCAAAACTTTTCAGCCTCTGGTACTAGGGCTTAAAAACTTAGCGTATCGGGGGGCTGAAAAATTTTGAGCCTAGGGATGAGCCGCGGATAAATGAGACGTTTACGGATTAATTACTAATAGCGTAATGATGCTAATGACATGAAACTCTGTATTTATGCTAAAAAGGGTATTCGCAAATTAGTAAATTAGTAATATGCAGCGTGAGGCAATTACTTGAAGGTTATTAAGCTCAAACTTTTCAGCCCAGCTGGTAGTCTCCCGTGGACTATAAAACAGTGCTGTTACATTATATTGCCATTTAAAAGGCTTGTTGACTAAAATTTCATTTTATGTAATTAATTATTTATTTAAAATTATGATGATGATTACGAAATTGAAATAAAGCCCGCTTCCAAAAATTAAGGAAGGGGCAGACGAAACAATTATTATCGCATTTAGTATGCGAACTGCGCAGTGACAAAGTCGTGATGTCTACCGACTCGGCTTTTACTTTGTCTTGTAACAACTAGACCGTGATTTGTCTAGCTGCGTTCCTATTCTGCCTCATTTCCATTTCTACGGCACACACGGAATTTTATAATGAGTACGTTGCTTTAATTCCACTGGCTCTACTAGTTTTCGGAGTGTCTTAAAGTCTTAAAGGCTAGCAGCCATGTTTCATTTTCTTCATGAGGCCAACCTTCCGGTCTAGTGCCATGATACTGTTGGTTGTCCTGTAATGGAACTGGTCCTGTGCTTGTTAATGATCCGCATGGTTAGTTCCTTCGGTGAGGACATGCATCTGATTTATCAGGAATGCACAACGGCTCAATCTGTTTGAATTTAGGTACAATCTTTTAGAAGTTTCATGAACGTCGTGCGTCCCGCACGGATATAAACTGTGTGTGTCTAGCTTTAGGTACCTACGAGTATTTGTGTATGAATTGTAGAAATAAAAAAATCTACGTTTCAGGGCCTTAGCACAACTCTGCCGCGAAACCGCATGATGTTTCACTGATGTTCCGCTCCTCGAGTTCAGAAATAGCATGCGAGTCAGTTAATTGAGCTAGTGCGATTTCGCTGCTATGGTTTCACGGTGGAGGTGTGCTAAGGGCCACAAATAGGCTTGTTGTTCTATCACAATGTTATCTGAGTTTCCAAAAGGTCATGCAGTTTAAGTTGTTAAATCAAATGTCAAATCAAAACTAATTTCTGCGTCTAAATCACAACTGCTAACATAAATAGGACTTGACAGTAATTTATCTATCAAGCCTTTTAGAAATCTATAAAATCAACTCGAGAGTATATTGCAAAAAATCAATGAATCTGCCTAGCGTTTTCCCAACTATGTTGGGCTCGGCTTCCAGTCTAACCGGATGTAGGTGAATACCAGTATTCTACATGGAGCGACTGCCTATCTGACCTCCACAACCCAGTATCTGGGTAAATCGATACCCCTTGGTAAGAGTGGTTGTCAGACTTTCGGGCTTCTGACAACCCGTAACACTGTCAAAGAAAGATCCACGAATGACAGCCGGGACCAACGGCTTAACGTGTTTTCCGAGGCACGGAGGAGTCTCAGTATGTAAAGATGGTCACCCATCCACAGACCAACCGCGGCAAGCGTAGCTTAACCTGATCGATCGACTCGTGTGGTTGTTATTACATGTAGCTATACGAGCTCCTATTAATATCAACAGAAACCTAAACATGCCATAAACTACAATTCAAATAGAAATTAGTTACCTCTACTAAAATAGAGTCACTAATTATTCTGTCTTTAACATTTAAATGACGATAAAATACGTAATATGCAGTATGAATGGCAACGATATGTGAAAAGAGGGCTCGCCTTCCAGGGAAGGGAAATTATGCAAGGCGCGTGCGCTGATCGCATACGACTTTCCGCTAGTGTTGCGAGGATAATCGTAAACGTGATCGCACATTAGTGTTGCCGGTTAAATAAACATGCGAAACAATATTTCTTTAGTGGCTAGTAAATGAGTGATAAGTAAGTTACTGGTTTATGATGAATTGGTAACATTTGCTTTTCAAGTAAGTTCACCTGATGGCATTTGATGCTTCAAAATGGATACCTATTACGATTTACTTACTTAGTATTTTTAACCGACGAAAAAAAGGATGAGTTTCTATATTTTTTAAATGTATGACGCATAATTTGAACTATTCTTCTTTTACTCTGGAGGATATACCTCGAAGTTGGTCCCTTGTCAAATTTATTAACTTTGCTTGGGTAGTTTTTGAGTTAGCTTCAATAATATACGTATTTTTCCCACTTAGTCTATGTGGATGATGTTATAATAACTTCGTGTCATTGTAATTTACAAAGCAGATAGTGGTATTCGAATGTGTGTGGGGTAGGTACCATAACTAAAAAGTGAAAAATAAAAACCTTTTTACAAAAAAAAAGCAGTCGAAAGTGAAAATTAATTTCATTTCGGAAGTCGGTGGCAAAAAGCGAAAACACAAAACCAAAGACACTGACTTCCGAAATTAAAGTTATTTTTTCGCTTTACTCTATAAAGCGAGTGTATTTTTTTGGAAGTCGATTGTTTTTTTTTTTTTTGTAAAAAGCGCTTCTGATATTCCTAATCAGCTTTCAGTTTGCAAGTGTTTTAAAGATAAAGATTATTTATTTGTTCAAAACATGAGTATACATACATACATGACATGCAAGATGTTACAAGAAAATTATATCACAATCATGTTTTGCCTTCACGGCGTACATAATATATAAATAAGTAGAGTATTATATTACATAAACAACACATAATTTTAAATTTATCCATTATTCAACTTAAATTAAAATTAGAATTTAAAAACCGGCCAAGTGCGTGTCGGAGCACGCACAATGAAGGGTTCCGTAGTTGAAAAGAATTTATCCCAAAAATAACTACAATAGTTGAAAAACATGTTCTCCCATACATCACATACGTCACGGTCAATTTTCCAACTGCAAATTTAGGTTTGTAATCCCCAAAAATATTTTTGTAATTGATAAAATTACAAATGAACGATTTTCGGACTTTTCCTTTACTTGTGCTGTGAGAACTTGTTTCTTGCCAAATTCCATGATTCTAGGTCAATGGTCAATCTAAATATGTGGCCATATCTTTTTATTGCGTTGGCATAGAAGTTTGATTTTTTTAGAGCTCCAAGGGAGCATAGACCTGCCTATTTAATATTAATTTCAACTTGATACCATCACGCACTCCTGAGGAAAAGGGTCTTGACAGACTGGCAGGCAGACAGACAGACGGACAATGAAGTGATCCTTTATAGGATCACTTCATTGTCCGTCTGTCTGTACACTGTAAAAACGGAACCCTTATGGGTTCCGTTTTTCCTTTTGAGATACGGAACCCTAAACATTACAATGTCATCAACTCATTATAGATAATAAAATTAGTCAATTAAATGTCGAAGTAAAAAGGAATACACAAATTAGATTAATTTATCTTTCAGAAATTCGTCAGAGCTTTAGCATTAGTAGTCAGGGCTTTCTCGAAAAAAATGCTGTTTAATCTATTTCTTAATTTTTCCGTTTATGCTTTACATTGAAGTTTGCAATATTGATGATTATAATCAATAAGCCAACCATCTTTACTGGTCAAAGTTTCTGTAGAAGTTGCTGACGATAGTGTTTCTTGTAGGTAAGTGTACATTCTTTATATTTACTTAGCAAAGAAGCCTTTGATGAGATTTATTTCCCTAGCTTTGCGTTATACATAGATAGGTGTGGATAAAGTGCAGGATAGCTGTAAATAGTTATTAGATACAGGTCATCATCTGCCTAACCTGTTCCCAACTATGTTGAGGTCGGCTTCCAGTCTAACCGGATACAGTTGAATACAAGTATTTTTCATGGAGTGACTGCCTATTTGACCTCCACAACCCAGTTGCTGGGTAATATGACACCCCTTGGTAAGACTGGTTTTTCAGACTTTCGGGTTTCTGACGACCCGTAACGACTCGACTGTCAAACATCTGCGAATGACAGCCGGGACCAACGGCTTAACGTACTGTCCGAGGCATGGAAAGGGTCTCGGTATGTAAAGATGGTCACCCATCCACGGACCAACCGCGGCAAGCGTAGCTTAACCTGATCGATCCATCCATCCGGCTGTTATTACTTAGCCACGAGCCGGTATTTAAGATAAACAGGTACTTAAGATAAATACAGCTAGGTTTTTTTTTATTTGTGATGGGTTTGCTCTTGACTCTAGTCTAGGTCAGAGGCGACAGAGACAAAGTCGACGATAGAGTGAGCTTACCCAGAAGAAGCCTGTTCACTCTCATTTTGAAGAAATTAGGCTTGTATGCGTTCGGAAACAAAGACGCAGGTAGAGAGTTGCACTCTTTTGCTGCGCGCATTATAAAAGACATTTGGAAGCGCTTAGTGCGAATTGGTGGAATAGCAACCAGGTAGGGATGGTAACTGGCAGTGCGTCTAGATGTCCGATGGTAGAAGGGGGCCGGTGGAATAAGGTCGTGGAGTTCTCGGGCACGCTCTCCGAGGTACAATCTGTAGAAGACCGACAAGCAGGCAACCTTAGGTATTTAATATAAGTTAAAATAAAAGTTTTTGGTGATGAAAAGGACAGAACTTTGTCAACGTTTCTGCACAATATATCCTTACTAACAACTTAAATATTCATTAATCTATGGACATCAATACCCACTAAAATCATAAAGCATACTAATATAGTTTTAGCGACATTTTCTTGAAAGAAAATATACCTTACTTGGCCGTTTAGTATCTTCTGCGGCGAATACTGAGAACCGTCACAATGTTTTTATTGTCTCATTATTATACAGAGGTGTTTTAATATTCCTTTTAAGATCAGTCATCATTCTCTGACAAATTAACAAGATATAGTAATGATCATTTTATATCAGTTACGTGATCTCGAATTTATTGAATTCAGTGTCAAATGTGAACAATTGTACGAATTTAGAAGAATGTTTAATTAGGATTTGTTGTTGTTGTATGATATAGGGTGCCCCAAAATGAACGCAAGATTTGAATTTGTCGCCATTTGTGCAGTAAAGCGTTGGCAAGCCTAAAAGAAACAATTCGATAGCTGACAGTTTAGGGTTAGTAAAAATGGAGCGGTACACTATAGAACAACGTGTCTTCATTATTGAACAGTATTTCAAAAATAATGAAAGCTATGCGACCGCAGTTCGAGACAAAATATGGTCGGAGTAGTGTTTTAACTTCGTCAACTCAATCTGCCTAGCCTTTTCCCATGGGGTCGGCTTCCAGTCTAGCCGGATGCAGCTCAATACCAGTATTTTACATGGAGCGACTGCCTATCTGATCTCCACAACCCAGTTACTGGGTAATACGATACCCCTAGGTAAGACTGGTTGTCAAACTTTCGGGCTTCTGACGACCCGTAACGACTGTCAAAGATTCTCGAATGACAGCCGGGACCAATGGCTTAACGTGCTTTCCGAGGCACGGAGGAGTCTCGGTATGAAAAGATGGTCACCCATCCACAGACCAACCCCGGCAAGCGTAGCTTAACCTGATGGATCGACCCGTGCGGCTGTTATTACATAGCCACGAGCTCCCTTCATCGTCAACTGTGAAGAGATTAATTGAAAAATTCAGGGAGACTGGATCCGTTGGGGACGCCAAACACACTGGTCGTCCAAACACACTGGTCGTCCAAAAACAAGCCGTTCAAATGTCAATATCGAAGCAGTGCGTGAGAGTGTCGGTGACAATCCAGGAACCTCAAGTTTCGACAAACGAGTGCGTATGTGCATGCAAAGCCATGAAGGCTATTTGCCCGATGTGTTGTTCCATAAATAACCCTATCCTATGTAATTTATGATAATACAAAAACAATCAAAAGACTAAAAACTGTGTTTTCTATTTAATTCAAATCTTGAATGTTGCGTTAATTTTGGGACACCCTTTATATCCATGTATATGGTATATTATATACAGGGTTATTGATAATATGTCGGCAATCCATTAAGGGGATGTAGGAGAGGTCATTTGCAACCAAATGACCCCTTATGACTCATATGCAAATGTCAATATAAGTTGTTTACTAAATTAATATATAAATTAAAAATACACAAAAAAGGTGTATAAACTCTATGTAGTATAAGTACCTGTTTCAGTAGCCGTATCTAAAATTTAAATACCACGCATGTAGACTCGAAGCAAATAAAAGAATAAAGTTAAAGCGCTTTGAGTGATATTTCTTTTTTTAGAATTACCCAGAGCACATTGGTGTTATTTCATTTTAATAATACTTATTGAAAATCTCACAAGTTTATGTCAAATACACGACGAGTGCCTTCTATTTGAAAACTATATAAGACCACTTGAAAACCGCAAAAGCTTATCCGAATCCTGCTAAATCATTTTCATACACTTCAAACTACCGGATGACTTCACGAAACCGTATGTAAAACAGTATAAAAGTAAATCACTCGCTCTACATTCTGAGTGGTTACAGAATATCGCGTGCCATAATAAAATATCGTCCGTTACCCACTCGTTACTCGATGCCGTTACCGAATTGACCATAATAGGTCCGCCACTGCGCGTGCGCATCGATCTCTCTTAATTAATTTGTCACAACCATAATCGACGGCCATCTTTAAAGATTAGAAAAGAGAAAGAATTTTAACGAATTACGCTTACATTGGCATCCAACTAGATGGAACATCTGTTTCCGTGACATCACAAAGAAAATAATCAACCTCAGATACACCTTTGGCAATAGAAATTTGAAATGTAAGCTTGCAAACTAACCGGTAATACTCCGTTACTTCCCGGATTCGTATTGTCTTAAGGGCATCCGTTTTAAGTACTGCATGCAATCTAAACAAATGTCCAATGTAATAACCTGAAAGACAAATGAGCAACTGTTGAAGCAGTTTGGCTGGACAACCATGTCAAAGTGGCCATAACTCGCGAAATATTTAGGTATGTACCTAAGTACAGTTTATCGTTCGGTAGCGGTGGTCCAGCCGAGGTGGGGATCGGAACACCTCGTGTAGACCGTTATGACGGCCACATTGGCCGCAGCAAAGTGGTAACGCCTTCTGTACTTCACAGAGGCGGTACGTAAAGTGTGCTATGTATTTACAGTTAAGTATATTATGTATGGGGGTTTTCATCAGTTTTTGTGTCGACATTAACCTTAATAAGGTTTGGAGCTGGTAAGCGATTAGCTTCCCCGGTGCTTCGTTTGTTGCTCAAGGTTTTATACTTAAGCATATCAGTGTCAAAGGAACTTGTGGATTTATGAAAAGCTTCCGTGTACATCAAACTTGTAATGAGCTGCAAGTAGAAACTACGACTGTGTTGTAATTATTGTCAGAAAGAAATTTGTGCCATCTATTAGGGTTCCGTATCAAAATGGTATTATAAAAAGGAACCCTTATGGTGCGACTCAGTCTGTCTGTCTGTCCGTCTGTCACAGCTGGATATCTCAAGAACTAATGCTATCAACTTTAATTCTGGTTTTAGATGACGTTTGCCCAAATATTTGGATATATATATTTATTTGCAATAGGAACTGAAAGGGCGTCTTAAAATTTCGAAGTGGTGCTACTAGGGCATGTGGGGTAGGTATCATATAAAAAAGCACTGTTTGCACCTTCTTAAATATTTTTTTTTAGGCCGCACAGTTTTCGACTTTTGATGAAAAATTTAAAAAAAAAATAATAATACCGTTCTCCTTATCTCCGAAGTTTTCATTGAGAAAAATCTAAATTTATCCTGCGTGATAGAAGTATTATAGGAAAAATAAAACGATGTTCTAAATAACACACTTTTTTATATATGATGGTACGGAACACTCGGTGCGCGAGTCCGACTCTTGACCGGTTTTTTTTTAAATTTAGCTATTGAACAATGCTCACATATCATAAAAAGCTCAAGAACTACTTCACTAGAACAGGCTTACTACCCGTATTCAATTTATTGTAAGGAATCTCTTCTAGTTTTGTTCATTTACATTTGGACGCGTGCATTGTCAGAATGTCTAGTTTTTTTTGCTTCGAAAGTATGTATGTCTTAAAAAGGAAGTGAAGCGTAAAAAATACTAGTTTTGAATAAATGTATGTAAGAGTTTTGTTTGCCTAACACATTGAGCAAAAATATAGCTTTTATTAAATTATTTGGGCTTCTGTTATAATAACAATCGTATACATCGTAGACTCATCCGGAAATAAGAGTATTTATTTAAATTATACGAAGCTTTTTAAAGTTAGGAATTTTATGTAATATTAACATAAACGTTCATAGACTTATGCCATAATGGATGGCTATCCACTATGGCAGAAGTCAGTCTTTCCTGTAAATCAGTAGGCGGAATATCTTAATACCTAGTCATATAAAATTATCGAGCAACAAGCTAGGTGTGCTAAGTGCCGACTATCTTCACTATAATTTCTTAGTCCGTTCTTACGACACCTAATACTAATGTAGTAATAAAATCTAGAATGTAAGACTACCGACCTTGGCAATGGTAGCAGACTAGCAAGGCTAGGTCCAACATGGAGATTTCATCAGCAGAATGGCCTAATGTGACGATTTATATGCAACTTGCCTATTTAGTTGCGTAAAGATTAAGATAATAAAATTTATATTAATGGTCTTATTGGTATGGCGGAGTTATGGTGTTAACATAGTTGAAGAATTTTGGGTAGAAATAGAAAGACTTCAGCAGCGGGAAACACAAACTACCTAGGTATTGAAGATGCACAAGATTACCTGGATATCAGAAAAGCCAATGCGGTGAAATGTGAGAAGAATGAAAATCGAATTCGTGCATTACTGAAACTACTTGGTTAGTGTCTGTTTAGAGGGAATATATTAAATGGCTGACATGATTTTAAAACATAAAGTCCTTCTTAAGTTTGCGGAAGAACGATACTTAATACAACTGGACGCACACTTTAGAGTTGATGACCGTGCTACTCCAATAGTAATAAAACTGGTACTACGAGTAGAGACTGACCGCAATAAAGATATATGCAACATCTTAAAAACAAGGAAGAGCCAAACAAAAATCTGTTAGCATTTAAAACTCATCTTAATTCTAACAAACATGCAATTTGCCGGATAATGAACAGAAATAGAAGAGCATATAATATTTAACGCCAACACTACGATTGTGGAACACGATAATAATATGCGCATATAGAATATAATCACTGCAGTAATTAATTTTAAATTACATAAAAATGCAAAGAATAGTGTGTTTATAATAGACAGTTACAGTGGTTGAGTTTGTGCAATCGACTGGAACTGCATACATTGCTGTAACTAGGTGGATGACATGTCTATAATAGTATTTAGCTATTGTAGATAGAATCTTTTGTTAGACTTTATGAAGAGGTAATTTTATTTGAATCTATACATTATTATGGAAATCAAACTTCAAAGCTTGAGGTAGGACGGAATCTGGTCAATATTGTTATGAAATAATTTTCCGAAGCTTTCATGATCGTAATGGTATGTACACTACGGCCGAAATACCTTAGCAAGTCCGAAATTCGCGCAGAAGGCTGCGCAGTAACATTTTTTTAGAACTAAATGGTAAGTGTGGCTGAGAAAATATGCGCGAAAGTTTGTAGTGTATATGTTCACTTGCCAAGATATTTTGGCCGTAGTGTACACGGAACACATTTTAAACAAAACAATATTTGCAATATATAATATTTGTAAGACTTGTAAGACGATTGCTGGCAAAATATTTATTTTTGTGATTAAATTGATTAGAGGTGAAACGTTTGAATATGCTACCTGTTCTACCGGATACGCCAATACATTGTAATTGCTTAATTTAATTTCAAGAATAAATTCCTTTATTAAATAACCGGTCTATTGCAATTTATAACATGAGCGAGTAAAAGAAAGATTTTTTTTTAAAAAGCCTTCTTTTCCTAAGCCGCATACAAAAGAATGCCGTTACATATTAACGCCTACTTCATCGACCTTTCTTGTTAACCAAACTTTTTATACTTAAACCAAATTATACCGATCGACATCGTAACGAGGCGTTATCGGTCTAAAGATATCGATAAAACACCGATATATTATTTAGACGTACCGAGTCTGTTATTAGAGCTGTCTCATTAAAACTATATGAGGAAGGCAGGCCTAGTCAAATAAATATAAGTAGGTTTCTGTTAGGTTCATTAACTGGGTCAATGAACTCCATGAATGCATATCGACTGAATGATCATCGTCATTACCGGTAGCTGATTATTGGTGATGATATTCAAATAAAATAACTTAAATTACCTATGACGCTCGAGGTGCAAATCATTAAATTAATACGGGAAGCAATATTCTTGCGATATAACAAATAAGTTAGTTTAATTAATTATTTCAGTTTTTTTTTCTATTCGATTCCTATAAATGTTGCTACCGATGTTAATTAATCGACTAATCAGCACAAAATACTAACTAACTAGACAATAAATAACATTTGTCCATCACTAAAGACTGACGTAGGTAAATAGGTACTTATCAAAACGTCAAAAATGGAAATAGATTTGAAACGGATGTTTTTAATAAACTAATAGTAAATTAACCTTTTGACGAAGCTGATTGGTCTATCGATTAAATTGCGACGTAATCAATATGCACCTTGACCTTAGATTGTGATCGATGCCTTATTTCTAGATCATTAATTAGATTTTAGATTGGATACTAATTTATCGTTTCCTAAACATATATTATTAGGAAATACTAGATATGTAAAAAATGCAAGGTGGATGGCTACTAGGGGTCCTTCAAATTGCAATAAGTAATAATGTTTATTCTGCATTTTTTTACAAACTAAAGGGATGGTCGAGAAGGCACCATTTAAGTTCTTGATAAAAAATTGAGTGTAGGTGCAACTTTCTATATTATTGGTGTAGGGAAGTTTGCAGATTTTGGAAGGAGTGATGCACGCGCTGGGCAACATAAGATATTGCATACAAGAACTAAAGTAAAGGAAGCTTTGAAGGCTCCTATGAGTTAACTACATGATAACAGCGTCCTACATACATATTATCAGAGAACATCAGTACATAGCATAGCCGTCATCATTCATAATCATAACTCAATTTACACGGATAATAAGTAATTAGAATGGATTACCAATAGCGAGATTAGCAGCAAATCTATTAAAGATTTTATGTTCTTATCTCTATCAGCTCGTGTATCTAACCTTCTAATTCTGTAACTATTTTTAGAGTTCTGTACCTCAAAAGAAAAACAGAACCCTTATAGGATCACTCGTGTGTCTGTTTGTCTGTCCGTCTGTCACAGCCAATTTGCTCCGAATCTAATGACCGATTAAGTTGAAATTTCGTACACGTATGAATTTCTGTGACCCAAACACGGACGTGTAACGTAAATAAATGAATTTTGAATATGGCGGTCAATTTTGGGGGACAAATAATAAAATTAAATAAAAAATTTTGCAAACTGTACCGTGTGACATATATTATCAAATGATAGGGCTTACTGTGAGGGTCTCAAATAGATTCTTTTTAATTATAATTTTTAAAATTATAAATACAAATTGTTTTAAAGCTATTTAAGAAAATAGAAGAAAATTGACCATTCGTCATTATCTCTGAAACTACTTAAGTAACCTAAAATTTTGAAAAAAAAAATACAGAAAATAGTTCTTTACCTACAGATTACAGGAAAACCTATAAAAAGCCTATGGTCTTAAAATAACATAATAAATAGCGCAATATTGTGCGTACAAACTTACATTTGTAGTTGGAATGTATGGGAGAACATGTTTTTCAACTACAATGTTAAGTTTGTTCTTGGGATAATTTCATCCCAACTACGGAACCCTTCATTGTGCGTGATCCGACACGTACTTGGCCGGATTTTTAATCTTTATAGTTATCGTAATGCAAATTATGATTTCTAACACCTTTAGTCTGCTGCTTGAAATTATGATTCTCATAGGTATGAGAATCACAATTCATCTTAGTCTAGTAGGTACTAGGTAGTGCAAAAATAACGTAAGTATGTAAAGTCTTGGAAAGCAATCAATCTGCCTAGCCTTTTCCCAACTATGTTGGGGTCGGCTTCCACTCTAACCGGATGCAGCTGAATATCAGTATTTTACATGGAGCGACTGCCTATCTGACCTCCACGAACCAGTTACTGGGTAATACGATACCCCTTGGTAAGACTGGTTGTCAGACTTTCGGGCTTCTGTCGACCCGTAGCGACTGTCAAAGATCCAAACATGACAGCCGGGACCAACGACTTAATGTGTTTTCCGAGGCACGGAGGAGTCTCGGTATGTAAAGATGGTCACCCATCCACGGACCAACCACGGCAAGCGTAGCTTAACCTGGTGGATCGACCCGTGCGGCTGTTGTTACTTAGCCACGAGCTTCTCCACGAGTGTTGAAACTAAAGCACCTGTCGATAAGCGTTTTTTAGAAAGTTTATAAGAATAGTATAATAACTTATTACAATCTAGGCAACGTGAAATACCGCATCAAAATGTATATTGTACAGTGTGTGCGTCAATTAACTCCGGTTAATTATCGAGAGCGCTTCTTTTTACCGAGGCGTCTTGTGGGAACCCACCGGAACAATATTATCGGAAGCAAGCACACCGTGTTATACATGCATCTGTATGTGTAAGTAATTATATGCACATATAGGTATACACGATCTTGTGAACATTGAATATAAATATTTTAAAGGTTCGTAATCTTAACACTTTCTCTGGCGTCCTTCCCTGTTTTAATTTATCTATTGTTGCCTTTACGTAAGAAGAGAAAAAAGTATTACTAAAAAAACTTTCTATTCTGCCAATCAGAGATGTGTAAAATGAATTTTTTCAATGTGCTCGTTAAAACGAACAGTCCCGAAGTGTAATTTTCAACGGAGCTACTTTCGCAAATGCAAATCACATCGTTTACTTGAAAAATATTTAAATAAACACTTTCATCTTCAATATTTATGTAAATAAATGAAATAATGCGATACTTATAATAAGTAAGTTAATTGGTTGACGTAATTAAGTCAACATTAATTTTAGATAAAAGATCAATTCAATTAGCGGCGACTGTTAAGGAATATTAAAAAGCAGTGGCTTACCTAACGTTTCGTTCTTCTGAAGACCGTGTGAACACTCAAATGCAGGAACAATGCAACATAGCGATGTTTACTGATGATTACAAATCAAATTAAAATCTGTTCACATTGATCAAGTCCACTGTTTATATTTTTTTACCATAGACCACTTGTTTTACAAATTTTAAATTTCGAATGTGGCGCGCGATTTTTGGGAGAAGTAGGGATGTTCCATTAAACTATTTGGGAGGACTTTTAGTCGATTTTTTTGAGCTCGATTATTTCGCAAACACGTGTGTTCCCGGGGAGTGCGCACGCGAGGTGACTCGCCGGTACCGCGAGTGTCGGATAAATGGCGAGTGGATGCAGAGAGCACCTGTGCGACTCATCTGCGGACATGTGGTATTGCACCGAGCTGTTACACACGGATAAACTGTTTTACTACATATTTCTTACGGGTACGGAACTCGCACCTTTTGAGACTACTTTAATAGGTAGGTTATTGATCGTGATTTCGCCTGGTGTGACTAAATTTGAATTTGAAATCTTTTTATCTGAAGTACCTATTGTTTTGCATTTAATTTGGGATTCTGGTTGTTACACTCATTATGTGTTATAAATATGTTTGTAGACTATGTCGATAACTATCCATATATAAAATTTTAGTTAGGTAGGTAGGATACTTGGTGATTCTCCTTATTTATACAAAAAAAAAAATGTACCTACGGAAAACGTTTAGCTACCGGTAAGAATGCTGAGATACATTACATTATGTTGGAATACGTGACAAGAAAGCGTGACTACCACATTGTGTCAGAGCAAATAATATCGACAACATTATAACAAGAACCGGACAAGCTCGAGTCAAAACTTTTCAAAATTAAAACTAAGGGCTAATTTTTCAATAGTCAGATAAATTTTATCTGAAGAATAAATATGACAGTTTGACATATTTGCTATATAAGAACTGTCAAACCACCATATTTATTCCATAAATAAAAGTTATCTGACGAATGAAAAATCGGCACTTAAAGAAGTACCTAAACATAAAGAGGAATAAAAATAAAAGTATAGAAAAGAGTAAAAAAATGAAAGATATCACTAGTACCTATAAAACTAATATCAGTATAAATAGAAACTAATATAAATAGAAACTTCAATGAGCTTTACGAGTAGTTTAAGTGAGACACAATCGTTTAAGGATTAAAACATAGGATGATTTTTAAGTATTACATCATTATTTTAGTGTCATTTTATTTAAGAGAATTAGCATATGGCATTAATGTTCTGAAATTGATGCCCCGATCTAGCAGGCTAGTCTATATAAAATCCATATATAATATATAACCAAAATAATATAGGCAATTAGGTACTTAACTATATACGGTCAATGTTTATATCAATCGATTTCAATTACTTACATTGAAATTGTAGTTGTAGGGGTCCAACGCAGCATTAATTGAAACGTTACTAGTAAAACGCTTATTGAATCATAGTAAATTATTACACGCTTAAAATTGATTACATAAATAAATAAAATTTATTGATTTCAAGTAAAGACCCATATTTAATACACAAACAAAAAGAAAGAACAAGTTATGAATATGTCATCTTAATTTTTAAATATATTTATTACATTCAAATTAATTAATAATCAAATCAAAAGTAAACTTCATAAGTATTAAAAACTATTAAACGTCCACTACAGTAATTGTCAGAATGAACTATTAAATGTCAACTACGATAATTAGGTAATAAGATAACCAAATAATAACACCAACACATGGAATTGATATACAGAATGTCTACAGAACAGAAATTATAACATGACAAATTATACCTACTCTCGAGACGTGCCTCCCACAACAGTGCCCAATGTAGGGACAATCAGAAATGACTATCTAAATCTATTTTCTTTATGAAAAACTGCTGTAAGAACCCTTACACCTTAAGTGATGATAACATAAAAACTATTAATAGAACTGACAACGTTCCTTTATGCACCAACCGTGCGAAACCTTAAGAAAAAAAGAAAAGAAAAAAACGTTCCTTTGCCTAAGAAAAATAATTCTTGTAAAAAATGTGTAAGTTCAAAATTGTTCTATTAATTCGAAATTTAAAATGCCATTGATGATGATTGATGCTCAGCGTATCAATTAACCGGTTTACCAGTATGTAGTAGCATTGTACTGGGATTATAACGTACTTGTTGGAACTGCCAACTTTCAATATGAGTTATGTTGTATGTGTATGTGTTTATAGTATGTGCTTTGTATTGTAAACTACTGCGTGGAGGTGAGCGTCAAACAATATAGTGATGCGACTGATCTTACGAGTTTCGAGTTTTGTGTAGACAAAGTTGTAAGTAGGTACTTTTGGTAACTAGTAGACAGATAGGTTTAGTTAGAATTAACGTGTATGTACATTAAAATTTCAAATATACTTTCATGAGTAGACAAGGAATTTGATTTTAAATAGATTCATTTGACAACATTGTTCTTCTGTGATTTAAATAAATAAATGATTAAGTGAAATATTACCATAGTGAGTCAAATATCAATGATCAAGCAATTTGTAGACTCATTCATTTATTTTGTTTTGTTAACACAACAATTTAGATAATAGAAAAGTGAACCAAAAAGTTTTGGCAGCGGTGGGATTCGAACCCACGCCTCCGAAGAGACTGGTGCCTTAAACCAGCGCCTTAGACCGCTCGGCCACGCTACCACTTACGGGAATGCTCCAAATAGACGAACACATTCCCTGAACTTTTATCTCTTTCTATTTTTATCTGACCCCTTGTGCTGACGACTAGTGATTGGTAGCTCACTGTCGCACATGTAACTGAAGTAATAATAGAGAACGAGGGGAAATAATAATATCTAAACATTACCTTGTCTCCGCTTCCACTACATTATAATCATAATGTGAATTAACGTGGTGATAAACGTATTTAAAACATCATTATGTGTCTGAAAACTTCAAACGATTGGTAAAAATAGAATGATGTTTCAAATTTGTTTAGCGTTTGTGCTGTGATTTAGTATTCTTTTGTTCAAACATTAGTATGTCGATGGCTCCTAAGTATACTGAGTCAACTGTACTTCTAATAACTTTAAAGGAAGGCGATAAAAAGAGCCAATGGTTATATTTCAAATGTTAATACAATCAAGAAAAATAACTAATCATTAAATATAATAAGGCCTATTAAAAGTGCAAAATAAATTTCATATTATTTTATTAATAACAAATCGCTCTTTTTATCGCCTTCCTTTAAAGTTATTAGAAGTACAGTTGACTCAGTATACTTAAAAGCCATCGATGTGATGTCCTTATGGTGGATTAGTGAACGAGATTTGCGTTCACTGGGGTGAATCTGCAATATGCAAATTTTCTTGCGTTTTTTGCAATTTGCAGGTCAGTTTCTGGTTGTATATTGATCAAAATAGAATTAGCGACTATAACAAATATGTATTTGGGTGAATATTCGAGCGTTTTAACCGCCGTCATTACCTTCCGCCAAATGTTGATGAAAGAGAATATAGTTAATGAAATATTTCATCAATTCCCAGAATCTGCTTAAGGACCAGAATCAGGAATTGCTGAAATATTTCATTAAATATATTCTCTTTCATCAACATTTGGCGGAAGGTAATGACGGCGGTTAAAACGCTCGAATATTCACCCATTTACATAATTATAACCATAATAATCATCAACAGATCTTTCTAAATTAGATTCCCTTTTGAATTTTTATCTGATTGTGAATAAAAAGGGAACAAATCTAACTTAGATATAAATATTGATGATTCTTATGATTAAAATAATTAATGTAAATCATACTTATTTGTTATTGTCGCGAATCATATTTTCATCAAGATGCAATCTGACACTGACCTGCAAATTGCAAAAAAACGCAAGAAAATTTTAATTTCGCGGGCTACTACGGCGGATCCACCTTAGTCAGGCTTATTACTGGACAATGATGAGCTATTAAGAGACCATGCACAACAATCTTGACTGACAGACGACAAAAAGAGTATATACTACTGATATTTTTAGGGTTCTGTACCTCAAAAGGTAAAAACGGAACCCTTATAGGATCAATCGTGTGTCTGTCTGGCTGTCAGAGCCAATTTGCTCCAAATCTAATGAACCGATTAAGTTGAAATTTGGTACACGGATGAATATATGTGACCCAAATACGGACGTGTAACGTAAATAAATTAATTTTGTATATGGGGGTCAATTTTGAGGACAAATAAAAATAAAAAGTTTTTCAAACTGTACCGTGTGACATATCAAATGAAAGGGCTTACTATGAGGGTTTCAAATATATTTTTATTATAATTTTAAAATAAACTATTTTAAAGTTCTTTAAAAAAATAGACGAAAATTGACCATATCCCTTATCTCCGAAACTGCTGAACCTAACATTTTGAAAAAACCAAAATAGTTCTATATCTCTAGCTAGATTATAGAAAAACTTATAAGAAGCCTGTGGTCTTAAAATAACATAATAAATACTGTTGGAATGTTATGGGAGAACATGTTTTTCAACTACAATGTTAAGTTTGTTCTTAGGATGAATTCATCCCAACTACGGAACCCTTCATTGTGCGTGGTCCAACACGCACTTGGCCGGTTTTTTTTTATATTAAAGTACGGAACCCTCTAAAAAGTAAAAATTGCCGCTTGAAACTTTTTAGACAACGCAACGGTTCTCTAAAACAAACTGAATGTCTTCGAAGTGATGCAATTCCTTACGAGTTTGTCAAATACATAATTTTCTATAGAAAGCTGTAAAATGCGGAGGTGTCACTTTGTGAGATTACTGTGCGTGTACTGTTACATAGCCAGAGTTGCCAGATGCGACTGTCAAAAAGTACCGAGAATTGAGAACAAAATTAGCAAAAATCCATGAGAGCTGAGCTTTCTTAAAAGTTTTAAAATTTCACAACGTTGGCTATTTACTTTTACGTTGGCTTTAAAGTAATATCTAAATAAAAGTGGGTAGAGTTTACGTAGTAACTATTTAGTAATCTGTGGTAGAGTCCCGTGAATTTCCTTTCTTTTCAAATGACAAGAAACGTCACATCGGTGCCCTGGCAACCCTCACGGTGTCCGTTACTTTACCAAAGTGATTCATAAATACGAATAGGTTTGGTTACAATTTGCATAATCTTCTCAACAAATCAGTGCTGAGAGAATCTTTATGTGCATCAGAAGAAGGTCAAAGCATTTCTTGCGAGTTCCAACTCGATTATGAACTGGTATCGATAGGCAATTGATTGTCGAGCAAGTGTAAATCGTCTTGTAAGTTGTAGTGGTTTAGATCTTCTCTATCTAGGAAATAGTTTTGTTTGTATATCTGTTTAACTCAGGAAAGCAGGTGTTGGTTATTGTGAGATAGTGTTCATTCAACCGTGGTATAGAATTTAGATTATCAGAAAAGACAGTGACTGTCACATGACGATGCTGTCATAATATAATATAATATAATATAATATAATATAATATAATATAATATAATATAATATAATATAATATAATATAATATAATATAATATAATAGGAGGAGCTCGTGGCTATGTAATAACAGCCGCACGGGTCGATCCATCAGGTTAACTACGCTTGCCGAGGTTGGTCTGTGGTTGGGTGACTATCTTTTCATACCGAGACTCCTCCGTGCCTGGGAAAGCACGTTAAGCCGTTGGTCTCGGCTGTCATTCGAGGATCTTTGACAGTCGTTACGGGTCGTCAGAAGCCCGAAAGTCTGACAACCAGTCTTACCAAGGGATATCGTATTACCCAGTAACTGGTTTGTGGAGGTCAGACAGGCTCCATGTAAAATACTGGTATTCAGCTGCATCCGGTTAGACTAGAAGCCGACCCCAACATAGTTGGGAAAAAGCTAGGCGGATTGATAATATAATATAATATAATATAATATAATATAATATAATATAATATAATATAATATAATATAATATAATATAATATAATATAATATAATATAATATAATATAATATAATATAATATAATATAATATAATATAATATCATAGGACATTGTTCACACACGGTCATCTGATCCCAAACTAAGCAGAGCTTGTACTATGGAAACCAGATAACTGCATGATAAACTACATACACCACTTTTTTTTAGGTTTTGTAAACACATACTTATATAGATACACCCAGACACAGGACAAACAGACATGTTTGATGACAATATGTGGGCTGTTGCGACAGCTACCACATTTAACAGCATTTTACTGATCACTTGAAAGGAACTTGCTGTGGCTTCCAGAAAGGGGCAAGTACCTAATTGTAAAATATTCTATCTATATTTATTTCCAACCCTTTTCAATTCAATTCATTCACAACAGACATATTACTTACTTGCTTCCTGATTATTTTTTCTCAATCGAGCCATCATATCACCAGCCCTCATCACAGACATAAACCACCTGCAGTGACGTCACACCAACATGCTCGTAACACATGCCCTATGTAACTGGTACCTCTAAATTGTGAGATAAAATCACGAAGTGTTTATTACCTCAAGTTCTGCAGAACAGTAGAAAGCCTGATGTACAAATATTGTCTCTGTTCCGGCTTCACTGAAACTGTTTTGAACCTACCTCTTCCCTAGTAAGAAGATAATCATTATGTACCTATCTACGTCATTCCGAAAAAGGTCCATGCTGCCAATGGCCATACCTACATAATTTATCTCAAGTTATCTTGCCTGTATTGAGTAACTAGAAGTTATAATTCCTGTTTAGATTTAGATTTCTAAAAGAAAAAACGGCCAAAAGGTGTATTTCAAAAATACAAAAAGACAGTTGTGGCCCATGAGGGGATCGAACCCGCGACCTTCGCGTTATTAGCACGACGCTCTAACCAACTGAGCTAATGGGCCGATGAGAGCTGTCTGCTGAAATATTTGACTGGACTCTCTAGATTCTCTGGATTTTTTCAACTCTCTGGATTCTCTGGATTCTTTTATTTTAATAAATCACTTATTTTTTAGTAAAATAATGCATGGTTACAATTTTTCTCGAACTTTTGGCAAAAGGTAATGATTCTTCATTTTTGAAGTTGGTAATGTACGAGGCATAAAAATGGTTTAGCTGACTAGCTGTAGAACACATGATGTAGGTATTGTGAAGGCTCGGTCTCCACAGGGGGGAAGTTGAACTAATAAATTATAGCAGATAAAGCAATTAGGTATTATATTTTAAATGAAAATAATACAATCTTAGGTTAGTCGCGCACTTCTTAAACCGAACCTGTCGTCCGTCTTGTCCCGACTGCTAAGGGCCAGTTTTTTGATCCGTAGTTAACTCAATCAATGGTTAAACATAGTAAATAATGGTTGAATTTTGGCTAAAAGTGAAAAGCTAAATATGAATGTATTCATGTTAGCTCATTCATACTAAAAAATAGTAACTAATGGCATAACTCATTCATGTTTAGCCTTTCACATTTAGCCAAAAATCAACCATTAGTTACTATTTTTAACCATTGGTTGAGTTAACTAGGGATCAAAAAACCGGCCCTAACTCCTAAGACAAAAAAAAACCGGCCAATTGCGTGTCCGACTACGCACAATGAAGGGTTCCGTAGATGGGATGAATTTATCCCAAGAACAAACTTAACATTGTAGTTGAAAAACATGTTCTCCCATACATTCCAACTGCAAATATAATTTTGTACGCACAATATTGAGAGATTTACCATGTTCTTTTAAGACCATAGACTTCTTATAGGTTTTCCTGTAATCTATAGATACAGAACTATTTCCTGTTTTTTTTTTCCAAATTCTTGCTCAGTAGTTTCGGAGATAAGGGGGGAATGGTCAATTTTCGTCAATTTTCTTAAATAACTTTAAAATGGTTTATTTTAAAATTATAAAAAAATACATTTGAGACTAGTCCTTACTAATCCTTCCATTTGATATGTTACACGATACAGTTTGCAAAACTTTTTTTTTAATTTTCTTATTTGCTCCCCACAGTTGACCCCTATATTCAAAATGTCTTATATTTACGTTACACATCCGTATTTGGCTCACAGAAATACATACGTGTATCAAATTTCCTTTCCAAATTTCAATTATTTTTTCCTTTTGAGGTACGGAACCCTAACTAGTAGGTAGGTTATACCTTTTTTATTCAAAAAGTTGTTCGATATTTGCTTCAGCGTTAGAATGTCAGAAAGTAAAATATTGCATGAAACCTTTACAGTTCTATGATTCCATCATTACATGGGGTTCAAACATTTTGGCAAAGGTTGAGCAATCTGTACCAAATCCATGGTGACATCAAGGACTCGAGCAGATAATGTAAGGAGGCCTGCAATGGGATAGTAACAGTAACCATCTCATCATCCATTTTTTCCCTGAAATACTTAAATGTAACATAATTCCTCTAATAACAAATCGAAAATCTAGTGTGAAACAGAAATACTGCAAAAATTATTGGTACGTGAAGCGACACATCGGTTTAAGTTATGTATTTAAGCGACTATTTCGCGAATCAGTGTCAGACCGTGAAGTCAGTACATACAGAGAGTAAACTCTACCTCACATTTATTTAAATAATAGTAAATACTATTTTAGAAGTTAAGAAAACTGCTGTGCCGCCGACAGTGCTAACACCACTGAGCAATTTTAAACCGGTTTAGAGGATTTTGTGAGCGATTTTCAAATATTGGATGTTCCATTTTTGAATGTGTGCTTTTATGTGAAGCGCAAAGTTTCAGCCAACCGTATTTTAGTATCTGCAAATATCGAATCGTACTATTTATGGACAATCATAAGGTTTTTTGCAAGGTGATCTAGAGTGATTCTAAGATTTCTAAAAGAAAAAACGGCCAAAAGGTGTATTTCAAAAATACAAAAAGAGAGTAATGGCCCATGAGGGGATCGAACCCGCGACCTTCGCGTTATTAGCACGACGCTCTAACCAACTGAGCTAATGGGCCGATGAGAGCTGTCTGCTGAAATATTTGACTGGACTCTCTAGATTCTCTGGATTTTTTCAACTCTCTGGATTCTCTGGATTCTTTTATTTTAATAAATCACTTATTTTTTAATAAAACACTTCAGCATAGGTTTCACCACTGAGCAATTTTAAGCCGGTTTAGAGGATTTTGTGAGCGATTTTCAAATATTGAATGTTCCATTTTTGAATGTGTACTTATAAGTGAAGCGCATAGTTTCAGCCAACCGTATTTTAGTATCTGCAAATATCGAATCATACTATTTATGGACAATCATAAGGTTTTTTGCAAGGTGATCTAGAGTGATTCTAAGATTTCTAAAAGAAAAAACAGCCGAAAGGCGTATGTATTTCAAAAATACAAAAAGTGTATAGTGGCCCATGAGGGGATCGAACCCGCGACCTTCGCGTTATTAGCACGACGCTCTAACCAACTGAGCTAATGGGCCGATGAGAACTATCTACTGAAATATTTGACTGGACCACTCGTATAATCTCTGGATTTTTTTAAATAAAACACTTCAGCAAAGTTTCATATGAAGCAGTTAAACTCCTTATAATAATAATAATAAATCATTTATTTCGGGTAACAATGACCCATAATATATACCTTACAGACTATCATACATATTATATAAAAACCACAATAATGTTATTGTACACGAAAGGACGGCGTCGTATTGCGCTGTGTGGTGTCGCGTAGCCTTCTGCGGAATCGCCAAAACACGACACCCTTCGGCCAAAACTCTTCCTTAAGGACGGTCTCGATAAATTGACTCGGAACTCGCACCAAGAACGACTTGAAATTCGTGTTGTGGCGCGATGCCAACTTGATCCAGTTGGCCTTATACAGGAAGAGCATGACTACTCTGAACTACTTAAAGAAACGGCCGACTGGATGTAGAAGGCTATCTAAGACCGTAGAAAAACACTGCCGTTGCCTCTAGCACTTTATAAAGTTAAGTAGATAATTTTGATTTCATTGACTATCCAAAAGCAGAATAAGAATCCCAATGAGACCTTCTAACTTTTGTAAATTGAAGTTAAAATAGGTCTTGAAAGAGCTTTGTAATTTCAAAATGGCCAAAAGAAACGAGACAATGATCCCTTGGGCGATTTTTAAAAAGCTTTAACGAAAGTTTTCTATATTGAACGATACTTTATTTTATTTCAGACAAACACCGCCAGAACATAAGAGCCCCCGCAGACTACAGACTTTCTGTCGGTCGATAGTTTGGTCGGTTTCTTAATAAGTATGAAGATATATGCCAGTGCGCACATTATAACGATCGAACTTGCATACTTCTTCATACTGATTAAGAAACCGACCAAACTATCGGCTGATAGAAAGTCTGCGGAGAGTCTTATAGTTGATGACCACATTTTACAAACGAAAAGTGCAATACCTAAGCATCAATAAAAAAGAGAGTTATGGCCCATGAGGGGATCGAACCCGCGACCTTCGCGTTATTAGCACGACGCTCTAACCAACTGAGCTAATGGGCCGATGACAATATCGTGTGAAAAATAAAACTGGATCAAGGGTCTTACTGCAAACGATAAAATAAGAAAGGAAAGGTAAGCTGTTTATCTGAGTATTACGATATTAATGTTTATCATTATACAATAAACTCAAATGTGATTGTCCAATCACTATTCACCACATTTTGTAAATGTCAATTACGACATCAATGGAAATACCGATAGTTTGAATAGGCGAGCTAATTGTACGGCCTGAGTGCACGCTCGAGTCGAGCGTCCGGCGTGGCGGGGCGTGCGACATTCGTGCAAACATTCGCGAGTGTCCTGAGTGACGGCTGCGCGGCGCTCGGTGAACGCTCTTCGCCGCTTGCACGCAACGCTGAACGCCCCGCTGGACGCTTCTTCACTCGGGTCGTACACTAAGGGCTAACATCAAGAAGAATCGCAGAGAAGCAACCTAAGCCTTGTAATTCATAATCATATTTGGACCGTGTTATGCAGAAAGCAGCCATGTCGGGAAAAGTACAAACAGAGTTATAAGCATTTTTCTGTCGATGGTTGCATTATGGATGTATGGACAAGGCTGCATTTGACGGCTCATATCTCCGTCATAAATAGAGATATCGTAATAACTGCTTTTGCAAAAAATCTTGTATGTCAAAATTAGTATGACTGTGTTTATAACTCATTTTTGGAAAATGCTGCTTTTGCATAACTAGGTCCAGCAGTCCACTGGACATAGGCCTCTCCTACTGCACGCAAATCAATTCGATTCTCATACAGATTGGCCAATTGCCTTGTCATTATGGCAATGAAATCTCCTTTGACGTTCATTAGTACCTAATCGTTTTAGGCTGATCACCATCTGCCTAGCCTTTACAACACAACAACAACTATGTTGGGATGGGCTTGCTGTCTCACCGGATGCAGGTGAATAGCAGTATTTATAAAATAAAACGCGGATGACATAAAAAACCGGTCAGAAGCGAGTCGGACTCGCGCACCGAGTGTTCCGTACCATATTGATGGTGCGGAACCCTCAGTGCGCGAGTCCGACAGAAGCCCGAAAGTCTGACAACCAGTCTTACCAAGGGGTATCGTTTTACCCAGTAACTGTGTTTTGGAGGTCAGATAGGCAGTCGCTCCATGTAAAATACTGGTATTCAGCTGCATCCGGTTATACTGGAAGCCAACCCCAACATAGTTGGAAAAAGGGTAGGCAGATTGATTGAGTGTTAAAATCCTCTGACGAATATGGCTTCGCCGATGAAGATTTAAAAACATTACACGTCTCGCAACCAAACAAAATATTTCTTTCTTATTTGCATAATAGTTGGGCAAACGTCATCTAAAACTATTCCAAAATTCAAGTTGATAGCATTAGAAGTTCTTGAGATATCCAACTGTGACAGATGGACAGACAGACAGACTGAGTCGCACTATAAGGGTTCCTTTTTACCATTTTGGTACGGAACCCCAAAAACGAATAGCGATCTTTTGATAATTTGATAATAAAACGTGAATTATTTAGATTTTTAATTTATCTAAGTATCCATTAGTGTAATCCTCAAATGATTACAACGGCAACTATAGCAAAAGATGCATGCAATCAATCATTATCGCAAGGTTTAGCTCGGCTCGCAGTTCAACCTAGGACATTGAGGCGTTCATTACTTACGTGAGGCGTTTAGGGGGGGGGGGGGGAAGGGGGTAGAGGCGAAACTCACCAAATCTCACGTGGAGGACTGGGGGAGGGGCGGTCTCGGCAAATATCACGTAATATTTTTTGTCCTTATTACAAAAAATAAGTATTATGAAAATTATTAAGCAAATTATGTTTATTCTAAAAAGGGAGGGGGGGAGGGGTCGAGCCTTATCTCATGACATCTCACCAATGGGTCGAAAAATCGCTAAAATCATTTCACGCGCCCTTGTCTGCTGCTTAATCGGGCTATCACTGAGCTACTCACCGGTTGTAGGCATGCTTTAGCAAACCCAGCTTCGCACGAGTGCTATGGCGACATGTCAAAACATCGAGATTTCTGTGCTATGGCCATCTAATAAATAAAAGTTGCCTACATTTGCCGTTATGGTAGATATCTAGCTATTAGAATTGAACAAACTGTAAGTTACTCATAGTTTGAATAATCTAAAAAAAGCTTCAATACCTTTGAAGAGGTTATTATGCTAACCACTTATCAATATTTAGCGACAAATCTGAGGTCTATAGTAAAATCAAGTCTGAAAATGTGTTTTGTAAAAAGAAAAATATTTTTAGACCTGGTTTGAAGTTCCGAAATCTGATTTCAAAAGACTATAGCCAGCTGGTGGCCCGCGGGCCTGGGGTTGAGCAATGATCAGGCTTGATCTAAACCGTCACACAGATGGACAAGAAAAGTGACTTTGTTCTATTTACACATTGAAAGGTCTCTCCTTTCAATGTGTACATAGAACAAAGTCACTTTAACGAAAAGTAAAACTTATGGCCTTCATATTTTTTTACAAAAACATCAATGAAATAAATTCAAAAAGTTAGTTGTGGCCCATGAGGGGATCGAACCCGCGACCTTCGCGTTATTAGCACGACGCTCTAACCAACTGAGCTAATGGGCCGATGAGATGTACCTTCTGAAATATGCAACTACTGTTGATAAACATACTTAGGTACGAAAACAATAATTACAGTGTTCTATAAATACAATATATAACCCACTCGTATAGTATCGTCTCAGATATATAAAATCAGGGACAAATTCTCAGCAATACGAATACTTTAGAATTTTCCAGTCTAAACTTAACGAAACATCTTCACCTACATCAAAATAATAATAGTAATCGAAAATTAATCTCGATGATCAAGTAGCGGCTCATGCTACCTTTAGACGATCACCGAATAATCACCGTAATTGTAGGGTTAAGCTTACGATTACCACGCACCTGTGATTTTGGGGTTAACTCCGAATTAAATCATAACAGATCAGATGCTCCGCTCTACTTTTTAATTATAATTATTATTTTTACATTACACGCTATAACTTACTCTTTATGGATGAGTTTACACCGTCGTGTAGCAGAACAGCATATTGTTGAAAATAAGCACGCTTGCACATGGCTTACTTTTTGTAGGTCCTACAATCGCGAATCGGTCAGATTATTTCGCCTTACGTTATTTAAACCTACATTTTGTAGGACATGTGCGTTGATATATTTGTATTCTACTGTTTCATTTAGCTTCTACCAAAAATCGGCCATCCGATTATTAATTTATCACCATTCTTGCTTGATTTTGGAAACTTCCCGTCGAGTTTTTTAAAAAAAGGAACAAAAATTGTATTTTAATTTTTTTTTTGTTAAATTTCTGGTCTTGTTAAAAAATATACAACGTAAATTGGAACTACGTTCAAGTGACCATGTAGGGATCAATCCATCCATTTTATGACAAGTGAGGAATGTTACATTGCATTGTAAACAGGGACGTGTATGTAGATCGCGGCCATATCGCGGCCGCAATGGTTCCCACACTTATCATAGCACAATAGAGATGTAATATATCCATCATCTCTTGTAGAGCACATTGAATTTTCATTAGAATCAGCCTCCATTTGACTTTAAATTGCTATCAACATTGACGCTGTTTATTCCGCATTATATTCACACACGTCTATCTAATCCACATAAATGATGAACTATTGTTTGACCTGTAATATATATGTACTGTAATGTATAGTTGTGATTATTTCAAGTTCTGTCGTATTTAGTAGAATCCCTTAGTAAAGAGTTCTTCTGAGGAAGTTCGTTCTGTAAGGGGATTATCAATAAAATACATATATCTATATTTCGCAAAAAAATGTCGCTTATCCCTTTTTGGCTGTTAGGCATTGAAATATTTATTTATAATTTACATGTACCTAAGTGCGTGTGTACACTCTGAACTCCTCCTAAATGGCTGGACCGATTTTGATGAATTTTTTTTGTGTGTGTTTGAGTGGGTTTCTGGTTGGTTTAGATTCACAGTTTGACCCGGTATGTGGCACTGTCCGGGTAGAGCAACGTCTGTCAGGTCTGCTAGTATATATATATATATACTGCTAGTATATATATATGCCAAATCTGAAACTATGGGGAATAGCGAAAAGTACTCAAAGAATTCTCGGGCTCGATTTTGATGAAAACTAAAACTGCATCATTGGATTTAAAATCAATATCAAGGTTTAATAGAAAAGTAGCTAACATAAGAAAAATAAAAAGTATTTTGTTAAAAATGAGCTCTTTCCTTTAGTTTGCCGTATATCATTACTTCCAAGAATTCAATCCTTATAAGCGACACTATCGAATGGTGTAATTTTTTTTTCAAAATCAATGGGTTCTTACTACTACTTTTCGTACTTTTCGCTATTCCTCATAATTTCGGATTTCGACATCCACGCCCACTTGAAAAATTCACCTGTCTATACAGGGTTATTGGTAATAGGTATGGCAGCAATCCATTAAAGGGACGTAGGAGAGCTCATTTGCAACCAAATGACCCCTTAAGAGTCCTATGCAAATGTTAACCTTTTTTTTTTTTTTGCAAAAATCAACCATTTTAGTAAAAACACTGCTCAATATTATGAAAATTGTACAATATTTTATTATATCTCGACGCGGGCGGTCAATAGGGATGATGACTAAAAAATGTTTTTTTGTCCGTCATGTAGATTATTAAAATATATTGGACACGTATTTTTTCTTTTTGTACGTAATCAAAAGATTACGGCGATACATTGAGTTAATATGTGGCATGACGTCACGTCTTCGTAGATTTTATACGTAGAAGTGACGTAGCCAGCTCCCACTCCCGAACTTTAATGCAAGTTATCTAATTCATTTTTTATTAATATGATAAAGCAAAAAATACGTGTCTAATATTTTTTTATTATCTGACTGACTGACTAAATAGAATTTCTTTTTTTTTACCGAGGCATCATCCCTATTCTTTTGTAATCAGCTATGCCACTGCTGGATAAAATAGGGGTAACTTATCGTAGGTAACCAATTTTATCCATCTGAGATGTGTCCATCTGAGATTGTCACAACAGTACTGACAATATATTGTCTTGTCGTAAAACAATATTGTTGTGATCAGCTTTGACATACAGTACATTTTGATCGTGTTAGAATTGCTCTTTTGTATGGAACAGCATTTTTTTTTTTTCATACTTCGGAATTAGTCCCAAAGTAAAACATTTTCATGAGTGAGTCAACTACACTCCCCTAAAGTATGTCCCTTCTTTTACCTGTTGTAGGTACCGTAGAAGGTCAGACGCCAATTATGTGGAAGCTCTGAGTTTCTTCAGGGGTGTGTAGTTAGATGATAAATTAAACTAGGGCGAAGCACAAAGAGAGGTTTGATAAAACATTACAACATAAGGTTAAAGTCCATTGCATGGAACCTTTGCAGTACTGTATAATTACAGTAACAAAATGTATATTTACTGCATACTTGCACAAACGAAGAGCTGTTGTTATGCCGGCTTGGTTGTCTTCTGCTCTCTTTCTGGAAAAAAATGTTAACCTTAGTAGCCTACTCTCGTGGCCTTGTGCCTTCAAATGCCTTCCTGTCTCGCGCTGCACGTTACTAATTTTCGAATACCCTCTTCAGTATAAATACAGAGTGTCATGTCATTAGCATCATTACGCTTTTAGTAATTAATCCGTAAACATTATCATGTCTCAGTCATCCGCGGCTCGTCCCTAGACTGAACACTTTGCAGCTCCCCCGGTATTGTTGCACAGATTTGCTTTAGAGATTAAAAAATTAAGCGTACCGGGGGGCTGAAATGTTTTGAGCCTAGGGATGGGCCGCGGATGACTGAGACAGATGATGTTTACGGATTAATTACTAGAAGCGTAATTATGCTAATGAAATTCTGTATTTAATTAAATGATAAATAAATGATAAATGATAAATGATTTTTATTTCTGTAAGTAGGTTTGTACAAACACTTTTACAAGTCAATATTATTTTTTTTAAACTAGATGAGGTCGGCGTTTCCTATCTGACTACTCTGAGAAGAAAGGCCGAAACAAACTCAGAGGTCACAGTCTCTTATAAAGTCCAGACATAATCTTGGTCACTTCATGTGAAGACCATGTAGATTGGTGTCTGAAATGGTCTTTTGAGGAAAGAACCACACAGATTGAGAGGACCTGTCCAGTCAGTGCACGCATTTGTCAGTAATCGCGCAGCTCAACTCAGAACTTAAGGAGCTCAACGATTCGACGAACAATACCAAAGAAAGGACATTGGGGTAGGCCGCATAGATTACTCAAACTGCCAGACCATGATTAAAAATAACTGAGAGAAAAAATAAAACAAACAAAAAAAAAGCAATGACCTACATAGTCTTCACATTCACAATAAAGTAAAATAATATAATACTTACAAAGTAAATATGAATGTCAACATTCAGTATGCAAAAATAAAAATAATATAAAATAAAATTGGAGCAGTTCAATCCCAAGCCTTTTTGTCCTCAATATAATCTTTAACGGTATAAAAAGCTTTCTGACACAACTTGCGTTTAATGAATGATTTGAATTTATTAAGACTCAGATCTTGAACGTGGCTTGGAAGTTTATTATAAAAGCGTATACATTGACACCTGAATGACCCACCTATTTTCTTGAGCCTTGTTGGAGGTACAACAAATTTGTGTTTGTTCCTAGTATTTATATTGTGGATATCACTGTATTTTTTAAACAATTTAATGTTTTATGGGCATATAAAAGATTTTCAAAAATGTACTGAGAAGGCAAAGTCAGTATATTAATCTCCTTAAATTTCTCTCTGAGAGATTGAAAGAGGGTATTCGCAAATAATCAGGTTGGTACAAAAGTAATGAGACACTTGGTTTACGTTTTATATTTTTTTATTATTATTACAATACAAAAAGCTTAGTCAAATCTGATAATGGTGATCCCATTATCATCTAAGACTTCTTGCCAACAATCCGGCAAAGTAGGGATGCCTTTGGCCTGAACTCTGATGGCTGTGCCTCGAAAAAGATGTTGAACTCCGCCTCTACAACAGAGAAGACATTAAATTGTTTACCCCGCAAATGTTGTTTCAGGGCTCTAAACAAATGATAGTCTGATGGAGCGAGGTCTGGGGAATAAGGTGCGTGGGGTATCGTCTCCCAGCCCAAGTCCTCCAACTGTTGGCGAAAGGCATATGCGACATGAGGTCAAGCGTTATCGTTAAACTGCATTGACTCGTCTTCGTCGTTTTTTCTTGATAGCAGCAGATAGTTTGGTGAGCTGGGTTGAATATTTGTCAGCGTTTATAGTTTCGTTGTGTAAAGTTCATAAAACAGCATGCCTTGCGCGTTCCAGAAACAGCAAAGCAGAACTTTTAAGCGATTTTTTGACTCGGCTTCGGTTGAGTTGGTGGCGTTTCGTCTGGAGGCAGCCCACATCACAAGTACCTAGAATGTTCTACAACATTCTAGAATATCATCGAAAACAATTAACTTGAACAAGGAAATGTATAGAGTTTTGTAGAGTGTCTCATTACTTTTAAGCCAACCCAACAGTATATGCAGCCCGAGATAATAATGACACTTGAAGGTACGTAGGCTCAACACTTTCAGCCCCCCTGGTATCTGGAAATTGGATTGTAAACTGCCAACAACGTACCCAATCACAATCCAATGAGGGGGCCGGGAACTTAGAAAAAACAAACACCCGTTACTCTGTAGTTTCTACATCCACATTGATAACATGGTAACTGTTATAATTTACATAATAATTTACAACGAATGGAATCAATGTTAATTGCGTTTATTCCCCGCATTTAATGTTTTTGAAATGAGGAAAATGCCCTGCCCGCGGTATGTAATGTGATCTCGATATTTGGATGTTTATAAATTAACATGTCGGTTGTAAAAGCTGCGTAATTAAATTAATTTTCGGTTTTAAAGTTTATTGAATCACTTGTCAACGCTGGATACCAATAAAATTGGGAAGGGAGATTGTAAACAAATTGAAATGCTTGTTGCATAAGTAGCTTCAGATCTCTAAACAAACATAATTATGCTATTTATTGAAGTACTGAACAAACCTACCTACTTCGGGAAGAAATAACCTACAGTAGATCAAAAATGTTTTTGCTAAACGGACAGTTTTGAAGGTTTATTGCAAGTTTGCAATATTGTGACTGGTAATTAGTGACTAATACTTAAAGACATGATTGTACTCATGATAACAAAGAACTTTTATTATGGGATCAAACCTGAATTTGCGAAAAAGAAATCAGCTGTCCCGTATTTACATTCATGTTCGCATAACTCGTCAAAATGTAGGGAGCAGCTGATTATTTTTCGCGATTTCAGGTTCGGTCACATAGTAAAAGTTGTTTGTTATCATGAGTATAATGAAGCGACTTTTTTATCCGTAGTTAACTCAACCAATGGTTAAACATAGTAACTAATGGCTGAATTTCGGCTAAATGAGAAAGGCTAAAGATGAATGTATTCATGTTAGCTCATTCATATTAAAAATTAGTAACTAATGGCATAACTCATTCATGTTTATCCTTTCACATATAGCCAAAATTCAACCATTAGTTACTATATTTAACTAGTGGTTGAGTTAACTACGGATCAAAAAACCGGCCCTAAGTATCGGTCACTAATTACCAGTCACCCTATGTATACGTACACCTAGCGAGTAGATGGTATATTGTTATCATCAGCATTTAATTATAAACAATGAAGAATCGATAACATTCGTATCATGTCGCACATTTTGCAGGCAGCTCTCATCGGCCCATTAGCTCAGTTGGTTAGAGCGTCGTGCTAATAACGCGAAGGTCGCGGGTTCGATCCCCTCATGGGCCACTACTTTATTTTTGGACGATACCATTGCGGATCACTCTTGCCTTTTCAAAGAAAATTGATGAATAGGCAGTGCCTCGAATGAACTAATCTAGAGGGTTTTGTGATTCTGATTGCTGAACTAAGGCCTCTCCCAGAGATCTACGTTTTGGAACGGGCAACTAGCCTCAATTTTTTTATTTATTTGAGATGGGTTTGCTCTTGACTCTAGGTTAGAGATGACAGAGACAAATTCGACGATGGAGTGAGCTTACCCAGAAGAAGCCTGTTCACTCTCACTTTGAAGAGATTAGGGTCGTATGCGCTCGGAAACACAGACGAAGGTAGTGAGTTCCACTCTTTTGCTGTGTGCATTATATAAAAGACATTTTGAAACGCTTAGTGCGAATTGGTGGAATAGCAACTAGGTAGGGATGGCAGTGCGTCTCGATGTCCGATGGTAGAAGAGGCCGGTGGAATCAGGTCGTGGAGTTCTTGAGCACACTCACCGAAGTACAATCTGTAGAAGACCGACAAGCAGGCAGCCTTGCGGCGCTGAGCCAAGCTGAGAAGCTTGGCATCCACCAGTTCTACACGCTGGGCTAGTTGGTACTTAGCTGATCCATTCCAAAGGTGGCTGCTACTTTCTGACTAACTGACCGACTCTTTGGCAATTCAAAGGTGCTTATAAATATGGTTTAATTGAAATAAATGCTTTAACTTTAAGTTTCCCAAGTTAAGCCACTGCATCCGGTTCTTTATCTTCCGCATCCAGTTTACCATTCTATATTACCTCAAGGTGGCATTGTTGGGAATCGAACCCAACATCTTGCGCGCGATCTGCATGAGCAGGCTGCGTGATCAACGCGTTATCGGCAAGCTGAGGCGCGGCGCGGTGGCGACACGACTCGGCCCGACGACCACTGGCTTCAGCGGACTCCATCGCGGCGGACGATACCACTAAATCATTAATTGTTTGTCCGGGAAGTTATATAGGGTGACTGGTAATTAGTGTCCGATACTTAAACACACAATTAACAGATTAACAACAACACACAACTCAACACAACATAACACAACAGATTTGCTTAACAAAATCAGTCTAGACGTACCTCGTCACTGTAAGAGTGACGAGGTACGTCTAGACTGATTTTGTCGCCCGTCGAAGCGTACTATTGGAACGTTTGTAACTAAACCGTGTCGCACAAACCTGGGCCGCCATGCTCCCCTAAACAGGATGCTGTCCTTCTACAATAAAGCTTATTCCATTGACAGTAGCATTGACATATTCGCTGATAGTTTGTCAAAATTTAAAACTAAAATCAGTAAAATCGACGTGTGATTCGGCCCAATTCTACTATTTTAATTCAATAATAATTTTATTTTGAATATAATAATTGTTCATCAATATAATTCAGAATAATCATATCTCATTATAATGTAATTAATGTAATCTCTTTCTTAGTTATTAGTACTTTATTTAATTTTATTTTAATGTATAATATCAATGTAATTAAGTTATGTTTATATTTCTAATGTAACTTTTCCTTTTTTATGTTCTTTATTCTGATAATTATTTCAATTGTAATTCAGATTCGTCCTTTTTTTGTGAGTGATGTGCATGCCTATACGTAACTTATTTACACATAATCCCATCGTAAATGTCTGTACATGTCTGATTTGTAAATAAGTGGTTGGTGTGCCTATATCAAATAAATAAAATAAAATAATTGTACTCATGATAACATAAGGGACCAAACCGGTATTCGCGAAAAACTATCAGCTGCTCCCTACATTTTGAAGAGTTATGCGAACATGAATGTATGGGACAGATGATTTTATTTTCCCGATTTCAGGTTTGGTCCCATAGTAAAAATCGTTAGTTATGATGAGTACAATCATATGTTTAAGTATCGATCACTACCAGTCACCGTATATATTTGTAAATATCAGACGGCATTAAACCATTGTCTACTTCATACAGTCCACTCTTTTATTGCTCCCCGCGCTAACACTGAATTATCACGTCGCTATCGTTTGCAGATTCAGTCTCCAATCAGCCATTTGGCGGAGACCCTGCAAGTCAAGAAAACATTTTTTGTGTAACTGTATACCTACATCACGAAAGCCTATCCGATAACACTACCTTAGGAACTAGTGCGTTTATCAATTTGTTTAACATAACACATAACATCGCGGCTGTAAACCCCGACGGGTTAGGCAAAGGTGTGTTTTAGTAATAAAGCCAAAATTGCCAGTCAGCAGGCGTAGCATAACCACTTCTATCTCTACGAAGAGTAGACACAGCTCTTTCTATACAAAGTGACATTTCGTTTCTCCATTTTTGACATCGCACCGTAGAACTCCTTCTACAATTTGTCATTTTGTCTTTCGTTTCTAACGATCTTTGTCTAGGTGCTTTTTTATGTATTTAGTATTTCGGAAGAAAGATTTCTATTCTAACTGTCAAATTTGTCCAGGGTAATGAAGACAATTTGATTTTGTAATCGCCATGCTAAAGACAATAGAAAACTTTCTACTCGACGGCCGCGAAATATTTACGGTTATCTACAAAATCATTATTTATTTTCTCTTCTTTTGTATATCACGAGTATATCTCGAAAACGGTGTGGCCTATCGCAAAAATAATGAAAATTTTGCCCTCCTTTATGAAGCCCATAACCCCATACAACTCCACATGTAGGTAATAATTTTTCATGTTTTCCATACAAAAAGTGAAAATTTCTATATAAAACACGTTGAGAATCGCATCTCCGGCGCTACGGGCTCGCCTCCGCAGTTGTATTTATATGCGTGACTTAATATTATGAAAATTGAGAATTAAACAGAAAAAATATTCTATGAAAAAAACAAAGAATTCTGAGTCGAATTAAGTAAAAAAGTGAATTTCGTAAAACTGCAGTTGACTCTTTCTACTTTGTTGCCGTACTATCTACACGGTAACGTCATGTTTGTCTAATCTTCCGTCGACAAAACGCTTTTCTATCTCGAGCTAAGCCTCTGATGTAGACGGAATGTTAGATTACCTTTCAAAGCCCTTTAATCCAGTCTAATATTTCAGGAGATAGTTATCATCGGCCCATTAGCTCAGTTGGTTAGAGCGTCGTGCTAATAACGCGAAGGTCGCGGGTTCGATCCCCTCATGGGCCACAACTTTATTTTTGATTGCATTTGCAGCTGGATCTTTTAAGTATGATAGAACTAATTTGGTGTTTCGCTTTGATTACCTACCTCTTTTATAGTAGGTACCTATGGTAAGTATTGTGAAGACGAACCAGCATATTTAAAATTGCGTAATAAAACGTTTAAGTATTTATAATCAATTAAACCGATTTATAAACGAAACATGTAAAACTTAATTTCGTCGAACGAGTAATTTACAAGAAAGAAAAAGAGAGAGATAGAATGTTAGAAAGTATGTTTTATTTAAAAAGTTATATATGTTCTGTAATTACTTAAAAAAAAACAGTTGTGGCCCATGAGGGGATCGAACCCGCGACCTTCGCGTTATTAGCACGACGCTCTAACCAACTGAGCTAATGGGCCGATAGAGTATTCTTTCGAAACAATAGTCCAGTCTGTTGTGTAATAATGATAACACTGGGTTTTATCAATAGATACCTACCTACCCATCCGCATTATATCAAAGTTGTTTACAATGTCATACGGTAACATATCCTATTTAATCCAGCGCTCACAGAATTCACTAATTATTTGTATCTACTCAGTAAATCATTTCGTTGCCAAGTACGTTTAGTATGGAACAGTTTTGATTGGACGTCTTCAGCAATATATTGTGGCCATATTGCAGACGTACTCCAATCAAGTGTACACTGCAATAGTGTAATTTGCGAGTTCTGGTTAAAAGTATAAATTGCCCATTCAAATAATGTGCAATTTGTCCTTTTACGAAATGCATCTTATTAAACAAGCTTTGTGTAGCTATAGAAGAAACCGACGATCATCAGTCGTTTACTGCCGTAGGTAATCTAATTTGGAATCAAATGAGGTTTAGGTAAGCTCATTTGATTCCCAATTACCTTGTAGCAATAGTATAGAATTAGTTCCCAATTTATAGCAACTAGCAAAAGAGCTATATAACGAATGATTTATAACGTAATAACTCTTGTACATGTCTCATAAACAGCATTAGTTTTACAACTCTCTTTATAAACACGTGTTTTTTGTTAATATGGTATATCGGTCTTATCACCTTATCTTACATACCTACGTTTATATAACCAATGTAAATTTCCCTTATAAAGCATTGAACTTATCCTACTTCCTACTTATATTATAAATGTGAAAGTTTGGATGTTTGTTAATCACGCCAGAACGGCTGAACGGATCTGAATGAAATTTGGCACCTGTGTGCCAAATTTCATTCAGATCCGTATCCGTTCCAGAATATAATCTATCTGTATAGATTATATTCTAGAATAGCACATAAGATACTTTTTATCCCGGAAAAATGTACAGTTCCCATGGGATAATTTCCAACATCCACGCAGGCGCAGCCGCTGGCAGAAGCTAGTAAGCATATAATATGGCTTTTCAGACACATAATAATTCATACTATTTGTAAAATTAATAGGGTTATTATAAAACCTATTCCCTTCTAATGTTTATTTGAATGCAGGTTAACAACTAAGCAAAAAGGGAAGTTACATAGCTTCTATAAATAAATAAAGTGTTGCACCACTATGTAACAGGTACAAGAACTTTATTCTTATATGTTGTATGCTTCACTTTGCCTTTACATAAGTTTATCGTCAGCCATGACATTTTAGAATCGGTAACTATAATAGTGACTCGGTATTGCTAAAATGGATTTAAATGACTGGAAAAAATTAAAGCGAAGTGGTTCTTATAGAAGAAAGGTGAAGAAAAAGTTCGAGGCTATGATGTCATCAAATTGGTTATCTTCAGCTGCGACTCCGTCCAGGGCAGAGATAAAAGAAAATGTTATGGGTTCCGTGAAATTATTTTCACAAAATTTTGATAATGACACTTTCGATGAAGATTTAAAAGGTTACGTCCTTACACAAAGTGATAATTAATCATCTGATGACTGTGACAGTAATATAAAGACAGATATAGAATAGGACGGGTTCAGAGATGATGTAGCTACTTGGGCTGTAGAGAATAACATTACGCATTAAATAAAGCCCTCGCTGCATAAGAATAGGTTACGAAGTCATTGCTTATTTTTGTTATGATAGTCTTTTGACGAAAATCCCACAAATCCTTATAAGATTTCCAATAAGCGAAGATATTATTCGTTATCCATTTAAGATTACGTCCAAACATGAACAATGACGAATACTGACTGCGAATGTCGCGCACTCAACACCGCCGCGTACGGCCGTCATCCAATCGGAGCGCGGCTAGCCGCGCGCGGCATCTTTGTGTATTTTTGAACTCACAAATCATCATGAAATCATCACTTTTCTATAAACTCTCAAATTGCTTCATTGATATTTTATTTGGCACCTAGCTAATAAATTAACAAAGCTTTTGACGTTAACCAAGTTTTCTAAAGCATCAAATTAAAATCCGTTAAAAGTTACACAACACTTTAATTTGCGAAATTTCAAAAATCATTTACTCGTACGTTCATGAAATTGGACACCATTTATCTCAAAATTTTACTATGACATTTAGCGTACCTACAAATTACAGGGAATAAAAACATCATCATTTAATCGGTTCTCTATTGTGTTCCCTAACTTTTTTATCCATAATCTAAAGTGCCATTTTTTTTGTTCTAATCATGATTTGTCCGAATAATAACATAAAATGGAAATGCCTAAATACAATAGGTATGCCCTAAATTTGTTTTTCATAAATACCTATTACAATGAATAATACACAAAAGACCGTTTTCAATAAAAGTTATAAGTCCTAAATTCAAATTATTTCATGTTTATTTATCCCAATAATGTTTAAAAAACAAATGTGTCGCCTGTCGCCGAGAATAGCAGTGTACCTTTATGAGTCTCAACATTACTGCACACCAATGACGAAGTACATAGAAAAATAACACCGGCAGAGAGTGACAAAAAATAACTTTACCGGGCGAAGAATGTAGATCTGTGTGCGATCGTACGATCGCGGGTACAGTTGCCGGCATTTATCTTGAGCTCCTCTCCTTAATTACTTTAAGCGATTTTGGACCTTACTCATGAGACAATACGACGTGCATATAAAACCCCAAACCTCCGTCAAAAGCACAAGTTAAATGCCGGCAACTATATTAGGTATCTAGCATCATGACTCGACATTTCTTAATGGATTTTCGTCATTACTGTACAATTAAAATCTCAGATTTACTTTCTTCATGATTGCCATTGTCACATAAATAAAGTTTAGATTATTATACCTAGGTACTAATTTATTTTACTCATGTCACATTCACAAACTCCCTGCTCACATTACTTATGTACGATTGTGTTCCATGCTATACATATAATGTACTGTATGTACATACAGTACAATATATAGCATAGTACACAATCGGTAACTAATTATGGAATGGAATTAATTTACGTTTCACAATCGTTTGGTGACTTAAAAAAAGATAACTTTGAGTTCTGTTTATTATAACATCCCTACCTACACACAACAATTGTTAGTGTTATGCTTTTTATTGCCATATCGAAGGGTGCATAAAATCAAACATTAAAATAAAAACGACGAGTTCGGTCGTTGGAGGCGCGGGCGGCGCGGCGGCGGGGCGACGCGTGATTGCTCGTACACCTTGACTGACTGACAACACTGCGTTGTCCCGAGCTGTAGGCACTTATCTCGAGCGGAATGTACCAGTGCAATGCCACTGGTATTACATACTCGCAGTCGACGCGTATTTAAGCAAACTTACAGAGGCGGGCACACATTTTTTGCTGCCAAATGTGGTCACGGGACGAGGGGCGGGAGTTAGGGCCCTAGGCTAAAAGCAGATCACTTGACGCTTTGTTCGTGTGTATTTAGACTACTGCGTACGTCATCATTATCAGCCTAAAGTTTACTGCAGGACATAGGCCTGTCCAATTGCAAGCTATTCAACTCGATCCTCGGCAACTCTCACCCAGCTGCTACCAGCCACCCCGTCTTTACTCAAGAACACCTCTACTCCAACGTCATCGGTTCTACAGCTAATATGGAGGCCTGCATATATTACAAACTCTTAATTATTTAACAAACTTTGTTTTTTGAAACCTACGTTCTATCTGTCATCTCTTTGTTTCCTTGACAATTTATTTACACACGTATCATAGTGAAATCATGCATTAGTAAGGTCAATGCATGAGCTTCACTATATGACACACTATCGATAGTGAAATATGCACGATGTCTCCACATACAATCTAGAAGCTACCAGTGGCATAAAAACGTAAAGCACAGTGGACTTACAGGAAGCTCTATTTGTAAAGAGTCCGTAATTTTTGGTAGAATCACATTCATTTCTGCAACACTTATGGAAAAGCGAAATCATGTTTTAAAAAATCTCCAAATGTAAAAATAAAAAAATAATGAAATTAATAATGATGATCATGATGAATCATGAAATGGATCCACATCACGAAAGTAAACTTTGCCATTTCTAGGCTCAGCAACTTCAATCTCCGGTAGTATGTACCTATCGTTACGGATATTATCTATAAATAATAAACAAGTCGCTTCGATGCTCTCCATTGCTATAACCGCAAATTAAACTGAAAATGGTCGAATTCTCAATGCTTAAGTAAAGAATTAACACCCGTATTTATAAACAAGCAATTACGTACTGCTAAGTAATTTCTTAGTGAAGTCATTACTTGAGGATAGAATTCTTCTTTACAAAATCTTATTCTATAGTCGAGTAATGTACGTAAATGCTTAGTAAATGCAATGTATTTGTGGTAATGCGTAGTAAATGCTTGAACGTTCCATTGCAAAATCAAACGCAAAATGGTCGAGTTCTCAATTACTTGGCCAAGAATTCTAACCTTTGACAGTTCTAACTTCAAGCAATTGCTAAACTATAGAATAAAAATCGTTACTCGAGTAATTTCTTTTAATGAAGTAATCAATTTTACTTGTTTATAAATACGGCTGTTAGTGACTATTCTTGGCTAAGAATTCTAACCTTTGACAGTTTTAACTTCAAGCAATTACTAAACTATAGAATGAAAATCATTACTTGAGTAAATACTTTTACTGAAGTTATCACTTTACTTGTGTATTTGGGTGCTAGTGTTGTAACTAGGTATCATTGAAATCTACTACAGCTAAATAATAGGTTGGGGAAAAAGTTTCTTCGCATTTTTTAAGAAAATTCAAAACATTTTTTAATATAGTTTATTTACATTTAACTAAAGTATGTAGGTACCATTTTGTTCGATAACTTTTTGCCATCTTGTAGATAGGGACATGATCCCATTGCTGTAGAAATTTTGGGACTTCTGGTCAAAATACCGCGACAAGTGGTTTTGGCAGTCCTCTCGTGATGTTAACCTGACACTGCCTAAAGAATTCTGAAGAGACCGAAACAGGTGGAAATCTGAAGGTGCAAGGTCAGGACTATACGGCGGATGCATTAACACCTCCCAGCCAAACTCTCTTAATTTTTGCTGAGTGGCTAAAGATGTGTGAGGTCTAGCGTTATCATGATGAAAAACCACACCCCTTCTGTTGATTAATTCCGGCCGCTTTCTCTCAACTTCTTGCTTTAATCTCATCAGTTGTTCGCAGTAGAGTTCAGAATCGATGGTCCTGCCTGGTGGTAACAGCTCATAATGAATAATGCCCTTCCAATCCCACCACACACACAGCATCACCTTGTTGCGAGTTAACCCGGGTTTCGCCACAGTCTGTGAAGCCTGACCGGCCTTTGACCACGACCTTTTTCGCACGTTCTTGTCATACGTGACCCACTTTTCATCACCAGTTATCAGCTTCTTCAAAAGTGGTTTGGTTTCATTACGTCGTAATAAAGAATCACAAATGAGTACACGGTTCATCAGGTTTTTTTCAGTGAGCTCGTGAGGTACCCAAATGTCGAGCTTTTTTGTGTACCCAGTTTTTTTCAAATGCGCCAAAACTGTTTTGTGGTCAATTTTCAGTTCTTCAGCTAGGTACGTCGTAACTACTGATATGTCGATCTTGCTCCACTTTTTCAAAAATGGCATCCATTTTATCCGTAATAGGGCGACCAGAGCGACGTGCATCTTTGACATCAAAATTTCCGGATTGAAAACGCTTAAACCAAATTTGTGCTACTCTCACAGACACTACACTAGGTCCATAAACATCGCAAACTTTTTCGCGGCTTACGTTGCATTTTTACCTTTTTTGTAGTAAAATTTTAAAATGTATCGAATTTCTTCATTAGATTCACTCATCTTGACGGTACGAAAACCAAATGAAAATCACACATATTCTTAATTTGAATTTGGAATTATGTTCTTTAAAATTTAAACTTTCAATGATACCAAAACCAGCCAGATACAACAATACAAACATACTATAATGCGAAAAGACTTTTTCCCCAACCTAATATTATGTTTATATTATGTTTGTTTTTGACGAGTCAAGTTAGGTGGCATGGTGGTTCATAGAAAACTTATGACATTTATAATGAACGCCAAAGATTTTCCGAATCGTCCGCAATATAGATACTCGTACCTACACAAGTATAATTCTTAATTAAAACATAAACATCTTTAGCATTAATAAAACCACACTGAAATGTTACATTAATTAAGTAATGCAATTCTGTCATCATCGAGTTTAAATTATTTGATGGAATACCTGCATCAAAACGCAGTTGAGTGCAAATTGAAAAACATAAATTAATTCGGTGCGATCAAAGATATCGCTTGACTTCGATAGATTGTGATTTAAGATGCGTAGGATTTTTAAATTTACATTTCATTCGAATGAAATAAAATCGACGCCTGCGCTGACTGTTAACAGATGGCGGTGATAATTTTAACATACTGGCCGTTTGGCGCGTCAAATTTAAATTTAGTATCTCAAAAAAGAAAGAAAAAGCTGAATTTAAAATTTGAACTAAGTGTTTGTTTGCAAAAGTAGATTTTATGTATTTTGTTGAGAGTTATTTTCTTCGGGTTAGGTTCACAGGTTCTTTGCGTTTTGCATTAAAAATATAATTTAGCGATATAGTTCGCGTCATGTAAGTTTGCCGCTCTGAAACCACGCGTTCCGATGCGCATGGCATGGCGCGCAGCTCTTTTAGTATATATATAGACTACTGCGCATTTATTTTTAGAGCGGCAAACTTACATGACGCGAACTATACAAAGATGAAAACGGTAAATGGTAGTATAACACAATATTATTTTATTCATACAAAAATATTTTCTAAAATTACTTTGTTTACAAAGTCTGAAAATATTATCTTTACACAACACAGTCCCGAACTCACTACAGACTAAATTAATGATTACATTTATATTGCAAATTACTTTGTTATAACATTTAATTATATCAGATAAAACTAAATTTTCAATAAATAATTGAGCCTCTTACGTATACCATACACCATAAAAATTACTCCAATCCATTTATTTCCCGAAAAACTAATAAAAATTTAATTGCACAACCGGCCGGCTATAAAAATTTACAAATTCGTAAGACACATATTATTACATCTTTATTTATATACATTACACCTTAAAACTGATGATTAAACATAAATTGAGCATAAAATGGCATATAAGGATAACAATTAATTAAATCAAAGGGATACAAACCTTAATAAAGAGATAAGTTAAAACATTTAGGCATGAACATTAATGGTGGACTGTTCATCTAACGAACGACTCAAATTTAATAACTCTCACAAGATAAGAAAATAATAGTACAGAAAATAGCAAGTTGAAACATGTAACAATGGAACGGTAAAACCGCAAAGTTCTGAGGTAAAATTCGGTGACTATCAACTTACTTTAAATACGTACACACTCTGTCAATATTCACATTAAATTACAGATACATTACAAATTAACATTTCTAACAATTTTACTTTTAATTATATTTTATTTAAAAATATAGTTATATTTTTAATAGCAAATTATTTATTTATTAACAAATCTAATTACATACTTTAATTAATGGTACTCGTTACAATTCGATTTTTATGTTATGTACAAACTTTATATATTTACTCAGCACTCTATACTATGCAAATAAGGGGCATCGTCTAATTTACTAATCGACGCAGCCGAAGCTGTTCCATCGTGCCCAGTCATAATTGATATGACACTTCTATGCTCCGAGTCGCTGTCACCGCTTAAAATTATATTGGTCTCTCCCATAAACCCTGAATCAATTTGCTCATGACTTTGCATCATCTTATTTTGAGGCTCAAAAGCGCTCAGTCCTAAATCAGCGAAAATCTCCTTCGAATCATCGAAATTTCCAAAGAACACAGAATCCGTCTCGACACTCTCTCCGCCAGATTCACTTCTTCCATCACACAATGATTCCAAATCATCTGTATCGGACTCGATCGGTAAAGCAGCCGTTTTAATAACAGCAGATCTAACAGATTGTACTGGAGCAGGTTCTGGTATTGAGGTCTTTACTGGTCTCAACTGCATCAAATACCTCGCTCTACATTTCGACTCGTTCGAGTCGGTGCTCATGTATCCGGAGTCTTCGGTTCTGTATAGTTTTCGTAGGTCAGTTCTTCGAGATCTGGTCCTGGCTGATCGACGTCCGGAACGGCGAGCGTTCAAGTTATCAAGTCTTGTATACCCTGGGAATTTATCTCTATCTTCCATCATCCTGGGGCGATCACCAGGTGGGCTTTCGCGAGTCGATCTATAGAATTTTGGAGACGAATCAGATCCTCGGCGTTGTTTTGGTGGTATAGGTGGCTTAGGATCTCTTTGTCCTTCGATGTGTCTGATCAAATCTGGTGCTTTACCAGATCTCATAAATGCTTGTAGGTCCTGACCGTATGTAAAGCTTCCACGTCTGTTGTAGAATTTAACCTCTTCCTCTTGCGCCTTTGCTTTAGCCTCGTATATTTGTCTCAGATTGCCAATCTTTCTCGTCGTTATAGCTATTGGAGATTTCTTGCATGATTCACTTTCTGAAGACGTTGACTTGTACTTAAAGCTGCCTGCTGATTTCAGTAGTATTTTCTCAACGCGTTTCTTTGTATCCCGTCTGTCGAGGGTATCGGGATCAAAATCATCTTTGGCGATATTACGCCTATTTTCGATTGGCGAGCCACGCACTTGTATGGTTAATGGACCAGGCTTTGATAGACCGTCAAGATTGCTGTACATGGGTTCCATATTATCAACAAAAACTTCACACTGATTAAATACTTGGGGTTCTTCGACAGCCTTTTTCACGTCAAGCCAGCTACTTGTTAGCCGTTCCCTAGTTTCAAGTAAATTCTGGCTGTGTTCAAATCGATCATTATGGAATAATTCAGGTCCACAGGCGACCGAGAACCTTCGCCTCTTCATCATGCTGCGTTCCAAACTGTCAAATTCCATGAAATTATCTTGACTACCATATATTTGCTTTTTCTTTTTATTAGAGAGCGTATTATCATCACTGTTGTAATGATTGTCAGCCGCTATTACGGGTATAACTATTTTAGGTGCTATCGGAGCAATTGTTTCCATTTTAATTTCTTCTAATTCTGTAGGCTCCACACGTCTGCAAGTGTTCAGTTCACGTATAACTGCTTCCATTTTTACTTTAATTTCTGGTGGTATTGGTGCCTCTTCATCATCTTCATCAGCTTTAGGGGGCTCTGGAGGAGGTGGTGGCGGAGGAAGTTTTTTCCTAATTCGTCTTGATGTGTGGCAAGATGGACTTTTCTTCTCTTGTGGTGGAATTGGGGCAACCGGTTTTGATATTTTTTCTATATCGTGGATGTTCACAATATTGTTTAATCCATTCAGGTCCGGTACTGTAGTTACTCGTATAATTTCAATTTCTTTCGGATTAATCGGTTTGTTAATAATTTTCATTTCTTGTAGGCACAGTTCTTTAGTAAAGTTTTCCTGAGATTCTATTTCTCGAATATTTTCTTTAGTGATCGTATCAGTAAGTTTAAACTTAGTTTCCGTAACTTTAAGTTTCGTTTCAGTAATTTTAGGTTTCGTTTCTGTAACTTTCAATTTCTTTTCTATTATTTTAGGTTTAGTTTCAGTCTCATTTTTAATCAGTTCAGCTGAATTAGGACGCACATCTTCATTCTTCTTGGGCTCAACAGCTCTTGGGGTTCCACTGACCTTTGCTACTGACTTCACTGGCTTAGAGTTGTTGGTTACTAAGGGTACTTCATCTAACCATTTCCTTACAATTTTCTGTTTATAATCTTCACTAACACATGACTTACAAGAGTTAGATCTAGTGAGGTCTACTCTGTGCGGTCGCGCGTTATTATCGCATCCTGGGCATCCTCCACACACAGCAGTTTTTCGACTGTTTTCCTGTTTAAGACTAATCGCACTAAATCTGCGACCTCGTCGTGCGCAAGGAATGTCCCATCCTAGATCTATAGCGTGATACATATCCTCTTCGGGAATATCTGATAGTATAGGGATGAATCGTTTTGATGTCATCTTCTCTTTAGCAACAGACATTACTTCTCGAATTTTAATTAAAAATTCAATAGCCGCTGGAGGTGGATCCTGGAATAATATAAATATAATATAAATAAATGTTTGAAGAATACTCAAGACATCAAAATATTTAATTCATGTATTAATCTTACTTTGAGAAGTTCGGTTTCAAAAAACACTGGATTGAAATATAATTTCTTTCTATACGAAGAGTCTCCATTTGACGAGGGCAGTTGTCGGTTTGCGTTATAATTATTTTCTACTGTACAATCTACAATAGATAGTTCTGAATGTGGTGCTCGTTCCAGAGTATCGGGAGATGCAGAGCGTCTTTGGAAGCGTTCAGTCATTCTTTCCGGTGAATTAGCATTCCTTATGGATGGCCTGAGAGTCTTTTTTCTACGAGAGTGTACCATTGCTGATATCACTGAATTGGCATTCAATTTCTGAAACTAAGAATTGCATGTTTACGTTTGTTTTTTATTTACTAGGACTTAATTTAACATGATTTACTTGCATTACCAACCTTATGCATAGAATTATGAGTGTGTGTATTATTAGATGGCGAATCGAGAGTATCTTCAGTGCGGTCACTGCCATCAGAAAAGCCTCCGTCGTGTAAAAAGTCACCGCCCATACCGTTCAGTTTCATCAACGGATTACTTTTCAACATCTGAAACGATCGTATATTAGCTAAATGTAAAAGTAATTTACTTATTCTGTATCTATTTGACGAGAATTAGTCTTACCACATTGCTCATATCGATTCGTGACTCAAGGGGCCCGTTATCAGTAGACATAGTATCTGAATGATTTTGTTCCGGATCCTTTCCTTTACGTTTTTGTCTTTGCTTGTAATTAACATAGAAAATAATTCCAGCTGCATATAGGAAGATCAGTAGAAGCACGCATACACCGATGGCCAGTGACTCCAGAACACTGAGTCCTTGATTTTGCGATGCTGATTCTGTGGTTACTAGTTCACCAGCGTGGAAAGGTATTGAACGCACATCTGAAAATGAGTCATATATTGGTATTCACATAAGTATTAGGCGATTAGTTACATGAATTTTACACATAATCGTTCCAGTCGTAATGGTATGTGTGACTCACCAAGCAAAGCGTTTTGAGATGCGCCTGCGATGCGGAACGCTGCACAGCTGGCAGCAAGACGCGAGGAAGTGGACGCGGAGCATAACACATGAGCGGTCACCAGGCGACCCTCCAGCCGAGCGTGCAGAGCCACTGACCCACGCCACTGTCAAATAAATTGCAAAGATTTTCCACATCATTCCAGATTTTTGTTCCAAAAATTTATAATGCGATCAAAAGATGTAAAAAATTGCGTTAAGCTTTGCACCTTTATTTTCTCGGACCGCAACTTTAAGCAGATTAAATCAACAGTTATCAGGTGCAATTCGTTGCAGCATTTGTCACTAAGCAGACGTGAGTTTTGGTTACAAATCACTTGATAAATATAAAGCTTAAAGAAATAAAAAGTATGAATCGCCCAAAAACGTTTTGTGTACATTTGTTAACATAATGTCGAGCCTCCTCAAGGTTTACCACTGCAGAAAGCAAAATGGTAATGCAAATCCATCTTATAACTTTATCACCGTGAACAGATCTAAATGCGAAGTATTTGGACATATTATACAAATCGCTCCTTTGACGCCTTCGTGTTTATCTGGGGCTGCATCGGGTCCGTGTAGCATTTCAACACGCGCCCGTCCGACGCAGACATTTTCTCGATTGATGGATCCAACAAACTAGCGTTTTGTCGAAACCGCCCAAAAAATAAGTAAAATTGTGAGCACAAAGATAATATCTTCATGACGATGTATCCCGTTGTCGACCCGATTTATATCAAGAAATTAAATTAATATTTTATATGATAGTTTATTACGTCGTGATTGTCGTTAAAGCGATTATCGTCTTCATTTAATAATGCTATTAAAAATGTTAACGGAGACACTTCGTCCAATCTACGTCAAAACTTCTGTTCTTGATAAACATTAAAATAAAATGTTTTATTTTAATTTCAATCTTGATATCGACATCAAAGCAATAAAGATTGGGCGATGGAACTGGATTATTTCAATATAATTATGTACACTTTAATTCCTTACGCAGTATGGTCATTGGAAATATTGATTTCATTATCAGAATTGGCTCGTGCCTTTTTATATTACACATCGGACATGTTTTATGTATCTTAGTTATTATGTAGCTCTTAATTTTACTTATACAGTATTGCGTCCAAATCGATTATCATATCATGATTTAGAATTTAGATTAATAACAGTTCAGCTTCAGACTTCAGAAGAATCTGATTACTTTTCCCGAAAAACCCACCATCAAAATAAAGACTTCTCCGAATGAAGACTTCATCGTCCAGGTCATAACGTTCCTTACCGGGTCTGTTAGAACCAAGTACTAGGAAAAGCTAGTAATATCTGTCAATTCTCAGTACATGGACAGTTCTTAAACATTAGAGATACAATCTGAGCTATGGAGCGACACCAGATGTCTCGGGATGCCGGTTTATCGTAGTCAAGTAGCCGTAACTTGTATTTCAGGAATATAAATGTTTTAATGTTGGGAAACCTCACACATGGAGTGTTTAAAGATTTATAGCATGATAGATTAAATCGTTTATGAACAACCGCTGACCCGATAGTCGTTGGCTCGTCAAAATTTCAATAATTCATACAAAATTCCTATATAAAATGCACTTTCAGTTTTTCCGAATTTTCCAATTTTCCCGGCAACTTATCAAATTTTTCTCCGAGTTTTTGACGCCTCATTGGTGGCTTTTTCTTAACAATGACATAAACTAAGACTGAAGGCAACTGACTGATACGAGTAAACTAATATTGCTGGTATTTAAAAATAGCAGGTATAATATAAGGTCTACAACTTCTCTTATCTTTTTTTTTCACAAAAAAACTAGAGTAACCAGTTTTTTTCGGATGTAACAGACAAAACAATGTAAGAAACTTAACAACTAAACGTCAATCTGTCAATTCTGTTAATATTTTTTAAGATTTTCCTACTGTCTTCTGTCACACTCACTCACTTTTTTTTAAATTAACCAATATATTATTAAGAGCCTACACTACCCAAATGGCTTAGCAAGATTCTCCGTTGTGTCGAAAATACTGAAGCATTAATTTTGAAATAAATATATGGTAATGTTGAGGATTAATTTTAATTATTATGTTTGACGAAAACACGATTCCATAAAATTTTCTCGATAGAAATAAATTCCAAAGTTATCTCCAAACCGAACAAGAAATCGCTGGTATTCAAAAAATACTTCAAATTAGATCATGAAACTTTGCATACTAACTGAACTAACTATAAAGCAGGTCTTTTCGAAAGGCTGAACTGTGTCGCTTGCAATCAGAACACACTAATATGAACCCACTGATAAAGAGTGAGGTGTCGCGGGGAAGTGGGAGCGAAATTAGAATTTGAGTTGACCCAACAACTTTTCACTTTTCCGTAAGTACAATTAAAAAAAAAATCATTCATACAAACCTTGGCCTGAAAATTACAAACACAACAAATAACCTTAAAAACGAATTAGCCAAATAGGTGCAACCGTTCTGAAGTGATGCTCATTTCGGCAATTGATTTTTATTTATATGTATATAGGGTGATTGGTAATTAGTGACCGATACTTAAACACATGATTGTACTCATGATAACAAAACAAACAACTTGTACTATGGGACCTTAATGTGAAATCGCGAACAAAAAATCAGCTGTTCCCTACATTTTGACGAGTTATGCGAACATAAATGTAAGGAACAGCTGATTTTTTTCGCGACTTCAGGTTTAGTCCCATAGTAAAAGTTGTTTGTTATCATGAGTACAATTACGTGTTTAAGTATCGGTCATTAATTACCAGTCACCGTAATATATAGATATACTTAGATTATACAAATGGTAATTATTGGAATCATGATCATTTTGAATTTGGAAATTAAAGTTGTTATTCTGATTGAGATTCTGATTCCATATCTTATCTTTTAATGTTAACTTAATAAAATCGTGAGCTCAAAATTAATTACGTTATTGCTACTTAGTACGTTCGCACCAATTAAAAGGACCACACAAAGGTTTTGGCATAACGAATTCATTTAGTTCACCGTAAGAATAATGCTGGAACTGAAAACATGAAAGTCATCTGATTACTTGTATTAGTAGGTACTTACATTTTCTTTTTCTTAAACTATTTTTTTTTTCCGTTTTGTTTTCTTTTTAATATATATATTTTTTTTTTAAGTACACGTGCCAATTTACTTTCTGTTCTTATGGTCGATAAGGGCGTTATCATTGTGAGTCGACCTATGAACGATCTGATTAGCATGCCTATTTGAAAATTACGTCCTAATCTACAAATTGTACCACTCTCAATAGCCTTCTCATCAACAGAAGGTGCGAATGTCAATCTTATTTCTTCCAGTAACATTAGTGTTAAAGTGAAGTCGTCCTTGGCTATCAAACGGACCGGTCTTCGGTCCGGTAAAAGATAACATTTACGAGCTCGACGCGTGTGCATAACCGCGTTATGGATTAAGTATAGCTGCCCGGTCTGCCCCCGGATGTTATCGAGTGCACTTTGAATGCAAGATGTGGCACGTTCTTTTTTGACCGAATATAAAGGTAGAGTAGGTGAGAATGTGCGAGTATGAATTGTATCACATATCTGCACATATTATGCGGATAAATGTTTTGATTTGATTTGAAAGAATCATTGTTAGAATTTTAAAGTTAATTTTTAAGTCAATATGCGATAGCCAATTGCTTGGCTCATCGCCGCAAGGTTGCCTGCTTGTCGGTCTTTTACAGATTGTACTTCGGTGAGTGTGCCCAAGAACTCCACGAACTGATTCCCGCGAAAAAAAATCAGCTATTCAGTACATTTATGTTCGCATAATTCGTCAAAAAGTTCTGAACAGCTGATTTTTTTCCGCGATTTCAGGTTTGGTCCCATAGTAAAAGTTGTTCATAATGATGAGTACAATGACCCCTTAAGAGGTTGTTGGTGTTTTACCAATTACCCTGTATAAGGTATATCTATTCATACACGAAATCTTTTATGGGGTCATTGTACTCATCATTATAAACAACTTTTACTATGGGACCCAACATGAAATCGCGAAAAAAAAAATCAGCTGTTCCGTAGATTTTGACACGTTATGCGAACATAAATGTGGGGAACAGCTAATTTTTTTTCGCGATTTCAGGTTTGGTCTCATTGTAAAAATTATTCATAATGCTGAGTACAATGTCCCCTTAAGAGATTTCGTGTATGAATATATAGACCTTATACACATTCTTCATAATATTCCAAAAACAACAAAGAGCAGGTGTTAGTGACCACCAGAGAAAACCGGCCCAAAACTTGTAGTCAACTTTCCACGACAATGTCAAAATTAAAAGTGTTGCAGATTGACAGCCAGATAGCTTCATCAATTTTCTGTGCTCCCTTTTACCGACTTTGGAGTGACATTACATACCAGCAAGTGCAGATCTAGAGATTCCAGCGATTTTAGAATTATGCTCAAAAATGAATCATGATTTAAACTAAAAGATACGTTAAGTACCTAGGGCAATTGCTTAACACACTATCAATCGGAGTCGGTTTCATTTTCACGAACATAATGAAGCTATGGATTAGTAATTTTCTTCAAAACGATTCATATTCCGATTGATAGTATGTTACGCAATTAGGGTGCTGATCTCTAGGTACCGAAATCGCATTTACTAGGTAGAATTTAAGAATGTTTATATTTTTTTAGGATATCTTGCAATTGGATCTCGTTATCCGTGTTCACAAGAAACTGCTCCACAGCATATTGTTCTTGTTTACGATAAAGATCTCTGTAAACGCAGCGGTTGTATAAGATTTTATAATTTTACCAAAACTTAATTATTTCCCGCTTAGAAGGTACACGTTTAATTTCGTCTTTATAAAGTTTCCAATAAATATGTGAAAATAATTACCTTATTTGATAAGTTTTATGAACATTTTACTGTTTCTGGTGTGCGCAGATATTGTTATTTCCTACGTGGGTGGTTCGGCGGACTACGCTTTGAGTCGAATGGACTTTTGGGGTATTTTGGTCCTATAGGTTTTTAATTTTAAATCGTTGTTGCGGTGCCCATATTTACTTTTACTTTGCAATTTGCAAGTCAGTATTAAGTTGTATGTTAAATAAAGTATGATTTGCGGCCGTAACAAATATGTATTTACAGAATTATATACATTAGAATCAGTAATACAACTCCATATGTTAGTATAATCCTGAAATGTCCAGATTTCATGAAATAGTAATTACTTAGGATTACTTGGTCTTAAAGAGTTGTATTGATCACTTTAATGATTCTAATTATTAAAATAGATACTTGTTACGACCACAAATTATAATTTGATCAAGAATACCGACTTAAGCTTGTTGGTAATAATGACTTCCATACCCAGTTTTTCAACACAGTTTTTCTATTCGTTTTAAACTGACTGCCGTTCATTTTTAATGTGTGTTATAAAGAAATTGAGGCACTGCTGTTGTGTGTGATCTCCATCCAACAGAGCCTCAGAGGTAGGTACTAGATACCTACATTATCTTTCGTTTAGTTATACAGGGCAATATTTTTATCAGGTGCCAAATTTTCACAGGTTGTTCTACCCATGAATATGCACAACTTTCACTATTGGACCAACTCTGCTGTTTCATACATTTTGGTCGAGTAGGTATTGAACTTCTGTATGAAACAACTGATTTTTTTTGTGATTTCAGAGTTGGTCCCATAGTGAAAGTTGTTCATATTCATGGGTTAAAAACCCTGAGAAAATTTGGCACCTGTTAAAAATTCGCCCCATATAAGGTGTAGGTAACTTAAATAACGCACAACCACTTAAGGGGTCATTGTACCTACATATCATTATGAACAACTTTTACTATGGGACCGAATCTGAAATCGCGAAAAAATATCTGCTGTTCCCTAAATTTTGACGAGTTATGCGAACATAAAATGTAGGGAACAGCCGAATTTTTTTTTCGCGATTTCAGATTTGGCCCCATTGTAAAAGTTGTTCATAATGATGAGTACAATGACCCCTTAATAGGTTGTGCGTTATTTAAGTTACACAATATATCTAAGTACATAATATGTGATCGCCCCCTGCTCTCGAGCCCTAATAATGATTCGCTGGCTGCTGGTTGTGAATTGGGACAAAGTTCAAAATTATATTAAAAAATGTTACCTGCAAGAAAGTGCTCCCCTCATCCCGGTACAGTCCGAAGGGCACGTCGTTGTCGATCAGGTCGCGGAGGGTGACCCATCCTGACGGGGTCAGGTATTGAGCGCTCGTCACGGCGCATATCGCGTCTTCGACATCTAAAGAGAATTGAAGCCATTTCAAATTATTAGTTCACTAGCGTGCGTGGATGTCGGAAAATATCCCACGGGAACGAGTACTACCGGGATTAAAAGTACCCTATGTGTTAATCTAGATAAAAGATGTATTAATTTCGTAATATATTGTTTTCATATACTTAACTATACTTATAGTGATTTGCATCTTCAACACTCATCGTCATATTTCAGGCAAATTACACAAAACCCGAATTAATTATTATACCCTTAAACTTTCCTCATGAATCACTCCGTCCATTGGTGAAAACCGTACGAAAATCCGTTTGGTAGTTTTTGAGTTCATGGCGTTCAGACTGACAGACTGATGCGACGGGAGACTTTGTTTAGTTAAAATGATGACAGTCACGCTCTAATAACAAATAACTTTTGACCGAGTGGACCAATTTTAATGAAATAACGACTAAATGTTACCTCAAGGTACGAACTCATACATATTCAATCCCATAAATCTCTACGAATAAACTATGAAGAATTTTTTTTAAATATTGTTTGTGAATTTTAAATTCTACCCCTATTTTACCCCCTTGGGGGAAGATACAAAAATTGCTGAATTACATAATTCTTTATTACCTACCAAAAGCATAAATTTGAATTTTCTTATCCGTAACTTAAGAAATGTCGGGTTTCTCATACAAACTTTAATCCCCTAGGTATATCAACCCCTGTAGGATTATTTTCGAGACAAAATGTAGCCTCTGTCCTTCCCCAGGATGCCATCTATTGCCTTGCCAAATTTTATTGAAATCCGTTCAGTGGTTTGGGCATGAAAGGGTAACATACAGACAGACGGACAGAGTTACTTTCGTATTTATAATATTAGTAAGGATTTATGTTGATTTGATACTGTATGACCTCCAAGATATTTGAAGGTCTAGCTGGTTCATTATGTTGACATTATTATATGTATACATAAATATAAAAAAAAAAATTAATAGTAAACCAGTCATCATTCTCCTGCCCTTGTCCCAATTTATTTGGGGTCGGCGCAACATGTCTTTTTCTTCCATACTTCTCTATTAGTCGTCATCTCGGTAGTCACTCCCTTTCTGGCCATATCATCTTTCACACAGTCCACCCATCGTTTCTTTGGTCTTCCCTTACTCGTATAGCCCTCCACGTTCATACTCAACACTTTCCTGACGACATTTTCCTCATTCCTCCGCATCACATGCCCATACCATGACAACCGATTTCCACACAACTTTTCAGTCACCGGTGTCACTTTCAGACTTCCTCTTACATACTCATTTCTTATTCTATCCATTCGCGTAATACCACACATCCCTCTTAGCATTCTCATATCGGCTGCATGCAATTGCCTTTCATTCATTCTTTTTATGGCCCAACATTCTGATCCATACAAGACAGCAGGTCTAACCATTGTTTCTAAATTTTCCCCTTGAGTTTAAGGGGAATGCGGGAGTCGCAGATTGTTCCCGTGACCTGCCGCCATTTCATCCATCCAGTGTTTGCTTAACAGTCCGGTCTATTTCGCCATCGCTTTGCACAAGTGAACCAAGATACCGGAAGTCGGAGCAGACCGGGAGAAGCGCGCCATCAAGCGCTATGGCTCCAGCACTGGAGAGACCGCCGAAATCGCAGAACATATACTCGGTCTTGGTTCTGCTGATTTTCAAGCCGACATTCTCCAGTTTCCGTTGCCATTTCTCCAATCTGCTCTGGATCTCAGGTCCATCTTCACCGACAAGAACGATGTCGTCGGCAAATAGCATGCACCAGCGTGCCTCTTCCTGTATGTCCGCTGTCAGAGCGTCCATAATTAACAGGAAGATGTAAGGACTTAAAGCTGACCCCTGGTGCAAGCCTACCGCCACACTGAACTCGTCGGTGTTGCCAGCAGCCGACCGGACCAAACCAGTATCATCAATATTCCAGGGTCAAAAAGATCAACATTATCTTAAAAAATGTCGATATCGCATATTGTTGCAAAAAAATTTCAAGGACAATATTTTTATAAGGTCAAGTGCCGTGGAATGTAGTCTGTAAATTCAGCTTAATGTTCACATCCGATATGGTCTAGTGGCTAGGATACCTGGCTCTCACCCAGGAGGCTCGGGTTCGATTCCCGGTATCGGAAGGATCTTTTTGTATTTTTTTTTGCATTTTGCTTTATTATTTGTAAAGACCTAGTTTTTACTTACCAGTAAAAATTATTTCTTTTGAGGGGTAAATAATTTGTCCTTTGAGAGGTAAGAAAACAAAGGGGATTTGAGGTTTTGTCGCGCCACGACCGAAGCTGGCCATCAGACATTCTGAAAAAAATAAAGTAAGTCAAATTAATTCATCTAATCTATCACAATTAGAAAACATTTTATTGTATATATATATCTCGAATATTCCATATTAATATAGGGTTTCATTTAGTTTCCATATTTTTAGGCAGTCGCTCCATGTAAAATACTGGTATTCAGCTGCATCCGGGTAGGCTGGAAGCCGACCCTAAAACAGTTGGGAAAAGACTAGGCAGATTAATTGATTGATTTCTATGAATGACAGATCCCCGTCATCAAGTTCAACACTGTGCCCATTTCCTTGACCCTTTCTTATTGTCAATGCAAACCGCGTTATGAGATCGTTCCTGTAATTTATCTCAACAGGATCTTAACCTTGGACCCCATCGTAGGTCTGTACCTACGTCCTGCTATGTCATTAGTTCCATTGTGATAAGTTGAACCCTAACCGACGTGAGTTATGAATGTTATGTATGCTATGCATTCAACATCTTATTTAGTTTGAAATTCTGCATATGTAATAATGTTATGTTAAAAAGTCATTTAGATATGCAAGACCTTCATAAAGTTCGGTTTATTTGATGATACTAGGTATAAAAAATTCTCTTTTTGACGGTACTGTATTATTCATACTGTGCTTGTACACTTACCGTCAATATGATTGACGCAGACGTGCTGATCCTCACGGAAGGCGGGAGTGTCTCGGCGACACTGGCACCGACAGCCGCTGTCGTCAGCTCCGATAGCTGCTAGCGCGGTACCGTGGGACACCTCCATGCAGCGGGTGGGGCCGCAGTCTGACCCTGGAAAGATGATAGGGGTGGGTCGATTTTTACCTACACATTAATATCACGGGAGCATTACAGCAAAACTCGCGGGTTCAATACCACAGCGAGTATTATTAACGGCTGGGGACAGTACTATTTTCTTGTGAAAGTTTTGTAGGAATCTAACGTGAACAAGGACTGAACATAGTTCCTAAAACGCAAAACTCACCCTTGAGAGAGAAATAATCGCCACTGGCAGACCTGGTGATGTTCGCCAGCGCTACCTCTTCACCGGGGCTGGAAGCTCCCGCCGCGCTGGCCGCCATGATCAGAATCAATACACGCGCCATCTCGCGATTCAACAATGAACCAATTCTGAGATTAGCTTTGTTTGTCATTTTGTCGTTATCCGCCAGATGGCATTGTTTTGAAGATATTGGTTGTTTTCGCCCATTCCTTGAATAACTGTTTTCCTCATCATCTGGAAACATAAAAAGATAAACTAAGTGGTATAAACTCTACTTACTTAATTATGCGACCTTCAAAAATTATAATAAAAAACCTTAAAATTATGCTAAAATTAAAGTAAAATTAAATATATTCATGATTAATGTTGGAAACTTAGATATATGAACGCGAAGGGAAAATACCACGACCGAATATTTTAAACGCTTTCGAAATCGTAGCATCGATATTAATTATTCATATGAACTCGGAAATTAAATAAAACCAGTTATACGACACCGAAATTACAGTTTTCGTTAAAATCCACTTTTACCTCCAGCTTAGAATAAATTGAAACTTTTACAAAACATCTGCATATCTGTGCAACAACTTTCGATTCGACATGAACCCAACACTGGATACGGTCTGCTCGTCATCGTAGGTACTCATCCTACTAATATTATAAATGCGAATGTTTGGATGTTTGTCACTCAATCACGCCAGAACCGCTGAACGGTGCTGGATGAAATTTGGCACAGAGATAGATTATAGTCTGGAATAGCACATAGGATAGGATACTTTTCCCGTGAGGTAATTTCCAACAACCACGCGGGCGAAGCCGCTGGCAAAAGGTAAAACAAACAAAATATTTTTTCAATAACGTCGACCTAAGTTCGACCATAACTTTGGATCCTACAAAACGAAACATTAAGTCCAACCTCATCCTTCATTAAAATTGGTCCTCCATCATTAAAATGATGGAGGACCATTTATCGAAACTGGTGTTGTTACCTATTTTTATTTATTTTTTTTTTTGTATCTGTAGTAAGTCATTTATTAACAGACAGACAAATTACTTGTCAAACGCACCTACCTAAACCATGGTTTCTGACTTCAGACTAACGACACGTCGTGCCTTCGATTATAAAACTGTCTACAGTACCTAGAAGGTTTTCTCTGTACCTACGTAATTTATGATAGTCTGGTAGAGAAATTTTCAGGACACAGGAACCAGTAGATAAAAATGTGGTGAATTGATTCAGTGCAACAATTTTTTTCATAACGATTCATGGTAGACAAACGATAGTAAAGATAGTGATAACAGTAACAGAAAAGTTGAAAGCAAATCCTTGATATGGATATCGGCAAATAATGAACGATAAGGATGAGGGTAATTTAGAAAGAGAAAGAGAGATCAAAGAAGAGAAGATTAGAGATTGTGCGAGGGAATATGTCTATACATAAGAACGATAAGGGGATAAGTGACTGGAGAAGGAGGAAGAGAAAAACATGTTGGGCTGACCCCAAGTAACATGGACCAAGAGCAAACAGGACCATTCATACAAGAAAAACTAAGTAAAGCATTAATTTAAAGTAATTTGATAATTGAACGTTTTTTATCATTTTACCAATTCAAACAAATAAATATTATGTTATCTTATCTTAAACAAAGTCTCAACGTGAATATCATCAAAGTAATAAGTTCAAAAGCTATCATCACCGTTTAAATTCTGCAGCCAACAAAGGGTCAAGTCTTTAACCATACCTATTCCAGCATCCAAATACCATCACTCACTCTAAAACAACCATATTTGATAGAGTTGTTCGCGCATTATCGTCGCGTAAGTGTGAATTGTCTTCGCCACCAAATGTATGGGAGGTCATGGGTTAACTGCCGTCCTATCACCGTCACCGTCCAGTTTAGCTGGAACCATGGTGAAATACGGAACTAATATTAAAAGTTCTGAGTTTCTTCGAGCGTTGACTTTTGTCTTAGCAAGCAGCGCTACCAGAGGATCCCAAGATATCCTGGTTTTCGTTGTTTTGTGGCCCAGGGCGTTGTTTTTCATTCGGGCCTTTGGGCCTTTGACAAAGTAGTCAATTGTCGGTAGTCTGACTGATTGCTTGTTATTAGTTTTATTGTTCCGATGATGGGAGTCAACTTCCGAACATTTGCATATCTAAAAGATGCTTGATTTATACAATAGAGTTTAGGGATTTTCTATGGTCATTTGTTATGGACACGTTGTTGTGTTAAATATGATAGATTTGTTAAGAAGATATCTACAATCTTGTGCTACCGTGAGTGCTACCTGTTGCATTGTTTGTTTGGTGGATGAACAACATTTGAATGAAATGCTGCTGTTATTAATTGTGACTCTAGTCTAGATTTTTAGATATAAAAACATTTTTTCCTAGAATGTTTGTTGTTTATTTATTCAACTCGATGTCGTTACTATAAATATTGCCTGTCTGAATGTTTTTTTCTTCTACGCCGCCGCCGTGGTAACACTGCTCCCTCTTTATTTCTGACTTTAGAAGAGTTTTTGCTCAGCTGTGGAAAATATGTAGGTAATTTTTTAAACGAGTGAAGATAAGATAAGAGATCGAGGAACATAACTAAATAGTTTTCTTACTTCATATTAAATCATTTTATACACTCAACAAGTGCTTTTCTTGATCTTCCCTAATCCAACAAAGCGCTGTCGGTAACTTTGTATCATTATCCAAATCAATCACGTTGAACCGATAAATCCCTGCCACGATCATTACTTCTGCTAATTACCACTCTCTTACTAGTAAAGCATTAATTTTATATATGAAAGAGCCGACTGGAACGCTATGGTGAGAGTTCATGGAGGTCATTAGAGAGATTATTAAAAAAAATATTCCATCTGGTCACAGGCCACGAGACCCGGTAGAATCAATAAGCAAGTTCGGCCTCTTACCTACATCTCGACACCACAGATAAGTTTCACGCAGTAAAAAACGAGAGCATACCGGTTTTATATGATTTAGAGAACTAAGAAAAAGATTTGTCTGTGGCGCGAGCCAACCTCGGAATCGATAATGTACGCACATAAACATTCTAATATATACTTTGCATTTTTAACAACGTCTCGATATGTAAAATGGGTGCAGGTGGCTCGAATTTCCAAAGTTCCGACATAAATAAATATAACTTTATGTAAAATTGAATATTCATCATCTGCATCTGAAGCCTAGGGAACTGTTACGCCTACTTTTAAACTAGTGTGACTAAATGAAGATTAATGAGCATATAATCTGTCAATTTGGAGGAATTTGTATAAGGAACATTAAACGGTGGAACGAGGGCTGTTATTTGGGCCACAACTTAATCAATTATCCACCTGATGCTAGTCAGCAGTAGTAGTATGCTAGTCAGTAGTTACTGATTGACCTTTACTAACGTAAACTTTACAAATGATTTACAACAAGACCACGTATCTGTAGGTTTGGCCTGGAGCAAGCCATAGCCAAACCTACCTTAGGTTTGGCTTGCTCCGGGCAGTTAGGGCCGGTACACACTGTCGTTGAAAGTAACACGTTCCCGCCTCCCCAAGCCCACGTGCCCTTGATAGCGAGGTAGCGAGGATGCTAGTTACTCTTGTATCTAAGTGTTTACGCCCTTTACTTCTAACTAGGCAGGTAGGCCTTTGGGTGTTATTTAATGTAATGAAAGAGCTGAACTGCAAGTTTAAATAAAATATAACGGGACATGTGTCTGTTCTGCAGTTGGTCATATTGTGTAGTTTAGTTGTCCTTTTGTTGTTTAAAACTTTGTTATTCTAGACCAGTCACTAAATAAAATATCAAAGAAATGTTAAATAGCAACACTCAGAGCAGAGAAAATCATGATTGTTCTCTCATTCTCCGTCTTCAGCAATTTACACTTATTGCGGTAGTGACCTCTCTGCCAGAAATATCAAACAATGTCCCACAAATTCAACCATCAACAAGCTAAATAACAATATTTCAATAAACCTCTATAATAAAACACTTTATTAACCAAAAATACGATGCTACCAATATTATGGATGCCATCAATATATTCATCCGACATTTTATGGACAGCAAATGGTCAGTCATAAAGAATGATGGCTATAATCTCTCATATCGGAGGAATGGCTGCCATCACAATATAACACATGATATTTTTAGCCCAGTTAAATAATAGAAAGATACATGCATTTGATCTATTAATTTACATTTTCTAAACACCTGTAGTGCGATTAAGAAGAGCTATTGGCATAAATGAAATGGGACGAATAACGGCAGGTTCTCAAAGGTCGGAGCTAAAATCAAACAAAATAATAAAAATAATCACCTACTTAACACCACTAGTGGTTCCGAAGATATTCTCATGTTCGTAGAAAACCGTTAACAAATTGGTAAAGCGATTGATAACTTTTTTGCTAACGTCGAGGTTAATTCTTGATATTCAGGTTCCATTAAAAATGCCTGTCTGACTGACATTCTGTTTGTTGTTTAATTATTCGTGATTGTTATCTACTCGGAAAGTTTTGTTGCTATTGTGTGTGAACGAAAGCTAACAATTATGAAGTCTGCGTGTACTAAAATCCATTTTGTATTTTTCGTTGTAGGAATAAAAAACTTAGAATGTGTTACTTCACTTGTGCAGTGTGCCATCGAACCTCATTTTCGTAGTGGTCGGAATGTTATGCCTAGTAGTCGCACTAGATTTTTTTTAAATATTAGTTATTGTATTATAGTATAAACAATCTAACACTAAAATAAAGTTACAAAAATAATATCCTAACCAACTAAAACTATTAAAAAAAACTAAAATATGGCGTCGAAAAATTCATCCGCATCGCTGTCATCTGGTAATGTGCCCAAGAGACTGGCGGCATTGCCACGTTGTATGGCAATGCTTAGCCTCTGACCAAGGTAAAAGCCTGCCCTTGGGTCACGGGAAGTGTCAACCAGCCGTTGGGCGATTTCCTTGAACAAAGCATGAGCACACGGACCCCACGGCCCGAGGGTTTCAACCCCAAACGGCTCGAAAATATAGTTACCGATAAAGTTATTATACTTTCGCCGCTTGAGGTTTTTCGCAGCCGCAGCAGCAGCGCCAGCACAGCACGCCAGGAAGATGGGAAGGCGCAAGAGTATCGACACACGTTGCGTCCCACACTAAAGGCCTACCCACCTTCCATGGAAATAAAGACATGCCGTCCGGTCTCTTGCCATCGTCGCGTGCCAAGCCATTGGGTTCTAATACAGCTGGAACGCCGACGGTGACAAGGGCACGTCGGATGATGTCATTAATGTTTGCGTGCCGCGCTAAGCGACCCGCACTCCGGCTGCAAGACAGGCCGTGGTGTCCGAGGCTGTTGACAACTTTACCACAGTGACAGCAATGAGGAGAACAATAGGGAGCTCCTAGTCGATTTTAGCATACTATCAGTTCACGACATAATCCAAAAAACTCACTAAGATCCAATTTATAGTTTTGTAGATCTATTCAAACAAATAACATTACCACGGTACAAGATCGGATCCAAAAAACCCACCAAATAACGTCACCTAATCTTTTAGCCACGCGTTCTCTTGGTGACACATTGATAGTGCAAAACACTAATGATACAAACAGCGATGTAACTATAAAACAAGGACGAAACAATGAAAATTTATAAATAATTGTTATTCTATACAAATAACGTAATCATTACAGCAACAAATTACTGTAGGTGAAGACAATGATACCGAATTTTTAAAATGGATGTTTACTGAGTGATCATCTTTGTTATAAACAAAAATGACCAATCAGTAAACATTGAGAGTATATTTGGGGAAATCATGATAGCAGCATTAATAGTGTTAAAGTAGATGGATATAGTTTAGTAATCATGATATATTATTAACTCAACAAGGGATTAGGCAGACTAAGGCAGGAAATGAATGGAAAAGAGATTCAATTTCCGAACTATAAATTGCAAAATAAGTGCACCACATAAAGCCTTTTTCAGCTAAAGCTACATGGTTGCTTACCCATTGCGCAAAGGACGTACAAGGGGAAATATTTCAACATTCTTAAGAAATGCAGCTTGGTTTTATTACAGGTATGTAACTAAATGACAATTTCAATTTTGCGGTATACTTTCATTTTCTTTAACAGTTCACCTTCGACCAGATGAACATTCTTTCACTTCGCAGGGTCGATTGTGTAAAATACAACATTTTGGGTGCAATAGCCTATAAGTAATGAGTTTTTTTGTATTATCTTTCCCAATTCCTTTTCCTTTATGTCGGTTGTAAACTTTTTAATAATTAATCATTATTTTACGACATATTCATATCATTGCCAGTTTACCACCTGATCTTGATCAGTTTCTCACGCTTTGGTTTGGATATAAAATACAACTTCACACCTCAAATCATAGTAATAAAATATACGAAAAATATTTTACTGCCCGTATTTCACAAATACGGACTTTCACAAGTCGAAAAAGCACTGACTGATTCCATTCTTGTGGATTGAGAATGAACGCTATCAGATTATCATGAAAAAAGAAACATTGAAAAAAGCCAGCTCGAGAATCCTTTAACGGGTATTTAATGAGTAAGCAGTTAAGCGCATAGGAAACAAAAGCTCTGACTTCACTAAACCAATTTCATAATTAAAGTTATAAGTGAGATATAAAAAATATAGTATTGGTTGACTACCTATAGGAATGTTGATTGCATGCACAAGAAAACCGTCCCAAACCGTCTTCTTCAACATTACACGTAATTACATTTCTTGGTTTCTAATATTCTAATATAATCAAATCTCATTTTCATTAATAACGATTATGATTATCAAACGTTTAACTTAAATGTTAATGTTGCTACATGTTCATCTTCATTTCTTCCGTATTTGAGGTCAAGAAAATATTGCTGCCTTACGTAACTAGGTGTGGCAACTTTGTATATTTTGGTTTCCATATTACTATGAACTAGGTATAATATGATTATATAAATGTAATAGGTGGCATCGTCATTTCCGTCCTAAAATTCAAGACTGAAAAATTAGATTAGCGGGTCATTTTTTTTTTATTTCAACTTATCCTCTCATCCGTGATTTCCTTCAACTTTGTTTATAACTTCTCTTATTGCACGCCTCACAAAGCTACAGCATTTGTGAGTATTCTACTCTCGATAAATTTTTCCAACATAAAATCGTTTCTACACTCTCAATTATATATTGAACTCATATTCGTAGGAAAGTTTTATAAACTAGAGTTAAAGTAAGAGTGCTTAAAGTTTTACAGCAAGATTTACACACGAGTCACGACTTGTTAGAACGCTTTTTAAAATGGCCAAAAGTGTTATAAGTCCGGTATAAGTCGTGTCTTGCGAGTCGTGTGTAAATCTTTACTAGTAAGGCTGTTAAAGTTTTAAAATTATAAGATATACCTATATTTTTAGATAGATATACTTTGATATATAATATAACAAAAATTTAATAAAAAATTAAGTGTAGTGCTTTATTTTGGGAATGCTTGAATGCTTTATTTAGGTCTGTTTGTCGTCCCGATTCACGTCGTCAGTTTTCTTTCAAACTTCGTATGAGCCCTATTGATTTTCGTTAACAAACTCATAACCGTTCAGAAGATATTAACCAAAATTGATGAATTTTCTTATATTTTTTTCCGTAAAATTGAACTGTAAGGCGTGCACTTTTCGATTTACCAAATGTTTTCTCCTTTACCATTAGTAACACTTTCGTATATATACTTATCTACGCGGAAGTTTGGAAAATAGGCCTAAAACTAATGGAATGTGCTTATTTAATTAAACCATCTTACACTGTTTATCCACCCCACCGGGAAAGGGACGTCAACGAGAAACGAGATTATACGGCCATAGCACAGATTAATACAGATGAGACACTCCGCAATATCATTTAAATAAAATGCGACTCTTGTTACGTCACAACAAAGTGCAATTCAGGTCACACAACGCTTATTACCTTCGGTTATATTCACCAAAAAGTTGCCTCTCTTTTTAACGCGTAACTCTTATACCTTCTGACCGCGGCAGTCCTACTGAATTGGCCCAGTGAAATAGGCCCGCCGCGTGCTTGTAGCTTCATACCTAAACTGCGGAGTGTTCCATCTCTATTAATCTGTGTAAATGTACTGTCACTATTTCGGCGCCATCATCTGTATACTCATTGACGTCCCGTTCACGGTGTTGATCTACATATCCATGTTGTCGATTTTCTCTGATTGAACTTCCAAGTCGCCTTGTTCGAACCCGCGCAATTCTGGAAATCCTAAATCCTCGAGTCATCTTGTTAATATTAATTAATCGGTACTAATAACTAATAATTCAGCTGTCACAAATCAAAACGAAAGATTATTTAATTACTCTTTTATCAAATCAATAACAAATAACCTACTTATAAACATTATCTAACATCTAATCGTCGATATTGAACTCAACAAACCATAAAATTATATTCAACTCTTAATACTTACAAATTGCTAATCGAGGCAGTAATTACGTTCGTATTACGTAGGTACGTAATGTTTCGTTAATTTACAAGCTCACATAAACTTGTGAACACGTTCAGGTTGAACCAGTTCAGTGAAAGAACTTGATCGAGTTAAGTCAGATATGGTATAACAGTGACATAATAATTAAGAAAGTAGTGCGATCGTTATTTATTTATTACTGAGAACGGGGGCACTAGGCGTATGTGGACATTGCACCAATGGTGGCGGGTCAAGTAAGGTTACAATTAGTTTTATTGGTACATCTTTTAGTCTATTTAAAATGATACTTTGTTGTCCATAGGCCTACTTATCGCCGGCCAGGGTCGTGGGTTGTTTGAAAGAGTTACCGTGTCCCAGGCACAGGCAACTGAAGGAACACGGGTGGGTTTTAGTCAGTAAAAGTCCGACACGCCCTCAAGTTATTTGATGATTTCCTACCCAAAAAAAGGCCTACAAATCGTAGTTAAAACTAATATTATGATAACGGTGACATTCTTGACCTATACATACAGAATATGACTTCAATCTGGCTAGCCTTTTCCCAACTATGTTGGGGTCGGCTTCCAGTCTAACCGAATGCAATTGAATACCAGTATTTTACATGGAGCGACTGCCTATCTGACCTCCACAACACAGTAACTGGGTTATGCGACACCTGGTTGTCAGACTTTCGGGCTTCTGACGACCCGTAACGACTGTCAAAGATCCACGAATGACAGCCGGGACCAAGAGCTTAACGCGCTTTCCGAGGCACGGAGGAGTTTCGGTATGTAAAGATGGTCACCCATCCACGGACCAACTCCGGCAAGCGTAGCTTAACCTGATGGATCGACCTATGCAGCTAGATATGACTTATGACTAAAAAATACCTCAGCAAGAAAGTAATTTTAGAATTTACTTAGAGGGTTTTCAACTGTCTTCAATAATAATAATATCCTGGGACAATGTTCACACACGGTCATCTGATTCCAAATTAAGCAGAGCTTGTACTATGGAAACCAGATAACTGATATACTGCATACCCTACTTTTTTTGTAAATACATACTTATATAAAATAAAATAAAAGTCAGATTAGCATAACAAGTTAGTTTCAAACATACAAAAAGCAATTTTTAAATCGTACAAAAAATTACCTTGTTTACCTTGTTTACAAATTACATCTCTAATCTCGTGTTTGAATTATCTCAGCTGGGGGCCTAAAATGTACATTAATCAATATAATCTTTAGAGAAATTCACTTTCGACGCCCTCCGTACTAATCTTCAATTTAAAAAATCGTGTACAAAATCATCGAGTGTATGTAAGTACCTGATATCAAGCATGGGCATTTTATCGCTCCATCATCATAATTAAAAAAAAACTTATTAAACATGCACTTTCTTTCCCAAAACCACTTTGATACCATCAGATTTCTAGCTCCCCAAATCAATAACGGCCCAATGATTTCTGAATGATTAATTACGAAAAAGTAGACTTATAAATACATGTCTAATTAAATCACCGCGTAATTATTAATAATGAACGTTAATGGAGTAATAAATCATTGATCGGTATGGGTAAGTTATTAACAGGGTGTGGCGAGCGTCGGCACATCAAAATATTAAGGCTTTTTTATTTTAGCTTCATAAAAACGCTAAGTACAGACGCCAGCACCTCAAGCTACCCGAAACTGTAAAATTTTCCCAATCAACCTTAAACCTAATACTTTAGCGATAAAGTTGAAAACCTATTAAAGAAATGTGACATACTGTAGTACCTTGATATGCTGGCCTCTGTACAAGCTCAACGTTACGTCAAGGCAAGGCTAGATAGTTTGAGAGTAAATTAATCTTTTTTCTCTTCTTTTTCTTTTTTTCTTTTTTTTTATCCTTTTTTTATCTATTAAATGAGAAATATTTGTTTATCATCATCTGTCTAGCCTTTTCCCATCGATATTGAGGTCGGCTTCCCGTCTAACCGGATGCAGCTGAATACCAGTACTTATTTTGCATGGAGCGATTGCCTATCTGACCTCCACAACCCAGTTACTGGGAATTACGATACCCCTTGGCTTACCAAGCCAACCGAGTCTTAACTCGTCTTAAGTCTTAACTGGTAGTCAGACTTTCGGGCTTCTGACGACCCGTAACGACTGTCAAAGATCCACGAATGACAGCCGGAACCAACGGCTTAACGTGCTTTCCGAGGCACGGAGAGGTCTTGGTATGTAAAGATGGTCACCCATCTACAGACCAACTGCAGCAAGCGTAGCTTAACTTGATCAATCGACCCGTGCAGCTGCAATTACTTAGCCACATTATATGTATACAAATATTTTGATTTCGATGAAAGGTGCAATATAGGAGGTTATATACAGGGGCGAAAAATCGATCTAGCTAGTTCTCATATCTGGAAAAATTCGTGTTTGCTATTTCCATCCGAGCAGAGCTCGGTCGACCAGGAACTTAGATAAAAACCAGGCAACTCTTTAAGTAATTCGAGAAAAACTCGAACATGTGCGAAAATGTGTCGAAATCGCCAGGCTGTGAAGATGATCAAAATGTTATTATTAAATATTCGCCCTTTTAAAATATCGCCATTATCATAACTTTATAAGAAATACTTCCAAAATAGGCCTGTCTTATGTTTCAGCCGTTTTCTAAAACTTCTGGGTGTACTTTTATTTAATACTAGCTGACCCGACAAACGTTGTTCTGTCAAAATTTCAATAATTCATACAAAATTCCCAAAGAAAATGCACTTTCAATTTTCCCGAATTTTCCCATTTTCCCGGCAACTTTTCAAACATTTTCTTACATACAAACCTTGTCCTGACAATTACAAACACAACAAAAAAAATGAATTATCCAATTTGGTGCACTCGTTCGGAAGTTATGCGCGTACATGCATTTCGGCGATTCATTTTTTTAGATATAGATTTATCACTTCCTAGAACTTTTTTAAGAAAGGCTTTCCTATGTAACAAATAGTTGTGTACATATGAAATTTATTACTTGAGAAGCTGCAGCTTTCTGATAAGTGGATTTGTAAATCCAGTGATCAGAAAGCTGCCAGCTGATCCATCTAGGCTTAGGCTATGTTACCTTTGATGGTGACAAGTTCCTCTCTATACGCATTCCTATGCACCAGCATAATATTATCTAATATTGGCGCCGATTCCCTTGTTCCCAAACTAAACTAAATTTAAGTTCAGTGCATTTTTTTCTTTCTATTTCATTAAGACAAGGACAGATGATAAATATTATGTAGTCCTGTCAAATTAAGATACTCCATAGACAAGTTTAGACGTGATTAAAAAATTGGTTACTAAAAATACTTCAGGCGCTGACTAATTTGACAGGACTAAACCAATATTTATCTTCTGTCCTTTTCTTAATGAAATAGAAAGAAAAAGATGCATTGAACTTTAATTTAGTTTGTGAACAAGGGAACCGGTGCCATTATCAGCGAAACTTAATTATTTTGGTAAACTATCGAACCTTCACAAGACACTTAAAATTAAAATAATAATAATAATAATAATAAAATAGTTTATTGTCACAAAAAAATATACATTAGTATACACTGTTTAAAATGAAGCTAATTAACGCTACAGTAGTTTGTATACAGATATTGTGAGCCCTGCCTCTCAAACTAGGATAACCTGTATCTTAAGAGACAGTGTTCAGCTGTGGGGTTATTTAAAAATAGGGATCAAACAACTGCGGACTGTGCCAGCTTATAGTAGGTATGTGGTAACAAACTTAACAATCTTATTACTTTTAACAAAAACATAAACATATAAAAACATATAATAAAAATAATTTGACAATTTTATCTAATGAAAAGAAATAACAATTTAAAACGTATGTGTGTGAGTGGGTGAATGTGTATGAGTATTTCTGTATGATTTATGTATCTATGTGTGGTGAGTTTTTGTATGGGAGTAGTGAGTGTGATGTGCTATATGTGAGGTAGTAAAAGCAAAAAGTAAGGCAATATTAGGCAATACATTTTAGCAGAGATTCAGTTTGTGTATAGTCCTGTTGAAGTAGCCATTCCATCAGCTTAGCTTTCAATTCAAACTTATTGCAATCCAATATATTTAATTCTTTATGAATTTTCTTGTAGATCAGTGAACTTAGGGTGAAGTATTGGTTTTTGGCAAAAGCAGTTTTGTGTCGTGTAACTGGGGGAATGTTGGTTCGTTTGGTGGGATCAGACGGTGGGACACTGGAGTGTCTTCTAAGAATGGATTGCAACACGTAGAGCTGTCGAACTGTTAGTACCTTACAATCTGAGTAGAGTTGAGTTGTTGGATAAATAAATAATAAATAACTTTTTTTGGTCACTATCAAATTCATCATTCTATAAGAACTTATCTATAAAGAAACGACAAAAACACATTATGTATGTTAATAAAATGGTTAACAATCAAAGTTATACAAGATAAAAGTCGAATCAAACGGATGCGACATGACATAAACACAGTTTGGCTGCCAAACGGTGACAAGCTATCTTGGGTCCCTTTTTAGGGCCCATACACACCGCCTAAGGCGTCGCAATAGCAATGCCCGCCAGCAACACTTATTTTATGACCAAATAGTGTCTTCGCAATCTTTTTTTTACAGTTTAATCAAATAAAGTTTGCCAGGAGGTTTAATAAACCTTTTAAAAGTATAAATAATTAAACTTGCATTTGTTAATATAAACACAAAAACTGCTTTCTTTTAAAATTCTTGTTGTGTTTTTTTTTTGAGGTTTGGTCCTAACTGGTCTGTAAAAATCCATAACTTCTTTTTTTGAATCAATTTTGTTGAGCACTGACCTTTTTTTTTTTTTTTTTTTTTTTGTGGATGGGAAATCATCAAATAACTTCTCCCGCTCTGGGTGGAGCGGAAGGGCGTGTCAGACTTTTACTGACTAAAACCCACCCGTGTTCCTTCAGTTGCCTATGCCAGGGCCACGGTATCTTTTTCAAACAACCCGCGACCCCAGCGGCATCGGCCCTATTGGACCCCATCTCTTGCTGACATCTCTTTGAGGCACGCGTGGAACACAACGCGCCGTCGACCCGGGCCTGGTCGTTGAGCACTGACCTAACGCAAATAAAACTCGTTTCTGATGCGTTAGAACGACACACGACATAACGTTGCCCTATGTCTACAACCACCTGTGCGCACGGGCCCTTACAGTAAAAACATTAGCCCATGAATAAAACATGAGCTATTAGAAGCCCCTATGGCCGCACTGACAAAGTTAAGTATAATCTCAACTTTACGACTAGACGTAGTCTGTTTATATCAGGCTGTCCACGCGTTTGTAGAACAACTCCCATTTGTCAAACACAGGCAGGTAAAATAATTCAGAATAACGGTTATTTTTAAAAGTAGGTATGTATGGGAATCATTAAAGTTTGATAACATCGGTGTATTATAACGTGGTTATCATGTAAACGGAGTTTTATGGGAAACTTGGCCTTGCAGCTGAACTGTGTTTGAAAAAGCTTTAAAGTTAAAATGCTAATCAATAATTAACATTTTATACTGTGAAACTGATCTGCTTGAAGAACACTTTAAACACAAAAATTGTTTGTTTTTAAATAGCTTGTAGTGTTTTTTTGGAGGTATGGTCCTAATTGGTCTGCATAAATCCGTAACATCTTTTTTTGGATTCAATATAATTGAGCACTGACCTAACGCAAATAAAACTCGTTTTTGATGAGTTACTACAACCACCTGTGCGCCGCACGGACCCTTACAAAACAAACTGTGGCCCATGAATAAAACATGAGCTATTAATAAGCCCCTATGGCCGCACTGACAAAGTTAAGGATAATCTGAACTTTACGACTGTAAGTAGTCTGTTTATATCAGGCTGTCCACGCGTTTGTAGAACAATTCCCATTTGTCAAACACAGGCAGGTAAAATAATTCAGAATAACGGTTATTTTTATATGAATGTATGGGAATCATTAAAGTTTGGTCAGCGGTGTAATAAAATGTGGTTGTCATGTAAACGGAGTTTTATGTGAGACTTGGCCTTGCAGCTGAACTGTGTGTGTAAAAGTTTTAAAATTAAAATGCTAATTAGTAATTAACATTTTATATTGTGAAACTGATACGCACTTTAAATTTTTATTTAACCTTTCGCTAGCATTCTTGAGTAAATATGCGTAGCTACACGCATCGTAGGCGCGCGCCGCGCCGGCTACGCAAACGCGGCGCTACGAAAAGATCACGCGTGAAAATTGCGTACTTACCTACACCAATTATCTATTCTTATAGATGACATAAAAGTCACATGAAAACTAATATGTTAAAGATTCGTTTCGATACCTATTACAATATATCAATATTATTAGAATTTTGATAGTATTAGATTTTGACTCTCGTTAGCCTCTTATTTTACTATATTTGATGGTAACTTGTAGACTTAAACCTCGTCTTGTTCGTAGACTTAAGTCTAAAATTTTATTAAGATAGTCGTCATTAATTTTACAACAACATATACTAATCCTTTCCCTTGAAAAACTAACTATAAATTATTTTTATGAAATATCAATAATATCTTAACTAGCTAAAACATTTTTAACTTTCCAAATAGAACTTATTCTAATGTGCTATCTTTTAACTGGATTTGGAAACTGGTCCTACGTATTTTTTAGTGCATAATATCTTTTTGTTTTTATTTTTATCAGGTTAATAATGTCATTGCAACACCAATGCAAGGCGTCAAATTTTTAATCACATCATCTCTTCAATGGTTTCTCTCTATTGGTATTTAGATAAACACGATTTTGGATATAATAATATATTACACCCATGTTCAGATAACCATAAGAATAAATTTGAAATTTAGAACCTGTTTTCGAAAAATACTGCATTTGTTAGCCAGTTAGATTAGACGAAAAGATTCATAGTTTTTTTATTCGTTTCCGTATTGGGAAACTTAATATACATAAAGTGATAAAAGTTTAATAATAAAAAGTAGTTTGATTTTATATTTCGAATCGGAGATAATCTTTTTAAATGTTCCCGTCTGTTTTACTCATTTAGGTAGGCAAGGCATGGCATATTATTGATAAAATTAAAAAAAAAAAACAGGTCCTTCTTAGTAAGTCTATTGATGAAATTAGACAAACAAAATTCTGTCATAACCACACACGAGAATTAATTATTTCATGTTTACAGGCTATAAACTACACAAATCAAACAATAATAAAGCAATTAATAAACAACACGCGTTCTACAAATGCAGTTTCATGATCGTCTCAATATTGCAATTCACATTTGTTCAATGAGGCAAATCAATGTTTGTGTTGCACAATAGTTTTTGAAACACTAATACCTCGTGCACATTAGGGCTATAAATAATATCCACAACAGAGTCTCATAATTTATAGGCAACAATTTAGACGAGATAGGTACTGCCCATAGCATTGACCATATACATAAATGGGCTGAACATATCGTATTCAGTAACGCAGTGCATACATACCGACAAGTACGAGAGAGGCAAGCGAATCTGCGGCCAGTAGTTGTCTCTTTAGTAGTCTGTACTACAGGTGGTATTGGCCGCAAATTCTCTTTGTCTCTTTCTAGAGAGTGGTCGCTTTTGTGTGGCTAACGCTCAGTCCAATTCTCTATGTTCTGGTACAGCCGACCTATTCTGTAAACATCTCTTCGTCAAAACTTAGGAAAGTGAACATGAAGTGAGCTGTCCACCTGATGCTAAAGATTGACACTATTGACAGCTCACAAGTTTTCACAGACCACAGACACACAGCGCCAAAGTTTTCACAGAGCCGGTATTATAGCAATAAAACAAAAGCCGATCGACCTTTAGGGACTTAGCACAACCAGTAGTTCAATTAATAGCGGAACATCATGCGGTTTCGCTGTTTCACGGCGGAGGTGTGCTAAGCCCTAGGAGATAATCACTTTATTTCGCGATAGTGTTTTCTATTCTTGTCACGCAGCATGTCACGTAACTATACAATAGTGCGAACGAGGCTTTACCGCCTACCAGCCAGTGTTAGCCATAATATTCATTACCTTTTGGAGCGTTACGATACGACACCAGCTGGACGAGTTTCCAGATTGCATCTTTACTGCAACTGTTATTTTTTGTGGTTACTGAAAAGAACTGTTGTCATCACTACTTGTTTTTATTGTGGCAACTCTAGCGGGAAAAGTATTGCACTAAGCGCAGTTGTAAAAGCAAACTGGCCTGTGTGTATGTGTCGTAAAAAGATATTTTATGATAAATGTGGGTAATAATCATAAGTCCCGTTTTGTAGAACGATGACCACGTGAAGGTCGCGGGAAGGCTGTTGAATGCAAGCTTGTGATTTTTAAGAAAATATTAAAATATGCATTATGCAGATTATTTTCTAAGAACATAAATTAGCTCTTCACTACATGGAGCAGCTGACGCATCTCTTATTAAACATGATTTTTTAATTATTTAAAAAACGACCCGTAAGAAAATCTGTATTGGCTACTGAAAAGATACTTTATTCAAAATATACTTAGAACTATGTTCACCAACATTCAAACCACCGGTTAGGTATTTAAATGGTTGTTTTATGTCAAATTTGGAAGGAAGTTTGACATAAACCAACTGTTTAAAATTTAACAGGCAGATTGAATGTTGGTGAACACAGCCCTTAGGGCCGGTTTTTTGACCCGTAGTTAACTCAACCAATGGTTAAACATAGTAAACTAATGGTTGAATTTTGGCTAAATGTAAAAGGCTATACATGAATGAGTTAACATGAATGTATTCATGTTAAAAATAGTAACAAATGCCATTTTGGGAAACAATTAGCCAAAATTCAACCATTAGTTAGTATGTTTAACCATTGGTTGAGATAACCACGGATCAAAAAACCGACCCTTAGTAATACCAGCCTTTTATGGACCTACCGCAGAGCCAATTCAACTTCTCATACTGACTATTTTTATATATTTGAGAGGAATAATTTGCCAGTGCTACTTAATTGGAATCGACATGGGAGATGAAGACATTAAATTTTTACTCTCTTTCTCATCGCCATTCAGCAAGAATCACGAAAAGGATCCCCATTAACTTCAATTTCAAATCGATCAGCTTTTCTAAAGACTATGTCTAATAGGGGAAAGCGGGCAATATAAACACGAAAAGCAATATTGGTAACTAAACTTAAATACTTTCGAAAATCTAGTGGGTTTTTTAATATTCAAGAAAATCGGGTCAGTGATACACTTATCAACGACATTGCATGAATATTTATGTAAACTATTTGAAACTAATATAGTTTCTTCGATCACAAATGTGATTATGTGCCGTAAAATTCCGTGAGACTTGTGAAGTATGTCAAATGAAGCTAATAAGCCACAAAAAATAGAATCTCCGACAAAACTATGCTAAAATTTACATTCTCCACTGACTTGTTTACTAATAAGATATTAAAAATTCAAAATAAGATGAATTTATATTACAAATTTATGATACTTATAAAAAAATATTCGTTGATTGCTTCATTTTGACTGGATTTTTAAATAAGATGAGCGCATTGGATGATGTACTAAACGTGGCGTATTTACATTTCATTTCAAATTACATTGCATTCCATTTATGATAGAGATTGTTTTCAAAGTGAATCTATAATGGTATTTTTATGAGGTAATAATGTAAGTAAATAAAATATATGAAACTATGTCTTTAACTAATCTTATGAAAAGGGGTATATAAGTATGCAAACTATAGTCGGAAAAAGTGTACTGTTTACTTTCAATAGACCGTTTCAGCCAGCTGAAATTCAATTCGTTTACAGTTCACAGTTTCATTTTATCTGTTATTCATTGTTATAGCATTTTATATGAAATCCTATATGCGTGTTTTATTATATTCACATAATTAACTTAAGGGGGAAGCGTCAGGGTAGCCCGCGAAATTCAAATTTTCTTACGTTTTTTGCAATTTTCGCGGGCTACCTCCTTAAGTGAATTCATTTTATGTTGAGCTTATGATTGTTTTTAGCACGTAGCACAAAAAGTTGCCTCTGTGAGCGTAGAGCAAATTCTTTCGTTCCACTTATTGTTAGTTCCGAGTTATAAAATCTAAATAAACGACATTTACAAATCATATGGGGTGGACAGACAGTCCACATCCAATATTACTGACGGCCTTACTTTCTGTTGCCATATAACTTGACAAATGTGACCTTTCCTAATCCGCCGAGAAAAGGTCACTTCGCTTACACCTGATTCTTTATGCGTCATTTTCCTATCACTCATTAATTACTTTCATAGAATCAATCATAATGTCTAAAAGGACAAGTAAATTGTTAGTAAAATATCACTATAATATCCAAATAGCATTCCCCGATAGATACTTGATTACACTTTCTATGATTATGCACAAAAAATGAGGTAGAACGTATAATCTTCACTTTTTTATTCTGAACGCTAAACGGAGATAGTTATTTAATTATTTAGGCAGGTTGCAAACAGGGCCGTTAATCGCAGTTAGATTACTATAATCACGGTGGTTGGTCATAGCAATATTATATGAGAAAGTTGCTATCGTCGTTTTAACGGTATCCCTTTTTGCCCCTATTCCCCTTTTATATGAAAAAAAAAAGTTTTTTATAGTATGACCATCATTTTCCTGCCCTTATCCCAATTTATTTGGGGTCGGCGCAACATGTCTTTTTTTCCATACTTCTCCATTAGTCGTCATCTCGATGATCACTCCCTTTCTAGCTATATCATCTTTCACATAGTCCATCCATCGTTTCTTTGATATTACCCTACTCGTATAGCCATCCACATTCATACTCAAGATTTTCTTGACGACATTTTCCTCATTCCTTCGCATCACGTGCCCATACCATGATAACCGATTTTCACACAACTTTTCAGTCACCGGTGTCACTTTCAGACTTCCTCTTAAATACTCATTTCTTAATCTATACATTCGCTTAACACCACACATCCCTCTTAGCATTCTCATCTCAGCTGCATGCAATTGCCTTTCATTCATTCTTTTTGTAGCCCAACATTCTGATCCATACAAGACGGCAGGCCATTCTTTTATAAATCTTCCCCTTATGTATAAGGATAATGCAAGAGTCGTATATTGTTCCCGTGACCTGCCGCCTTTTCCTTTGCACAAGTGAACCGACATTATAGTAGGATACAGCGCGCAATTACAGCAAGAGGTTGATTTGTAGATGTATAATTATATTCTCGTATAAAACTAGTAAATTATGCGTGTGACATAAAAATTGGCAAGTCGCGTGCAAGAGACGATAGTTTACCGTGCAGGTATTATTTACTTGAGTTCGTGAGTGTTTCAAATGTTACTGCAATGGTATTTCCCATGGGAAGTGGGATGTTTCTTGATTCCTATGACGTTCTGTGGAACAATTATAAATGGTCGTAGACATTTTATTTCCCAAAATTTCCTACAGGATGGAACTCAACACAGTCAACATCCACCTACACAAGTGACCAATTAAAAAGTTATGTTATAAAGGTTTTAAAAATTATATAAATTAATAAATTAGAAAACATTAAGACTTGTACCTACTAGGCACTGTAGCAAATTTTCAGTTAATGTAAGTGGGTGAATATTCGAGCGTTTTAACCGCCGTCATTACCTTCCGCCAAAAGTTGATGAAAGAGAATATATTTAATGAAATATTTCAGCAATTCCTGATTCTGGTCCTTAAGCAGATTCTGGGAATTGATGAAATATTTCATTAACGATATTCTCCTTCATCAACTTTTGGCGGAAGGTAATGACGGCGGTTAAAACGTCGAATATTCACCCAAGTATCTATTTTGTAATGAATGATGATGATGTTTTAATTAATTATTTCATTCCAAAATGGTGACATAATTAAATAATTATAATTCTGACAATGACACTTCTACGTTATCTTTCACATTAAGTGAGTAAACAAAAACATATTAATTGAATAGTTAAATATTCTCAACATGACAACTATTTTATCGAATTCCATCCATTCATCACAAATCATAGATCAAAAACTAGTTTTTTAGGGTTCCGTACCTCAAAAGGAAAAAACGGAACCCTTATAGGATCACTCGTGTGTCTGTCTGTCTTTCTGTCCGTCTGTCACGGCCAATTTGCTCCGAATGTAATGACCGATTAAGTTGAAATTTGGTACACGTACTCTGTGACCCAAACACGGACGTGTAACGTAAATAAATAAATTTTGAATATGGGGGTCTACTTTGTGGGGCAAATAAGATAATTAAAAAAAAAAGTGTTGCAAACTGTACCGTGTGAAATATCAAATGAAAGGGCTTACTGTGACAGTCTTAAATGTATTTTTTTTTTTATAATTTTTAAATAAACCATTATAAGTTATTTAAGAAAGTAGACGAGAATTGACCACTCCCCCTTATCCCCGAAAGTACTGAGCCTAAAATTTTGAAAAAAAATATAGAAAATAGTTCAATACCTATAGATTACAGGAAAACCTATAAGAAGTCCATGGTCCTAAAACAACATTGTGCGTACGAACTTACATTTGTCGATAGTTAAACAAAAAGGATCCAACCCACATTAGGTGTAATGTGGGTGGGATTCTTTTCGTTTAACTATGGACTAGTTGGAATGTATGGGATACTATGTTTTTCAACTACAATGTTAAGTTTGTTATTGGGATAAATTCATCCCAACTACGGAACCCGTCATTGTGCGTGGTCCGACACGCTCTTGACCGGTTTTTTTTTCTTGTAACACAGTTAGCGTTAACTGATATTATGGCTCCCTGCTGAGAGAAGGGCCATCGTTCCGCCCATGCTAACAATTAGTGACCTTTTTTGTGTAAGTATTTATTTAATGCTCACTATTTTATTTTATTGCTTCAAATCTGTTTATTTTTAGGTATTATTGTTGTTTTCGAAAAATGAATCCTGTATTTTTGGCGTTTGGCATTAAAATTCATATTTAACTTTATTTATTTATTTATTTATTAGGAAACTCAACAGCTTATATTTAATTTACATGAGTTATGAATGTTCACCCCACTATCAATGAACAATTCAATACAGTTGCGTCAAAGTTAGAGCATCGTGAGTTTGTTTACACTGCTCAGTGATAGCGAAATGATGACAATTATCACTTAAGCCAATAACAGAGTTTCACGGCATTGAAAAAACTAGGTTAACTAGAAAGTAGCGAGGGAAAACAAAAGAAAAAACTTAAACAAATATAGTTGTTGATTAAATCTCTCCTAATCCGTTATTTTGATTTTGTTTAAGTGACCTACCTTCCTTTAAGTAAAATGATTTTAAACAACATGTTTCCGAAATAATTCACCATGTAAGACATGACCTCGTGTCCCCTCTCCAAGGGATTGTGGCCCTGTGTATAGATACCAATCTTTCATATCTATATTGTTACTTGAATATGCAATCACATTGTAACGTATGTTGAAAATCACAACAGAATGACAATAGTACTCATCCTAAAGTACGATGCGAGACTGCATGAAATACAGGAAAAGTTTTTAAGCAGTGCGTAAATTTTCACAGGGCCCTCTACCCTGGAATATGAACAACTTTGACTATGGGACCAACTCTGAAATAACGAAAAACATCAGCTGTTTCATACATTTTGGTCTAGTTCGACTCGACCAAAATGTATGAAACAGCAGATTTTTCGTACACCCTGAAAACACCATGTGAAATTTGCGCACTGCTTAAGAACTGTTCCTGTATAACCGTAGATCAGCTTCATACTATTATGTCCCGTACGTTTATACTCCAGAAATATCATTGGTACACACGATTGATTAGTAAAACAATAAAGCCACTAAAAACTTTATAGTCGTGATTGAGACATCGTTTAGACGCAAAAACGACTATCCTCTTTCTCATGGCTGACTCTAATTGATGCTGAGTCGATCGATAATAAAATCTGCACATGGCACAGGTAGGCTTCGTAAGGTAACGTTATTGAACTTTATTGCTCTAAGGATAGAAGTATTTATTTACTTTGTAAAATGGATATACAAATCTCGCACCACACGGTCTCTCTCCGTCAAGCGCTGACTTGCGATGGCTTGCGCTGGCACGCACCGTCTCGCTCCGACCATTGCGAGACATCGCTGCATACTATACTCTCCAGCTCCCGGCCAACACGCGAGACACGGCTAGCTGGGCGGCGCGAGATAGCGCAAGCAGGCGCGATATAGCGCGAGCCGGCGCGAGGCAGCGCGGCCCATCGCGAGACAGCGCAGTATAGCGATGGACATCTTTCGGTGTAAAAGGGTAAGCGTGATTTCAATTCTCGTCCATCCCACCACGCCTCGCCTCGCCAGTGTAAAACCACCATTATCAATCTGCCTAGTCTTTTCCCAACTATGTTGGGGTCGGCTTCCAGTCTAACCGGATGCAGCTGAATATCAGTATTTTACATGGAGTGACTGCCTATCTGACCTCCATAACCACAGTTACTAGGTTGTTACCTAGTAACGTGTTCGATACCCCTTGGTAAGACTGGTTGTCAGACTTACGGGCTTCTGACGACCCGTAACGACTGTCAAAGATCCACGAATGACAGCTGGGACCAACGGCTTAACGTGCTTTCCGAGGCACAGAGGAGTCTCGTTATGAAAAGATGGTCACCCATCCACAGACCAACCCCGGCAAGCATAGCTTAAGGCGATACCAAAATAAGTTGGGGGCTTTTTCGTAACCATTTATTTCACTATTACAGAATGTATGGATTTAATTTTTGGATCTATATTTATTGACTATTTGATCAATACTCTGACTGAAGGAAAACACGATTGGTTTAAATTTTCTCGATAGAATTTAATTCCGAAAACACCTCTACTTTTTTATATTTTTTTCTGTAATTCTAAAATCCTAAGTAATTTCATTGCAAAATTGCATTCAAAATGTGCGTATTAGGTAATTGAAAACTCTGGCTGAACATATTTTTGATAGATAGCTTAATTTATTTTTAAACAATTTTTATTTGGTTTGGCGCTTTTGTTTTCGTTCCAGCGCATTGTTGCGCTCTCTTTTTTTCGCATGTGGATGTAATTGACTCTGTCACTTTCTTATTACCGCTCAGTTAGCTTTTTACGTATCGCCTTAACCTAATGGATCGACCCGTGCGGCAGTTATTACTTAGCCACGAGCTCCTAAAACCACCATTATGCTGATGATAATGAAGATTCAATACAACCATATTATCTAATACAAATTGGCCTTTTCCTGAGATTAGTAAATAATCTTGTCTTTACTTTTTTATTAAGACAAACTGCAATAACCTTACATCTGGTCTTTGATCTAATCAAATCTTTTGTCTTTTGCCAATTCTCAACTTAACGGTTGTGATTGGTTAGCGGAAAAATAGCAGCCAATCAAGTCACTAGACATGAGTTTTGATAGGCTTACAGAGGGCATTAATATCATAGTGCAATGTGTAGCACTAGCATCCTGTAATGCGTATAAATAGCACTTAAATAATGCCCTCACCAACCTGTTTACAACAACTAAGATTCTCACGACCTCTCTATCAAACCCATTCTTTATATTTGATACCAGTCCATTAGCTCTAAACAGTTACGGGACACTATGATGAAAATCCAACTTTCCAACCGGTATGGAAACGATTTTTAATCGAAATCTTATACGGTATAGATCGTGTAGAAAATTTAAAAAACACGAAAAGTTAGTTGGTATTAAATCACAGCAAGTTACCGTAGATCAAGCAGAGTCTGTTTCCAAAAATAACTTTATACATTATTCATTAGTTAGACACCCAGTAATTCGTTAGATCGGGCGTGTTGGAGTTATTTATAGCAACTTCTGGAGGCTTTGCAAGTATGCATGTAGGTAATTTTAGGGTCCCGTAAACTGATGCTGCATGGGAAAACCGAAACAATTCCGCATAATAATGTATAGTTAGCTATGAGTATGGGAATGAAATGTTACCTCCTTAAGTTCGATTAGGTATCGAATTTGTTTGTTCCTTTGCCACTAGAATAATGTTTAAGAGTTTTTCTTTGTGTAAGTACAAGTACGTTTTTCAACATTCTATAATTATAATTATAGGGTGTTTGGAAGATGGGAATTTGACACGACTTAGAGCATTTTGAGCCATACATGTCTTGGACGAAGTAATTTTTGCAAACTTCTAGTAAAAAAATAACACACCAAATTTAACTGGGGTAAAAATAAAAATAAAACATACTTCGTGTATGACATGTACGACTCAAAATGCTCTAAATTGTGTCAACTATCACCACCTTTGCACCCAGTTTCCAAACACCCTGTATATTATATTCTGTGAGAATTTATTTCGTATATTCAGAATATTTTTAACCGACTTCCAAAAAGGAGGTTCTCAATTCAGATGTTTTTATATTTTTTTTATGTATGTGTGGGCATAAACCCGTATATTTTTTTTGTTTGATGGGATATGCTCTCGAGGTGGTCCCATTGCCACCAAGTTGGAATCTGATGAGGGGATCCTATGAAAATCACGGCACACCATCATCATCACCAGCGATTTGGGTATTTTTTGTAGTAACTCGTGCATTTGCTTTCGGAAAGCACCATTTGGCGAAGTGGAACTGATGATGAAGACCACAGACGGCCATCGGTACTACTCAATTATACGTAAGCATTTCACGGGTTGCGATTCTATTACTTTAATATGGTTGCTAAGCCAATTATGCTCGTCACAATGCATATGGTGAAAAAACTAAAATACAGATCCATAGACACCGAGTTCCGAAATTAAAGCTATATTTCACTTAGTACTGTTTTTTTTTTTGGTCGGTCGTTTTTTTTTTTGTAAAAAAGTTTTTATAATACCGTTACTTTACTTTCTTGCATATTGATTTATTAAGGTAAGGTAAGTTGTAAAACTATTTGCGGTCACATCAAATCGAAAGTGAAACAGCAGGCCTAGTGTTCCGTGTCCGTCGAAAATAAATCTAGTAGCGATGGAAAAAATACTACCTTTACACAGACCCTTTCTCAGAAAACAAAGCGGAACCCATGACCAATAGGTATCATTTTTTTTTTGTACCTACTTACTTACTTTAAAAAAATAATCTTAACTTTTACGTACGGAACCCTGCGACAATTTCTGATAATGCTTGACCGTCTTTTGAGATTTCGTTTATTTCTTCATGATAACAGTACCTTACTGTTCACCGAAAAACACATTACATCTGACGACGCAACACGCTTCTCAGCACAGTCAGGTAAAATTAAACTAAGGAGGTTTATAACATATTACAAGTATTGTGGTTACGCACGTTTAATTCAATCGTCAATTAATATTAATAAAATTAATCAGTGTGGAAGGAAAGCCACTTTGTTTTTGTGTAGGTACTATGTAATTATATGGTTGTCGGTAGTGGTAGAAAAAAAAGTGATTTATGTAGGTAATTAAATTATTGGAATGTGTGAAAAGAAATTTAGTTTTTACTATGATAAGTTACACAAGTATACCTTAATAATTATCTACTCAATTGGGTCAAACTGACCTGCTGAGGTAGTGGTGCTGCAGGTCTGTTTGACCTGCCTCAGCAGATCATTTTCGGTTGTATTCGGTCTGTCACCTAGAGCTGTCATTCGTGACCATTGATTTTCAATATAACATCACGCCTGTAATGCTCATTGTAACCCACATTTCGCCAGTTATGCTTAAGTCCCATGTAATAGGAAGCGAGCCCATTGCCTTCAACCGGGAACAAATCCAGACTTCGCACTGCTACTGAGATATTCCAAATGGCAAAACTCAATAACTCTTTGCTCTGCCCGGTAATCGAACCCAGGACCTCATGCTCAACAGTAACGCTTGCGACCACTAGACCAACGAGGCATTCAATTGCCTCCTAAGATCATCCGTTTATTAAACTATATCCTCACCAGACAAACTTCTATAGAAAAGACATCAGGTAAGTACTTAGGTCAGTAAAGGTGCCTTAAGTTTTATTATTAATATATTTATTAACATCGCATAGTTATAATCTTCTGAGTTCAAATGGCTACCCTTAGCGTCTTTGCGAGAAATGCTTGTCACTCAAAATGACAGTCGGTAAAATATTTTGAAAGGAATACTTATTTACATAATTACTTACTCATTAATTCTGATGCAAGCAAGTTGGGAAAGTAAATATTGTATAGATTATGAAGTTATAGTGGATAGTAAATATCAAGTTATGTTATGAAAAGTAAGAATACGTTTCAGAAGTTTGAAAATAAAGAAAAAAAGTTCCGACTTTTTCTAAAAATAAACGTAGCATTTTTTTTTTAAACAGCCATAAGATTATATAAAAAAATAAACAGTTGCCTAAAAGCGCGGTTCGGTTGTGGAATTTGGACGTTAGGGATTGCCAAATTGTTGCAGTATTTAAAAGAAGAGTGAAAGAACACTATCTTTCCATTTCGTCGTATTTGTTAGTTATTTTAGTAACATTTATTCTAGAAGTATGATGTATGTATCTAAGTATTTATTATTTATGCTTTATTTTGTAAGTGAATTTTGTTTTTTTTTATTTTCTTGTTTTTTTTTCTGTTCTACTCTTACACACGGTGTCTACAGTTCTTTTTATCCTCTATCCTATCGCAGGTATATGCTGGAAGAGACTTCTTTAGAAATAAGCATCACCTTTGTACGTATTTTTCTGTTCCTTTCTTCTTGTCTGTTTATTTGTGTAAATATAAAATGGTAAAATAAATAAATAAACTTTTTACTAAAAATAACAAGCTGGGTACTTTTGTGCTGACTATGCCAAATATAATTATTATTTTGAGGGCCTTATTAGCAGTTAAAGACGGTTTTCTAGTTTTTATTCAGATTCGATTAATAGGTTTTTTTTTTTACTAAGTAGGTAGTTATTAAATTAATTAACAATGGAATTTACGACGTCCTTGAGGTCATTACAACTCACGCGTGAAGTTTAAATAATAGATTGTATTTCTGATTTTACCGTTAAAGTTCGAATAGACCTATCATTAATTAATTTAGCTTTTAACATAATATTATCTACATATAAAAAAAAATCAATTGCCGCGCCTTAGTCTCGCAAAAACTCAGAAATAGCTCGACCGATTTGATTTTTTTTTGTTTCTTTTTATTCGTTTCTATACTAACCTAACCACCCCGGTTTAGGAAAAAAGAAAATTACGAAAAACCCAAAGGAGCAGCAGATAATCAACATTTAAATTTTGACAGGACAGCGTCTAACGGTTCAGCTAGTTCTATAATAAAACACAGTAAACAAATAACTAATTATAGGCCATTATTTATATTTAATTCACTGTCAAAAAGTCCTTTAAACCTAAGCTCATTTAGTAGCGCTTCCAATTTATTAATACACAAGAAAGCTCTTTTATCACAAAACAATTTAATATAAACAGTTAAAACTTGAACAACAACAATGCTTTAGTGAAGTTAAATTATTGTTTTCATATGTAAATTAATGTACCTTTATCTTTTGACTTAAAAGTTTATGTGATCTGAACGACAGGCCTGGATGTTCTGAATGACACTATAAACTTTATTTATGTTGCTCACAGAAGTTTGCGCATTTAAATAAGAGTTCCTGTGGGACGATATTTAGACCAATACTAAAATTGATAGTAGATAATTTATCCCTATTAATAGGACCATGCTAAGGCCATTTTATAAAATCGTCTAGGAATAAAGAGCATCCTGGCCATCCAATATAAAAATTCCCATTTCCAAATAAACTTACCAATGAGGAGTCAGGAACACATCACTATCCAATTAAAGTTCCAAGTAGGCTGATAACAACAATCCACAGTAATCTTTGTCAGTCATGCACTAAATAAAAAATAAACAATCACATTATTTTTTCAAACGATCCAAGGACGGAGACGTCAATGTTCCCGCGGTTTTTGACGCGTCGCGTCGGCTCGAGCGGTCGGCGTACAAGTGGTGCGATTGCTTATTCTGCACAGATCGATTCGACCCGACCCGCCCTCAGCATATCGCTCGATTCCGGATCGATTGAACGTTAATCCGAAACACGGTCAGTGGGCTCTATCGATAAAATATGAAAATTCGTGATAGGTGGGACTAATCGGGTTAATTAGATTTTGCTCGCGTAATTTTATTGGTATATTAAATGACTGATTAAATGGTTTTGCATGTTTTCGGTGATTTATCGTACATATTTTTGGGGATTCCTTGTTTCCGGAAACCAAATTGTGTAAGTTTTACTTTTCAGGCTATACCAGGTTTTAACGTCAATTAAATTTTCCTTTAAATGTAGTTCTGATTCGAGCTAATTCCACTGAAACAATAGATATGATTTCAGGTTTTGGTAAGTTGGCATTTCATAACAGGAACCAGGACCTGAAACTGCGTTCATTTTCATTCCCGTAGTTCCTTTACTTCTTAAGACTTTGGTAAATCTGTACTAAGCCCACGTCGTATTTATTTTACAATAATCGTAATAATATCTCAACAAACCCATACCTTAGTAACACAGAAGCGTTCTAAACGATACACTGCGAGTAAATCACAGACTTTCACTTATATAAGTAGGTACCTACGTGGTTGATAAAAAATACCTCCACACATGTTCATCACAAATTACAATCAATACGCTCTGCCTTCTATGTTATTATCGTTATTTAAAACATTTACGTCAACGTGAATTATTAATAATATTTTTACGATGCTATCTTTTTGTTACCGCCTCCTCTTGTGTTGTTCGTTGTAAATGTGGCTGCCGTGTGTATCAGATTTTTTTTTAGTTTTATTAATGCTTGTGCTTACAGCAACATTATCTGTGTTTTTCTGTAAAGCATTTTCACGTATATGTTGATTTTCTCTTGAATAAAGGCTTATACATACTTACCAATTTTCTTTGTGTTTTGCTTTCTCCGAAAAATCGGGCAGGAGCGAATCAAAATCGTCACGTCATCGTCGTTTGGTAGTAATTAAATTAAATGAATTAATAAATTAATTTTATTTCACAATTTTTTTTTGTCCATAATTGTTAGTTACAAAAGTATTAAATCTATGTTACTATGGCATCATTACAATTCAAAATTGAAATAATATAAACATTAATGTCATAAATGATAGTGTCATCTCGTCACATGAAGCTGGATGATTCTCCCCAGCACTGCTTCACTGGCTTCACAGAGATCACACTTAGAACTCTTTAGGCGCTCCCCCGAATCCGGCGCAACAGTGAAGACGTTTTCTCACGCATAATGGCATAAAAGTCATCGGCTCTTGCGTCAACAAACATACCCGACTCAATTTAGTAATGAAAATTGGAAAGTATGGGAGAGACCTTGAGAGCAGTGGAGGCCCAGAGGCAACGGCCCCGACTTACGCGTTGGAACCCAGGCAGGCGCTTTACTTTGTGTAAAGAATTTCATCATCACTGCCCTCAAACCGGTGAAAGAGAACATCGTGTGGAAACTGACATGTCGTAGAACCAAAAATTCGAAGACATCTACCAACCCGCACTGGGCCAGCGTGGTGGATTTCATACAACTCCCTCTCGAAGAGAGGAGGCCTGTGTCTCAGCAGTGGGAACATTATAGGCAGATTATGCTATGGGGGAGATCTTTGCCCAGCAGAGGACATAGGTTAATTTAAAAACGGGCTTATACCAGAAGTGGATCAATAGGTATGGACTGACCACGACAATGATGACATAGCTCACTACTAATAAATACTACTAGTTTCAAAACATGTTAACTGTAACATACATTTGAGGGCAGTGATGATGAAATTATTTACATAAAGTAAAGCGCCTGCCTGGGTTCCAACGCGTAAGTCGGGGCCGTTGCCTCTGGGCCTCCACTGCTCTCAAGGTCTCTCCCATACTTTCCAATTTTCATTACTAAATTGAGTCGGGCATGTTTGTTGACGCAAGAGCCGATGACTTTTATGCCATTATGCGTGAGAAAACGTCTTCACTGTTGCGCCGGATTCGGGGGAGCGCCTACAGAGTTCTAAGTGTGATCTTGATTGAAAGTAACGACAATGTTTCTCTTCGAAAACCAATGAAATCAAAGGTAAAATGAATATACATTAGACTTTACACTATAATACATATTTAACGCCATATTTTAAAACATAGGTATAATAACCGGCACGAGTCGTGAGCACAGATGGGCGGTAGTGGGGGGAAGCTCGCGCATGTACACTTTCGGGCAAATTTATTCAGTGCCGTTTTTACGAAAATTGTTGATAGGTACTTACACAAACTATAATTGAAATATCAGTGGTACATGAAATTTTACTTTGGTAGTAGGCCTTCGTGACTAAAATAAAATTATCTCAATAAAAGAATATAATTTGATTATTATTTATTTATGTTTTTACAACGTTTTGAATAATTTACAGCAGTCTTGGTTGTAGGGAATAAATCGTCTCAATCTGGAGGACACTTAACAAATACGAAAAAACAAAAATAAAATCCAAAACGTAAGTCACTAAAATTGCACGAAAGTGTACAAGTAGCTGAATGACACGCGACAGTCCAATAGACGACGAGCATCGATTGACTAACCAATCACGTGCAGTTCAGCGCCCCCCGGTTTCTTCATTCCGCCAAAGAGCCCCGAAAATTAACTACTGCGCAGGTGTCAGTTTGTCCTCACGACTCATGTCTGTACTCATACTGTATCTAGCTATAGCAAAAAAATTGACATGAATCTATAAATTATTAAATCATTAAATTGTTTAAAAAATACAGTGATATCCACAATATAAATACTAGGAACAAACACAAATTGGTTCTACCTCCAACAAGGCTCAAGAAAATAGGTGGCTCATTCAGGTGTCAATGTATACGCTTTTATAATAAACTTCCAAGCCACGTTCAAGATCTGAGCCTTAATAAATTCAAATCATTCATTAAACGCAAGTTGTGTCAGAAAGCTTTTTATACCGTTAAAAATTATATTGAGGACAAAAAGGCTTGGGATGAACTGCTCCAAATTTTTTTATTTTTGCATACTGAATGTTGACGTGAATATTTACTTTGTAAAGTATTATATTATTTTATTTTGTGAATGTGAGGACTATGTAGGTGATTGCTTTTTTCGTTTGTTTTATTTTTCTCTGTTATTTTTAATCATGGTCTGGCAGTTTGAGTAATTTATGCGGCCTACCCCAATGTCCTTTCTTTGGTATTGTTCGTCGAATCGTTGAGCTCCTTAAGTTCTGAGTTGAGCTGCGCGATTACTGACAAATGCGTGCACTGACTGGACAGGTCCTCTCAATCTGTGTGGTTCTTTCCTCAAAAGACCATTTCTGACACCAATCTACATGGTCTTCACATGAAGTGACCAAGATTATGTCTGGACTTTATAAGAGACTGTGACCTCTGAGTTTGTTTCGGCCTTTCTTCTCAGAGTAGTCAGATAGGAAACGCCGACCTCATCTAGGTAAAAAAAAAAAAAACATGCTTGACTTGAAAAAGTGTTTGTACTAACCTACTTACAGAAATAAAAATCACTTATCATTCAAATGGCTCAATTTAGTCAAGGCCCTATAGGAAAATAACACCGCAGAGTATTCTTGGCTGCTAGTTTATCAGTTCTTAGTTAATTCATTCAAAGAGGGGGAAGAGCATTTAATTGAATTTAAAGAGTAAGTCCGTTACAAGTAATGATAATAAAATTGATGTGCGACACATGCAACTTCGGTAAATGTTGATGGATGGAGAGGGCGAGGAAGACCAATGAAAAGATAGGTGAATTTGGGAAGGGATGAAGAAAGAAGGATTGGATTAGACCAGCGCCGTGGATTCGTACCTTCGTGCACGGGCCGCAGCATTATGCTGAGCGTTTAGCCGTTTCGCGGGGTAGTGACGCACATTTCCAACAATTTTATTGTTCTACTTATGTTTGTATTTGTATTTTTTGTTCTGTGTGGTTTGTAATATTTTATTATTTTGTGTTTCGCTTTTCATGTGTATTTTGTGTGCGTCACTTTCACGTGAGTAAACTGCTTTTCTTTCTTTCAAAAGCGAATGAATGACAGAGTGACCACTGACAGGGAAGAAGGAAGGAACAAAGTGAACGGGAGAAGGGCAGGAAGATGATGACAGAAATATCAGTAGTCAACTTTCTGCGAGCCTTAGGGCCGGTTTTTTGATCCGTAGTGAACTCAACCAATGGTTAAAAGTAACTAATGGTTGAATTGTAGCTAAATGTGAAAGGCTAAACATGAACGAGTTATCTGAATGTATTCATATTAACTCATTCATGTTAAAAAATAGTAAAAAATGGCATTTTGGTAAACATATTAGCCAAAATTCAACCATTACTTACTACGTTTAACCATTGGTTGAGTTAACTACGGATCAAAAAACCGGCCCTAAGGGCCTTTAATAACTATTTTTAAAATTAATGAGTTAACATGAATACATTAATGTTAATCCATTCATGTTTAGCCTTTCACATTTAGCCAAAATTCAACCATTAGTTACTATGTTTAAACCATTGGTTGAGTTAACTACGGATCAAAAAACAGGCCCTAAGCCAGTAATTAATTTTAAGTCACGGCATGCAGTATGATCTATTTTATTTTGGTAGCTTGTGTCACGAGCTTTTTATTGGCCTCTGTGTCAAGTAAAATTGAAAAGAAAATAGCACTTGAGTATTCTTTGTTGACTTACCCGGTTTTAATATTTTATAAGAAATTGCCCACATTACTATAAATCACATGGGCGACCGAGCTCTGCGTTGATGAAAATAGAAAAAACGAATTTGCCCAGATATGAGACCTAGCTAGATCGATTTTTCACCCCGTAAACCACTATTTTTCAACTTTCTTCGAAATCGTTAGAGCCGTTTTCGAGAACGTGATTACAAATATATATATCAGGTGTTGGAGAGAATACGACATTAATTGAAAAAATATATTGAGTATCGCGGTAGTAGTACGAATACCAAAAATGATCAAATTATAATCAAGGGTATAGCCGCAGGAATTTGTTTTTCCTTTGACAATTTTAACACATGATGTGAATACCACGCAAGTTTCATTTAGGTCATTCACATCAAAACAATTTCATTTACCTACATGCTAAAACAAAACCAAATGCTCGCTACTCAGAAATAATACAATATTGTATAGTATTGCTGATTGAATTTACACCTAATAACCATGACGATAAAATTCCTATTATCATAAGCAAACAAAGATTGCCGAGGCGCATTTCGTTTCGAAAACTAAGAAGACAGCAAGGTTGCCAGTTCGACGTTTTTGTCTTAACAAAGTAAGTTTTTGTTTAAACAACAATAGTTTGTAAACACTTCCGCATTCAAAAGATTTATTGTCTAAGAAAAGGAAAGAAATACATGTAGGGTTTTCCCTGGAATTTGCTCCTGGTTCACTCATTCACTGTCTAGTGCGTGACGTGCTACCCTTGTGAGAGCGTGTTTTTTTTTTTTTTAAATTTCGATTCGTAAGAGTGGTTTTAGCGCATTAACAATAATTATTGATTTTGTGTAAAATTGAAAATTGTTTTGTAGCAATTTCATACAGCGCAGAGCTTTAATAGTTTTACGGTTGTGTTATTGATAGATAATTCGATTGTGTATAAGTTTTAAGTGTAGTAGAGTTTGGTAGGTTACGGTACCTACCTAATGTGTAAACAATAGTGTGATAGTTACTTGCTGTTATTTCGTTGTAAGTTAAGTTTGGGGATTTATCAAAAATGAGGTTTATGCTTGTGATGTGAATACCGTAGAGAAACTGCGAGACAGAATGATTGACGCTTTCAATAAATTAAAAGCAATGGCTATCAGTAGTGACTTGTTAAGGAAAGTAAGAAACAATATCACAAGACATTGTCACATGTGTGTTACGAGTAAATGGTGGACAAATTCAGCAATTAAAAATTTAATTTAATGTACCATGATTGAAGTAAGTTTTGATTTAATGTTTAATTAAGTGTTTTTAAAACGTGAACCAACTGATAGAAAAGTCGCGCCTGCTGGCGGGCGGCAAGCGGTGAGCGGAGCGGGGATAAATGCCGCGCGCCATTTTTTTTGTACATTTGTACTTACATGAATGAAACTGCGCCTAAAACGGACGAAACGGGTGCGACCAAAGAGTTTATATAATATATATATATATATAATATAAACTCTTTGGGTGCGACGTTGCCGCTCTCACGTGCAGTGCCTACAAGGTCAGATGAGGTTAGTAGACAATATTATAAAGGATGTTGTTTTAAATTCTGATTAGTTTTGCATTTAGTTTGTTTGAAAAATTAGTATTTAAATTTTGATGTAATACCTAATTTGGTAATGGTAAAGTGTTTTGGTTGACTAGTGGGGATCGTATATTCATTCAATGTCGTTATGTCGTCACCACCCTGTATATAGGTACAAATATTGCTCATTTAATAGTGGATGAGAAAATTAGAAAAGCCGCATTTTTTGTTAGAATTTCAACAATACGTAAATACCTACGGGGATATGTTTCAAAACTTCAAAATATTCAAAACTTTTTAAAATCCTAGATCGAAAACAAAAATATGTTGTCTAGACTGAGAAAAAAAAATGTATGATTGTAACTAGTTGACCACCAATGACCTCATGACATTAGCATTTTGACTCTCCCATTCTATGTCCATACGAGTACTAGGCTTAATACCTACTTATTTCTTGAATTGATTTAAAGCAATACTTTTTTTTAAAAGCATTAACAATAAATTAAACAGACATACATAACATGTTCATTTTAAGTTTGTCTATAATTAATGATTGCGGAAAACCGTAATGTCCAGTCCACCCATGTTCAATTTTATGTTACTAGATATTACATCACAAAAAAAAAAAACTTTGACAAAGTAGGTTTACAGAAACGTTTATAAACTTATATATTATGTAAAGTAAAGCTCTGTTTACACGATGCAAGCTTCTGGAACGTTCAAGAGCAGTAATCGCATGTCATACAGCACATTAAACATTATTGCCATTCAAGAATTACATGTCGTAAGATGATTTGATAATTCGCAAAATTCGTTTTTGCAAAAATCCTATCTTTTTCCAGTAAGCTTGAGAAATGTTTTCACCATTGTCTAATTATCCGTGTTTTCGCAATATCCCTAGGGTTTTCCCAAAAATCCCAATTATCAAATCATCCTACGAGTCCACGATATATACACGCGTGCGATTCCATAAAGTGACATACAAAATAATTGAAAGCAAGTTTTGCCGTTAAATAAAATCGCATGCGACTTAATTGTACGTGTTGTGCGGTGCCAGATATTTGGCCTTCAACTAGATATTATATAATTATAATGACTCGTAATAAAATAATTCATTTTCTCATTCTATCTCTACACACCCCGTTTCATCTGTAATGGCCGATTCCTATAATTTACGGACCGTTATTGGTTAAAATTAAGACTCTTGTATAATCCTAATTAATATTATAAATGCGAAAATGAGTTTGTTTGTTACGCTTTCATTCTAAAACGGCTGAACGGATTTGAAAAAAATTGGCACATGGGTGGATCATAAGTTGGATTAGGATATATAACTAGAGATCGGATATTCGGATGCATATTCACCTTTAGTTGTTAGCTAATATGGAATGGGCTTTTGTATCGAAAAAATCCCAGAATTCTGGGATCGACCAATTTAGAGTTCTGATTATAAAATCGAATGTATATTTACTTAGGTTCAGGTGTTGGCTGATACGGATTGCACGTTTATATCGAAAAAATCCTGGGATTCCGGGATCGATAAATTTAGAGTTCTGAATATAGAATCGAATGTATATTTACTTACGTTCAGGTGTTGACTAATATGGAAAGTACTTTTGCATCGATCGTGAAAATCTCGCGATTCCGGAATTGATAAATTTAGTACTTTTTGACTATGGAATCGAATGCTAGCTATTGTTGTAAAGTAGTTTGCCAAACTGGAATAGCAAACTTCAGGATAAGTTACGTTAAAAATTCATTTCAAATAAACAAGCATACATACGAGTAGTTGTGATCCCGGTGTCCCGGTATTTTTTAAATAAATAATTAATACCACATATTTAAGAAATTGTTTCCATACCATGTATCCGATTATATGTGCATTCCCGGATTTTCTGGAATACCGGTTTTTATATTAAGAAAAAAAAGTAAGAAGCCACTTCCATAGTTTCCTAGCCAAAAAATAACTTTAGGTAAATACGCATCCAATCATCCGATCTCTATATATAATACTTTGTACGTTCCCGTGGAATAATTTCCGACTTCTACGCGGGCGAAGCCGCAGGCAAAAGCTAGTTACCAATAAAAAAAGCAAAGTCCTCATAGCTTTGCATAGTAGACCCTCCCAATGGAAGTAGCTATCACAGGTAAAATTAGCTTACGAATCTATTTATATACCCAATTCGGCAATAAAATATGCTACCATTGGTAAGCAAAACGATTCGTTTTTGTTTACATTAGAGAATAGTTAAAACTAAGATCCTAAGGTCCTAGATCAGAAGACCTATTTCTTAATAGACTCCGAGAGCAGTGTAGAACTCATAGGTCTTATAGATACTACGCTTTGGCTGTGGCGTGTGGCTAAGTAATAACAGCCGCACGGGTCGATCGATCAAAGCTACGTTACGTAGGTTGGTCCGAGGATGGGTGACCATCTTTACATACCGTGCCTTGGAAAGCACGTTAAGCCGTTGGTCCCGGCTGTCATTCGTAGATCTTTGATAGTCGTTACGGGTCGTCAAAAACCCGAAAGTCTGATAACTAGTCTTAGCAAGGGTATCGTATTACCCAGTAACTGGGTTATAAAGGTCAGGTAGGTAGTCGCTCCATGTAAAATACTGGTATTCAGTTGAATCCGGTTAGACTGGAAGCCGACCCCAACCTAGTTGGGAAAAGGCTATAATGTTAACAAATACCAATAATATTTAGGTCATCTGTTGGATAAGTTGTTCAGTTGACTATCTTATTAAAATCATAAAAGTGCCTACTCATTTATAATATTCATTGTATTATTTAAATATTAGTTTCTAGTGTTAATGTAAACTTTAAACAAATCATTATTTATTATTTTAGGTGTTTCATGATGATTATTTATTTATTTGATCGAGCAGGTATAAAGTATTATTAATCTGTGTCATGGACATAAACCTAATTTCCGTTTTAAAATTGTATAAAAGGCGGGGTACTTAGCCAGGATTTGGAATTCGATAGAAATAACTTGTGTGAGGCGAAGCTCTGCCCAACTAAGTATCTAATAATAAGAAATAAAGTGATAAAGACCCATCGGTATACTTTTATTCTGTTCTTCGTCACAATAAGTATAAGCAGATGATAAGATACTACGATTTAGAATGAGCCACTAGTTTAATCTTTCTGACTGAATGACCCCGTGATAATATAAACGTGCTTGTAATTTAATAAATTCAAACTTAAGCTTAAGGCATCTAGCCTTAAGCTTGAGTTTGAATGTATTTCTAAAATCATCCGTAAAGAAAAGTGTGAGCCTTTTTTTTTTGGGTGTACATAACTTCTCCCTCTCTGGGCGGAGCGGGAGGGCGTGTCAGACTTTTACTGACTAAAACCCACCCGTGTTCCTTCACTTGCCTGTGCCAGGGACACGGTAACTCTTTCAAACAACCCGCGACCATGGCAGGCTTCGACCCTAGCGGACCCCATCAGTTAGTGCTGACATCTCTTTGAGGTGCACGTGGAACACAACGCGCCGTCGACCCGGGCCTGGTCCTTACCGCCCTCGCCTACGGTGGCCTGGAATCAGCTCTCAGTTCCCGACGCCCAGGGCGTCTCCTACGGCGACTAGGGGCGTGAGGGCGCAAAGATTGCCTCTCCCTCATGCGTTCCACCTCCTCCTTCGCGAGCATTACTGCTTTGCAGAAGGTGGTGGCGGCTTCCCATGCACTCTCGCTCCGTACCCAAAAGATGCCCGTAAATAAATGGCTTGAGTTTGAGTTTATTTCTAAAATCATCCATAAAAGAAAGTGTGAGCCTGCCCATATTATTTTTACAAAAAAAAAAGTAAACACATACCGTAAGTATTTAAATATTTTTAATTACCATATACCATAACTAAGCGCACCTACTTCTATTAATTAATCACCATATAATTTAAGCTACCAGTCCCACGAAAGCATACTGGTTCATCAATAATTAAAATTAGAGAAAGAGTCGAAGCCGGTCAAAATTGAATTTTAATGTTGAATTATGGAAACTTCATCGACCCTTTAAGGTATTAATATGCTATTTTACACCTTACTTAAGTTACAATAGGGATTATTCTTGCGTGTAAATTATCGCCGTATGGATGTACTGTACAGCACAATAAATAAACGAAAGGTGATAAATCACTGCCCACAACATCATGTAAGTTGTCTTGATTCAATGATCTTAGAGTGTAAATATGACACCATGGCAAGATTTATACGAAAGTTCAGGATTATAACTCAAAATCCGGACTCGTAGGCGTTTTCTACTTAATTTTCTTTGGGTATTTTATATGATTGTACTTACAATTCTCTGTTACTTGTTACACACAGTAAAATATATTTATTTACCAACTTAACTCTACTTTCAGATCTGTTTTTGCAAAGAGGCAGTATGCAAGGCAATCTTCCCACTTATACAAGCTATATTGAATAAAGAGCTACACCTCTATCCTCCGAAACTCCGTGATTGTAAATTAGTTGTGACTGAATGGCTTAAGTCTAACACCCGTATTTACAGGGTTATTGGTAAAACACCAACAACCTCTTAAGGGGTCATTATACTCATCATTATGAACAACTTTTACTATGGCACCAAACCTGAAATCGCGAAGAAAAATCAGCTGTTCAGTACATTTTGACGAATTATGCGAACAAAAATGGACTGAACAGCTGATTTTTGTGTCGCGATTTCAGGTTTGGTCCCATAGTAAAAGTTGTTCATAATGATGAGTATAATGACCCCTTAAGAGATTGTTGGTGTTTTACCAATAACCCTGTATAAACTAGTAAAAGTGATTACTACAGTAAAAGTAATTACTCAAGTAACGGTGTTTATTCTATAGTTTAGTAATTGCTTGAAGTTAAAACTATCAAAGGTTATCAAAGAATTCTTAGCCAAGTAATATTCACCATGTTCTTTACTTAAGAATTGAGAGCTCGACCATTTCGCGTTTGATTTTGCAATGGAACGTTGATACTTACTCAAGCATTTACTCAAGTAAGTCATGACTCGACTATAGAATAAGATTCTATCCTCAAGTAATGACTTCACTAAGAAATTACTTAGCAGCAAGTAATTACTTGTTTATAAATACGGGTATAAGCTTACGATGACATTGAGGCCATGGTAACATCGCGCTTCGATAATCTATCTAGCAATTTAATAGGCTCGCAGTAACCAAATAGTTAGTGAAGGAAGCTGTTCTTGGCTTCCTCCGATCCCAAGACACCCCGAAACCTAAACTGGCAAACGAATATATCTCATACACAATATACCCTCACACTATTACACACAATTACACACACTCACACTATTACACACACACACACACACACACACTCAATACCCACTCGCATAAATCACACAAGTGCGCTCCCATTTGAATTTTTTATTTCCTCTTCTTTTATTTTATTATTACTTTGTTTTCAATTGCATACTTCGTATAATGATAAGTGGAAGAGCGGAGTCATCTAACACAAGCATTTTCTTGCTTAAAAGGATCACCTTTTAAGCAAGAAAATGTTTGTGTTAGGTGACTCCGTTTTTACTAACATACGCAATTTGGACATCATGTTTACTAACATGATGTCCAAATGGCGTATTATATGTATATAAAAGATTTATGTAATTGAAATGAACATTTTTTTTTTTTTTGCTATGATTGTAGGTAACCAAAATATTCTAATTGGTTTAGCGAATGTGTAACGTTCTTGAGTCTTTAGATTTTTTATTTGCTAGTGGTAAATCTCAGTTAAAAAATCTTAGCAACCTAAAAGTTCTATATCTTACATAAAACTGAACAGACTGAAATGACATGTTGATATCTTCAAAATGTACAAGTCTGCCTAACCCATCGAGGAACTCAAGCGAGAAATGACTCCTGCATTTGTTTTATGAATAAGCAACGATGACAAAGAAGTATTTAGTACATTCAAGATCCTGCAATTCAGTTTATACAGGGTTATTTGTAAAACACCAGCAACCTCTTAAGGGGTCATTGTACTCATCATTATGAACAACTTTTACTATGGGACCAAACCTGAAATCGCGAAAAATAAATCAGCTCTGTTCAGTACATTTATGTTCGCATGCGAGTAATTCGTCAAAATGTACTGAACAGCTCATTTTTTTTGCGATTTCAGGTTTGGTCCCATAGTAAAAGTTGTTCATAAAGATGAGTACAATGACCCCTTAAGAGGTTGCTGGTGTTTTAAAAATAACCCTGTATAAAACTAGCTTCTGCCTGCTACTTCGTCCGCGTGTTTCTTGCTCCCGCGACCCACTCCATCGCATCGCATTGCCTGGCCGCGCTATTACTCCGTGTGCATACAAAAAGATTATTTGAAATCCGACTAGTAGTTCCAGAGCATAGCGCGTTCAAACAAACAAACTCTTCAGCTTTATTATTAGTATACAATAGAAGTGAAAAGTGTAGTTAGTAGCCTGCACACCTATCTCTTTTGCTGACAGAACAAATTAGTTGTTGTTCTAAAGTCATCCTAAGATCGTAGGTAACCGTGTTTCCGTGTCGAGTTTCATCTTATTGTACTTTTCTGCTTAGTAATACATTTGTAAGACTATTTGAAAGCACAATACGCGTAACATTAAGCCGCCATGTATAGTCTGGGTCAAGGTGACAGACAGGCATGCTATTTCCTTTCTTAAACTGATTCTCATTCATAGTTCGATTCCTCATTATGCTCTTTAAATATCTGCCTATCATGTTCGTGACGTAAGTGCCAGTACAACTGTGTTAAAGATCTTTTTAGGGTTCCGTACTTCAAAAGGGAAAAAAACGGAACCCCTGTAAGGGTTCCGTTTTTTCCCTTTCGAAGTACTCATCACATCGTTGTCCGTTTGGCTATCTGTCAGACTGTCAGTCTGTCAAGACCCATTTTCTCAGGAACGCGTGGAGGATGAAGTTGAAATTAATATCTAATACATAGGAATTCTTAGAACTCTAAAAAATCAAGCTTCTAAGTCAACGCAATAAAAAAAATACGGCCATGTATGCAACGTATTTTTACCCGACTACTTCGAAGCAAAAAGGAGGGTTATTATTATACTTACCGTTGACCTAGAATCATGAAATTTGGCAAGAAGCAAGATCTTACAGAACAACTAAGGAAAAAGTCCGAAAATTGTTAATTTGTGATTTTAACACATAATTTTTTTTTTAATTACCAACTTAAATTTGCAGTTGGAGAATTTTGTTATATAATATGTTTTTCAACTACAATATTAAGTTTTTGGGACACATTTTTTCAACTACGGAACCCATCATTGTGCGTAGTTCGACACGCACTTGGCTGGTTTTTTTTTGAGTTGTATGATCAATTTCATATGGTCTTTGTTGTTGAAAATTGATGAGTAAGCAACGATGTTTGATCAACGTTTGTGATCTCTAACTTACAAAATTTCCTTTTCATGCCATCATTTTGTCTCATGCAATATCAATATTCTGGTCTAGGCGACACCATCTAAGATGTTCCCATTAGGTACGGAACACTAGGGTCATAACGTCAGATTTCAAGTAAGATACAAATATGAAATATCCATCTCGTTTACTCTTTACATTCTGCTCCATATATTCATGTTTAAAACGGTAACTTAAACAGTAAGTCATACTAACATATAAAATAATATATTACTACGGACACAGCGAGTCATAAACTATGGTGCAGTTTTTACGAGAATATTGCAATTTATTTTTGCTCTTGTACTCTTTGTATTACTTGCATTCTTGTGAATAAAAGTATACATGACAGTTATATGTCACAGTAATACAATGCCCAAAATTTGACTTAGTTTGACAAGTGGACCCATAAAGAAAAGTTATTCTACTTCAATCAATCTGCCTAGCCTTTTCCCATGTTGGGGTCGTTCCAGTCTAACCGGATGCAGTTGAATACCAGTATTTTACATGGAGCGACAGCCTAACTACCTCCACAATCCAGTTACTGGGTAATACGATACCCCTTGGTAAGACTGGTTGTCAGACTTTCGGGCTTCTGACGACCCGTAACGACTGTCAAAGATCCACGAATGACAGCCGGGACGAACGGCTTAACGTGCTTACCGAGGCACGGACGAGTCTCGGTATGAAAAGATACTCACCCATCCACAGACCAATCCTGGCAAGTGTAGCTTAACCTGATGGTTCGACCCGTGCGGCTGTTATTATTTAGCCACGAGCTCCTCAAAAGTTATTCTACTTCAACTTGACCCAAATTAAATTCACTCTATTACTCTATTATGATGACTTGATGGCCCAGTGGTGAAGGCCTCGCCTCTCATACACGAGGTTGTGGGTTCGAAACCGGGCAAGTACGAGTACCAATGTGACTTTTTCAGTTCATATGTACTTTCTGAGTTTATCTTAGAACATTACTGACGTCGGTGAAGGAAAGCATCGTGAGGCAACCTGGACTTATACTCGTAGTTAATATAAGTCTGAGATCGCCAACCCGTCTTGAGCAAGCGTGATGATCAATGCTCGTGCCTTCTCTGTATGAGAAGAGGCCATTGCCCTTCAGTGGGACCTTAAGAGGCTGCTATCATTACTATTATTATACTCTATTACTCTGAGATATCTTTTTTTCTTTTTTTTTTTTCTTTATTAATAATGGGTATTTTTCCACACGGATACGTCAACCCCATTGTACCTTATACTCTATTTACACACAACTATACACCTGAAATTATACTATATATTACTACACCACTATCCACCACAACTATACATAAAATTATGAAAATAGAAAAGAGAATAATTGCCTAGACTTTTGCATTAAACCACAAATTATGCGTTTAGTCCTTTCTGATTTAGTGTATGCCAAAATATTTTGGATAAGTCCAACATCCCACATGTTTAGTTTAAACTCCCTAGCCAAAGCTCGTTCCTTCTCTGTATGAGAAGAGGCCATTGCCCTGCAGTGAGACCTTAAGAGGCTGCTATCATTACTATTATTATACTCTATTACTCTGAGATATCTATGATAAACATCAGACGTCTATTGAACGTTTCACGAAGTCGAACTACTAATCTGGTATGGCTCGGAAAAAAACTATGGTATTAGGTAGGTACCTGTTCTCTTTCCATATTATGTGTAAAAATCCTCATAGATCCTATCATAATCATATTATAAATATGAAAGATATTTGTGCGTTTGTTACTCAATCACGCAAAAACGGCTGAACGGATTGGATTTATGACCTTTTTATTCCGGCTAAATGATCCCGGGGGATAGCTTTCAACCTCCACACGGGCGAAGCCGCTGGCAAAAGCTATTATTCACTAAAATCATCTCTTTGGTTGACGAGGAAACGGAAGTCGTTTGCGAATTCATCCGCACATGGTATTACTCTGCCGTCGTTCGACGAACTCTCTAGCATTACAGACATCATAAAATAAAATGTTCGGCACATGATATTCTATTGAGCCAGTAGGTAAAAACCAATTATTAATCGAAAATTTATATGCCGATTGAAAAACACTTTGCTAAACGATAAACGAATGTTTCTCTAGGATGCAATCGTAAAATGAAAAGCTAATTTACATGAACTTTATAACAAACAACGCTAAGGAAAATTGAATTTATGTAAATATTAGATACAAGTAATAAATTTAAGTTTATTTGTATCATATATGTAAGTAGTGATTTAATGGCTTTTTGAGAGCCTACTTACATTCATTTACATTCCATGCTACAAGTACATTCTTGTGTGCTGAAGTTCATTTTGATCTCATTAATGAAAGGGATATTGAGCAAGGCGTTACGTTATTATCTGTACCCGCCATTAAAGCTACCATTAAAATTTGTATTGCTTCGTTACATGATGTGTCACATAACCCAAATAGTACCTCCTACTGCATCAAAGTTATTTATATTGACCAACCCAACAAAATAAATATATAAACAAAACCTTCATGCGTCTCAATTAAATTACTCATACATGAGCATGCGTTACTCTCAAAGCAGGAGCCTATGGTTCCCCTTATCGTAACGATGCACCCAAGATCGAAGACCTCAAATTTAATTTAATGGAGTTATTAAGAGGGATGTTTATTAGGGAGGGCCTATTAGGTGGTACGGACGAGTCTTGGCGACCGTGTATCGGCAAGGTTAGTGTGGAACGCCCCTCAGCCTACTGGACCGACGATCTTGTGAAGAAATCATACACCGCAACTTCAGTATTAATAATGTTTATTCACTTTATACCAATACAATCACGTTATAATTAATAGAATATAATAAGGGTAGCACGGTTCCGTAAGATATGCTTACTGTTCAACGCCTCAAAATAGAATGGCTCTGTCCAAGTAAATCATTTGCCAACAGAATGTTCCCCACTTTAAACGGCAGTGAACATTCAGCCGGCCAAGCAAAGTAAACAGTACATACAGTCACTTGACTAACAAATATACATTAGGGCTTATAATTAACTATAACTAAATGTTTTTAATTTAAACAATAATGATTTATTAATTATACAAAACAAATATACTTTAATACCGATCTTCTACAAATGAATACCTAAAACGGATGTATAAAATTCGTGCCACCACTAGCGCCATCTGTCGCTTGTGGAAATAAAAGTTTTATTCTTAATTATTATTGTACGAAATCATTACAATCTTAAAAAGGTGGTGGGGACAGACTGGATGCGGAAGGCGTAGGACAAGGTGTTGTGGCTCAACCTGCGAGAGGCCTATGTCCAGCATTGGACTGCGATACGCTGATTTATTGATTGAGGAGGGATCTTAATTCGACGGTCGTCGGAACCTGACGTTCAGAGACATCCACAACGATATCTTTCAACACAATAATCTTGTGTTCTTCAATACAACGCCAACACCGAAGTGTGTGATAGTACTTACCTATCAATTTGAATGTCAATAAAATTCCCGATGTTAATAAATTATTAGCACTTATACAGAACCATTTGTAAACATAAGCTTGTTAAACACGAGGGCATCCAAGTGCCATTTGCAAAGATCAAATCACATCAAGTGCCTGCTGGTATGAATGAATAGAACAGTGTATAAATGACTATTACATAATAGATTGCAGTTAAGGGGGAAGCGTCAGGGTAGCCCGCGAAATTCTAATTTTCGTACGTTTTTTTTTGCAATTTACAAGTCAGTGTTAGATTGTACGTTGATCTAAATGTAATTCGCGGTCGTAACAAGTATGTTTTTACATAACTATAATCATTAAAGTGATCAATACAACTCTTTACCACCAGGTAATCCTAATGAATGACTATTTCATGTAATCTTGACATTTGAGGATTATACTAACTTAAGGAGTTGTGTTACTGATTATAATGATTGTAATTCTGTAATACATATTTGTTACTGTCGTGAATCATACTTTATTTAACATACAACTTAACACTGTCATGCAAATTGCGAAAAACGTAAGAAAATTTGGATGTTGCGGGCTACCCTGGTGCTTCCCCCTTAAACAACTTCGCTTTGCAGTTATGTTACTGTTATAGATATCGCCTACTCTTGACACCTGGCAGTCGGGAATCCTAGCCGTTGGCATTGACTGGTCACGGCAGGGGATCGGCTGAGCGAATTTAACTACTTTTAGCTATGTATTATTAATTGATTCTACCTAAAGGTATTTCCAATCTAGACTTAATAAATGACGTCATGTGCTCTGAAAAACCGCTTGAATTTTTAGTGATGCTGATTTATTTAAATACTGTTGTATTTTATCGACACCCATGCTAATAAATCCTCTATAAAAGTTTCTGAAACATTTAGCTTATTGCTAGCATTAAAACAAGCAGTGTCATAGTAACCATAATATCATGCAATGGAGTGTTATAATGTTGTATTAAATTTCATTAAGCACCTCCTTTGCTTTTTCGATCCCCTCCTTACTCATCAAACAGCCACATTCTCACTACTCAATTCGTGGTATCTTTATGAATTTCAAAAAAAGAACATGTCATGCACGCGCGTCTCACTACCACAGCGCCGTAATAAAAAAAAAAACTTATACATTGTTTGTATTACATACTCAGCAATTAAACTTTCCATGAATTTACATAGAGTTCTTACAACACTGTATATCACACTATGGTTTCAGAAACTTTTATAGAGGATTCATATCATGGGTGTAGATAAAATCTGGTGTGCAACTGTACATAATTAGGTATTAAAACACTATTTTGGGACCTTAATTTACGGCTAACTGGAATTTTAAAGACCTAAAACAATATTGAGTTTGGCAGAAAACCTCAAAAAAATAAACTGACATACCATTTAAATTAAAGAATAAAATGTTTTTTTCTTTAAATTAAAGAGCTGACCTTTTCGTTTTTCCAGCAATACACGACAGCTATAGAGTGGTATTTTTGAAAAAAAAAAAAAGTAAATGTTTGAAGAAGTATTTTAGGGCCAAATTTTTTTGTTGTAGAGATAGCTGAAATCCTTAAAAAAATTACTATAAGTAAGTAAACACCATTAAAAGCAAAATGAAAATATATATTTTTTTTTTTATTAAAGGGCTTTCCTACACGTTTTTTCAACCCAGCGAACAAGTAGTATTTTGGAAGACCTAAATGTTTTTGAAAAGTATTTTTAAAGACCTAAATGAAAAAGCTTGTCTGAAGCAGTGGCTGAAGTCAGTGAAAAAAAATACGTGAAAAATGCTGACGCAATTTTATAACTTTATGACAACCGAAAAAAAGTTTCTTTTCTTTTTTTATAGCACCTTCCAGCTAGTTTTCTCATTTAAAAGTTCCTTTCATAACTACGAGTATTATAGCTGTGACTGAGCAGTGATGTGTTAACTGAACATAATCATATTCTGCTTAGCCTTTTCCCAACTATGTTGGAGTCGGCTTGCAATCTAACCGGATGCAGCTGAATATAAATATATGCATTTTACATAATATTGTGCTGAAAGGAATGATGTGTGGCACTCTTAAGCCAACATCACACGTCGATCGTCGTGATGGCTTTCTGATGGGGGAATGCATGTATGTATCCGACTATTGATTTTGAAATAGGTATTATCATTAAAAATTAAAATAAATATCAACTTACAGTACTTGTATTAATTTACTTTATTAATAAACAATAATAGGTAGGTATAGGGAAGATAAGTAAACCTTCAATAACTCCCATGAAGAAAATCTATCCATAAAGTTATTGCAACTTGCACTCACGAGTTGTAATTTGATTATCAAATGATGCGAAATTTTATGATCAAAATACGGCCTAAGTCCACGACAAGGTCACTATTACTCAGCCAAAGGGTCAAAGAAAGTGTTTTTACGATAAAATAGAAAACACGATGCATTTGCATGCAGTAAGGATAATATCGAGTCATTTAAATTCACACATTTTAATAATCAAGTAAGTACTTACTGCTTTCAAGTGTCTGTCTAGTTGTGACCATGTTGTGACTTCGCTAGTAAGGATTGGGTTGCCAACTGTACTCTAAAATTGAATATTGTACTCTTTTTCTTGTAGGTGTACTTTATAATCTGTAACACTAATAGAGTACGCTAAAATACTCTTTTTACATAAACTGACTTTTTAGCATGACGTTCACTGATGCCAGCCATGCCCACAACACAAAAAAGAATTTCTGTTTACTTGTTGGATGACTAATTTGTTTATAAAAAATAGCTCTATACTCACGACTCCCGCCACTTCAACATTCAACGAGTCTTTTCGGTCATGAATGTGAAGTGGCGAGGAGAGAGGAACAGGGATTCATAAAATTTATTAAAAATGAGCTCCTGACCTATATTACCTTTGAATTAGGATGTTTGGAGTCTTAAAATCCTTTTAAAAACAATCAAAAATAGTTATGTACCGCAAAAAGTGCTAAAAAAAATCATTATAAAAATTGAATAAATGGTAAATGGTTAGTACTCTTAATTTACCCTCTCTGATATCAGATATACTCTACTTCTTCTAGAAAAAGTTGGCAACCCTAAGTAGGGATTAGAATAAAATCTGTCAGGTTTAAATTGGGATTAGCCTGGGAACGTTCTAATTTGTGTGTCTTAGAGCGTATGGAAACGGACTGCACTAAGACTGCAAGACAATTTAATTGCAAGTCCGGTTGAGTGGTTTTAATATAGTTGACATAGCTGTATTGAAACTGACGATAGAAAATAGTTATGTACGGCAAAAAGTAGCTAAAAAGATCATTATAAAAATTGAATAAATGGCAAATGGTTAGTACTCTTAATTTACCCACTGAAATCAGATATACTCTACTTCTTCTAGAAAAAGTTGACAACCATAAGTAGGGATTAGAATAAAATCTGTCCGTTTTCATTGGGATTAGCCTGGGAAACGTTCTAATTTGTGTGTCTTAGAGCATATGCAAACGGACTGCACTAAGACTGCTAGACAATTTAATTGCAGGTCCGGTTGAGTGGTTTTAATATAGTTGACATAGCTGTATTGAAACTGACGATTCAACTTATTAGCCCAAAAGTTTCGAATACACTGCCAATGCCAATTTAAAGATCATATCTTCAGTAGCAACTTTTAATATGTAGGTAACCAAAAAATGTGTCCCGAAAAAAAAAGATACAATCATTAGATGAATGAAAATCATTTCAAGGTCAAAAGAAAGAAAGAGTGATAATCCTAAAGGATCCTCTCCAAACGGGAAAGACGTGGAGTGCTATATCCGACTCCTGTAAAAAAATCTACCATACTCAACACAAAGCAGGATCACCTGCGGGGTAATTGCATTACACAGATAAAATGACAATTATTGATCGCAATGGGTTTCATTTTGACAGTCCACCCACGTTCATTGCGTTATTTACGTTGTTGAGCAGATGAATTTTTCAAACCTATGAATCAATGGATTAGCAACATCCATCAAAACTCTCGGATTGTGTGATAACTAGGTTGCTATGTTAGTCCTTCTGTCGCAGGCTCGCATTGATTATCATATCCTCTCCAAACGTATTATATTTATAAGGTATATTTCAATTGATGACCGCTATCTCAATTTTTGTCAAAATTCAGAGAGTACCGGTTGCCAGTCACAGTCGATTAGCTACGCCGACGACATGGTGCTGCTGAGCGCGTCAATCTGCGGGCTTAGGACACTCGTGGCCACTCGTGTCAAGAACAGTGTAGTCATGGTCTTTGCGGAAGTTAAGCGGTATGCCCCTTGTAAGGGTGGACCAATTTAAAATTCTGGGTCACTTATTGACTACTGGCCTCAAAGATGACGAGGATATTGACAGGGAGCGGAGGGCGCTGTGTGTGAGAGCTAACATGATTGCCCGCAGATTCAGGCGTGCCTCTAAAGAGGTCAAGCGCACAATATTTAGTGCTTACTGCATGTCTTTTTACTCTTGCACTCTGTGGGCTGATTATAGTCAGAAATCATGCAGCGCCCTTCGCGTTCAATACAATAACGCATTCAGGGTGCTGATGGGGTTGCCCCGATACTGCAGCGCATCAGGCATGTTTGCTGAAGCTCACGTTGACTTCTTCCACGCTGTGATGCGGAAGCGGTACGCATCCTTGGTTAGTAGGGTGCGGGTCAGCACCAACAGCATCCTATGGTAGCAAGCAGGCTAGATTGTGCGTTTGTAGACAACTGCTGCAAGGATCGGCTGGGTCAGTCACCTTGCAGCAGTCATGTCACAAATCGTTTCTGTGTTAATGTTTTACTAACATAGTTTGTAAGTATAGTTACTTGAATTAAATCATTATTATTAAGTATATCTAGCGTATTCTAGTTCTAGTTACCAGTTTCCAGTTTTACTTGTAATTGCTAACGACGACAGTTATTATAACCGTTCAAGGCAAACATGCCATTAAAACTAACAACTATTACAACTGACCTTTAGAGCATTTCCCTTCATTGACCTATCTGCCAGACGCTTCTCATAACTTATGTGAGGTACAAACATTTCAATCCCAGTAGCTGTGATTGGAATGAAGGCATTAGCATGGCTTCATCAAGTATAGGCGATACTAGGTAAATTACTACTGCAGCAAAAAACTGCACCATCCGTGCCTTGATATGACGTGTCAGAACGCAACTCCATACAAATATATTATTATTGACAAAATTTTCATACGTGATTATAAGTAAACTGTAGATAGGTACCATTTATTTATTTGGAAGGAATTTGCTAAACGACAATGCAAATTCCTACTAATATTTTTCCCTTTTTTCGTAACATTATTAGCATTTTTAGTTTAAATGAAACTATCACGTCACAAACGTAAACGCCCATAAACGTCCCCCAAAATATGTTTACAATCGTTTACAACGAATGAACAAAAGGGAAATTGACATTGACTGACGTATCTATACTGTAGTTTGTTGTTATTATGTTAATAACTAACAAATGGGTGGACACTGCCATCTACCGCTTTCCATTTGGAGTTATTTCTTACTTGCCTCCTACGACACCCATGATTGCAAAAGAAATGGGCCATTGTTTTCCATTTCCGCTTCATACGTAATTAATTTACATATTTTAATAACCTCTGTTGTCACTTAAAGCCTGACTGTACCTGTCCACACTTAAGCAAAAGTTCACACATTAAATATCTCGGAGTATCTCGGAGACGAGCGTTTAAATTGGCACAAACACATTACCTACATCAATTACATATAGAGTTTGCAAAATAATGTTTTATATCTTAAAGCTGTTTAGAAACAGCGGACATCGACACGCTCAAAACTGTCTACTACTCCTTGTGCCAGTCACTACTAATAAATATTATATGTTAGCATTAGAATATTACGCAACTATAAATATTGTGTAAAACGTGTCAATCCTACTGAAGAACACTGTCCTTCAAGATAGGATTTTCCTAGTTTGAAGGGCAAGGGTCCTACTCATTGTAATAGCCATACCCATCCCTTCTTGAAACAACACCGACGGCACCAACACCCAGGCTGATTTTTGGTATAAAATAAATTATTACTTACTTATTCCTTCTTTTTGGAAGCGGTTAAAATTGCAAGTGACTTATATTTTCCAAATTGAAAGCTGTATTATCCTCATTATTATTTTCGACGAACACATTATTTTGTATGAAATAAGCTATGAAATGATGAAAGCGTTCGAATATGTGCCATGGTATTAATGCCCTTCTTAATGCGTCTTCCATTAATAATGGATTTACATGCAAATGGTCGACTACTAGTTATAAAATATTTGATAGGTTTCTTTTACTCTTTTACTGTTATGGCTGAGATAGTAAGCGATAGAGTGGTTCAATAGAATCAAAACTTAGATATTTTTATGTCACTCGCGCGACGCGATTTTATGATGGTTGTACGGTATTTTTTTTACTTGTGCATAAAGTTTTATTTAATTAATTAATTAATTAACCTTGAAAAGAGAAGTAAATCAAATACATCATAAAATTCCCCCGCGCTAATAAAATCATAAAATGGCCGTTTTCACATTGGACGATAACGATAACGACACGATAATTGCACGATGTCGTCGGACTGGTAGTTTCATACAATTACTACTAAACGCTATCACACTTGTCGTTGTAGTCAACGGTATCGTTGCCGACATTGATTGTTGTGCTGATATCAGGACGACACAGTGCGGGGTGAAGCAGATTCGCGGGGGAGTGGCATGGGCAGAGCCCACAAGCAGGGTAAAACCTCTTTTAACAGCTATATTTTTATTCTTCTTTATTTTAAATATTTTACATCTTCTTTTGTTTTTCTTCTATGTGACATCTCATGTATGTGGAAAATAAGCATTTTATAATATTTTAATCATCTGTTTGCTTATGTCTAACAATGACGAAGTTTCAATATGACGTCGTCACCTTGATAGCTCTGTTTGCGGGACAAAACTGACGAAGACTAATTAACTAATTAATTAAATCATAACTTTTGGAATCGCGCGACAATGTAAGTTTTTACTGGCGCAACGCAACTGCTGCGGCACACCGCATGTAGGTAGGTACCATAAGGGTTACATTGTGTCACATACCAATATCGTTGTCGTACGAGCTGACGATGTGTCGCTATCGTGTCGTTGTCGTTATCGTCGCGGTGTGAATACGGCTAATGCCTCAGGGCATTTTCTACCTGTAAAACCTTAGGGTGATGCAGAGAGAAAACAAGGCCGATGTAATAATGGATAATAACATGAACATAACTATAAAATAATAAGGTGCAATTTAATCTTGTCCATTTTGTTGAGTCTGAAAACAGAATTTGTTGCTTATTGTTCATAGTAATTTGTTCGTCAAACTAGGTACTTATGAAGATTTGGTAAGCTTTGATTTTTGCGTAGATACCAGATTCCTGTTCAACATACAGAAGTTATTTGTAGTGGCATCTTACGTACAATCTTTGTGTTTTCAGCTCAGCATGCGTAGCATGATTTAGGTAGAAACAGAAAAACAATCATTAGTAGAAAAATTTCAACGGCGCGCGATTTCAAAATTGAAAAAATTATAAATGTCACTTTGTTTAGATACAGATTCACACTGACTTATAAACGAAAAGATTTAGATCTATTTATGGTATTTTCTTCGTAGAGTAGAGATAATCATGCTACGTAAACTGCCATGGTGCATTTTTTAATCTCGGTGACTAAATTGACAAGTGCAAATGTCAAATTCATAAAGGTAATTTTAAACATTTTCACTTGTCAATTTAGTCTCCGAGATTAAAATACAGACCATAGTCTGTTACAAGTATCTTTTGGCGCTCGATGGCTAGAATGACGCTGACAGGGTTGGGGGGCTGGGTAAACATTTGGCGTCCCAACGTCTTTATGGGACTGCAGGGATCCAGCAGAATAACAGCAGTTCTTAATTATTTGTTTTCCCACGGTCTTAGGACATAGTCATTCTTGTTGAGAGTTAATTTGCCCATGTTAGGTAGAATAGATATTAATTCATTGTTGTAAAATCATTTTAGTCTTGTCAACACATTGTTAACACACGCAAAATATCAGCGTCGTAAAATTGCTATTTGCCTGACACATGCTGAGCTGAACTCCCATTTTGTGCAACCTTTCGACGCACACCGCACTGTGTATATTCGTTATTAATTTGATTTTAAGTAAGTATGTCAGTGCCACTTTTATTTTTTAAGTTTGTTTTTTTTTTATTGGCACATTGTTTTTATGCTATATTCATGTAATTTGTTCTCATCTAATTGTAGTTTTGTGTGTTATGCTATGTATTTTGTGTGCACTAAATAAATGTTTTATCTATCTATCTATTTATTGAAAAAAGAAGATGGCGGTGTTAGCACCAATTTTGGCCATGCACCATCCTTATACAGCTATCCGCTGCAAGTCCTTCTTGCAATATCAAACCTTGAATGAAAATTCAAACAAAATCAAAGAAATAAACCTCCATAGACAACACAGAGTTTTCATAGACAGTAGACACGCATGAATGGAAAACGTTTCTTCCCATCACGGACACTGGCCACATAATTATATTGTAATCAGTTTCTTTGATTATAATGGCTTGTCATGAGCTAATAAACGCTTGCTTTCTTGTTTTCATACTATTATTTCATACAAAAGAACCCACAGATATGGTCAGTGGTTATCTATAGGCAAATAAAGACCTAGGTACTTGACCAAAGAGGTCATATCAATGCGGTACTTATTGTAGGTACTATCGGAGAAACGAACATCTATACACCATGCGGACTATTCTTGCTTGCAGCGCTCGTCGCTATAGTAACGCTTGCTAACAGATGCGGTCATTGTATGCATGGGATTTTGTTTTCAAATTGGTCAGATGTAAGTTTCTTCGATAATACCTACGTTAATACTTAGTTAGGCACCTACTGTCGAATCATCATGATCTTGCGAGCCTAGCTATTCTCATCCGTATTAGGACTGGCTTCTTAATCATGCTTTAATATAGTCATGAAAGCCACCTTAAATATGAGGCAATACGTATCTACTAATCGTGAACAGCAAGGTTGCCACTTTTTGGGTCACATCCGCATTGGTTTTTAATGCGGTTTAGAGGATGTATCACGCGAGCTCATAATATGTGATGCACGATTAATGCAGTCCAGACGGATTTGCTAAATTCTTTTTTTTTTTGTTAGAAAGGGAGGTGGACCCACTCTTGAGGTGGACCCATTGCCACCAAGTCAGAATCTAATGAGGTGATCCCATCGAAATCTAAAGAGACCCTAAAATTTTAATAGGCACACCTATAGCGATTTGGGTATGTTTTATAGTAACACGTGCCTTTGCTCTCGGAAAGCACGTTTTGGTGAAGTGTGGAACTGATGATGAAGACCACAGATGGCCATCAGAAATACTCAATTATACCTAACTATTTCACGGGTTGCTATTCAATTACTTTAATATGGTTGAATATTATATTCGTCACAATGCATATGACGATGGTGACTTCACCATCAGCTCCAGTTCTTCTGGTACTTACCAGGAACTCCTCAACAATTAACGTCCCTGCATCGAGAAAAGCAATATTTTGTATAAGGTGATGAGCAGTTGACATTAGGCTATAGTAACTTAGATAAATTACTAACTGACCCACTAAAAAGTGAAAAATATTTTTTTTTTACCAAAAAAAAAAAAAACAACCGACTTTCCAATGAAACCACTACAAGGTGATAAATAACTTTAATTTCGGAAGTCGGTGGCATAAAACTAAAATACAGATCCAAAGACACCGACTTCCGAAATTAAGGTTATTTTTCACTTTGTAGTGGTTTTTTTGGAAGTCGGTTGTTTTTTTTTTCCGTTTACCGAAACTGCTGTTTGCAGGCAAGCAACGCCATATTTTACCTATATCTAACTACTGTGTGTGCCTACTCATAATTATGCAATACACCAAGTTACGTATAATACCAACTTTAAACAGAAACACGCAATGTTTGCATACGCATCTAAATCACTACACCCCGACAACGACCCAAGGAAATGTTGATAATTTACGTCGTTCGTCGAAGTTTTGACGACTTTGCCTCTAGAACAATGCAGTGGTTACATTGATTGACTCCTCTTCATACTAAGCTGTTCACTTCCCGGATAAACGTGCGTTTTTCTCACAACATGAGCGTTTCCTCAAATGTTAATAGCTACTGTAGAAAAAGTTGCGATCGAGTCTATGGAAGCAAGAAGTATTGTAAGAGTACATGGGTAAACGTTTTCGGAAATGAAGAACTGTATTTTGTTGCTAATTATTGTAATGGGCGTAGATTTATGAAGTCTTAGCAAATACCTATTATGTAAGTCAATTTACATACACACCGGTGATCCGGCAGAGAACCAAAGTTGTCGACGTAGCTCACAGAATAAGCAAGCTGAAGCGGCAATGGGACGGCCGTACTAGCCGTAGAATAATAATAATATCTTGGGACATTTTCACACACGGTCATCTGATCCCAAACTAAGCAGAGCTTGTACTATGGAAACCAGATAACTGATATACTACATATACTACTTTTTTTTTTGTAAATACATACTTATATAGATAATTACACCCAGACTCAGAACAAACAGACATGTTCATGCACACAAATGTTTGTCCTGGATGGGAATCGAACCCACGACCTGCGGCGTGATAGGTGGTATCTTAACCAACCACGCCAACTGGCCTGTCGAAAGAATCCATGACCGTTGGGGTAGATGTGTTCTTGAGTGGGGGTGAATATTCGACCTTTTAACCGCCGTCATTACCTTCCGCCAAAAGTTGATGAAAGAGAATATATTTAATGAAATATTTCAGCAATTCCTGATTCTGGTCCTAAAGCAGATTCTGGGAATTGATGAAATATTTCATTAACGATATTCTCCTTCATCAACTTTTGGCGGAAGGTAATGACGGCGGTTAAAAGGTCGAATATTCACCCGTGGACACCGCGAATCCGCAAACGTAAGGTTGGTCCTCAGGCTAGGTGGAATGACGATCTCCGCAGGGTTTCTGGTAGCAGTAGAATTAGAGTTGACCAGAATCGATTTGAAAGGCGTGCAATTGGAGAGATCTATGTCCAGCAGTGGATAGCTGTAGGTTGATGATGATTTACATGGGTGAATATTCGACCTTTTAACCGCCGTCATTACCTTCCGCCAAAAGTTGATGAAGGAGAATATCGTTAATGAAATATTTCATCAATTCCCAGAATCTGCTTAAGGACCAGAATCAGGAATTGCTGAAATTAATATTTCATTAAATATATTCTCTTTCATCAACTTTTGGCGGAAGGTAATGACGGCGGTTAAAAGGTCGAATATTCACCCACATACACATTGTATGAAGATAATATTGGTAAGTACAAGTAAATTTCAGAAAACCTATAAAATGAGAGTCTCACCGTGAAAACTTAGGTGAAGTGAACTTGAAATGAGCTGTCATTCCATCTGATGCTAGGGATTCACTCTATTGAATTGAATTGAATAATTTTATTTCAGACAGAGTCCATAGGGTTAGTAACAATTTTACTTAACATCTAGTGTTAGTAGGTACAGACACAGAACATAAATGCACAATTAAAATTAAAATACAGCGTGGAGCTGCATCCACCTCCGCAACATCGGGGAATCCCACCGATCGGTGAACACACACAGAATACTGTTGGTGCTGCCGCGAACACGTGACATCAGGGATGCACATCTATTGACGGCTCACTTCACGCTCACCTCACCTAAGTTTCCACGGTGAGATTTGTACAGAATAGCACTACTGAACCCTAATTGCGTAACGCGTTATCGGAATCTGAATCATTTTGAAGCTAATTGCTAGTCAATTGCTTCATACCTATGTTCAAAAAATTTGTTTCCTCAACAAAGCAATGAATGTTGTTGCTGTCAAAATGAAACGGATTCCGATCGATAGTGTGTTACACAATAGGGTGCAGATATCGTTAACTGCAGTAATAATTTAAATAGGCTTGGATTGGTGACAGCAAGAAGCATTAACTGCGTGTACTAGGCCTCTGGCTATCAACCTGATTACCGTATAAAGCACCCAGTATAAATACAGGGTTATTGGTAAAACACCAACAACCTCTTAAGGGGTCACTGTACTCATCATTATAAATAACTTTTACTATGAGCCCAAACCTGAAATCGCAAAAAAAGAATCAGCTGTTCAGTAAGTACATTTTGACGAATTATGCTAACATAAAAGTACTGAACAGCTGATTTTTTTTCGCGTTTTAGGTTTGGTCCCATAGTAAAAGTTGTTCATAATGATGAGTACAATGACCTCTTAAGAGGTTGTTGGTGTTTTACCAATAACCCTGTATAATGCAGTATTTTCTGGAAGAGTGTTGTAGTGAAAATGTTTATTTAACAGCACGAAAACAAATATATATACTGCAGCATTTTCTCAAACTTTGTATAAATTTTGTTATTTGGTAATTAGTAGATACGCGTAGGTATGCAGATTAGGTCTAAAGTTATCGCCATGAATAAATACAATATCGTTAACTTATAAAGATCTCGCTGTTAAAAACTTTTTATGTTTAATTAAAATAGGCCGTATATAAATAGTTTATTTCATCATAATATTGTCATTTCTATTTTAATTGGACTTTTATGCGTGTCTCGTCGTGAGATCGACGATATTTTGGGAAAGAAATGTTTTTAGTTGGTATTATCTTTATTTCTTTCAAAAAGAAATCTTTCTTTTTATTCACTATAAAAGCTGTGGGTTACTCTTTTGCCCTATGGTGTGTGAAGCGCGAACTACCGAAGAAATAGCATATTGCAGAATACATATAAACACTACGCTTTTGAATATTTAAAGAAACTTCTGGACTAGTTGAGGATTAAAATGTACCGAAATTACTTCTAATTATTTTAATAAAAATTGCGTTTTATTAAAAGTTTATTCATTGTTATTCAAAAGTTGGTTTAATTGATAAATTACTAAATAAAATGCTCAAATACGTTCTAATAGGTGTTTTTTACAGCCGTATTTATAAACAAGTAAAAGTGATTACTTCAGTAAAAGTAATTACTCAAGTAACGATTTTTATTATATAGTTTAGTATTTGCTTGAAGTTAGAACTATCCAAGCCAAGTAACAGTCACCATTTTCTTTACTTAAGAATTGACAACTCGACCATTTTGCATTTGATTTTGCAATGGAACGTTGATTCTTACTCAAGCATTTACTCAAGTAAGTAACGTACTTTACTCGACTATAGAATAAGATTTTATAATGATGATTTCTATCCTCAAGTAATGACTTCACTAAGAAATTATTTAGCAGCAAGTAATTGCTTGTTTATAAATACGGGTGTTAGAGGCAGAGCAATTTAAATAGAAATAAAACACAGAAAAATGTTTTTAATATCCATAAAGTTGGCTTTATTTGACAGATCATTTTATGGCATTAATGTTTGAATATTATTTCCGGCATGTGGCCGCCGCGGTTGGTGTTTACATGGCGTAATCTTGAGGTCAAAATTTAAACACATTATTGCCTGATTTACTGCGAAGAGCGCAGTAAATCAGGCAATAATGCGTTAAATGTTGGCATCCAAGTGCTCAATTGTTTCTGGTCTATCGGCGTAGACATGAGACTTTACATATCCCCAGAGAAAATACTGTAATGGCGTCAAATCACTCGAATTTTACCATTCGTAAAATTAGTCGTTCGTCACATGTTTCTTACAGAAATAAGAGCCAATAAAATATTAGTCTTTCAAGAAATTAGGCCTTGGCGTTAGCTGCGGCGGTCACATGCCCGAAATTATATTAAACAATGGGTAGTATTTAAACGGAAATAAAATAAAAAACTTTTTGTATCCAAAAATAATCCGAATTCTTTTGTATCCAAAAATAATCCGAAATTGCTGATTGCACAGCAAAATACTCAACTCAAGATATAACTAAATAAGCAACAATTTATTTTCGTGGCGCACCGCCGTTTATTTTAAAGCTTTTTTTTTATTAATGCATAGCTAATAAATACTTAATGACTTGCGCACATTAAACCTTTTACCATTCTTGAGAAAACCAAATTATTGTAACTTACCCTTCGTGCCCTTCGCTCGCTCTTGCATCCTATGTCGACGGAGCCCCGTTTAGCGGGGCTCCTATTTCTGTGCAAAGGGTTTAAAGTAAACTACTAAACCTAACCTCGTGGTTAACCACGAGGTTAGGTTTAGTTAGTTTACTTTCGACTAATATTAATATTAGTCGCCATGTCATTTTGCTATGAGTGTGAGTATTATATAGGATGACTGGTAATTAGTGACCGATACTTAAAAAACATGCTTTTAACAAACAACTTTTACTATGGGACCAAATCTGCAATCGCGAAAAATAAATCTGCTGCTCCCTCCATTTTGACGAGTTATGCGAACATGAATGTATGGGATAGCTGATTTTTTTTCGCGATCTCAGGTTTGGTCCCATAGTAAAAGTTGTTTGTTATCATGAGTACAATCATGTGTTTAAGTATCGGTCATTAATTACCAGTCACCCTATATATACGCTCTTGTTAATTTGCTGTGCAGTCAGTATTTTTGATGTAAAATAGTATATAAATAATGGAAATAAATTGATAGGTGATTTTTGCAATTAATAATATCCCTTTAAAAATTAATACCATAAAGTTATCTGTCAAATAAAGGATAAATCCAATTTCATGGATATTAAAAGCATTTTTCTGTATTTTATTTCGATTTAAAGTTCTCCGCCTCTAAATTAAACGATCGATAGTCGTTGTAGCTGACAACAAACAATCACCTGTAGGTACTCATCTGTCGAACTACCACAGACAGCAGACCTCTTCTTTAAATTACTATTTGTTAAACCGCAATTACATTGTAGGTGAAATGTCAAATACTGACGTAGTAATTATTGCATCCGGCATACTTCTACTTTTTAATCGGCATAGCGTGGCGACTCCATCGGTTTTAATAAATATACATGGTATAATTTTAATCAACGTTAACCTCTTAACAGGTCATTGTACTCATCATTATGAACCACTTTTACTATGGAACCAAAGCTGAAATCAGCAGTTCGCATAACTCGTCAAATTGTAGGGAACAGCTGATTTCTTTTTCTTTGAATCTGTATTTTAGTTTTTTTTTTCGCTATGTAGTTTTTTTTTTTTTTGGGAAACGGTATTTTATTTTTCACTTTTTAGTGAGGCGGTTTGTAATTTATGTAAATTACAATAGCCAATGTCAACTGCTCATCACCTTTTACAAAATATTGTTTTTCCCGATGCAGGGACGTTAATTGTTGAGGCGTTCTCCTGGTAAGTACCAGGAGAAATGGAGCTGATGGTGAGGTCACCATCAGGTCTACTTGGCCATATGCATTGTGACGAGCATAAATTGCTTAGCAACCATTATTAAAGTACCTTATCAAATCGCAACCCGTGAATTACTTATTATTGAGTAGTTCCGATGGCCATCTGTGATCATCACCATCAGTTCCTCTTCACTAAATGGTGCTTTCCGAGAGCAAATGCACGAGTTACTATAAAAAATACTCAAATCGCTGTAGGTGTGCCTATAATATTTGAAGAGTTCCGTCGATTTCTCCAGGATCCCATTATCAGATCCTGATCTGATGACAATGGGACCAACTAGAAAGTATACCTTTTCAAACAAAAAAGGTTTTTCCAAATCGGTCCAGCCGTCTTGGAGTAATCGGGGAACATACATTTAAAAAAAAGTTTCCGACGAATTGAGAAACTACATACATTATGCATGTGTAAAAAGGAAAGCTCTTTATTTTATAATCTTCATTTTACTTCAGAAGCTACATATAAGTCATTAAAATAAATGGACCTAGTTATGCAGAAAGCAGTCACATGGCACTTTTTCCAAAAATGAGTTATAAACGCAGTCATACTAATTTCGACATGCAAGATTTTTTGCAGAAACAGCCATGTCGTTATCTCTATTTATTACGGAGATATGAGCCATCAAATACAGCCTTGTCCATCCATAATGCCACCATCGTACAGTGTTGCCGGTTTGTAGTAAGACACGGACAAAATTATTTATGATGTGAATTTACTACCTATCATCAGTATTGTATAGAAAATACAGGGTTATTGGTAAAACACCAACAACCTCTTAAGGGGTCATTGTACTCATCATTATGAACAACTTTTACTATGGGAATAAACCTGAAATCGCGAAAAAAAATCAGCTGTTCAGTACATTTATGTTAGCGTGATTCGTCAAAATGTACTGAACAGCTGATTTTTTTTTCGCGATTTCAGGTTTGGTCCCAGAATCCATGTTGTTGATTACGCAAATAACAGTAAATATCAAAACTGTATTTGCTTGAATTACGTTGAGTTACTAAAACTAAAACTTACCCTCCATTTTTTGGATTCCTATAACATACATATTCTATTTGCAAGTCCGGTAATTGTTTTTCACTTATCTTCAATTTTAAAATTTGGTTTTGGTCCGCTCTAGGCAACACAGTGCATCGCCAGAAAAATGCTTGTAACTCTGTTTTGTACTTTTCCCGACATAACTGTTTTCTGCATAACACGGTCCAATTATAACAATTTTCTTTTTTAATTAACATCATGACATGTATGCAATTAGCTATAGATACTGGATAGGTAGCTTCACAAAACTTCAAAGAAAATCTTGATCCTTGACAGATTTTACGCACGTAGGGTCATCATACCTTATCTTCTATGTCTGTCACAATAATAATATTTTATCTAATATTCAATAACTTTCATATTTAATTATCAAGAATACACATGAAGTAGTCGACCGATAATTAATTCCATTTGCATAAAGACTTTTCACTAGTAAATACTGTTCAAATTAACTTGTACGAGTAATTATAAATTTTGTCTTATTAATGAATAACAAGTGGAAATGGAAACTAATAGTTGTTCTTGCAATACCAGCTGTAGTGTTTACCATTGTATCACCCACATTACCCAGCTTCCTCTATTAATTAAATTCGTCACACACCAATGTCTCTTCCTTCTTTTCTTTTTAAGAAATTGAGACAGAATGATAAGTGCAAAACTTGCAACTACAATATCACTCTCAGGGTCAGACATAGACCCCCCGGTGGTTTCCAGCATTGTCAAGGCGGGGGGCTCAGTAGCCGTGGCTCGGTCACCCACGGTGAAGCGAAAAGGAACTCGAGGAGGGGCCGCTCGTCAGGGCTTTTCTCAGGAAGCCGACGACGTAGCGGCCAACAAGTAGGTTGCAGTGCCGCTTGGGCGACATCGCAACTGAGGCGGGCCGCGATGTCACATGGGAAGCATCGCGGCTGAGGGTCGGCAGGAGAGGAGTACCGGTATTGCGGTGCGCCGCTCTCCCTTTTTTCCGCGGCCTTGACGGGGTAGCCACCGTCTGATGGCAGACGCGGTGGGGCCGTGGGGAGGAGGAGTGTCGGTATTTCGTTGGCCGCTTTCCCTATCCTCTGCGGCCGAAAAGTAGTAGGTGGCAGAGCCACTGACCTGACCGGTCGCAGGGGGACCAAGGGTGCCTGGACACGGGGTCGTCTAGCGCCCATGTGCTGGGTTGGTCCCTGGGGTGGTGACGGCGTGCAATGTCTTCTGGTGCGCCGGTGATGGGACAGAGAGGTTCTAGTGACGGACAACCGCGGCGGGTTCGCGGTGAGTGCTAGCACGTGCCCATGTTCCCGCCACAAGCGGCAGAGGAAGACACCGTGGAGTTTTAGTGGGTTGGAGTCCCACATAACTGCACTATCTCCCCGCGGTAGTGCAGTATGCATGAGCATTTCTCCACGCAAAAAAAAATGGTCAGATATAGTGTATCTAGTCTATAGCCGGCCATAGACACTTGACGAATGAGTAATGAGTACTCGTTCGGCTGATCTAAACATCTCTAGAGCATGTGCAAGAATTCCATTGAGTTCTTGTTTGTTGTCATCCTGCTCCTTTGAATCCTCCTTGAAAATGAATTATTGTTTACACAAAAAAAAAAAAAAAAAACTATAAACAACGACGCTCTGTAGGTACTCTTGTTCTGTGTTGTTCTTGAGCTCCAACTATTCGTTTGGTCCAAACCCACTATATTACTGCATTTCTTACTCAGCATTAAAATCAAACACCGTTAATTCGAAAATAAGTATTTCAAAATATTATTACATCTTTTACCATCTAACTGTATTAATTAATGGCCGCAATAACAGTGCCAGTGTATATTTATACAGGATCTATAAATAACCAGTGTTTGCTAAATATTGACGAGATAATATATAGTTTTATTAACCAACGCGTTATGATTAGAGATCGAATATTCGGATGCATATTCACCTAAAGTTGAGGTGTTAGCTAATATGGAATGGGCTTTTGTATTGAAAAAATCCCAGACTTCTGGGATGGACCAATTTAGAGTTCTGAATATAGAATCGAATGTATATTTACTTACGTTCAGGTGTTGGCTAATATGGAAAGTACTTTTGCGTCGATCGTGAAAATCTCGCGATTGCGGAATTGATAAATTTAGTACTTTTTGACTATGGAATCGAATGCTATCTATTGTTGTAAAGTAGTTTGGCAAACTGGAATAGCAAACTTCAGGATAAGGTATGTTAAAAATGAATTTCAAATAAACAAGCATACGAATAGTTATGATCCCGGTGTCCCGGTATTTTTTAAATAAATTATACCACATATTTAAGAAGTTGTTTCCATACCATGTATCCGATTAGATGTGCATTCCCGGATTTTCTGGAATCCCGGGTTTTATATTAAGAAAAAAAAAGTAGGAAGCCACTTCCATAGTTTCTTAGCCAAAAATTAACTTTAGGTAAATACGCATCCGATCATCCGATCTCTAGCTAGGATATATACAAAACCAGATTCAATTAGCAACTTCATAAAATCTTTACAATTCTGTCTTGCATCTAAGAAATAGGTTTATAATGGCTTAAGTAGTTAATTATTCGTACATATTATCATGCTGGATTTGTTTTGCTTGCGTGTTTTTTTTTAAATAATCAATCAATTCTATTCTTTATTTGTTGAAAGATTTTAATTTACTTTTGGTAACAAGAAAAGCCAAAAGTAGTAGCAAAAAGTAAGTAATCTAATTTTTTTAGCAAAAACGTCTTATATGGAACGTCGGATAAATTAGGGGTGAGTGAGTAAATCTAGTTTCTTTCTTTCTATAAACGGTGAGTTTTTGCCAAATCTACAATCTTCACAAAAAAGTTGTTATGGTTTAGTTTGAATTCCAACCTCTAATTCAAGACTTTAAAGTCAAGACGAATGAACTCATTCAGGTTTAATAAACAGACCATATATAAGTGTGGCTTATTTACATTTTTAGGGTTCCGTACCTCAAAAAGAAAATACGGAACCCTTATTGGATCACTTCGTTGCCCGTCAGTCAGTATGTCAACCCTTTTTCTCAGGAACGGGTGGAGGTATGAAATTGAAATTAATAACAAAAACGTAAGTCTACGGTCGTAATAAAAAGTACGGCCATTTATGCGACATATTTTGATACTCGCAAATAAATCAATACCTATAAGGTATGTAGGTACTTCCCGTTGACATAGAATCATGAAATTTGGTAAAAAGCACTGTCTCACAGCACAAGTAACATGTGTACTTTTATCTCATATTTTTTTTTGCGATTACATACTTACATTTACAGTTGGAGAATAGATCGTGATTATCGATGTATGGGAGAAGTGGGAGAACATGTTTTTCAACTACAATATAAAGTTTGGTTTTGGAATAAATTAATCTCAACTACGGAACCCTTTATTCTGCGTGGTCTGACACGCACTGGGTCGGTTTTTTACATTATGTAAATTCCGTAAATAAAGTATCGGAATGTGTCACCGCCAGCTTTTCTTGTTCACTTACAATACAAAAAATACAGCTGAAAATGTTGATGTTAAAAACTAGTTCCATTCTATAATTTACGTAAACTAATGAATTAAAACGTGACTAATCGTACTTTCTTCTGACACTAAATTCTATTTTATCATATTAACTCGTGTCCGTAGTTCCGATTTACATGGAAGAAATACTGTTCGTGATATAAAACTGATTTAGTGATTTATGATTACTTCGCTGGGTTCTTGGACTTTTTTAAATTATGTTTTCTTTTAGCTGTTCCATATTAAAACAGATGCTATGAGAAAGAGCATCTTCTCAGAAAACAACTTTTTTAGAAAAAAAAAACAACCGACTGCCAAAAAAAATACTACCTAACTACAAAGTATAAAAACTTTTTAGCAAAAAATAAAACCGACTTCCAATCATAACACTACAAAGTGAATAATAACTTTAATTTCGGTAGTCGGTGTCTTTGGTTTTGTATTTTCGTTTTTTGCCACCGACTTCCGAAATTAAAGCTATTTTTCACTTTGTAGTGTTTTGATTTGGAAGTCGGTTTTATTTTTGCTAAAAAGTTTTTACTTTTCACGTTTTAGTTGTGGTACCTACCCCACAAACATTGGAATACCACTACCTGCTATGTAAATAACAGTGATAGGAAGTTATTAAAACATCATCCGCGCAGATTAAAACATCATCCACATAAACTAAGTGGGAAAAATACGCATTATTGAAGCTAACTCAAAAACTCCCCAAGCAAAGTTAATAAAATTTATATGGGACCAGCCTTGGGTTACCTATCTCCTATCCAACAAAAAATGAATCATCAAAATCGGTTCATAAACGACGAAGTTATCCGCGAACAATACGAATTGAGAAACCTCCTCCTTTTTTGTAGTCGGTTAAAAATATAACTTTATTTTCGTAATTTGATATCTTTGGATCTGTATTTGAGGAGCAAAAAAGCAAAACGTGATTAGTCAAAAAAAAAAACCTTTTGATTGTATTTTATTTTCTAATGACAGCATGAAAAAGTTTTTTATTTTTCACTTTTTAGTTATGGTATCTACCCCGCACCAATTCGGATACCACTACTTTCTATGTAAACAACAGTGACTACTATAACTATGATAACTTCATCAAGATCACAAAGTGGATTAAATACCTACGTATTATTGAAGCTAACTCAAAAATTACCTAAGCACAGTTAATACAATTTATATGGGACCACCTCAAAGTATGAACTACCAAACAAAAAAGAATCATCAAACAAAATCAATAGGGATGATGACTAAAAAATGATTTTTTGTCCGTCATGTAGATTATTAAAATATATTGGACACGTATTTTTTTCTTTTTCTACGTAATCAAAAGATTACGGCGATACATTGAGTTAAAATGTGGCATGACGTCACTTCTTTGTAGATTTTATACGTAGAAGTGACGTAGCAAGCCCCCACTCCCGAACTTAAATGCGAGTTATCTAAATCATTTTTTATTAATATGATAAAGCAAAAAATACGTATCTAATATTTTTTTATTATCTGACTGACGGACTAAATAGAATTTCTTTTTTTTTACACAGGCATCATCCCTATTCATAATTAGCGGAGTAACCGCGTAGCAAACAGACAAAAAAAAAGACAGTCGAATCTAGAACCTCCTCTTTTTTTAAGTCGGTTAAAAACAGCATCTGTACAAACTAAAGCATAGGCCACACTGAGAACGAAGCGAAACGAAGCTGCAGTCCGGCCGTGGACAGAATGCGTTCATTAGAGCAGGGGCAGCAGTCTCGACACTCGTAACGATAGCTTTACGACTGAAATCGCTCGCTAAGTCCTAATGGGGTACCTAGACGGGCAAAATGGTAATAGTTAGGTTTTTTCACAGACAATTATTGGCCACTTCAAATTAACCTTGAATAACGAGGAAAATTGGGGAACATGATTAAATAAAAAAACGGTTCTCGCCGCAACTGGTTTAAAACTGTAAATGGTTTTTTCGTGCTTGTCAAGCAATTTGACCGTCTTAGTACTCCATTAGGACTTAGCGAGCGATTTCATTCGTAAAGCTATCGTTACGAATGTCGAGACTGCTGCCCCTGTAATACTCGTACTACGGTCGTTTTTCGAATCCACATTACTACTAGAAATTGTCCAACTTACAGCTGTTAGGAACGCATTCCGGCCGAGCTGTTCGGTTACCTCCACCTAGTAATAGCCGGCTAAAACTAGGTGTAGCCGCACTTCGAGTTTTAGCCGTAACATAATACATATATGTTACGGTCAACATACAACCTAATACTGACTTGCTAATTGCAAAAAACGTAAGAAAATTTGAATTTCGCGGGCTTTACCTGGAGCTTCCCCTATAAAATAAATATCTTGGCTATAAAAACTTTACAAGTCCTAACCTCCATTTAGAATGCCTATATAGGTGCATTAAATAATTAATTCGCACTATCGCCATACTTATCTGTACATAGGTTATTGATCTAGGCAACACAGTTCCGCAAAGTTGTATAATATTAATTAGACTACATTTAAATACAATTAGAAAAAAATACAAAAGTTGAGAGCTAAAAATATAGGTGTGATATACTCACGTAACACTAAAATGCCTGATATTACGCTAAGACTTTATTTGTCAAAGTAATAACGTATTTATACGGCGCATTTTATGTTTCGATGAATCATAGTTAAAAACTTAAACTGACATTTTGACGAATGACAGATCAAGTTAATATACAACAATAGATAAATATTTTCAGATTAGCTGTGAATCCCATTGTTGAGCAATTTGACGTGAGATGCAAACACTAACTTGTTTTAACCAAACTCGCCACAAAATAATAGGTCCGTTTTGACAGCCCATATCGTTTCATATGCCAAAGAGAGACAAACATAGCGGGACAAAGAGGGACACCCTCATGTCAAAACGGACCTCTTATTTTGTGGCGAGTTTAAAACGATTATCAGAGGGATTATTCTCTGATTTATTTTATCTATGTATCACCAATTCATCAGCCATCACTGCCAGACAGAGTTAAACGTACATAAGTAGGTAAATAAAATACCTGGGTCAGACATAATTTTTTTTTTAATTTTTATTTGAGATGGGTTTGCTCTTGCCTCTAATCTAGGTCAGAGGTGACAGAGACAAAGTCGACGATGGAGTTGCTTATCCAGTAAATATTAGGTTGGGGAAAAAGTCTTTTCGCATTATAGTATGTATGAACTTGTAATAAAATCTCTTTGGCTATACTATTTGTATCTGGCTGGTTTTGGTATCATTGAAAGTTTAAATTTTAAAGAACATAATTCCAAATTCAAATTAGGAAAATGTGTGATTTTCATTTGTTTTTCGTACCGTCAAGATGAGTGAATCTAATGAAGAAATTCGATACATTTTAATATTTTACTACAAAAAAGGTAAAAATGTAAGGCAAACCGCGAAAAAAATTTGCGATGGTTATGGACCTAGTGTAGTGTCTGTGAGAGTAGCACAAATTTGGTTTAAGCGTTTTCAATCCGGAAATTTTGATGTCAAAGATGCACGTCGCTCTGGTCGCCCTATTACTGATAAAATGGATGCCATTTTTGAAAAAGTGGAGCAAGATCGGCATATCAGTAGTTACGACGTAGCTGAAGAACTGGAAATTGACCACAAAACAGTTTTGGCGCATTTGAAAAAAACTGGGTACACAAAAAAGCTCGACATTTGGGTACCTCACGAGCTCACTGAAAGAAACCTAATGAACCGTGTACTCATTTGTGATTCTTTATTACGACGTAATGAAACCGAACCATTTTTGAAGAAGCTGATAACTGGTGATGAAAAGTGGATCACGTATGACAAGAACGTGCGAAAAAGGTCGTGGTCAAAGGCCGGTCAGGCTTCACAGACTGTGGCGAAACCCGGGTTAACTCGCAACAAGGTGATGCTGTGTGTGTGGTGGGATTGGAAGGGCATTATTCATTATGAGCTGTTACCACCAGGCAGGACCATCGATTCTGAACTCTACTGCGAACAACTGATGAGATTAAAGCAAGAAGTTGAGAGAAAGCGGCCGGAATTAATCAACAGAAGGGGTGTGGTTTTTCATCATGATAACGCTAGACCTCAGACATCTTTAGCCACTCAGCAAAAATTAAGAGAGTTTAGCTGGGAGGTGTTAATGCATCCGCCGTATAGTCCTGACCTTGCACCTTCAGATTTCCACCTGTTTCGGTCTCTTCAGAATTCTTTAGGCAGTGTCAGGTTAACATCACGAGAGGACTGCCAAAACCACTTGTCGCGGTATTTTGACCAGAAGTCCCAAAATTTCTATAGCAATGGGATCATGTCGCTACCTACAAGATGGCAAAAAGTTATCAAACAAAATGGTACCTACATACTTTAGTTAAATGTAAATAAACTATATTAAAAAATGTTTTGAATTTTCTTAAAAAATGCGAAGAAACTTTTTCCCCAACCTATTATGAACAGTATTCTAATATTTGCCCTTTGCCCTTGTCAATTCAGATAATTTAATAGGTGTCCTAATCCCAAACTCAAAATATTCATGCTGCGTACCTATGTCCGAATGCGTGCCGCTTACCGCTTCACTCAGCTAAGACCTAGTTCAGGTTCAGACCTGAACTAGGTCTTAGCTTCAAATAAAACCTAGAACTCATTAATAAGTGCAAAGACAGTACCTGAATAACTCTTTTTTATAATTTGGGTGAGCAATATAGGTAAGTCAAGTATTCAGATCTTAATATTAAAGTTGAGTTTGTGTGTTTTTTTTTACTTTCATTTATATTTGGAAAGTGTAAGGCAAAGGTAACTATTATAAATGCCTCCTTCGCCACAAATCGATGTTATTTAGAATAGCTATAAATCAGAGAGCGTAGTTATCATTAACCTTTGCCGAATAGAGACTTGATATTTTTCTGATGTTTGTTTAAATATAATTAATATAAATAAACATAAATTAGTATCATATAATCTTTTATGAAAGTTGCGAAACTGTGAATTTGCTTATCACAATTTATTAGTTTAATGATACTGGCAACTCAGATATTTTATTGATGTCAAAAAAAAAATCAAATAACTCCTCCCCCTCTGGGCGGAGCGAAGGGCGTGTCAGACTTTTACTGACTAAAACCCACTCGTGTTCCTTCAGTTACCTGTGCCAGGGCCACGGTAACTCTCAATCAACCCGCGACCCTGGCAGGCATCGGCCCTAGCAGACCGCATTAGTTAGTGCTGACAACTCTTTGAGGCGCGCGTGGAACACGAGTCGTCGACCCGGGCCCGTCCCATCACGGTCGTCGTCCCGGACTGGTCCTTACCGGACGGCGAGCTACCCACAGCTCGCCGTCCGCAAGCCCGCGCCTACGGTGGCCGGGAATCCGCTCTCAATTCCCGACGCCCAGGGCGTCTCCTGCGGCGACTAGGGGAGTGAGGGCGCAAAGATTGCCTCTCCTTCACGCGATCAGCCTCCTCCTTCGCGAGCATACTGCTTCGCTGAAGGAACGCCTAAGTACCTACATGTGCCAAACTTACTATGGAAACCAGAGGATTCGCAATGTCGCAGACTTCTATTGCCAATCAATGTAGGCGACTATGTTTAAATATCACCTAGCTTAAGAGGCCAACTTTGGCGTTCTTATTCTGAGAAACTGAAAGACTTCAACAACTTTGACATATTGAGTGGTGGAGAATAGTTATTAGTATAGTTTATAGCGGCCTCGCTTTTTGCAATTTTGTCTTATATATATATATAAAACCAAAATGGCGAAACCCGTTATTCATAAAATGCGCGACTTCAATTTTTTCGCGCTCGTGTATTGAACCATAAGCAAATGAAATGAAAATTATATAATAATATCTCTTAAATACTGCTTTAGTTCATAGCGGCCTCAGAATTTTGAAATATGTATGGTATATCTATTAAAAAAAACCCATTCAAAATCATAAAAATACTAAAAACTCTCAGAATTAACTGTAAATTTCTCCTTACTACATTTATCAATCAATCAGTTAACCATTTTTATTTCGAAAACCATCCATATTGTATTAGTACTAAAACTTACAAGCTATGTTAGTGTTAAAATCAAAATCAACATTAAAATTACAAATCAAATTAAAATCAAATTCACAGTCAAAATTCAATCAAAATCAAATCAATTAAAACAAAATTAAATTTAAATTAAATACAAAAATCAGATCAAAATTAGAATCAAAATTCAATTAAAATCAATATCACAATCAAAATTATTAATATTATTACGTAAAATTTATACCAGAATAAGAAACCAAAATTACATGCTTAAAAAATACATAAGACTCAAAATAAACGTAAGCACAACTGCCAAATCGCTACTTAATGCGATGCGTCGCGCGTGCTTCAATATACCTAATAACCTAAGCTGTCAGAACGCAATTTTGTGACAGGCCTATTAATGTCATTTAAAAAAAGCTGCATTAGTGTAGGCTTAGGCAAGGAGCTCGTGGCTAAATAATAACAGCCGCTTGGGTCGATCCATCAGGTTAAGCTACGCTTGCCGGGGTTGGTCTGTGGATGGGTGACCATCTTTTCATACCGAGACTCCTCCGTGCCTCGGAAAGCACGTCAAGCCGTTGGTCTCGGCTGTCATTCGTGGATCATTGACAGTCATTACGGGTCGTCAGAAGCCCGAAAGTCTGACAACCAGTCTTACCAAGGGGTATCGTATTACCTAGTAACTGGGTTGTGGAGGTCAGTTAGGCAATCGCTCCATGTAAAATACTGGTATTCAGCTGCATCCGGTTAGACTGGAAGCCGACCCCAACATAGTTGGAAAAAGGCTAGCCAGATTAGTGTAGGCTTAGGGCCGGTTTTTTGATCCGTAGTTAACTCAACTAATGGTTAAACATATAATGACTAAATATACTAATGGTTGAATTGGCTAAATGTGTTTGCCAAAATGCCATTATTACTATTTTTTTATTATGACTGAGTTAACATGAATACATTCATGTTAATAAAATATATGTTTAACCTTTCACATTTAGCCAAAATTCAACCATTTGTAATAACTAATGGTTGAATTTTGCTAAATGTAAACATATAATAAACACAGTAATTAAATATAGTAATTTTTAACCACTGGTTGCATAAAACCGGCCCTTCGAAACAACGTGTCAAACACTTTTTGTAATATTATTATGTAAAAAGAACATGTTTACTTTCAAAATCATATGAAAAAAAGCTGGTTTCATTTCTCTCCAAGGATTTGAATTTTATTTTTTGAATTAGCTTGTATGTGATGCGTTATGTAATAGGTTAGGTGAGCTAGAACATGATTTATATAACCAAGACAATATTGTTCTTCCTACTCGTTACGTTTGACACCGGAAAACTGCGGATTTTATATAAATAAAAATTTTACGTAATACGTTACCTACTTCTGTTTCTATAAGATAAATTTTAAGAATGATTTGCTAATGATACAGTGATTTGATTTATTACAATTGATTTATTTGTTTGGTTGATATAATTTATATCAGAATCACTAAAATCGCGATTAAGTACATATTGTAAAGGTTTCATACAATGGCCAACCTTATATTTTACTGGCTGACATTCTATCACTCAAGCAAACATCGAACTACTTTCTAAATAAAAAAAATAGTCCTAGTTTTGTTTTAAGAATAAGTCGTATGGAAGAGAGGTTCGGTTTAAGAAGTGCGCGTTTATCCTGAGAAAAATACAATACCCTTTTTTTTTTTTTTTTTTTTTTTGTGGATGGGAAATCATCAAATAACTTCTCCCGCTCTGGGTGGAGCGGAAGGGCGTGTCAGACTTTTACTGACTAAAACCCACCCGTGTTCCTTCAGTTGCCTATGCCAGGGCCACGGTATCTTTTTCAAACAACCCGCGACCCCAGCGGCATTGGCCCTATTGGACCCCATCTTTTGCTGACATCTCTTTGAGGCGCGCGTGGAACACAACGCGCCGTCGACCCGGGCCTGGTCCTCACCGGACGGCGAGCTACCCACTACTCACCGTCCGCAAGCCCGCGCCTACGGTGGCCGGGAATCGGCTATCAATTCCCGCCGCCCAGGGCGTCTCCTGCGGCGACTGAGGGCGTGAGGCTGCCTCTCCCTCACGCGTTCCGCCTCCTCCTTCGCGAGCATTACCGCTTCGCAGAAGGAGGTGACGGCCTCCCATGCACTCTCGCTCCGCACCATGGCCTGGACCAGGCTCGGACGCGAGAGATCGCCGCCGCCGATCGCCTCCGTGAGAACACGGCGGTGCTCTGCCCAAGCCGGGCAGACCTCCACTGTATGCTCCACCGTGTCCTCTGGGCGATCCACACAATGGTGACACCCGGGCGTTTCCTCCCGCCTTATGCGAAACAGGAACCTCCCGAAACAACCGTGTCCGGTGAGGACCTGCGTCAGGCGGAAGGTGAGGACGCCGTGGCGCCTCTCTAACCACTCCTCAAAGAGGGGACTTATCGCCGCAATTGTGGCGTGCCCAGCGCTGGGCTGCGACAGTCGCACTCTCCATGTCGCCATGAGATCCCGCCGGAGTTCTGTCCGCTGTACCGTGATTTCTCGCGGCAGCGGAGTTACGCCCCGGCGTTTTGCCTCCTCGCGCCACTCCCACACGTGCGCGAGGACTTTCGCCTCCAGATCCCACGGCGGCAATCCGGCAAGGAGGCTCGCCGCCTCACCGGAGACCGTGCGGTAACCCCGGACTAGCCGAATGGCCATGACCCTCTGGGACGCGTTCAACCGGCGGACTGGCCGCAGCCTCAGGGAACGCGCCCACACCGGTGCCCCGTAAAGGGCCATGGACCGCACGACCCCCGCGTAAAGCCTCCGGCAGGAGGCGTTTGGACCACCTAGATTGGGCAGGAGCCGCTTCAAGGCAGCCCCAGCCCGCTCCAGTCAAATACAATACCCTGAGTCTCTAATTCAGATAGTTTTTGTAAACAAAGAAACGTCAAGAAATGTCACTGTCAAAATGAGAGGACAGTGGTACAAAACATTTTATCATAAAATTTAACACAACAAAAACAAGGAAACAACAAGTAGCACGATGATAATAACACAACAACACAACTAAATTAACAAACACGCATGGAATATCTTGATCGGGGAAAAGAAAACGAATGAATTGAAAAAACCGCAACTTAGACGTACTGTCAAACGAAATTTGAAAATGTTAGAACTCCCGCAGTGTTATATTACGTATATTATCATAAAATATTGTATTACCAGAAAATCTCCACTTATTAATAACTTTGTTTAAAACCGGGAATTTCTAAAATTACTTACAGTACTTAAAAGAAAATCTATCCTTTTTTCTGCCATTTTTTTGGAATTACCATTAAGAAGATTTTTTTGGTCTGTTATCACCTTTGTTTTACAAAAATTATCTGAATTAGAGACTCAGGGTTAATTGCTTGCATTTAGCAGCCTGGATTTGTGCCGGTTGATGGCAATGGCTCGCCCCCTATTAAGGAGACGATACTCGACTTTGAATGATATTAAACTGAAGATCACGTCTAAACGATGAGTGTTAATGATTTAGAAAAAAATATTATGTTAAATTAGAGCATTTTCTTAACTTAACGTGAATATTTTTTTATTATATTTATGTTACATAGTCTACCGCCATAAGGAAAAAGGACGTATTATATCTACAGAAATATTGAAATGGAGAAAAAAATATTTTGTCCTGTTTAAACTACTAATAAGATACATAGTAAGAATTATTAGGTTTTCGTTAAGTTTACGCCAATTTAAAAATACTGGTAGATACGTCTTTTTTTGCTGATTCCGAATATGTAAATAATTCTATTTTGATATAAAAATGTCAGATACGTCTTTTTTCCTTATGACGGCAGTATTGTACTAATAATTTGTAACGCGCATAAAAAACTGAAAATCATACAAAAACTGTCAAGCGAATTTTTATAAAACCTTCACCATTTTAAAGCTAATCTAATTATTTATCTTTTAGTATACGTGTTTTAATAAAATACCATTTGTTTCATGTATGTACATAATAAATTAATAATGCATCTAACTTGGGACAGCTCAGCACAGAACACGCAAGCTAACCACTCAAGACCATTGGCATAAATATGTATGCGTCTTATAGGGTCTAAAAGATATAATTGGCGAAATGTAGGTGTACTATAGGTTCACCTCTGCTTAACCCTTCGGGGTTTACAGGTGTGATGGTATGTTATGTTATTTCGATACACAGGGTCAACCACAACTACTATAAGTGCTGTCAGCAGATTTACGGATTAGACAGAGTCACCAAATGGCGGACCGTGGTCCGGGTGCGGACCACCGACCGAGTAAAGTGGTAAATCAAAAATTAGGTAATCGAAAAATATTAGAATAAAATTTTTATGTCGGTAGTGTTTGAGTAAAAACTTTGTACAATCAACATAATATATTTGTGAAGTAGCATTTTCCAAGATGAACTTCAAGTTACCGATGAACATTTCCGAATTAAAGGCTTACTTTACTCCAGACTTCAGATATCCAAGTGAAGAAAAAACAAAAACGAAAAGAAAACCTTAAACGGTGAAAATATTCCAATCTTATTGGGAGTTATATATTCGAGCCGTTTGGAATAGAAACACTAGAGCTATGAGGTCCAAGTGGCCACTTGGTTTTTTGAGACATCGCCAAGCGGCTTTTCGAATCTTCACGGGACCAGAGGGCTGAACTATTTTTGGGCCAAAGAATCAGCATCGCCATACAACGTGGCAATGCTGTCAGGCGGAGCAAATTTTTTGATGTCCTTTGATTGTTTTTTTTTTCACTCTTTTTTTAAATATTAATTATATTAATTACTTGGTTATATTTTTGTTCATTACACAATATTCAGATTTCTTTTCTTTTTCATCTCACCTTTTTTTTTGGTGGCAAATCATCAAATAACTTCTCCCGCTCTGGGCGGAGCGGGAGGGCGTGTCAGACTTTCACTGACTATAACCCAAGTTCCTTAAGTTACCTGTGCTAGGGACACGGTAACTCTTTCAAACAACCCGCGACCCTGGCAGGTTCATATCTCACCTTCGCCCAACAAAAAAGTTCTGTCACCTCATTCTTAAAAACGCCATAATGATTACACAGATCATTGAACTCATTACCTCGAAACATATTAAACGTACGTTTATTGAAACAATTGCACCTTTTAGAGCGCGAAGGGAATTTATTTACCAAGGCTGAGTTCGAATACCATTCACTATTGGTCAATGAGCATAAAACATGGTCGAAATGTGAACAAAAGTAAAACATCGTTTATTCGAGCCATGATTGGTATCTTTACAATCTTCTAAGTTTATTAACAAGGTAATCAATTGACCATTATTGTTAGAGCATAATCAGAATAATAATCTTATTACCGGAACCATAATTGCGTAACACACTATCAATCGGAATCGGTTTCATTTTGACAGTTCAACAACATTCATTGCGTTATTTACGATGTTGAGGAAACAAATTTTTCGAGCATATACAGCAATGCATTAGCAATATACTTCAACATAATTCAGATTTCGATAGACAGTGTGTTGCGCAATTAGGGTGCAGAGATCTGAATCCCTGAGAGTGGACTCTGTGTCTACTCCACACAGGCCCAGTGCTGGTTAGAAGATATCATAAATAATGATAGCATGAATTAAACAACATTATTTTAATGTTTATGGATTTGTAAATAAGGTTTGCAGTGAGATCCTATATTCTATAGAAAGTGGGTCATGGTTGCACTGACGGTAAAGGATCTGCTTGTTAAGTACTACATTTGGAATTGAAAGGCACCGATTTATGTGCACTTTCATTTTGTCATTCTAAGCGACGCTTACCTCGGTCGGTTCGTGGATGGGTGACCATCCATTACATATTGAGACCCGTATCCCCCTCGGAGAGCACGTTAACGCTTTGAAGGACACTATACGGCCATAGCAGCAATGTATCTCGTTTGTGTCCTTCAAAGCGTGAAGCTGTTGCTCCCAGCCGGCTATCATTCGTAGATCTTTGACAGTCGTTACGGGTAGTCAGAAGCGCAAAAGGCTGATAACCAGTCATAACAAGGGGTTTCTCGTTACCCAGTTACTGGGTTGACGGGGTCAGTTATGCAGTCGCTTAATGTAAAATTAATTTTATATTCAGCTGCATCCGCGGGGAAATTGCATAACACACTATCAATCAGAATCGGTTTCATTTTGTCAGTTCAGCAACATTCATTGCGTTATTTACGTTGTCGATCAAACAAATGCGAACTTATGAAGCAGTTTGCTTCAAAATGATTCAGATAGCAATTGATAGTGAGTTACGCAATTAGGGTGCCGGTTAGACTGGAACTGGGCGATCCCAAAATATTTGGGTAAAGGCTAGGCAGATTATAATAACTACCGTAAAGAACTAGACTCAGGGTCTGTTTTACTAATGTAGTCTGCACTGCACGGGTGAAATACTTCTATAGAATGAATACGACTTTGTTTAAGATCCTCAGTAACACTTGACAGCTCGTGCACTTACTACAATAACAACACACCAAAGAAAATAACTTTACGAAGCCAAGAAACTTGCATATTTCACTGCAACCACGGTGATTAACCAACGATTCCCTTGGGCTCCTATCAAGAACACCAAGTTTATATCAATTTGCTAAGTCTGATGTCTAGGCAACATTAACTGTGGAATAATGGGGTATAGACGAGGCCCTTCAGTGGAAGTAGTCATCAAGAATATTCTGGACCTTTCAATAAACATGGGGTCCTTATAAGTAATAATATGTTTTGCAATTTATTCATGTTGCTGATTATTATCAGGGAATTGCTTATGCAAATCACGTAAGTGTGGGAAAAGTAGTCAAAGGAATAGTAAAAAAAATAGTCTTCAAATAGAAAGATCGAAACGATTCTATTAACATTGTGATTTATGTGGGTCACACCTAGGTACTTGTTTATGACTGTGCTAAATGCATATTTACATCGAAAGTTTGTTATATGATTATTGATTTTTAGGGTTCCGTACCTCAAAAGGAAAATGGAACCCTTGTAGGATTACTCGTGTGTCTGTCTGTCACAGCCAATTTGCTCCGAATCTAATAGACCGATTAAGTTGAAATTTGATACATGTACGAATTTCTGTGACCCAAACATGGACGTGTAACGTAAATAAATTAATTTTGAATATGGGGGTAAATTTTGGGGGTAAATAAGAAAATTAAAAAAAAGTGTTTCAAACTGTACCATGTGTCATATCAAATAAAAATATATATACCTATTATATACGTATTTGTTACCGGAAATGTATACAATCTTGGAATTGTACACAATTCCTAGTAAATATATACAATTCCGAGCCTACTTAGGAAATGTGTAAAATAATGTTTCAAAGATTCTTTGTTATACTATACACATTTCCTGTGAAATCTATGTATTTCCTAGGAATTGTGCGCAAATCCGAGATGATACTAGGAAATATATAAAAACGAATGCTCAGAATTATATTTAGGCTATAATATTTAAGCTTTCCCTGACATAATCAGCTGTAATAATCACATCGTAAAATATAAAACCTTCAAAGGGCTTGTTACTAATTAAACATCATAAACTATTTATTCCTTTCTAAGGCCCAACTAGCACACATAAAAAACTAAGTATAATTTCTTATAAAGCTCGCACATTTGGTAAGTAATCACTCTATCATTTAACTGTAGAAATCAGCTGATGCGATAAATTGCAATACGTAATCGTATCGTAAGTTAATACATTTCCGATTGCTATTTAGAAAATGATTTCCTAGGAAAAGCGCCTATTGCAAAATATATCATAGATTTCCTATATATTTTAGGAATTGTACACATTTCCTAGGAATTGTATACAATGACGGATTACATACTTTTCCGTTAACTATATATTATAATTTTAAAATAAATTGTTTAAAGTTATCCCATCCCCCTTATCTGCGAAACTACGGAGCCTAAAATTTTGAAAAAAAAAAAATACAGAAAATAGTTCCTTATCTTTTTAGATTATCTATCTTGTCCAGCGCAAAAACCAGCGGGGCCGGAGTTCGTTCTTTGAGAGAGGCCATGGTAGAGCGGACAGATTTGACCTTAAGCCTAGTCTCCCAGTAATCTGGTCTCTTTTAACGCCACCAAAACACAAGCATGTCTTTTTACCGCTAAAAGGAGTCGTTTCGCCCAAACTCCTACTTTTCGAGGTACATCTGTTCCTGTAACTGATCGGCTTGAGCTCCTTGGCATGGAGTTGACATCTGGTCTCAACTTCGGCGCCACCATCGAGTACAAAGCCCAAACAGCGGCCAAGAAGCTGGGCATCCTAAACAGGGTGAAGCGATACTTTACGCCTGGACAGCTTTTAACCCTTTACAAAGCGCAAGTCCGATCCTGCATGGAGTATTGCAGCCACCTTTGGGATGGATCAGCTAAGTACCAACTAGCTGCACGTGACTCGGTGGAACGCAGAGCTAAGAGGCTCATTGGCGACGTAAAACTGGTGGATGCCAAGCTTCACAGCTTGGCTCATCGCCGCAAGGTTGCCTGCTTGTCGGTCTTCTACAGATTGTACTTCGGTGAGTGTGCCCAAGAACTCCACGACCTCATTCCACCGGCCCCCTTCTACCATCGGACGTCTAGACGCACTGCCAGTTACCATCCCTACCTGGTTGCTATTCCACCAATTCGCACTAAGCGCTTCCAAATGTCTTTTATAATGCGCACTGCAAAGGAGTGGAACTCACTACCTGCGTCAGTGTTTCCGAGCGCATACAACCGTAATCTCTTCAAAGTGAGAGTGAACAGGCTTCTTCTGGGTAAGCTCTCTCCATCGTCGACTTTGTCTCTGTCACCTCTGACCTAGACTAGAGTCAAGAGCAACGCCATCTCAAATAAAAAAAAAAAAAAGATTATAGGAAAACTTATAAGAAGCCTATGGTCTTAAAATAACATGGTAAATCTCTCAATATTGTGCGTACAAACTTACATTTGCAGTTGGCATGTATGGGAGAACATGTTTTTCAACTACAATGTTAAGTTGGTTCTTGGGATAAATTCATCCCAACTACGGAACCTTTCATTGTGCGTGGTCCAACACGCACTTGGCCGAATTTATGTAATATTTAAAACTCGTACCTTGTGACTTTGGTTTTAGAGTGAACGCTTCTAAAAAAGCAATAAATTAGTTGTGTTAGCATATGTACGTCATATTGATCATCATGAAGTCAACAGATTACAGGGCTGGACTATTACGGGTCTGTAAAAACCCATGATGGCTTTATCTTCCGAGTTAATCGGTAATACTAAAAGATCTTTCTGTAATTACTACTTACTATAGCTACCTATTATTCAGTATTATCAAGTTATTAACAGATAGGAGAGCGCTATTGGCTCCCTACCATTTCCCATAGTTAGATTTTATAGCATACCTGACTGGAGAGTGTGTGAGCCCATTCTTTGCAAAGACAACCAACCTATTATGATAAAGATTTTTCTTAAGGAGGAAGCGTCAGGGTAGCCCGCGGAATTCAATTTTCTTACTTTTTTGCAAGTCAGTATTAAGTTGTATGTTAAATAAAGTATGATTTGCGGCCGTAACAAATATGCATTTACAGAATTATAATCATCAGAATCAGTAATACAACTCCTTAAGTTAGTATAATCCTGAAATGTCAAAATTTCATGAAATTGTCATTCATTAGGATTATCTGGTCTTAAAGAGTTGTATTGATCACTTTAATGATTCTAATTATGTAAATAGAAACTTGTTACGGCTGCAAATTAATACCGACCTGTAAATTGCAAAAAAAAACGTAAGTAAATTTGAATTTCGCGGGCTACCCTGACGCTTCCCCCATAAGGGTCGGCACTGGGCAATTGTTTTATGAGTTTGGATAAATATTTATAGAAAACTTAAGGTAGAAAAAACGAAAAAAAAAAAAGTCTGACTAGCTCAAGAGTTTCACCAGTCAGTGAAAAGGTCGGATTGATGATAAACCTTGTAGATGATTTAAAAAAAAAAAAATTCACTAAAAACGTGCAAAAAGCACTACCGTATTTTAAAAATTTTTGCGTAGTATAAGATTTTACCTAATTTCCTGTGTTTTTCACTACTACTACTTACTTTTTCTAGCCATCAATTTTTTATTTCTGTTTTCCATAATATTACGTACTTACTTCTGTTTTGCGTAAAAAAATCTGAAATTTTCTGAATTTTCACTCCCGAAATCTCCATACAAACGAATATGGCGAAAATTCAGAAACTTTCCGAACTTTTTAAGAAAAAACAGAAGTAATGTTATGGAAAACAGAAACAATCAGTGGGTTCACTATTATTTGGTATCTGTATTTAAGTATAATATTAATTAGGTGACTTCTTATTTACACAAAAGTTATCACAATACGGCAGTGCTTTTTGCACGGTTTTAGTGACAGGTGATCTTTTTTTTTTACAATGGTCTACAAGGTTGATCTTCTTGAGCGAGCCAGACGCTTTTTTTTTTCGTAGCTACTACTTTAAGTTTTCTATACACGGTGCAAGTGTACACAGTGGCAACATTTTAAGGAGTCATTGTACTCATCATTATGAACGACTTTTACTATGGGACAAAAAAAAACCTGAAATCGCGAAAAAGAATCTGCTGTTCAGTACATTTCTGTTCGCATAATTCGTCAAAATGTATGGAACAGCTGATTTTTTTTTTTCGAGATTTCTGATTTGGTCCCATAGTAAAAGTTGTTCATAGTGGCAACCTTTTAAGCGGTCATTGTACATGAGTACAATGACCGCTTAAAAGGTTACACCCTACACTACACTTACACCCTATTTATAAACTTAACCAAAACCCGTATCACGATTTCCTAGTGCCGACCGTTAAAAGTTTAAAACATATTAAAAGAAGCTCTATTATCACAATCAGCCCATTTATAGGCCTGTTGATAATCGCTACAATTAACGATGAAGGAGAAAATTGACATTAATTACTTTTTTTTAACAGTCGAATTAATTAAGCAAGCTCAATATACATATTGTTTGAGTAAAAAAAAATAGTTTCAACAAGCTGATGATCATCCGAATAAAGGCTCCCGCAGACAGGCACGACGCGACGGTGCGACACTACTCCGGTAGAAAATATAATTTTTTTCACCAGTCGCATCGCGCTCTCGCGTAAAAATAAAAAAATGAGTTTCATCAAGCTGACGATCTTAGCTTGTTAAAACTTGTTTTTTTACACAAACAAACCTCTGTTATTATGCACACAATAAGCATGTAATAATATTGCAATCTTACTTTTATAACCTTGTTAAATATTCGAAGACACAAAAAGGAATTCACATATCCATTTTACATGTTTTATTCAATTAAATTATGTATTTACATAAAATCCATTTACATACATTTATTTAACTGGGGGCACAGTCATTATTATGCATTAAAATTAAAATAACTTCAAAGATTGCCGATACCTACTTCAGGACCTTAATTGCGTAACACACTATCGATCGGAATCTGAATCATTTTGAAGCAAATAGCTAATCCATTGCTTCATATGTTCGAAAATTTTGTATGTTCGTCAACGTAAATAACGCAATGAATGTTGTTAAACTGTCAAAATGAAACCGATTGCGGTTGATAGTGTGTTACGCAATTAGGGTAAAAGTCTGTAAGCATCAGATGAAAATGTATACAAATGTATCAGAACACATACATATAGATGCCAATTTGTAGTGCCACTTACAAATTAAGTGCTTTGGTTTACTTGAATACTTACACAGAAAATTCTAATTTTAAATGAATACACACAGTCACACAAAGACGTTTTTCATTTGATAGTTGAGGTTAATTTTATAACCTCAATTTACGTTGATAATTATTTAATTTCAATTTAATAATGTTATATAAACCATAATTGTTGTAAACAGTGGCGATATAAAACGTTGCAAACTTCTTAATACGGGTGAATGTGTAACTAATTCCCTTTAGTGTGTTTGCGTAAGAAATTAACCTGAATAGGGTTTGTTTACAGATTCATCAGATACTTTTGCAACAGACTATTCACTATAGATGCAGACCCCATCGCGGATATTTGCGGTGAGCGGTTCATCGCAAATGTCCGCGGTTGTACATAGGGTGCATCCTGGGCAATCAGACTAGCAAACATAATAATATACTTTCATCATCATCTGCCTAGACTTTTCCCAACGATGCTGGGGTCGGCTTCCCAATCAACCCGGATGCAGCTGAATATGCTATATTATTATTATTGAATATGGTTGCTGATATGCTGTATTTTACATGGAGCAACTGCCTATCTAACCTCCACATACGATACCCCTTGGTAAGACTGGTTGTCAGACTTTCGGGCTTCTGACGACCCGTAACGACTGTCAAAGATCTACGAATGACATCCGGGACCAACGGCTTAACGTGCTTTCCGAGGCATGGTGGGGCCTTGGTATGTAAAGGTGGTCACCCATCTACGGACCAACCACGGTAAGCGTAGCTTAACCTGATCGACTGACCCGTGCGGCTGTTATTACCTAGCAAACATATACATTAGGAAACTTTTATGCCTCAGCTCCAGCACAGGTCTTGTGATTTATCCACTCTTTAGCGACATTCAGCAGAAGAAAGTGGTTCATCTCATTTGTCTTAGATTATCTATCATGGCTGATGCAAGGACATATCGTTGATACAATCACTTGACACAACTACATACTCTACAATTTAGCAAGCATACTATTACAAATGTACCCATAAAATAATTGTTGGAAATATTCACATTCGCACAATGCAAAGGAAGTTGATGCCAAAACAGCATTCTTTGCCGATCGTCGGGTTGTCTTACTAACTATGGGAAAACATCTGTAGTGCTTTTAAATGAGACAACGTTTTGATTTGCTTTTACTGATCGGTAGATATGTGGTCAGTGTGTCGGATTTATTTAACAAAATTAAAGAATGTTTGTGGGATGAATAAGTGGCACTTTTCTGTTTGTTTGTTTGTTTGTAAGATCACTGTTGAGACACAGGCCTCTTCTCGGTGAAAGGGAGTGGGTCGTAATCCACGACGCCGGCCCAGTGCGGGTTGCTATATGTCACATGTTTTTGGAATTTTGATTCTAGGACATGCCGTTTTCCTCTCTATGTTTTCCTTCACTGTTTTGAGAGCAGTTGTTTTAATTAAAGTAATTAAACTGAGATATCCACACCATTCTACATTGAAAAAGGTTATCCAGTCATACATCTCGATTTAAATCTAGAATTGATAAAAAAGAGGTGATATTATCATTAACGGAGATCATCAATCAATCTATCAATCCATTCAGCCTTTTTAGGAATACTATAAACTCTGTAATCTATCACGCATAAGATTCATTGATTCAAGATATCAAGTCTCCTCTGAAGCTAAACACTATATTTTTTCAATTAAAACCTACTTGAAATTATCAACTTTCTATCAATTCAAAGTAACAAATGATGTCCAGACAGAAATGACGTTCCTTCAAAGAACTCTTTAACTATTTCCGACAATAGTCTCGCGTATTAACTTTCTCTCTTTTGTCAAAAATATATGAGAAGAAGCATAAACATGCTGAACGAGTGAATACGGCAGGCAATACTAGATACTAAACACAGTCACCAATAAAATTATAAATCTGTTCGTTTACCCAATTAGTTTAGATAATACATACGAAACTCCGCCTGAATCTGATCAGTAATTATTATTCGTTTCATATGTTGAAGTATGTCTGTAACGGATTATATTTCGAAAAGTAGACAAAATTTTACAATCGGAACTACTTTCGCAAATATGTAGGTAGACGTATTAAATATTATGTATAATTATATTCTAGGTAACATTATTTAAACAAGCTTTTTTATATACTGAAGGCTGGAATGGATAGTGCATACTCATTTACATGAAACGTTAAGATAAAAGTTATACACCCACTTACATGGCTAGGAGGCCCGGAGCCAATGACATTTAAATCACTAAGAAGTTATTTGTATAAGAATTGGATTTCTCAGTGACCTTATTTAAATCACTGTATTAAAAAGTTATTTATTTAACAGTGTGTTCGGCGGTGGGAAGATAAGAAGGGAAAGTACAGACTGACCGAAAAATGTGAACCAATTTAAAACTCTATTGACTAAAATACTTCTTTACTTTCTCAGCCTGTGAACTATCGGATCAGAAAGGCCATTAATCCAAATGAACTGTTCTCTGTCTTTTTTGAGCCGATGGGAAAGTACCTCAGTGGTTTAGATGTATTCTTAAGTCTTCTTAGTTAATATTCTAATATAATATGATATTCAAAATTTGGAAAATCTATACAGCTGCGAAGAGCTCTGTTCTTAATTGGGTGCTCCAATTAAAAAAGTCACAAAATCTATTTTTTTAAAAGAACACACATGGCATATAAAAAATGAAAATACCATCAAGTTTTAATTAAACACTCTTTATTTAAGTATAAAAAACAAAACCCATAAAGTTATTTGAACACCTATAATAATAGACAAAATAAAGTTTTGGACTTATCACAACTAAGTAGGACTTAGGGATTTTTCGAGTTGGGGCACCCAATTATATTCTATCTAATATTTGTTTCAGCTATGTATTTATAGGAGGAGCTCGTGGCTAAGTAATAACAGCCGCACGGGTCGACCCATCAGGTTAAGCTACGCTTATCGGGGTTAGTCCATGGATGGGATCTTTACTTACCGAGGCTCCCCCGTGCCTCGAAAAGCATGTTAAGCCGTTGGTTCCGGCTGTCTTTGACAGTCGTTACGGGTCGTCAGAAGCCCGAAAGTCTGACAACCAGCCTTACCAAGGGGTATCGTATTGTATGTGGAGGTCAGATAGGAAGTTGCTATTCAGTTGCATCATGTTAGACTGGAAGCCGACCCCAACATAGTTAGGAAAAGGCTAGGCAGATTGATTGATGTATTTACAGGAAGTGCCCGAACTAAACGTGTATTCTTAACCATCATATCATCATGTTCCGTAGCAATAGACGGTTCATACACGGTATGAACCGTTCATTCCCCTTCTAGTAAATAATTATGTATCACGCATACTACGAGTACCTTTCACACATCATACAAGGGACTTTTTTGTTATCACCATTTAGGCGTCTATGTATTCCTCGTTCCTTCCTGCATGACTTGTTTCTATCAATGTGCAAATACTTTAATAGATGCCTCGGTGTTATAGAAAAAACCGGCCAAGTGCATGTCGGACCACTCATAATGAAGGGTTCCGTAGTTGGGATGAAATTATTCCAAGAACAAACATAACATTGTAGTCCAAAAACATGTTCTGCCATGCATTCCAACTGCAAATGTAAGTTGGTCGACTATTACTTGTTAACTTGTAATACTTAGCTGTGATAGTTTTCCTTTTAACTTCTTTATTTATAGGTACTACTGCCGTGAATTTCTTAACATATCCAAAAGCAACCATTTATTTAGCTGGCTTGAATTGACTCTAACAAAAATTTGCACTTTAAAGCTTAATATTACGCAAACTGATCCCTAAATCGAAACATGGTTTTTACAGGCCCTCAATATTTTTGAACAGCCTACAATACGTCACACCATGGATAGACGACAAAAAAAATATCATCCCCACTTTAAGTGCAAGGGAGACAGCCTACAGATTTTTTTTAAGATTTAATTTTACCACTGTCGGCGTAATTAATATGAGTATACCCATTCCAAATTATAGCTTTCTAGTACTAAGAGTCTCTGAGCTAGATCGCGGACAGAAAGACAGACGGACATGGCGAAACTTTAAGGGTTCCTTGTTAACTATGGAACCCTAAAAACTATGTACCTAAGGAAACAGAAAGTAATTTTTGATTACATAGGTAAAACATTCTGGATTATAATTATATATTATTTTATTTATTATTTTATAACCGTTAAAATAATTATTTTACATATTATTATAACGGTTTTCGTTCTGATAAACGCACAGACAAGAAAAATGCTGTAAGTACGAGTACATTTAATACTAAACAATTCACACTTTACAATTAGCTCTATTGTGTTTTGTGTAATTGACATGTTCTATGTTCTATGTTATTGGGTTTGGTTTCCGCACTTAATCCTTCAAGTGGACCATTGTGCGTGAGCCATAGCGGCCGTCGGGGTTTATTCCAACCAGCCCACCTCCCTCCAGAAGTTGGTCACGGCTTCTGGTCTGTTCAGAACATCTGTTAAAGATTTGGGTGTCCCGAGGGTTTCTGTTCTAATCTGGGCAACGCCTGTGCACTCGAAGAGCACATGCGGAACGGTTTCCTCAGCCTCCATGCAAGCTCTGCACAGAGGGCTGTCCGTTATGCCCATTGTGTAAAAGTGTTTGTTCAGCGAGCAGTGTCCTGTGATGGTCCCCGTCATCAGGCGCAGGCCGTTCCTATCCAGGCGTAAGAGTCGCCTGGTCAGTTTGCCATCCAGGCTTGGCATAGCCTCCCTGGACTGCCTGCACCCTGGTGCCGAGGACCACCACTCCTCTGCTTTTGTTTGGGTGATCTCTTGCAGCCATCTGCGTAATTGGTTGAAGGGGATGGGTATGATTGGTTCGGGCCCATAGACTGACGCACTGGATGCCCTCCTAGCAAGTTCGTCCGCTGCGTCGTTACCCAAAGACCCACTGTGTCCTTTTATCCATTGCAGTGTCACTGTGTTGCGGTTAGGTACCGTTGCTCGTTCTAACGCATTGTGACATTCTAGTATTAATCTTGAAGTAATATATTTTTTTTCTAAGGTTTGGAGTACTGAGGCACTGTCGGAGAGTATACGTATATGGGTGTCCGTAACTCTCCTGGCCTCTATGGCATACGCCGCTTGAATAATGCCCACACATTCTGCCTGGTAGACAGTGTTGAACATTCCCAGCTGGATATGTTTATGTTGAGGTCGTGCGAGAAAACTCCGGCACCGGTTCCGGAGTCGGTCTTTGACCCGTCAGTGTAGACCCTCAGCTCGTTCGGGCCCGAGTGGTCACGCTGTTCTTCCGTGAGTATTATGTTGTAATGTTTTTTAAAATAATGCTGTTTCGGGGCTCTGTCGCAGGCTGATGCCATCATTGGCCGTTTTTTGATCGCATCCTCCCTAATGCGTATGTGTTTAACCCTGGAGTCTTTGCTCAGGGTTCCGGTTATATTGAGCCTAAAGGCGGCCAAGGCTGCCTCCTCCCTCACAATGAGATGTAGTGGAGGCAGTCCAAGCATTGCTTGTAGTGCGGCCGTAGGTGCGGTTCTCATGCAGCCAGTGATTGCCACACAGGCTAATCGCTGTAGTTTTTCGAGATCTTTCCGGGTTGTGCTCAGGTCTGTCCTGGGCCACCAGACTAGTGAGCCATAAGTAATGATCGGTCTGATAACTGCGGTGTATAGCCAGTAAGTGACCTTGGGGTTAATCCCCCAGTTCCTGCCAAGCAGTCTCTTACACTGCCACAGGGCTATGCTGGCTTTTGTGGTGATGTAATTAGTATGTCTAGCCCAGTTCAACTGTTTGTCCAAAAAGATGCCCAGGTATTTGGTTTCAGTCGATAGGCTTAGGGTAGTTCCAAAGAATCGTGGTAGTTGTAGTGTTGTCAGCTTCCTCTTTTTTGTAAAAAGAATCAGCTCGGTTTTGGTAGGGTTCACTGATAGTGTGTGTTTATTGCACCAGTCCTCTACTATCTTCAAGGCCTGACGCATGAGATTACATAGAGTGTTTTCGTGGGTGCCGTTTATTATTATGGCTATGTCATCAGCGTAGCCAACAGTGAAATATCCTTTATCATTGAGTGTCTTAATAAGGCTGTCTACGACCAGGTTCCATAACATCGGAGAAAGGACGCCCCCTTGCGGGCAGCCCTTTGCTACAATGGCCCTTGTAGTGTCGTTCACTGTCACTTGTACAGCTCTCAGTTTGAGCATGTTTGTGATCCAGCCACTCAGGGTTGAGTCTATGCCGTGTCTATCTAGTGCCATGCCAATACTGTTGAACATGGTCTTGTCGAAGGCACCCTCAATGTCAATGAAGGCGGCCAGTGCTGAGCATTTGTGGTCCACTGCGCACTCAATCTTGGAAACCACAGTGTGTAGTGCAGATTCCGTTGATCTGCCAGTGGAGTACGCATGCTGTTGTTTATGTAGTGGTTTTATCCTAAGAGGTCCATCTCGGATGTATCTATCACATAGTCTCTCGAGGGTCTTCAGTAGGAAGGATGTGAGGCTTATAGGTCTGTAAGACTTGGGTTGTGTATAGTCAGTCTTTCCAGGTTTGGGTATGAAAATGACCTTCACTTCGCGCCATGCGAGGGGTATATATCTAAATGCTAAGCAGGCGCGGTAGATTTCCACCAGCCATGGCATCAGATGATCTACCCCCCACTGCAGTAAGGCTGGGAAGATGCCATCCAGTCCTGCGGACTTGTATGGCTGGAAGGTATTTATGGCCCACTTTATTCGGTCTTTTGTTACTATATTGTGGGCTCTAGTCCAATCGTGATCCGTTGGGGTCCATTCTGGTTCAGCCCCCCACGTCCTGTCCTCCAAGAGCTTACAGTTTGGGAAGTGAGTCTCCAGAAGGACCTTACTGGTTTCTTGGTCGGTTAGAGTATATGAATTATCGGGTTTTTTCAGCGCGCCGAGGGTTCGGTCCTGATCGGTTGATAGGATCTCCCTTACCCTCGCAGCTTCGTTGTTCGTCTCAATGGATTCGCAGAATTTACGCCACGCAGTTCTTCTGGCGGTTCTGATCTGCTTTTTGTATGTGTATTGGGTTTCTTTATATATTTCCCAGTCATCCGGGAGTCTAGTGTTTTTAGCTCTGTTGAATTGCTTACGTAGTGCATTTCTGAGTTTGCTAAGTTCAGCGTTCCACCAAGGGTTTCTCTCGCCCTTGAGTTGTGGCGCTCTTAGCTTGCAGCATGCATAGTAAGCTTCGGTTAGATATTCTGATAATTTTGTCACGGTATATTCTAATTGTGCTTGGTCTTTTATGGTTATTTGTGATAGGTGCCTAGCTAGTAGTGAGGCTAGTAGGCGTTTATACCCTGGGACATTGGTGCGCCGTGGGTTGCGTCTCGGTTCTGGTTTCCTTGTAATTGACATAACTAACAAAGAAATTGTTTGTCAAGTAGACCGGTATTTGTTTGTGAATAAACATAATTAAGAAAAGAAATAGTATCTTGCTTCCTTAAAGTCTGCCTCCCGAAGGTCTGACCAAGAGGTATCGTATTACTCAGTAACTGGGTTGTGGAGGTCAGATAGGCAGTCGCTCCATGTAAAATCCGGTTATACTGGAAGCCGACCCCAACATCGTTGGGAAAAGGCTAGACAGATTGATTGATCTTGCTTCCATATAAGCTCGTTTCAAAACAGGGTCAAATCATTTAGAAAAAATTGTCATTGTTAAAAATGTTAAAATATACGTAACTTCTAATGGGAAGCTGTCACTGACGAAGTTTTGTTGTTAGTCATTTAAATAATATGTTAATTACACTTGCAGTCATGTAGATAGGACACAGGAGTCCCCTGCGTTACCGTTATGTAGGTAACGCAGGCATAATCATTCGACTATTATAACCAGTTTTCGATAAAAAGTGAGAATTTAACAAACTATGGTGTATGATGATGTAAACTATTGTTGCGTGACTGTATTTATTGGTATAATAAGTTACGGCTTGCTGGAAAGGGCATAAAAGCATTCATTTCTCATGCTCTAAAAGTTCGTTTTTATGTAGTGCGTAGGCGACATAAAGTCGCTTTTTATGCTGTAGTCACTAGAGCACACAAAAAAAAAACTTTATGAACTATTTTTTTTTTTTTTTGTAATACTAAGATAACAGCCAACGCACAATAAAACTTCGCAGATTATAGTCGTTATTTTATTTAATTTGCTTTAATTTATATCACTTCCGTATTTTCTATCGTTAATTTAATAAAATAAAATAGTTGCCATTTAAAAACACAAAGTAACGTTTTTATGACTTGGCACTACGAAGTTCCCAAGGGGAATAACACATGTTGAGAATTAAAAAAAAAAAATAACTTTTAAAAAGTTTCGTGGCGGGATTAGCTATTCTCTACTTAAATTTTGCAACATTTTAAACAGTGAAAAGTGATTATGCCTGTTTCATTTTATCGCAATCGACGTGAAAAGCAGAGTCGGGCATAACCGAGCTATTTTACCCCTCGACTTAATTGTCCACCCGGCTTTCTTTATGCACTAGTTGTCCAATCTACTATTTTTAGACATTCTCTCATCGATCGATTCGAACTTTTGAACCCAATTCTGCAGTGAAACAACGCCGGCTGTCGCTGAAAACCAGCGCTGGGGCTCTGTCTCGTATGGGGTCGCGGCATTATGCTGAGCGACGGCCGTTTTGCGTGAATGTGACGCATATTGTCCCCAAACTTGTTCTTTTATTATTTTATTTTGTTGTTATATTTCTTTGCGTCATGTTCTTTCTTATTACTTTCTTTTTCTTTATAAATTACCTGCAGACTGTATTACAATACTGCTGGATTTACTGGGATAAAATATAACTAGGGAATCTGTATAGTTCTATTTTGTAAAATGAAACTCTTTTCCCTGAACATTTCTTCCTTCCCTTTCTTTTTTTAACGGATAGCAAGAGACAACAACACAAGATTATCATAAATTGGCTAGCTAAACTTCTCAGACCCTATGGGTATTGATATCTAAACATGATAAAACAAAAAAATAAATAATATAATGATTTTTTGTGGGGTCATCGACCGGTGTTATTGTACTTGAAATATCAGTTTACAAAATCTTTTTTCTTTTTTGTGTAAACTTCACAAAGCTAATGGGTATCGATATCTAAACACAATAAAACGTAAGAAAATGGTTTTTCTCAACTCACACTTCAAGTAACAACACTGACAGGGTTGTTGACCTCCCAAAAAAAAAACATCAAATCTTTTTATTTTTGAATTTTATCGTGTTTAGTTGGATACCCATCGCGTCTGTGGAGTTTCGCTTGCCAATTTAAAATAACCCTGTGTAATAATTTAGCCCGTGTCTATCTCGATATCTTTAGCAAACGAAAAACAGAAAAGCCAGCAGTAAACATTAGCCAAGATGCGAATCATCCAACCACCAAGATTAACATCATCAATTTACTTTCTTCCTATTAAAAAAAAGCCAGGCTGTGGCCTACTACCACCAAAAAGTACTAAAATAAAAGATAAATGTGTTACATATCCACGCACCGTGAGAATGATAACAATCACCAAATTGTTTTAACTATTTACTATAGTTATTTGCGACAAGCAATTGACCTACTGGTTTAATTGACCCTTTGTTTAGATTTAAACTCCTGACCGCTATTCGACACGTCTTTAAACTAAATTCACACACTCATGACTTTAAAATTTTAAACGATTATTTCGGTAATCTGCACGTATAGTGAAGAACTAGAAATTAGTGCTGAAGCTGCTAGAGCTACTTGTGATCTGTCTATACATCATCATTCTCCTACCCTTGTCCCAATTTATTTGGGGTCGGCGCAACATGTATTTTCCTTCCACACTTCTCTATTATTCGTCACATCGGTAGTCACTCCCTTTCTAGCCATATCATCTTTCATACAGTCCATCTATCGTTTCTTTGGTCTTCCCCTACTCGTATAGCCATCCACATTCATACTCAAGACTTTCTTGACGACAGTTTCCTCATTCCTCCGCATCACATGCACATACCATGATAACCGATTTTCACACAACTTTCCAGTCACCGGTGTCACTTTCAGACTTCCTCTTACATACTCATTTCTTAATCTATACATTCGCGTAACACCACACATCCCTCTTAACATTCTCATCTCAGCTGCATGCAATTGCGTTTCATTCATCACTTTTGTGGCCCAACATTATAATCCATACAAGATAGTAGGTCTAACCATTGTTTTATAAATCTACCCCTTAGGTTTAAGGGGAATGCGGGAGTCGCAGATTATTCCCGTGACCTGCCGCCATTTCATCCATCCAGTGTTAATTCTGTGCTTAACCATCCGATCAAATTCGCCATCGCTTTGCACGAGTGAACCGAGATACCGAAAGTCGGAGCAATGAGTAGAAATGTAGCGTTGTATATTTCTGGCGTGGTATTTTTAACGTAGTTACTGTACATTCCAAAATGGTTTCCGCAAACTCATTGAACCAATCTACAGTTCGTATAGACCTTTAACACACAGTGTTCACTATTATCTCCTAATAATCGTGAAAAAGTCTCTTTAGAAACCATATAATAATGCGCACTTCAGAAGAATCAATTAATTAATTGCACTAATTAGTAATGAAAGTAAAGCAACAATTCAATCTAACCTCTAAGCACTAAATCTGAAAACAAGCAACTAAATACATGGTACACAATCCAGCAGGTCACATGCAAATGAGCAATGTCTCAGTTTAACTCACAATGAGTCTTTAAGACAGTGCGCACACCTGAGTCCAAACATTTTTCTTTTGTGTTAAACAAACAATTTTATCTTACAAAAAAACTAATTTATAGTCATCATAGTTTTCAGAAAAAAAAAAAAGAAAAAGAAACAGTGACAGAGAAACAGTAACAAACAAACACACACACACACAGTAACAGTAAGAAACATTTACAGGGGTTGTTTTTATAAAGCGATATTCTGTCTAATGACACTTGACTCAGGTTTACGCACACAGCCTTAGGGCCTGCGCCCACTGGCGGCACGGCACGGTACGGCAGGGAATCATTCGACATCACTACATGCAAGCGCATACTGACGGCAATGATGCCGCGGTAATCTTAGGCATGCCACGACGTCCGGGGTGACGCGACGAGACATGACGTTCGCGCGTTCTTTTCACAACAGTCGCCTGAGCCTTACGCCCTACTTTGCCTTGCATAGCATCTCTAAGGCTGCCCAAGCATCCCGAGGGATTCCGAGGCATTCCGAAAGCTGCCGACACGGCATGCCTCATAGACACAAGGGTTTTTATGTCAAAACAGCGTGCAGCGGCGCAAACATGGTGCTTTTTTATCGTCGATATTTGTATCATGTTATTTCTTTAATTTTCTGGAGTGCTGTTGCCAGAGAAAAATACCAAAAGTCAAAATTAAAATCCAAGATGACAGCCACCAAAATTTTCGCTAGGGTGTCATACAGACCTATATAATATAGTCTGCCAAGAATTTTATCCATCAACATGCAACTAAAGATTCGAACAATTCGTTATAATTCGACAAATTCACCATAGAATACGAGAGAAACTGTCAACAATAAGAACTATTGACATTCATGCAAACATTTTATGTCAAATTTTTCGTTTGAGTTGATGAAAATCTCGACTATAAAAAAGAACCATGCTTGCACCGCAGTTTTTTTTTCGTAAGTGTCTAAATACGGTCTTCACTCGGGTCTGCCCGCAACCTAAGACTTAGGTACGTTTTCCTTAAAATTGAAGGTAGAAAAAAATACAGTCGTGTGGGATCGGTTCGCGTGTCTGTTGAACTTTGCCATACATTGTCTACTAAGTAACACTCACTTTTACATTGTATTGTTACCGTCAATTATTACGTTGACTACAAACGAGAAACTTCACGTTTTAAAAAATATTGTCGCAAAACATTTCGTAGTAGGTTACATTGTTTTGGTAAAAAATCTGGTACCGTTAGCGCAATTTATAAAGCCATTGTTAATCAATTATCGGAAAATAGCAGTTAATTTTTTGTCATAATTATTTTGCTGCATAATATTGGACAAAAAAATAGACCACCCTTAAAATTCTCACGGATGGCCGTCAATAATGGTGTAAAATAGTAAACAGGTCAGATGGTATCCATCATTTGATCACTGTTCCCCAGGCCACGATTCCGAAAGCGGTATTAGCAGTGTTATCTTTTCAAATTCGTATGCAGGTGTCCCAGAAGTCGACCGACATACTGTAGGTGATAGCTTTGGTCAAGCCCTCCCAAAATAACAAAACATATGTTTCGCAAAATCTCATACATTTCTTTTTCGTCACCATTGTTTAAAATTTATTAACAAAAAAATATTTGAGGAAAAAAATCAAATAATAGTGAATTTATATTGAATTTGTAAGTTTTTATGGAGAATCAAAGGCAATTACGGATAGAGTAACTATTTAATAATATTTTGATAGAAAAAGTTATTATTATAAATATTTTATTTATAGACCCAGGAGAAGATGGCAAGACGACCTTGTCGCCTACAGACAGAATTGGTCCACACTAGCTCAAGACAGAGAGGAGTGGAAAGGAGAATGGGAGGCCTTTTCCCTGCAATAGGACAACATATGCTAATAATAAAAATAAATAAAACAACCAATTTTGTAGACTACGGTCGGATAGGGGTCTACCAGATAAAACGTAACCCTTCCTCGCAGGTAAAAACAAAACAGAGTCGGTATAGGTTGCCTGCTAGATAAGTTTATCAGAACATAGGAAGAGGTTGTGAGACGGTGAATCAGGTCAATTAGTTGTTACTCTTCTTATTTTCGTGTCAATGACCTATTCAATGAATTCAAGAAGTGAAGTCTAGGATTTATATTTATTTATTATTTATTTTATCATTTATGTACACACAGAAAAATACATAATAAAATACATCATTATAATTAGGAGTACAAAGGCTTATTTCTTAAGAAATTTCTAACAGCAGACCTGCGAAAGGAGAAATGAAAAAGAAATGTAGACAATAGTGTGTGAGAACAAGAAGAGAAAAATATGAATATGCGAAGACTTAAACTAAAATATTAACTGTACCTACACGTATAACATAAACTTAAATAAATACATAAAGCTAAAATATATAAACATACATATACTATACTTATATAAATACTCACAGTTCAGAGGAAAAGTAGTGCTCTTTTACTCGATATTTGAAAAGAGACACAGTTTTTAAATCGCGAATGCTAGGCGGAAGTGTGTTGTTGATATCTTAAATATCTCGTTTTTTTTATAATGCAACGGTTAATAGTTTTACGAACACGTCTCGATAGCCTAGTCTAAAACTAAATAGATACTAGAAAAACGCATTAACTATGCAAAAACAGTTGGCTCATAAAAGTTATATTTTATGCATTCTATATTTTGATAATCTGAGAAAAGGATTTTTGATATTTATTTATATGGTTTCGTCATTCGGTGATCATTGTTCATCATAAAGGAATATTTAATATGTAAGCAAGAATGGATTACGACATTATAGACTATGATTGTATTATAATTGGGATTTCAAGTTCGGAAATGACCCCTGCGGCCTGCGTATTGTGGATCCTCAGATGGAATGTGGCAACATTTATGTGAAAATCTACTGTCATCCGGTAATAAGCAATATGGCCGTTAGGACATAAGTGCATATCCCGGTAGAACACTTTCACGCGAAGTTCGTTTCTTACAAAGGGGACTGTGCCTGTATAAGACCTGAAGAATTCATGAATAAAAGTACGTATCATCATCGTCTGCCAAGCCGGATGCAGCTTAATACCAGTATTTTACATGGAGCGACTGCCTATCTGACCTCCACAACCCAGTTACTAGGTAATACGATACCCCTTGGTAAGACTGGTTGTCAGACTTTCGGGCTTCTGACGACCCATAACGACTGTCAAAGATCCACGGATGACACCCAGGACCAACGGGTTAACGTGCTTTTAGAGGCACGGAGGGATCTCGGTATGTAAAGATGGTCACCCATCCACAGACCAATCACGGCAAGCGCAGCTTAACCTGATCGATCGACCCGTGCGGCTGTTATTACTTTGCCACGAGCCCCTCAGTAACAGTAAGTGTATCGTTGTCTTAAAAATATAATTCCTAAGTAAAAAAGAAAGAAAAATATGTTTATTTGTCACAGAAACACGTGACGAAATCGATTTGGTCGCATCAATTTACTAAATTGCATGTATACCGCTATGCACTTGATTAATACAGCAATAATTGCTTATAACTCAGACTAACAAACGAACCATTAATAACAGAACATCTTCTAGCCAAAATTCTAGACTTATTCAAATACAATAATAAATCGTCTGGATAAGCACCTTTCTAATGTATTTTATCGACTTCTATGCAAATAGCTAAATGTTCGGAAACACTAAAACGTTTTTTTGAGAATTATTTTCCAAAAAAGTACATCTATGTAGGTTGTCTAGCGAGTATTTAAAACAGTTGCAATAACTAGTAGTCGGATTTTGTTTCCGTTTTACATCTACTGCCGTCATAAAGAAAAAATAGGTAGCTATCTGAGATTTTTTTCGAAATAGAGTTATTTACATATTCGGAATCAGCAAAAAAGGACGCATCTGTCTTTGTATCTTATATACGTATCATTTCAATATATCTGTAGATACGTCCTTTTTCCTTATGGTGGTATAACTTGTGGCATTTTGTGTATTAATTAAGATACGGTGATCGCTGCTTCGCCTAATTTGACAATGTTGATTTTAATTGTGTAATTGTAGCAGTCGGTGTATTTCCTTTTGTCCCCCTGCTGTCGTCCCACCGGACGAACGGGAATCCTAATTAATATTATAAAAAATATATATATTTATTTCAGCGGAACATTGTGTCGTACATAAATTGAGGCAGCCCCAGTAAGTTACAACAGTACTTGTGTCGGGGCTGTCGCACTCTTCCCTTATGTGGTAACTTAACAATGATGAGGCTATAAGTAAAAAGAGGGTGGTATGAAGAAAAAATCAAAATCAAAATAAAACATAATAAAATAAAACATTAATTTAGCAGCTCTCAATGTGTGTGTGGAGTGGATGTATGCGTGTGTATGTGGGTGAATATGTGCGTGTGTGTGAGTATGTGATTGTGTGTGTACCGCTTTGTTAAATTATTTTTAACTTAACCTGGTCAGAATATTTTCAGTTTCTTCATATGTTAGGGATCTTAACCATTCAGTAAACAATTATAAATTCGAAAGTAAGTTTGTTTGTTTGTTACCTTTTCACCACTGAACCGATCATCCTGAAATTTTGCATATACGTTGTCAGGTGTACAGACACGGACATAGGGTAGCTTTCATCCCGAAAAAAGTACTGTTCCCAAGGAAAACAACAATAACGTTCGTATGATAATAGATGGCGCCACGTGTCTTTCAAATCATGATTGAATGATATTATTATAGAAACTTCAGTAGTATTTATTTTTCGTATTTACCTAATACACTTTGCAAGTCTAGAGTGTCGATAGTACTCTTGGTAGTAGACTTGGTAAACGACATTACTACGGGATTGCAAGTCTTATTTATAATAGAATTAATAAAAGTTGTTCCATTTATTCTGCTACATTGCGAGAATGTAAAAGAAAAGTTTTTGGCTGGCTTCAAACGCAGAATTATGAGGACACTGAAAATCTCCTACAAATATAATTCAACTCTGCACTTCTCTTCGGTATACACGCGCACATACACACGCACACACTCACACACACACACATACACACAGACAGACACAGGCACGGGCGACTACTTCTAAATTGTAACATTAGTGTCACAATTCGTATTTAATTAGAGAATGCTGGTACCCATAACACAAGTTAAATCTTTTACTTGGGTACCAGAGTTCATACAAATACTTGTGTTAAATTGACATTAATAGTCTTATGTTTAAGTTCTAATGTGTATTTTTTTCATGATCCATGCTTTTCTTTTTTATAAATGTTTGTCTGTATATGCCCATTAAGTTCAATAAAATATATTATTATTATTATATTATTATTATTATAGACCGGTTTTTCATCTTCCTAACTAAAAGTATAAATGCGGAAGTGTTTGTTTGTTTGTTGTTTACGCTTTCACGCTAAAACAGCTGAATGGATTTGGATTAAATTTGGCACTTGGGTAGACTATAACCTAGAAAAGGACATAGGCAGTAGCCTATGTCCTTTTCTTTTTTGTGTATGTGTGAATAGTAATTCATCCTGGATCGCAGACGAAGTCGCGGGCAACTGCTAGTAAATTATAAATTTAATATTATTTTTTAAATTCCCGTTCGTGCCACCAGTGGGATGACGGCAGGGGGACGAACGGGAATACACCCAGGAGTCACAGCATATTTACTGAGAAATTTACCGACCCTAACCAAAAAGCTGGATTACGTAAGCATTAGATGAATCCGAAATCCTCGTAAAACCAATAATATTATACTTATTTGGTTTTTATTCGAGATGGGTTTGCTCTTGACTCTAGCCTAGGTCTGAGGTGACAGAGACAAAGTCGACGATAGAGTGAGCTTACCCAAAAGAAGCCTGTTCACTCTCAATTGGACATAATTATGCGCTCGGAAAGACAAACGCAGGTAGTGAGTTCCACTCTCTTGCTGTGCGCATTTAACATTACATTTTGCATTTTTTAAGACATTTGGAAACGCTTAGTGCGAATTGGTGGAATAGCAACTAGGAAGGGATGGTGGGTGGAAATGACAGCCAGATAACAAAATTGGAAATTCCATGATGCTACTCATATAATATCGTCGTCAAGAAAAAGCCAGTACTTTATCCCTTTGAGGACCATTAGGACTACACACTTGGTAGCCCCGCTTACGTCATGACCATCATCATGATTATTTTTTAGGGTTCCGTACCTCAAAAAGATAAAACGGAACCCTTATAGGATCACTTCGTTGGCCGTCTGTCTGTATGTCAGTCTATCAGGACCTATTTTCTCAGGAACGCGTGGAGGTATCAAGTTGGAATTAACATTTAAATACGTAAGTCAACAGTCCCTCAGAGCTCTAAAAAATCAAGCTTCTAAGTCAACACAATAAAAAAATACGGCCATTTATGCAACACATTTTGATACTCGCAAATAAACCAAACCTTATAAGGAACTTCCCGTTGACCTAGAATCATGAAATTTGACAAGAAGCAAGGTCTCACAGCACAAGTAAAGTCCGCAAATCGTTAATTCATAGTTTTATCACATACAAAAATATATGTTTTTGCGATTATAAACTTACATTTGTAGTTGAAGAATAGACAGTGACGTACATGGATGTATGGGAGAACATGTTTTTCAAATACAATATTAAGTTTGTTTTTGGGATAAATTACTAAACTACGGAACCCTTCATTGTGGGTGGTCCAACACACACACGTCTTTTTTCATTATCTTGATTATGAAGCAATCCAGGGTTTCAAATATCTAGATCTTTAATTAGGAAGGTATGTTTTGCAAAATGAGCCAACACAAATGACTGCAATGACTATACGAACTAAGGATGAGAGACGATTAATCTCACAGTTAATAGGACGACATGCAATTATTTGCCATTGTATGAACATCAGCTTGCATTTAATACACATAGGATTCCAGTGCAAGAACTTGATTGCAAAATTGTTATCTTATCTCTGTAGATGACTTTTAGATCTCAATAAGGGTGGTCGTAGTGACAGAGCAAAATATGTGAATGTTAGTAATTTTATGCATGTAAGGAAGGCACACCATGACAACGTCGCGTGGCGATATGCTACGGAGCGTATGGTGAGGTGAAATGGAAGAGTACGGAATCTCATAGAAAATAGAAGGAGGTATTTGCTAAAATTGCTATTATAGTTCGCGCGCAAGTGCTAGTCACTGCCTGAGGTATGTAAGCGGTTAGACGGGGGAAGGCTCGACTGACAAGATTGGCACACTGTATAGCTTGGCCTTTGTCTACCTCCCCCGTGAGCGGTGAGACGGGGGATGACTAGCGCCTGCTCGCACACTAGTACCGAATACTCAAAAGTCCATATTATATTGTCTGCAGTTCATCAGTTTGTTATTTTTTCTTTATATGTCTGTTATATGACTGTGTGTTGTTATATGACTGTCTTTGATTGAATAAACAAGATATTTTGCATAACTGACTAGATATGCATTATTGGCAAGTTATGAGAAATATGTGCATCTCATAAATATAATTATTGCACGAGGCCATCGACCATTTACGACGACAACGTTGACAAAGTGCAAATTAATCACATTTTGAAGTATAACAATAAAAATCCTGTCTGCAACTAATAGGTAAATGTTTGCATTGTCTAATATAGTTAGTCGGATGTGGGTGCTTCAGTTTCATCAAAATTAACAGTTTGATTGTTTTAAGTCATGTTAGTGAGAACGCCCGTATCATTCGGTTATTTCTCCCACACGACAGGTTCTAATGCAACCGTAGAACGGTTGCCTTGGCCGAATGTAACGGTCCCGTTATGCTTTGATTTAATATATTAAGTAGGTAATCTGCACGCGGCAAAAAAAACTTAGATTATTTCATTTCCATCGCCATGCTTTAGGATTTAGGATTTTGCACACAACAGCTTGGATATTATTCCCAGTTGTTTCCAATTTCAGAGGCAAAACTCATCAACTTACGTTTTATCGGCCAGAACTTATGCGTGATACAACATTTTAAGCGTTTCGAAATTTTACTCAAAACCTTAAAGCAATAAATAAACTCTTCGGTAGATTAGATCAATATTAATTTAGAGGTACGCAATATTCATCCTTCTGTAATGTTGCGCATCCGCAATGCCTTGCGAATATTAAAATTGAGGACATGACATTTAGCAACATAATTAAGCCTTCAAGCCTAACACATGAGCCTCTGCTAACCCCACAACTGACAGTAGCAATTACATAGAGGCTAGCCTCATCTCAGTTATGAAACAAACAGAGAAAGTGATGATTTACCGACCGAATGGACCGACAAACACAAATTACCTCGTGATGCTACAAAATCACTTTTTAATAACATTTATTTTTTTTCGCCACGAAGCTCTCATCATACTCATTCAATTCCACATTTCGATTATTATGCAATATTTTATGTTAGTCTTAATTACAGTCCCTTCTGATGTCTTAATTAAAGGAAAGTCATGAATAAACCAATTATGTAATATGAGAAAGGTCTTTTTGTAATAAATCATCTAACCGTTTATTCGTATTACGACTCATCTCCATAAATTATTTTTTGCTTTCGAAACTATGACCAATAATATAATAACGTAATCACAATAGTTGATTAGGTACTTTTTTACATTAAATTTAAAAGTCTTCAGTTATCAGCTACTACTACTACTAGTGTGCCCGAGAACTCCACGACCTCATTCCACCGGCCCCCTTCTACCACCGGACATCTAGACGCACTGCCAGTTACCATCCCTACCTGGTTGCTATTCCACCAATTCGCACTAAGCGCTTCCAAATGTCTTTTATAATGCGCACAGCAAAAGAGTGGAACTCACTACCTGCGTCTGTGTTTCCGAACGTATACAACCCTAATCTCTTCAAAGTGAGAGTGAACAGGCTTCTTCTGGGTAAGCTCACTCCATCGTCGACTTTGTCTCTGTCACCTCTGACCTAGACTAGAGTCAAGAGCAAACCCATCACAAATAAAAAAAAAAAAAAAAAAGCTTCATTTGTTGTGTATATTTCTTATACTTAGATCGTAAGTAGGTATATCAAAATCACAATGTCAAAAACGTACCTCTGATCCGAAAGCCTGCAAAAGACAACAAAACATTCTATAATCCAACACCACGGATAACAATTTCACTATTAAAGTTTAGTGCGATCCACATCTCGATGTCTTTATTCAAGGAAATAACAGCGGACGATCCATCGCAGCGAACAAAGCTCTATTACAGGCATTACGGCTCTCCAAACAACAGTTTTCTCGAAAATAGATAACACAGATGGACGGTTCGCGACACAGTCCAAATTGCACCTGCAGGGGACTCACTTCGTCCGAGGGAGCCCTAAACCTATTTGCTTTACATTCCAATCGTAATTTATAATCTTAGAAAGGTATAGTTCGTGGTTCGTGTACTTCATTATAAGTATCTTTGAACCCGTTTCGTTGATTTATTTCGTCGGCTTTCGACCTTGCATCTTCAGCAAAGTTGATCAATTAATTTTAAAACCCATCATCAGGTTCTTTTCTTATCGTGCATTCTCTTTATGAACATGTTTATTAGCTTCTCCAAGTGATTATTTATTCATCATTTAGTTAATTTATCTGCATCTGTTTCGTGATAGTTTCTACACCACTTCTCAGTTCTGTTTCGACACCATCAATCGATATCGGTTTGATGTGTTACTGATTGGGTAGTATTTCCAATATTTTGTTCCCAAATGAGTCACACTCTGCACATGGTGTGTGATCCGTTGGTAATAAACACAAAACGTTGTCTCATTGAGTAACAGTGTGACTGGTTGGGATGTTTATTATTCACAATTATTCCGAACGAGTCACACTGTGACATGTTACAGTGTGACTCTTTGGGAACAAACAGCAATTAAGAATGCAAAAATACCGGACGTGCACTTGAGTAAACATACATACATAAACTCACGCCTTTACCGTTTACGTTCCCGGGTAAACAGAAACTACAAAACGCCACTCTTAATAAAATCATTTAATAATAATAATAAAATAAAATTTGTTTATTGACAGACAACGTTTACCATCCTAATTTTCAATTACCAGAAACTAATTACAAAAAGTTGACCCATGACATCCAATCTTAATTAGAATCATATGTATTTTCACTTCGACCATGAGTTTTGAAAACATTCTTCCGATATAATATAACGTATCCCATTAGTGATAAAAGTAGACCTCATTTGCCCTTTAAACTGCTCAATCATGCTCAATTCTAAGGGATTGGTAACGGTACGTGTGTGACACAGAATATACAGAATAATATACAACGAATATATAGGTACATATATAAGATATCGTGTCGTAGATGTGAAAACGCAAATTGTTGTCCATTTTGGGATTGAACAGAAAAAGTGGGAGTGTTTAACTTTTAAGTATTAGGTCTCACTCTACAGTCATTTATGTCATTTGAGATTATACATGGATCAATGACAATCACGTAGATTGTGGCTGATGTTGCAAAATATCATTGCTCATTTCTCCACATGAAATTGTTTTGAAAATATGCTCAACACTGTTTATCGAGCCTCACTTATGCATTTGTAAAATATGAAAATATTTTTGTTTTAAATGTTTATTTATTATTTATGTACACACAATAAAATAATTACAGATACGTCATATATAATATTATCTCTTAGAGAGAAATTTAAGGAGATTAATATAACGACTTTGCCTTCGCAGTACATTTTTGAAAATCTTTTATATGCCCATAAAAGCATTAAATTGCTTAAAAAATACAGTGATATCCACAATATAAATACTAGGAACAAACACAAATTTGTTGTACCTCCAATAAGGCTCAAGAAAATAGGTGGCTCATTCAGGTGTCAATGTGTACGCTTTTATAATAAACTTCCAAGCCACGTTCAAGATCTGAGCCTTAATAAATTCAAATCATTCATTAAACGCAAGTTGTGTCAGAAAGCTTTTTATACCGTTAAAGATTATATTGCGGACAAAAAGGCTTGGGATTGAACTGCTCCAATTTTTTTAATTTTTGCGTACTGAATGTTGACATGAATATTTACTTTGTAAAGTATTATAATTATTTTAATTTATTGTGAATGTGAAGACTATGTAGGTCATTGCTTTTTTTGTTTGTTTTATTTTTTCTCTCAGTTATTTTTAATCATGGTTTGGCAGTTTGAGTAATTTATGCGGCCTACCCCAATGTCCTTTCTTTGGTATTGTTCGTCGAATCGTTGAGCTCCTTAAGTTCTGAGTTGAGCTGCGCGATTACTGACAAATGCGTGCACAGACTGGACAGGTCCTCTCAATCTGTGTGGTTCTTTCCTCAAAAGACCATTTCAGACACCAATCTACATGGTCTTCACATGAAGTGACCAAGATTATGTCTGGACTTTATAAGAGACTGTGACCTCTGAGTTTGTTTCGGCCTTTCTTCTCAGAGTAGTCAGATAGGAAACGCAAACCTCATCTAGTTTAAGAAAAAAAAAAAACATGATTGACTTGTAAAAGTGTTTGTACAAACCTACTTACATAAATAAAAATCATTTATCATTTATAAGTATTGAGTACAAAGGTACTGCTTATTTTTTTAGAAATTTCTTCCAGCATAGCTGCGAAAGGAGACCTTAATAAATAACATATTTATGGTAGTCTGACATATTTTCAGTTGTATAAATGGGAATTTACATAATCTTTTTCAATCAGTCAACCTCACACTCATTTTTTTTGGATCGGAAATCATCAAATAACTTCTCCCGCTCTGGGCGGAGCGGGAGGGCGTGTCAGACTTCTACTGACTAAAACCCACCCGTGTTCCTTCAGTTGCCTGTGCCAGGGCCACGGTAACTCTTTCAAACAACCCACGACCCTGGCAGGAACCTCACACCCTAAGAGGGAATTCTCAAAACGAGTAATCATAATAAAAACGTCATTTAATTGTTCATTAGGCAATATTGTATAATCAAATTCGTAACTGCTTTACTAGATAAAGCAATTTCGGGACTAACACTGACACACTGTTTACTAACACTAGATTTTAAGTAAAATTGTTACTAACCCTTTGGACTCTGTCTGAAATAAAAGATTTCTATTCTATTCTTTACCACTTTTGACAACAATTATCAATTGAAACTGTACTGTGTGTGTGTGCAAGTGACATTCAAAGAACCAAAAAAAAAAACATTAATAAAGAAAAACGCAAAAACGACCGCGAATGTGTGATATAGCAAAAGCGCGGCCAACTATAGAATATTGCATTTATGGATGTGCACATTCATAGTCACCCGTTGTGTGGGACATGGCAAGCCATGTTACAATATTGATACCTAATTTTTAACCGACCTTCAAAGGAGGAGGAGGTTCTCAATTCGTCTCGTATATATATATATATATATATATTTTACACCGATTTCACCGTCAATTGTGGACCGATTTCGAAAAATCTCTTTAGTTTGAATGGCTTTGGATATTTTTTATAGTAACACGTGCATTTACTCTCGGAAAGCACCATTTGGTGAAGTGGAACTGACCATCAAAGACCACAGATGGCCTCAATAATAACTATTTCACGGTACTTGCTAAGCAATTTATGTTAGTCACACTGCGGGTGAAATGGAGCGAATGGTGACTTCACCATCAGCTCCAGTTCTCCTGGTTCTTACTAGGACAACTTCTCAACAATAAACGTCCCTACATCGGGAAAAGCTTATTTTGTAAATGGCGATGAGCAGTTAACATTACGCTTTTGTAACTTAGATAAATTACAAACTAACCCACTAAAAATTAAAAATAAAAAACTTATTTACAAAAAGAAACCACTGACTTCCAAAAAAATAGTACAAACTGAAAAATAACTAATGTCAGAAGTCCGTGGCAAAAACTAAAATATAGTTCCAAAGACACCGAATTCTTCTTCATTTAACACCATCTATCGTCAAATAGCAAAAACAAAACTGAATTAACCGACCAATTTTATGTCTGGACTTTATAAGAGACTATGAGTCTATGACCTCTGAATTTGTTTCGGAATTTCGACCTTTCTTCTCAGAGTAGTTAGATAGGAAATGCCGACCTCATCTAGTTTAAAAAAAAAACATGATTGACGTGTAAAAGTGTGTACAAACCTACTTACAGAAATAAAATCATTTATCATTTAAAAGACTTTATCACTACACAAACAAAACTTTTAATGTTTATGAGAAATAAAGTCAACTAAATTAGGGACTAGGTATCATTCTAAAATTATTATAGGAATATAAAGAATCGAATACAATACAGTTGAACAAGTGAAAACTAAATAAAATATGCAATATTCCTCCATCTCGTTTTCGCTGACGCATTTTTTCTATATCGGTCTTTATCGTAACCCGTTGTACAGCGGCAGCGGCTTGAGCTCTCGTCCTGAACGAGAGCTCAAGCCGCTGTACAACGGGTACGAGTCGTCCATATGAAGCGGTGCCAGGTGACCAAAAGTGACGTCATAACGTCATCGCTATTGTATGAATTTTTAGTTCCCGATTATGACGTTTTGGCGCCGGGTTATTTCAGAAAATGTTTGTTGTTGTTGTTGTAATTCAAAGCTTTAAGCAATAGGTAGGCATTTTTGTCGTTTGAATGTTATTGTTAAATACAAAACCCATAGTTTAACTATATTTTTGGCAATGCTAGACACTATTGACTGTGGCATTTTTCAATAGCAGTAGAGTTGCTAATCCGAACCTCCGCTGAAGGAAAGCCGGTAGGAATCGTGTTATAAGGTGATTTCGCCACTGAGCGACAATACATTAACTATGGCACCGTCATCTATTTTCTCGTTGACGTCCCGTTCTCGGTGCGCTGGACCAACAGTGTTAGGGGAGAATTGGTTCTCGTTAGCCGAAATTAATTTGACAAAAACAATTAGAGTTATGTTTATTGATCTAATCAGCATCTCTAGTCATGAACATTTTAGTAGTCTAGCTTTCAACTAAGATCGCTCCATATGAAAAATCTTTAATTGAACTGATGAATCATCAGTGATGATCTATAGATTGGTTATCTATCTTAATAAATAACAATGAGTCTGTGTATCAGAGCACATTAGCACCGTAGAAAATAACTTGCGAGCATCAATCTTATGGTTCACAGCTGGATATCTAATGCTATCAACTGTAATTTTTGAATAGTTTTAGATGACATTTGCCCAACTATTTTGCAAATAAGAAAGAAATAACACATATATATATTTTGCAACATGGACTGAAAGGGGTCTTAAAAATTCGAAGTGGGGCTACTTGGACATGTAGGGGGTATCATATGAAAGAACGCTGTTTGCACATTGTCAAACATTTTTTTTTAGGCCGCATAGTTTTCGACTTTTGATGAAAAATGTAAAAAAAAATACCGTTGCATAGAGAAAAATCTGAAATTTTCTGTGTGATAGAAGGTTATGTAAAGATTACAGGAAAAAACTATGTCTCTAAATAGCACACTTTTTTTATATATGGTATGGAAAATTCTATGTGCGAGTCTGACTCGCCCTTGACCGGTTTTTTTTTCTTTTTCGATTAATTCCGGCCAAATAGAACATAATCTAAGAGATTACTTAAATAGTATGGACGGCGTCTTCCTCTCAGCTTATGATATACTTAAATGCAGAATTTGAATACGTCTGCCAGGTGTGGTTCGTATGGCGATTATATTTATTCAACACTGTAAAATCAGAGGCTTTGATTTGAGGGTATTTGTTTAATCCGAAATTTAATGCATTTGTCGTTTATTGTCCGTGGTCTCCGCAGTAGTCCCTGGAAGGGACAACGGGGAATTTTATTACCCGTAGTCCCTCCGAGAAATACAATGCTGCCAAATTAAAATGGTAGTCTCAAAAATATGATTTCAAATTTAAAATTTTCAAATTTATTTATTAATTAATAATCAGGCTGTACAAGAAGATTGGACGGTGACCCCCAAACTAGACGTATGAATGCCTGTATCTTGGGGTTTGGAATTGCGACACTTTGGTAGAACTCCCTCCGAGAAATACAATGCTGCCGAATTAAAATGATAGTCTCAAAAATATGATTTCAAATTTCAAATTTTCAAATTTATTTATTCATTAATAATCAGGCTGTACAAGAAGATTGGACGGTGACCCCTAAGCTAGACGTATGCATGCCTGTATCTTGGGGGTCGGAATTGCGACACTTTGGTAGAACTCCTTCCGAGAAATACAATGCTGCCGAATTAAAATGGTAGTCTCAAAATTACGATTTCAAATTTTCAAATTTATTTATTAATAATCAGGCTGTACAAGAAGATTAGACGGTGACCCCCAAACTAGACGTATGCCTGTATCTTGGGGTTCGGAATTATGATACTTTGGTAGAACTTACATGATTATTGCATTACAGGTGAATATAAACTAAATTGAACTAAACTAAAATCAGTGAAAATAAAAAATAATAAGAATAATAAGTCAAAATAAAACATTTAAGTATACATTGCACAACAAAATCATCAGTGAGATCAATAAAATAAAATAATAATTAAGTAATAATATTGAATAATACGTAATAAATCAACAAAAATCTAATCAATTATCATAAAATCAACAAAAAAATTAAGTGCTCTACACTTAATTTTTAGGGTAGGTATGAATATGTGATAGAGAGTGTGTGTTTGGGTGTGTGTGAGTGTGTGTGCGTGTGTGTGATGTGAAGTGAGCTTAGGGGTATACTTAGTCTGTATGATGTTGCTTATAATATTAATACCTATGTATAAATAATATTTTTTGTTTCATCGTAGGATTGTGTAAGAAGCCATTTCTTTATTACCTTTTTGCACAAAGATATTTTGAGGTCTTTCATGTTGCAGCACTTTATGAGTTTGTTGTAAATGTGTGGAAATAAGTAGTCCGGGGAACGTCTAGCCATAAAAGAGTTTACTTGGGGAATGGGAATCCTGATTGTGCGCTTTGACATTATTTCTAGGTAATCTGTCCTGAATTTTAATTTTCTGTGCATGTGGAGTGTTGCGTTGAGGATAAAAAGCTGACGGACACGGAGGACCGGGAAGTCACTGTAGAGCATGTTAGTTGAGTACAAGAAAAGCTTCCTGAGTATTACTTTAATGACGGCTCTTTGCAGTTTTACCAGCACCACCCCAGACAGAGATTCCATATTGGAGGACAGACTGGCAAAGACCAAGATAAACAGTGCGGAGTACAGTCACGTAGTTTTTTCCTTATGTGAATAAGTTTTCTTACTCGGCCGGAGAGTGCTTGTATGTGTTTTTTAAAAGATAAATTCTTGTTTAAGGTAATTCCTAAATATCTAATGGAGGGAATACGGTCGATTACGGTGCATGAACAGTTTGCGGGTTAAGGCTATAATTCTCGTATATACATTAACAAATATGTATATAAGAGATGTATGATGATTCTTACGGTTATAGTTATGTAAATAAGTACATTTTTGTTATAGTCGCGAATCATATTTTCGAGTCTATCATTATAATTCGGCAGCATCGTATTTCTCGGAGGGACCTCGTGTAACAGAATTCTCCGTGGTCCCTTCCAGGGACTCAGGGATCACGGGTAATAAGCGTTATATTCCACTAGAATTTCTTTATAGATCAAAAAAAGGGTTTCATACTAAAACCTTTTGGGGCGAAAGGACCAACACTTGGAGCAGTTTTGACAGTAGGTCTATACGTAGGGTTCAAACTCACAATAATTTCGTTCATTCATTCATTCACAATGTATTGTAGTTTAAGTGTACAGTATCAAGAGGTAAACAACATGCAACAGCGTATTCAAACGCATTCATCCGTTAGTGTTGACCCTAGGACCAAGCCTAATGTTAGACCAGAGAGAATCCATTGTGTCTTAGGAAAACTACATTCGCAAATAAGTACAGCAGTTTCTCAAGCTCACTTTTATCCAATAATCGTCTGTAGAAAGTATCGGTTTCGTCTGGTGTATTATTTAAAACCGCGACGACTAGGCGTAGTCACGTCGTCGCCATTAGGCGTGGATGCTCTGATAACTATACGGGACGTTCGGAAACCTTCGGAAGAGTTCGGATTTAGTTCGTTATTATGGTTATTTACCGAATATTGCGGTTGGTGGTTTGATGGTGCAGAATTATGGTACGATGTGTTATATTTTTAATGTACTTCAAAAAGGAGGTTCTGTATTCGACCCGTATGTATGTATGTATGTTTGTATGTCCGCGATTTTCTCAAAATGTAATGAACCAATTTGGATGATTCTTTCACTAACGTGATCTACTTACTTTCAGAAAGGTTTTACATTACATACATTATGTAATCATTCTTATGTCCGAAGTTATATGCATAAATGTACTGTATGTCCGCCTTTCTAAGCGAATTTTGATGATTCGTCTTTTCGTTCATCTTCGGCTTATGTAATTGTATATTCAAATAAAAATGGAAAAATAAATTTACTTTGAAAAAAAGTTAGTCGACTTCAAAAACCTAAAACGAAAATTGAAGTCAATATTTACTTTTTTAAATTAAATATATTATTTGTTGTACACATTTGCGGTGTTGACACCTAATCGGTAATAAACGTTATAGTGTCACGACTGTATCGTTTTCCATTACTTTCCTGTCCGGCACATTGAATTTTGTAACTTGTGGCACAGATTAATACAGATAGGACACTTCGCAAGACCATTTAAATAAAAAGCGACTCTTGCTACGATACAATAAAGTGCAATTCAGGTCGCACAACGCTTATTACCTACAGTTATATTCACCTACAAGTTGCCTCTCTTTCTAACGCGTATCTCTTATACCTTCTGACCGCGGCAGTCCTACTGAATTGGCCCAGTGAGATAGGCCCGCCGCGTACTTGTAGCTTCATACCTAACCTGCGGAATGTCCCATCTGTATTAATATGTGCTTGTGGTAATCAAAACGTTGTTTTGAATGATAAAATAAAGAACTGTTGAATAATGAGTATTGCGTGTAAGGTTTTATTGTTTACCTTGTCGACTTTTGTGGCGCGTAAATAGCTACAAATACTTAATTACTATATTGAAGGTGGGATTAATAGCAGTGATTAAAAAACGAAGCAAGTCTAATCTGCAAAACATTTGTGGTGGTGTAGGTTGCATAACATTTAAAACGTTTTTAACCGACTTCAAAAAAAGGAGGCGTTGCTCAGTTCGTCAGAATCTTTTTTTTTTTTATTTATGTTCCCCGATGACTCGAAGACGGCTGGACCGATTTGGAAAATCCTTTTTTTTTTTTTTTTGTTTGAAAGGGTATACTTTCTAGTTGGTCCCATTGTCATCAAATCAGGATCTGATAATGGGATCCTGGAGAAATCGACGGAACTCTTCAAATATTATAGGCACACCTATAGCGATTTGGGTATTTTTATAGTATCTCGAACATTTGTACTTGGAAAGCACCATTTGATGAAGTGGAACTAAAGATGAAGATCACAGATGGCCACCGGAATTACTCAATAATAAGTGTTTCACGAGATAAGATTCGATGAAGTACTTTAATAATGGTTGCTAAGCAATTTATGCTCGTCATAATGCTTATGGTGAAGTGGTACTCAACAACTAACGTCCCTGCATCGAGAAAAGTAATATTTTGTAAAAGGTGATGAGCAGTTGACATTAGGCTATTGTAACTTAGATAGATTGCAAACTGACCCACTAAAAAGTGAAAAATAAAAAACTTTTTTCCAAAAAAAAAACAACCGACTTCCAAAAAAACACTACAAAGTTAAAAATAACTATAATTTTTAAGTCGGTGGCAAAAACGAAAATACAAATACAAAATAATTAAGGTTTTGCTTGCAAAAATAGTTCCTAATTAAAGCTATTTCAGCTAAAATTACAATAATCATTCTAATGAGTTAACACACATTTTTTCAGGCTGAAAAACTTAACAAAATACCTGCTAATTACATTGCTTACACTGCAGTGCTGAAACAGCTGAAAAAGAATTGCAAATTCACTATTGCAGTACACATAAATCTATTTTTTCTGCGCCCGCGGCGCTATGACGAAAGCCAATCAAATCGGTTAATCATCTAAGCGACGTGCGCTACATTTCACACTACATGCAATCATTATGTTGTTTGCATTGCTATCATCACGCTATCTGCACTACCCGTCTATTCTGTACATATCTCACCGTGAAAACTTAGGTGAAGTGAGCTTGAAGTGAGCTGCCGGTCTATTCTGTAAAAATCTCAACGTGAATATGTAGGTGAAGTGAGCTGTCATACCACCTGGTGCTAAGGGGTTGACACCATTGATACCACCTCTCTCCACGCTCACTTCACCTAAGGTTTCACGGTGAGATTTGTAGGTACAGAATATCACTGCTGACATTCCATCTGAAGCTAGGGATTGACACTATAGACCACTCCACGCTCACCTCACCGAGTTTTCATGATGAGATTTGTACAGAATAGCACTGCTGGTCTGATATAAGACGATGTTAGTGTCTACTGGTACAAATAAACGTCCTAAAAAGTCATAAGTACGTATGAGAGACAAAAGTCATATTCCATTGTTTAATGTACGTTACTTACGTAAAATATGAATGAGCATTCATCGCCATACAACGTGGCTTGTAAATGCTGGCAATGCTGCCAGCCTTTTGAGCACTTTTCCTGTTGACAGCGATGCGGACTTTTATGATGCCCTATGATTTTTTTCTCCCCTTTTTTATACAATGTGTAATAAAAACCCTTTTGTTCCTTTTTTACTCAAGCTAACAAACTCCTTTTACTCTGGGACCTAACCGGAATTCGCGAAAAAAACAAACCAGCTGTCCCATACATTCATGTTCGCATAGCTCGTCAGAATTTAGGGAGCAGCTGATTTTTTTTCGCGATTTCAGGTTTGGCCCCCTAGTAAAAGTGGCTTGTTATCGTTAGTACACCGAAGGCAAACGATCGCGCGGTCCTTCACAAACACGATGGACCGATCAGGTGAAGGAATCATCGTCCGCTAAATTCTACACGGTGGTAAGGGATGCGCTGGACAGAAACCGATGGAAGCGGATCATCCGGTCCTGATGTAACTCCGAAGCTGACCACGATCCCCAGACATGAAGGACCGACTACAGACAGAGATCATGAGTACAATCATGTGTTAAAAGGAACATCAGGGATTTGGTACATAATGTGTAGGTGTGCATTATTATTAATTATGTATTTTAAGTCTGTTATCGTATACAGGGTCAAATTAAATTAGGTAGGAATACATGATAAAGCAAAAAATAAATAAATTGATGATTTTTTAGGGTTCCGTACCTCAAAAGGAAAATACGGAACCCTTATTGGATCACTCATGTCTGTCTGTCTGTCTATCCGTCTGTCCAGCCAATTTGCTTCGAATCGAATGGACCGAATAAGTTGAAATTTGGTAGACGTATGTATTTCAGTGACCCAAACATGGACGTGTAATGGAAATTAATGAATTTTAAATATGGGGGTCAATTTTGGGGTGCAAATAAGAAAAAAAATATTTGCAAAGTGTACTGTGCGATATATATTATCAAATGAAAAGGCTTACTGTGAGGGTCTTAAATATATATTTTTTTGTAATTTTATAATAAACTGTTTTAAATTTATTTAAGAAAATAGACGAAAAAATTAACCAACCAATTAACCACCACCTTTTATGTCCGAAACTACTGACCTTAAAATTTTGAAAAAAAAAATTCAGAAAAAAATTATATAGCTATAGATTACAGGAAACCTATGGTCTTAAAATTACATGGTAAATCTCTCAATATTGTGCGTACAAACTTACATTTGTCCATAGTTAAACAAAAAGAATCCAACCCACATTAGGTGTAATGTGTTGGATCCTTTTCGTTTAACTATGGACATTTGTAGTTGGAATATATGGGAGAACAGGTTTTTCAACTAGTTTGTTCTTCGGATAAATTCATCCCAACTACGGAACCCTTCATTGTGCGTGGTCCGACACGCACTTGACCGGTTTTTTTTTGCCATCAACTGCAGTGCAGTTGAAATATCAGTTTTAAAACAGTTTTCTTTGTGTAAACTTCACAGGCGTGATGGGTATCGATATCTAAACTTTTTTTTTGTCGTGTTTGGAGTTTCATGTGTGCGGAGTTTCGCTAGCTAATTTAATTTGATTCTGTATATTAAGTAAGTATTATCTTGTTTGAAACTAAAAAAGTCACTACATAGTTTTTAATATGTATGCATGGTTTGGAAATGGTCGCAAGTGGGACACCTGGCCATACGATCCTGGGCTCGATACTCAGGTCTTGGAATATTTCCATTAAGAACTTCTCATTAAGATTTAGTCCATTAGATTCGGAGCAAATTGGCTGTGACAGACGGACAGACAGACACACGAGTGATCCTATAAGTAAGAGTTCCGTTTTTTCATACGGAACCTTAAAAACAAGACTTAATTATTTATTTAATGTTATTTAAACAGAAGGAGACTTATACTGCGGTCATAAGGACAAAGACGTATCTGACATTTTTTTCTAAATAGATTTACTAATTTAATCAGCAAAAAAAGACATATACCAGAATTTTTATATTGGCGTAAACTTAACGAAAACCTAGTAATCCTTACTATTAAATTATGTCGCATCCGAATTCCAAAAAGGACGACATAGTTTTTTTTCTACATCAATATTGCTGTAGAAACATTATTTTCCCTTACGGCGGCGGTATGACCATCTATTGCATCTCATCATTTGAAGCGTATCAGACAAACAATGTAATTTAAATGAAGATAAATCTTGTAGTAGAATTACAGTTTTAATATCTTATAATTTAGAGAAATCGATTTCAGTTTCATTCAATGCATATTTGCTAGTTTGAAGTATAACAATAATAAGAATTACGACGTATTAAAAGTATAATAAATACGTTTTTAATTGATAGCATTGAATAAAAACTTGTCACAGCAAGCTGCAAGTAAATATACTTCTTATTTTTAAGTGCGTAAGACTTTGCATTGCATGACAGTTGACTATCTACGAACTTGCACCTTAATGTCCCATTATCAATCATTTCATCAAAGACTGTTTCCTGTTAGTTATTTTATACTACCTATTATTATTTCAAGTTAAAATGGATTGCTATGATTGCAGCTGTTTCGCATAATGTTAAGGTATGAACTTAATTTTAGCTTTTCCCGCAGCTCCTCTCGCGTGGAGGTCAGAAATTATCCCAGGAGAACGTACTACCGGGTTAAAAAAATATCCTGTGTCCTAACCCATGATACCCACGTGCCTTTCATCCAAATCCGTTCAGCTGTTTTAGCGTGAAAGCATAACAAACAAACTCACTTTCGCATTTTTTATATTAATTATGTTAGGATTCTGATAGGAACACGCCCTAGATTAAACAATACTACAAGAAATATGAATCATAATCAAGTAAATTCCAAAAAATAACTGTATTTAAATTAAATCCACATCTAATGTGATTGGCGTTAAACTGACGGACTGGTTGTCTGTCATAATAGTATATAAAGCAAAAACGTACATACCGTATAGTCACTGTATTAAGACGCAGATATATGCCAAAGGCCTTGAGTGGTTAGGTTGTGTGTTCTGTGCTGAGCTCACGCAACTCGTTGTACGTCCAGCCATTAATTGGACTCACCCATCAAGGAGCGCCGTCCCAAATTAGACGTATTATTAATTTATTATACATAAAACATAAGGTATTCTATTAAAAAACGTATACCAAAAGATAAATAATCAAATTATCTGTAAAATGATGAAGGTTTCATTTTTTTTTTTTTTTTTCATTTCCTAATCTCAGCAGCATGCATGTTGGATGCCATATTGATGACATATGTGTCAATAATCTGAGTTATGCAGATGATATGGTGCTGCTGAGCCCTTCAATTGGGGGTCTTAGACAGCTGTTAAAGGTGTGTGAGGTTTATGCTGTGGAGCATGGCCTGAGGTATAACGAAAGTAAAAGTGAGTTTATGTTTTTCAAGTGTAAAAATAAAAACCATATACCTATATTTATACCACCTATACTATTTAATGGTGTACCTCTAACTCGTGTTCCACAGTTTAAATATCTAGGACATATTGTCAATGAAAATTTGAATGACGAATTAGACATTGAGAGGGAGCGCAGGGCATTGTCGGTTCGCGGTAACATGTTGGCACACAGGTTCGCTCGATGTACGGCTCCTGTTAAAATAACAATGTTCAAGGCATTCTGCCAGACGTTTTACACGAGCGGCCTGTGGGCTAACTTTACTCAAAAAGCCTACAATGCCTTGCGCGTCCAGTATAACAATGTGTTTAGGGCACTGTTTCGGCTCCCTCGATATTGCAGTGCATCCGGCATGTTTACTGATGCCAGCGTTGATGACTTCTACGCAATTATGCGTAAGAAAGTAGCGTCGGTGGTGCGACGAGTACGGGGGAGCCCTAATAGCGTCCTGAAGATGATTGGCGAGAGAACCGATACTGTTCTGCTCAGTAGGTTCACTGCACTCCATGTGTTGCGAGACCAGTGAGCCTGCTGTTCGGAGTAGACGGTGACACTTTGTATTTTAATTACTAACATTAGTTTACTTTTAATACTAACAACCCTGTCGTGCTTATGGACTCTTTTGTCTGAAATAAATGATTTTATTTATTTATTTATTATTTATTAAAGTAAGCTATATAGTTTTTGCGTGATTCTCAGTTTTTTTTATCCGCGTTAGACATAACTTTACAAATTAATTACACTATGTAATATAAACATAATTTAAAATATTCACGTTAAGTTATTAAGAAAATTCTCTAATTTAACATAATATACTATTTTCGAAATCATTAATAATATTCGTTTAAACCTGTTAAAGTCATTAAAAGTCGGCTATCGTCGCCTTAATTTCCGTATAGCGGTAATATGAAATAAAAGAAAAGTCATTATCATGATGATCTCAGTTTTCTTACAAAGCTGATCACACCGGTACACGTTGTACAGGCTGACTTTGAATTCCTAATCTTGCAAATAAAAATTGAATTGTGTATGAAGCAGCAATTCTATTGTTGGGATCAATGAAAAAAAATATTTATGCGTGCTTTCACACTCTAAATTTTAGTGTGAGTGTACCTACGCATAAATATTTATTGCCAAAGTGGTCGATATCGATCCGTTGTAGTCGATATCGGCTTCCCAGGGGTCGACATAAACGAAAACTGATTTCGGGGGTCGACGAGGTCTAAAAATCAAACCCTATTATTTAAAACAAGTTCATAATTGAAACTTTCAAGATACTGAATAAGTTGTGTTACGTGTACCAAATTGTTATAAGAATGACTAATATTTTAGTAGAAAGAAGTATCATTGTTGTACTTTAAAAAAAATCAAAATGTTGAACCGCAAAGTTTTTAAATTAGTACGTATTTTGTATCAATAGGAAAAAACTAGAGATATGATTTTTAAAGTAATTTGGCTATGGGGGTCTGAGATATCAGTTCATTTTGGAAAAGGGGTCTCTTGCCCAAAATAGTTTGGGAATCACTGCTCTAAAACACTGTGAATTCATTCAAACTCATAGTATTTATTTATTTATTTAATAAATAAATAAATACTATGAGTTTGAATTTGAAGAACACCAACAGCCTATACATTCAACATTGGTTTAGATTGGTTTAGACAGAACCAACCAATATAAGGACGGAAACAAAACAAAGTGCAATACGTATAATAATTACTAACTTACACGGTAATTATGTACTTTCAGATATATTACATAACAAAATATTATTTATTAGTAATGTATCATTGCAACCATAAATATCCGATTGCAACTGACCTCTTCACGCAAATTAACCGAGTTATGCAGAGATTGTGTTGAGTTTATGTTTATTAATTTAGCAGATTTACAGATTTACCCATCCTATAAAATATAATTTCCTTCTTGTTTTAACATCCGTTTCAAAAAAAACGGAAATTAGTAATCTTGCACAAACAATAAAACAAGGGTTTTCAGTCTCATGTCTAATCGTAATCATAATACCTATGAATGCTGGTAGGGATCTTGACCGTACTTCCGGGATTCTCCTGATAGCCGTGGAATACCACTCCACTCCTCAAGCACTTCAGGATATGTTGCCCCCTTGTTGCTACGTCACTATGTGCTAGCGACCGTTTTCAGGGGACCATTATTGAGTGTGCAAGTCACCCCCTGCCATTTTTTCTGTGTATTGTATATATCGTAGGATGATTTGATAATTCGAATTTTCGCGAAAACCCTAGCGATTTTGCGAAAACACGGATAATTAGACAATGTTGAAAACATTTCTCAATTTTACTGGAAAAAGATAGGGTTTTCACAAAAACACGAGTCGCACTAGTAACATTGAATATCCTTAACTCAGATTGGCTAGATTTTTGCTTACTGACCAATTCCTATTCTGATTGGTTCCTAATTTTGCCCTGTGAACTTTGAAGTATTATATCATAAAGTTATGAAGGGTTAGAAATAAAAATATCGATTTATAGGAACTACTTTTTATTGAACATTTTAGTTGTAACAAAATCTACACACTTAAAACCTTTAGTACCTAGCTAAATATCTATTTTATAGTAAGATCACAAACACAGACTTGACTAGTGTCTTAAGATAAATCACTTATTTATCAGCCTTCTTTTGTAGGTACATTAGATAAATAGAGATAATATACTCGTAATTATCACTTTAGTGCTCAACTTATTGTTAACAAATCTGCTGTTACTTATTAAACTTGCCAACGTGCGTGAATGATCTGATTGGTGAACATTTTAAATGTTCACCAATCAGAGGAGATCAGAGGAGGACCGGCCAATCAGCATTCTTATTTCGTACTCGCCAACGTTTCGTTTCGCAGTATTACTAGAGCGACCCATGTTTTTGCAAACACCCTATCTTTTTCCAGTAAGATTGAGAAATGTATTCACCATTGTCTAATGATCCATGTTTTCGCAATTTCCCTAGGGTTTTCGCGAAAATTCGAATTATCAAATCATCCTACGACATATATAAAACATTGGTCAGGCAGGGGCCATAGTCTTTCCATAGTTCTAGGTAACCAGTCCACAGTCACCCAAACCCATAGCCTAATATGATTTGTTTCCATGTTCTGCAATAGTCCTGCACTAGCCGGGATTAGTCCTTGGGTGCACTTGCATAGTGCATACAGGGATAATCATCGGTTGGAGTCTCCTCATCATTTAAAATGGTCTAAGGGGCTTCTGCGAGTTGGCTTCGGCCCCTCGTACACCTTCCTAAAGGCCCGGGACCCCAGGTTAATGAGATATTATGTCAGACACAAAAAAAAAATAGGTACCTATAAATTAATTAAGGTTTTAAAGTTTTTTTTTTTAATTTGTGATGGGTTTGCTCTTGACTCTAGTCTAGGTCAGAGGTGACAGAGACAAAGTCGACGATGGAGTGAGCTTACCCAGAAGAAGCCTGTTCACTCTCACTTTGAAGAGATTAGGGTTGTATACGTTCGGAAACACAGACGCAGGTAGTGAGTTCCACTCTTTTGCTGTGCGCATTATAAAAGACATTTGGAAGCGCTTAGTGCGAATTGGTGGAATAGCAACCAGGTAGGGATGGTAACTGGCAGTGCGTCTAGATGTCCGGTGGTAGAAGGGGGCCGGTGGAATGAGGTCGTGGAGTTCTCGGGCACACTCTCCGAAGTACAATCTGTAGAAGACCGACAAGCAGGCAACCTTGCGGCGATGAGCCAAGCTATGAAGCTTGGCATCCACCAGTTTTACGTCGCCAATGAGCCTCTTAGCTCTGCGTTCCACCGAGTCAAGCGCGGCTAGTTGGTACTTAGCTGATCCATCCCAAAGGTGACTGCAATACTCCATGCAGGATCGGACTTGCGCTTTGTAAAGGGTTAAAAGCTGTCCAGGCGTAAAGTATCGCTTCACCCTATTTAGGATGCCCAGTTTCTTGGCCGCAGTTTGGGCCTTGTACTCGATGGTGGCGCCGAAGTTGAGACCAGATGTCAACTCCATGCCTAGGAGCTCAAGTCGATCAGTTACAGGAACAGATGTACCCCGAAAAGTAGGAGTTTGGGCGAAACGACTCTTTTTAGCGGTAAAAAGACACGCCTGCGTTTTGGTGGCGTTAAAAGAGACCAGATTATCATCACCCCACTGGGAGACAAAGCTTAAGGTCAAATCTGTCCGCTCTACCATGGCCTCTCTCAAGGAACGAACTTCAGCCCCGCTGGTTTTTGCGCTGGACAAGTATCTCTATGAAACTGTACTGTCATCTGCGTACCCAACAATACCAGGCCGAAGCAGGTCATTGATGTGCAGCAGGAAAAGAGTTGCAGAGAGAACAGACCCCTGAGGAACTCCGGCATCAATAGCCATAAGGTCAGAAGAGCAGCCATCAACAACTACTCTAATCGACCGTTAACTAAGGAAATCTAATATCCAGCTACAAAAATCAGCTGGGATGCCATAAGCAGGAAGCTTGCTGAGCAGAGCAGCGTGCCAGACCCTGTCAAAGGCCTTCGAGATGTCAAGCGATACAGCCAGTGCTTCGCCGTGTTTCTCGATGGCTTCGCCAAAGCAGTGCGTGACATACACAAGAAGATCGCCAGTTGACCGTCCTCGGCGAAAGCCATATTGACGGTCACTGAGAAGATCATTGTCTTCAAGGTAGTTCAGCAACTTATTGTTCAGTACCCTTTCCAAAACTTTGCACAGAATGGAGGTAATGGCGATCGGACGGTAATGGGCAGGGTCTGCACGGTCGCCTTTCTTGGGCACTGGTTGTACATTTGCAAGCTTCCAGGATTTCGGCACCGTTCTTTTTTCAAGAGAGAGGCGGAACAAACGTGTCAATACAGGAGACAGTTCAGGCGCACACTGCCTCAACACTCTCGCTGGAATGCCGTCAGGCCCGCTGGCCTTGTTCACGTCTAGACTGCACAATACTCTTCGGACCTCTTTAATGTGTACTGCGATCTCCGGCATCGAGGAGTCACAATGAGGTACAGTAGGTGGTTGCTTTGAGCCAGCGTCCAGACGTGAATTGCTTGCGAAGAGAGATGCAAATAAATTTGCCTTCTCAGTTGCAGAGTGAGCCAGCGACCCATCAGGTTTCATTTTAACATCATACACCATCATCAACAGCTCCTTGCCTCTTCCCAAATATGTTGGGGTCGACTTCTAGTCTAACTGGGTTCCAGCTGAATACCAGAAACATACCAGCACCAGTCAAATTACAATTTCTTTTGGAAGGTACGGTTTTAAAATGGGCATTATTTTTTTAAGTAATATTTTATATAAGTAGAACCTTTGGAGGAGCTCGTGGCTAAGTAATAACAGCCACACGGGCGGATCGATCGGGTTAAGCTACACTTGCCGCGGTCGGTCCGTGGATGGGTGACCATATTTACATACCAAGAACCCCGTGCCTCGCACGTTATGCAGATGGTCTCGGCTGACATTCTTGGATCTATGACAGTCGTTACAGGTCGTCAAAAGCCCGAAAGTCTGACAACCAGTCTTACCAAGGGGTATCGTATTACCCAGTTACTGAGTTGTGGAGGATAAGCAGTCGCTCCATGTAAATACTGGTATTCAGCTGCATCCGGTTAGACTGGAAGCCGACCCCAACATAGTTGGGAATAGGCTAGGCAGGAGATGACAACCTTTGGATAAAGTTAAGAGAGAAATAGAAACAATTAATTTTTTTTCGTACTATTTTTTTTTTGGAAGTTATTTCTCCATATTCGTGGTTTAACATCCGTTACTCCACGTCCAGGTTACATGACATTCGACATAGTTCCAACAGTAATGACCAGTTCTATTAACCGCACAAGATACATAGCGGAGATAAACAGAAAATGTTCTTGCTACCTCTGTGACACTTACCTAAGTGAGGTATTCCGTTTTCATTACAGTTAAGTATTCATTTTGTAAACAGATATTATGTATCATAATGTAGAATGGATAGGCTCTGATAATGCAGTTAAGATAAATGAATGAATGAAGGAAATGCACCGACCCCAGCGTGGTTTTACCAGACTCGATTACTCGAATAAACCCAAAGATTCACACTAGCCCCTGTTGTCTCATGTTACATGGTGCAACCGATACCATTGCATATCAAGGAGTAGATCGGGGGAGCGATAATGGTACGAAAGACGTGCCCTTAGGATATGGAGGGATAAAGGGCCTACCGAGTATGCACCCTATAGCAAGCAATTGAATTGTTGAGAGACGGGTGACATTTATCCATGGATGGACATCTTTTAACGACGTCGCCGCCACGTTAGCTCAGATCCAGCTTCACCGGTGAATCTTTTGGCGGGGTTAAAGTGCTTTCTGACCTCTTGTCTTTTTCGTTCTGTAGATATTCCAAATAAATATCATTTGCGAGAAGTGTTATTACATTATTTTATTGTGGAGAATACTGCAGCGGAAACTTATCGTTTACTTGTGAAAATTTATGGTGAGTATGCTCCATCTAATACAACTTGTAAGGAATAGTTTCAACGATTTCAAAATAACGATTGTACTGTAGCACTGAGGTGGTTTTCCATGTTCTTTATGAACATGGAAAACCACCAAAAAAATTTGAAGATGCTAAATTGGAAAGATGGGTGAAGGTTGTAGCTGCAGATGGAGCATACTTTCAATAAAATTTTCTTTAATTTTCTAAACAAGCAAATGTGTTTTATTTTAACAAAACCTACCGAAATTAAAGTTATTTTTCACTTTGTAGTGTTTTGTTTTGAAGTCGGTTTTATTTTTTGCTAAAAAGTTTTTATTTTTCACTTTTTAGTTGTGGAACCTACCCCACACAAATTCGAATACTTAATTGACCACAATAATTGTAGATATAGCCATGTAAATAACAGTGATAGGAAGTTATTAAAACATCATCACATCATCCACAAAAAATAAGTGGGAAATATACGCATTATTGAAGCTAACTCAAAAACTCCCCAAGCAAAGTTAATAAAATTTATATGGGACCACCTCGGAAGTATACACTTTCAAACAAAAAAAGAATTTTCCAAATCGGTCCATCCGTCTTTGAGTAATCGCGTAACAAACATACAAAAAAAAATAACATACAGACGAATTGAGAACCTCCTCCTTTTTGAAGTCGGTTGAAAATAGGGCGGAGTCGTATTCACACACCTCAATACTATAATTGACACACACGCATTATATCTGAAAGTAGGTATATCATTAATTCACTAAGCTAGAAAAACTTCGCAAGCAATGGGAAATTGCTACTGCAGGCGGCGAGTGTCGACCTCAAGGCGAGCTGCTTGTCACACGGACAACTGTATGTCGCTGGCTCCGCAACACCAGTCCTGACTCTCTTTATATTTTGGCTGCTGAGACCAAAACTACAAACGTAGTAGGTACAAAGTATTATAAAAATGTGACTGCTATTTTACGGTCCTACGACTGAGGAGCTCGTGGCTAAGTAATAACAGCCGCACGGGTCGATCCATCAGGTTAAGCTACGCTTACCGGGGTTGCTCCACAAAGCAGAGTGACCATCTTTTCATACCGAGACTCCTCCGTGCCTCGGAAAGCACGTTAAGCCGTTGGTCCCGGCTGTCATTCGTGGATCATTGACAGTCATTACGGGTCGTCAGAAGCCCGAAAGTCTGACAACCAGTCTCACCAAGGGGTATCGTATTACCCAGTAACTGGGTTGTGGAGGTCAGTTAGGCAATCGCTCCATGTAAAATACTGGTATTCAGCTGCATCCGGTTAGAAGTGAAGCCGACCCCAACATATGTAGTTGGGAAAAGGCTAGGGAGATTGATTGTGGTGTCTTACGACTTCCACGTGACCGAAGTCGCAGAAGCTCTTGAATAAACTAAGAAATCTTTGCAAAAACACCTAAGTATCGGATAATTACAATAACATTGGAAGATAATTATCTTTCATTAACGATATCCTGACTTCGAATATTCAGTAATCGCTGGTAAATCAAGAATAATTACACAAAAAATTGCGTTAAAAATACATTTGTAATAAATATTTATGTATGCACGTTACGTACAGATTACCCGCCAATCAGACGCGCCCATTAGCAATGGTATCGACATTTCTCTTGCGCAATTTTCCCAACCTGATTGGTCGGGAAGTAATCTCGATGATTAAATTCTTGAGGCGACGAGAAAAAACTTTAAAAATGTGTCGTGTGCTCTGTTATCTTATTGCCGTAGTGATATAAGCGCGATATATTTTCAATCAAAGGGTTCCCACTTAGACCCAGGGAGATGGGAGATTCCTAATTCGTGTACGTGTGACTGCTTGAAATGGGCTCGGCCGGCGAGCCAAATCTTTTTAAATCCACCGGTGGGATGGTTGAAACTCCAAAAATCAACACTGCGCTATAAGTTCTGGATGAAGCACAGATGCAGGTCCAATTATTTTTCGAAAAACTTCAAGATTTCACCAGAAAGGAATTTTCAAAAGCGGAGCGGTTGTGGGGACAAAAGTCTCATCAGCATACCGCTAAATGCTATCTATGGGCCATGTTGCGAGTAAACTCGAGAAAGTTTTGGTACGTAGGGCGCCGCTTTCATATATATTGGCGCGAGGATCCATCAAATTAGAAATTTAATTATTTGATTTTACATATTAGATATATGGAAAATTTCTAAATTATTTTTTATGATTGAAAAGCCACTGACGCTTCACCACGTCTGTACTCGTAACCGCTTATGAGCCTCGTAGACAACCCACTACTGCTAAACGACCATTTCTGCTTCTTCCTTTCGTATCGATTTGACTAAAATGTGGTCCAACCAGTATGTAGCCACCGCTGCATCCTGGCTAATCAGGAGTGGAGCGACCATCTGACCTCAAAAAAAAAAAAAAACTGTCGTTTATAATTACAATTATTTGACTTAACTTCGTAATCTTTTTCAGAAACGTGTTTAAACATCGCCACTCGTTTACAAGGGATATTTTTTAAGGAGCTAACTATTTTTGAAGAAACTATCCTTTTGTAAAATAAAATCTATTTATCTCTTACAAATCATCTAACCTAAAAAAATGGCAATCATCTGTCGATTGCCATCCAAGTTATACCATAACACCATTTTTTTTTGCTTTCCACTTCGCGACTGCCCTTCTAAATGATAATTGATTTTATTTCTGTAAGTAGGTTTGTACAAACACTTTTACACGTCAATCACATTTAAAACTAGATGAGGTCAGCGTTTCGTATATGACTACTCTGAGAAGAAAGGCCGAAACAAACTCAAAGTCTCTTTTAAAGTCCAGACATAATCTTGGTCAAATCATGTGAAGACCATGTAGATTGGTGTCTGAAACGGTCTTTTGAGGAAAGAACTTCACAGATTGAGTAGACCTGTCCAGTCAGTGCACGCATTTGTCAGTAATCGTGCAGCTCAACTCTGAACTTAAGGAGCTCAAAGATTCGACGAGCAATAAGTGCCAAAGAAAGGACATTTGAGTAGGCCGCATAAATTACTTAAACTTCACATGCGTCAAAGTAATGTCCCTCATAAATGCTATTAAAATAGTCGTAACTTATTTAAAAATCAAAGATAATATCAAATTTCATTAAGAGGCTGTCCAATATTTATTGGCGAGTAAAGAAAAATGTTAAATTTAACATAAATATTACAATTATAGATTTGGTAATGAAGCCAGATCATTCGAGATAAGATTTGAAAACATTTGTGTGTTTACGTTTATCATATTAAGTTTCAAAAGTTTAATCAACATACCTATTATTGACGTGAAAGACTGTAGAGAAGTATTTGAAGATAAGCCACTTCCAAAATTTTTAAGCAGATCTAATGACTTTCATATGCTGGAGTCTAGCAACGTTCCAATGCCAATCTTTTAATTTATTTAACTTTCGTAACCAAAACTAGTAGATCCTAAGCGCTGTTTCAGGGAGTAACTTTCTTAATATTAACTCAGTCTAATTGATTGAAGTCAGAATTGGAGCAACAAGAAACTTGTATCATGTAAATGGAACTCTACTGTTTTCAGAACCAGGCGGTGTTATTGTGTCAAATTCGACTACCGTGTTTATTAACATGCTTGTCATGTCTAAAACACTGTCAAACAGTTAAGCTTTATATAGGCATTTTATGTGCCTACTCCCAACACGTTGATCCGCATTTTTCCTGAAACAAACAATGTGTGGACAAGGTATAATTACCTCCTATTCAAGAATAATAAGTTCCGCAATATTTACAAATGGATAGACTATAGACTACACAATATGGATCACACGTGTCTGGTACAACTAAGCCTATGGTACAGTCAAATGCACGTCCATGGTAACAATTTAGAATTGACAGTACCTTTTTGAGGAATATTCCATTGATCCTCCAAAAACTTTTTGATACAAATATACATAAAGTCACACCTTCTTCCCAGGGGTACCTTTTGATCTTTTAATCCTAACTATTATTATAATATTATAAATGCGAAAGTAAGTTTGTTTGTTTGTTTGTTACCTTTTCAAGCCTAAACCACTGAACCGATCATCCTAAAATTTTGCATATACGTTGTCAGGTGTACAGACGGAAGTAGGATACCTTTCATCCCGAAAAAAGTACTGTTCCTGAGGAAAAAAACAATAACGTTCTTACGATAATAGATGGCGCCACGTGTCTTTCGAATCATGATTTAATTTTATTATTACAGAGTTTTTTTGTTTTTATATTTAAGTACCTAATACATTTTGTGATTCTAGAGAGTAGATAGCCCGGTTTTTCAACTTCCTGACTATCCTAACTAATATTATATAAATGCGAAAGTGTTTGTTTGTTGATTACGCTTTCACGCTAAAACGGCTGAACGGATTTAGATGAAATTTGGCACTTGGCTAGACCATGACCTGGAGAAGGTCATAGGCTAACTATTCATCCTAAATCGAAGACGAAGTCGCGGGCAACAGCTAGTGATATATAATCATAATTATTTTTACTCAATGATCTTCTTTTAACATTCTGGTATTTAAGAAAAATATCAGTACCGGTAAAGTTGCTCGCAGTAAGTAAGGTAGGGCCACCTTGTCGCTGGCGGCCGTCGCTAGTTCGATGTTTGGGAGCGCTGAGTCGAGGCACGCGGTGATATCCTGCTGCGAAACAGTTATTTCGCAGAAGGAAGCTGCAGAAAGGCAGAGGGAGATCACACAAGGGACAAGGGATATCGCAGCAGGCACACTGGGCGTCGGCAGAGAGCGAATAATGCCAGCCCTCCTAAATGGGTCCAGGGTCGACGGCCTCGGGGGCATTCATCGCTCCCCATTCCACAGGACCAGAGATGGTGGCGCGTAGTGTTCTACGCGCCCCTCGCTAAGACGTAACGGGACGTGGCCCGGTTGGGCCATCACCAGTCCGGGGCAGCGAGTCACATTCATACCCGCAGCCCCACGCAGGTGTACGATCGGGAACATCGGGCTGGTTTATTCAGTAAGAGTTTGGACAGACCCCTCTGCCCACCCCAGGGCGGAGGACATTCATAAGGAGTTCCACCCCGACAAAAAAAAGGTTAGAACTGCGACCAAAGTGCGAGCCGAGCGGGCGACATCCAAGGTGAACGCTACATCCAAGGTCTTAGTTACTATTGTATAAGCTAGGGCACATCACAAAAAGACGATCAGTGAGTATAGAAGACGATGGATTAGTATTACTAGGAAATCAAAATAGAAATTATTTCGGGATCGATTAGATACATGCCTAACTTTTTTCGTAGCAGTAAGGGTGATTGTATAGTTCATTTTAGTGTCAACTTGAACGTGTGGTTGACTGTACTATCGTGTTTACCGTGCGCACACGCACATCGGTTGTTTGTGTCTGTTCCACGCTGCGCGCGAGTTATTGTGACGGCAATCATTACAGTGAAGCATCTCAGTCATTTTCACTTGATCAACACATTCAACGAATCCTATGAATTCTTTTCACTCTTTATTTTAACGTGATGTTTTTATGATAACAATTTCACTGTAAACGATATAATTTATTTGTTGGTTGTTTTGGCGGTTTGTTTGATTTTACTCGTTTTTTACTGAAGCTGAACTTTTTCTTTTTATTTTGAATATCACAAACATGTTGTTTCTTCACCAGAAATAATAATAGGTAATGATTATTCTATTACTTAAGAGCGTTCCCGCCACGCAGGCTGGTAACGTCGCATTTCTAGAGGCTTTTGTGATTATTTTATTAAATTTTAATCCAAAGTGCTTTTTTTTTCAGTCAAATAACTAGATTGTTGTAATTTATACCTAATTATTTTTAATATTTACTCTACAGTAAATAAAATTATTTAATTATAATAGGTAAGTACTACAAATAGAAAATAATTGACAATTATGTCAATTTTTATGAGTAAATACCAAAATAACTGTCAAAAAATAGCGTACTTGGGTACATACTTATAAATACCAACGATCTAGTCACTTGGCTGAAAAAAGTAGTAGTACTTTGATTTCAATTTAATTTAAAAAATAATCACAAAGCCTCTAGAAATCAGGGACCGAAAACCTTTATAAATTACGGTACAGGTATCGAAGAATTTCGGTTACCTCTATGATTAAGGTAACCGCTATCTGGGTAACCCAAGAAGAAGAAACATGTTACCTTTATTTAAGTTACCGTTTTAATACCAGTTACCTAAAAATGACCTTGATTACGAGAAAGACAGAATATCGAAATGCCGACAATTTGTTGGCATTAGAAAAAATACATTACCAGGGAGATTGTCATGCGTCCTGCCAGTATTGTTTACGTTTATTTAGTTCGCCTTTTTGCGGAGAAAATAAAAAGGAAATGAATAAGGTAAGTAATACGAGTATTACATTGTAAATTGGTAAAATACCATTCGTTTATCTTTTTCCCTCATCATAGAAAACAACTCGGTAGTTTGTTTATTTAACTTGCGGAGAAACGTACACGCCCTATTTTCTAATAGAATGCAACACTTATTCGTTTGGGGTGGCTTGGGATCTACCTCCTATTGGTCCACCCCGGGCAACGGCACCACAGGCTTGCCTATGGTAAGGCTGAACGATCCCACTTAGCGGTGGTAGGCTCCGCTAGGGGCCGCCTGGCTTGTAACCACCATCCCATTGGAGTCTGGCGCCAAGCAGCTTGCTGTGTTCCGTCGGTGTGTGGGAGTGCCAGTGCCTTTGGGGGAGAAGGAGATTGTCAGTTGCGCTGTTTGGAACCGGTCATGGTCTCTGAGTCGGCTAGCCGGGTAACTCATTTTGGAGGGTAGCGGGATCCGAAGCACGGTGCCAGCCGTTGGCCGACCGCAGTCAGTAGGGCGCCCAAGTAGCACGCTAGCCACGTGCCAAAGGCTGCCCCGCCAACTCGCGAAAATTCCCGGTATGCTCCACCGTGCCAGCCGTCGACTGGATGGGAGGACCTGGTGGCCATATCCGAGGGGGGTTCGGGCGTCCCCGCAGTCTCCAAATGAGTTCCCCATAGGTTTGGTTGGGTCTAGTTCCACTTGGGTCACTAAGCTATGCCTCGACAATCGACTTTTTCCCCAACAACTCCACTCAAATGACCAAAGTAAAGAAAAATAAGGGTAAACAACGGTTGCACTTCCTCCCACTAAAAATGCACCTCGCTAATATCAGGGGGTTGCACTCCAATCTCGATCCGGTCCATCACCACCTTGAGACCGAGAAGCCGCACCTGTTTTTCCTAACGGAGACGAAGATAGCAACCCCATCGGACGTGGCGTACCTCAACTACCCGGGTTACTCTCTTGAACACAAGTTCAAGAAGCAAGCTGGGGTCTGTGTGTACGTTCGCGATGACATTTGTTGTTGTCGTCTCCATTGCTTTGAGAAATCGGGTTTCTCTGCCATATGGAAAGAAACAAAGAAAGAAAGAAAAATATTTTATTTGGCTACTTGTGGATACTGGCGTGGAGAAATCTCTCTACATCGGCATCTACCGAACGCACAGCGGTGACTAGGAGACAACAGCGCTCTTTAATTTCCTCGTGGAGTCGACTGACGTAGCCCAGCAACGGTACCCAACGGCGAAGCTCATTATTCTGGGGGACTTCAACGCCCATCATAAAGAATGTTTGTTCCCATACCAGAAAACTGACCATGCTGGGTTGGAGGCGCGCAAGTTTGTTTTAGCGCTAGATCTAATCCAGATGGTGAATATGGCAACGCGGGTACCGGATGTTGACGGCCATACACCCAATTGCTTGGACCTTCTGCTGGCATCTGATCCGGACAGTCATTTAGTATCGGTCTCAGCCCCGCTGGGAACGCCTGACCACTGTCTGGTGAAATCCATATCGACCTGCTCTCCTCCAGATGAGAGCCCTAGAGGCACGAGGCAAGTATGGCGATACGGGTCAGCAGACTGGGATGAGATGCGGCACTTTTTTGCGTCTTATCCATGGCAGCAAGTGTGCTTTTCCTCGGGTGACCCCTCGTGCTGTGCTGACTCGCTTGCGGACGTGATTCGGCAGGGGATGGAATATTTTATTCCATTCTCCGACATCCTGCTCGGTCACAAATCCCGGCCTTGGTATAATGCAGAATGCGCCCACGCTGAGGCCCGAAAAGAGACTGCCTACCAAGCCTGGGTCAAGGCCCGCGACCGCAAAGTTAGAGCGCGTAGGGTTCGCGCGAAGAAAAGAGCCTTTAATTCTGCCGCCAAGTTCTGCAAGCGGGTTTTACGTAGGGCACGTTTTGACCATGTCGGACGTATCGGGGCCAGGCTGGCTTCGCACCCTCCGGGTAGTAAACAGTTCTGGTCCCTGTCTAAAGCGGTTGAAACAAATTTCTGTCGTCCCACTTTACCTCCTATGATGAAACCTGATGGGTCGCTGGCTCACTCTGCAACTCTTTGCAAGCAATTCACATCTGGACGCTGGCTCAAAGCAACTACCTACTGTACCTCATTGTGACTCCTCGATGCCGGAGATCGCAGTACACATTAAAGAGGTCCGAAGAGTATTGTGCAGTCTAGACGTGAACAAGGCCAGCGGGCCTGACGGCATTCCAGCGAGACTTTTGAGGCAGTGTGCGCCTGAACTGTCTCCTGTATTGAGACGTTTGTTCCGCCTCTCTCTTGAAAAAAGAACGGTGCCGAAATCCTGGAAGCTTGCAAATGTATGTACAACCAGTGCCCAAAAAGGGCGACCGTGCAGACCCTGCCCATTACCGTCCGATCGCCATTACCTCCATTCTGTGCAAGGTTATGGAAAGGGTCCTGAACAATAAGTTGCTGATCTACCTTGAAGACAATGATCTCCTCAGTGACCGTCAATATGGCTTTCGCCGGGGACGGTCAACTGGCGATCTTCTTGTGTATGTCACGCACTGCTGTGGCGAAGTCATAGAGAAACACGGCGAAGCACTGGCTGTATCGCTTGACATCTCGAAGGCTTTTGACAGGGCCTGGCACGCTGCTCTGCTCAGCAAGCTTCCTGTTTATGGCATCCCAGCTGATTTTTGTAGCTGGATATCAAATTTCCTTAGTGAACGGTCGATCAGAGTAGTTGTTTACGGCTGCTCTTCTGACCTTATGGCTATTGATGCCGGAGTTCCTCAGGGGTCTGTTCTCTCTGCAACTCTTTTCCTACTGCACATCAATGACCTGCTTCGGCCTAGTATTGTTGGGTACGCAGATGACAGTACAGTTTCAGAGAGATACTTGTCCAGCGCAAAAACCAGCGGGGCCGAAGTTCGCTCCTTGAGAGAGGCCATGGTAGAGCGGACAGATTTGACCTTAAGCTTTGTCTCCCAGTGGGGTGATGATAATCTAGTCTCTTTTAACGCCACCAAAACACAGGCGTGTCTTTTTACCGCTAAAAACAGTCGTTTCGCCCAAACTCCTACTTCTCGGGGTACATCTGTTCCTGTAACTGATCGACTTGAGCTCCTAGGCATTTAGTTGACATCTGGTCTCAACTTCGGCGCCACCATCGAATACAAGGCCCAAACTGCGGCCATGAAACTGGGCATCCTAAATAGGGTGAAGCGATACTTTACGCCTGGACAGCTTTTGACCCTTTACAAAGCGCAAGTCCGATCCTGCATGGAGTATTGCAGTCACCTTTGGGATGGATCAGCCAAGTACCAACTAGCCCCACTTGACTCGGTGGAACGCAAAGCTAAGAGGCTCATTGGCAACGTAAAACTGGTGGATGCCTAGCTTCATAGCTTGGCTCATCGCCAAGGTTGCCTGCTTGTCGGTCTTCTACAGATTGTACTTCGAAGAGTGTGCCCGAGAACTCCACGACCTCATTCCGCCGCCCCCCTTCTACCATCGGACATCTAGATGTCGTGCCGTGGTGGTGATGTGCGTCTAGACTCACTGCTAGTTACCATCCCTACCTGGTTGCTATTCCACCAATTCGCACTAAGCGCTTCCAAATGTCTTTTATAATGCGCACAGCAAAGTAGTGGAACTCACTACCTGCGTCGTGTGTTTCCGAGCGCATACAACCCTAATCTCTTCAAAGTGAGAGTGAACAGGCTTCTTCTGGGTAAGCTCACTCCATCGTCGACTTTGTCTCTGTCACCTGTGACCTAGACTAGAGTCAAGAGCAAACCCATCACAAATAAAAAAATAAAAAAAGAAAGAAAGCGCATAACTTTTTCCTTGCAATTTGTTTGAGCGCGCTAGCACAGTACCTATTTATATCAAAACACTATCGTGAAGTGTTCGACCATTTCATGAAACGGTTGTATCATGATGTGGATGTGGTCAGCAGTCAGCGCAGGCACCCATTGCGTAACACACGCTCAGTCCCAATCGCTTTCATTTTGACAGTTCAACAACATTCATTACGTTATTCACGTTGTTGAGCAGACAATTTTTTCGAGCTTATGAAGCAATGCAAATTCAGATTGTGATTGATCGTGTGTTACGCCATTAGGGTGCTGGCCAGATTATTGAATACTCAACGTTTGACGATATGAACAGTTAAACGCGGCGACTTTGACTAATACCGACGGCACGTGTAAGATATAGGTAATTTTTATTTCGGTAACCGGTATAATACCGGTTGTATTCAAGGTTTAAGAATTAAGGTAACCTTTGAAAATACCTGTAAAAAAAATAAAGGTTGTAACCGAAAAATACCGGTATTGTTCGTACCGGTTTCGGTCCCTGCTAGAAATACGATATTGCGAGCCAGCGTGGCGTGAACGCTCCCAAATCCACTTCATTAGACAAATATCAAAAATTCTCTACAAATTTTGCCAACAGTCGATTTACGATGGTACGGAGTATGTAGGTATCCATCGAACCTTCAAACAATTTCTACGATCCTAAAACTTTCTTTATGTAAATCATCGAAAAATATGGAATATCAAAGAGTTCATGTTGCCTGTAAGTCATTTATCACTGTACACTTTCAATGACTGTATCTAACGCATTGATTACACTAAATCAAAATGTTCAAGAATTTTTGTCGATTTTTACACGTGGGCAGCGTCAGCAGAATAGTATGTAATCGATGTTGTGTATGTTTATTTTTATTTATTTATTTAACCATTTATACACAAATAAACAGACAAGAATAAAGGAACTGAAAAATACGTATAAAGGTGATGCTTATTTCTAAAGAAATCTCTTCCAGCATACCCGCGATAGGACAGAGGATTAAAAGAGATGTAGACACCGTGTGAAAAATAGAAGAGAAAATAAAATACATAAATTCTAAAAAACAATTCACTTAACGAATAAATGATATAATAAATACTTAAATACATACATACTTCAAGAAAAAAGATCACTAAAATAACTAATAACTATGACGTTTCTTTCTTTGCACTGAAGTTTCAAATTATAAAACACTAGCTTATGCCCGCGACTCCGTTCGCGTGAAATTTCTTGACCACCCCGTCGCATTGCATCGGCGCCCACGCTATTACTTCGTCTTGTGACTTCTTTTTTTGCTCAGCTCCTAAGAATCGGTGCGTGATATATTGAATAGCCTTCCTCAAGAATTGAAAAAAATAAAAATTCAAATGCGTTTCAGAGATTAGCGTGTTTGTTTGAACAAAACTGAAGAGTTTGTTTGTTTGTATGTTTATACAAACAAACAAACTCTTCAGTTTTGTTATTAATTAAATAGATATTATTTTTTCTTCTTTTTAAATCAAAATAACGATTTAATTCGTAGATGCCATAAGCAATAGCCTGTAAAAGGCCATGATGTTAACCATAGAGTACGTAATATTATTTAAAAAGTCAGAAAATAGATATACCTATATCTAATACTAAAATAAAAGATAGACTTTTCAGATAGATTGTGTTGCTGACTCTACGTCTACCAAAAAAAAAATTGATTAAATAGATATTATTTTTTCTTATTTTTAAATCAAAATAAAGATTTAATTCGTAGATGCCATAAGCAATAGTCTGTAAAAGGCCATGATGTTAACCATAGAGTACGTAATATTATTTAAAAAGTCAGAAAATAGATATACCTATATCTAATACTAAAATTAAAGATAAACTTTTCAGATAGATTGTGTTGCTGACTCTACGTCTACCAAAAAAAAAAGTGTAAGCACTTTTGTATGAATCTTGTAGGTACCATAAAAATTCACTTGCGTTTACTTACACAGTAATTTATCATGTCATAAACCACGACAGTCGTTTCGAGCTTTTTACACATCGAATCTGAATGTAGAATAAATTAATCACAGTTTTTAACACTACACGTCAATTCCCATCTAAACACAGTTAATTAAGATGCCTTTAAGTTTAGGGTACTTTTTCTTAAATGAAAACAGCAAAATCATTTTGCGATGTCATATAAAGTCTCATTATACGTAATATCTTCTATTTCAATAAAGTGAACGTTAATGGAGTATCATACGAGTATACCCACTAAGTAGGTATATGTTTTTAGTAGATGTTTTTGTAGGTAAGTATAATATACTTACCCACAAAAACATCACTTAGGTACATCAAAAGCTAAGCAAGTAAACTTAAAGCTCTAATTGAAAACGTGATTAGAGTGGGTCTAAAGTTGTTACAGTGTACAGGTAACGGAACAGTTACCTAACCGTTTTCAAGTTAAGTATTTTTTCATTAATATACAGCGTCATGTATGTACAGATGCCAGCACATCAAGCTACTACAATCTGTCAAATTTCTTTAATAGATTTTCAGAATGCATTATTAAAAAAAGTAAAATCTAACCTTTGTTCGAAGGCATACTATTCTATCAACGACTACTTAAACGATAAGAATAGTTGGTCGCTGTGATTAACTCAAGACAATTTTTATGTTCTTTCTCCAGAATTAGCTTATCTTCTGACAGATTATATGAGTTCATATAATTATTTATTTTCTTTGACTGAAAAAGTCAACTTTATTAATTTTATTTTTATTTATTATTGACATAATCTACTCATTACAATGTTTTGTTATGAGTGGTATTGCTATATGTGGTTAGCTAGTGACCTCGACAATTGATCATATTATTCTTGCCTGAGCAACCGGCAGCAAGTTCGTCATGCTCCCTTAGATGTCACTGCTTGCGGTAGTGTCGGGGGTCGGGTTGCCTCCTTCCCTCAAATATGGCGAGAGGGGTGATGGCTGAACTCTGCGTTCGTTATGCTCGTGAACGAGTGCTGCTTGTGGTGACTGGTCGTCTTGCTGTCCTTGGTTTTGTTTTGTTATTAGTAATTAACTTTGTTTATTTTACTTCGATGGTCCTAGTTTATCATTTGTGAATTCGAGTTTCGGCTTCATATACAATCTTCTTATATGTAAGTGCGCACATCCTTTATTACTGGAGACCCTTATTTAGGTATAAAGTTCTGCTTACGATTTTAGTTTTGTATTTTTATTTCTGCTTGAGTATAGTTTTCGATTTTTTTTTTTTTTTGGTATATTGGCGTGTGCTAGCTTACTTATAGCAAATAATTTAATTTAATGTTTTGTGTTGCGTAATGTACCTAAACTATTATGCGCAGTGTTGTATAGATGCAATTTTTTTTTTTAACTGAACAGACAGCTGTGCTGCTGGGGAGTTTGTTGCGCCACTTCTTCTCCCCAGCTAAAGCACTAGGAAGTGGTGAAGGGCGGGCGTTTTGGGGGACTGTCTTATGTAATTTTGACGTTCAAAAAGTGCTGATTCTCAGCCTAGTTTGAATAAATGACTTTTGATTTTGATTAGGTTCAAAGTTGATTGGGAAAATTTGACAGTTTCGGGTAGCTCGTCTTTACCTATACGATTAAAATATTATCGAATTTTACGTTAAATCATCGGAACGAGCACCAAACCGAATATCAATGAGGAGTTTTTTTCTAATTGTAGGTAAGTATAGTATCTTCAAGATAACACTTTTCATTTCACTTTTTAGAAATTTTAGGTGTATAAGGTAAGTGCTACGCCCTCTAGGTACACAGCTTTTTTGTTAATTATAAGTATTTCTTTGTTTGGTTTGTTTATATTATAGGCAAATACATAAGAAACATCATTAATTGGCATTTACCAGTTTTACATTACATTATTGGCAGTTATTGCGGCGTTTGCATAATTTAGAGATTAAGTCAATCTCTTATCCTTAGTCACTAAAATTATACTTATTTATCCAAGATAAGGAGGACCGAAACATGCTAGTCCTACTCCTTAGGACAATCTAGTCTAGACAAAATCAAACTGATTTCTAATATAATTTATCTGCCATAGCTTCATTTTAATTATTCTTAGGGTTCCGTACCTCAAAAGGAAAAATACGGAAACCTTATAGGATCACTCGTGTCTGTCCGTCTGTCACAGCCAATTTGCTCCAAATCTATTGGACCGATTAAGTTGAAATTTGGTACACGTATGAATTTCTGTGACCCAAACACGGACGTATAACGTAAATTTTGAATATGGGGGCAATTTATGGGGCAAATAAGAAAATTAAAAAAAAACGTTTGTAAACTGTACCATGTGATACATCAAATGAAAGTGCTTACTGTAAGGGTCTCAAATATTTTTTTTTTTATAACTTTAAATTGTTTTGAAGTTATTTAAGAAAATAGACGAAAATTGACTATACCCACCCCCTTATCTCCGAAACTACTGAGCCTGAAATCCTAACTTAATATTATAAATGCGAAAGTAAGTTTGTTTGTTTGTTACCTTTTCACGCCTAAACCACTGAACCAATCATCCTGAAATTTTGCTTATACGTTGTCAAGTGTACAGAAACGGACAAAGGGTACCTTTCATCCCGAAAAAAAGTGCTGTTCCCGAGGAAAACAACAATAACGTTCTTATGATAATAGATGGCGCCACGTGTGTTTCGAATCATGATTGAATTATATTATTATAGAAACTTTAGTAGTGTGTTAAGAGGTTTTTTTATTGAAATATTTAATACATTTTGTGAGTCTAAAGTGTCGATAGACCGGTTTTTCTTAGTTTTTCATAATACTATAAATGCGCCTAAACATGGAGTTTCTTGCCTATTATTCTTCATATACGAAACTACCTTTTGGAAGGGGCGACTACAATTAATCCTATTTTATTTTTATTTTTTTGTAAATTTTAACTTTCAAAAGTGCCTTTTATGTGCCTATTTGAAGTACGTAAATGATTTAACTTTGACTGACTGTTGAACATTTTACGGATTGTGAAATACCGGTTTGATTAGAATTCAAGCAATTTTAACGTAGTATGCTATTCTTTTTACTTTCTAATTCGATTCTCGTGACCGACCGTCCGGGATCCATCGGATGGGTGTTTTAAGCTATGCAGAATTCTGTGACTTTGTTAGTTTCTACCTAAGATTATATTTTCTGTATGAAAACCAGGGAATATAATCATCGTCGATTAGATAGGATTAATTATTTAATCCTTGCTTTAAAAAAAAATATGGCACTGCTCGATTCCTATAAACAAAATCGAATCGTTTTGCTTACCAATGGTAGCACACACACACACACACACACACACACACACACACACACACACACCACACACATCACACACAAACATACCATACAACACTTGAAATCACCTCTCTAGTCTCCACTCTGGAATCCGTACCCCGAGCCCCAAGATACAGACTAACTGTCTGGTTTGAGGCTCACTGGCAAATATTATTTTGTAAACTAGATGTAGGTAATATTTTAAGCTACTCATGTCGTCTCAACTTGTTGTTAACATATATAAACCTGCTTACTGTCTTACCTGGACAATAAACAATTTTCTATTTCTATTTTCTATTTATTGCCTAACTGGGCATATAAATAGATTCGTAAGCTAATGTTTTCTGTGATAGCTACTTCCATTGGGAGGGTCTACTATGCAAAGCTATGAGGTCTTTGCTACATTATTGATACAAGAGTCCAATAACGGTCCGTGAATTATAGGAATCGGCTATTAGTGGCTCAAGGATTCTCTATTCTACCCTAGCGGTTGCTGGTTCAATTCCTGTGTGGAACAAATAATATATATTTCCTTAGCTGGGGACCAAGTGTTTCCGAGACACCTTACCTACCATCATGGTAACAATTTGAATTTGACATGTCCTTTTTTCGGAGCAGTTAGTAGGTAGGTACCAAAGTTTACTGAACCGAAGAAATTGTGTGGAGATTCTTTTTTTTTTTTTTGTTGTTTTGCAGTGGTCATTGTTTGAGACTGTCGACCAGTCTTTTGTATCGACATGCGATTTGTAAACATTCAGTAATAATCAACTACCTACTTATAAGTACCTATCTTCTTACAATATAGGGTGACTGGTAATTAGTGATCGATACTTCAACACTTCATCGTGCTCATGATAAGAAACAACTTTTACTATGGGACCAAACCTGAATTCGCGAAAAAAAAATCAGCTGCCTCATTCGTGTTCGCATAAGCAGCAGATTTTTTTTTCGCGTATTTGTTTGTTATCATGAGTACAAACATGTGTTTAAGTATCGGTCACTAATTACCAGTCACCCTATATTGTAAGTTGATAGGTACTTATAAGTAGGTGCCACATAAGTAGGTACCTATAGGTGCCTACAACTCTGCCCAACCCTTAGAGGAATAGGCACAAATGGTATCAAAAATTTCATAGAAGAAAATACTTTTTTATGAAGGTCAACACCGGGGCTTGACCACGATCACGAACGATATAATACGATGGAACGAGCGTTATACCAAGAAAATGCCTGTTCACTCTTGCTTTGAAGGCTGACCGGTTGTAAGGAACACAGACGCTGGCAGAACTCCACAGTAGGTACTTTTTTCCATATTCAGAAACAGGCCGTGACAAGAATTATAGAGCCTTCTCATCTATGAACATGGATTTCGTGAATTCGTGAGTGATCACTGAGCATACCAATAGGTGTCTATAGTCCGAAATCTCGTTAAGCATGTATGTACCTACTTATAGCAATTTATAGGACGACGTTGAATTATCACGATATCGTGATCGTGAATTAGGTGTATCTATTACAATAGTAGGTTGGTACTTATAATCTTAGATAGATTTACAAGCAATCTAGGTAGTTGATTAGGTACATTGGGCATTTTGGAAAGAGAACAGCGCCGTAATTGAGTAATACACTATCATTTTGAAGCAAATTGCTAATCCATTGCTTCATATGTTCGAAAAATTTGCCTTCTGAACACCGTAAATAACGCAATGAATGTTGTTGAACTGTCAAAATGAAACCGATTCCGATTGATAGTTTGTTACGCAATTAGGGTGCAGACAGGTCTTAGCGGTAGTTATAAGCACTCGTACAGGATACTTTGATCCTTTTCTTTGTTTGACCGTTGTTTTCTTGTCGCGATAAGTAACGACCAAGGACATTATACGCTTAGGTTAAAGTACTCTTCAAAGTATTGTTCATCTTTTCTGTAACACCTTGAAATAGTCCATCAAATTCTTTAAGTAGGAGTCCTGTAGTGTAGGCAGATCTGCGGTAGGCCGTAGCTGGCAACGAACCAGTTTTTCTTTCCTCAGCCCGCTGTACTCACTTCAGTCTGATTAAATGATACTTCGGTGAAAAAATGCTTCATAAAGGTTAGGACGTTACGCCCATTGTGTCACCAAAAATGTACTTAACAGCAGATTTTTTCTTTCGCGATTTCAGGTTTGGTCCCATAGTAAAAGTTGTTCATAATGATGAGTACAATGACCCCTTAAAAGGTTGCCACTGTTTACACTTACACCCTTGTAAAATTTCTGCAAATTCAAATTTAACAATTTTTATTTTATAGGTTAGGTTGTAATTTTTATGGTGTAGATAATAAAGAGTATTCTATATATCTATCCACGTTACCTATGCTAATTAGATAATGCCATCTTCAAAGCGTAATAAAAGTAAGAGCATAAGCATGACATCCAGAAAACCGGTTTATTAAACCGAAAAACACATCAAATCACACTTCCTTGAAAAACATAATTATGTCATGATTTTCTCTCTTCATTGAAACATCATCTATAAAGTTATGTCTTATTTGTAACAATCTAATGATTGATAGTAAGTACGTATAGAAATAGGTACTTACCGGAAAATTATCCAGTGAAGTTCACAAACATTGAAAGCAGTCAGAATCTTTTCACCACAGGTAGCTAAATATTTATGTACTTTTCACAACCACTAAATCACAACCAGGAAAGTTTATATCAAAAGAAAAACTACATTTCCTCTCTATTTACCCCTGAGCGTCATTTCAGGAAAGTAAAACTATAGTCATAAAAGAAAATTTTCAGTCACTCGTTTCGTTTCGAAAATGTCTTAGTCAAAACATTGTTTTAATGTTATTTCGTTTCGTAATCAGGAAGATCGCAAGACTATCCGTCGGTTTGCGTGTAAGTAGGTACTGTAATTGCGTTGATTTTGCGGCGTGCGCAACCCATGCTGCGCAGGCGTCGTGTGAAGCGTTTGCGCATCGCGTGCCCACATTACCTAGTACAATAATCATTGCGTGATTACATTATATCAGATCATGGTATTTTATGAAAGTTCACAACAAAATATCAAATACATGGTAGACTGTAATGTTTTAATTTGTATGTTCACGCCAGTTTTCTGTTAGGTGTAGCCGTGGCGGTTGCAGTTACGATTGGTTAAGTTATTGCTTGCATGCAATGATAATAATTATAATTGATTTAATGAGGGTTTTCTGAAATTACGTTCACTAGGTGGCAGCACTGAGACTTCAGGTCCGGGCACCTGTCAAAAGTGTCAAAGCGCCTAGGTATTTATTTTCTTTACTCATGACCAGCCATTGGATAATCGGATGCATATTTACATAAAGTTCATTTTTAGCTAAGAAATGGAAGCGGCTTCTTATTTTTTATTTTTTTGTAATAAAAACCCCAGGATTCAAGAAAATCCGGGAATGTACATCTAATCGAATACATGGTATGGACATGACTTCTTAAATATGTGGTACGTATTATATTATACCTACTTATTAATAAAAAATACCGGGACACCGGGATCATTTTATTTTTAATTCATTTTTTTACCACTTATCCTGACGTATGCTTTGTCAGTTTGGCAATCTACAACACTAGCATTCGATTTTATAGTTAAAAAGTAATAAATTTATCAATTCCGAAATCGCGAGATTTTTACGATCGATACAAAAGTGCATTCCATATTAGCCAACCCCTGAACGTAAGTAAGTATACCTACATTCGATTCTACATAATAATCAGAACTCTAAATTAGTCGATCCCGGAATCCCAAGATTTTTCGATACAAAAGTGCATTCCATAATAGCCAACACCTCAACTCTATGGCAGGTGCCATAGAGTTGAGTTGTTGGCTTCACAATCGGCGATCATAAACTTTCATCCCCTTCATCACCCCCTTTAGGATTTAGTTTGAGACAAAAAGTAGCTTAAGTCCTTCCCCAGGATACCATCAATCTCCATGCCAAATTAATCCGTTCAGTAGTTTAGTTTAGTTTTTCAAGTAATCGTCTATGATCGCTGATTGTAAAGAGGCGTAAACAGGGTAAGTAATATATGGTATAATTACAAAATCTCTAATATTTGGGACTTCTGGTCAAAATACCGCGACAAGTGGTTTTGGCAGTCCTCTCGTGATGTTAACCTGACACTGCCTAAAGAATTCTGAAGAGACCGAAACAGGTGGAAATCTGAAGATGCAAGGTCATCTCTATACGGCGGATGCATTAACACCTCCCAGCCAAACTCTCTTAATTTTTGCCGAGTGGCTAAAGATGTGTGAGGTCTAGCGTTATCATGATGAAAAACCACACCCCTTCTGTTGATTAATTCCGGCCGCTTTCTCTCAACTTCTTGCTTTAATCTCATCAGTTGTTCGTAGTAGAGTTCAGAATCGATGGTCCTGCCTGGTGGTAACAGCTCATAATGAATAATGCCCTTCCAATCCCACCACACACACAGCATCACCTTGTTGCGAGTTAACCCGGGTTTCGCCACAGTCTGTGAAGCCTGACCGGCCTTTGACCACGACCTTTTTCGCACGTTCTTGTCATACGTGATCCACTTTTCATCACCAGTTATCAGCTTCTTCAAAAATGGTTCGGTTTCATTACGTCGTAATAAAGAATCACAAATGAGTACACGGTTCATTAGGTTTCTTTCAGTGAGCTCGTGAGGTACCCAAATGTCGAGCTTTTTTGTGTACCCAGTTTTTTTCAAATGCGCCGAAACTGTTTTGTGGTCAATTTCCAGTTCTTCAGCTATGTCGTAACTACTGATATGCCGATCTTGCTCCACTTTTTCAAAAATGGCATCCATTTTATCCGTAATAGGGCGACCAGAGCGACGTGCATCTTTGACATCAAAATTTCCGGATTGAAAACGCTTAAACCAAATTTGTGCTACTCTCACAGACACTACACTAGGTCCATAAACATCGCAAATTTTTTTCGCGGCTTGCGTTGCATTTTTACCTTTTTTGTAGTAAAATTTTAAAATGTATCGAATTTCTTCATTAGAATCACTCATCTTGACGGTACGAAAAACAAATGAAAATCACACATTTTCCTAATTTGAATTTGGAATTATGTTCTTTAAAATTTAAACTTTCAATGATACCAAAACCAGCCAGATACAAATAGTATAGCCAAAGAGATTTTATTACAAGTTCATACATACTATAATGCGAAAAGACTTTTTCCCCAACCTAATATAATAAGTATTTTAATTTTTTTTCGTAAAATATTTCATGAAGCTTTTATCGTAACCCTTACCCATCACTAGCTGACGACTCTTGACTTCACGTCCGTGGCGTAGATTTGCACGCCAATGATAAATTTTGCATGATACGAGTATTCTTACATTGTGATCTTTTCCCATTAGAGAGTGGCTAATTGTTCTAAGTATATCGACAGGCCAGCTGGCGTGGTTGGTTAAGATACCGCCTATCATGTCGCAGGTCGTGGGTTCGATTCCCATCCAGGACAAACATTTGTGTACATGAACATGTCTGTTTGTCCTGAGTCTGGGTGTAATTATTTATTATTATATAATTATAAGTATGTACTTACGAAAAAAAGTATTGTATGTAGTATATCAGTTATCTGGTTTCCATAGTACAAGCTCTGCTTAGTTTGGCATCAGATGACCGTGTGTGAAATGTCCCAGGATATTATTATTATGACATTTCTCGAGACCCTGAGGTCCCGTACCTACCTTTGGAAGGCGTACGAGGAGCCGAAGCCAACACGCAGAGGCCCCTTAGATATCAGGTTGGCGGAAAAATATTGCACAAGAAATTGTAAATTACTAGAATTTTCCGGAATATTTAGTATTGATCTGGGATACGTAAGAATATTGTAGAAGGTTCTCGAAGCTATCACATCAAGGGTATATAAAGGCGCGCTAGTGAGGATTTGGTTAGTTTGTGAAAATGATTAGTGAACATCAACTTCGAAAGATCATAATTTACGAGTGGCGTCAGGGACACAACGTGAGTGTGGCTACCGCTAACATCAGCAAAGCGTTCGGTGAAGGTGTTGTACCGCGATGGAAGATAAGCCGCTGGTTTGCTCGCTTTGCATCGGGAGATATAACTCTTGAAGATCACGAGCGATCTGGGCGACCATCCACCTTCGACGATGAGGAATTACTCCGCTGTTTAAAGGCTAATCCAGAAATAAATACGCGTGATTTGGCACATACTTTAAGCTGTCATCATTCGACCGTCGAGCCTCATTTACACAAACTCGGCTATCGTAAAGCAATGGCACGATGGATTCCACATCAACTAACTGACAGTCATCGTCAAGTCAGAGTTAGTATTTGTGAATCGCTTCTTTTTCAGCCACATCGGAAAGAGTTTCTTGAAGATCTGGTAAGTGGCGATGAGAGCTGGATTCTCTATGATAACAACACACGGCACGCCGTCTGGCTTCCTTACGACGCAGAGGCACCAACGCAGCAAAGCCGAACCGTCACCCATGCAAGCATCTTCTCTCCGTTTGGTGAGATGCGAAGGGCCCACTCTATTAACTCGAGAAGGACGATTACTACTTTCATTTATACTGAACAGCTTCAGAAACTGGCGGACGCATAAAAGAAAAACAACCGAGATGTGTAAATGTTCACTTACTCCATGATAAAGCGCAACCTCATGTCGCTTCGGAGACTCGACAAAAATCGTAGAGCTTGGATGGCACCCGGTTGCCCACCCACCGTACTCACCGGATCTCGCGCCATCCGACTATCACTTGTTCCGACCACTAAAGCTTTATTTGCGTGAGAAAAATTTTCAAAACTACGAAGACCTCAAAATGGCAGTGGCCAATTTCTTTTCTGCACAGCCTCCGGAATTCTGGGCGCAGGGCATCAACAATCTACCAACCAGATGGGCCAGAGTAATAGAGTTATTTGGGGATCACATTACTGATTAATTATTGTAATTAACAAAGTTATCAATAAATTCATTAAGTCTTATATCTTGGTGCAAGACTTTTCCGCCAACCTAATAATTTTAAATGATGAGGAGGCTCTATCCGACGATTATCCCTGAATGCACTATGCAAGTGCACCCAAGAACAACCCTCGGTTGGTGCAGGACTATTGCTGTACGTGGAAACAAACGAGGCTATGGGTCTGAGTGGCTAAAGTGGGTTCGATAAGTGCTTGAACTATGGAAGAACTATGTCCCCTGCCTGACCAATGTTACATATTATACACTGATAAAATGGCAGGGGGTGACTTGCACACTCAATAATGGGCCCCCGGAAACGGCCGCTAGCACATAGTGACGTAGCGACAAGGGGGCAACACTTCCTGAGGTGCTTGAGGAGTGGAGAGGTATCCCACGGCTATCAGGACAATCCCGTAAGTACGGTCAAGATCCCTACCAGCACCTTACTGGAATACTTCCTTCCTCCGAGCACGTTTGCTTTTGCGAATCTCCACTCAAGCCGGCCAATAAAGGCAAGCCAGAGATGAGGACAAGATTTCTCACGGGAGATAGGGTCCGTGGGGTCGCTACTGCCCAACAGCTCGCCACATGCTGCCCTGCGGGTTTCTGTATCTCTCTTGGTCTGGCTCCTCATCCTAGACCCGTTCCGGCAAACTCTATCGACACAGACCTAAAGTTCGGAGCACGCAAGCCCCACCATGACGTCAACGTCGTACAACGAGATACAGTGATGGGGTTATTATTATTATTATCTTTGTGTACCTAATAATATAGGGTAAATACTGGTAATTAGTGACAGAAAAAGAAATCTGCTGTTCTCTACATTTATGTTCCCATAACTCGTCAGAATGTAGGAAACAGCATTTTTTTTACGCGATTACATGTTTGGTCCCACAGTAAAAGTTGTTTGCTATCATGAGTACAATCATGTGTTTCAGTATAGGTCACTAATTACCAGTCACCCTGTATAATAAATAAGTCTAAGGTATAATAATAGGAAAAAAGAAAAACTACAAACATAGGTATTATTTTTGTATGTTTATTTTGAACTGTATAAAAGTGGTATTTTCGATTCGATTAGATTCGATTTACTTGCTCACGAATCCTCCGACCGCATGGTACCATGCGGTCGGAGGATTCGTGAGCAAGTTTTAATTTGACGTCCATAGACGTCCATGGCGGTCAAAATATTAAAGCTTACCTACCAGAAATAAATGTCACTTGATACAAAATGACCTTTTTAAAAACAGGCTAAATGATTTTGAGGTTCAGGAAAAGAATTTAAGCGACACTCAGTGTTGTTTTAGTGTAAGGCTAAATGTATTAACAACCATCGCGATAATATCATAAAATAGAATCAGGCTATTCAGCTTAAGCACCTTCAGTATCATAAAGTGGTTGCAGGTTAAAATGATTTATGTTTTAGCGAAATCAAGTATTGATTTCAGATGCAGGCAAAACGATTCACACGCCATGATGTTACGAAAATCATCTCAGGAAAAACAGCTTACCTGAGTCAAAATCACAAAATATTTTGTCTGTATGAAGTCTAACTTTTCTAAAACTCTATAAAATTTGTGTCGCATCAATAAAATTGGATTCAAACTATACATTTTGCTGGCAACATCAGCAAAATGTCTAGTTTGAATCCAATTCAAACTAGACATTTTGCTTATGTTGCAAGCGGCAAAAAAGTGCTCAGATCGCCACGAAACCAGACTCAACGGCGCAGAATAATCTGGCGATTCTGAATATAACTCAATATCGGTCAGGATGTCGCTTAATACAAATAGCCCGTGAACATTTGATATATTCTATGCTAGCTGTTGCCTGCGACTTTGTCTGCGATCAAGGATGAATAGTAAGTAGCCTATGTCCTTCTCCAGATCATGGTCTACCCAAGAGCCAACTTTTATCCAAATCCGTTCAGCCGTTTTAGCGTAAAAGTGTAATCAACAAACAAACAAACACACTTTCGCGTTTATAATATTAGTTAGGATAGGTAGGTGGATGAAAAACCGGTCTATCGATACTCTAGACTCACAAAATGTATTAGGTACTTAAATTTAAAAAAAAAACAAACTAGGTACCAGTTTCTAAAATAATAAAATTCAATCATGATTCATTGAAATAATATTAGTTAGGATTAGCATTCATTGTCGAAATGGGAGACCTCTTGTCAAAGTGACACCAGCTGGTGGCGTGAATTTTCATGAAAATCCTCACTAACGACAACCAACACTAAAATTACCTAAATTTTGATTTACTTCTTCGAGTCGATGGTTCGATTATTTAACTCATCCATAACTACTACTTATGGTTATAAACCCAATGGTCACATGATGAGGAGGAGCTCATGGCTAAGTAATAGCAGCCGCACGGGTCTATCCATCAGGTTAAGCTACGCTTGCCGGGGTTGGTCCGTGGATGGGTGACCATCTTTACATACCGAGCCTCCTCCGTGCCTCGGAAAGCACACTAAGCTGTTGGTCCCGGCTGTCATTCGTGGATCTTTGACAGTCATTACGGGACGTCAGAAGCCAGAAAGTCTGACAACCAGTCTTACCAAGGGGTATCGTATTACCCAGTAACTGGGTTGTGGAGGTCAGTTAGGCAATCGCTCCATGTAAAATACTGGTATTCAGCTGCATCCGGTTAGACTGGAAGCCGACCCCAACATAGTTGGGAAAAGGCTAGGCAGATGATGAAGTAACTATCAGGCCTCGCCAGAATATTACAACAGTCTACGGACACATGACGTTATCATAGTGTCACCGAGACGTCAAATAGTACAGTCACGTTAATTCTGCTCCGTAACTTGAATTCTAAAATCATAGTAAAAAGTTATTTTACGACTGCGTGGTGTCTAGACTCTCAAAAACGGAGCCTTATGGGCTATGATCATATAATTTTCTAAGCGATTAAAGTGTTTTTAAGCGTGTTCATAGTGAAAACCAAAGTGTACTGTGGCGGTGATCTAACAAAAGTTATTTTATTCCAAGTTGTCATTTAACAATTGTTTCCAATCTACCGCCTGTTGTGTTAACTTAGTGTTGTCACCACACGGAATCCATAATTTCGTAAGTCATCCCAAGGACTCGCTGGCTCTAAGCGCTAACGTCTGCCATACGTACACAGTGTGTCGTGAGTTCGCGTCCGACAAATCGAACTTTGTCTTTTTGTATTTATTGTACTGTTTGGGAGATTGATTGTGTGCTTAGAAAATGTCTAACTGTAATACTTGTGGATTACCAGTTAAACTAAATGAAAAAATAACATGTTCTAAATGCAATAAATTATATCATCACCTGTGCGTTAACCTGAGTGCTACTGCGTTTAAAAAGCTCAATAAAACTGCACGTTCTAAGTGGAATTGTCCGAGCTGTTTCTCTCAACATGAACCTGATAAATCGACGTCTGAGACAATTGAAGATAGCTCTGAATGTGAGGATGATAAGGTCAGCGATATACGACTTGTTATTCGGGAGGAAATTCGGAATACACTGCGTATTGAGGTAAAGACTATGATTACCGAGCTTAGAGTTGAAATGGATGATTTAAAGAAGCAGATTGATGAGTTGAAGTTATCTGGATCTTTTGATATCTCTCAAGTTAATGACTTAAAAACTGAACTCAATGTTGTGCTACGTGAGAACACTGAACTCCGTTCACAGAACTCCGATATGCAAAAGACTTTGGCTCAGCTAAAAACACAAATAAACACCCTTGATCAAAATATGCGTGAGGCGAATCTGGAAATTAACGGCTTACCGGAAAATAAAAATGAAGTGTTACCGACCATTGTAACACAACTGGCTAATGTTGTGTCATATGCGCTAAAAGACAGTGATATTATGAAGTGCGTTAGAGTGGCCAGTATGAAAGACAACAAGTCTCGCCCGCGCGCTGTAATATTGAAGCTGCGTAGTCCTAGATGTCGCGACGAATTGTATTCTGCAATAACTAGATACAACAAATCCCACACTGATGATAAATTAAATACAAGTCTTTTGGGTTATGGTGGTAGCAAGCAGCCAGTTTATGTATCCGAGCACCTTTCTCCGACGTATAAATCTTTACATGCTGCGGCACGTCTTAAGGCCAAAGAAAAATCCTATAAGTTTGTCTGGGTTCGCTATGGTAAAATTTTTGTATGTAAAAGTGAAAACTCTGGTACTATTCTAATTAAGGATGACCAGTGTTTGGAAAAAATTGTATAATTTATTTGAATTGTTAATTTGGTTCCTATTGGTCATGTTTACATTTTTTTTTTTTTTAGTCTAATGGATAGTATTTCGATTTTTTATCAGAATGTGAGGGGTATGAAAACGAAGTCGCATGAAATTCTAATGTCAATTTTAAGTTCTGACTATGACATAATATGTCTGACAGAAACTTGGTTAGATGACTCGTTTTTATCCTCTGAATACTTTGATCAAAGATACACTGTTGTACGCCGTGATCGTAGTGCACAGTTTAAAGATTTGTACTCTAAAAGTTATGGTGGTGGGATATTGGTAGCTATTAGTAATAAGTATAATTTTGTTAATAAAACTGAGTGGCAAACCTCTGTTGAGGATATGTGGTTATGTATAAGTGCTGGTGGCGTCTGTATGAATATTTGTGTTGTTTATCTACCGTCTTATATACCTTGCCATATCTTTGTTCAATTCCTGGCCAGAGCTGAAGAAATTTGCTTGCGTTATATGGATTGCACCACTTTGATTCTTGGTGATTTTAATCTTCCTAATGTGAAATGGCTTCAATATAATGATCCCTTTCTAGGAATTAGTGACCCTAAATCTTTAGCGTTGAGGGACTTCCTAAACATCACCGGATATGTTCAAATTAATAACATGTGTAATGTAAATAATAATATCCTAGACCTCATCTTGGTGGATGAGAACTCCAGTCTTTCTGTTTCTTCCGCACCTCCCATCAGTAAACCAGATATACATCATCCGCCATTAGAATTAACCCTTACTAAAACTTCAATTACTAATTTAAAAAATAATACTAAACGATCTAAGCATATCTTCACTAAAACAGACTATGAGGCATGTGTGCGTGATCTACGTAAAGTAAATTGGGAGGATTATTGTCATTTGAGTTGTAATGATTTTGTTCTGACATTTTATAATATACTATGGGAAAATATAGATAAATACACTCCGAAGGGTAAGCCTAAGAATAATTGTTATCCAGTTTGGTTCTCAACTTCGTTGATTAAACTTCTTAAAGAAAAACATAAATACAGGACTCGGTTCAAACGGTACAAAAACCCTCGGGATTACGATACTTTTGTTACCCTACGGATGCGAGCTGGGAGAGTCATGGATAACTGTTTTAAAGATTATATTGATAGAATTGAGAGTGAATTAAAAACAAATGTAAAAGCTTTTTGGCGTTATACTAAGTCTAAAAAATCTTTCAGAGGTGTCCCTGACCAGGTTTCGTGGGGTGCTCGTGTTGTTGAGGGTGGTAGAGGTGTGGCAGATCTTTTTGCTGACTATTTTGCATCTGTGTACGGTGTTAATCAACAGCCTAGTAACTTTTCTCCAGGTTACTCCACATCTAATTACAGTATATCTTCTATTGGCATTACTGAAAATGACGTACGTGATAGCATCAAAAAGATAGATCTTAATAAAGGGGCTGGTCCTGATGGACTTCCTCCTATTTTCATTCGTCTTTGCATTGATGCACTTATTATACCACTACAGATTATATATAATAAATCCCTTAAGGAAGGTACATTTCCTGATTTATGGAAAATCTCACACATTATCCCCATACATAAATCTGGTAGTATGAATGACGTAACTAACTACAGACCAATCTCTATTATATCACAATTTGCAAAGATGTTTGAGGGTCTCATATACAATGTAGTTTATTCCCACCTCCGTCATATTATTAGTTTGAAGCAGCATGGTTTTGTGTCTAACCGTTCTACTATGTCTAACTTACTTATTTACACTACTTTCATTAGTGACACCTTTGAAGCTAGGGGTCAGGTTGACGCTGTTTATACAGATTTTGCAAAAGCCTTTGATCGCGTTGATCACACAATTCTTTATATGAAATTTAATTGCGCTGGTATTCATGGCTCTTTGTTGCGGTGGTTCGAGAGTTATTTAATTAATCGTTCTCAAATAGTTGCCTTGGCGGGTTATGAATCTGTACCTTTTTCTCCTGGCTCTGGTGTTCCACAGGGCTCTAAGTTGGGCCCTTTGCTTTTTTTGGTATTTTTGAATGATCTTTTAGGTTTACTAAATTGCGATTGTTTAGCCTACGCTGATGATTTAAAAATATACTGTAAAATATCTGACCTGAGTGATTGTGTGAAGCTTCAAAGCGATCTTGATGTGCTTCAACAATGGTGTTTGGACAACAGAATGATGCTCAATGTTAAAAAATGCAAGACTATTACATTCACGAATAAAGTGAATTTTATTAAGTTTGATTATCATATTGATGGATCAGTACTGAGCAGAGTGTCGGTCATCCGTGATCTAGGGGTACTCTTCGATACATCTTTATCTTTCCGCGATCATATAGATGGTATAGTGACTAAGGCTAAAAGAATGCTTGGCTTTATAATCCGTATGTCGAAACCTTTTCGTAATCATAGTAGCATTATTTTGCTTTACAACGCACTAGTAAGGAGCTCCTTGGAATATTGTTCTACTATTTGGTCTCCCTATTATTCAACTTATATTAATAGTGTTGAATCTGTTCAGGCCCGTTTTGTTAGGTATTTATGTATGAAGAATGGGATCCGAAAAGCTATACCTGATTACTATGGCAGGTTGAAGCACTTCAAAATGATAAGCTTAAAAGAGAGACGTAATCATTCTGACTTACTAGTGCTCCATAAAGTAATAAATGGTTCTATAGATGCAGAATTAGTAAACTATTTTAACTTTAGGTCAAGTCAACGTAGTAAGCGTCATCATCGTATTTTTGAATTGCCTACATCCACCCTAAATACCACATTTAATAGCCCACTAACACGTATGGCAAGGCAATATAACGAAAGGTCCAACTCGGCGGATTACCCTATTGATATTTTCTCCATGAGTTTTGCTTCATACAGGCGTTCACTATGTAAACAGAGCGAAGAGTGCACGTCTATATAGCTCTAATTGGTCCGTTTTGTAGTGTTCTAGATTTAGGTTCGCTAGACACACTTTTTATTGTTCTTCGTTGTCTCTAATATTTCATAGATTAAAGTCATGCATACCTGTTATTTGCATGGTTACTAAAATGCCTTCATTTTTATGTTATTTAATTTGAATTGTAAGTGACTGTGCTGTTGGTGTGCTTATTTTTAAATAAATAAATAAATAAATAAATAAATAAAGATTCGGTAAACGTATATCGCATAATTATTAAATTACTTAATCTTATGTTTATCTAGTGAAAAGAAATAATGACTTAATTGCAATAATGAGCTCATTATTTAGTTAGATGACAATAATGACATAATATTGACTAAATTGTTTAGGTACTTACGTCAACTTTTTTTCATTCGTTGATTTTTGTTTTTTCAGAATTAGAGGCTACATGACATTAGAAAACACTTCTAGAAGACCCTACGAAGGGAATCCGGTCTTTCAGAAGACGTTAAAAGCAGCTTGAGTTTGGACCCTGAACTTAACATCCCCGAATCTGCACTAGCACTGTTTGTGGTGAAGTTACATGCGTATGAAACAAAAACGATTTTGTTAAAAATATTAGATATTTATTGGTCATAAAGCTATTCTAACAAACTAATCTATAAGAAATATATCGCCCGGCCGTTTCTGATGATCGGATGATCTTCACCACCTGAAAACAAATGAATACCATTATAGTAACGGTTGGATTGATAGCGCAGTGGGTGGGATAATAATAATATATATTATATTATCCTGGGACATTTCACACACGGTCATCTGATCCCAAACTAAGCAGAGCTATGGAAACCAGATAACTGATATACAACTTTTTTTTTAAATGTAAATACATACTTGTATATAGATAATTACAAACAGACATGTTCATGCACACAAATGTTTGTCCTGGATGGGAATCGAACCCACGACCTGCGGCATGATAGGTGGTATCTTAACCAACCACGCCAACTGGCCCATGATGGATGTGTTGTGTGTTTAATTCCCGCAAAGAACTTTTTTTTTTAATTCTTCCATGTCTAATCTCAACGCCCTTAGACAGGGTCTAATTAAATTAGCTTGCGAAATTCCGAAGACGTGATGTGTATCGATATATAAATATGATAACAGAAAAAAAAAATTTTTAGGTCATCGACGGTAGTTAATAAAGTTGCTATGTATCAGTTCAAAATATATTTATTTTTGTGTAAACTTCACAGACGTGACGAGTATCAAGATTCAAATTCAATAAAACAAAAAAAAACAGACTTTCTCAACTCGTCTGCGCAGTTTCGCTAACTAATTTAATTTGACCCTATATGTATACTATAAATGATAAATGATTTTTATTTCTGTAAGTAGGTTTGTACAAACACTTTTACAAGTCAATATTTTTTTTTTTAAACTAGATGAGGTCGGCGTTTCCTATCTGACTACTCTGAGAAGAAAGGCCGAAACAAACTCAGAGGTCACAGTCTCTTATAAAGTCCAGACATAATCTTGGTCACTTCATGTGAAGACCATGTAGATTGGTGTCTGAAATGGTCTTTTGAGGAAAGAACCACACAGATTGAGAGGACCTGTCCAGTCAGTGCACGCATTTGTCAGTAATCGCGCAGCTCAACTCTGTATATAATATAAATATAAAGGACAAATTCCTAATTGTGACTACATTCATCTGTTTTACTCTATGCTTGAAATATTCTTCTTTTGACAGGATAGTTGGCGTGGTTGGTTAAGATACCGCCTATCATGTCGCTGGTCGTGGGTTCGATTCCCATCCAGGACAAACATTTGCGTGCATGAACATGTCTGTTTGTCCTGAGTCTGGGTGTAATTATCTATATAAGTATGTATTTACAAAAAAAAAGTAGTATATGTAGTATATCAGTTATCTGGTTTCCATAGTACAAGCTCTGCTTAGTTTGGGACCAGATGACCGTGTGTGAAAATGTCCCAGGATATTATTATTATTATTATTATTCAAGATTTTTGTGTCTCTAGTGATTAGCGATAGAATCTACTTACTTTTCATATGAAACCAACCTATCGTATCATATTATTAACTAACCATGATCAGCAAGCTTTGCATACCTTTTCAAGCCGTAGCGAGCTGTTATGAAAAACATAAAAAGTCTACTCGTAGTGCCAACCTACTGGACAATTTCAAGTTTTCTGCATGATAATCCAGCATAAAAAATCAATATGCCCATAACATGACTTGATACGTAATATCTTCATTGGCATGTTAAATTAACTATACAGCTACCTGAACACGGAGAAATAAACAAATGGAATGTAAAGGCATATGTCACAGATTTTTCGCATTCGATTAATTGTTCTCAATTTCAACAGACCATTGCAAACCTTTTTCACAATCGTAGTTTGGATTGGAGAGATTTGCTGCTTTATTTATAAGTAAGTAAATTGTTCAAATTGTCGAGCGCTTTTTGGCCCGAGCTACTTGCCTGCCTTCCTTCAACTAGTGCTTAGTGGAGTCGTTCTGTTAAAATAGACTTGGAGTTCACGTTTTACCCACGGGGTAATTGCATAACACGCTTACAGTAGCAATGGCTTTAATTTTGACTGTTTAACAACATTCATTGCGTTATTTACGTTGTTGAGCAGACAAATTTTTCGAACATCAGTATTAGCAATATCCTTCAAAATCATTCAGATTGTGATTGAAAGTGTGTTACGCAATTAGGGTGCTGTTCAGTGCTTAACTGTTTATCGCTATTTAAATTCAATTATAACTCCATTTACTAGCCATTCTGTGGTGTGGCTAACAAGCAAAAATTATAGCTGACACACTTAGGCGAAAGCGAATCATATTTTAATTATAAAAACGCACAATTTTATGTGCATAAATAACAATTTTTATGGTTACAGTTGATATCTATAGCGTGTTAACTACTTTATTATTGAACATGATGATTGTTCAACATTTCACACTTTTTTTGTGTATGTATTCATATCATACATGCTATTAGAGTCGCATTTATTATATGAATTATTCATAATAAACTAGTATGTTTATTATGATAACATTTCGACTGTAATAGTAGAAAATTCAGTATATTTTCGTAAGGGTGAAGTAACAAGGGCAAATTATTGTTTACCATTAGATTCTGACGGTCGCCTTCTTTTCTCCGGTCTGGTATTTATTTTATTTTATTTCATAAGGGAAAACACACCGTAGTATATTAAAATTAAACGGGAAAAACTCAACATTTAACTTAACAAATAAAGAATTCAACCCACATTTTCCACAGATTACAACTAAGTTTTCTAAATTTATAAGTAACTATCAGTTTATAAGTAATAACAGCCGCACGGGTCGATTGATCAGGTTAAGCTACGCTTGCCGCGGTTGGTCCGTGGATGGGTGACCATCTTTACATAGCAAGACCCCTCCGTGCCTCGGAAAGCACGTTAAGCCGTTGGTCCCGGCTGTCATTCGTGGATCTCAGACAGTCGTTACGGGTCGTCAGAAGCCCGAAAGTCTGACAAGCAGTCTTCAATCAATCTGCCTAGCCTTTTCCCAATTATGTTGGGGTCGGCTTTCAGTCTAACCGTATGCAATTGAATACCAGTATTTTACATGGAGCGACTACCTATCTGACCTCCACAACCCAGTTACTGGGTAATACGATACCCCTTGGTAATACTGGTTGTCAGACTTTTGGGCTTCTGACGACCCGTAACGACTGTCAAAGATCCACGAATGACAGCCGGGACCAACGGCTTAACGTGCTTTCCGAGGCACGGAGAAGTCTCGGTATGAGAAGATGGTCACCCATCCACGGACCAACCCCGGCAAGCGTAGCTTAACTTGATAGATCGACCCGTGCGGCTGTTATTACTTAGCCAAGAGCTCCTCCTCTGACAAGCAGTCTTACCAAAGTGTATCGTATTATCCAGTAACTCGGTTGTGGAGGTCAGATAGGCAGTCGCTCCATGTAAAGAACTGGTATTCAGGTGCATCCGGTTAGACTGGAAGCCGACCCAAACATATTCGGGAAAAGGCTAGGCAGATTGATTGAAGACTGCTTGTCAGACTTTCGGGCTTCTGACGACCCGTAACGACTGTCTGAGATCCACCAATGACAGCCGGGACCAACGGCTTAACGTGCTTTCCTCTATCTGGCCTCGCCAGAATATGGCAACAGTCTACTTTTAATGGACTGCCTCATTGATCTAGCGGTGGCAAGCGCTACTGCTAAGTAATAATAATAATAAAAAAAATATTAACAAATGTGGGTACAATTCATCTATCCTAATCAAAAACACAATGTACAAAGTTTTGTGTAGATATTTTAAAAATAGAGTAAACGACGATGGTATGTGCTAGTATTAACTGTGTGACAGACACCGGCGCCTTCCTCCTACAATCACTTTAATTAACAAGCTATACCGTGACACAATGATTTGCTATTGACCAAGTGAAGTGACCAAGATTATGTCTGGACTTTATAAGAGACTGTGACCTCTGAGTTTGTTTCGGCCTTTCTTCTCAGAGTAGTCAGATAGGAAACGCCGACCTCATCTAGTTTAAAAAAAAAATATTGACTTGTAAAAGTGTTTGTACAAACCTACTTACAGAAATAAAAATCATTTATCATTTATCATTTATTGTAATGTTATAATGTTACAAATAGTTCTGGTACAATTTATATTACGCTCATTTAAGGTTATTTAAAAAGAAAAATTTAATTTAATATTAAGTATATTGATAGAAAATAATATATTTATTTTAATTTTAAGGCATGCAGGGAAATACGTGAATGTGTGAGTACAAGTGAGTGAGTTCGATTCCCAGGTCGGGCAGTGTTATTGGGTTTTTGTATCTGGGAATTTTCAGTAAAAGCCCGGAGACTGAATTTGTACCCGGTTTACGGCAATAGGCTCGACCCCTATTACATGAGGTTTAATCATAACTGGCGAAATGTGGGTGTACTATAGGTACTAGTCTTGTGTAGTTCGTGTACGATGAACGAATAGGAGCGGTATCTTTGCACTGTACTATACCAGGGTATAGTACCTACTCTGTCTCTAATTCTCTGAGTCTCTAATTCAGATAATTTTTGTAAACAAAGAAACCTCAAGAAATGTCACTGTCAAAATGACAGGACAGTGGTACAAAACATTTTATCATAAAATTTAACACAACAAAAACAAGGAAACAACGAGATGAACAAGTAATTAAAAAATTAAAATTAAAATTAACAAACGCAGCGAAAAACTTGATCGAGGAAAAGAAAACGAATGAATTGAAAATACCACGGGTAAAGACGCAACTTAGACGTACTGTCAAACGAAATTTGAAAATGTTAGGAACTCCTGCAGTGTTACCAGTATCATAAAATATTTCATACCAGAAAATCTCCACTTATTAATAACTTTGTTCAAAACCGAAACGTTCTAAAAATAATTACGGTGTGATAATTTTTAAATTATTATTTCTAAAATCAGTACTTAAAAGAAAATCTAACCTTATTTCCGCCATTTTATGGGAATTACCATTAAGAAGATATTTTTTTGGTCTGTTATCACCTTTGTTTACAGAAATTATCTGAATTAGAGACTCAGGGTATAGAAGAAACGTTTCCGACACCTGACTTTAATCGGTCTAAAGCAATTTGACCTATTGTCAAATAGCTCTTTTCGAACTCTTACATTGAAAACCGCACGATGTATGTGTATGTGAGAACGAGAAGTGAAATACAATCACTGATAGTTTCACAGATATTTCGAAGTCTGTAAATGAATGAGAACGAGAGATAATAGCCGACGAATGACGATGCTACCCGAACCCGACCGACCGAATTCGCAAGAATAAGACTTTCACATATACTCTTACATACACTCTCACACATACTCTCAGTCACACTACGCACAGGTATGCACACTCAAATTCCGACTACCATACTTAATTTTAATTGTTTTTTCTTTTTTTTTCTGTTATTTTTATACGATATTTTAAGTACATACCTACGGTTTTGTTACTAGATTAAGAAATTTGCTGTACTATGGAAGAGCGGAGTCTCCTAACACAGGCATTGTTTGCTTAAAAGGAGGCTCCAAACACTAAACCCATTTTTGTAAACTGAAGCATAAATAAACTTATTATTATTATTATAAGATGAGATGCGCGTTATTTCAATGCCATAATGTCTATCTTAGCTTATCGCCCGAACACAGGAGACGAGCTGTGTTCTATGGAAATGCTGACCGAGAGCGAAGACCGAATAAGGAGTCATTTTTGTACTTGTTTAGCTACTACTGACGTGCGACCTACCGTACCTACGTACTTAACTATTGGAGCCGTCATTGTTTCAGTGATTTATATGAAAGAGCTAAGTATATAGCACCATCTCTTTTTCACATAAGAACAGTGATGGCTTTGACACTGGGCCTTAGCACACCTCCTCCGCAAAACCATAGCAGAGAAACCGCAAGAGTTCATTTCAACTGACTGGCATGAGCGGAACATCATGCGGTTTCGCGGCGCAGGTGTGATACACGCCTTTAGTCTCCCTCGGCCTACGGCCTCGCATACCATCATCACTCAGTTTATATGTATAGAAAATATTGTATCCTATACGTAAATGTTGAAAATTATTGAACTGACCTGTCCTCTCTTCAGTCCAAAGTATCTTGCTACCGGGTCACCAACCTGTATTCTCATCAACATGTTCTCCTTCAATTTACTGTAGTAATGGTTAAGGAGAAATAATAACTTAATAAAGACATGAGTTCTGCTACGGCTACAATGTCGCGATAAAGCGAACTACACTTCGCGGCCCGAAGTTCGCGCGCTCTGTTTCTCGACGAGACGAGACGCCGAGCGGTATGCGAGAGCGCGCGAATTGTAATTCGTTTTATCGCAACAATGTAGCCGTAACATTAGTACGTCCTAAAAACGCAAGTTTTATAAAGACTAAACAAGTAAACACTGTAAATAATATTTTGTGTTGTCACCACTTTAAAAAAGTAAAAAGGAAAATTCAGGTGTAAACTGAATGAGGATGTATTTCTACCTAAAAACCTAAAAACGCCACTGATGCCGCGATTGGCGTGGCCACATACTGGGCCCAACTCATTTAACATAATACATGACATATTATCATATAATATTACTCGAAAAGAAGAAGGTTAGAGGGCTTTTCCCATAAAAAAAAAAAACTATATTGTCAGAATGCAGACGAAGCACCATGCTAGCAAACACTTAAGAGCCTATACAACTTCAGCTCAAATTCATATTTCGCCCCCACTTCCCCGCGCCAACTCACTCTTTATGTTGTTGTTTCTGTAATGTGTGTTCTGAGCGCAAACGACACAGCTCTCCCGTTCGAAAGCCGAAGCGAGACTGAGCGGGAGTGTCCGTCCGGCGGCAGGGAACAAACTTCAAGAAGCTGATAGTTTAGGTAATTTCTTTTTACAGTGAAAATAATGGTAATAACCTTAAAAAAAAAACATAAGACCTGCTTTTTTATTATTTCAGTTAGTATGCCAAGTTTCATGATCTAATTTGATGTATTTTTTGAATACCAGCGGTTTATTGTTCGGTTTGGAGGTAACCTTGGATTTTTTTTTCTATCGAGATAATTTTATGGAATCGTGTTTTCGTCAAACTTAACTTCTTCTTAACTTTAATCCTCAACTTTACTATATATCTATTTCAAAATTAATGCTGCAGTATTTTCGACACAACGGAGGATCATGCTAAGCCATTTGAGGTAGTATAGGGTCTTAAACTGATCGACGAGCGAGCTAAAACCGCGGTTGCCTTTACTGCGGTTTTACACGCACGGCTCCGCGGCCGCGGTTCTAAAGCGCACTGGGTACGAAGCGAAACGAAGCTAAGGTCGTTTAGCTTTCTTCCGCGTATTTTCATACTTCGGTTCACACCACGTACTAAGCGAAACGAAAACGGAAGTATCAAAAGACGCGGAGGAAAGCTAAACAAGCTTAGTTTCCTTTAGCTTCTATCCCAGTGTGACCCGCAAGTCTGGCTTGTTTGCTCACAATATCGCATTCTTCAAACACTTACGAAAAAGTACATAAGTTCCTACTTATATACTTTTCTGGTAAGTGTGTGTGTGTGTGTGTGTGTGTGATGAGAAAACAATATAATTATGTACATACTTATATATGTCATTTTATCATCATGGGTATAAGGAATCCCCATGCAAATGAACAAAAAGCTAAATTTGTAAGAGGTCTCTGCCCAACCCTTCGGAAAATACAGCTGTGATGTTATCTATACTAATACTATAAGGTAATATTTGTGAGTTTGTATGTAGGGGATAATCTTCGGAAATGCTGATCCGATCCCGAAAATTCTTTCACTAATGGGAAGCTACTGTATTGCCGAGTGTCATAAGTAGAGATCGGATAATCGGATGCATATTTCCCTGTTAATTTTTGACTAAGAAATTATGGCAGTGGCTTCTTTTTTTTTTTTTTCTTAATTTAAATCCGGGAATGCACAACTAATCAGATACATGTTATGGAAACGACTTCTTAAATATATAGTTTTATTTATTTAAAAATACCGGGACGCCGGGATCACTCATGTAACCATTTGTATGCTCGTTTACTTGAATTTCATTTTTAACATTACTTATCCTGACTCTTGCTATGCCAGTTTGGCAACCTACTTTATAACATTAGCTAGCATTCGATTTTATAGGCAAAAATGCTAAATTTAACAATTCCGGAATCGCGAGATTTTTACGATCTCTAAATTCGTCGTCAGATCATGAAATCCCGGGATTTTTTCGATACAGAAGTGCAATCCATATTAACCAAATCCTTAATGTAAGTAAATATTATACATTCGATTCTATAATCAGATCTCTAAATTGGTCTATCCCGGAATTCTGGAATTTTTTCGATACAAAAGTCCATTCCATATTAGCCAACACCTCAATTCTAGGTAAATATGCATGCGATTATCCGATCTCTAGTTATAAGGTATATTTTGTTAAAACAAAAAAAAAACACGAGGACACAGTCACAGCCAGGAGCGGCTAGTGTGTAAAAAGGATACTATCTTGTTAATAGTTCAGCCTTCTCATCAGGGTTCAGCACAATGTGTTCTGGCACCAGCTCATGTTCAGTGATGTTGATCAGAAGCTCTGACTCCAGGAAGTGTTCTAGAATGTACTTGGGAGCCATGTCTACTAATGACTGCTTTGCTGAAGGGGTCATACCTGTAAGAGAGAGAAGGAAGATATTGCTGTCAATATTTATTTTTTTAAACTTTGTGCACAAGTAAAAAAAATGCCCATACAAAGGTTGTTTTGTGGGCATTTTCTATTACAGCTTTAGAATGAATGATATCACGCTATCAAGTTGATGTATGCAAAATACACGCTCAGGCTAAAGTTGTGGACACCAGCCCATTATACAATACAATACAAATCAAAATAATTGCATTATTTTATATGAGACATACTTGAAGTATTGTTGTCATCATGTCTATAGGTGTTCAGTGCCTGTTAAACCAAGTTCTACAATCTGGGCAATGTAATTATAGAAGAAGAAAAGTCACATAGGGACTGCCGACAGAAGTGAAAACATAAACGTAAAACTATGCATAGCACTAGCATGTCCCAGGCAGTGGTGCAAACTCGTAAGATTTCCTCCCACTAAAATTACATAGCTGTCGCATGTCGCGATGACGGGAACCTATAAGATATCCCCCTACCAAAAATCGCTCAATGCTCCTAAAGAAGTTTTTACTTCAAAATATGGCAATGTAATTAAAAAAAAAAATTCATAAAAAAAGTTTATTGCATATTATGAATGTACAGTCACAGAATGATAAGGTTCGTCACCTTAGAGTCGGTTTTCGCTTGCACTAGTACTGCTAGAATCAATTATGCCAACAAACCAGTGCTGCTAACATTTAAATAAATATGACGTTTCCTATCGAATAAGGTTTTGCTTGTTTTTTCTATCCCATCTATGCAATGTTACAAATTGTATTAAAAGAACAATAAATTGACAACTATAAAATAACAAGCAAAAGTTAATGAAAACTACGAATAAGTTTAATGACATTTATTTTTAATAACGGGAATAACCACCATTAGCTTCAATCAAACATTGTAACCTATTTCTCATGGAACCCACTAAACGAGAGCATAGATCCGTGCCTCTAGTGTCTTCCCAAATAATTCGGCAGTGGTTTTCTAAAGTCTCTTTGGTCCTTTCATTTCTATTTTTCCATCGCTGTACCATTAAACCCCATAACTTTTCTATGGGATTTAAATCTGCAGATCTTGCTGGCCAGGGTATCACCACTATATCGCTATGCCGGTTGAACCATTCATTCACAATACGTGCAGTGTGCGTGCGAGCATTGTCCTGGACATATCTGACCTCAGGTACCTCATCAGCTGGATATCTCGTACTATTTTATCTCCACAAATTAAGCCTCCCATGTTGGCTCGACTTAAAACATTTTTCGTCGGTGAATATAGTGTTACTCCAATCGAAGTTCAAATAAGTCTGTGCAAATCTTAAGCGTGCTTCCTTATGAGCCGTTGTCAGAGCAACTTTTTTTACGTGTCGTCTATAATGTAATCCGATTAAGTGTAATGCGTTTCTTATCACTCATGGACAAACATCATATATTTGGGCAAAATGATTCGTTGACACAAAGCCGTTTTCTTCATATTGCCTTCTCATGTCTGATTTTTGTGCGGCGTTAAGAATAGGACGGCGACCAGAATTATTGTGACGATGATCAACTAGTGCACCCTCTTCGCCATGTCTCCTTATCCAGAATCTTACACTATCTCTGGTCACATTTAGACGACGTGATATCTCGGAGATGTTGTAGCCAGCCTCATATTCGGCAATAATTGCTGCTCTTTCTTCAACACTGGTCTTGGCATTATAAAATAATTATTTAGGAGAAATTATGATATTTTGCAATGATGACATCACAAACTACGTAGTGATGACATTTACCGATTGACAATAGTTTTAACAGAAATAATAATGGCAGGTTGAACCAGCAAGAAGGTTTTAGTTTATCAAACATAATAATCTTATTGACAAGATAAATAGTCAAACAACTTTGATCTGAATAATTTTGAACTTTATTAACGAACAGTTAAACATTATTTTCTCTAACTCGAGTCTATACTATAACATAGTTTCAAAAGGTAATATGTGCTCGCGATACGTTGAACGAATCAATTTGAAAATCGACGAACCTTTTCATTCCGTGACTGTACAAGAAAAGGAACTCTTGACTTCCAAACTAAGTAACACTAAGTATTATGGAAGTCAAGGCGCTCTCCCATTCAATAAGCATAAACTGAGTACAATGCAAGGAAGGGATGCATGCAGCAAGCAAAATAAAAAAATAAAATATTAACTAAAGAAAAATTAACAAAAATAGGAAAAAGCAGGTATAATTATGAACTACGACTAAAGTGTAAAGTGTAATATTGTCTTGTTATGAATCAGTGTGGTGGATGTTAAGCAAGATTGGTGTTATGTGGTTTTATGGTGGTGTGGTGTTATGAATTTTAAATTAAATAAATTATTATTATTACCAGCTTGTACTACAACAATAGCTCTATGAATATTTTCCTCTTGCATCCTGGTACAATATGTCTTAATAGTCTTGATGCCGATTTTGGGTTCATCAGGGAAGAAAACGAACATTTGATCTGTGGGGTCATCATTGTGAGCTACTAGTACAATCAAGTCACTTCTGGCAGGTCGCTTCTCACTGGAACAGAATATTATTATAGATTTAGTTATTTCAATTCATGATGATAATGTATTAGACTCAAAACTTTGACTAGGCTTTAAAAGCAATAAAAATACCTGTAATTCAAGGAGTTATTCAAGAAGAAGTTAGTTTTTGATTTTATAATTCAATACTTTTTGCACTCATTTATGGCAAGGCAATAAATTAAAACTATATTCACATACACTATGCCAATATTTATCAAACTGTGGAACTGTGGTTAAAAAATAAACAATGTCAAAAACACCTGATTTGGAATCTTATTTTACAAATAGCAAAATTTAATGCTAGAATTTCATTATATACGCATTTTACTAAAAAGACTGTTTCATTGAGAAAAAGCAAAATATTTAAGAAATATGGAGAAACTAGATGAGAAAATAAGGAAAACTTTAGTGGATCAGACAATGTCAGAGACAACCAGATTACATGTTGGTAAGCTTATACTCGTCTTCCTCCGAGCACTAGACGAATAAATCATCACACAATACAGCAATCAAACATTCGACTACTTCTAGTCGAATGTTTGATTGTTGTGTTGTAGAAACTACGAAAGAAAAGATGAGGTTTATACCTGGGTTTATCACCAAATTGCTCTTTGAACTGATCCAACGTCTGATCCAATTCATCCTGCGTCACCAAGTATCCACGGTCATGGCATAACTGTAACACAAAGTAAGATATTCAGCTTCACATTTGGCTAGCACAAATCCACAACAACTGTTTTATCTTCAACTTTTTATTTGTGAAGTTAACGTATTCATAATTTTGACATTTGGATACTATTCAGAATAACAATCATAGCATGTGTAAGGGATTTTGCAGCTTTCTTGTTATTGCTATTAGGTTTTATTCACAAGTTTCACAACTTTCCTCACACAACATAACCTCACTTACCTGCATTACTGTTTTACGTATACGCCATAGTTTATAAGTTTCCGCATCATCATCCATGGTGGTTAGTTAAATATTTGATAGCCCAATTAGGTATTTCTCTTAAATTATCAGTATAATCCGAAAAAAATAAAGTTTGCTCATCAACAATAAACACAGAACTACTGAGCACACAGAACACTAATACCCTCCGACTGAGCAAGTGTCGGCTGTCGGCACTGTCGGCCGATGCTAGTGGTGTGTCATTGTCATACTCATAGCTTATACTAATAGTCAAACTGTCTTATTGGTGGTCGATGGAAAAAGAAAACGCATCAATAAACTCGACTAATTTTGATCATTTTAGTCGACAGTTTATTTAAGAGAGTACCGAGCGCGCAATGGCGCCTTTATCGTTTGTTTGGTTAATTCTTTTATTTGAGATTCTAAAATTTAGAATAAAAACGCAGAAAATAAGCACGTTAAGTTGTGCTCCACAAGACTATACGCTATTATTACTACAAATAAAGATGGGCAATCCACCGAGTTTTAACCCGGTGCTTTGATAAAAACCCGATAAACAACCGCAAGCACCCATAAACACCCATAAAATTGGGTGTCTATTAGATTTGATGAAATTAAATAAGTGATGTTAAAAAATATGTTTTAAAAGTGATTTTCATTCATTTTATTTCTTTGTAGGCAACATTAGTTAGATCAGAGAGCGTAAAATAAAATGGTACGAGATAAAAATTAAATTTCAGAAATCACATTTTCTATTATTTCAACTTTTGAATAGCTTATTTTATGTAGTAGAGTGTAATTAGCGTTGAAGACTCGAGCGTAAGCGTGTTAATTTGGGCACGCCACAATTGCGGCGATAAGTCCCCTCTTTGAGGAGTGGTTAGAGAGGCGCCACGGCGTCCTCACCTTCCGCCTGACGCAGGTCCTCACCGGACACGGTTGTTTCGGGAGGTTCCTGTTTCGCATAAGGCGGGAGGAAACGCCCGGGTGTCACCATTGTGTGGATCGCCCAGAGGACACGGTGGAGCATACAGTGGAGGTCTGCCCGGCTTGGGCAGAGCACCGCCGTGTTCTCACGGAGGCGATCGGCGGCGGCGATCTCTCGCGTCCGAGCCTGGTCCAGGCCATGGTGCGGAGCGAGAGTGCATGGGAGGCCGTCACCTCCTTCTGCGAAGCGGTAATGCTCGCGAAGGAGGAGGCGGAACGCGTGAGGGAGAGGCAGCCTCACGCCCTCAGTCGCCGCAGGAGACGCCCTGGGCGGCGGGAATCGATAGCCGATTCCCAGCCACCGTAGGCGCGGGCTTGCGGACGGTGAGTAGTGGGTAGCTCGCCGTCCGGTGAGGACCAGGCCCGGGTCGACGGCGCGTTGTGTTCCACGCGCGCCTCAAAGAGATGTCAGCAAAAGATGGGGTCCAATAGGGCCGATGCCGCTGGGGTCGCGGGTTGTTTGAAAAAGATACCGTGGCCCTGGCATAGGCAACTGAAGGAACACGGGTGGGTTTTAGTCAGTTAAAGTCTGACACGCTCTTCCGCTCCACCCAGAGCGGGAGAAGTTATTTGATGATTTCCCATCCACAAAAAAAAAAAAAGCGTGTTAGTTGTCATACTATTAATTTGTAAGTTGATTTACATGATACCCCTTAGCTTCCTGTAAATACTTTAAGATTTGTCCATAGCATTTGGTGCGCACACATGGCTTAATATACTTAAATTCTTCCGCCACAAATTTTCCGAAGAGCTCATTTCTTTTGTCTTGTCCCTCTCCATATAAAGCACATTCTGAACAATTAGACTTCTTAACTGCGTTATCTTTTAATTCTTTCCTTCTTTTTATACCCGTGGGAACAGAAAGAATAGATGGAGAACTTGGTCTATGTAGCTTTGTTGGTGACGAAAATTATCTAAACATTGTGTCTCACTATCTAAAATGTTTGGCGACCAGTTCCGATAGCAAAGTCTGTTCTTTTTCTCTCCTACGATTACATACTAAAAATGAAATTAGATGGGCTATAATACCTACATAATGTTGCAGAAGAATTATAAGATCTAATTTATTTAAAGTACTCACGTAGTTTTGTTTGATACATTTTTATTATCACTTTGGTTGCCTTCCATTCTGCTTAGCAACAAATTTTACGCTTAGCACGTTGATCGTATTCCTCTGACGCATAACTTCAAAACTATCTAGCTCTAGCCGTTTTTCTACATCGAACGAATGACATTCATTTGTTCATTCTGCTAGATAAATCCCCGAAATCAGTGTTGCCAATTAGCGACAGTCGGCAGCTCCAAATGATAACAAAATTTTGCAGAAATCCTAGCTTGTTTTGAATGACTATTCACTTCAATTGTTGTAATTTTTTCAGTATTTGATTTTAAGTATTTTTTAAATGTCAAAAATTGAGTCAAAACCAGCATTCTGCACGAATATTAAAACTAACTTGTGTTACTAGATGGGGAAGTCACGTTATTTCGTTAAAAAGTTTAAAAACAAACAAGATAGCCTTGCAAAGAATGGCTGTTTATGAAGATGTGTGATTTCAAGGGATATTAAAAATCTAATTTTAAATGACGATTTCTGGAGGAAGACCGATGAATGTATAAGTACCTATTCTAGAACCTATTACTGAAAGCATATTTAACTTGGAGGGAGATCAGTTTGGTATCCACAAAATGTACATTACGTTTAAAGATATATTGGCTAAAATACGTTTCGCATTGCCTCATACTTCAATGTTGAACGAAGAAGGCAAACCGCAAATTCTGACATCAGTCGCTGATAGGCGCAAAATGTTCATTAAACCAATTCATTTGGCAGCGTATATGCTGGATCTTTCAACTCAGGGTGTTGAACTTACTCAAGATGAAGAACTTCAGGCTATGGAGTTCATCCATGATTTAGGCCAGCAACTAAGTTTACATAATGTAATGGCCGAACTGCCTTGTTACAAAGCTAAAGAAAACTTTTGGGCCAGACAATTTATATGGAATTCAGGGCGTAGCATTGAGCCCATTGTGTGGTGGAAAGGAATCTGTAGTTCGCTAAGCAAAGTAGCGGTACGCATCCTATCAGCTCCGTGTACATCAGCAGCAACCGAGCATTCCTTCAGTATTCAAGGATATATACATAATAACAAACACACACACACCCTCACACACACACACACACACACACACCCACACGCACGCACACACACACTCGTAGAAAAGTGATTGTATTTTTATTTTTAGTTTTTCCTCTCTGTTTCTTTATATAGGTACCTGTTTGTGCTCGTACGGTTATAATGTAAGGGAAGAGCGGAGCCTCCAACTACAGGCATTTTTATGCCTAAATGGAGGCTCCTCGATATGCAGTGTATGCCAAATGAGATATATGAATAAACTTATTTTTATTTTATTTTTATTTATTAACAAAAGAAATCGACTTTCAACGGAAAGAGCCGCAAAAATTTCATATATTTGTTACAACTGGAATCTTAAACATAAACTTAATAATGAGAACATTCAGTTAGATGAAGAAAATGAAAACGAAAACATAATAGAGATTTATAGACCAACTTAATGAGAGCTATGATGAAAATGAAACCGGAATAGAGAATTCTATAGACCCGATAATATTGGACGACTACAACGAACCTACACCTTCAACGTCAGGGGAAGCCAGACAGCCTTTACATTTTGTCGTCTGTAACAATGATAATGGAGAATCCGATAGTGATTAATTGTTAAGTAGGTCATTTATTTTTGATTAGTACCAGAAAAAAGATTTTACTTGCATTATTTTATTTCACCTAATTATGTATAATTCAATAAAAGAATAATAATCAAAAACTAAATGTCATTTATGTATAAAAAATCATTTGCACCCGAAATTTGGGTGAAAATCGGGTGTTTATCCCAAATCACCCAATTCACCCGGTTAAAACCCACCTGGGTTTAAACCCGGGTGGGTGGATTGCCCATCTATAACTACAAACAATCAACCTAGCCTTTTCCCAAATATGTTGGGGTCGGCTTCCAGTATAACCGGATGCAGCTGAATACCAGTATTTTACATGGAGCGACTGCCTATCTGACCTCCACAACCGTTACTACTAGTTACTACGAGTTACTGGGTCATGCGATACCCCTTGGTAAGACTGGTTGTCAGACTTTCAGGCTTCTGACGACCCGTAACGACTGTCAAAGATCCTCGAATGACAGCCGGGACCAACGGCTTAATGTGCTTTCCGAGGCACGGAGGAGTCTGGGTATGAAAAGATGGTCACCCATCCATAGACCAACCTCGGCAAGCGTAGCTTAACCTGATGGATTGACTCGTGTGGCTGTTATTACATAGCCACTAGGTAGTTTTATATTGTTAAGTTTTATTGAGGTTCCGTCTATCTGACAGAATCTAAATGGTCCGAAATTTATTTAGCATAACACACTTGGCATAAATCTTCTATAAACGAATATTTATAAGGCATACACATTATTTAATATAATTATAGTTTGGCCGAATGTTTATATGTCCGAATTTACAATGGCATACTGACCTGGAAAATGGCAGAATTTTATTTGGCATAGTTACCTTTGGCAAAGTTAAAATTCCGCATAATTTAGTTTAACATAACGTTTATTTCGAGCGTCGATTATTTGAAAATTATAATATTGTCTTAAAAAGTCAATATGTTGTACTACAAAAGTTAGTGACAGACACGAATCGCTGCAAAACTAAGTTCACGTAGTGTTGTCTGCCCTCCCCCTGGAGTGTAATTTAAGCCAGCGTAGACTCAGAGAGGCGAGGCGGCCCGCGAGCTGAGGTACAGGCTAAAAACCGCCATTTTGAAAAATAATCAAAATGGCGAACGGGGTCTAAAAGGTTCAAACCCCCTTTATGCTTAAAGATGATTCTGACTAACGAAGTTATGAGTTTTAAATACATGATAAATGAGTGTTTACCAAAGGATTTTCTTCGACATAAAAAGTTATGTTATAAAGGGTTAAGGGTGTTTCATTGTAATCCTTAAAACGGAAAAAAGTGGCTCCTATTTTCGCGCGCTCGGAACCCTCTTAATCTAGGCCAATTATTAATCATCCAGCGGATTTCTTTGAAGAAATCGAAGTGGTGATGTCTATTTCAATTAGTGGACGTCTTTCGGCTGAAATGATGATGATGATTGATCATTATTGGCGACTGCAAAACACTTGCTGCTGAGAATGAAAACAATTTTTCAACTACTATCAAATGTTTTTCTAAAACACTTTGTACACATACATACATACATACCTGCCTCTTACCAGTCTGTCTACCTAGTCCAGGAATGTCACATAAGACATATTTTCTTATCAATAATATATGTAACCTTCTTCCGTTTATTTTTACAATTTCATAAAGGAAATTAAAAATACCCTCGATTGTGTACTGTAACCTATTAAGTTAAATAAGTTTATTCGGCAATCCTAAACAGTCTTTTAAATTATCGACTAATGTGTGTGTCTATGATTTAATTACACTATCTGTGGAGTTCGAATTGGTTGATTTTCTTTCATTGAAGTTTCTCATATTATTGAGAATTTGTCCTTATATTGAAATAAATCTTGCTAACAACACAACATAAGGAAAATGGCTGGAATAAAGGGTATGTTATAGTCATCGAGGCTATCAATACACTTTTATGATTGAAGATATCTCATCTGTAAAACGATGTCATCATTGTAGATAGAATGACTCATGTTATTTACTAATATTTATCAGCTAAGTATCAATAATTTCAGCTGTCTAATTCCAGTATTATTCTTTTTCATGTACATTTCAACACTTATGGATCAGGGTAAGTTTTGGTTGAAGCCCATGTATATAATAATACTCCATCATAGCAAGCAGTGCATTCTATATTATTTTTGTTTAGTATCTACAGTCTACCTATTTTTAATACAAAATTTTATCAGTTTTCGGACTATATGTTCATTGTATGCAGTGATAATAAATGTTCCAACTTAGTTCCAAAGGAGTAGCTACTTGTCTGTTTATGTCACACTATTTTTAATAATGACTTTCTATTCTGATGATTTGTTCAAGATGATGATAGATACCCGCGTATGTACCCGGGTACATACAGAAGCCGGCTTCTTGAAGCAGTTATAATCACAGAATATAATATCTGGTGATCTTGTGTAGCTAAAATGATAGATTGTTATTATTTTTGTTAACTAATCTCAAGATGTAACGCATTAGAAACTGGAGTAGAGTGTGCCTTTTGAGGCCAACTAGATTCTTCGTAACATTCACTTTATTTTGACACCTTTCTCAAATAATTTCACTATGAAACAAAACATAGGAAAAATCTTTTAGTTACTTTTATCTTTAATAAACAAATATGAAAATTGATGTTTTCAATTTCAGTCTGGTGTCCCTGGCATTTGCTGGTTCCATTGGAATGACCTTTGTTATTCTCGCCTGTGCCTTACCACAATATAAGTAAGTAGCTGTCTTGTTTACTGATTTTATTATATTTGTTCTTCTTTAACACTAAATGAATAGTCCTGATCTTAGGTTTATGTTGACATATATTCAACTGTACTCAACTGTTACATAGACATATCTATCTATACTATTATCTACAGGGTTATTTGTAAAACACCAGCAACCTCTTAAGGGGTCATTGTACTCATCATTATGAACAACTTTTACTATGGGACCAAACCTGAAATCGCGAAAAAAAAATCAGCTATTCAGTACATTTATGTTTGCATAATTTGTCAAAATGTACTGAACAGCTGATTTTTTTTTTTGCGATTGCAGGTTTGGCCCCATAGTAAAAGTTATTCATAATGATCAGTACAATGACTCCTTTAGAGGTTGCTGGTGTTTTACAAATAACCCTGTATATCTTCTATACTAATAATAAAGCTTTTTTTATTGTTTTAACATGCTAATCTCTAGGAGTACCAGTCGGGTTTGAAATTCTTTATGCATTTGATGCATTTAACATCAAGCTAAGACCCTTAAGAAAAAGCAAAACACTGAGCAAAAAAAAAAAAAGTCGAAAAGAATGCTAAGTGAAATAGTGCGGGCAGGCGATGCGATGCGATGGGGTGGGTCGGGGGACAGGAAATTTGACGCGGACGAAGTCGTGGGCAGAAGTACTAAAAGATGAAGAGTTTTTTTGTTTGAATGCGCTAATCTCTGGACCTACCAGTTGGATTTGAAAAATTATTTTTCCATTCGGTAGCCCAATTCTTGAGGAACACACATATTTTGACATCACGCGACGATCCTAAGGAACCGAGCAAAAAGAGAAATAAAGGCAGAAAGAACTTAAGGAAGAAGCGTCAGGGTAGCATGTGAAATTCAAATTTTCTTACGTTTTTTGCAATTTACAAGTCAGTATTAAGTTGTATGTTAAATAAAGCATGATTTTTGGCCGTCACAAATATGTATTTACAGAATTATAATCATTAGAGTCAATAATACAACTCCATAAGTTAGTATAATCCTGAAATGTCAAGATTTCATGAAATAGTCATTAATTATGATTACCTGGTCTTAAAGAGTTGTATTGATCTCTTAAATGATTCTAATTATGTAAAAGGATACTTGTTACGGCCGAAAATTATATTTTGATCAACATACAATCTAATATCTACTTGTAAATTGCAAAAAATGTAAGAAAATTTGAATTTCGCGGGCTTCCCTGACGCTTCCCCTTAAAATGTGACTTATTTTAGTATATGTGTTACGGGTAATGCTAAAAGATTGAGTAAACCTAGGTTTACCCAAGCATTTTGGGTAAAGTCCGAATAATCTCATGAGTTGTGTGGTCACAGTTCTAACCTAACCTACCTTTCAGCCTACACCTAAGTTTAATAATTCTAGCATTACCTGAGTCGACCTGTATGGGGAATTAAAATTTATTTTAAATATTATTCCACGCAAACGAAGTCGCGGGAAGAAGCTAGTAAGAAATAGGGATACTGCATATCATCCTGTAAAGATAAATACCTACTGAATTGTTGAAAATCAAGCATTATAGAATTTCCCTAGAACAATGTGAATTATTTATTAGGTACAGTATGAAATAAAGAATGCTACAGGCTGCAATCAGTGGGTACAAGCAATTCATTATAATATTCTGCAAGTCTAGATATCTTATCAGTCTTCATAATCAATGACATTCACACTGTGTCTAAATAACAATGAAATAAAATTCTATTGTAAATTCACTTTGTAAATCTGAGCAATTTTCTCATAAATTGCATTTGCTCATCCCCATTTTGACCATTTTCAGCCATGGCTAGCAAATACAAGTATCAGTGACTTGCTTGATCATTTTTAAAGTTAGGTCAACTATTTGGTTGCGAAAAGACTGACTAGTAGACCAAACCCATCATTGCTTTCAGTGTAGTTTGGGTTTACTTCAAAACCAAACTGATTTTAAAATAAATAAGTACCTAATAAACAATGGGTTACGTAGGTTCTTTATTCAGAACTTGACCCTATTTTTAAGCAGGGCCGTAGCCAGGAATTCAACTTCTGACTTCTGCCTCCTTCATAATCGTAATAAAAATCAGTCATTCCATACAAAACTTCAATACCTACTTGACCAAATGTATGAGACAGCTGATTTTTTTTTTTTAAAGGCGTTCGACGTGGGTGATCATCAGAAATAAAATGCGTGACACTGACAACAATCTCTGGATTAAGATTCTGGTTGCTCACATATCGGGGGAGGGGAGGGGGCATAACCCCCCATCTGCCTACGTCTGTGTTTTTAAGCATACAAATACGATATATGAATAAAGTATAGAGCTGACGCTGCATCTGGTTAGACTGGACCAACCGTTAGCCGACCCCAGCATACTTGAGAAAAGGCTAGGCAGATTCGGCTTTCCCTTTACCTACTAGTTGCCTAGCTAACTAGTTGGTTGGTACCTACATAATAGGTTGGGGAAAAAGTTTTTTCGCATTTTTTAAGAAAATTCAAAACATTTTTAATATAGTTTATTTACATTTAACTAAAGTATGTAGGTACCATTTTGTTCGATAACTTTTTGCCATCTTGTAGGTAGGGACATGATCCCATTACTTTAGAAATTTTGGGACTTCTGGTCAAAATACTGCGACAAGTGGTTTTGGCAGTCCTCTCGTGATGTTAACCTGACACTGCCTAAAGAATTCTGAAGAGACCGAAACAGGTGGAAATCTGAAGGTGCAAGGTCAGGACTATACGGCGGATGCATTAACACCTCCCAGCCAAACTCTCTTAATTTTTGCTGAGTGGCTAAAGATGTGTGAGGTCTAGCGTTATCATGATGAAAAACCACACCCCTTCTGTTGATTAATTCCGGCCGCTTTCTCTCAACTTCTTGCTTTAATCTCATCAGTTGTTCGCAGTAGAGTTCAGAATCGATGGTCCTGCCTGGTGGTAACAGCTCATAATGAATAATGCCCTTCCAATCCCACCACACACAGCATCACCTTGTTGCGAGTTAACCCGGGTTTCGCCACAGTCTGTGAAGCCTGACCGGCCTTTGACCACGACCTTTTTCGCACGTTCTTGTCATACGTGATCCACTTTTCATCACCAGTTATCAGCTTCTTCAAAAATGGTTCGGTTTCATTACGTCGTACTAAAGAATCACAAATGAGTACACGGTTCATTAGGTTTCTTTCAGTGAGCTCGTGAGGTACCCAAATGTCGAGCTTTTTTGTGTACCCAGTTTTTTCAAATGCGCCAAAACTGTTTTGTGGTCAATTTCCAGTTCTTCAGCTACGTCGTAACTACTGATATGCCGATCTTGCTCCACTTTTTCAAAAATGGCATCCATTTTATCCGTAATAGGGCGACCAGAGCGACGTGCATCTTTGACATCAAAATTTCCGGATTGAAAACGCTTAAACCAAATTTGTGCTACTCTCACAGACACTACACTAGGTCCATAAGCATCGCAAATTTTTTTCGCGGCGTGCGTTGTTTTTTACCTTTTTTGTAGTAAAATTTTAAAATGTATCGAATTTCTTCATTAGATTCACTCATCTTGACGGTACGAAAAACAAATGAAAATCACACATTTTCCTAATTTGAATTTGGAATTATGTTCTTTAAAATTTAAACTTTCAATGATACTAAAACCAGCCAGATACAAATAGTATAGCCAAAGAGATTTTATTACAAGTTCATACATACTATAATGCTAAAAGACTTTTTTCCCAACCTAATATTTAACATTATTACTCAATAGATGCACATGCTAAGTTCTGTTTGATTGACTTGACAGGCATCTTGGTGTATTACACAGTGCTGAGCGGCTGGTTTACACAGTGCGAGCTGCTGACTAGACAGGTGCTCGCACTGTGTACTCGCATGGTCAATAGCTCCGCTTGCCTTGGCTGTTTACACAGTGCGAGCTGCTGACTAGACAGCTGCTCGCACTGTGTACTCGCATGGTCAATAGCTCCGCTTGCCTTGGCTGTTTACACAGTGCGAGCTGCTGACTAGACAGCTGCTCGCACTGTGTACTCGCATGTCAATAGCTCGGCATGCCTTGGCTGTTTACACAGTACGAGTTGCTGCGCTGCAGCTACTCGGTAGGCCAACTCGCACGCTAGCTCGCACTGTGTAAACTAGCCATAATGGCTGGTTTACACAGTGCGAGCTGGTGACTAGACAGTAGACAGTTGCTCGCACTGTGTACTCGCATGTCAATAGCTTGGCTTGCCTTGGCTGTTTACACAGTGCGAACTGCTGACTAGACAGTAAACAGCTGCTCGCCGTATGACGGATTAATTAGACCTATAACTACCTAAACACTTATTTTCTCACAATGAACAGTAAAAACTAATAGTAGGTAGGTTGTCATTATTCTATAATTTGCTGGAGTGAAAAACAGGTGTGATGTTTTTGTTTCTGTTTTAATATTTTCTATTAATTTGTTCCTCTTTGTTGACAGACTATGGTGGCCATTCTTCGTCGTTTTGTTTTACATACTGAGCCCGATCCCGACCTTGATCGCTCGTCGCCACACAGACAGCACCAGCGGCAACTCAGCATGCATGGAGACCGCCGTCTTTATCACCATGGGATTTCTTGTCAGCTCATTTGCCCTGCCCATCGTTCTAGCTCGTGCTTCAGCGGTATGTATTCGGATTTCTGTTAATGTTTTGTACAGTCAATCCTAATTCCTGTAATTTAGTATCTAGAAATATTTACAATTGAGATGGTAATTTGTGGATGAAGAGAAAATTCGTGAAGTCTCCATGTATAAAGATTAATTTTTAAAGGTTCTACTATTTTTTAAAGTTTGATAGGTACCTAATGGAACTTTAAAAAATAGCAGAACCTTTATAACAACATTTTTTTACCGCCTGCCATAGAGGTTTTCTCGAGATCTATGGGAATTTGTATTTTGGCAATGTTTAGGTCTCGGTGACGCGCACACACAGACACTATTATTTTTGATATATATTTCCCTTTGTATATCTAAAATAATAGTGTACGTATATGTGTAATGTTTTTTTTAAACTTATTTTTTCCTAAGATCGAATTGAACCATAGGGTCAGTTCGATCTTAGGAAATAATAAGTTTTAATTAGTACTTATATTTGATTTTATTATTAGGTATTTTTTATTTTGAAAAAATTACTTCCTCCCCTTATCTCCTAGCTTTCAAAAGTAAAACTAAAATTTTGATTTTAATATTTGTAGGTAGTTATTAGTCCATTTTTTACAGGAAAATTATATTGGTTTGCGACATTACTCAAAAAATTACCAAAAATAGGTGCTTACTTTCGAATGCTTTTTGACCAATGTTATCAAATAAAAATCGATAGATAACTGAATCATAATTTATTATAGTGCTGATATTTTTTCCTTGACATTATATCATTTAGATGTAAGTATACAAAGTGTAACATAAATAATGTACAACCTCGTATGAGGTCATTGTAATCATCATTATGAACAACTTTTACTATAGGACCAAACATGACATCGCGAAAAAAAAAATCAGCTGTTCAGTACATTTTGACGAATTATGCGAACATAAATGTACTGCGCAGCTGATTTTTTTTCGGTGTCTTGGGTTCTGAATTTTAGTTTTTTGCCACCGACTTCTGAAATTAAAGTTATTTTGAAAACTACTGAACCGATTTTGATGAAACTTGCACTGTTCTCTAAGCTGAAGTAAATGTAAGCCAATAAAATAAAATGGTCACGATCCGATTAATAGTTTCGGAGAAATGCGTGGACAAATATACATACTTCTATAAAATTTTGTATATTGGTTTGGAAGCCATAATAGATTATCATATTATGTGAATATATTGCAGTTCCACACATTTTTTTCATTCTGCATAGCCTTTTCCCAACTATGTTGGGGTCGGCTTCCAGTCTAACCTGATGCAGCTGAATACCAGTATTTTACATGGAGCGACTGCCTATCTGACCTCCACAACCCAGTTACTGGGTAATACGATACCCCTTGGTAAGACTGGTTGTCAGACTTTCGGGCTTCTGACGACCCGTAACGACTGTCAAAGATCCACGAAAGACAGCCGGGACCAACGGCTTAACGTGCTTTCCGAGACACGGAGGAGTCTCGGTATGAAAAGATGGTCACCCATCCACAGACCAACCCCGGCAAGCGTAGCTTAACCTGATGGACCGACCCGCGCCGCTGTTATTACTTAGCCACGAGCTCCTCTAAAAGCTATGTTTCCGCCCGGGATCGAACCGGGGGCTTTCTGCGTGTCAGGCAGATGTGATAACCGCTACACTTCCACACATACGTGTCGAATTGAAAACCTCCTTAAAAATGAGCTAGCTCCTAAATAGGAGATTTAGGAGCTAGCTCATTTTTATTAATATTAATAAGCAGTACACTAATTACCGCTGGCTGACGACCATTCCACAGGCTGCTCAGTGTAGTTCGGTTCGGAACTTTCATTGCGTAAGCCCGCCCCGCACCCTAATTGCGTAACACACTATCAATCGGAATTTGAATAATCGGGGTTTGAGAAATTTGTCTGCTCGACAACGTAAATAACGCAATGAATGTTGAACTGTCAAAATGAAACGTATTCCTATTGATAGTGAGTTACGCAATTGCCCTACTGTTGGCCAGTTGTTCTAAAATATATTTTATACCATTTGCAGATTGCGTGGGGCGCTTGTTATTTAACACTGGCTGGTAACGTTATAGTATACCTAACTATTCTTGGCTTCTTCACCATCTTTGACATGGACGACTCGGACTACACGATGTGGTGAGAAATCTAAATGTTGTTGCAACATGAATGGACGATCTTAGGCAATTATATTGTATCGTAAGACAATCTTGTGGTTTTGTTTATGATTAAGTCTGATAATGATACTGATAGTGTAACATTGAAGGTGGTCTATGAAAATGATGTTAACAACATTCTTTCTTTAAAAATTATGAATAATGAAGTTAAGGAACAATCATCTGTTATTGTATTGTCTAGTATTTTGAGTAGTATCAGTGCTCATAGAAATTTCTTTAAAATTGTCATTGGTTTTATTGTGATAGCTCGTATCTGCAATGTTTGTTTTTTTTTTATGTTTTGGCTCTATCAGATTTATTCTTTATTCTTTGCAGTGTGTGTCTGGTTGTGGACGACATATATTATAGGTAGCAAGACCACTGTGATCTTGATTTACCTGTAATGCAGTTTAATTAATACATTTTTGTAAACTTAACTTGAAAACGTCACTATCTGGTAATTCTAATATTTTCTGACTTAAACATTTTCGACTAACTTTATTTCAGCAGATACGACTTACAACCTATATTCGAGTACTGATATTATAATATTTTTATTCCTTATGAAATTATGAATCAACATAATTCATGTGAATTTTATAATATAATGTATGTTACTCGCGTATTTAACAAACAATATTCTATTTGTTACTATTTAAACTTGGATTAAGAGAAAATTTTAGTGTAAGATATAATTGGAGATATTTTTTTATCAGTAACAGAATTCAGAACAACTTTCAACAATAATTTATGATAAACGTTTAAAATGAGCTTGTATCATGAATATTAAAATCTCATAAATAAGGCTTGCTGGCTATGCATACCATCGTGTTTAGGATTATCAATTTAATAATATTCTATGCCTGTGGCTAAAGAAGCATTGGCTGAATAATGGTTATTTGTAATGTTTGGTACTTTTAAATTTTGGACAGTGGAGTGGTGTGGTGTGGATCGAATATATATTATTTGCTTTGTTATTAATAGAAAACGAACAGTATTTGGATCTGGGATACACAGCCTTCGCCTTGAGTGTTATATGTAGGTAATATAAAGTATGGATTTAAGCATTATTTTATACTACGGCTGCTATCTAAAAATACTGAGCAGAGTTAAGCTTCCACGACTGGAATATTGTAAAAAAGAGATTAGAGGTAAAAGGTTGTGTGCCACTGATTGGGGTAGTAAACATTTTCTTTCTTTATTGTCAGAATGATATTATAATTATTACGACGATTTGTACGTACCAACACATTATAAAGACGCAAAAATGTTAATTTAGTGCAGCAATCTAATTATTCGAGTCAAAGTATAATATGTTGTGCTGCTTGATTCCAAGGCTGAATTAAAAAAAATGTTACGCAATGCACTTCGTGTTTTTGTAACTTAGTAATTGCTATTGGATGTTATAATTCGTAATGTAAAATGCAACAACATCCCAAAATCATTCCACCGTGACTCCAAAATATTTGATAAGTAAGGAACCTTTTGGTGCAGAAAAATGGTTGAACAATAAATTGGTTGAGTAAATTTTAGTAAAAAAAAAAATCTATAAAAAATTAAATTCGACAAAAATTTAACATATAAGTCATTGAAGTTTATAATATTAAACATGTTGCGATTACATTCCTGTAATGTAAATTGTGTAAATATAGCATTAGTATCAGGTCACAATAAATATCAGCTGCTTTATAATAAACTGATTGTTGTTTCATTATTTACACGCTTTTATTCCCTAGGTAAATCATGTAGAAGTGTTTGCCAATTATGGTAAAGTTTCGTCGTTTGCAAAAGTGCTGCGAAAGACGTTTCGATAGTCTAGCGTTTTGAGCATTTTCTCAACTAGCGACATGCAGTATAAGCAAGCTTAAGGCGATACCAAAATAAGTTGGGGGCTTTTTCGTAACCATTTATTTCGCTATTACAGAATGTATGGATTTAATTTTTGGATATATGTTTATTGACTATTTGATCAATACTCTGACTGAAGGAAAACACGATTGGGTTAAATTTCCTAGATAGAATTTAATTCCGAAAATACCTCTACTTTTTTATATTTTTGTCTGTAATTCTAAAATCCTAAGTAATTTCATTGCAAAATTGCATTCAAAATGTGCGTATTAGGTAATTGAAAACTCTGGCTGAACATATTTTTGATAGATAGCTTAATTTATTTTTAAACAATTTTTATTTGGTTTGGCGCTGATATTTTGGTTCCAGCGCATTGTTGCGCTCTCTTTTTTTCGCATGTGGATGTAATTGACTCTGTCACTTTCTTATTACCACTCAGTTAGCTTTTTACGTATCGCCTTAAAGGCAGGCTTACACGAAGCCAGTGCGCTGGCGCCAGTCGTAAAGACTTGCCGGTGTCGTTTACACAAGGCCAGTCATTTCTACATTTTTTTTTGTGATGTACACACGTTTGTGTCAACAAAAAATGAATTCCGGACAAACTGTAACAAACATACATTTACATAATTATTATCATTACAATCAGTAATACAATTTCATAAGTTAGAAAAGACCTCATTAGAATCAGTAATACAACTCCTCAAGTTAGTATAATCCTCAAATCTCAAGAGGTTCATGAAATAGTCATTCATTAGGATTACCTGGTCTTAAACGAGTTGTATTGATGACTTAAATGATTATAGTTCTGCATTAATACTGTACTTATTAACCGATTCCGTGCGGATGATGCCGCACAGGCACCATGTAAATCTATTGCGTATGGCGTATGGTGCCCGAGAGGATACAAAACAAAAACATAAAAAACTCGGCTAAAACGACATTTGTCAAAAGAGTCCCGTAAATAAAAGTGTCTTTATTTGTCACCCATATCATGCCCACAGTGTTCGTTTCAAGTAATTTCGTAAATTAGCAGACTTCAGGGGTTGTAAACCAAGTTGTCGAGTCACATTTTATTATTGTTTATAATTCTAACAGCCAACTTTCTGGAATGTTTCTCAAAAAATCAAATGCTTTTGTCATAAGATTCATTTTTGCCTCAAAACATGATGGGGTTACAAAGAGTGCGGGGCGGATCGGCGACTTAACAAACATTTTTTGCGCTGTTCGCCGGCCCTTCGCCTACGAAGTTCCGTATGCCCCTGCGTATACGGTTGATTATTGTTTAAAACTACACACCGTTCATAATTGATTGCGCCGGCGCATAATTTTTTCATCCCGCACTTCTGTCTTGCTACCCCATCGATCTCTAATAAACAACTAGATACACAATCAGCGGCAAAAAATGTCCTCACCGAAAGTCCACCAAATTTAATATTTGGTTTACTTTTACTCTAGTAGCATTTGAACGCTCCGACAGTAAGCATGACTCAGTGCTCGTTTAAAAAGTACGAAAATCACACTTCCAGGACGAAAAAAAAAGATGGAGTTCCATATTTTCGGTAACTATTAATATTATCAATATATAATTGTTATCACTGTATTGTAAATACTGATATTTTCTCAGGAAATCGTCGTAAAAACATTTTTTTAATTAAGTCGTAATAAACAGGAGGAGTTATAAAGCATCTCAATTGTAAAGACTCTCAGTAAACGTAGTAGTCATACTATCGCATGCCCGCTTAAATTATTCGGGTTATGTGCGTTGATTCTGTTCCATTTGTGGAGACGCTATTGTTTCTTTTTTATTATTATTAAAGTTACTTATGATTTTTTTGTTTTTTTTTTTTGTTTAATGAGACTTGTTTACTGTTTCTATAAATATTATAGTAACACAATCCCATGCAAAAGTTCTCGTCGCCAATTGTGTTTACGTAATTGTAGTAGAAATAAATATACGTTAATGTAATTCAAACGTACCCGTCCAAGTGGGCATTCATTCGGTAAGGACCTTTTTTGCGCTGATTGTGTATCTAGTTCTTTATTAGTGAAATTATAATATAATGATTACACATATACACAAAAGAAGAGAATGAAATGTGTTTTATTACGTACACTTTTTTTAATACATTAAGCTTAACAAGCTTTAAAAAAATACCTTTATAATAATATATAAACAAAAAAATATTGGACAATTCGACTCTACTCATTCCTTTGTCCTAGCGGTGAGCCTCGGTCGTAAAATCTATTGTTTTTTTTTTCGCACTGTAAATCGGATTTTAAAACATTGTAAGTAAGGTTGAATTTGTTTTGATGTATGTTGACTAGCAAGCACCGGTCGTAACGGCTTTGTGAATACAACTTTAAACATTGCACTTATGGTTGAATTTACATTAACGTATATTTATTTCAACTAGAAGTAGGTAAAGACAATTGGCGACCGTTTTAAGAGAATTTTTGTATGGCATTGTGCATCTAGTTGTTTATTAGTGATCGATGTGCTACCCTTAGTAAACAGACGTGATCTTACTGCTTATATTATCGACGACATTCGCTTGTGCAAAAAGGTTTACAACACCTGGTAGAAATTAGTCCCTTACCTTCCATTTCTATAAAAACACATAGATCGTCACTTTTAAACGCACTGAATGAATTTACTGACCGCTTACTTTCGATACACAATGGCAAATGACTCTTTAACAAGTGGAAACACGAGAACAAGCTAAAAGTTACAATTCATGGCGGATGAATCCCCAGGGGAATCATCAAAGTCTCTGGCGCTTGGTGCCCCAGAGGCATCACGGAATTTTTGTTTGACGCCAGGCACTAAAGATTGCTAAAAAGACCTCCGCACGGAATCGGTTAAGGTCGCAAATCACATTTTGATCAACGTCCATCCTAATAGGTACTGACTTGTAAATTGTAAAAAAACGTAAGAACATTTGAACTCTGCGAGCTACCCTTGCGCTTTCGCCTTAAGTGCATTATTACGAGTGGAGTTGAAAAACCATAGATGGGAATGGCTCGATGCGTTTACTTACACGGTTCCAACTTCAGACTAAGTATCCTGTAGACGGAGCTATAACTTGTTGCCGCTCTTGTATCCGTGTGTCAAACAAAGTATTGTTCTCTCTGTCTATTTCACAGAGTTCAGGAACGAGTAAAAGGTATAGCACATGTAAGTCTGGCAATGTCGCACTGTCTGTGTAAATCGTGTCAATAAATGACCGACTTAGTCGGTCAAAACATTACGGCTTGGTGCAGTTTAAATGCGAAATATTAAATAATATCAGTGGTTTGTCTAAGACAAAGTTAGTAAAGTGAAAATATGCTGTGTGTGGCGGTATATTATTCATCAATAATAACGAAAGAAGGCGTAATAGACCCGGAATTATCATTTCAGATATTTAGTCTGAGGTTCCAACCGCTGGCGCGGGGATTGAAGGGGAGGAACCGGGCGGAGCGGAGGTCACTGGCTAGAAAAATACGACGGCCGCTCTGTTCATGCCAGCAAGAAAAATTGTTTATACGGGACCAATACTAGGCCAACACTGGATGCCAATCTAACTGGTGGCCAGCGCTGGCTTCGTGTAAACCAGGCTACCACTGAATTTAACAAAGTTAGCCTCGTTTTAGCGTAGGTACTTATCGCTAATCCAGCCTACCACTAGAATTTAACAAAGAAGTTAGCTTAGCCTCGTTTTAGCGTACTTATCGCTAATCCAGCCCTTTCAGGTCTGATAGTAGTTGTTCCCCTACCCGGCCACCTGTCGAAAGAGTTGATCGGTCAGCTGCCTGGGAAAGATTGCATTGTTTTGTGAACTGCTTCCGACTCAAAATCAATCAATCTGCCTAGCCTTTTCCCAACTATGTTGGGGTCGGCTTCCAGTCTAACCAGATGCAGCTGAATACCAGTATTTTACAAGGAGCGACTGCCTATCTGACCTCCACAACCCATTTATTGGGTAATACGATACCCCTTGGTAAGACTGGTTGTCAGACTTTCGGGGTTCTGACGACCCGTAACGACTGCCAAAGATCCACTAATGACAGTCGGGACCAGCGGCTTAACGTGCTATCCGAGGCACGGAGGAGTCTCGGTATGTACAGTTGGTCACCCATCTACGGACCAACCCCGGCAAGCGTAGCTTAACCTGATGGATCGACCCTAGCGGCTGTTATTATTTAGCCACGAGCTCCGCTTCCGACTGCAGATATTTATTCAATCTGTCAGCAGTACAGTTTTATAATAATTCCGATTACCTCCCCCTTGGTTAATCGCCTAGTTATTATAAAAATAGTTCTACTTCAAGTACATACAAAGTGCGAACATCTGGAATTGAGTCCGGCAAGCCATACCCGAAGTCTCACTTCATTTCAATGGAAAAGAAAGTTTAAAGGTTAAGCATATATATTAAATTGATAAATCAAATCAATTTAATATCTCGCTAAATTGTAAATGATATCTTGTTATTAGTTAGTGTTATAAAGTAAGTATGAAAAATAATTATTAATTTCAAAAGCTTTACGTAGATCGTGAAATGGAACGTAAATTAATCATCTTCCGCTGATTTGACGTTTCTCACACGTCAAAATTCGTGAAGCCACAGTGATTGTACCGCACCCACTAAAGTTTTCCTTATAATTTATTGTAATTTGATCAGAACAGTATTAGCAAAGATATATAATCATGGGTGATCATTTGCCAGCGTGTGTCATCGATGTCGGCACGGGTTACACGAAGCTGGGCTTTGCTGGCAACAAGGAACCGCAGTTTATCATTCCGTCAGCCATAGCGATAAAAGAAACTGCGAAAGTCGGCGATCAAAGCACTCGACGTATGACTAAGGCCGTGGAAGACCTAGATTTCTTCATCGGTGATGAAGCGTTCGACGCCACTGGGTATTCAGTGAAATATCCAGTACGCCACGGTCTCGTCGAAGATTGGGATCTAATGGAACGTTACATTGAGCAGTGCATCTTCAAATACTTGAGGGCGGAGCCGGAAGATCATCATTTCTTGCTCACTGAGCCTCCACTGAACACGCCCGAGAACAGGGAGTATTTAGCTGAGATTATGTTTGAGTCATTCAATGTGCCTGGTTTGTATATTGCTGTGCAAGCTGTATTGGCGCTCGCGGCGTCTTGGAAGTCGCGCACGTCTGCTGAACGTACTTTCACAGGCATTGTAGTAGACAGTGGAGATGGTGTCACCCACATTGTGCCTGTAGCTGAAGGATATGTCATTGGATCATGTATTAAGCACATACCCATTGCTGGTAGAAATATTACCTCATTTATTCAATCTTTACTTCGTGAACGTGAAGTAGGTATCCCACCAGAACAAAGTTTGGAGACTGCAAAGGCTATCAAGGAGAGATACAGTTACATTTGTCCAGATATAGCAAAGGAGTTTGCTAAATATGACGCAGACCCTGGTAAATGGATGAAGAACTACACGGGTGTTAATGCTATTACAAAAAACCCATTTTCTGTTGATGTTGGTTATGAGAGATTTTTGGGACCCGAGATATTCTTCCACCCAGAGTTCTCTAATGCTGATTTCACTGTGCCTTTGAATGAGATGGTAGATGAAGTCATCCAGTCATGCCCAATAGATGTAAGGAGAGGTTTATATGGGAACATTGTGCTGTCAGGCGGATCAACAATGTTCCGTGACTTTGGCAGGAGACTGCAGCGTGATATAAAGAGGACAGTTGATGCGAGATTGAAGCATTCTACAACTCTTTCAGAAGGCCGTATCACGCCTAAGCCTGTTGATGTGCAGGTCATTTCACACAACATGCAGCGGTATGCTGTCTGGTTTGGAGGCAGTATGTTGGGCTCAACTCCTGAGTTCTACCAAGTGTGCCACACGAAGCAGGCGTACATGGAGTACGGCCCCAGCATTTGCAGACACAACCCAGTATTTGGCACCATGACATAAATGTATATTGTAATTTATTGCCAGTATTCAGTCACTAATGATGTTTTGACTATTTTTAAGCAATTATGAATTTATAATTTTAAGATTTATTTTACTTAAAAGAGACTTACTAGTATGCCTATTTTATAAGTGTAACTAAATTTAGCTACATGAAATATTGAAGCATGATATTTGTATAAAAACATTTAATTCCAACATTATGTTTATGATTATATTAAAATATTCAATTCATGTTAAATCTAATTTCCTAGCTGGATTTTTTATTAAGAGGCATTTAATATTGCATTCCAGCTTTTTACCAAATATAGAGTCTTGATATAATGTTCATTTTATTTACTTAATACTAGCTGACCCGACAAACGTTGGTTGTTCTGTAAAAAATTCTATAATTCATACAAAATTCCCATAGAAAATGCACTTTCAGTTTTCCCCAATTTTTCAATTTTCCTGGAAAAATTTCAAACATTTTCTTTCATAGAAACCTTGTCCAGACAATTTCAAACAACAAAAAAAGAATTAGTCAAATAGGTGGGACCATTCGTAAGTGATGCGCGTACATACATTCGGCGATTGAATTTTATCTATATTGATAAAACCCCACTGTATGGTTTTAATTTTATTCAACTTATTAAATATACACTACTATTCATTTGGACTAAAACATTTCGTAACGTTAACGTTTTATTTATCTTGAAACAACAACATTAATCATCATACAAGTTGCCTTACGCCAATAGTTCATAGCCATAATAACAGATGACGCTGTTCAGAAATGTTTACTAATGAATCGGCCAAATAATTAAATAGGGAGAAGAGAGCCCTCTTGTGCCATTGTCCAACTGTCCCCCCCTGGAATCGGCCCTTCGAGAGGTGTTCGGTGCGTTGCATGCATGACTTAGGCTGCCAACAGACGGACTGCACAGCAGCAACCGCACGCAGTCGATATATTCAACTGCATTCGGTTGTACGTTTGACTTCATCCCTCCGAAAAAATAAAAAATATGATTCGCGACAATAACAAATACGTATTTACGTAATTATAACCCTAAGAATCCTAACTAATACTACAAATGTGAAAGTAAGTTTCTGTTTCTTTGTTACCTTTTCACGCTTAAACCACTGAACCGATCATCCTGAAATTTTGTATACGTTGTCAGGTGTACAGAAACGGACATAGGGTATCTTTCATCCCGAAAAAAGTACTGTTCCCGAGGAAAACAACAATAACGTTCTTATGATAATAGATGGCGCCACGTGTCTATCGAATCATTGAATTATATTATCTAAAATGTCAATTAAAATTAATTCATGGTGATATTTAACAACCGGTCATTTTTTAAATAAATTAAGATAAAATTTTAAGTTACTAACACACTACTAAAGTTTCGTGTGTGAATTGATTGACACGAAGCCGCGGGCAAAAGCTAGTCAGCAATACATCTATAAAGTTACACATCCACTGGGTCGGAATTGGAGCGTACGCAGCGTACGGAGCGTCCGCATTTACAAAATACAAAATCCGACCTGCGTTTATTGCATTGGGATTTTGCATCGGCATTATCAACCAGTGTTTCCATTTTTTAGGGATTTCTCCCTTTTTTAGGGTAAAATAACCAATATTATGCACGCCTTATGGCTATTTTATTTTGACAGGAATTTATATGTAGGTATACTTACCTAGAGTTGGTTTGTTTCCATTCTGCATAGGCCGCGGAACAATAGCGATAAAGTATTTTTAAGTGTTATATTAGTACTTAATTATTCGTTTGAAATTAATTTTAATTAAAAATGTTTTTGTTGTTATTACTTTTTTAAGTTTTGTTATTCACTGATACGTCTTAAAGATTATTAGTTGTTATAAAATACATAATGGGTTTTTTGTTTCTTGAATTGAAGTAGTATTTATTTAACTTTTAAGTTGGAGCCTACTGCATACATTTGGCAACCATGTACGTGCGGCTACATATCAAGCTATAGGTACCTACATTTCATGTATCTATAAGCTGGTCTCGCATTGTATATGATTTCCGTACAATGAGACGTCAGCTTATACTGGAAATGTAAGGCTTGATATATGTAACCGTGTCTACATACTTTCAAAACAACTACATACTAATCTTTAAAACGTAACACAGGCACGGCAATTAGATAATCAATAGCCATCACCATCACATTCTATTGTAGTAATATTGTCAATCGCTTCAACTGCACTTGGTACACAATAAATTTGCGCATCAATGTGTAAAACTTGACAATTGCAATTGATCGTTATGGGGACCCTTAAACCGGGTACCTGGTAACACTGGGCGCGTTCACTGCGGATGACGTCATCGGCAGAAATACCGGTCTCTTCCGCAGATTTGCCGATCCAGTGCACGCAGTACCTTATAATTCAATACAAACCAACAAATCCGTACCGTGTGGACGCTCCGATTCCGACCCGGTCGACGCGTAACTCAAGTTAGCCGTGATTTGATCCGATTTCCGAAATCAGACCAAACGACGGCAAATCTAACTTCATATTTTGATCAAGATACAACCTGACACACTGCAAATTGCAAAAAAACGCAAGAAACAATGAATTTCGCGGGCTAACACTGCGGATCAACAAATATCCGATAAGATAAGAATAATAAATTAATAAACTATTCACCCTTAAACACGTACCTGTAAAAAGTAATGCATCTTTTTAAATAATGCCTTGACTTGGGTACAATTTTAATTCGGCACTATTGTATTTCTCGGAGTGACGGTACGTTCCAGGGACCAGGGACCACGGGACTACCATTTTAGTTCGGAAGCATTGTGTTTCTCGGAGAGATCACCCGGGTAAAAAAAAAAATCCGTGGTTTCCAGGGACTAGGGAGGGACCACGGGTCATGAACTTTAGTGACGTGTAAGTAAGTGTTTGTAAAACCTACTTACACAGAAATAAATATCATTAATCTTTATTTCGTTTTATCGAAAACTAAAAGTAAAATATTAACAATATGGATATTTTTCTTATGTTTTTGCTTTCCACGCAGCAGTTACAAGACTAGACAAGAAGCCGTTGTCTATTACACAGCTTAGACGTATGCCCAGGACGAATGCCATCAACGTATAAAATATTTCGTGGAGGTAACATAGAACATAAATAGAATATCACCATGAATTAATTTTGGGGAACAACCTCTTGCGCCGATACTTACGCGGGTTGTATGGATTGCGTTGAAAAAACATTATTACGGCTGTAATTATTTCCTCGTCTGTTACCACGATGGTAATATCGGCCATTGTTACAATTCGCCTGTGAGAAAGAGAAATATCTACCGCGGTTAGAATTCTGAAATGATCTTCCGTAACTATGGCGGTTATAATTATTAAAAGATCCATAGTTGCGGCCACGTTGACCTTGACCCCTCGGTCCTGAAGGTGTAAACTTACCTCGACCTCTTCTTGAATACTGCATGACGTCCGGCTTAGAGGGCGTAGAAGGCGTTGATACATCTTCGTCCTTAGCACCTTGTATGGCGTCCTTGAGATTGCTATAGTTGCGGCCACGATGGTGCTTAGCCTTGAATTTTTCAACCCATCTGAATTTTTTTTAATGGCCATTTTCTCATTTAATGGCTTTAGAATCGTGAACTTTGATGAATCTCCATCTGCCTGTGAGATGGTTAAATCGGTAAAAAGTTGTTCTAATTCAGAACCATACTCGTCAATTGACCTAAAACCTTGGTTGCTTAATATATACTTACTTACATACACTACAGTGCATCGCAGTTGGTTGTACAGTACCAATCACTAAATCTAAAAGCCGTACAAACCCATTCAACCGTCCAAACTCTCCAGTGCAATAATAACAGCGTCCCGAAGGCCTTAAGTTGTCTATTGAAGAATCAACAAAACCTGACAAAAAAAATTACTGGCATGGTCAAGAAAGGTGCTAACGACTTCATTCAGCCAATCAATGTTAGCGCGGTGGCCATTTATCCAAAAGACAAGCAAAGGTCAAGCGAAGAGACAAAATCCCTTGTCCAAAAAATAATCCGACCAGAAGACATAAAGCTGCACGTTTAGAGGTTTTCACAAAACCAAGAACGGTGGTATCATAATTAGAATAGACACGAAGTTCAAAAATTCTGTTCAGCTCACAAACTCAGACGTGACCTTTGACGATCCTCAGAAACGGAAACCACGTCTAGTGGTAATTGGAGTGCCCTCATCTATGCAAGAAACAGAGGTTTGTACCTGCCTATTCCACCAAAATTTAGCCGATCTTCAGGAACGGACACTTGAATAATTTTTGTCCACAATTAGATTAAGCCGCAAGTCAGGTACAAAGGATGCTGAGACCTGCCACTATATTATAGAAGTGCCAGCAGACATACGTAAGACCCTAATTAAGAAAGAACGAGTTTTTATTATTTGGTCATCCTGCCTGTTCGAGACTTCACTCTGGTCACTAGGTGCTATAAATGTCAGCAGTATGGTCATGCGGCCAAGTCATCTCGGGAGACCACTTATACCTGTGGCCATTGTGGTGATCAAGGTCACTCAATAAAGGACTGTACAAAGAAAAATGTAAACCCGAAATGCGCGACATGTTTTCATTTAAAAAAACCAAGCAAACAGTACAGGAGCTGACGACTGCCCGGCGAAAAAAATTGCCAAAATGAGGTACATCAATACGCCTAAGAGTATTTTAACTGACCTTTTAGTTTAGTATTAAAGATAAGTATGATTATAATTTAGGTAGGTATTAAAGTACACCTGACCATTTTACCTGACTATTTCATATGCACTGTTAGCATATTTTTCTGTATCTGTGCCGACTGAGTTTAATTTGATTTTAATTTATGTCTTACTTTTCATGTTTGCCAACTATACATTATTGTTTTATTTGTAACTATAAATACGTGATTATTTAATATAGTTACAGCTTAGCCCATATTGCATGAAACACAGGATTACCTAGTTAAGGCATATGTTTTATTGACCTAGTTTAAGATTTTGTTGTATTCATAGCTATTATAATAAAATTGTAAAACTTTGAATAAATTGATTTGATTTGATTTGATGTGATGGGGCACCGGTGTGAGCGCATTCCTTGAGACGGCGACCAGCTCGCCGGTTGAATGCGTCCCAAAGGGTTATGGCCATCCGGCTAGTCCTGGGATACCGCACGGTCTCCGGTGAGGTAGCGAGCCTCCTTGCCAGATTTCCGTCATGGCCTCCTGGCAAACTGCCTCCAGAGGCAAAAGTCCTCGCAGACATATGAGAGTGGCGCGAGGGGGCAAAACGCTGGGGCGTAACTCCGCTGCCGCGAGAAATCACGGCACAGTGGACAGAGCTCCGGCGGGATCTCATGGCGACATGGAGAGTTTGACTGTCGCAACCTAGTACTGGGCACGCCACAATTGCGGCGATAAGTGGTCCTTGAGGAGTGGTTGAGAGGCGCCATGGTGTCCTCACCTTCCGCCTGGCGCAGGTCCTCACCAGACTTTGTGTGGATTGCCTGTAGGACACGGTGGAGCATACGATGGAGATCGGCCCGGCTTGGGCGGAGCACCGCCGCGTCCTCGCGGAGGCAATCGGCGGCGGCGATCTCTCTCGTCTGGCCCTGATCCAGGCCATAGTACGGAGCGAGAGTGCATGGGAAGCCGTCACCTTCTTTTGCGAAACAGTAATGCTCGCGAAGTAGGAGGCGGAACGCGTGAGGGAGAGGCAATCTTTGCACCCTCATGCCCCTATTCGTCGCAGGAGACGCCCTGGGCGTCGGGAATTGAGAGCTGATTCCCGACCACCGTAGGCGCGGGCTTGCGGAGGGCGAGCAATGGGTAGCTCGCCGTCCGGTAAGGACCATGCCCGGGTCGACGGCGCGTTGTGTTCCACGCGTGCCTCAAAGAGATGTCAGCAGTAACTGATGGGGTCCGCTAGGGCCGATGCCTGCCAGGGTTTGTTTGAAAGAGTTACCGTGTCCGTAGCACAGGCAACTGAAGGAACACGGGTGGGTTTTTAGTAAAAGTCTGACACGCCCTCCTGCTCCGCCCAGAGCGAGAGAAGTTATTTGATGATTCCCCACCCAAAAAAAGGGTGTCCTTGAATGCGTTACTAATATCACTGTCTATTCGTCAAACCAATTATCTGGTCTTCCCAGAGTAAGTAAAAAGCCATCATCGATTACGGCTGATGTTAGCATATTTCTAATATTATTTGCAAAACCCAAAACTACCCACTAAACCTAAGTAAATAAAACTGGGTGCTGAATATCGATTCACGAAAGATCTTACCTACTTAAGTACCTAGCGTAAGATTTATGATGAATATACCTAGGTATTTACCTAGTTTTCTATTTTGTGATTCCTACATACATTACTACCACAATCCATTCCGACAATCCTCCTAGTTACATAGGCATTAGGTAAAGACGCCAGCACATCAAGCTTCTACAATCTGTCAAATTTCTTTAATAGATTTTCAACTTTATAGCTAAAGCATTACGTTCAAGGTTGATTGGAATAATTTGACAGCTTCGGGTAGCTTGATCTGCTGGCGTCTATACATTGGCGCCGATTCCCTTGTTCACAATCACAAACTAAACTAAAGTTCAGTGCATCTTTTTTTTTCTATTTCATTAAGAAAAGGACAGAAGATAAATATTAGTTTAGTCCTGTCAAATTAGTCAGCGCCTGCCGTAAATTGACGTATTTTTAGGAATCAATTTTTTAATCGCTTCAAAACTTGTCTATGGTGTATCTTAATTTGAACGGACTAAACTAATATTTATCTTCTATCCTTTTCTTAATAAAATAGAAAGAAAAATATGCACTGAACTTAAATTTAGTTTAGTTTGTGAACAAGGGAATCAGCGCCACTGTCTAGTGAGTTGTTAGTGTAAGAAAAACCACTTTTTATAATAGTAGATTGTATTTTACTAATACCAAAATGGGCATATACTTACGATCTCGATATTACAATCGGTACAACTTTATAATTTCACTACGTTATCCCGTTGTTCAGAACGTCTTAATATGTCGACCGCTCTCTGCGAACTGGACGACCGACTTCAAGCGTAAGGCAGAGTGAGCTATCACCACACCGTGATGTCATTCGAACGGCATGGCGGTTGGTGTTGCCAATTCAAATAAATTAATTCCAGAACATGGTTTTGTATTTACAACAAGACATCATGACATTAGGTACCTGTATAGGGTGACTGGTGATTAGTGACAACACATGATTGTACTCATGATAACAAACAACTTTTACAATGGGACCAAACCTGAAATCGCGAAAAAAAAATCAGCTGCTCCCTACATTTTGACGAGTTACGTGAACATGAATGTCCCACAGCTGTTTTTTTTTTCACGAATTCAGGTTGGTTCCATAGAAAAGTTGTTCGTTATCGTGAGTATTATCATGTGTTTAAGTATCGGTCACTAATTATCAGTCCCCCTATATTTGTGAAAGAGCACTGAATGACGAGTGTGCTGTGTCCCTGTGTTGCTCTTTTCATTAGTCCTCGCTAATTACTGTAGGAACTGTCTCGTAAGCAGATAATTTTACGATGTAGGCACAGGAAGGGTTGTCATCGGGAGAACTTTCTCACGTAAGTAGGTAGGTACTTTATATTTACAAATTAGGAATAAAGTTGTGTGGAAATCGGTTGTCATGGTATTTATTTATTTTATTTTATTTTATTAATTTTAGGAAAACTTACAGCAAGTACAATGTGTTAAAGATGGCTAATTGCAAGCTTCCACTAACGATTAATGTGAGTATTATTAACAAATACGCGAAAACAGCGACGTAAGACATACGCAAATTAATTGTCGCACGCTCAAAAAATACAATAATGAAAGAGACAAAAAAAATGGTTATACATCGAAAAAGCAATTATTCAAAATTTTCTTTACTTCCTTAATACTACTAGTAAATAAATCTAACTCGACATCCTGACACACCACATTAACAGTACGACAAGCTCTTATCACGTATGTGTTCTGCTTATAGATAGTTCTGACTTGAGGAGGAGAAGACGTGGTCTCCGAAGAAATGCACTCGGTACACGAAGCCCAATCTTACCCACCAACTTAGTGACGTCAGTAGATCCGTTCATAACACTACATAAGAAAACCCCGTAAGAGGTGTTTTACCAATAAACCTGTATATATAATAGTAGTTTACTTGTATGTGCATGTGATGCGGAAGAATTAGGAAAATGTCGTGAGGAAAGTTTTGAGTATGAATGTCGATGGCTATAAGAGTAGGGGAAGACCAAAGAAACAAATGATATGGCTAGACAGGGGGTGACTACCGAGATGACGACTAATAAAGAAGTATGGAAAAAGGGACATGTTGCGCGAACCCCAAATAGTTTGGGTGGGGCAGGAAAATGATGATGATTTACAGGAAATTTCAATGAACATGACAGAAACAGTACCTATTAGGAATAGTTATTCAGAATGGTGGAAATAAGTTTTTCAGAACAGAATAGGTAGGCATTAATAACACAAGGGAACACAATTAGACTTCTTTTGGAGCATGGAGTTTTATGGCTGTTGTTTACTAGTTCAAAGTCGCTGATTTCAAATCTACCCACAATTTATCTCTAACAGCTAGAGATGGGCAGAGGGTTTAAACCTTATGTGCGGAAACGGGTTATAACCGGGTTTTTTGGGTTTAAACCCGAGTAAAAACTCCAATAAATGGGTTTTTATTGGTTTTAAACCCAGTAAACGGGTTTAAACCCGGTTGATTGCCCATTTCTACTAACAAGTGTAGTTTTTGAGATAGGTACAGCTATTGGCCATATTTTTGTACTAGTTACACTTAACTTTCATAAACTGAGATGTTTTGTAGTCTTTTTTTTACAATTCAACTTATAAAAATACAACTATTTCTGTAAGTAGACATCATTTTTGTGCTGAGTAGGTATATTACATTAAAAAATTGTAGACTGTGTCGGATTTCGTAAAGCGGGTGTATTTTGATTAAGTACAGACGCCAGCAGGTCAACCTACCCGAAAGTGTCAGATTTTCCCAATCAACCTTGAACCTTATGCCTTAGCAATAAAGTCGAAAATCTATTAAAGAAATCTGACAGATTGTAGTAGCTTGATGTGCTGGCGTCTGTACTTTGGATTTCCTTTGGACACCATAATATAAGTAGTAGTTGTTTTCCTAATGTTATTTTTTTAATTAAATTATTTTTCTTGCAAATCACGTTTTCATTATATCTCAAAAATTAAAGCCAAGTATGTAATACAAAAAATCTGACTTCAGATCTAAAATCAGCACCCCGAAAATGTATAATATTAGTCAATATTTCATGCAACAAAAATGCTGTTTTATTTGGGAAAAACGATATAAGTACCGACGCCAGCACATCTAGCTGCTACAATCTGTCACATTTCTTTAATAGATTTTCAACTTTATCGCTAAGGCATTAGGTTCAAGGTTGATTGGGAAAATTTGACAGTTTTGGGTAGCTTTTCTGGGCCCTGTTTAATAAAGCTGACAATTCGACATATATGTCAAAAAAAAATTGTCAAGAGCGAGCCGGACTCGCGCACCGAGGGTTCCGTACCATCATATATAAAAAAGTGTGCTATTTAGAGATATCGTTTTCTTTTTCTTGTAATCTTTACATAAACTTTATCACACAGAAAAATTTCAGATTTTTCCTTGTGCAAACTTCGGAACATTACGGTTCGGTACGGAACGGTATTTTTATTTACATTTTTCATCAAAAGTCGAAAACTATGCGGCCTAAAAAAATGTTTGAGAATGTGCAAATAGCGCTCTTTCATATGATACCCCACATGCCCTAGTAGTCCCTATTCGAATTTTTAAGACCACTTTTCAGTACCTGTTTCAACAAAAAAAAAATTCTTATTGCAAAATAGTTGGGCAAACGTCATCTAAAACTATTCCAAAATTCAAGTTGATACCATTAGTAGTTCTTGAGATATCTAGCTGTGGCAGACAGACAGACAGACTGAGTCGCACCATAAGGGTTCCGTTTTACTATTTTGGTACGGAACCCTAATGACAAAATTGTAGAATTGTCGCGCTTAGGCTGTTTAATAAAAGTGACATATATGTCAAAAATCGACAGGTGAAATCTTGAGATATTTGTCATTTAAAAACACGTTTAGTAAAACTCGACATATGTCATAAAACCATAGTGAAATTATTTCTGACAATAATTGTCGGAATGTCGTGACATATTTGCAAATAATTTTGTTTTATGAACTAAATGAGGGTAAAATAGAAAAAAAATATTAACAAAGTAAAAGAATGAAACAATCACTAGTGCAATTTCGATTGTTTATTTTGATCGCGTGTAAAATGGAAATGCACAAAAAACTTACCATTTTGGGCCTTATTTATGAAAATAGAAATATACTCTTTGGGAAGTTTAGTGACCAATTGACCCACGATATAAAAATAAAAAATGGAAGGAAATAGCTGAACAATTTACAGAATTAGGTATTCATAAATACTGGAAATACTATCGTGACACTACTACATGGCAAAATTGGCGCAAAAGGTCCATGGTAAGGTTTAGTTTATTTTAACTAGCTTATCCGTCATCAATACGTATTATATAAAAAAATTTAGACCGTTAATCAACTTTAAATTAATGAGTTATCAATTAGATATATGCATTATACTCACTGCTCGATGTAAGTACCATTTTTTGTAATAAACCTTTTATAAACACTTTCTTACACCTTTAAAATTCAAAATATGAATTTGCGACAGAGGATAATGCTCCTGTCAGAATTGTCCGACAATTCTACAAATATGTATGTCAATATTTTCTGTTTAATAAAGCAGATTTGACAAGTTTTTCACGACAAATTGTCACCTGTCGCTCAGAAACTTTTTATGTCGGATTGTCGTTGTGAATTTATCACCATGACAATTTTGTCGCCTGTAAGATTTATTAAACATAAAAAAGGTCGAATTGTCACTTTTTGACATAAGTCAGACTTGTCGGATTGTCAGCTTTATTAAACAGGGTCCTGCTGGCGTCTGCACATTACATATAACACTTATCAATGTAGAAACCACAACATTTTCCACATATTAACAATGAGGTATGCTATGATGAGGACTTATCGGTAAGCTATACTCTGATTTTTAATTTGCTAGACTAAAATGACATATCGCACCTTTATTTCGTCACCGTTACTAAACAAAAAACTAAATTTTACAGAATTAATTTACGATTTTTGTTTTATTTATTATTTACCTCGTCATAAAAAGTGATGAAGTCGTATGGGATATTTCTGAGATTATTTGTTAAATTATTGGTTTCTTTTTAAGGTCGTCATATAATTTAATATTTTTTTCAATTTTTTTTACTAAAAGTAATTTTCTTGAGAATTTCGTTTAGTAACGGTTTCGAAATAAAGGTGCGATATGATAACATGAGTCAAATATCAAAATGACACAAAAAGTTCGACTTGTGCTATCATTTTGGTCTAGCAAATTAAAAATCAGAGTTTATGTAATTGTTCCCTTGTGTAATTATTGCATACCTACCTACAATCAAAGTTTCATGTACAGTAAACGCTCAAAAGTCCATAAGCATGCTAAAGATTACATTGCTATGAACTGTGCGAGCACGAACCAGTACGTGTGCGTGTATGAGCCAACATTCCGCAGATAACACACACTAATGAATTGTCGCATGTCGTCGTACTACGCGAAATAACATTATATTTCTGTTGAATTTAGAATAACTCGTCATAGTGGCGACCTGTTCTTACCATTGCATTGCTAAAATTCGCATAAAAATAACATGTGCTGGTAGCTGTTTGGGCTAAGCAATGGTTTCACGATCAATGAAGTCTGAGTTCGAATCTTAATCATTGTGATTGGACTGTTTTTTGTTTCTTTGGAACCATAATAATATATTTCTATTTTAAGCAAAAACTTGTAAGATGTTTATGTTCATTTATTATTTATTTTTATAAGAAGTTAAATATTAGTTATTGTATTATTATTTAACTGTTTTTGTGATTTTTAATTTATCTTTTCGGTGTTGGAAGGTTTAAATAAAAAAGTCGTGCTGAATGGTAACAAAATTGTTAATTCGTTTTATTTACTTATTTATAAATTAACAAACTTAAGAGAATTGTGACGTTACATTCCTACTAGATAAAAGAAGTTTTTTTGTAACCGTTCATAGGATTTTTTGTTGTATACCCACTTAGTCAATTCATAATAACATAACAAAGAAAGGATATTCTAATAACACATATATAATTGTCAATACCTATTTAGTTTTCCATGATCTACCTTTCTAACTTTACGAAATGAGTGACCAAGCGAACAAGATAAAGAATATTATATTTCTGTCCCATTACTTCCAATCAAGTAAAAACTTACAAAAAGTCAAGTACTGCGTGAGATTTGAACTCACGGCTCACTGATTCACGCATCTATATGCACGCGCTTAACCGCTAGGTCATCTTTACACATGTTATAATTTTGAAATTATGAACTACAATCAGTTGTTGACGACGCATGTTTATGTTCTTGGAAATAGAAGGTCTTAAGTCAAACTAATCGCCATGCTATTGCTTTATGAGTTTGCTTATCGACTTTTGGTCGCGACTGTACCTAGTTATCCACTGACTGGCCTTGAAAGTTATTTGGAAGATATCCCACTATGTACCTAGGTATGCAATGAGAGCTCGTTTCTCAATTTTGTGAATGTTTTTACTTATGTAACCCCTAAAAATACCTACGTACTAACGACCTTGCCAGCCCTGACCCTCCATCCACGTGGTAGCACCAGGTGGTACGCAGGCTGCAACTCGTTTTTACAAAGCACCTCACTAATTAGTCTGGTGCCGTCGACTCGGTCACACTCGTACGTCGCCGAGGCTTACACGACTGCCACAAAAGAGCCAATTTCCGAACGAATCCTTGCCAATTCTACGCCTCGGTGACACGCGTGGAGATTAGTTATATACAAGTTTACAATTTCCTAAGTGTGTAATTTGTATGTACTTGCTTGCTTGGTCTTAAGATGAGTATTTCGAAGAGGCTAAAGAAAAGGTCGTACGGTCTTTACTCTAAAATTTAGATTGAGACGTCACGGATTTCGTTAGGGATGAAGATTTGATGGTATTCACTTGTATATAGACTTTAGCCAAATACGCTAACCTGGATTATAAAGTACCAATTTGACGTCATCGGGAGTACCTACTTACCTATGACCTAAGTAAGACCTAACTAGTTGCAGTCAGCATTGGAATCTAAAGTCTACCCAAATTATCTTTGTGTAAGTAGCATCTGTTCTGATCCAGTTACTGTTTTGATTCACTTAATTAGGTATTACTGAGGTAATACATAGGTACTAGGTAGGTTGGTCCATGGCTTCAATACTTTCGCAACCAAATAGGTTGCCGTTAATCTAGCTAAAATTTCCGAGAATTTCCAACATCAAAACGAAAAGAAAGGCCATCCGGTGGCTTGGCTAGGTATAAAGGATGGCAGGATGGATTCATTACATGATTCTGGACCCCACTGAGTCGAAATTTTTTGTCGGTTATTTTTTATTTAAGATGGGTTTGCTCTTGACTCTAGTCTAGGTCGGAGGCGACTGAGACAGAGTCGACGATGGAGTGAGTTTACCCAGAAGAAGCCTGTTGACTCTCACTTTGAAGGGATTCGGGTTGTATGCGCTCGGAAACACATACGCAGGTAGTGAGTTCCACTCTTTTGATGTGCGCATTATAGAAAACATTAAAAAAAAACCAGCTGTTTCATACGCGGTCAAAATGTATGGAACAGCTAATTTATTTTTAACACATTCAACGTAGGAGAAACATTTCAACGCAGGCAGGGGGTCTAGATTACAAAATACTGAATCCATGGTGACAGGTTGCGCGTCGATGACCCTGCCACCCTGTATTGTTTAAGTCCCTTTGAGTTAGAATTAGGTGGAAAAGCATCTGCGATCGCAAGATGGTTTTCAGTTGCATGTGCATAAAGCTGCAAACCAATTTGACTCTTAAGGCCGTACCCCAACCAAATAACCTTGAGTGTTCTGTCCTCTCTGTTCCGCTCCCTGCGCACGCCCCTTCATCATAAAATTCACATTTTTTTGTAACTATTTAAATAAAAAAAAAGAATAGCGATCTTTTGAAATAAAATAAAACGTGAATTATTTAGATTTTTAAATTTATCTATTAAATGCTAGACGACATCGCGGCAGACCAAGACGAGATGGAGGGACGCACTTGACTCCTGCCGAAAGACAGTGGACAGAAAAAAAGAAAGTGAGGCCTTTGCCCAGCAACACATTCCAGGAATATTACGGGCTGAATAGATTAGTAGATCAATCAATCTGCGTAGCCTTTTCCCACCTATCGGTTTCCAGTCTAACCGGATGCAGCTGAATACCAGTATTTTACATGAAGCGACAGTCCTCTACAACCCAGTTACTGGGTAATACGATACCCCTTGGTAAGACTGGTTGTCAGACTATCGAGCAACTGACGACCCGTAACGAATGACAGCCGGAACCAACGGCTTAACGTGCTTTCCGAGGCACGGAGGAGTCTCATTATCTAAAGCTGGTCCCACCACCCACGGACCAACCTCGGCAAACGCTTAACCTGATGGACCGACTCGAGCGGCTGTTGTTAATTAGCCACGAGCCAAGTAGATAGATTACTTAATTATGATGAAATGTAAGCAGCTATTATACACTATTTACAAAAAAAGTAGTGTATGTAGTATATCAGTTATCTGGTTTCCATAGTACAAGCTCTGCTTAGTTTGGGACCAGATGACCGTGTGTGAACAATGTCTCAGGATATTAGTATTATTTCCTTTATTCTTTTTTGTACATGTATAAATTATATTTTTAAATATTAGAATAAAAATGATAAAAACATTAAAAAATATATTTTTTTTATTATTATTATTATTCAATTTTTTTACATATGAGTTATATTTTTAAATATTAGAATTTAAAAAAAAACATTTAAAAATATAAAAAATAGAAATCCACCGGCATGGGGAACAGGGTCCAAGCTACCGGTGGTTAGGGCCCCAGAGACAGGAACCTCCTCACAATACGCGCCGTATCAAGGAGGACTGCCTTCTGAATCAAGCCCTTCACCCAGCCACCCAACGAGAGCCTCTTGAGATGTTGGTCGAGGCTCTTAGCGATAAGGCCATTGACTGTAACGACTATCGGCACAATGATTGCCGAGTCCACATTCCACATAGCGACAACCTCGTGGGCTAAGTCGAGATACTTCAATTGTTTCTCCTTCTCAGCCTTCACGAGGTTCTCGTCATGCGGGATAGTGACATCGATTTGTTTTTTATTTATTTATTTTATTTATTTATTTTTTATTTATTTATTTATTATTATTATTGCTTTCTTTGACCTCATGGGTCATTTATTCTTCATGACCCTCATAGGTTTATCATAGCTATTGTTTCGGCCCTCCATGGCACGTTTAAATTACTTATTACTTTTAGCCTTAGAAACATAATATTATGTATATAGCGTGACTGGTAATTAGTGACCGATACTTAAACACATGATTGTACTCACGATAACAAACAACTTTTACTATGGGACCAAACTTAAAATCGCAAAAAAAAAAAAAAAATTGCTGCTCCCTACATCATAAAAATGTTCTCATAACTCGTCAAAATGTAGGGAACAGAAGATTTTTTTTCTAATTGTTTGTTATCATGAGTACAATCATGTGTTTAAGTATCGGTTACTAATTACCAGTCACCCATTATAATACAAATCTCCACACTCTCGAAAAATTACCGCCAACACATGCTTACGATCATTAATACTAACATAAAAGTAATTAGTATCAAAAAGGGTAATAAACCGACAGGACCCGTAATCTGAATCAAGTTGCCATTAAGCCCATAATATCTATAATGTTTAATGATCAATAATAATCTTGTTTATTTTCTATAGTGCCCGTCATAAAAATGGGTAGTTTCTAAAAGGGGTCATCACTACCCATGGGGCTCGTAAATGGGAACCCAAGGGGGTTATCATGAAGAAGGGTACACCTGTGAACTAATGTTACCCTTATTTATGTTGACCCGGTAGACAAGTGCATTATCATAAGTCATTTTAAAGCGGTGTTTGTTAAGAGGGCTATCGCATTTTCTCACCTTTCTCGCTCACATATAACCAAATTTTTAAGATACTTAAATGAAAGGATGGTTAAGTAAGAAAAGCCGCACGGGTTAATTCATCAGGTTAAGCTACGCTTGCCGGGGTTGGTCTGTGGATGGGTGACCATCTTTATATACCGAGACTCCTCCGTGCTTCGGAAAGCACGTTAAGCCGTTGGTTCCGGATTCTTTGGCAGTTGTTACGGGTTGTCAGAAGTCTGAAAGTCTGACAACCAGTTTTACCAAGGGGTATCGTATTACCTAGTAACTGGGTTGTGAAGGTCAGATAGGCAGTCGCTCCTTGTAAAATACTGGTATTCAGCTGCATCCGGTTAGACTAGAAACCGACCCCAACATTGTTGGGAAAAGGCTAGGCAGATTGTACTACACTAGTAAATAATATTACTTTATTAGGTAATTATTAAAAACACATTTCTATTGTGTTATCTAACAAACTCAGCTCAATAGTATTATAATCAATTTTTGAGATAAGTTAAATAAATGACACAATTTAAATAATTATTAATAATTAATTAATATTAAATAATTACCTATTTAATAATTACCTATTATATTAATATTATGTAATTTACTACATTTTTGTAAAAAGCATATATTCATTTAATTATCCTAGTGTGAGCGAGAGAGGTGACAAAATGCGACAGCCCTCTTAAGAAATGTCACAACGGATAAGTACCTAAGCTTAATCAGAAAAGGTAAATTTATGTCCTCTGATAAATTAATAGGTACATACCTACTTATCTATCGTATGCCAATTATTTATTAGTGCAGGCCCCAACTACTCACATTGTTTTCACATACAAGAAGATTTGGGGGATTTTGCCATGTAGTTTTTTCTTGAATCACCTTGGTAGTCTACAGTTCATTTTCGGGCCATTTAAAATATTTATTTATGCATTTTATTATCAGGTACCGATATGTTTAACGGACATTACGATCAAAACAAAGCTTGTACCTAATTAAAATAAAAAGAAAAATACCTCAAAGAACATAAATACATAAAATCAAGGCTTATTCCCATGGGGGTAGGCAGAAACTATAGAACGTCACCTGCTACGATTCTTACGTACTCATTTTGCCTCGTTTACGTTCATACATCTGTACCCTAATTGCGTAACACACTACTGATCGGAATCTGAATTATTTTGAAACAAAATGCTAATACATTGCTTCATAAAATATGTTGGAAAATTTTGTCAGATTAACAGCGTAAATAACGCAATTAATGTTTTTGAACTGTCAAAATGAAAACGATTCCGGTAGATAATCTGTTACGCAATTAGGGTGCTGGTCATACACGCACGCCGGTTGCGAGTAAGTACTACGTACCTGACCTTTCCGAAAAACAATCATAATTAAAACCTCACTACAGCCCGCGGCACGTAAGTTGGCAAGAGTCGTTAGATGCGCAGAAGTCATTTTTTAGATCTCTTTGGTCGCGAGCGGGACGCGGGGAATGAGGTAGCATCATTCCGAGCGCGCGATTGGTTGGTCAGTCGACCCTTGTCTCTCGCGTCGCGTCCACGTTCCATTCGCTCCCGAGTACACTTGCGTGCACTAAAATTGTAACATTTGTTTTTGTTGAGCTTTTGTTACAAGTTCTTGTTATTGTTTTGTTTGAATTTTTAAATTTAGATTTTGCCACAAACAAATACGTATTTTACGTAGACATGCCAGAAAAATGGTTTATGATGTGTACTGTTACATATTTTGACGAATTATGCGAACATAAATGTACTGAACTGCTGATTTCTTTTTCGCGATTTCAGGTTTGGTCCCATAGTAAAAGTTGTTCATAATGATGAATACAATGACCCCTTAAGAGGTTGTTGGTGTTTTACAAATAACCCTGTATATTTTATTTATTACTCCTAATATACTTCACGAATTCTTCTCCTTTCTTTAACTTTCTTCTAAATAGTTATGTTTAAAAATAAATTATGGTAATAACCACAGAATAATGACAAGCAATAAAAGTGACCAATTTTTTGTTGCAATAAGTGTAGCATGCGCGAACTTACCCCCACTACGCCAAAACCTTGCCAACTTACGTGCCGCGGGCTGTACCTACCGCAAAAATCCTAACTTTTTGAGAAAATAACAAAAGTGTAAAATACATTTTGTATCGCGGTAGCTCCTTTGTAAACTATGTTGGATTGTGGGCCAGCAGTTGAGGCAAGTAAATAAATTTGTTGGATTCCATGAACTAAACAAAGTTGAAGCCGGGAAGTCTGTGGGTAATAGGAAATCTTGCCAACTCTTCAAAGGCTCCGTACAAGTGTAGTTTCCGCCTTAGAAACGAGTTTATTAACTTCAATAATGGGCACATAGCTAGCGGACTACCAATTAGTTTCCTTATTTACAAATATGTAGCTACTACAAAGGCTAGTTGTAAGTATGTTTGATACTTATAGGAAATAATGGAACCTACTCGCTTATTAATAGGTTTTCGTATATCAATCTTCCCAGCCTTTTCCTATGTTGGGGTCGGCTTCCAGTCTAACCGGATACAGCTGAATACCAGTATTTTACATGGAGCGACTGCCTATATGACCTTCACAACCTAGTTACTGGGTAATACCCCCAGGTACCCCTTGGTAAGACTAGCTGGCAGAATTTCAGGCTCCTGACGACTCGTAACGATTGTAAAAGATCCACGAATGACAGCCGGGACCAACGGCTTAACGCGCTTTCCGAGGTACGGAGGAGTCTCGGTATCTAAAGATAATCACCCATCCACGGACCAACCCCGGCAAGCGTAGCTTAAACAGATGGACCGACCCATGCGGCTGTTATTACTTAGCCATGAGTTCTTATAGATACCAAGAAAGAAAAAGAAGGGCGAACATACAGCGGCAAACATGACGCAAAAAGAACACAAACAAAAATAACTAGTAAAAAGTAAGGGAAAGTAACCAAATGAAATTGTAGTTTTAGTTTTTCAGTCTGTCTGCAGCCGCCATGCAAGAGTAGTCATGCAGTGAATGGAAGAAGATGGACCTGGCGATCTATTCTGTAAACATTTCACCGTGAAAACTTAGGTGGAGTCAGCTGTCAATAGTGTTAATAGTGCTATTTTCTTAAAATCTCACGGCGAAAACTTGGGTGAAGCGACCTTGAAGTCACCTCTCTGATTCCACCTGATGCTTGACACTACTGACAGCTCTTTTCAAGCTTACTTCATCTAAGTTTTCAACGTCAGATATTTACAGATGGCATGACAGCTCACTTTGATCAAGTCACCTAACCAAAGTTTCACAAAGAGTTTTTCACGTCTGATCTGTGCCTGAAATGACAAGTGTTAAATTAGAATACTCGTTATTATACATGCATAAAAATTACAGATAAATAAGTAAATAGACAAATGTTGAAATTTTACATAAGGTGATACAATGGGCGGTCTTATCGCTTGAAGCGATCTTTTACAGACAACTTTTGGATGGATTAAGGGGAGAAGGAGAGACAATACTGTAAGTACCTATATAGTCAGTGTTCTCCTACGTATCATTTAAAAAAACCAATTTATTTTAGTTTCGAATCTAAACCAAATAAGCTACCAACGCTGAAATAACGCATCATGGTGTCTAGAAATAGAAAGCATGTAATGTAAATGTGCCCCCTAACAGCTACTGCTATTTATCGGTTTTTCAAGGCATTACCAATGTTTATTACATACACGTGAGATTCTTCTACAATTATTTTGCTCGTTTTGATTTTCCTTTAAATTAATAATAGTAAAATAACAAAATTATATCCTAACTCAACTACAACTATTCACAAACTAAAATATGGCGTCGAAAAATTCATCCGCATCGCTGTCGACTGGCAATGTACCCAGGGGACTGGCGACATTAATTACCACGTTGTATGGAAATGCTTAGCCTCTGGCCAAGGTAAAAGCTAGCCCTTGTGTCACGGGTCAACCAGCCGTTTTGAGATTTCCTTAAAGAGACCATGCCCCTCGTTCTTAGGTGGAATTAAAGTACTTCACTGCTTGAATTACACTTAGCTTAAGCCTGAATCCAAATCGGGACCATTATACAGTTTTTTTTATCGGCCTATCTGTCCACCTGGCTTTAAAAATAAGGAAATTCCAGCATTCATTTACTCAACTTTCATGTTCGAGATATAGGTAGACCTAGTTTTGGTATGTGTGTTATACTGTACGCCTTTTCCCATGGCGAAAACTATAGTAGATGATTATACAGGGTTATTGGTAAAACACTAACAACCTCTTAAGGGGTCATTGTACTCATCATTATGAATCACTTTTACTATGGGACCAAAACTGAAATCGCGAAAAAAAATCATAAATGTACTGAACAGCTGATTGTTTTCGCGATTTCAGATTTGGTCCCATAGTAAAAGTTGTTCATAATCATGAGTACAATAACCCCTTAAGAGGTTGTTGGTGTTTTACCAAAAACCCTGTATATATATTTTTACCGTCTTGAAAAAAATAGGGTACAATAGGTGAACGGAATAGAAGCCTATGGCATACCTAGTTTTTTGTTTTTTACAATAGCAAAGACAGAAATTGCTCAATCAATAAACACTACACATTTAAAGTAAACTAGAACAATAAAAATAGAAATTTTGGAAAAAAACTTTATAGATCGTTAAAAAATAACGAAATTCAAATCATACGAACTACGCAGGGTGCGTTGTGCGTATGATTTGAATGATTTGAAATTAGGTATAATTAAAAAAAAAACTAGGTATGCCATAGGCTTCTACTCCATTCACCTATTATACCCAATTTTTGCAAGACGGTTAAAAAGTCATCCAGTAGAGCGCCACCTGCTACGATCCTTACATGTTTATTTTGCTTCGGCTGCGTTCTATACATCTAGTCAGTTCTTAATACACGCACGTAGGTCAAAGTTAGTCTACGATAATGCATAAAACAATTCCTTGAGAACACCACTAGTTCCCGTTAGATTAAGAGAAAGATATAGCGAGCCCATCCCCAATAGTCAGACGATAACTGCGAATTTTATCAACAGGTACCTAAATCCAATTATAGTTATTGCTCGGCCTGGAAATCAAATTTAGTTCTGATCCAATCAATGTCCGCGCCGTTGCTTGCTTCCTGGCCAGTAAATAAACTACAATCTGTTCGCAATATACGTATACATTTATCTTACAATATTGTGATATTGATGCAGAGGAGATCGTGGCTAAGTAATAACAGCCACACGGATCGATACATCAGGATAAGCTACGCTTGCCGGGGTTGGTCTGTAGATGGGTGACCATCTTTTCATACCGAGACTCCTCCGTGACTCGGAAAGCACGTTAAGCCGTTGGTCCTGGCTGTCATTCGTGGATCTTTGACAGTCGTTAGGGGTCGTCAGAAGCCCGAAAGTCTGACAACCAGTCTTACCAAGGGGTATCGTATTACCCAGTAACTGGGTAATACGATAAATGTTTTGCCGATACAGAGGTTAGGTAAACAGTGACTAGCTTTTGCCCGCGACTTCGCCCGCACGTGGATGGCGGAAAATATCCCACTGGAACGTACTATCGGGATTAAAAGTAGGTGCCCTATGTGTTAATCCGGGTAAGCAATGTATTAATTCAGTAATAGGTACATTGTTTTCATATAACTCTATTGGTTTACGACATCTTAAAAAATCATCGTTATAATTCAGCCAATTTACACAAAACCTTAAAGAATTATACACCTAAACCTTCCTCATTAATGATTTCGTCCATTGGTAAAAACCATATGAAAATCCGTTCGGCAGTTTTTGAGTTTATCGCGTTCAGACAGACAGACGTGGCGGGGGGACTTTGTTAAATTAAAATTATGCCGGTCACACTCTAATAACAATTAGCTTTTGACCGATTTTAATGAAATAAGGACTAAATGTTACCTCAAGTTACGAGCTATGACGACATTTTAATTCCAAAAAAAATCAATCAATTAATCAGTCTGTTGAGTAAATCTCTTAAAAAACGGCAGGTACACAAAATTTGTAACAATATTTGTAAATTTTAAAATCAACCCCTATTTCACCGCCTTATAGGATGATTTTTCAAAAACGCTGAACAACATAATTCTTTATTAACCAAAAGCATAAATTTGAATTTTCATATCCCTAACTTAAAAAAATGCTGGGTTTCGCATACAAACTTTCATCCTCTACTACCGCCCCTCGTCCCCTACCTCTGTAGGATTATTTTTGAGACAAAAAGTAGCCTATGTCCTTCCCCAGGTTGCCATTGCCTGCCAAATTATATCGAAATCCGTCCAGTGGTTTAGACGTGAAAAGGTAACATAAAGACAGACAGACTTGCGGAATTCTTAACGGCGCTTTTCTCCTAAATTTTATGGGGTTACGAACATTGTACCTATTATCGAAACCATGGTACTATTATGAAATTATAGGTCTTTTCTCAAAGTTGCAATTTTTTTTCACGAGAAATACGCTTTTGAACTTTGCATAACTGTTTAAGGCACTGTGTGAGGTATTGTGTAACTGTGTATTTATGCTCGTGACTGTAGGTACTGTAAGTTTCATTCAAAAGGTGACCTTATGTCGTATAGGCTTTTAGGAAAGTAACTACGGTTGCATCCGATTGTTCAAACGAATTTGGAATTAGATACTTTTAAATATGAAGATTTGTAGAAAAAACGACAGGAAAAAAATAGTGGCGTTTCTTTAAGATAAACTGATAAAAATACAAATTCATCTATTATTCTACGTTCCCCATACACAACTCACCACATACACGTACCTACATACTTAGGGACCAAAATGGGCCAAAATAGGAAAAAGAAAAATATAAGATAAAATTATAAAAACAGTATAGCAGCGACACAAAATAAGCCAGTCCTTTCTCTGCCCATGGGTGTAAGCTCGTTGGGTTGTTCAGATTATGTTATCAAGATATCATCATCTGCCTAGCCTTCTTAACTATGTTGGGGTCGGCTTCCAGTCTAACCTGATGCAGCTGAATACCAGTATTTTACAAGGAGCGACTGCCTGTCTGATTTCCAGAACCCAGTGACTGGGTAACACGATAAGGTACTTGGTACGATAAGGTAAGTCTGGTTGTGAGACTTTCGGGCTTCTGACTACCCGTAACGACTGTCAAAGATCCAAGAATGACAGCCGGGACCAACGGCTTAACGCGCTTTCCGAGGCACGGAGGGGTCTTGGTATGTAAAGATGGTCGCTCATCCATAGCCCGATCGCGGCAAGCGTAGTTTAACCGGATTGATCGACCCGTGCGGCTGTTGTTACTTAGCCACAAGCCTCTTTATTATGTTATCAATACAAGAAACAGCCAATGAGCTATCCTTTTTATTAAAACATACACTGATACTGTGATCACGAATCACTCTGTCGCGTGTGGCCCATAATTTGTATCTGTAGGTGTATCTCCATAGTCAATTTTGTTATAACAAATGGACAATGACAAAATATTAATTATTAGCGATACCTAACTACAGTACAATTGTTCCATCGAGAATAGTGCCAAATTAGCGTCCCCAAGTTCAAATATCATGTGATATTCATGGCGGTAATTACCACCTTAAATAATAAATCCCTTGTCTTAAGGGGGAAGCGCTAAAGTAGTCCGCGAAATATTTTTTTTTTTTACGATTTTTGCAATTTTCAGCTCAGTGTTGGTTAAAGTATGATTCGTGACCGTAAAAAATATATATACGTATATTTTACAGAATTATAATTATTAAAATCAGTAATACAATTCTTCCTTAGTATAATCCTCAAATGCCAAGATTTCATGAAATAGTCATTCAATAGGGTAATATGAAATTAGAGAGTTGTATTGATGATTTTAATGACTACAATAATTTTAATAAATACAGATTCGTTACGGTCGCGAATCATATTCAGATCAACATACAATCTCCTACTGACATGCATATAACAAAAACACGTACGAAAATTTGAATTTCGCGGGTTACCCTGCCGCTTTCGCCTTAAAACTCCGCAGTTACGATATACTTTACGCCCACGGCCTAGCATGGGGGAAGTAGGGGTTACAGCTAATTGCAAAGTGCAACCATTGTTTTCCCATGCCCTCTGCGCCATTGGGAAACCTCCCACCACGAGATTTTTAATTATTCTGCGAGACGAGGTTTTACATACTTATAGATTACATATTTTTATGTTATTTTTCCTGCCGCCTACTGAGCATTGCGGATTGGTATTTTTCTCTAAAGCTGACAGTTTTTATCTGTACTTACTTAGCTAAATAAATACTATGGTATCCAGAAGCTTGATCTAGCCTTTAAGCTGGGCATTCACGGTCAGTCCATTTGGATTAAATCAAATGGGTGGACGCCAGGCCTTTTCATACACGCGGCGTCATGCCACGACTTACGTTTTACGCATTCACGGACAAATGGCGCGTGCCAAACGGTGTGACGCTATGAATTAACGTCGCGCACGGAAAATCGTGGATTGTCATCGCGCCAAAATTTGGATTAAAGAATCGACACTCATGATCAAAGGAGATGTTCTAAAACCATGGGCCAGGTACGTGTACACTATACATAAAAATAGGGAAATATATTTAAAACGGTTCTCAACTGTCGAATTACTGCAAAATGTCTTTGTTTACTGGTAAACCGCTACACTTGAAATTGCAACACACAACAAAAACCCGTCATGGGGGTAAGCTGTCATTTTGATTCATTAATAATGTTTGACATTTTTAATACTCAAAAAGAGGACTGCAGTGACACTGTTGTGACAGCTGACAGTCCTCTTTCTATGATCAGTGGTCGATCTATGGTTTACTATCATTGTTTTTATGCACAGAGTAACTAAATCGGAGAGACGTCATGTTGAAAGTAGATAAAAATAATTGATAAATATAAATTCCCTACCACAACAGTATACATTTAAATGAATTATCTGTATTTTTCCCGAATTCTACGGATTTTTCTCGTTTTTTTGAGGTAGTGTACACAGACCTGGCCATTTTCGAAACATCTCCTTGGGATGTATGTACAGACACCAGCGGGTCAAGCTACCCGAAACTGTCAAATTTTCCCAATCAACCTTGAACTGTATGCTTTAGCGATTAAGTTGAAAATCTATTAAATAAATCTGACAGATTGTAGTAGCTTGATGTGCTGGCGTCTGTACATCACGTCATTTGGCGCAATGGACTGACCGTGAGTGCCCAGCTTAGGTGTTGTGGCTGATTGATCTGAAATCACACATCACTTGCCATGCAATTTGAACCAGGGAGGGGTTGGCCGTTCAACAGTAGTACATGTATGTTAGGTATGTCTAAAGACAGGTCATAATGAACGTTTATGTCAGAAACAAAAGACAAGCGATTTCCTGATATGTCTAGCTATAAACGCTATCTAGGTAGGTATATTGTGTTGTATTTATACTAAGTTCTACTGAACCATATTGCCAATAACAAAGGACATTTCAACAAGACTCCTGCGACTAAGGGCCAAGGCAAATAGCCCGCAGCGGATGTTTGGTAATGGAAAAATAAATAAAATATCGGCTTCTTGACCTACGTCTACGTAGAACAGGATTAAATAGGGTTCCAATAATATGTCTAGTCTATTTAAGGGTTTATGCTCTCATATTATCGCTTTATGAAAACAGTCGCATCACCAGTTTTCAAAAACCTACTGAAAAACTGTTTTGGCACAAGACAAAACTATCCTATCTACCTACCACAGGAAAGCTGTTTTAGACTCTGCTGTGCGCATTGTCTTACAATAAAATTTGGTTCAGTTAGACTTAAAAACAAATAGGCTGTATGTACATTCCCCGAGCCAGATTTTATGCCTATTTGGCACAGCCGTGAGACACACATTATTGTCATTTTTTTTTCTCTGTCTAGTTTTAAGCTTTTTATTGTATAGAGTTAAGTTATTTTTTCTTTGTTTTTTATTTATTTTTTAATTTTATTATTATCTTTATTCAACTTTTTTACATATAAGTTATATTTTTAAATATTAGAATTAAAAAAAAAACATTTAAAAATATAAAAAATAGAAATCCACCGGCATGGGGAACAGGGTCCAAGCTACCGGTGGTTAGGGTCCCAGAGACAGGAACCTCCTCACAATACGCGCCGTATCAAGGAGGACTGCCTTCTGAATCAGGCCCTTCACCCAGCCACCCAACGAGAGCCTCTTGAGATGTTGGTCGAGGCTCTTAGCGATAAGGCCATTGACCGTAACGACTATCGGCACAATGATTGCCGAGTCCACATTCCACATAGCGACAACCTCGTGGGCTAAGTCGAGATACTTCTACTTATTATTATTATTATTCTATTTGGTTGTTGTGTGCACTTATGGCATGTGCCGAATAAACATGTTTTCTTTGTTTCTATTCCCTTAACCTTAACTTCAAAATATCAGGTTGGCGGTAAGTCTTGCACCAAGATATAAGACTTAATGGATGAATTTATTGATAACTTAGTTATTTACAATAATTAATCAGTAATGTAATTCTCAAATAACTCTATTACTCTGGCCCATCTAGTTGGTAGATTGTTGATGCCCTGCGCCTAGAATTCCGGAGGCTGTGCAGAAAAGAAATTGTCCACTGCCATTTTGAGGTCTTCGTAGTTTTGAAAATTTTTCTCATGCAAATAAAGCTTTAGTGGTCGGAACAAGTGATAGTCGGATGGCGCCAGATCCGGTGAGTACGGTGGATGGGCAACCGGGTGCCATTCAAGCTCTACGATTTTTTGTCGAGTTTCCAAAGCGACATGAGGTCTGGCATTATCATGGAGTAAGTGAACATTTACACGTCTCAGTCGTTTTTCTCTTATTATGTCAGCTAGTTTCTGAAGCTGTTCAGTATAAATGGAAGTCGTAATCGCCCTTCTCGCAGGGAGAAGCTCGTAATAGAGTGGGCCCTTCTCATCCCACCAAACGGAGAGAAGATGCTTGCGTGAGTGACGGTTCGGTTTTGGCTGCGTTGGTGGCTCTGCATCGTAAGGAAGTCAGACGGCGTGCCGTGTGTTGTTATCATAGAGAATCCAGCTCTCATCGCCGGTTACCAGATCTTCAAGAAACTCTTTCCGATGTGGCTGAAAAAGAAGCGATTCACAAATACCAACTCTGACTTGACGATGACTGTCAGTTAGTTGATGAGGAATCCATCGTGCCATTACTTTACGATAGCCGAGTTTGTGTAAATGAGCCTCGACGGTCGAATGATGACAACCAAGAGTCTCTGCCAGATTAGCCTTTAAACAGCGGAGTAATTCCTCATCGTCGAAGGTGGATGGTCGCCCAGATCGCTCGTGATCTTCAAGAGTTATATCTCCCGATACAAAGCGAGCAAACCAGCGGCTTATCTTCCATCGCGATACAACACCTTCACCGAACGCTTTGCTGATGTTAGCGGTAGCCACACTCACGTTGTGTCCCTGACGCCACGCGTAAAAGATGATCGTTCGAAGTTGATGTTCACTAATCATTTTCACAAACTAAACAAATCCTCACTAGCGCGCCTTGATGTGATAGCTTCGAGAACCTTCTACAATTATTCCGGAAAATTCTAGTAATTTACAATTTCTTGTGCAATATTTTTTCGCCAACCTGATACCTACCTAACTAGCATTCACAGACGTGGAAAATGTAAACAGTGACTTATTTTTAAACGTCAGACCACTTAGCAAATACATTAAACCTATATATTCATAAAAAATACAAAATAAAACGTTTAATAAACCTGTATCAGTTAAAAAGTGTATTTTTTTTAACTCAAATCATTTGAGTTTGAAAAAAGAAATTGAGAAAACAGTTTTTGACTAAAATAGGTTTAAGCGTTTGAGATTTTTTTATGAATAAAGAGGTTAATAATTATATAACTTTACGCTTTTAAATAAATCCATTAGAATCCCACTTGGATTTCAATTACGAAAATCATGAAAGTAAATATGTTACCTACACTATTCGCGCCGAGACATATTTTTGAGATAAAATTTAATGTACGGAGTAAGGAATCCGTATATTCTGAAAGCTGAGAGTAATCTTAGAATATGTTGAAATATTACGTATAACCTTGCTGTGTGTAATGCAATTTCATTTTGATTTATGACACAGCCTTTGAATATGTATTCGTTGTATATATGTAATCAATCTGCCTAGCCTTTTCGTAACTATGCTGGGGTCGGCTTCCAGTCTAATCGGATGCAGCTGAATACCCATATTTTACATGGAGCGATTGCCTATCTGACCTCCACAATCCAGTTACTGGGTAACACGATACCCTTTGGTAAGTCTGGTTGTCAGACTTTCGGGCTTCTGACTACCCGTAACGACTGTCAAAGATCCACAAATGACAGCCGGGATCAACGGCTTAATGTGCTTTTCGAGGCACGGGGGAGTCTCGGTATGAAAAGATGGTCGCCCATCTACAGACGAACCTCGGTAAGCGTAGCTTAACCTGATGGATCGATCCGTGCGGCTGTTATTACATAGCCACGAGCTCCTCTCGTTCTATATATGTACTTATATTTATATAATCAGGTAGGTACTTTACATTTCTTAGGGGTTTACCTACACACTTATATGGAACTGCAGGTATGATTATAATAATTTGTTTCTCGCTCAAGTTCAATTGAGGTCATTGTAACGCCTGACGAAAATAATTTTTAAAACAAATGTAGGGAACTGCGGGTATTTCATATAGATACGTTGAAAATCTGCATTTTTAAAAGCTAATAATAGACCAGCCCACCCTTCACCGCTTGTAGTGCAGAAGCTGGGAATATTGGCATTTCAGTACACCTACGAATCTAACAAAGGCATGTCACTTCATTAATAATCATAGGGTGTAGGATACTGGGTTCTTTAACATTTGTCTTATGCCACGGTCCCACTGCCCGCTTTCTCACAGGCCAGACCGCACCAGGCCAGGCCGACAGGCCGTGGAAACAGTCGGCCTGCGGTGGCCTGTCGTCGCCCGTCCGATCGAATGTATGGGATGATCCGTGAAGTGCTCGGCACGGGCCGCGATAGGCCTCGACGGGCCGTGGGGACGCGGCATTACAGCGTCAATGTCCTTTATCATTTATAAATACTTCTGTATTGTTGCTTTCGTGTGTGACACTTATTAATGAATACAAGGGTTTATGTCATGTACGTATTTTAGAACTGCAGTATGCAAGAGTTTTTATGATCTCTGTTCTTTGTTTCTGTGTTCTGTGTTTTGTTGATCTGTGTGTTCTCTCTGTTTAAATTTAACTTAAGTCTGTAACCTCTGAAATGAACGTAAGTAGGTAATGGCAATTTAATATCCTATACTGAGTCGACCCAGACTTTAGCTATGAGTTCGGCGATATCACTAGCGTCCATTAATTTTTGCAACATGCAGGCATTCAAAATTAAAATCAAAAGTAATTTATTAAAACTAGGCTGAGAATCAGCACTTTTCGAACGTCAAAATTACATAAGAGAGTCCCCCAAAACGCCCGCCCTTCACCACTTCCTAGTGCTTTAGCTGGGGAGAAGAAGTGGCGCAACAAACTCCCCAGCAGCACAGCTGTCTGTTCAGTTAAAAAAAATTCTATACAACACATAGGATACGCAGGACACGATATCAGGTATCCCATCGTTTCTGGAACAGCACCACATTTGCACTGCAAGCTGGCATCGTCTGGACATCTCCACCTGAGCCGGATATATCTACAGGTTATATATTAGGTAGAGAAGTAGGTAGTCGGTAAACGAACAGGATAATAAATAGTAGATAATTGCCAGAACTTCCTGCGGAAATCGCGAGTAATTTGACTGAAATTTTCTGTTTTTTTCCTGTATATATGATATTTCATAGTTTTTCTACTGACTTATGCCCGGTTTCTGAGGTTTTTAAACGGAGTTTATCATTCAACAGTGATTATTTGTTCAAAATCGTGTTTCTGAACACTTCGTTAATAAAGAATTTAGCTTAAAAGTCGAGTGAATTTCTATCGAGGGTTTATCTGAGGACATCAAAAACTGAGCATACGGAAGGAATTTGCTAAAATAGATCCGTTAAGAATTCTAAAGTAAGTATATAAAAACTTTTTAGCAAAAAATAAAACCGACTTCCAAAACAAAACACTACAAAGTGAAAAATAACTTTAATTACGGTAGTCGGTGTCTTTGGTTTTGTATTTTCGTTTTTTTCCACCGACTTCCGAAATTAAAGTTATTTTTCACTTTGTAGTGTTTTGTTTTGGAAGTCGGTTTTATTTTTTGCTAAAAAGTTTTTATTTTTCACTTTTTAGTTGTGGAACCTACCCCACACAAATTCGAATACCTAATTGAGCACAATAATTGTAGATATAGCCATGTAAATGACAGTGATAGGAAGTTATTAAAACATCATCACATCATCCACATAAAATAAGTGGGAAATATACGCATTATTGAAGCTAACTCAAAAACTCCCCAAGCAAAGTTAATAAAATTTATATGGGACCACCTCGGAAGTATACCCTTTCAAACAAAAAAAGGATTTTTCATATCGGTCCATCCGTCTTTGAGTAATCGCGTAACAAACATACAAAAAAAAAAAAACAAAAAGAATACAGACGAATTGAGAACCTCCTCCTTTTGGAAGTCGGTTAAAAAGTATCAAAACAAGTCTTATCCACCATTAGCCACGGAAGGAGCGGTGCCAAGTGGCAAACCCTAAACCAAAACCCCTGCGGCTGTCAGAAACCCCACCTCATATAATGTTATGCTATAATTTACCATGTCAAATGCTCCTTAATACATACATATACAGATATATTATACAAATATCATACAGCAGCACTCCGTGGTACAGTGACAGGTGGTCCAATCTGTCGGCGCACCCAGAGTTATGGAATTTATTATTAACATATGGGTTTCAGCATGTTTTTCCTCCTCGCATTTGCTCCATGCGTATTTTTGTTCAATTTAAACTGTTTTGCCTGTATTATTCTATGCCTTATGGTTGGAAGCTTTGCCACAATTAAATATTGTTTTGTAATAATATGATAATAATAAACCGCCAGGCACGTGATGGCGCTTGTGATGTTATTAGAATTATCTGGGTCAGAGATGATAACATCAATTTTCTGATTATTTATAAGTAGGTACCCTAAGTATTTTTAGTTTCAGGTATTATTCAGATCAAATATCTGAAACATCAAATTGCATGGGCAAAATGAAAAAGACACCACAAAATAAAAATTATTTAAAAAAAAAAAACAACTGACAAAACACACTACAAAAGTGAAAAATAACTTTAATTTCGGAACTCGGTGTCTGTGGTTTCGTATTTTCGTTTTTTGCCACCGACTTCCGAAATTAAAGATATCTTTCACTTTGTAGTGTCTGTTTGTAAATCGGTTGGTTTTTTTGGTAAAAATTTTTTATTTTTCACTTTGTAGTTGTGGTTCCTACATCCCACACCAATTCGAATAACTGCAAAATAAATTAGAACATGATCCACATAAAAAAAGGGAAAAGTACGTATTATTGAAGCTAACTCTAAAACTACCCCAGCAAAGATGGTATATACAATACATTTGACATGGGACCAACTTCGAGGAATACCGTCCCGAATAAAACAAAAATCTTTCAAATCGGACTACTCTATAAAAAGTTGTGCGTGGTCATATATAAAAAAAAAATACGTGTCGAATTGTGAACCTCCTCCTTTTTATTCGTCGGTTAATAATCTAGACACAACACTAAGAATAAATGAAACAATCATTTCCTGCATAAGTTTAATTTACCTGCCTATTAATAAATAATTTGGTTATCCATCCGCTTGCCAAAACAAAGACTTAAATGTCCATACAATATATTTGTCCACTCTGTTTGACCTACCTGTGTTCGGTTCCCGATTTAGGCTCGTCCAAAATACCGCGTAAAATCGATAAGTATCTCGAGTTCTCGACTCGGCTCCTCTATAGAGGGATACATATAATATGTGGGTATGTATGTAGTATGTGCTTCTAAATTAAGTGCGTAGGTATATTTTAAGGGTCATTAACTGACTACCCAATTTATTGTCTCATGAAAAGGTCGGGATGCGTAGTGGTAGGTATATTATAAGAATTCAATGCTTTATTATTATTTCGCCTCCTTTTTATACACTTGTACATAATATTATTATATTATTTTTATTTTTAGACTGTGAGCTTTTTAAATTATGTAAAAAATAGCTATATTAAATTGATATTCTCTTAAAAAAAATGATAGGATGATATTTTCTAATATATTTTATTTTCTAAAGGGGATATTATTAATTGCACATCAAATAAATAATCACCTATCAATTTGTTTCTGTCATTTATATACTTTTTTACATCAAAATTACTGACTGCACAGCAAATTCACCAGAGCGTACATACATAATATTTACACTCATAGCAAAATGACAGGGTGACTAATATTACTCGTAACCCCGAGGTTAGGTTTGGTTAAGTTACTTTAAACACTTTACACAGAAACAGGTCGACATAAGATGCAAGAAAGAGTGAAGGGCATGAAGGGTAAGTTTTCTCAAGAATGGTAAAAGGTATGTTTAATGTGTGCTAGTAAGCAAGCTAGTAAAGAGCTTTATGATAAATAGCAGTGATCCACGAATATTTAGTTATATTTTGAATTGAGTATTTTGTTAGTAATTTTGATTGGAATTCGGATTATTTTTGGATACAAAAAGTTTTTTTTTTAATTTGCGTTTAAATACTACCCTTTTCTAAATATCTTTAAAAAAACTACAAAAGACTAGTTTTTATGCCTTAATGTTTCTGGTGAGATTAAAATTAATGTGCTTGAAAATACTCCGCACATTATGTAGTTTGGTAGCACCTCGTATACGTTCCATATGCAGTGAGTTATGTCTATATAAACTTAGCTAATTAAGACCGAGTTAGTTGCTTGATAATTTACCTACTGGATAATTTATTATTTAATTTGAGTTCGTTATTAAGGTTGCACTAGTCGGTGGCTCGAACTCTACTTATTTAATATTTATTAATGTAGTTTTTATTTATTTAGTGAAATATACTTATATTACTATAATTTATAACGAAAACGAGCGCGTAAAATTTAATTAACAGACCTTTGGGCGTATAGATATTATGAAAAAACTACGGAATGTATTTATTCAAAATAAAGTTATTTAAATTTTTGAATAAATTATCTATCCCTGTATCTAACAATTTTACTATTTTAATGCCCCCGGAGCTATTTATTTACACCCAAAGATGCGTTAAAATTAGTGTTAAAATATGGAAGTTTCGACGCAAACCTAACCTTAATTGCCGTTTTGTAGTTTATTTATTAAATCTTGAGATGTTGTGCAATGTCAGAGTACTTATTTATTTATAAAGGTTTACCAACAGCTTCTATATACGATATATTAGTATATGGGTGACCGAGCCCTGCTCTGATGAAAATAGAGAAAACGAATTTTCCCAGATGTGAGACCTAGCTAGATCGATTTTTCGCCCCCGTAAATCCCTATAATGCAACTTTCATCGAAATCGTTAAAGCCGTTTTCGAGAACGTGATTACAAATATAATACATACCAATAAGCATAAGTGTTGGTAAAAATTTAGTCTTGGACTTCCACAGTCGCCCATTATAGGTTAACCAGCATTCTCAATACGTTACGGTGTGGTTTCAGTACTTAATAGTCATTAATTAAGTAGGTACCTAAACTGTGTAATTTCGGAGTATTAGCTTGTAGTAGAAAAAGACCCGATATCTTAAAAAAGTTCGTCGCACAATGAGGGTCATAAGAAATAATGATGAGTCTCCTGTGAGCTGTCAGTATTCGCAAGAGCACTAAAAACTGATATCTATATAGAGTGAAAGCAGCTTCATGATTTAAAAGCTTTACCTACCCATTAGAGAAGCTCGTGGCTAAGTAATACCAGCCGCACAGGTCGATCCATCAGGTTAAGCTAAGCTTGTCGGGGTTGGTCCGTGGATGGTTGGCCATCTTTATATACCGAGACTCCTCCGTGCCTTGGAAAGCACTTTAAGCCGTTGGCCCCAGCTGTCATTGTCAATCGTTACGGGTTGTCAGAAGCCCGAAAGTCTGATCACCAGTCTTACCAAGGAGTATCGTATTACCCAGTAACTGGGTTGTGGAGGTCAGATAGGCAGTCGCTCCATGTAAAATACTGGTATTCAGCTGCATCCGGTTAGACTGGAAGCCGACCCCAACATAGTTGGGAAAAAGCTAGACAGATGATGACCTACCCATTTGCTGGATAAAACTGGGTTTCATAATAAACACACATAATACCGAGGTGTCACGGCGTAGTTGAGTAAAAAAAAAAAAAAAAACAGTATACTCGTAAGCTAAGCTAATACATGCCAGCACTAAGAAGTTACCCAGTTCTTCTTAATATTAAAGACACAACACTTCACCTAATTCAATTCCAACCACTTTATTCTAGCCCCACTTTTTACAACCACGAGGCCAGTGTAAACCGAACTCTCTCTAATTGGTTCACTGCGCTAGTTTCCGAATGTCCATAGTTATTCAGCATCCGCTCATTGGCAGTCTGCCTTAACTAAAATGGCGTTTAAACGAGTTCTCTCATAACCGGGCTCGATCGTTAAGCTTTCGATGGAATAGAAGACTCGCGATAGCTTGTGGGAAATGTGAGTAACGTGGTAGCGATTGGGAGGTTTAAGGAGTTTTTATCATTACGGACACTACGGTATGGATCTGATATAGGTAGGTCAAAGAGGGTATGTATTGCAAAGGATATGCTTTAGCAACCAATAACTAGGATGCCATTAAAACCGACTTTTGAACATGCTTTATAGGGTCTCGAGAGCGAATCATTAAATCGTCTTGTCGTGTTTGTCAAGTACGGTCAACCGCACATCAGTGGTAACACTTATACTAGGAAAACCACTCTTACTGCAACGACATAAATGCGATGTCAATTTCTTTCTTGACTGTACTATAGTTTGACCGAAACCGCTGTACCGCACCATAGGAATGCGCGGTAAGGCGGGGGAGGGACGGGATGCTGTGAACGTTGACGAATGAGCGGCCTGCACTGCCCCCGTCTCGCCGCGCATATACCTAAGGCGCGGTACAGCGGTTTCAGTCAAGCTATAGTAACTCGTATACTGTAATAATGTCAGTGTCAACGACGTCAGTTTTGTTCAGCACCCTTGTTCATCCTTGTTGAAAGAGAACAAACAATTGTAATCTTTTAAAATCTAGTACACTTAGCTATTGGCATATTTTGTAGTATAGTAATTTATATATTAAAATAAATAAATAAAAATAAAATAAAAATGATTTAATTTAGACCTTACAGTCCATAGATTGTTACTAATAAGTTACAATTTGTGCTTATTATATTTGTACTTAACAGTTTGTGCTTATCTGCTATGTTAGTAGATAACTACGAGTACCCTTACCATCTTAAATCTAAAACCACCTCCACCAGGTGCCTTTGGATGAGGCAGTCTGGTTTCGCAACAATCATCTTCAGGATGCCATTCCGACTGTTACGTAAATTTCTAGTAAGGATGCTGCCTTCTTACGCATGCATGTACAGTAAACGCTCAAAAGTCCATAAGCGTGCTAAGGATTACATTGCTATGAACTGTGCGTGTGCCTGTGTGAGCGATGTCTCACTCAACATTCCGCAGATAACACACACTAATGAATTGTCGCATGTCGTCGTACTACGCGAAATAACATTATATTTATGTTGCATTTAGAATACGCGTCATAGTGGCGACGTGTTCTTACCATTGCATTGCTAAAATTCGCATAAACATAACATGTGCTGGTAGCTGTTTGGGCTAAGCAATGGTTTCACGATCAATGAAGTCTGAGTTCGAATCTTAATCACAATGTGGGACTGTTTTTTGTTTCTTTGGAACCATAATAATATATTTGTACTATTTTAAGCAAAAACTTGTTAGATGTTTTAAATGTTCATTTATTATTTATTTTTATAAGAAGTTAAATATTAGTTATTGTATTATTATTTAACTATTTATGTGATTTTTAATTTATCTTTTCGGTGTTGGAAGGTTGAAATAAAAAAGTCGTGCTGAATGGTAACAAAAATGTTTATTCGTTTTATTTACTTATTTATAAAATTAACAAACTTAAGAGAATTGTGACGTTACATTCCTACTAGATAAAAGAAGTTTTTTTGGGACCGTTCATAGGATTTTTTGTTGTATACCCACTTAGTCAATTCATAATAACATAACAAAGAAAGGATATTCTAATAACACATATATAATTGTCAATACCCAGATATGGGTATCTGGGTCAGCAGAGTTTTTTCAAAACTAGTCTATGATTTTGACGTTATGAACATGTTTTTTTAATGTAACGTCACTATGAATGTATCGAGGTTATAGCTTAAGTGTTCATTTTCTTGACGAAAAGAAGATTGAAACTAAACCTCAATTTAAGATCATTAAATAATTACGGATATGTCAATATTACTAAATATTCAGCTACACCGTCTAATTAAAAAAAAAATCTAGGTATTAATATTTTGTATAACCCCCATTATTTTCAATACAGTCAAGTAGACGTTTGCGCATGGACCCTACAATATTACCACATATTTCGGTTCCTCTTAAATTTTCCCATACCTCCATGCAATGGATTTTTAATTGTTCTATACACCTTTCATCCCGTGACTCCCACCTTTGGACCATCAAACCCCATAGATTTTCTATGGGGTTGAGATCGGGTGATCGCGCTGGCCATGGAACAACAATTATCTCCGGGTGATTTTGAAACCACTCACGCACACTGCTCGCCCGGTGAATAGGACAATTGTCCTGCACAAATGTTATTTGTGTCAACTCATCAGCTGGGTAAATGTTGCGCACAGTAGGTAACATGACATCGTCTAATACTTCTACATAAGTAGAACTGTTGGCGCGTGGAGGAATAAAAGCCAGTTCTCCTGGCCCTGCTGCACTCATCCATCCCCACATATTAATCGTAATTCGACCTGAGTCTGTAGTAGGAATTACGTTTTTATCACACCAGCGAGTGTTATCCTTGCGCCATAAATGAAGCCTACCCTTTTGACTAGACTTAAATGTCTTTTCATCTGAAAATATGGTAGTATTCCAGTCAAAATCTAAATAATCCCGTACGAAACGTAATCGTTCTTGTTTATGTCTTTCTGTCAAGAAGGGCTTTTTAGCTGGTCTTCTATGATGCAAGCCTTCAGCGTGGAGAGCACGGCGAACAGTTTGCAATGAGGTATCGAATAATTCCGCAAAGTGTCTCGTTGGTTTGAAACCATTTGTCGACTAGCAAGGCTACCCTCTTCCTCATATCTTTTGATCCAGAGACTTACAGTATTCCTCTAAAACAAAAATAAAGTAATATTAGACAGCTATAACAAAATACTAAAGAGACTCAACTTTTATATACTATAGATATTATATATATATATATGACTTATATATGACTTATATATATATATATATATATATATAATGATTGAGTTGATTTAATATAATAAAATACAAAATACTCTGCATTTAAAAATCCAATAATAAACACAAATTATTTATTTTATAGACCTCATGATGGATTTAAAAAACAATAAAAAGAATTAATCCATATGTCACCAAATAATCTTAGGTATAAATTTCAAATAAAAGATACAATTCAATACTCACATTCAGTCCAGTTTCATTAGATATTTGTGTTCTATTAAGACCACTTTTATGCAGCGCAATAATAGTCGCCCTCGTCTCAATATTAATATTTGCCTGCATTTTGAGAATAACTGCTAACCGCTATCTATTAAACCACACGTCACTAACCAACAACTACAACCAACCGACAACGTTCATTCGGATCAAGTTAAATATTCCTAAAACTCATGTCTACCTCACAGAAATCGAAATTATTTATTTAGTTTTCTATGATCTACCTTTCTAACTTTACGAAATGAGTGACCAAGCGAACAAGATAAAGAATATTATATTTCTGTCCCATTACTTCCAATCAAGTAAAAACTTACAAAAAGTCAAGTACTGCGTGAGATTTGAACTCACGGCTCACTGATTCACGCATCTATCTGCACGCGCTTAACCGCTAGGTCATCTGTACACATGTTATAACTTTGAAATTATGAACTACAATCAGTTGTTGACGACAATAATTATGCATGTTTATATTCTTGGAAATAGAAGGTCTTAAGTCAAACTAAACGCCAAGCTATAGCTTTGTGAGTTTGCTTATCGACTTTTGGTCGCGACTGTATGTGTCACTACAACGCCACGGCAGCCGCAAACGCCGCAATAGCATCCTGACGCACACGCAGGACGTTGTAGGCTCGGCTCTTGTGTGACACCCACAGACCACTCGAGTAAAAAGACTGGCAGAACGCCCTTAATTAAGACTAATATAATATTACGCGATGGAAGGGACCAACAGGAAAAAAAAGAGAAGGCAGGCCGTAAAGATGACGTTATAGAAATAGCAGGGAAAAACTGGCACACTATTGGCAAAGATAGAGGACACATGGAAGAAGTTGGAGGAGTTTTTCACCCGATATCCCCGATATACCCGATATTCGACAAAATAACTAATCTGTACTAATATTATGTCCTTACCTATGAAATTGCCGATTTTTGATACTGGATAGTGTGAAGAACAATATCTTTCATTGTATTTAGAACTAGCTGTGCCCCACGACTTCGTTCGCGTGGAAGTTGTAAGACACACAATATAAATACTAATCGCCCGCCCGCGCTATTTATTCACAATTTCATGCGTTTTATTTTTTTTTTTGCGCAGAACCCTAATTATTTTTCTTAAATAAACGTTACTCCTTATAAAATCAGCTATCTGCCAGTGAAAGTCCTGTCAAAATCGGTAAAGCCGTTTCGGAGATTAGCAAGAACAAACAGACAGACAGACATAACGACAGACAAAAATTTTAATTTTTTAATTTTTTATTATAAATACCATTTAGTAAAAAGCTGTTATTTTGACATTACAAACAGACACTTCAATTTTATTTATTTGTATAGAAGATTCCAAATTCAAATTAATTTTATTTTATAGCATGACATATTTTTTTTAAATCAGTTGTTCATTTGTTTTCCCGCCGTTCGATTTTTCTATGATAGCATTATGTTTCTGCAACCATGGAAAAATCGAAATTGCGCGCTATTTACGAATGCGAGTTCCGTCGTGGCACCAATGCAGCACAGACAGCACGCAATATTAACGACGTGTATGGACAAGGTACCGCAAGTGAATGCACGGTGCGTTTTTTGTTTGATCGCTTCCGTTCTGAAAATTTTGAACTCAATATCTAGGACTCTCCGGACCTAATATCTAGAAAATAACTAAAACTACTAACAATTGGCTACTATCAGCATTTGCAATGTAATTTAAGGATATGGAAATAAAAGGCTTATTATTTTTTATTTAATTTATTTATAATATCACGCCTGTATTCTCCGAAGGATTAAGCAGAGGTATTTAGTAGGTGTAATGTGCGCGCAAGTGCTAGTCATCGCCTGAGGTATGTGAGCGGTGAGACGGGGGAGGTAGACATAGGTCAAGCTACCAATCTTGTCAATCGCGCCCTCGCCCGTCTTGACTCACCGCTCACATACCTCAGATGGTGACTAGCACTTGCGCGCGCACTATAAGACCCCCACCAAAAAGTTGGTCCTGTTAACCATTACGGCCAAAAGAAAACAAAACTTTTACAACACATAAGTATCAAACAACATAATTCTCTTATAGCCTCACAGCTTCCTGTTCATTTGTTCTGCTAATCATTGGAACTGCGAGGGTGTGCACTTGATGGATTGTTTACTTCCATGACCGGACGTGCACTGTTCACATCACTCATTGCGGAAACACAACAGATATTGTTGCGCATTTTTGTTTAGTTGGCTTTGATTAAGAGAAAAGACTTTTGTATTAAATTGTGAGCTTTGTAGTGACATACGTGGACGTTTAGAAAAATACGAGTGCATAGAAAATTTAATTGTGAGCATCCTAGACGTAATAGGTTATGGTCAGATTTCAATTTGAGTAGATGCTCCTAAACTAAACAATGCCTGAATATCTGGATGCTAATAAGTTCGTTAATATTTTCGATTTGAACTTAGAGACAAAGATACAAACGAACCGAAAGGAGTAGGTACGCATGTAGGATCATAGTAGGTAGCGTTCTGGAGTTTCTGCTTACCCCCATGGAAGAAAGGCGTGAGTTTATGTATGTACAAAGTTACAAGTCATAAGTGTTTGTAACTAATTGTACACATATAGAAAGGTAGGTACAAACAGGCAGAAACTTAAGTACTAGAAAAAGCCTTTGTGAATGTAATGAGATCAATTAATCTGCCTAGCCTTTTCCCAACTATGTTGGGGTCAGCTTCCAGTCTAACCGGATGCAGTTGAATACCAGTATTTTACATGGATCGACTGCCTATCTGACCTCCACAACCCAGTAACTGGATAAAACGTTCCTTTTGATCACATTTATTGATTAGCGTTAATAATTAAGCTAAAAATAATATATAATATACTAACCTAACTAAAACTATTAAAAAATTCAAATATGGCCATCAATCAAATTAATTCATCAGCATCGCTGTCGATTGGTAATGTACCCAAGAGACTGGCGACATTGCCACGTTGTATGGCAATGGTTAACCTCTGGCCAAGGTAAAAGCCAGACCTTGGCAACCAGCCGTTTGGAGATTTCGTTGAACAAACCATGTGCAGTCGGATCCCACGGCTCGAGGGTTTCAACCCCAAACGGCTCGAAAATATAGTTACCGATAATGTTATTATACTTCCGCTGCTTGACGTTTTTCGCAGCCGCAGCAGCAGCGCCAGTACAGCACGCTGCTGTAGGAAAATGGGATGGCGCAAGAGTATCGACACACGTTGCGTCCCACACTAAAGGCCTACCCATCTTCCATGGAAATAAAGACATGCCGTCCGGTCTCTTGCCTCCGTCGCGTGCCAAGCCATTGGGTTCTTATACAGCTGGAACGCCGGAATACGATACTTGGTAAGACTGGTTGTCAGACTTTCGGGCTTCTGACGACCCGTAGCGACTGTCAGAGATCCACGAATGACAGTCGGGAACGAAGCTTTTGCTTTCCGAAACACGAAGGAGTATGTAAAAAAGTCACCCATCCACGGACCCACCCCGCCCTATGCTGCTGTTATTACTTAGCCACGACCTGAGTGTGATTGTGAATGTACGTAGGTACCTACGAGTTTATCAAATAAATTAAATTCCTCTCTAACAGTCTTGTAGGTAAGAAAAAGTTTTTTCATAACGATATTACTTAATACGAAAGTTCAAAGAAATATTTCTTTCTATTTAGAAAAAAACATTTTTGTTGAAAGCATATTGTTGAATAATAAGTAAGCTTACTTATTTGAATGCTAGCTTCAAAATCGGGCCGATTTTATAATTGATTAAATTAGTTTATTTTATCTATCTATCTATACCGAGTGTATCAGAGGACAGACCATCAACCTGAACCAATCATCACCCAAACAATCTATTTTAAATTATTTTTTATAATTTTAAAATAGATTGTTTTAAAGTTATTTAAAAAAAATTTGACCATTCCCCCCTTATCTCCGTAAATACTGAGCTTAAAATTTTGAAAAAAATACAGAAAATAGTCCTGTACTTATTGATTATAGTATTTGACCTATTTTTATTAGAAAATATTTATTTGAATATTTCCATTCAAAGTTACGTCAATGACCATAGAAAATGGATGAAAAACCGATTAAATTGGCGTTTTTTTATTTGACATGACGTACATGTTCGTAATATTTTGTAAAGCTCTACCCGACACCTAAAGCACAAATTACAGCCGCTTCAGACCTCAAGCCGTGGTGAAAACATTAGTCAGAGTAAGTCAGCAAGGTTGGTAGACACTAGTGAGGCAGTCCAGGGGCCTAAGTCAGTGCCATAGAAACTAAAAAACTCACAATAACGAGACAATTGCAACGTTTGTAAATTAGTAGACGCGGCTGCCAGGGCGATGGCCCAGGGTGCATGTGGAAAGCGTAGCTCTAAAAAAGATTGGGTGACTTGAGCTATCTTTGAACCTTGTGTAGGTGCGTGGAACAATCGCGATTGAAGGTACGCAAATTAAGTCAAACAAGCTTTCAAAACAGACCAATTTAAGCACATGAATTATAAATGATCAAACATCACACAATTTTAAAACTCTATTTCCTAACTACGAAAGTATTTTGCGTATAATCAGCCAGCATTCCAGCAAGCCGTCGTGTAAGCACTATTATACATTCAACTTTTTGTTTTGAAAAGTTTTCACATAATGTGGAGTTCTGTGGCTTTTTGTGCGAAATAGTTTCCAAACTTTTGCAGTACGCCAGCAAAATGTGGCCGTTTTTTGGGCAGTATAGTGGAAATAGTACAACATGGACGCGAGAAAGTTGCTGCGTAAGTAAACTTCAGAGAGGTTTAAAACTATATGGACGTGTGTGCCTACAGAATATGCTTTGTGACCAATAGCAAAAATATCCTGTATGTTAAATGTGCCACTACGCGCTATGACGACTTATGCCCGGTTTCTGAGAACCTCAGATAAAATCTCAATAGCTATTGGTTCGACAAAACTATCTATTCAAGCGAATTCCTTCCATGTGCTCGGTTTTTGAGGTCCTCAGATAAACCCGCGATAGTAATTCACGCTTCATCCTTAACGAAGTGTTCAGAAACACGATATCGAACCAAAAATTGCTAACGAATGGATAAACTTCGTTTAAAAACCTTAGAAACCGGGCATTAGAGACTGAGGCGAATCTATAAACGTTACTTAGCACGTGCTTTCGCTTAGACACGTTCCCGTCTCATTCTTGCTCTGATAGTTGGACAGTTGTGTGACAGTGTCAGGAATAATGCTTAGCTAAAGTAAAGTAACTCAAGTACTAAGTAGCTAAAGTACGTGTTAAGTAACGTTTATAGATCTCGAACTTAGAGGTATTGAGGTATTACTTGATTATGGGTATAAACGTTAAATAACATGATAGCATGGAGCATCTGCCACCCGGACGTGGCCTGCAGTGGCCTATTTGGAAAGCAATCAATCGACTGCGGACCCAAGTAGGCCGCTGCAAGCACAATCTAGCAAAATGGGGGGTGATAGATCCCACCACTACCCAGTGCGAATGCGGTGCTCCTGACCTAAACATATACCATAAGTTGGAGTGTCCAAAGTGCCCATACACCTGCGCTTCTGAGAATCTAAAACATACTGCTGATGCCGTGATTGGTGTGGCCACCGACTGGGCCCAACTCATTTAACAAAATTATTACATATATTTATTTACCATCGACTCGAAAAAAAGAAGATAATAGGGACCTAGTTATGCAGAAAGCAGCCATATGGAGTTATAAACACAGTTGTTATAAATAAACACAGTTATAAATAAACGCTGTTAGGAAAATTCGTAATTTAACCAACATAGAGACAGCCCGTTTAGTGTACTTTAGCTATTTTCATAGTATAATGTCGTACGGTATTCTGTTGTGGGGAAATGCAGCCGACATTCAGACTATCTTTGTTTTGCAGAAAAGAGCTGTTCGATGCATTTATAAATTAAGTTCGAGACAATCTCTCAGAGAGAAATTTAAGGAGATTAATATACTGACTTTGCCTTCTCAGTACATTTTTGAAAATCTTTTATATGCCCATAAAAACATTAAATTGTTTAAAAAATACAGTGATATCCACAATATAAATACTAGGAACAAACACAAATTTGTTGTACCTCCAACAAGGCTCAAGAAAATAGGTGGGTCATTCAGGTGTCAATGTATACGCTTTTATAATAAACTTCCAAGCCACGTTCAAGATCTGAGTCTTAATAAATTCAAATCATTCATTAAACGCAAGTTGTGTCAGAAAGCTTTTTATACCGTTAAAGATTATATTGAGGACAAAAAGGCTTGGGATTGAACTGCTCCAATTTTATTTTATATTATTTTTATTTTTGCATACTGAATGTTGACATTAATATTTACTTTGTAAGTATTATATTATTTTACTTTATTGTGAATGTGAAGACTATGTAGGTCATTGCTTTTTTTTTTTGTTTTTTTTATTTTTTCTCTCAGTTATTTTTAATCATGGTCTGGCAGTTTGAGTAATCTATGCGGCCTACCCCAATGTCCTTTCTTTGGTATTGTTCGTCGAATCGTTGAGCTAGTTGAGCTGCGCGATTACTGACAAATGCGTGCACTGACTGGACAGGTCCTCTCAATCTGTGTGGTTCTTTCCTCAAAAGACCATTTCAGACACCAATCTACATGGTCTTCACATGAAGTGACCAAGATTATGTCTGGACTTTATAAGAGACTGTGACCTCGTGAGTTTGTTTCGGCCTTTCTTCTCAGAGTAGTCAGATAGGAAACGCCGACCTCATCTAGTTTAAAAAAAAAAATTGACTTGTAAAAGTGTTTGTACAAACCTACTTACAGAAATAAAAATCATTTATCATTTATCATTTATCATTTATCAGTCATACTAATTTCGATATAAAAGATTTTTTGTAAAAACAGCCATGCCTATTTATCACGGAGATATGGGCCGTCAAATGCAGTCTCCATAAAAAAATCTATAATTAATCCATAATGCAATCATCGACAGAAAAATGCTTATAACTCTGTTTGTACGTTTCCCGACATGGCTGCTTTCTGCATAACACGGTCCAAGTATCAAACCATACACAACTAACTTGTGTAATCGCTTCACAAGAAATTCTGTTGTTTCAGAGAGCTAAAAGTTGTTTTCATCTTCAACGTGCAAAGTTGTATTACTTAGTACTCAGTAGATCAGAAGAAACAATTTAGATCAAAATTCTTAACTTAACTACTTACAAATTAAAGTTACAGAATTGAAGACGTATAATGTTGGGTAGGGACACGAGCATAACTAAATCATAAGTGCTAATAGTTTCACTAAAGAACCCTAGGAAAGTTATATTATAAAGTCGTATCCCATGGAGTTAAATCAGCTAAAAGAAAGAAAAAAAAAACGTCGATAGTATTGCATCCGAGTAATTTCCGGGTTAATCTCCTCCTGAAGAAGCAATAGAAATCGACATAAAAATCTATAAAATTGAAGACGGATTAATTCTTCGTTGAGTTTTGAAAGATATTTACGACTTTCAGTCATTTTTACCTATAATAAGTTGACGTACCTATTTTGGTCTATTAGGAACTTTTGGGGCGTTAAACAATGCATTTTCCTGTCAGTTCATACTCTCTCATGTCCACATATGTTGTATGTACAAGAAAGGTCACGTCTTTGCCAAAAAGTGAGTGAAAAGGTTTATTTGCAATGCCCTGGTTGCGCCGGACGCACCGTGGAACGTGGAGACTCTTTTATGATGCAAGCCTAAAATTCGGATACTAAAACTAGGAAAATTTTTGGAGGTATTAAATCAATCTTTGACTGTCTTTTCTGCGGCAGAGAGGACAGGGTTATGAATACCACTCTCTATATTTCTATGTCTGTGTGTATAATAGTTTGTTACCTCGCGACTATATCCCAAACTAAGTACCGCTGTGCTCTTTGTATATCAATTAGGTGTTAACGTAATAAAGTAAACATATAGCATAAGCATAACGAGACTATAATGTTCCCACTGATGGGAGACCGGCCTGCTCTTGGTGAGAGGGGGTGGGCAGTAACCCAGCACGCGGGCCCAGTGTGGGTTGGTAGATGTCACATGTCTTCGGATTTTTGATTCTAGGACATGCCGGTTTCCTCACGATGTTTTCCTTTACCGTTTTGAGAGCAGTGATGATGACATAATTTACACACAGTAAAGCGCTTGGCTGGGTTCGAACCTATGACCTTACAACTCGTATGTCGCGGCCGTTACCACTGGTCCACCGCTGCTCTAAAGAGTTAATAATAGCGAAATGCGAAAATATTGACAATGGTGCCGATTCTCTTGTCACAAATGCTAGAAAAAATAGACTAAAAATTATTAAAATTTAGTTTATTCTGTCAAACGACGATTTTCCATTCTGAAACTGACTAAAGTACCACAGTTAACTATATCATAGTTTAACAGCACTAAATTACTAATTAGTTTAGTGAAAATGGCAATTTTTCTATTATGAACTTTTTGACTGTCAAACTAAATCAGACTATTTTTAATCGCAACTAAAAAGGTGTGGAATAAAATTAGTTCTGTTGAACTAAAATTTCGTAACACAGTACTGTATTTTTTTCTTTTCTTTTGCTTCTATCTCGAAAACGGTGTCCTATCGCAAAAATAATGAAAATTTTGCCCCCTTTTGGAGCCCATACCCCCTAAAACTCTAAAAATATGAAAAAAAATTCATATTTTCCATACAAAGAGTGAAAATTCCATACAAAACACGCTGAGAATCGCATCTTCTCCGGCGCTACGGGCTCGTTTCCGCAGCCTCAGTTGCTATGGCTCGCCGCATGGTCTGTGCGCCTTACAAGGGTGCGTTTCCTCTGACGCAGAGCTAGGCGGGGTGAAGAGGAGTGGTTCGTGAATTGACCAATCAGTGCTCGAAATCTCCACTCCGCGTCAGTGTAAGCGGACATAGCGGACTTTCAATTAAAATATATGAACACGCGGCCCAAAGCCGGACAGAACGGAGTCGAGTAGGCCGACTAATCACAGTGCTCGAAATCTCCACTCCGCTTCAGTGGAAACACTTCCCACTTTTCACTGCTCTTCTCCGCTCCGCCCAGCACCGCGTCAGTGGAAACGCACTCTTAAAGCAGGCGGAGGATGTCGTGCCCTCCCTGCGCGCCTCCGTCTCTAAAAACACTCTCGGTGTAGGGCAAAAGGGCGTGAAGTCAAAAGAAAAAAAAAGTACCACGTCGATTGTCAATGTCAAACTCGATTATACAGGATGTGTAAACAGTGGCTCATTGTACTCATCATTATGGACAACTTTTACTTTGGGACCAAACCTGAATTCGCGAATAAAAAAAATCTGCTGTTTAGTACATTTGTGTTCGCATAATTCGTCAAAATGTAGGGAACAGCTGATTTTTTTTGCGATTTCAGGTTTAGTCCCATAGTAAAAGTTGTTAATAATGATAAAAAGGTTCACACCGTTTACACTTACACCCTGTAGTTGTGTCAAAATTTTAGTGATAGGTATAGGCTACGAGTAGTTTTGGTTAGTTTCGTTAGATGTACAAAGAGATGATTATGGACAGAAATGATTTCTAAATTGAAGCTTTTCGGTAAACTTCCTCGGGATTTTAATCTCGAATGGAACTGTACGAAGTGACTAAGTACCTATAGCAACTATTACGCCAAAACAAGAAGTAGTTACTAGCTACGTCTCGTCGATGCCTACTTACTTTCAGTTCGTTCGGTATAGAAACACGTTGATTGATGAGTTTCGTCGAGTTAGATGTTTGGGGAACAAAGTTCGCCCTCTAACGATTACTAATGATTTCATTCAGGTCACTCGGTAATCATTTACAGTACATCTTGATTTTACTCTTGACTAGACCATGTTGTTTATGTTTTTGCCTAGTTTCAGAGCAAGCGATCGATACTTTTAATTGGAAGTAATAGTGAAGCAAGATAAATGAGTCAGTAATGAAATTGAGAAATTTACTGGAAAAATGTTCTTTCTAAAGTATATCTCTAACACAAGTATTTTTATTGCAAATTGTTGGAAATACAATGCCGCCTATGGGCATGGGCATGTGATTGCCCGTATTTTTCTGAATGTTTATGAAAAATTAGATTAGATTAAAATTAGACACACAGAAAGCACGTTAACCCGTTGGTCCCGGCTGTCATTCGTGTATCTTTGACAGTCGTTACGGGGCGTCAGAAGCCCGACAGTCTGACAATCAGTTTTACCAAGCGGTCTCGTATTACCCAGTAACTGGGTTGTGGAGGTCAGATAGGCAGTCGCAATATTTTTCATGCTATAATTTTTTTTATTTATTGAGTAGCGTTCGTGACCTTGATTTACATTTTTTACCATATCTCCGATGTTATTGGCTCGATTTGGATTATGTTTATTATTTCTAAAATATTAGAAATTATTCTATGTGATAGAAGTTTATGTAAAGATTACAGGAAAAATAAAACGATGTCTCTAAATGTCACAAGATTAAAAAAAAAATATATGATGGTACGGAACCATCGGTGCACGAGTCCGACTTGCTATTGACCGGTATTTATCATAGTCGACAAATTTTAATGTAAAATGTAACTTAAACCAATAAAATAACTCATAAGCTTTTAGAAATTATAAACAGAATCCAAATTGAGCCAATAACATCGGAGATATGGCAAAAAATGTAAAACAAGATCACAAACGCTACTCAAAAAATAAAAAAAAATTAATAACATGAACAATATTAAAGATACACCACCTTTTAAAGTTAATTTTCAATAATTTTTCATGAATATTCAGAAAAATACGGGTGGTCGCATGGGCGGCATTGTAAATTTTTGTCTGATATGAAATAAGCAACGGAGGGGCATGTGGTTAATAACAGCCGCACGGGTCGATCGATCAGGTTAAGCCACCAGGATGACCATCTTTATATACCAAGACTCCTCCGTGCCTGGGAATGCACGTTAAGCCGTTGATCCCGGCTGTCATTCGTGGATCGGCTGACAGTCGTTACGGGGCGTCAGAAGCCCGAAAGTCTGACAAATAGTCTTACCAAGGGGTATCATATTACCCAGTTACTGGGTTGTGGAGGTCAGATAGGCAGTATTCAGCTGCATCCGGTTAGACTGGAAGCCAACCCCAACATAGTTGAGAAAAGATTAGGCAGACGATGATTAAATAAAGCAACGAGTCAACGTTACCAAAACCCAAAACTAATTAACTTACAAAAAGTCCAAAATTAACGCTAACCCTTTCACCAAAACTTTCTCAACCCACACCTGCCGTGTCAACATGAAAGCAAAAACATTCCGATGAAATTTAGCCGAATAACTTATTCACATCGGTAATTTTAGCCGAACCCTTCTATGGTCCTTCGGTAACCGCGACCCCGGCTGCACTCATCCGTGACAGAACAATAGCCCCCCACACCTCGCTCCCCCTCTCTCGCCTGGTGGCATGCACCCGGCGAATTTCAGACTTGAAATTTTGATGTGACCTGACTCAAAAGGTTTTTTACGTATGATTTTTGGACAGACAGTCGCTCTGGGAGCGTGGAAGCGGTTCGTTAGCAAATGGATAAATTTCTGCAAAGCTATTTGGTTTTAGAGTTTAGTGAGTGAATGGAATTATGAAACGTTTTTTGTGATTTGAATTTATAATTTCTGGTAATGGTAGAGTAAGGTCGAGTCGATCACTTGTTTTTTTTTATAAAGCTGTAGTTAAAGCAAAGTTCGCGATAACGCGGATTTAAATTAAGGGTGTATACATATAAATCTAAATAATCTTAAATAACCAGAGATCGATCTGTACAAAGATCTTCGCTTAGTTTTCAAAGAAAAAGGCATTATCACAGATTAAAGGAGACATTTCGGAGCATTATCCGGAAAATGTTCCCTTACCTAATTTAAAATCAATCTGCCTAGCCTTTTCCCAACTATGTTGAGGTCGGCTTCCAGTCTAACCGGATGCAGCTGAATACCAGTATTTTACATGGAGCGCCTGCTATCTGACCTCCACAACCCAGTTACTGGGTAATACGATACCCCTTGGTAAGACTGGTTGTCAGACTTTCGGGTTTCTGACGACTCGTAATGACTGTCAAAGATCCACGAATGACAGCGGGGACCAACGGGTTAACGTGCTTTCCGAGACACGGAAGTGTCCCGGTATGTAAAGATGGTCACCCATCCACGGGCCAACCCTGGCAAGCGTAGCTTAACCTGATGGATCGACCCGTGCGGCTTTTATTACTTAGCCACGAGCACCTTACCTAATATACTTTGAATTTATTGATTAATCAAATGGTTCTATCCTCTTCCTTCTATTTATAAACAGGCAGTAAATTGGTCCTTTGCTGAGCTCTTTGAACCAAGGCGTACATTTTCGTAAATCACACCTCTAGCCAGTCCAGTAAATTTCAACTAAATTTCCATTAAGGTGGGATGACTTTATTAAGGGAGTTTAAGATGCAAAATTTTCGTAGACTAATATTTCAGTGCCGTCTTATCAGCACTTAACTGAACTACAACCATATACAAGAGACGTGCAAACGATGCAGGGTCAGCGTCCAAAATTATCGCAGACACACTTCGGCCGATAGCAGATTTAGAGAAACGAAATTTAGATTTTATTAAGTTGCGATTAAGTTGAATGTCGTTCGAGCGAAGACTTCGATCGGTGTCAAGCTCAATTTGAATGTTCAGATTGTAGGAGTGTGGCGGTGGACGAGTCGATGCATTTTAAAAGATGTGCGAGCTAAGATCGCCACTTGACGTGGAGTCATCGCGCAGGCGCACTTGGTACGGCCGCGGCTTGAAGTAACAGTTTCATATTTCCTATTTTTAACCCCAGACGGAAAATGAAGCGGTGTTATAAGTTTAACGTGTGTATTGTATCTGTCTGTGGCTTCATAGCTCCCAAACCACTGAACCAATTTAGATTTGTTTTTTTTTTTGTTTTGTTTGGAGGGTAACTTGATCAAGAGTGTTCTTAGCTATGAATCAAGAAAATCTATTCAGCGTTTGAAGATTACCAGCTCTTTTCTAGTTGATGAATGGATGTGAGCATCTTCCACAGATCTGATCAAGTCTAAAATTTGTGTTCTGTTACTTCAATGATATTAGAAACCTTGAACTGATGCTGCAACATTACCTGGAATTTGCAGGATACCTAACTCCCTCACCAACTTATAGTAGAGCTATCGTGTTTGGACTCATTGGAATGTTCTCAATGAATATGTTATAAATAGATGGCAATCAGGATCTGATGATGGAGTAGCAAAAAGAAGTGAGGGTAAATTTGTGTCGGTTTTTTTTTTTGTATTTAGGTATTAGTTGGTTAGTCATCATCAGCACTGCGAAGGTCTACCTCGCCTCAGGGCATCCTACCTTAAATAACGGTAGATGAGTAAAGTAATTAATATCCAGCATACAAGTTTTGACTGGATCTAGCCCAAATACATATAATTGCGAAAAGGCTGGAGTGATGTCAAAATCAAAAACCATTTCTTCAAAGTAAGCTATAAGACTTTAACATTAACTTAATTATGTAAGACAGTTTAATCTCTATATTTCAAAATTAACTTTAATTACATTATTTTATATTACTTTAATGAGACAATGAAAATATAGCTTCTTAATAACTGGCTCACTATTTACTGTTTCTTAGATTCTTACTGACTTATTTAGACATAAAGAACTTAATATGTTTTCTGATAGTAATTTTACAAGATTCACAATTTTTACACTTGTATTGACTGAAATTCAATACTACTTAGGTACTTAATCTTGTTTACTATCTCCATTCCCTTAATCACCTCTCGAAACTGTGTTAAAGTTCATCAGTTAATCATCATTAAAGGCATCGGTCTATGCTCAGCCTACCGTGAGTGATCGCGGTCTACCTAGGGCTGGTTAAATCCACGGTAAGTGTCGGTCTCATTCGGGCCTTATCTCCTCTCGAGGCGCCCTGTTATCTCTGAGAATTCACTAATTTACAATCCACGAATGAATATTTAATGGGAGTGTGTCACCCCTGAAAATTTGGCTCCGTCGTCATAGAGTAGGTAGTTATGGGGAAATGCGCAGAACGTGCAGTCGTGTCAGTGTTGATTTATTTTGTACCGCATTATATAAAAGCAGCTTTATTGATAAAAAATAGAACGGAACTTTGACTGATTTCCATGTATTATTTCTTGATATTTTGAGCCAATTTTCTCGTAATGAGCGAAACAGGTGAAAAAATAAGGAAACTGAAAAACGTATTCCAAATGAACCGTAATTTACATTAAAGCGCCGATTTATATTCGAAGTAAAAGCACGAAAAATTAAAAGGCAGAAATTTCCTTATTTTACCGAATTTCCCGTCTTCCGATTTTGGTCGGATGTAGTAGGCTACGCGCGGGGGTTGTGAGAGCGGGGTGGGGTAAGCGGCGGCGGGGGAGGGGAGGGACGAGGGCGAGAGCGACGCAGCCTCCCTCCAGCAACGATTACTGATTAGTGTGGCGGCGAGTGCGGCGGGGCCGCCCGCTTGGAGCTCGAAAATGCCGCCGCCGACTCGTATCCAACCCTCCAGTACCAGTGTCAATGGGAAAAGGTTCTTCACTCAGGTCGTGTGGCAACCGCGCTTGGACTTAACCCCTCGCCGGCCCACTGCCGATTGATTAACTGTCCTACGCGATCAGCTGAGTGAGTGCGGCCGCGTGCACCGGCGAATTTACGGCACGCCTCTACATGTGCTTCAGTTATTGCACTTACAACGTTTGTGTCATGATGTATATCAATATATTTGGGTGTTGACGATTTTTACGTGTTTCCAATGTGCGGTCTGACGTTACCTCCGCCTGGTTGCAAGTAAGTACAAAATGTTGTTTGTTTCAAAAGTTTAGTTTCAGTAAGTACTAAAGATAACCTTACTTTCAATGTTTTTGTTTCGTTTTTGATGTCGTTGTCGCGGAAAATTGCCATTTACTTGGCATTTCATGGTTGAATTACGATTTGTCAGTTTGGTTTCGTCGGTTATTATGTGGAAATGTGTCACGAAAGTTCAACGGAGTGGATTTCGGTGTGTCAATTGGCGTTGATGTCTTTACTACTATGTGTATGATAGCATTGTAGTGCGATTTGCCTGTCATCGACAGTGGGAAGAATGTAACAACCCTGAAAGTGAGTGCTGATTGGATCCTCTGTTGCAATTAATAATAAAAATTTAATTATATATAATTCTTTATTGCCATGACCAGGTTACAGAAAAAAATGAGAGCCTGGCTGCAGCTAAAACTAGGTTAGAGTACCTGTATTTTAGGAGCCAGTGACTTCTTCTTCCAGTTAGATAACAATTAAGCAAGTTTATGCAGCAAAAGGTGATAAAATTGTCTTACTTAAAATTAAGTATAATAGTAAACATTTAATTTAATTAAAAATAGAATAACAAAACTAAATTATTCTGTGCTTTATCTAATTGTTATTTTATAATCCCATTCATCTTTAAATTTAGTTCGCACTATATTGAAAATCAATTTATAATATTAAATATTTATTATGTTGTCTATCAATATGTAATTTTGGGTACTTGTATGATTACATCACTATTGAATAACAATTACTACCGATATTATACCTACAATGTAGATAATGGCTTCTCAGTTCAATTGCGTTTAATAAATTAGCGAGTTTAATTTTCATGACTATTAATTTTCCTTTTGATTAGATGTTTAGTATACATGATTATAGCACTAAGTATAGTCTCGTATGATTGTAATTATGTTTGTATACTTAAAGAGAACGATTATTACTGTTTTTCACTTTGTACTAATTAATTTATTAAAATACTATATTTTGCCTACGGCTTCGCTCAAGTGGAGTTTGGATATTATCCCACGGGAACGTACTACCGAGATAAAAAGTATTCTATGTCCTAATACAGGACATGGTAGACATATGTACCAAACTTCATCCAAATGCGTTCTGCCCTTTTAGCGTGAAAGTGTAACAAACAAACAAACTCACTTTCGCATTTATAATATTAGTAAGGTTTATTGAAATTATCGTGGCTAAGTAATAAAAAAAAGCCGCACGGGTCGATCCATCAGGTTAAGCTACGCTTGCTAGGGTTGGTCCGTGGATGGGTGATCATCTTTACGTACCGAGACTTCTCCGTGCCTCGGAAAGCACGGTAAGCCGTTGGTCCCGGCTGTCATTCGTGGGTCTTTGACAGTCGTTACGGGTCGTCAGAAGCCTGAATGTCTGACAATCAGTCTTACCAAAGGATATCGTGTTACCCAGTAACTGGGTTATGGAGGTCAGATAGGCAGTCGCTCCATGTAAAATACTGGTATTCAGCTGCATCTAGTTAGACTGGAAGCCGACCTCAACATAGTTGAGAAAAGGCTAGACCGATCCACGGACCAACCCTGGCAAGCGTAGCTTTACCTGATGGTTCGACCCGTGCGGCTGTTATTACTTAGCCACGAGCTCCTCTCTCCGACAGGGTCCATAATATTATGACATTAATTTTAAGCTTACTAAGGGCCAGTTTTTTGATCCGTACTTAACTCAACCAATGGATAAACATAGTAACTAATGGTTGAATTATTCATGTTAGCTCATTCCTATTAAAAAATATCATAGTAACTAATGGCATAACCCATTCATGTTTAGCCTTTCACATTTAGCCAAAATTCACTCATTAGTTACTATTTTTAACCATTGATTGAATTAACTACGGATCAAAAAACCGGACCGTTTTACCAAGATTATGAAATGCAATACAGAATTTGTGAATTGTAAACTAAGAGACTGATGATTAAAATATATTATAATAAATATTTAAGGTACATATATATCTAAATCAAACCTTTTATACCTTATCGAACCCCTTGCTATACAGAAAGTCAAGAATTTGAATTTGAATTCTTTGTATCGAAATCAAAAATAAAAATAAAACATAAAGAAAGTTGAAATACTTAGAGCACATGAGGTATGGACTACAAGCAGACGTTAAATAGGATGGTTCCAAAAAATACGCCTCGTGAAATACAGGATCGTAAACTGTAACCGTCTGGATTTTAGCTAAGCATTCCCCGCTGATTCTCCCGTAACTTTTAGTTATAAACATAAACACGTAATATTCTAGAAAAGACGTAGGCCGGGAGGATTATTCTTTATTATTTTTTTGTGATCAAATATTGTAGAGCAATTTAACGCTGCATGGTAATGTTTTAAGCAAATCTATTTATTCTTCAATTACAGGTTAGGTACCGATATTATCTTCATTTACATCCCCTTTAGGTTAACAGAACAATGGCACGTATGCTTGAGATCTGCCATCGCACAATGAATGCTCTAATATAATTTTCCGGCCTACTTGACTTCCTGCCTATTAACTTCCACAAAAGACCAATAACGCGAATCTCAGGATCAAAATTCTCCAAAAATATCCTTCGAAAAATCCCATAATTTCCAGCTAAAACGTTTTTTATACGAGGGCCGCTATTAAACAAGGATCGTAGTGTTAAAAAAGGCGTCGTTATAAAAAAAAATGATGACTAGGAGCGTTGGGAGAGAAATGCTGAGTCGGCACCACGGCCCTTCAGTAAGTCAATGTCTGGGACAGGCGGGAAGATGGCTTAATGCGAACCAATTATCCTCCCGAGTCCTTTACATATACAAATATCGTGACGATCGACGATTACGATAAATGACTGTAATCGAAGTAAGGGTTGGCGATCCCTGTTTTATTGGCCACTAAAAGGGAACGCGTTATTAATTACGAAAGGCACTTTTTGTTAAGAGTTCTGCAGAATTTTCGGGGAATGCTGAAAGACGCTTTTAGTAAAATGGGGAATTGGAGTTTAATTGGTAAATTTTCATGAAAAGTAAAGGATTCGTCAGTCTGTGGATCCGAACCATTCGTACCCTTCAACCTGCTATGCAGATGGCTACAGGAGTTCACCTACACACAAGCGGAGAGTTGGTGGTCCTCGACTCTAGGGAGGTTATGCCATCCCTAGATGATAGGCTAACCAGACGTTTATTACGCCTGGACAGGAACTTCCTACGCCTGTTAACAGGGACCATCACGGAGCACTGCTCACTAAACAAACACTTCCACACAATAGGCATAACGGACAGTCCTCTGTGCAGAGCGTGCATGGAGGCTGAGGAAACCGTTGCGCATGTGCTCTTTTGAATGCACAGGCGTCAACCTCGGGGCACCCAGATCTTTCACAGATGTTCTTAACAGACCAGAAGACTTGATCAACTTCTGGTGCGAGGTGAGCTGGTTGGAATAACCACGGACGGCCGCCATGGCCTGGCCATGGTCCACCAGAAGGACTAAGTGCGGAAACCTAGTCCTTTAACATAGATGTAAAGGATTGTATAAAGAAGTATAATATACTGCAACAGCACATGTATTAGAGTGTACATGCATGCGGTTTATCCTCGTTTCTTTTTAAATCTCAGCACTATTGTATTTGAAGGATTGAAGTGCTTAGCGGTTGAATATTTTATGTAAAAAACTGGCTGACGACGAGAAGCTAAAGTATTGGTTTCAAAATTGCTGATACACTGCTATGCTTTTCAACTATTTTCAGCAACGTTTTTGCCGGGGTAACTTGAACGATGGGCTGTCAGTATAACACAGTCAATTTAAGTCATTAACATTCGCTACGAAGGCACAAAAACGTCCTCAAAATATTTCTCAGAATAAAAACTGTTTTAATGCAAATTAGCTCATAAATAATGCCACAAGCACCCAAATAATCTGAATATTGTGAGTTCGCGTAAATCAACTGCCTTTGCTAGAAGGAATTTATTATCCTTTACCCTTTTCTACAGGATAGAATGGGGTATTTTATATTGTTTATGAAAAAAAAACAGGTCAAGTGCGCGTCCCTAGTTCGCTTTCTGGAGGGCTGAGTATAAATCGCGGAATAATGAGGTCTGTGGTAACATGTTATATTTTACCGCGCTTTTTGTTCTATTATGGTTCTTAATTATTCCAAACATTGTCTCCATTTAAAAATAAACTAAAGAGCTCAAGTTTGCTCGTTATTATTTTATGTTTTAATAAGAAATAAGGTCACATAATAGTCTACGTAAACATTAAAACGAAAACTTGAGAAGTAGGTACATAAATATAATTCATTCCTTAGAATACGTAAGGGGTAGTAAGTACCTTGGTAATTATGACAACTTAATGAATGTGCTCTGAATTATATCAGAATAATTATGTACGTCCTCGTTAAATTTCTGAGCGTAATTTGCGTTAACGATCCTTTGTTTTTGGGTTCTTGAGACCAAGATGGGTAGGTGCCTCAGAACTAAAGGCAACTAATTTTCGCAAGTGCTGTGAGTTGCCTCCCAATGTGTTTGAGAGAGTGTCAGGAACAGATGTCGGATGAATTTAATATAAGCTACCTGCTACCATGAAGTGAGACTTATTCGTGTTTTATATCGAGGTGTATTGCTCTCACTCTTATCTACGTAGCGGGCTCATACGTGACCTGAAAAGGATATCCGGTTACTTTTCCTGCGTTCGATTGTAACTGACTGGAAGACAAGACAAAAAGCTTGGATAAGGAACGGCTTTTTGGATTTATCGTTGCCTTGTTTGTGACTTTGTGTGACTGGATTTGAAATGAGATATTTATATAAGAAGTTGACCTACATTTTATAAAGTAAAACATTCCAGGTCAAATATTTAAATGAAAAAAAAAACTATATTTATTCATTAATAAGATAATAAATAATAACTTAATTATGTTATTAAATACTACTTAAATAATTTAAATTTCGTTATATTTCAGAGTTTCTTATATAATAGCTACTCACCCACTCAAATCATCTAATAAAAAATCATAACGCATTAAAATCAGCCAGGTTAATTTAATATATTGCGCGAGAAAATCATTTTAACCCTTGTGTTAACTGCTGATATCCCACCTAGTTCGGAACAAAGCAAATGCTTACGTTCATTATACCAGCCAACAAAGGATCCACACAATAAATTAGATCCCCTATTTGTTAAAACAAAATAGGTGGCGAAATAAAAGAGGCGCGATATTTAAATAGAGAAGCATCAACGCGCGGTCGTCAGCCGTCAACGTCACGTTCCAAGATGGCGGCTGCCACCACTTTAGGCGGGAAAACGTGACAGGAGTTTGTGTTCGAAAATCAAAATTATGTCTGGTGAAGACTTTGTTATTCAAATATGTGTACGTCTTCATAATAACTTATTACTGAAACATATTGCGTGAATGTTTATCGAAAACAAACATCGAACTGTAATGCTTTTCTGTACAACATGTGTCGAGTTTGAAACTCCAACAATTATTGAACTTGTGTGTTGTATAAAATTAAGTGAGTAAGAATTCAAATAGGTTGAGCTGTCCCGAGCTAAAGCGAAAATTACGAAACAATTCAAAAGCTTTTATTTTTAGACCGATCCGGGTCTCTTTATGTCTTTTAATTCGTGTAATACGTAACAAATTACATTCCGAATGTTCCACTTTACACCTATGTTTCGCAATTTGTATTCTAATTGGTGGTTGAGTGTTCCTACTTACCTAAATTTTACTGACTGGTATGTTTTATTACAAACTTCGCTAAATCAAGTTTTATTTTCATAAGTATAAAGGTATGTTTTCAAAGCTTACAGTGTTGTTTACCGTTACCTCAGAGAAGAAAGGAGTATTAAGACCAGACGTGTTTGAACTGTAATGTTTTCTTTAGTATAACATACAAAGTTGTTGAGAATGGGCAGTTCGTGACGAATCGGGAGGCTTCGGCCTTTCCTTCGGGTATTGTTGAGGAAAATTCGTTTAGATGCGGGATTGTGAAACGAAGGGGCTTTGGTTTAGCCTATAAGCTCTGGGTTGATACAATGGATTGAAATTGAAGTCTTTCCTCGAAAAATAATGTAGTAGAATATATTGATTTGCATTTGCTTAAGAGGCTACCGAGCGAGCAGCGGCGCCCTCATCGTTTGTTTGGTTATTTCTTTTATTTTTAGAATGAATGTAGATAAAAAGCACGTTAAGCTGTGCTCCACAAGACTATACGTTATTATTATTATTATTACAAACACTAGTTTTATATTAATAACTTTAATTGGATTCAATCCATTTCAAGGATAACAATAAAACTTAACAATATAAAACTACAGTTTGTATTAATAATAAAGCGTCTTGTGGAGCATAACTTAAGTGATTATTCCCTGCACTTTCATTCTAAAATAAAAGAAATAGCCAAACAAACGATGAGGCACGCTCGGTAGCCTCTTAATAAACAAGATTTCGTTTTGTGTTGTTTTGGTTTGGAATCAGGAAAGGCGTTGTAAAGAAGATTTTAATACAGTTTAAGAACACCAGTTTATGATAATATTTTAGGCAGTAAATCAACGGTGGTTTCCATTCTTGCTCTCAAAGTATGCCGAGCCAATAGGTAGGAAAAATACACTGATCTAATTGTAAACTGTAGTTACAAAGGGAAAGCAAAAGCTCATACATTATACAATCATCACATCAAATCACGGATAGATTTATACAAAAGATTGAAATCCGTCCACATTTGACCTACTTTAAACGGAAAGTAAAACTTCTTAATTCCTTTAATGCTCGTTAACGAATACACACTGAATATTCTGTACACGTCTGATATTACAGAGGCGAGTGTGAGTACAATAACATTACATTACCATGAATTGTGTACACTGTACGCAATACCCCGGGGTGCCACCGCCTTATCTAACTCATTATGTTAGACATTAATTGCAAGATTGTTTTGTATTACATTTTCGTTATGATTGTAATTATTTGGTTTTATTACGTGAAAAGGTCTGAAGTTTCCTTTAATAAACTCGTTACCCTTTCTTTGTTACGCTATAATAAGGAAAAAATGGAGGCACTGGTGCTACGATGCTACGGCGTAGCCGACGAAAAGATGTCACTTCTACGCTGTCTACGGCGGCTACGCGCTACGCCGTCGACACGTCTATCTGATATTTGTGATTGTTATTAATCATTAATAACGCTTTATAAACTACATTTTTTTAAGAATGGAATAGCATGATATTATGAAAAAATATACCAGATAGATAACAAAAAGTGCTCATGGTTAGTTCAACGAAATCTCTAAACGGCTGGTTGACACTTCCCGTGACGCAAGGGCAGGCTTTTACCTTGGTCAGAAGCTAAGCATTGCCATACAACGTGGCAATGTCGCCAGTTTCTTGGGTACATTACCAGTCGACAGCGATGCGGAGGAATTTTTCAACGCCATATTTTAGTTTTTAAATAGTTTTAGTTAGGTTTGGATATTAATTTTTAAATAATTCCTAGATTATTAATATTTATATGTTGTTGTACAGATAAATCAATAATTCAGACATGAATAGTTTTAAAACAGAAAGTGGAACTGGGACACATACTCTAAGTCACATTTTCAGGATTTGCAGAGTTCCTATTACGGAGGTATTATTCAGGTTAAGCTACGCTTGCCGGGGTTGGTCTGTGGATGGGTGACCATCTTTTCATACCGAGATTCCTCCGTGCCTCGGAAAGCACGTTAACCCGTTGGTCCCGGCTGTCATTCGTGGATCTTTGACAGTCGTTACGGGTCGTCAGAAGCCCGAAAGTCTGACAACCAGTCTTACCAAGGGGTATCGTATTACCCAGTAACTGGGTTGTGGAGGTCAGATAGGCAGTCGCTCCATGTAAAATACCCCAACATAGTTGGGAAAAGGCTAGGCAGATTGGCAGAGTTCCTATTAAATAAATCCAGTGTGCGGCAACAGCTTATCATAGTGAACAAGTTTCGAAGTTGGCTAACAGGTAGATAACTAGGTACTTGGGGTACCCGTATATTGTAAACTACGAACTTGTGGCAAGAATATGGCTGAATTGAATATATTATTATAATATACGGAGTATGAAACACAACGAACAGTAAACCCAGAAGCTTGTTAAGTTTGATACTGCTGTAAACTTGTTGTCTGTCCGTACTATTTATTTTGCTTTTTTATTTTATCGGCGTGCTGTGTTGGTGCCGCTGCTGCAGCTGCGGAATACCTCAAGCAGCGCAAGCATACCAGTAGTATATATAGCAGTAGCACAGTAGTGTAGTGTGTGTTTCCCAACTGACCTCCACAACCCAGTAACTGGGTAATACGATACCCCTTGGTAAGACTGGTTGTCAGACTTTCAGGCTTCTGACGACTGTCAAAGATCCACGAATGACAGCCGGGACCAACGGCTTAACATGCTTTCCGAGGCACGGAGGAGTCTCGATATGAAAAGATGGTCACCCATCCACGGACCAACCCCGGCAAGCGTAGCTTAACCTAATGGATCGACCCGTGCGGCTGTTATTATTTAGCCACGAGCTCCTCAGTAGTGTAACTATAGTACCTTATTCGTTATTATATTTTCGAGCCAATTGGGGTTGAAACCCTCGGCCGTAGGGTCCGAGTGCTCATGATCACTCGAAACGGCTGGTTGACACTTCTCGTGACCCAAGGGCTGGCCAGACCTTGGCCAGAGGCTAAGCTTTGCCATACAACGTGGCAATACCGCCAGTTTCTTGGGTACATTACCAGTCGACAGCTATGCAGATAAATTTTTTGACGCCATATTTTAGTTTTAGTTATTTAGGATATAATTTTGTTATTTTTATTTATTAATTAGGTATAAGTTGTTATAGCATAATGTTTTAGTTAAGTTAGGAAACTTAATTAAAACTATTCACTAACTAAAACATGGCTCGAAAAATTCCTCCGCATCGCTGTGGACTGGTAATGTACCCAAGAGACTGGCGGCATTGCCACGTTGTATGGCAATGCTAGCCTCAGGCCAAGGTAAAAGCCAGCCCTTAGGTCACGGGAAGTGTTAACCAGCCGTTTCGAGGTTTCCTTAAAGAGACTATGAACATTCCGACCCCACGTCCCGACGGTTTCAACCCCAAACGGCTAGAAAATATAGTTACCAATAAGGTTATTATACTTCCGCCGCTTGAGGTTTCCGCAGCCGCAGCAGCAGCGCCAGCACAGCACGCTGAGCCAGGAAGATGAGATGGCTCAAGAGTATCGACAAACGTTGCATCCCACACTAAAGGCCTACGCATCTTCCATGGAAATAAAGACATGCCGTCCAGTCTTTTGCCATCGTCGCGTGCCAAGCCAATTAATAGGTTGGGGAAAAAGTTTCTTCGCATTTTTTAAGAAAATTCAAAACATTTTTTAATATAGTTTATTTACATTTAATTAAAGTATGTAGGTACCATTTTGTTCGATAACTTTTTGCCATCTTGTAGGTAGGGACATGATCCCATTGCTATAGAAATTTTGGGACTTCTGGTCAAAATACCGCGACAAGTGGTTTTGGCAGTCCTCTCGTGATGTTAACCTGACACTGCCTAAAGAATTCTGAAGAGACCGAAACAGGTGAAAATCTGAAGGTGCAAGGTCAGGACTATACGGCGGATGCATTAACACCTCCCAGCCAAACTCTCTTAATTTTTGCTGAGTGGCTAAAGATGTGTGAGGTCTAGCGTTATCATGATGAAAAACCACACCCCTTCTGTTGATTAATTCCGGCCGCTTTCTCTCAACTTCTTGCTTTAATCTCATCAGTTGTTCGCAGTAGAGTTCAGAATCGTTGGTCCTGCCTGGTGGTAACAGCTCATAATGAATAATGCCCTTCCAATCCCACCACACACACAGCATCACCTTGTTGCGAGTTAACCCGGGTTTCGCCACGGTCTGTGAAGCCTGACCGGCCTTTGACCACGACCATTTTCGCACGTTCTTGTCATACGTGATCCACTTTTCATCACCAGTTATCAGCTTCTTCAAAAATGGTTCGGTTTCATTACGTCGTAATAAAGAATCACAAATGAGTACACGGTTCATTAGGTTTCTTTCAGTGAGCTCGTGAGGTACCCAAATGTCGAGCTTTTTTGTGTACCCAGTTTTATTCAAATGCGCCAAAACTGTTTTGTGGTCAATTTCCAGTTCTTCAGCTACGTCGTAACTACTGATATGCCGATCTTGCTCCACTTTTTCAAAAATGGCATCCATTTTATCCGTAATAGGGCGACCAGAGCGACGTGCATCTTTGACATCAAAATTTCCGGATTGAAAACGCTCAAACCAAATTTGTGGTACTCTCACAGACACTACACTAGGTCCATAAACATCGCAAATTTTTGCGCGGCTTGCGTTGCATTTTTACCTTTTTGTAGTAAAATTTTAAAATGTATCGAATTTCTGCATTAGATTCACTCATCTTGACGGTACGAAAAACAAATGAAAATCACACATTTTCCTAATTTGAATTTGGAATTATGTTCTTTAAAATTTAAACTTTCAATGATACCAAAACCAGCCAGATACAAATAGTATAGCCAAAGAGATTTTATTACAAGTTCATACATACTATAATGCGAAAAGACTTTTTCCCCAACCTAATATTTACTTACATATTATTTTACTTCTGAATAAAAGTGACCAAAGCACTTCATTACAAGCTTTTCTTTTGATTCTCTCTCTTGCTTACTTATTAGCCATAAAAAAGTCTCTAGAATCTATGCAGGCTATAAAAGAACCCAATTTCCAAGTTTACTCATTGCCTAGGTCAATGAAGATGTTCACAAACCACGTGGAAAATAAGTTAAACACGGGTACAAGAAACTTTCCAAAGAAGAAGAATGAAGTGAAACGTACTTGGAGAAGAAAACTCAATAATGTAATCACCAAACTTCACGTAACTAAAAAATAATAAGCAGAAAACAGATATTGTTTTGCTATAGGGCAAAGTTGGAAACTGTTTTCTTTTATTTATTTTATTCTTTTGATTAAGTTAGTGGTGAGCTCAAAGGAAGTTTAATTTTGTTCGGGAAAACGTTTGTTTTGACATATCCCGTTGTACATCATAGTTTACTTCTGTCACAAAAATACGGATATACGGACCCTTTATAAAGGGAATTTCCCGTCATAAATGATAAATGATTTTTATTTCTGTAACTAGGTTTGTACAAACACTTTTACAAGTCAATCATGTTTTTTTTTAAACTAGATGAGGTCGGCGTTTCCTATCTGACTACTCTGAGAAGAAAGGCCGAAACAAACTCAGAGGTCACAGTCTCTTATAAAGTCCAGACATAATCTTGGTCACTTCATGTGAAACACCATGTAGATTGGTGTCTGAAATGGTCTTTTGAGGAAAGAACCACACAGATTGAGAGGACCTGTCCAGTCAGTAATCGCGCAGCTCAACTCAGAACTTAAGGAGCTCAACGATTCGACGAACAATACCAAAGAAAGTACATTGGGGTAGGCCGCATAAATTACTCAAACTGCCAGACCATAATTAAAAATAACTGAGAGAAAAAATAAAACAAACAAAAAAAGCAATGACCTACATAGTCTTCACATTCACAATAAATTAAAATAATATAATACTTTACAAAGTAAATAGTCATGTCAACAACCGTCACGTCGAGTTATTTGTATATTATGAGCGAAAACGTACCATAACTTCATTAGGTACAGAAATAGGATCGGTACTAGTCCGAAAAAACTTTTGTATTCTGCGAATAATTTATAGCAAACAGTTAAATTATGTAATATTAATTTCTAACGTAAAATATTAGAATGGTTACTATCCAAAAAAAAGAAAACGTTTCTTGGAACACAACGCTTTCATCAAATAAAACGACGCCTTAAGCACAAAAGGCCACAGAATTAACAAGGCAATAATATAAAATTCAATCGACCTCCCTTCTGCTACAATTGGGAGCGCCCACCAAAAGTGTAAAATAGATTTCCGAAATCTGTTACACGAAAAAAATTGGAATCAATCAGCATCGCTGAATTCTGATCAGTATTCAAGGTTGGGGGCGCGGTAACGTTCGGGTAACCTTACAGTAATCATTGTGGGCCATCCTTCCCGACCCTTTACCTCGACCAATTTTATTTTGCTTACAAAACCTTTTTCGGATAGAGTTTAATTTTACCTCGCACCTGGGACTAACATTGTTATACCTGGATCAAAACTGCTAACTCGTTGATTCGATAACGTTACTGCGTGTCAGTATAAATAAGTTAACTATGTCTGGGAGGGGACGCGGGCTTGTGGACTTGACATATTCAGCAAATTGACATTTTAAAATTAAATTAATTTTTAGTGGCATTTTGCTCAGCTCATGACTGAGGGTTTAGTTCGAAACTAAATGAGCAATCCCGGGACTTACTACAAATTCTCTTGAAAATATGAATTCAGATAATTATTATAATAATGCTCAAATATGAATCTAGGCTCAAATACAAAAAAATATAGTTACAGTTTCATATAAACCTTAACTCAAATCTGGACTTAAATAATATTTTAAACTTCAGCATCGTTGTAGAATACGGGGTTTGAGACATGACAAATATGAAAAAATATTGAGGAAAATGTTTAAGGCTTACAGAGATTTTTCCTCAATTTCCTTTATTTACAAGAATGTTATTGTAGGTTTCTTTATCAAGCACGTTTCTGCGATCTCATCCCGTTTGCACTGATGGGATATTTGTACCAAAAGTTTGAGAGCTATCAATCATGCCAAGGATTTTTCAAATCGGCTCTGGCGGCCGTAAGATTATCAAACTTTGTTCCCATTATCTTCACTCACGAAGAACAGTTTTTGATGCAAATTCGTCAGGATAGGCTTAAGTTTATCGTCACTCATTTTTCGTATGATCATATACAAAATCTGGGTTGTATGTCACCTATTTTTAATCTTTTATGTATTTCTCAAACTTAAGTGAGCATTAAAAATAATCATGTAATATAATCACCTATCAAGAACAGGAAACGCGGACAAAAGGAGCAAAGGCAGAAGTTTCACTAACGAGCAATTATAAATCGCAGAATTGATCAAAATAAGCAAACTAACTCAAATATATCAAACTATAACGATCAACAATATTTAGTTTAACTATATTTAGTTATTTAAGTTACAGTGGAGGATCGCGGATCGTAAAATTGGCCCTTGCGTGCGGAAGTTGTTTAACCGTCTTGATAGACCAATTTGTAACTATAAATCTGAGTAACTATTGCGAAAACTGTATACAATAAATCATAGCTAGATTCGCAGTTTCTATCGAGCTGTAAAACTGAGATTAAAACTAAGTTGTTCGTGTTAATCGAATGAGCGAACTCTGTTGTATCGAATTTAAATTTGAGGTCAGCTGGGTGAGGTTTGCCTCTTTGGTCTTCTGATATAGGATCGAATTTGATTAGTTAAAGATTCAATTGAACTACGTGGTATAAACTATTATTTGGGTTAAGACCTTTTTTGGATTTACTTTACTTTGTATGAATTATATTTTATTTGGTCCCAAAAGGTGTACCTACAGAATTCTAAAATGGCTGTCACAAAAATGCGGTATAAAACCGACTTCGTAAGTATTTACCCAGTAAAGGCAGTGCAACGGTGTAGTGGGTGTAGCATTTAAATTAAATTCGGTCGGTTGAGCTCAGCGAGTGCGATTTGACAAGGGACTCGCTTGCAAAATTCCCGCCTGAATATTCCCAAATGTTACATATTTTAACAAAATTAATGTCTAGGAATGTTAAATTACATGTTTTTAGCGCACTACTTATTTTTCGCTGGAAAAGTAAACTATTAGTAAATATTTATTTTTACATGTTTAATACACTGCATTGAAGAAAATGAAGCCCTATTGTAACATTCTCGACTTGGACATTCTTCGTTACTATTAAGGATGTAAGTACCCATAATCAGTATTTAACAAAAAAAAAAATTATTTCTTTTAAAATACCTTCCAAAAATCTACACAATATCAAAAATATAAATAACGTTAACTATCCGACTTGATTGCCTAACAGGCCCCCACATCAAACATTATTACCAACTTATTTTATTCACCAGGACGTCTCTAATTAAATTAACTAGGTATATTAGATCCTGCGTTATCCTTCCGACATATTGGTGGAACTTGTCAACTGGCTTAGCCTTCGTGACGTGGGTCGAGACGTCCGAACGCGTCCAACTAAGCGGATAAAATGATAAAATGCTGTCTCATTTAGGCACCCCGTCCACTATTGTTGATATGATATGTTAGCGTGTTAGTACGTGGTGATAGCTAGAATAAAATATTGCCCCTGGCTGGAGGCTTTGAGTAATCTTAAGGCAGCCACAGGATAGTCCGGTTAAGTAGTCTCGACCTCTCTAGGTCAACTACGAGATGCCATTTATAAAAAAAAAAAAAAAATAGAACAAAATATATCACTAGATTTATAAAGTACCTATTTATTAATCTTATTATACATGTAAACACTTTAAAATAGATACACATACGACATATAAGTGTTAAATACAAAACTGTATTTAACAATAAAAAATAAAAAACCGGTCAAGAGCGTGTCAGACCACGCACAATGAAGGGTTCCGTAGTTGGGATGAATTTATCCCTAACAAACTAAACATTGTAGTTGAAAAACATGTTCTCCCATACATTCCAACTACAAATTGTCTATAGTTAAACGAAAAAGATCCAACCCACATTACACCTAATGTGGGTTGGATCCTTTTTGTTTGACTATGGATATAATTATGTAAGTTTGTACGCACAATATTGAGAGATTTACCATGTTGTTTTAAGACCATCGACTTCTTATAAGTTTTTCTGTAATCGATAGGTATTCAACTATTTACTATATTTTTTTCAAAATTTTAGGCTCAGTATTTTCGGAGATAAGGAGAGGGGAATGGTCAATTTTCCTCTTTCTTAAATAACTTAAAAATGGTTTATTTTAAAATTATGAAAAAAAATACATTTGAAACTCTCACAGTAAGCCCTTTCATTTGATATGTGACACGGTACAGTTTGCAAAACTGTTTTTTTTATTTTCTTATTTGCCCCTAAAGTTGACCCCCATATTCAAAATTTATTTATTAACGTTACACGTCCGTGTTTGGGTACTAAATTTGAACTTAATCGGTCCGTTAGATTGGGAGAAAATTGGCTGTGACAGACGGACAGACAGACACACGAGTGATCCTATAAGGGTTCCGTTTTTCCCTTTTGAGTTACGGAACCCTAAAAAAACACTGAATGTACCCATATTCGGTGTTTTTTTGTTATTATTAAGTACATTTATTATAGGTACTATAATAGGCAACTCTGTAAATATGTTGTAAAGTCTGTGAACGTAAAATTACTTTTTTATATTATTTTTAACTGCCTTCAAAAAAGGAGGTTCTGTATTCGACCCGTATGTATATATGTATGTCCGTGATTTTCTCAAATTCTTTCACTAACGTGATCTACATACTTTCAGAAAGGTTAATGTATATAATACATGCGGTAATTATTCTTATGTACAGAGTTATATGCATAAATGTCCTGTATCTCTGGCTTTTCTAAGCGGATTTTGATGATTCTTCATTTCGCTCGTTTTGGGTTTACGTAATTGTATATTCAACTAAAAATGGAAAAATAAATTAACTTTAAGAAAAGTATAACCTGACTTCAAAAACTAAAAACGGAAAAAATACCCGCGTGCGCTATTACTTCGTTTTCACATAGCGTTCTTTCTCACTTTTTTTTTCTTTTTGCTCAGCATCTGAGTCGTAGCGTGATGTTAAAAATGCCTATAACCATCCATTGTACCAAATGTAAAAATAATTTTTTAAATCTGAATTTTTATTCACAATTTCATGGGTTTAATTTTTTTGCGCAGAACCCTAATTAACTCTTTTTCTAAAATAAAATTCGCCAAAGTTACTCCTTATAACATCAGCTATCTGCGTGTTAAGGTCCCGTCAAAATTGGCCAACCGTTTCGGAGATTAGCCAGAACAAACAGAGAGAGAGACAGACAGACAAACATTTTAAAAACTGTTTTATTTTTCTTGTTTTAAGTTCTACCGTATATACTTACTAACGAGAATTCGTGTAAAATTAAATGGCATTTTGCTAAATGGGAATAAATATTCCAATCTATTACATCTGCGTCAGAATAAACACCCAAGGGATTCTGATATTCGAATATTTAAGTGCAATATCAATAATATTCAAGTATTGGCACAAACATTCCATTTCTACGCGATGAAACACCATCTTAAGTTGAGCTTCCCCGGCTCCCTCGTTCATACGGTTTTAAGGGGGGTGAAGGATGATCGTGAGGATATTGGAAGGTCTTTCTCAACTGGCTGGTTGGTGGTTCGTGCCCTCAAATGGGTTAATCGCTTGGAGTCGTTGGCAGCATCTGCACCTGACGGACTGAATTACGGTATCAAGGCTGTAATACGTTCTCTCACAAAAAGCACTCGGCATACATTTGCACGAGTTTAGTTTTCATATTGTAATGGTGTGAGCGTGAATTATTATGACAGTAGTTACAAAGTTTACATGAATTTCGTTTAATATTTCCTTTTTAGTTTAATATTAGAAATTTTGTTTATTCTGATAAAACAGAAGCATTTAAAAGCTAAGTAATTGAAAATGTATTAACCTGTATTTTACCTATGAAATTGCCGATTTAAATACATAGAAATAATATAAAAAAAAAAACATTAAACAATTATTTTTTAAAGAAATATTATCGAAGCACGTTTGCCATTTTAATGAAAGTTCATTGATGCCTCTGCTATAGATATCCTGGGAACGAGAATAGATAAATTCTTTAAAGGCGTTTTTCACCGCCTGGCTGGATTTGAAATTTTTTCATGGGGCTCATTGTGGAGATCAAAATTTCCAGAACGTGAGCGATCAAACCAAAAACGCACCGTGCGTTCACTTGCGGTACCTTGTCCATACTCGTCGTTAATATTGCCTGCCGTCTGTGTTGCGTTGGTGCCACAATGGAACTCGTATTCGAAAATAGCGCGCAATTTCGAAACATAAAATCAAAGAAAAATCGAACGGCGGGAAAACAAATGAACAGCAGATTTTTTTTAAATATCATGCTATATTATAACATTAATTTGAATTTGGAATTCTAAATAGAAAGAAAGATATCAGACTAGCCGATATCAGAAATTGGCAAGACCTAATATGTACAATTATTAAAAAGGAGGGGAAATAATCATATGGCATCTAAATCATAGGTCGCTATCAACAGGAAAAGTGCCCAAAAGGCTGGCAGCATTGCCAATTTGTATGGAAATGCTTATTCTTTAGCCAAAAAATAGGCCAACCTATTTTTTGGCCAAAGAATAAGGCCTAAAATCGAATCTTGGTTTTTCGAGACATCGCCTAAAAATAGGCGATATCTCAAAAAACCAAGAGGGTACTCGGACTCCATGGCCCTAGTGTTGCAACCCCAAGCGGCTTGAACACTATAAGTGCCAATAATATTGGAGTATTTGCGCCGTTTGAGATTTTCCGCACCCGCAGCAGCCGCCCCAGCACAGCCCACCATGCTAAAAAGATGGATTGGCGCAAGAGTGTCGACACACAGTTGTTTCTTGAATGTTATTGCAAACTGAAGTAATAATATAATATCCTGGGACATTTCACACACGGTCAACTGATCCCAAACTAAGCAGAGCTTGTACTATGGAAACCAGATAACTGATATACTATATACACAATTTTTTGTTGTTGTAAATACATACTTATATAGATAATTACACCATAAGTAAGATAACTAACACATTATCTAGTCTAGAATTTCGTACTTTGTTTTTATAGTTAGAGCAGGCAGAAGAATCAACTTCTTAAGTAATAAATAAGAGTCTCAATCATTATTATTTACTCCCAAAATATCAAACGGGAAAGCTCAAAGGACCAATCTTAACCAATTCGTTCAGTTACTGCTCTAAATTCAGCAATATTATGTAGAAAGAGCCTTCAATGCTCCAGTCCGCTGCGTTTCAAAAGACATCAAGCTGAAGTGGAACGGTCAGTAGCGGACGGGAAATTAGGTGTGGTGCAAAGTGACCTAAGTAAATGATAAGAGTAAGAACTCGATGTCTTGGTAACAAGTAGGAACGTGTAATGCGAGCTTCGAAGAACTAAACTACCATTATCAAAATTTAATGTAGATTGTAAGCTAATAGCTTTGAATATCAATGAAGTATGACAGTTTTATTTAGTATCTACATAACTACTTATTATAGATGTCTGTTCGATGACATTGATGTATGACTTACAGATAACTTCATATTATACATGCGAAAGTGAGTTTTTTTTGTTTTTTTTTTTGTTTCGCTTTCACGCTAAAACGGCTTAACGAATCTAAATGAAATTTGGCACATATGTAGACGATGACCTGGAGAAGAATATAGGCTACTTTCATCCCGGATCGCAGACGAAGTCGCGAGAAACGGCTATTATTAAATAATACTGGGTTAGGAAAGTTTTTGTAAGTGTTCATTTGTTAAAAAAACTGGTCAAGTGCGTGTCGTTCCACGCACAATGAAGGGTTCAGTAGTTGGGATGAATTTATCCCAAGCACAAACTTAACATGTAGTTGAAAAACATGTTCTCCCATACATTCCAACTACAAATGTCCATAGTTAAACAAAAAGGTTCCAACCCACATTACAACTAATTATAATTAAGGTTGGATCCTTTTTGTTTAACTATGGACAAATCTAAGTTTGTACGCACAATATTGAGAGATTTACCATGTTATTTTAAGACCATATACTTCTTATAGGTTTTCCAGTAATCTGTAGCATAGATAGAATTATTTTCTGTATTTTTTTCAAAATTTTAAGGTCAGTAGTTTCGGAGATAAAGTACAGGAATGGTCAATTTTCGTCTATTTTCTTAAATAACTTCGCCACAGTTTATTTTAAAATTATGAAAAAAAAAGATATATTTAAGACACTCACAGTAAGACCTTTCATTTGATATATCGCAAATTCAAATTCAAATATGTTTATTGATTGTTACAGGTATAAAAATGATGTTAAAGTTTGTAACAATAGTAGGCTATTACATTTTTTTTTTTACATTTCTCGGGAGCCTGGGGTCCCGGACCTTTGGAAGACGTACAAGGAGCCGAAGCCAACTCGCAGAGGCTCCTTAAATAATTTTAAATGATAAGGAGGCACCAACCGACGATTATCCCTGTATGCACTATGCAAGTGCACCCAAGGACAACCCCCGGTTGGTACAGGACTATTGTTGTACGAGGAAACAAAACATATTGGGCTATGGGTTTGGGTGGCTAAAGTGGATTGGGTAACTTGAACTATGGAAGAACTATGTCCCCTGCCTGACCAATGTTATATATTATACACGGATAAAATGGCAGGGGGTGACTTACACACTCAATAATGGGCCCCCGGAGACGGCCGCTAGCACATAGTGACGTAGCGACAAGGGGGCAACACTTCCTGAGGTGCTTGAGGAGTGGAGAGGTATTCCACGGCTATCAGGACAATCCCGGAAGTACGGTCAAGATCCCTACCAGCACCTTACTGGAATACTTCCTACCTCCGAGCACGTTTGCTCTTGCGAATCTCCACTCAAGCCGGCCAATAAAGGCAAGAAAGAGGTGGGAGCTCTGTTCCTCGTCAGTGTTCACTCCAGCCGGCCAATAAAGGCAAGCCAGAGATGAGGACAAGATTTCTCCTGGGAGATAGGGTCCATGGGGTCGCTACTGCCCATCAGCTCGCCACATGCTGCCCTGCGGGTTTTTGTATCTCTCTTGGTCTGGCTCCTCATCCTAGACCCGTTCCGGCAAACTCTACCGGCACAGACCTAAAGTTTGGAGCACGCAAGCCCCACCACGACGTCAACGTAGAGATACAGCGGTGGGAATTATTATTATTATTATAAACATTCTTACAGTTGGTCTAGTCACTCTTTGCATTGATAAAGTTATACCTTAAAAAATATGATACAAATTAATAAGCTTTAATCAAATTATACATTAAAAATATTTATACATTACTCAAATTATACCTTAAAATAAAACTTATACATTCAATAGTCATACGAAATCAATTACATTAACCCATGTTTTTGTCATTATTTATTGAGTAGTACGCTTTACCTATCAAGAATTCCTTGAGCTTAAGTTTAAAGATATTGATGACTGAAATACTTTTAATACAGTTTGGTAGCTTATTATAAATTTTTACTCCCATTCCAATTATACTTGATTTAAATTTAACTGTTCTACATCTAATTCCGGATAGCTCATTTTTATGTCGTGCACTTCTAAGCGTTTCATATTTTCTTATCTCGCTTTTTATCATTCTTGCCGCTTCATAAATATATGATGAAGGCAGAGTTAAAATTTTTAACCTCCTAAACACTCTTTGCATGAGTCAGTCTGTTTGAGTCCCATTATACTTCTCACACATCTTTTTTTGGGCTTTAAGAGCATTTTCTCTATCAGGAGAATTAGCACAAAACAGAATGCCTTATTGTAGCGTGGAGCGCACATATGCATGGTAAGCATTTAATAATGCACTCTTGTTTACCTCTTTCCTTAGCATGTAAAGGACATAGGACTGTTGGTTTAATTTATTACAAACCTGATCAATATGTTTCTTCCAATTCAGTTCACGGTCAATATATATACCTATGACTTTTGTGTTATGGACTTATTATTATTTCACCTTTATAGCGTATTTGTAGCTTTTTTGGTTTTGTGTTTTTATTTGTAAATGTCATATAACTTGTTTTTTATATAATATAAGATTATCACGAGTTAGCCAATTAATAATCGCTTCCAGTGATTTATGCCTAAATAATAAAAATAATTTATGATTTAAACTCATATTCAATTTCGTTATGGTCAGAAAAAAATGCTGTTCTATCATCCGAAAATAGTATAATTTGATGTTTAATGACTTTTGGGAGATCATTTATATAAATTATGAACAAAAGAGGTCCAAGGAGGCTTCCTTGGGGCACTCCATACAGGAATGTTTTTGGATCTGACATATAAGTCTGTTCAAACTTTATATCATTTATTCGCACAGTAAAGTTTTCAAATATTGTTTTTAATTTTCTTATTTGCCCCCCAAAATTGACCCCCATATTCAAAATTAATTTATTTACGTTACACGTCGGTGTTTGGGTCACAGAAATTCATAAGTGTACCAAATTTCAACTTAATCGATTCGGAGCAAATTGGCTGTGACAGACGGACAGACAGACAGACACCGAGTGATCCTATAAGGGTTCCGTTTTCTCTTTTGAGTCAAGGAACCCTTTAAAGTTAAAGACAATGGACCCAATATTTGCAAATATAACCATTCTATTGCATTTCAAAAGATGAAAGCTGAAGTAGAACCACAAGTAGACAGTAAACGTTGTGTGATCCAAAATATGCCAAATATATGTAAATATGTGCACATTTTGTACAGTTGTAGTTCTTAAAGAACTCGATGTCACGGCCGAATAGCAAGTAGGAACGCGCATTATGCAATGCTAGCTTCGAAATTCTTCTATTATGAAAATTCAATGCACTTACATAGAAGAATATCGCATGTGATCCGTACTTATAAATAGTTCAGTTTTAAAAAAGTAGAGATAAAGGACCAATATTATATACTTACAACCACATTTGCAGTGTTATTGGAAATGCCTTGAATTGAAATTGAAATTGTCTTGACCTGTCTTGGTCTATGAAATTGCCGATTTACGTAGAAAAACATGAAACAATTTTTTTAAAAGAAATATTATCGATGCACGTATGCCATTTTAATGAAAGTTCGTTGATGCCTCTACTATAGATATCCTAGGAACGGGAATCGATAAATTCTGTAAAGGTTTTTCATCGCCTCGTTGGATTTGAAAGTTTTCCCCGGGGCTCATTGTTGACATCAAAATTTCCAGAATGGAAGTGATCAAACCAAAAACGCATCGTGCGTTCACTCATGTGGTACCTTGTCCATAGACGTCGTTAATACTGCGTGCTGTCTGTGTTGCGTTGGTGCCACGATGGAACTCGTACTCGAAAATAGCGCGCAATTTCGATTTTTCCATAGTTACAGAAACATCGATATCAAAGAAAAATCGAACGGCGGGAAAACAAATGAACAACTGATTATTTTAATTTCATGCTATAATATAAAATTAATTTGAATTTGGAATTCTAAATAGAATGAAAGATATTGATCTTCACACTAGCCGGTATCAATAATCGGCAATTCCTATTATAAAATTCAGCAGCAAATACGACGTCTTGTGTAGATAGAACCATGACTTCACGAAAAATGTCTATACGATTGAACTAAAGTAGAAATTTAACGAGTTGAGTTTTCAGTCACACATATTCTTACTTACGTAATACATTATTATTTTGCCTTTAAAAAATAAACGCGCATTATTCCCACATACACAAGACCGTTATAGCTAAGTTTCCACGATATTCCATTGACAAGGCAAATAAAACCACGAAAAATATCTCACTTCTCGCCTCTAAGAAGTTTAGTGCGGAGCATCTAAAGTGTGAGTGAATTCAGGTTTAGTTCTCCAGTATCGATGCACGTGTAGGTACCTAAGTTAAATACTTGTGTGTGATACAGTTACTATTTTGTAGGAAGTAAGAAACTTCATGAATTAAACTTGAACTATGTAGGTACGTTTATTTCTCGAAAGGAAGCCCTAATAAGTGCTTATTATTGTAGTAACTATGTTGAAGATTACACAAGAATACACATGTACCATACATGTGTATTCTTGCATAATAGTTGTGAGTGATTTTAATGATTATAATTCTGTAAATACATATTTGTTACGAACGCGAATCATACTTTATTCAACATACAACCTACAAAACAACGTACAAAAAAACTTAAGAAAGTTTGTATTTCGCGGGCTTCCCTGATGCTTTCCCTTAAGTCAATGGTCTTATTAGGCTTATAGTTGGCGTGATAACAAGAGCAAAATAAATGAAAATGAGACTTTTCTATGAATTACATAACAATGCGCTTGTACTCCTCAAACTATAATGTACCTCCTCATGTTTCCCATAAATTGCCAAAGCTGTTCATTCAACAGCTGAATCCATTTTTAAAGTAAATTTTTACCCCTACCAAGTTAATTCAGAGTTGCTAAAACGCTAATTAAGCTTTATCAGCGTTTCCTGAAACAATCGTTATTTGTAATGGCCCCAAAAACATTACTCATTTAATTAAAAGCAATAAATTAAAAAAGTGTTGAGCCAAGTCCAAATCTAGATAATAAAAATGTATATTAATGTCACTAAGCTGAACTTTTGAATTTATAGGTGTGTGTGTGCTTTATGCCAGTAAAGCACACACACACACACTTTTCCAATGAAAAACTGTTTCTTTGTGGCAGAATCATAGTAGTTCCAAAGGACAGTAGCATTTTATAAATATTTTTTGGTGTCTGAATAAAAATAACAAATTACTACAAGTCGACCAAGCTTCGTGATTTTCCTCGTACGTCATGTCTTTAATTAGATCTCGGGTACCGACTTAAAAAGATTCTTTATATACGAGTGGCGGTAAGTGCGGTCTAACTTGGTCTATCACTCCGGCTACAAACCATGTGAATTGGCTTATCTTTCTGTCAAGGCATTGGATAGAAGTATAAACAAGTGTTGAAATAACCAGAATTGAAACAGTAGGATCGTTAAATATGCGTTTTATTTAGGACTGTCAATCGTTTGATTTCACTGTATAACCATCGACAGGCCAGTTGGCGTGGTTGGTTAAGATACCACCTATCATGCCGCAGGTCGTGGGTTCGATTCCCATCCAGGACAAACATTTTTGTGCATGAACATGCCTGTTTGTCCTGAGTCTGGGTGTAATTATCTATATAAGTATGTATTTACAAAAAAAAAAGTAGTGTATGTTGTATATCAGTTATCTGGTTTCCATAGTACAAGCTCTGCTTAGTTTGGGATCAGATGACCGTGTGTGAAAAATGTCCCAGGATATTATTATATTATTATTATTATATAACTATAATTGTTATAATATAAATATCTACCAAATAATTACGTGTCGGCCTTTTTAGGAGTGACTTGCTCGCCATGAACTCAAGAACCAGGAATGAATTCGAAAGAAATCGTTTGAACTGCCTACCAAGCCCACTAAACCAACGGAACTTCTGACTCGGTGTTGCCAGTAATTAAGAGTGTATCGAGTCTGTTATAGCCTGAAAAGTACAGTCACGAATCGGGATTGTTGAGCCACTAGCTTATAATCTTCACTTGGTTGTGTTACACGAATGCCGCCCGTTATTGAAATGTCACATGTCAAATTTCACGGGCATTCGTGTAACACAACCAAGTGAAGATTATAAGCTAGTGGCTCAACAATCCCGGTTCGTGACTGTACATAAAGAGGGAGGGAAAATTATAGTTGTTAATTAGTAGAGTTCTATATTCTTCAGTACGGCCGTTAATTAAAATTAACGATCCCAAAGAGTTATTTCTTCTACCGGGACAGGCAGGTGTGTTAAACTACGCACTAATATTTTAAGATTGTATTTAATTTTAATTGCTATATAATTTGCCATAAAGCTGAACATTGCTTCATAAATCAGGCTCCCGCAACAAGTGCTGGTTATAGCGACATTAACAGTGGGGCGCGGTTTCCTAACGTTATTTACTTGAAGAATACCGCTCCAGCTGATTGCGTGCCGTTTTGAAAGGGTTGTGTGTTTAGCTGAACAATCCTAGCGGTTATTTGATACCTATTTATTTAACCTATAGAGGGTGAATTTTTCAAGTGGGCGTGGATGGCCAAATTTTATATTCAAATCAATAAAATCAGCGGGCTCGATTCCTGGCTAGAAATATTGTTTTTTCAAAAATCTAATGATGCAGTTTTAGTTTTCATCAGTACATTTCCCTATTCCTCATAGTTTCGGTTTTGGCCATCCACGCCCGCTGGAAAAATTCACCTTGTATATTTTCTCAGGTTGATCTCTGTCTAAGATAGTTGATAAGCTACTTTCAACTTAGTAATTCAATTGCCTAAAAACGCTAGTTCAATAAAATTAATTCCCCAAAATGCAAATACAAAACTCCGGACCACATTTTTAAAAGTCAATTTAAATTTAAAACTCCCGCAGAAAAATTGCAAATTAAGGCCTGGCCAGGCAGATTATTTTCTGAAACAACTGGCAGGTTTATGCGCGTATTATCTGCGGGATAATATATTAATATACGCGGCCCCCGAAAGCCCCTTGTTCACATAGTAAATTTAAAACTGTCAAAAATCTCGCATCTGCGCAGCGGGGTAGGGTTGGCGCTCTATTTTGATCAAATATTTACATTACCTACATCACGGGTCTGACATTTTTCTCTTCCATTCAAATTGTCAATAATGAATATTGTAGGGCAAAGCTGACAGCCCGGGGCTACCCCACACCCGCCACGCTTCTGTTACAAACGCTCAAATAAACGTTAAATTTTATCGAACACGACGCGCTCAGATAAAATTCGCATCTAAACAATAGATAGCACATTTGAAGTGACGTGAAAGACGTTATTCACAGAGGGGGACGAGGCCCATTCGGTGGGGGGTGGGGACTTGGACTTGTCTCGTAACCTTCGGCGTTAATGTCGACTGATAAAACAAAGGGACACCATTAGGGAAATGTTCGCGTTTGTATCGAAAAGAATACGTAATTACCAGAATATTTAATCTTTAAATACTCGAGATGGACGGGATTCCATTATAAAATTTCAATTGAAATTCCAACGACGTCTTCTTCATTTTTACACCTAGAATTATGGAACAAAAGATTTTATGAAGGCTTTGATTCTTTGAAAGCTGGTACAAATCTAGGCATACCTTCAAGTCTTATATTTTTCAGTCCAGTGACTTGTGTACTAAGGGGCTTAGACGTGCACAGTTGAATATGCCCAAGATTTATTACTTCCCCTGGCTAGCTCTCCAGCAGGCTTGCGATCATAGCATGAATACAGATGAGTGATGGCGCTTATCCATCTGATTAAGCCTCGCCGTTGCCTGTATTGGAAGAGAGGCTTAACATTGTCTAAACATTTCCCTAATATAGACGGGTTGAATATCTTCGTCCAAAGATACAGCGTAAATATTAATAAAAACCGGCCAAGTGCGTGTTGGTCTACGCACAATGAAGAGTTCCGTAGATGGGATGAATTTATCCCAAGAACAAACTTAACATTGTAGTTGAAAAACATGTTGTCCATACATTCCAATTGCAGATGTATTTTTGTACGCACAATATTGAGAGATTTACCATGTTATTTTAAGACTATAGACTTCTTATAAATTTTACTGTAATTTATAGGTATATAACTATTTTCTTTATTTTTTTTTTTTCAAAATTTTAGGCTCAGTAGTTTCGAAAATAATAGAGATAATAGGGGGAATGGTCAATTTTCGTCTATTTTCTTAAATAACTAAAAAACAATTAATTTTGAAATTATAAAAAAATATATATTTGAGACTCTCACAGTAACCCTTTCATTTCATATATTACACGGTACAGTTTGCAAAACCAGTTTTCAGTTTTCTTATTTGCCCCCCAAATTTGCCCCCCATATTCAACATTCATTTATTTATATTACATGTCCTTGTTGAGGTCCTATAAATTCATAAGTGTACCAAATTTGCTGTGACAGACGGACAGACAGACAGAACAGACAGACACACGAGTGATCCTATAAGGGTTCCGTTTTTCCTTTTGAGGTACGGAACCCTAAAAATAAACCTTATGAATCTTTGTATAAAATTTAATAAAGAAAAATACACACCCTGAATTTATTTCGTAAAAATATTAATTTACTGTTTTATATTTTCATTCGTAGACCTTTTACATTTCCAGGACTTAATTTTTTGTTTCCATTCGTTTCCCAGTATGCGACAGCACTCAATCTGAATTTGCATTTCCACCACGTAAGTAATTGGCAAAATTATAAGTTCTAGCACGTTACTAGGTAGTGCGAAGAGTATGTGCAGTGAAAAATGTTGGTAAGTAATAAAAGCGCCGATGCGGCGGCACGTCCCCGGACCAACGTGGCACTCCTACTTCACGCGAACAGCCGGCTTGCACTTATGAAAGAATATTTGTTCCATATTTCTGGATGATAAATAAATTCCTGTAAAGGTTGTGCGTTGATGTCTCTATGCATTTTTTGGTTTGTAAATTGAGTTTGATAACTATTAAAATTATGGATTTAAATTATGTGTTCGTGTTTCTTATATTTTACAAATTAAAGTACCTTTAGCCTGTGTGTAAATATATTTTCGCTGTTTGTTAGCAAAACATTATGAAAACAGGATATGGCTTTTTCTTGACTCTGCTGTAGGTACTGATTTTTTATATAGGTATACTTACTATGTATTTGTAGGTGTAGGTTGCCCTTTCTTTGAAATGCGCCAACAAAGGCCATCATGCGAAATGACCATTCTTCTCACACAAGAACAATTCCAGAACCTATACCAAAACAAAAATATACAACAACACAACAACAACAACACTGATTTTCTCTCATGTACAAAAGTGGCGACCTGTCCTATACAAACAATAAGATAGGCTATGCTATTTAACTTCATATAATAATAATAATAATAATTTGTACCTGAAAAGGATGACATTGATATCGCTGAATAATTCTATTAGATTCATTATTATTGACATAAAATTTTGACATAACTATAATTTCTCGGTTTAATTGTACTAACATAAAAAAATAATAATTATGTAATTATAATGTTTAATGCATGTTAATTTAGTATGATAAGAACAGGCGAAAGATAATAAAATTGCAATGCTTGTAAAAGGCTGCTAAGTCAAAAGATACACCAACATTGTACACTTAGTTCACAATAAAATCTTTGAATTCGATCTAAAATATAGGTTAATACTTAAATATGTACATATATTTACGAATTTCGCAGTTACCTAGAAGCCTGTCGTATTACATAACTGACAATTGCTTAAAATTCCCTTCTCACCTCGCGTTGGTGTCACATCAGCAACGTCTATCGTCTATCAAGGGAACACAATAACATCTCGAAACATTATACGAAAGGGTTGTGGACATGGACGAAATAAATATGGAGAGGTTATTCGAATATCTCTCAAAGAATTTGTGGAGTATGAGTAAGAGAAAATGTATGTCTTACAAACGTACACTCATTGCGTAACAGTCGAAATTATTGTTTAATTAGTTAGTACCGAAGTACGTAAGCTAAGCGTAGGTAGTTAATATGAAAAATATTGAAGCAGGTATTATTTTGTTAGCGTAAACACTGAGGGACGCTATATGTGTATTAGTGTCTTGTTTAATGTCCCGCAAAGTGATAGAGAATTGGCAGCCTATTTGCCTCGCCGACTTCACCGACTCTCAGCGGTGCACCAAATCCGGCCTGACACTTACCTATACTGTTATTGCGCCGCTGCCTGTCACATCACCTTTCCATTTGCTCACTACTCTGTGGTACAACCTTTGCTTCTCGTTACCTAACTAAATATATAGCAGGTTCGTACTCTGTATACGCCCAAACATTTTGACCCGTGTTACCAATTACTCAAACTTAATTTAACATGCTGTAACTTAAGGGTCTTCGCTACTGTCAACAGTGGCCAACATTTGACTTTGTGGTGTTATATACAATGTAACCTTAGTGTTGTGTAAATAACTTCCGACAGTTTAATTTACTCTGTGATCCCAACTTCGAACTTCTTACCCCTCATCTTCAAAGAAGCGAATAAAGGGTACATGTGTTTGGGTTTTGTTTGGATTTCTTTTATATCTCTGCAATTTCCTTTATTAATGAGGATTCTTGATAGCCGCACATGTTCCTTAAATCACACGATTTGAGTATATATTTTGTCCTACGACAAAAATAATAATCATAGGACAAAATATGTATCGGACATCTATCGGACATCGGACATCTAGACGCACTGCCAGTTACCATCCCTACCTAGTTGCTATTCCACCAATTCGCACTAAGCGTTTCCAAATGTCTTCTAATGCGCACAGCAAAAGAGTGGAACCCTCTACGTGCGTTTGTGTTTTCGAACGCATACAACACTAATCTCTTCAAAGTGAGAGTGAACAGGCTTCTTCTGGGTAAGCTCACTCCATCGTTGTTTTTGTCTCTGTCACCTCCGATCTAGACTAGAGTGCTGAACTCGTTTACTCATATAAAAGTGGTTTCACATGAAAGAGGAATATTTGACACTACCTGTACTAGCAACTCACAAAACTGTCTGTAACTATTGTACTACTATTATATTATCTGTGGTACTACGCTGTCTCGCTACTCATTTGTCAAACTTCGAAAATAGTCCTCTATCTCTTTCAACGAAACCCAACAGCTGATACCGAAACTTTTGAATCAATTATATTAATTTGAATTTGGAACATATGTCACACACATTTTGACTATAAGTATTCTAATTTAAAAAAAAAAAAACTTCATCAACGTAAGTACATACAGTAACAGATATAACATTGGGCAGCCCGCATCTGGCACCGACCGCACACCGCAAGGCTTAAAGTCGCGCCGGCCATTCCACGCTACCAAACTTACGTGCGGCCGTACCGGTGGTTTTCTATTCAACAAACTGTCGGACGCAGTAGTTATTGCATATTGCTCTTGTACTTTACACTTAAAGAATATCTCCTAGATTCCAACGGCTTTTTGAAATCGAGGATATAGAAGTTATTGTTTTGTTCACTGCAAACAATAAACAGATCTATCTGTGAAAAGAAAAAAAACTTTTTTGCAATATAAAAAATATAAAAATATAAACTGACTTCCAAAAAAAAAAAAACAGTACAAAGTGAAAAATAAGTTTAATTTCGGAAGTCGGTGTCTTTGCTTCTGTATTTTCGTTTTTTGCCACCGACTTCCGAAATAAAGGTTATTTTTCACTTTGTAATGTTTTTTTTTGGAAGTCAGTTGATATATTTTTTTCACTTTTTAGCTGTGGTACATACATACCCCACATAAATTCGAATACCACTAGCTGCTATGTAAATAACAGTGACAGGAAGTTAATATATTATAACATCATCCACATAGACTACCTAAGTAGAAAAAATATGTTATGGTTCTTTAAGGGGGAAGCGTCAGGGTAGCACGCGAAATTCAAATTTTCTTACGTTTTTTGCAATTTGCAAGTCAGTATTAAGTTGTATGTTAAATAAAGCATGATTCGCGGCTGTAACAAATATGTATTTACAGAATTATAATCTTTAAAATCAGTAATACAACTCCTTGAGTTAGTATAATTCACAAATGTCAAGATTTTATGAAATAGTCATTCATTAGGATTACCTGGTCTTAAAGAGTTATATTGATCACTTTAATTATTATAATTATGTAAAAACATACTTGTTACAACCGCGAATTACACTTTGACAGTACAACCTAACAGTGACTTGTAAATTGCAAAAAAAACGTAAGAAAATTTTAATTTCGCGGGCTTTGACGCTTTCGCCTTAAGCTTTAACTACCCAAGAAAAGTTAATAAAATTTATATGGGACACCGCGCAAGCTTCCTCTACCAAATGAATAAATAAATTTCAAAACGGTCCACAACTGGCGAAAATATCGATGAACATACATAAAAAATACATACAGATCACGAAGATAGAACTCCCGCCTTTTTTGAAATCGGTTAAAAAGGATCAAAGGACCAGAAGTCAAAAGTAGATTCAATTACTGTGTAATCCCACGTAAGACATTTTAATTAATTGGCCAATAGAATTCAACGTTCAATAAATTAAGATTCGCTGCAGGCTTAGCAAGAGAACCGTAGATAAGTGTTTTGTCGACGGAAGAGTAGACAAAAATGACGTTTCGGTGAAGATAGTAGAAAGTTTTCTACTGTCTTTAGCATGGCGCCAAAATCAAATTATCTTCACTACCCTAGACAATTGTCTAAAACGTCAAGCGTGACGTACATTTTTACTCTGAAACTGTCCAACAGTTTGGTATAGAAAACTTTCTTCCGAAACAGTACATAAAATAGGACCTAGACAAAGATCGTCAGTTGTTTTTCGTTAAGGCGAGCTTTTGCCAGCGGCTTCGCCCGCGTGGATGTTGGAAATTATCCCACGGAAACCGTACATTTTCCGAGATAAAAGTATTCTATGTGCTATTGCAGACTATAATCTATCTCTGTAATATAATAAATTTCATCCAGATCCGTTCGGCCGTTTTGGCGTTATTGAGTAACAAACATTCAAACCTCTTCACAAACTTTCACATTTAAGTAGGATAGGCTGAAATTAACATAAGTATACATAAAAAAACGAAACGAACGAAAAGTCACTGTCTACGAAGAAAAACGTGCATTCGGGAGATTTCGAGAAGGGTTGACAAGCGATTTCTATTCTATTCTATAGTAGAGTAATTAGCAAAAAATAAAACCGACTTCCAAAACAAAACACTACAAAGTGAAAAATAACTTTAATTTCGGTAGTCGGTGTCTTTGATTTTGTATTTTCGCTTTTTGCCACCGACTTCCGAAATTAAAGTTATTTTTCACTTTTTAGTTGTGGAACATACCCCACACAAATTCGATTACCACTACCTGCTATGTAAATAACAGTGATACGAAGTTATTAAAACATCATCACTTCATCCACATAAACTACGTGGGAAATATACGCATTATTGAAGCTAACTCAAAAACTACCCCAGCAAAGTTAATAATATTTATACAGGACCACCTCGAAAGTATACCCTTTCAAATAAAAAAAGAATTTTCCAAATCGGTCCATCCGTCTTTGAGTTATCGCGTAACAAACATACAAAAAAAAAAAACATTCAGACGAATTGAGAACTTTTTGAAGTCGGTTAAAATAGAAAACGTCATACTAAGCATTTTCGATCACAGATTTGTATTGATTGATTCTGGATTGTCTTCAATAAATTAGAGGTACGGTAAAGCGTCATTACTGCATTACTTTGTGTTGTGTATCAACGTATTGCTATAGTCAATATTAATATTTGATGACTCGTTGAAGGGATCAAGAAGGAATTGAGATTTCTGTTGTTTGTGTTTATTCTATGCAGATATCGTGTGCCTAAGATCAGGGGTAGGCATTACAAAGTCCGAATGAGATTTTGAGTACCTACCAAGAAAAGTTTCTTCTCGAAAAAAATTCAGTCACATTCAGAGGTCGTATTCCAGCTAATATTGTATCCGCCTCGAAGGACTAGGTACAAGCTTCATCTCTTCCTAATCATCTACTACACTTAAAGGAGGGTATTGCAGAAGCCTGAAAGCAATTCGCGAGAACACATCGGTTCATGATTCATGGCTATCTACCCGTGCTTGCTCTGGGGAAATGTTTAGCAAATTCTGTTGCGCTGGCTTGATTAATTTTGAAGATTCTGAGCTGTGAGTTTGATTCTTGTTGTAGTTTTGGATTTGGGTTGAGGGTGTAGTAAATATAGTAAAAATTCGCATGGTTTTACGACTTGACAAAGCATCGGGATTTCTTAATTATTAGTTAGTTTAATATTAATGTATAACACTAATATATCTTTCACCGCATCAAAATCCTTTGCGTAGTTTAGAAGAACAACGCAGTAACACAGACAGTCACGAAAATCGCCTTTAATTTATAATATGTACCTACAGATTATACTTACATATAGTAAGTAAGCTTAGTTTCACGTAGGTCATAGTCCCCTAAAGAAAGGTTCGATATTTTGCAGATGACGCGCTGATATTAAGTCCGACAATGCAGTAGGAGTGTGCCTATTCCCAATCACTGGGCACCAGTCCAAAATCTGTGTGGATAATTACTGGGAATTCTCGAACAAAATGCCAAAAAAACTTGAAATCCAAGACCTCTACTAATCAATCTGCCTAGCCTTTTCCCAACTATGTTGGGGTCGGCTTCCAGTCTTAACCGGATGCATTTGAATACTAGTATTTTACATGGAGTGACTGCCTATGTGACCTCCACAATCCAGTAACCCCTTACGATAATACGCTACCCCTTGGTAAGACTGGTTGTCAGACTTTCGGGCTTCTGACGACCTGTAACGACTGTCAAAGATCCACGAATGACAGCCGGGACCAACAGCTTTACGTGATTTCCGAGGCACGGAGGAGTCTCGATATGTAAAAATGGTCATCAATCTACGGACCAATCCCGGCAATCGTAGCTTAACCGTCGACCCGTGTGGCTGTTATTACTTAGCCAAGGCCTCTACTAATTACGGCCAATAAACCGTTTTGAAGTTTCTAATTAACCAAACAAAACGGTGCCTGAACTAGGAAGTATTGACTTAACAACGCTCGACAAGATCACAAAGAACTTTTGATTCGGTTTATCTACTAAATACCGACGGTTCTTGAGGCAATCCAAGTTTTAATACCGGGGATATTCCAATAATTTATATTAAACCCGAAACTAGTGAGGCGGGTTCGATTGGGAACCAATAACTTGGATTTAGACTACGATAAAGTGAAGCGCAAACTATATTTTAAGTGGTACTTTTACCCTACTTATAATAAAGAACAAAGGATATTGAATCTGGTGCTTCCATTCAGTATATTTTTAACCAACTATAAAAAGGAGGAAGTTCTCAATTCGACTGTACGTTTTTTTTTGTATGTTTGTTACGCGATTACTCAAAGACGGATGGTTTAAATTACGTAGTGTTAAATATTGTACGGTGGTGAACCGAATGAACATACCTACTTATTATAATTATTAAGTAATTAGAATTAAGTATGAGATTCAAAAACATTTTTTTAAGCTATGCTTGCCAGGGTCGGTCCACGGATGGGTGACCATCTTTGCATAACGAGACCCCTCCGTGCCTTAGAAAGCACGTTAAGCCGTGGTCTTGGCTGTCAATCGTAGATCTTTGACAGTCGTTACGGGTTGTCAAAAGCCCGAAAGTCTGACAACCAGTCTTACCAAGTGGTATCGTATTACCCAGTAACTGGGTTGTGGAGGTCAGATAGGCAGTCACTCTATGTAAAATACTGGTATTCAGCTGCATCCGGTTAGACTGGAACCCGACCCCAACGTAGTTGGGAAAAGGCTAGGCAGGTGGATTCAAAAACATTTTTAGGGTTACGTACCTCAAAAGGAAAAACGGAACCCTTATAGAATCACTCGTGTCTGTTTGTCTATCCGTCTGTCACAGCCAATTTGCTACGAATTTAATGGACAGATTAAGTTGAAATTTGATACACATATAAATTTCTGTGACTCAAACACGGATGTGTAACGTAAATAAATGAATTTTGAATATAGGGTCCATTTTGGGGGGCAAATAAGAAAACTAACGTAACAAAAACGTTAGCAAACTGTACCATGTTACGTATCAAATGAAAGGGCTTACTGTGAGGGTCTCAAATGTATATTTTTTATAAGTTTAAAATAAACTGTTTTAAAATTATTTAAGAAAATAGACGATATTACAGGAAAACCTATAAGAAGTCTATGGTCTTAAAATAACATGGTAAATCTTTCAATATTGTGCGTACAAAATTTTATTTGCAGTTGGAATGTATGGGAGAACATGGTTTTCAACTACAATGTTAACTTTGTTACCACCCAACTACGGAACCCTTCATTGTGCGTGGTCCGACACGCACTTGGCCGGTTTTTTGTTTTACAAACACTATTTTACAAAATGAAATTCCGCACATGTGTATAATAATTAACAAAGCCCTTTCATGCTATTAACGAATTACACATATACATTAGTTTAGAAATGGGTACACATTACATGTAGAAATTAGTAAAGCATTTCACGTGATTCGGGTTCCCTTCAAAAAGCTTTCAGCAACGTCGACGACTGACTGAGTAAAAAGTTTAATTAGGACGGGTAATTGGGAGTTTGTTTCTAAGTGGACTTTTAAAACTAGGACCGAGTTTTAAAAAGAACTTAGATTTCCTAGACCGATTGTAAATATGACGGGCGGGTGGAACTGTGAAAGATCAATAGTTTTCTCTAATGACCAAAGTATTTTATGTACTATACGATACGAGATACGTACTTATGTAAAATGCATTAAATGATAAATGATTTTTTTTTCTGTAAGTACAAAAACTTTTACATGTCAATCATATTTCTAAAAAATAGATGAGGTCGGTATTTCCTATCTGACTACTCTGAGAAGTAAGGCCGAAACAAACTCGGAGGTCACAGTCTCTTATAAAGTCCAGACATAATCTTGGTCAGTTCATGTGAAGACCATGTAGATTGGTGTGTGAAATGGTCTTTTGAGGAAAGAACCACACAGATTGAAAGGACCTGTCCCAGTCAGCACGCATTTGTCAGGAATCACGCAACTCATCTAGAGCTTAATGATTCGACGAACAATACCAAAGAAAGGACATTTGGGTAGGCCGCATAAATTACTCAAACTGCCAGACCATGATTAAAATAAAATATAATTTAAAAAAATTAAATCGACTTAACTCAAAATTGTGAAATAACTTTAATTTCGGAACTTGGGATCTGTATTTTAGTTGTTTTGCCACCGACATGCGAAATTAAAGTTATTTCACAATTTTGAGTTAATTCCTTTTTGAAGTTTGCTTTTTGAGGTCGATTTAATTTTTTTAAATTAAATTTTATTTCATAATTTTAAGTTTTTAGTAAAAACTGGAATATTTGTTTGTAATAAGTAGTTAATAGTTTTGTTATAAATATTGAATTAGAATTTGACCAAGGTTTTGAAATGTTTTCCCTTTGACACCACACCCGTAGCTGGTATCAATAAGCCAGGCCGTCACACTTACAAGTATTAAGTCCATTATCTTGAAAACTCCTGAACCGATTTTGATGAAACTTGCACTGTTCCCTAAGTTGAAGTAAATGGAAGCCAATAAAAATGGTCACGATCTGATAAATAGCGTGGACAAAAATACATACATACAAACATACATACATCTATAAGTAATTGTTTATTTGTTTGGAAGCCCCATTATCATATGTGCATATATTGCAGTTCGAATGATATTACATACATACATGTTGAATTGATAACCTCCGTTTTTTTTTTGAAGTTAATAACTGAAAACAAAATGAAAAAGCATTGACCCTCATAGTCTGATTCAAGAGGGTTTCTCGGTCGTTCTACAATATATAACACCTCAAAATCTGCCGGGCCTTTTCCCAACGATGTGTGTTGGGGTCGGCTTCAATCTAACTAGATGCAGCGGAATACCAGTATTTTACATGGAGTGACAGCCTATCTGACCTCCGAAACCTAGTAACTGGGTAATACGATACCCCGTGGTCGTGGACTGGTCGTCAGACTTTCAGGCTTCTGACGACCCGTAATGACTGTCAAAGATCCACGAATGACAGCCAGAACCAACTGCTTAACGTGCTTTCCTAGGCTCGGTGGGGTCTCATTATGTATTAAATAGCCATCCCAATGATGGTCTAACTTATAAATGGTCGTTCTATTAAACTTATTTATTTAAATTATATACGAGCTTATTGAAAACCAACTTATGGAATGTTAATTACATATTTTCGAGGAAAATACAAATTAATACAAAAAAAAAATGATTAAGTTTAATTTTTTCCTCCTCCTTCATTAAGGCATTTTCCTGATAACAAAAATTTTTCGGAACAATTTGCGAAGTACTTAGGAATAATATGGGGATATTTTTTTCCTTTTCAAAATAAAGCGAAAAGTATAATACATAGGGCAGACGTATACCTAATATATGAATGTATGTTATAGGCAATTTTACCCAAAGTCGAAAAAGACAGCAATGTTTTATTCCCAAAGGGGAAAAAGTTAAAAGTGAATAATAAAATGTCCCAACATCTACGCTGACAGGTAAAAGTTTTATAAACTCGACCTTATATTGAGTTTTATTTCTTGAAAGGTATAGATATAATACGTTTTTCTGTAACTTATATAAAAACGTTATTTTGTTAAGAAAGTATTTTGTTAACATACACGCCAAGCCTAATTTATTCTAGGAATAAGCTGAGAACGACTATGAAAATATCATATTAGGTACAGTCAAGGAACTGTTGTTAAGCAAATTGACACCCTACACACAAATTGCCGTGTTATAGACATTTCATATTTAAATTGTAGTCATTATGCCTAACAATTAATTTCCCTGAATTTACTTATAACAAAATTTCGGTACTTACTAAATAATGGTTTTTTGACGTAATTATTTACGTCAAAAAACAAAACATAGGGACATAGCAGTGGTGGATATGTCGTAGCCAAATAGCTTAATTAGCCATTTATTTAATAGCCTAGCCTTTTAACTAAGCTGAATGACATTAAATTATATACGCGCGAACCGAATTGGTCGCAGTAACTATGCCGCCGGGGCACCTCGACCAAATAGGTTAAGTTAGGTGAACAGTGACAAGCCGCGCGCGAGCCGAGCGAGCGAAGCGAGCGATGTCGCGGCAGCGACTGGTGAGCGCCACTTTCAAAGGCTAGGCTGTTAACTAAACCGCTAATTCCCTACATTTTAACGGGTTATGCTAACATAAATGTAGGAAACTGTGCGACTTTTTTTCGCCATTTCAGGTTTGGTCCAAAAAGATGAGTACAATGAGCCCATATGAAGTTGTCAGTTATACTGGATGATTTTTATTACCGTCTTGAAGAAAATAGGGCTATACGTGAACGGAGTAGAAGCCTATGACATATATATATATTTGTTTTTGTTAGCTTAGACAGAAATTGCTCTATCAATAAACACTACACATTTGAAGTAAACTAGAACAATTAAAACAGAAATTTTGAAAAAACTGTATAGATTGCCATAGACTTCTACTCCATTCACCTATTATACCCTATTCTTTCAAGATGGTAAAAAAAGTCATCCGGTATAAACTACACCTTGTATTTGTCTGCTCTTATTAAGGGGGAAGCGCTAAGGTAGCCCGCGAAATTCTAATCTTCTTACGATTTTCTATTTGCAGTTCAGTGTCTGGGTGTATGTTGATGAAAGTATGATTCGCGACCATGACAAACACATATTTATAGAATTATAATCATTTGAATCAGTAATACAACTCCATAAGTTAATAAGTATAATCCTCAAATGTCAAGATTTCTTGAAATAGTCATTCATTAGGATTTTATGAACTTGGAGAGTTGTTTTGTTGATTTGAATGGTTATAATTTTACAAATTATACAAATTTGTTACGGTCACGAACCATATTCAGATCAACATACAACCAGATACTGACATGCAAATTTCGAAAAACGTAATAAAATTTGAATTTCGCCGGATACCTTGGCGCTTTCGCCTTAAATAGATTGCAAAGTCACGTAATAAAACAATGCTTGTATGTATAAATGCATAGAAGCGCTTCCCGAGCAAACCCTGTCTTATGGAGCGCTCTGTACCGCTGCCTTTAAAACGTTTCTCCAACTCACAAGGAAGCAACAATCCTTGCAGGAATCTGCTAAGAATACCCATGTAAGAGGAGATAAAAGGAAAACACAGTGTGAAAAGGAAAAGAAATGTCTGAGGAGCCCCACTTAAAGGGGCTCTGCGAGTACTTTATAAATCAAATGACAAAGAAAGCTTTGATCTCTTGCGAATGAGAATTTGTCGTGTGCAATAACGCAACACGCTATAATTCTATGGTTTATTTTATTGTATTGTTAGATCTTGCGTTTGTATTGTTGTCGCTTATTGTCTGAATAAAGCTCGGTTTTGTATTCTGCGTGAAGGTAAACTTCGTTGCCTTGCCAGATGATCATGTCGTGATGTGTTAGCTCCGTATAGTTTACGAAGATTTTCTTAAACTACCACTAGTTATAAGACTTACCGGCTTGATAACGGAGAGAGGACACACTAAAAGTAACTCTTATTTCGATTCACCAATGCACTAACAATTATGTAGGAAATCAGGTTAGGTTAGGTTCTCGCCAGGGTTGCGGGTTGTTCGAAAGAGTTACCGTGCCCCTGGCACAGGCAACTAAAGGAACACGGGTGGGTTTTAGTCAGTAGAAGTCTGACACGCCCTCCCGCTTCACCCAGAGCGGGAGAAGTTATTTGATGATTTCCCATCCAAAAAAAAAAATGTTAGGTTAGGAACTACAGAACGTGACACCCTGTCTAAAAATAGAAAAAAATGTGAAAGTATAGAAACGATAATAACATCAGACTTAAACAAGGTAAAACCCCCACAATTAATAGCACAAAATTAATTACAAAAACACTAGCAGCACGGAAAATCCGTGACCTATACGATGTATTGTTTATGTTCTAACTATGATGAATTCGTTTAATAAGCGGTCGCTTGCGGAGGCACGCACGCTCGCCTCCCAAGCCTCCATGCATCGCCCGCGGCGCGGAGAAATGGCGGACGATCTCGTAACACGACCAGATGTCGCTTGAAGTACTTTTTACTGGCTATTTAGTATCATATTTAATTATGGAATACTGATGCCCTAGCACGGACGCGTGACGTAAATACGAACGATTTTTCAATCGTAACAAAAATACAAATATCCTATAGCAAACCAATCCGCCTAGCCTTTTCTCAGCTATGTTGGGGTCGGCTTCCAGTCTAACCGATGCAGCTGAATAACAGTGTTTTACATGGAGCGACTATCTAACCTTCACAACCCAGTTACTGAGTAACACGATACCTCTTGGCAAGACTGGTTGTCAGACTTTCGGGCTTCTGACAACCCGAAACGTCTGTTATAGATCTACGAATAACAGCCGGGCGTAACGTATAACGTGCTTTGCGAGGCACGGAGGGTCTTGATATGTAATGGATAGTCACCCATCCACGAACTGACCGCGGAAGGCGAACCTTCGATCGACCCGTGGGGTTGTTATTAAATATTTAGTTTATATCATTTTAGACATGCTCGCACAATAAGTATCACCAATAAAGTCTTCAAACCAAGTGTTATAATAATTATGTTCAAAAAGAACAGCCAGCAATACAGTTGAAACTAATTTTATCTACACTCTTATCGTAAAGTTCTGATTATGAATTCAAAAATAGTACCGTAGACAGACTTTATGCATGTACAACAACTCAAATAAAATTAAAACGTTTTATTATGATACAGATTTCTTAACAACATAATACTACAAAATAACTTTTATTCTATTAAATACACTTCGGATCGACCAAGGAGTTTTCAATTCGATTTTTATCATTGTATATGGGGTTGACCAATGATAGCTCCGTAACCATAGTAACGTAATCCATGTTACTATGATTTCGGAGCCATTATTGTGTTTGTTTACTTTTTGCTAAATTTGTATGAAACTGCACATAACTAGGTATTAAAACACTCGTGTGATACAATTAAATACCACTTGTGTTTTAATACCCCTCATTATGCAACAGTTTCATAAACTGATATTACGACATTACATACCTATACGCTGTCTGTAACGTAACGAATAGCCGGGGGGCTATTTGTTAGTCACATGTTAAAGAGTTAAATAGAAAATATAAAGGTTGAGAGATTTGAAGTGATAAGAAGTTCAGGTGTGTCTTGAGATGAGCATCAAGAAGCCAGCACAAGACACGCGCAGTAGGATCAGCAGGAGGTAGCAGAGTATAGGAACAGTGGTTCTGCGGCTCGGAGTCAGCTACGTGCAGCAGAATCGGCAGGCGGTAGCAGTGTTCAAAAATGTGTAAAATGTGAGTTAAATGAGTGTCATGCGATTTCACACCTGAAAACATAGGTTTAGGTATAAAAAATATTAAACACAACCGCTCTTTAAATACTAAATATGTAAATAGTTTACAAGATGCGGTTTTTGTGTAGCGAAATAACACAACACTTATCAATATCAAGCCGAAGCAAAATCGCAATCTATCAAAACTACAACATCCATCTTACTAAAGCATTCTGTACATTTCGCTACTTACAATTTGTATAAATCAGCTCACGGGTACCTACCTAACTAATATACGACGAGAATTCGAGAACTGTCGTCGTACTAGGAATTGTCAGTGGCAGCGTCGACAAACCTCTTTGGCCGATTGACGTGTTTGAAAACGGCACGAGATTTTATTTTTTTCCGTAAAACCCTCACAAGAACTCGGAAGATTTTATAATTAGCATAATTTATTAATTAACACATTTATTTTCTTGGACTTCCTCTAGAACGGTCGTCAGTCCGTTCCAAGAATATCTGCCGGTGAAAGAAACGCTGGCTTTTGTTATATGATTGGACAGGTATACCTTTGTAGGTATAACTTTGATCATTTATATTTTACTTGAGACGTTAATGAGGAATAATTATGTTAATGAGGCAATACTTTCCCATAAACCACTATTTAATAAAAATGATCAGATAACTTTAATATTGTACTATCTAGGGTGACTTGTAATTAGTGACCGATACTTAAGGGGAAATAATAAAGCTTCCGAAAACAAATTACCTTCCAACGATCTGTGGTAATACTAACTAAGCTGTATTAAAATGAATTACCGAAAAATATACCAAACATCAGAAAAAAATACTATATTTCCTTTATTTTAAAAGTATGTTCTGCTAAAATAATCGTTTTCTTAAGCTCTATAGAAACCAGCTTAATTTCTACTATTAGTTATAGAATAACTTTTTTAACTCTCAATTTTAATGACAATAACTACCTACCGGTCGGCCCGCGCGGTCCGACCCGGTCCGAATCCCCAATGTAGTCCCACTGATTGTATGTGTGTACAATAGACAATGTTACTACTGCTACTAGGAGAATTTGGATGCCTGAGCGAGCGAAGCGAGTTCTGGACTTGGGGCACCCCGACTCGGATAGGTTAGATTTTCGGAAGGGGATGGCGGTGTCGAGTGAGTGAGCGTAGCGAGCGAATAGACACCACCATCCACTTCGTGGTTATTTTTTTATAAACCACTCAGAAGTAGAAGCCCCAGGAGCGGGGCTCCGTCGAATTGGACTCCCTCGACTGTGCCACGTTTGAAACACTGCACTACACTGTTTGCAGTAGTAACATAACCTCAAAACACTCGTTTTGAGGTTATGTTACTACTGCAAACGGACGCAATTTAAGCTGGTGGAAAAATATTACGTCAGCAAATGCAAATGCAAGCAGTCAATTTCATATTTTGAGTATGCTCATATTTAAATTTGGTTTCCGGAGCTTTTGTTGTTACCCATACTTAAACACATGATTGTACTCAACCAACTTTTACTATGCGACCAAACTTATAATCGCGAAAAAAAAATCTGTTGCTCCCTACATTTTTACGAGTTATGCGAGACATGAGTGTATGGGACAGCTGATTTTTTTTCGCGAATTCAGGTTTGCTCCCATAGTAAAAGTTGTTTGTTATCATGAGTAAAATCATGTGTTTTTGTATATTTTCATTTCATAATGATTTCTTAGTTAGACAACACACCTTAGCATTTAGCCTGCTCCACAACATACCTACTATATTCTGCCTCGCGTGTATTATCACCGATTATTCCTCTCTCATTTCAACTATATTGGTTTAATCGCCACTAAAAGAGCAATGAATTAACCACTTTCCATATCGATAGGTAAATCGTTTCATATCGATACCGATTTGAACCGAGAACTGATATTCGGGAGCGCATTATGCTAATGACTGTGTGCTTTTGCTCAATAACGCCACTGTTGATGCTCAGTGGAAACAAATGACGATATTATCGGAATACACGAGGTGTTTTCACTGTGCATTTGGGATAGCAGTGATACGGCATTGCTTTACTGCTTTTCTGTTCTTATTTTATCAGATAACGCACTAATTTTTGGCCAGTTTAGTAGCAGTCAGAGCAAATGAGAGACGACTTTTCAGTAGAACTACGACCATATATTGAACTAGCTGTTTCCCACGACTTCGTTCGCGTCGAAGTCATTAGATACACAATATTCTAAAATAACAGCCACATTTAAAAAAAACTCCTTCGTCCCCCGACCCACCGCGTTGCATCGTCCACACACGCTTTCTGACTTTTTTCTTTTTGCTAGGCTCCTGAGAGTCGTAGCGTGCTGTTAAATAGTCTATAACCATTCTCGAGAATTGGGCTTCCAAATGCAAAAGTAATTTTTCAAATCTGACTTTAGTTTACAATTTCATGAGTCTGCATTTTTTGCGCAGAACCCTAATGCTTTTTCTAAAATAAAAGTATGTGTAATAAAGTAGTCTGCCAGTGAAAGTCCCGTCAAAATCGGCCCACCCGTTCCGGAGATTAGCCGGCACAAACAGACAGCCGAAAATTTTAAAAACTGTTTTTTTGTTGTTGTTATAAGTACCGTATATACTTTCATAATTATGCATTTAATAAAAAGATTTGCTTTTACATTTTTTCTACAACTAGCCAAGCCCGACCGCTTGTCAGCCGAACGGACGCCTACCCTCTTTCTAAGCTCTTTTTCAAATCCATGTTTGTCTCGTAATTTAATAAAAGCCAGGTTAAAGCCTCTACAGTACCTACCTATATTACGTATGTATCTCTTTATAATCACACTACCAAAATACTTCTTCTTATGAAAACGTTCGAACAAAATAACTTTTATCTACTCTCATATAGTAAAATTCTAATTCAAAACTTCAAAACGAGTTTGTATTGAAATACTTTATAACACCTTTTAGCGTTACGTATCTCAAAAGGAATAAACGAAACCCATATAGGATCACTCGTGTGTCTGTCTATCCGTCTTTCAAAGCCAATTTTCTCCGAATCTAATGGACCGATTAGGTTAAAATTTGGTACATAGTTATATGAATTTCTGTGACCCAAACGCGGACGTGTGACATAAATAAATGAATTTGGAATATGGAGGTCAGTTTTTGGGGGCAAAAAAGAAAACTAAAAAAAATATATATTATGTAAACTGCCCCTAAATGTGACATATCAAATGAAAGGGCTTACTATGAAGGTCTCCAATATATTTTTTCTATAATTTAAAATAAATAGTTTTAAAGTTATTTAAGCAAAAATACTAAAATTGACCATTCCCCTCTTATCTGCGAAACTGCTGAATTTTGAAAAAAAAAATCAGAAAATCGTTCTATACCTTTAAATTGCATGAAAACCTATATATGAAGTCTTAAAATAACATGGTATATAATCTCTTAATATTGTGCATACATTTGCAGTTGGAATGTTGGGAGCATATTTTTTTCAACTACAATGTTAAGTTGGGATTAATTCATCCAAACTACAGAACTCTTCATTGTGCGTGGTCTGACACGCACTTGGCCAGTTTTTCTCTAACAAAATAATGTTATTAAATAATTTTCTTTTTACCATTACGATACGGGCCAAAACCAAGAAGTTAATGTCACCAAGGAGTTTCCATCAATTATTTTATTCTAATAGAACGCATAATATGGGGCGCGCCTTTTTATAGAATGCTATACAATATAGTTTTGATTCCAATTTTTACTAATTGTCTGTGGCAGCGCCCGCTTTAGAGCATGCGCGGTGAAATGCTGGGTTTTGGCGCCATTCCTACGTTTTGATGTACTGAATTTCATGGAAAAAAAATTAGGTTCAGTGAGTTCAATCCCAATGTATGAGAGTAGTTAAAGTAGTTTATGAAATTGCACATAACTGGATATTAAAACACTTAAACACACACTCGTGTTTAATACAATGCAATAGTTTCATAAACTACCTTTATAATGCACCTTGACTATTCAAGGTGCATTATAAAAGTTATTTAAACAATGCTGAAACTGTTCGTATAACTTATGTTCATTGCTACTTTACGCGCCTACGCGCAGATCAGTCGTCGCTACAACAGTTGCTACGTGGGTGAGCTCTACGTTAAGTCCATCTCCATTTATATTTGGTACGTAGCTTTTCTGTTGTGTCAGATTTTCATAACTCGTCTAAATATTTTTCATCTGTAGACCTAAGTGCTTAAAACTGTAATAAAATACCGGCCAAGTGCGTGTCGGACTACGCACAATAAAGGGTTTCGTAGTTGGGATGAATTTATCCCAAGAAACAACTTGACACTTTAGTTGAAAAACATAAGTCAACATTTAAGTTTGTACACAGTATATTGAGAGATTTACCATGCTATTTTACGACCACAGACTTCTTATCAATTTTCTTGAAATATATAACTAAAGAACTATTTTCTTCCAAATTATAGACTCAGTAGTTTCGTAGGTAAGAGGGGTGTCAATTTTCGTCTATTTTCTTAAAACTATTTATTTTAAAATTATAAAAAAAATATCTATTTGAGATCCTCCTACCCTTTCATTTGATATACCACACGGTACAAAACATTTTTTAAATTTACTCATTGCCCACGAAAAGTGACCCCCATATTCAAAATTCATTTATTTACGTTACATGTCCGTGTTTGGGTCACAGAAATTCATATGTGTACCAAATTTCAACTAAATTGGTCCATTAGATTGGGAGGGATTGCCTGTGACTGACAGACAGAGAGATAGACACACGTTTCCGTTTTTCCTTTTGAGGTACGGAATCCTAAAAATCAACGTCTTGCAATCGCAGATAGGAAAATTATAAATACACTACAGCATTTTATTCTTGTCAATAAAACTCACACCAATGTCACTGTATAAGTCTTGACCAGCAAATATTATCCTCTGCGCCTTATCTCCAACATGATGATGTCATATTCACCACACAGCCAGATTACTGAAAACACGATATCCTAAACCCTCAAAATTAATTTCAGCCATTTTGCACCCAACATACTATTAAAGTTGACCTCATTCCTTTACGACCAGCCGAACATTAATTACTACATATCAATCAGTTTTAGTGCCGTACCAGCTCTATCGGTTTATCGATACTATGATTTACATCGATACTATAATCATAAAAGACTATAAAAGTTAATACTTTGCCATCAAGGCTTCGATAATGGATGAGCGATTTCGGCCCCTAATGCGAGCGGGTTCCGTTGGTCCGACGCGCCGATTGCCTCATTAATATCCGGCCATATGTGTACACAGGCTATATTAGGGAACCGGTACGCCCTCCAATCATTATTAGTGACGGTTTGGTTTGAATTCACTCGATTCGTGATTAAAAATCGATTAATATTTGTCGCTATGCCTAACGGGGAGACGTGGGGCCGTTTGGAATGCAAGTTCTGAATTTGATTTGATTTTCGAATGCCTGACATTGCTCGAATCCAACAGTACTTTATATTCAAGAGCCACGCTTGTATACTACAATAATAAGATAGGTTTTAGAATATAATTAATTCATTACGTCATGTAAGAGGTGACTAATGGATCACATCAAGACGAAGGGAAGCTTCCAGCTGGCTGCTAATAATATCATACTGTGATCCCTAATGCGACTACTAAACGTTACTTATAGGTAATTGTGACGTTATCCCCTTAGTTCGATTGCTCGCGTATTCGATGTTCATGTCTTGGCGTTGTTTTATTGTCCCAGATTAGTGTGATGAACATGTGAAAAAAAAAACTTTTTGTTTCTTTATCATATTTATTTTTTATTTTTTTACACGCTATCGTTTAAAACCTACGTTGTCGTTTATTTCAGGGGGGAAAATACAGGAAATAAAAAAGTAGCCTAAAAATACGAATAAGTCAATATCTGCCTAGCCTTTTCCTAACTATGTTGAGGTCGGCTTACAGTCTAACCGGATGCATTTGAATATCAGTATTTTACATGGAGCGACTGCCTATCTGACCTCCATCACCCAGTTACTGGGTAATACGATACCCCTTGGTAAGACTGGTTGTCAGACTTTCGGTCTTCTGACGACCCGTAACGACTGTTAAAGATCCACGAATGACAGCCGGGACCAACGGCTTAACGTGCTTTCCTAAGCACGGATTAGTTTCTGTATGTAAGGATGGTCAACCATCCACGGACCAACCCCGGCAAGCGTAGCTTAACCTCATGGATCGATTCATGCGGCGTTTATTACTTAGCCACGAGCTGCTCCTAAAATTTTCTTTGTCTTGTTAATCCTAACTAATATTATAAATGCGAAAGTAAGTTTGTTTGTTTGTTTGTTACCTTTTCACTCCTAAACCACTGAACCGATCATCCCGAAATTTTGCATATACGTTGTCACCAGTACAGAAACGGATATAGGTTATTTTTCATCCCGAAAAAAGTACTGTTCCCGAGGAAAACAACAATAACGTTCTTATGATAATAGATGGCGCTACGTGTCTTTCGAATCATAATTGAATTATATTATTATAGAAACTTTAGTAGTGTTGAGTGTTTATTCCGACAACGCGAACGAAGCCGCGGGCAAAAGCTACAAATAAAACAACTGAAAAATACGAATTAGTATAATGTGCAAAACTTGTGCATTGCTGAATAAATATTTGGTATTACTTAACTACAGGCTGCTACAGTTTGGAACAGCATTCATAACAGTACCACGTTTAAATGGACCGCATTTGTTGCCTAACTTTAAACCGCGAAATGGCCTAAGTAAAAGTATCAACACGGGGTTAAAATTTTGTTTAAAACGTTCCTGTGGGGATTCGCTTGGACACACTTTCTACTCATGACAATGAACGCGTGTACAAACTTCTAAAATGTATTACCTAAATGAAAATGTTTCCTAATACCTTTTTATTGCTTCTAAAAGTACTATCAACGATTTTTGTGCATTACCCCCATAAAGGCGCTTTTCGTATGCACGGGCCAGTGGCTAACCCCGCCTGCATTGTTTTCGTCCACCAATAGCGCTTCGCAATAACGTCAATAAAATACATGGGTCAACGACTGACTGATATATTAGTTAAAAAAAAGGATATTGTTCATTTTAGGGTCATCCTTCTTAGGCGACATTCTTCATTCATTGGTCAAACAAAAAAAAGTCGTTGCAAGCTAAGATTTCAACGTGCATTCGAAAAACCTTTGAAAAGGGTCATGCACAACGACCGCTGACTGTACTTGTTATCTAAGAATTTAAGTCTAAGTATCTAAGTTTAAGTTCAAAATCAAAATCAAATCAAATTCATTTATTCAAACTAGGCTGAGAATCAGCACTTTTTGAACGTCAAAATTACATAAGACAGTCCCCCAAAACGCCCGCCTTTCACCACTTCCTAGTGCTTTAGCTGGGGAGAAGAAGTGGCGCAACAAACTCCCCAGCAGCACAGCAGTCTGTTATCAGTATCTAAGTAAGTATTTTTTTGCCTTGGATAGGCCAGTTGGGGTGGTTGGTTAAGATACCACCTATCATGGCGCAGGTCGTGGGTTCAATTCCCATCCAGGACAAACATTTGTGTGCATGAACATGTCTGTTTGTTCTGAGTGTAGGTGTAGTTATCTATATAAGTATGTATTTACAAAAAAAAGTAGATTATGCAGTATATCAGTTATCCTGGTTTCCATAGTACAAGCTCTGCTTAGTTTGGGATCAGATGACCGTGTATGAAAAATGTCCCAGGTTATTATTATTATTTATTATATTTAAGGATAGGACTTCTAGTTCGAAATGTGTGGGAAGCTAATGAGAGCAAATTACATACACACCGAAACTCACGCCTTCTTCCCATGGGGGTAGGCAGCAACTACAGAACGCCACCTGCTACGATCCTTACTCCTTTTGCCTCGTCTGAAAAGTTATATCTTGATAAATCCTAATTTTGGGAAGAAGGATTACATTATCATCATCATCTGAGGCTATGGTAAGTATACGTAGGTAGCTCGTGGCTAAGTAATAACAGCCGCACGGGTCGATCCATCAGGTTAAGCTACGCTTGCCGGGGTTGGTCCGTAGATGGGTGACCATCTTTACATACCGAGACTCCTCCGTGCCTCGGAAAGCACGTTAAGCCGTTGGTCCTGGCTGTCATTCGTTGATCTTTGACAGTCGTTACGGGTCGTCAGGAGCCCGAAAGTCTGACAATGAGTCTTACCAAGGGGTATCGTATTACCCAATAACTGGGTTGTGGAGGTCAGATAGGCAGTCGCTCCATGTAAAATACTGGTATTAAGCTACATCCGGTTAGACTAGAAGCCGACCCCAACATAGTTGGGAAAAGGCTAGGCAGATTGATTGACGAATATTTCTCCAACGTGACCTATTTCCAGCTTTTTCTCTCCAATTTCTCACTCCAACAGTTCTTAGATCTTGGTCTACGCCATCGAACCTTCTCACCTTGGGCCGCCCTCGACTTCTCCTGCCATCCGGTTTACCTACTATCCAGTAAACGTTTGGGTGTTCTGGTCTCGTCCATTTTTGTGACATGTCCTATCGAAGACGATCTATTTTGACGATTTTAATTACATTAGGCTCGTCGTACATCTCGTAGAGCTCATGGTTGTACCGCGTTCGCCATTGCTTGTTTTCCAGCACTGCACCGAATACACAGGACAATTTTTTAAGCAGTGCGCAAATTTTCACAAGGTGTTCTACTCATGAATAGGAACCACTTTCACGAAATCACGAAAAAAAAATCAGCTGTTTCATATAAAAGTACAAAATGTATGAAACAGCTGATTTTTTTTCGTGATTTTAGGGTTGGCCCTATAGTGAAAGTTGTTCATATTCATGGGTAGAAATACCTGTGAAAATTTGCGCACTGTTTAAAAAATTGTCCAGTATAACAGACAGTTCGCGCCTTTTTTGTTTTTTTTTTTTACAGGATTTCATTTTGACCTTCATAGCTTCATCGTACTTTGTACAAAAAAAAAAAAATCATACTACCTACTAGTTATATACTCGTTTAGAACTCGTCTGTTCTGAAATGACGCGCTCGCTACCGTACACTACCGTTCCATTTCAGCTTCTATACTAATTGGACTATTATTTTAAAAACATATTCCAATCATATTTCGCTCGACTTACGTTCCGTACCGAAGAACAAAACGTTAACGGTCCAAAACCAAAACTATGTACGACACACTCGGTTATGCCTTAATAATCAAGCATGAAATTAATCATATTTTTGCCTGAATTTGTTCGTGTCAAAGGACCACGACGTAAACAAACCGAAGTTAACTACGATTGCTTCTTTACTCTTTGCTATGGAAGAATAAGCGTTAATATTTTCTAAATTAAGACTAAGTACCTGGTCGACCAAGCTCTGCTTGTGTGAAAATAGAGAAAACGAATTTTCCCAGATATGAGACCTAGTTAGATCGATTTTTCGCCTCCGTACAATACCCTCTTGTCCTCATCAAGTTATATATACAAATATTGGTAATTTAATAGTATGGCATTTTCGTTCAAACAGATTCAATTACGAATAACTTGAATTGGAAGCACTGCACGTTCGTTTGTAATCTGTTCACATCCAGACATAGACTCCACCATCTGGCTGGTCGAGCAACAAACCTCTGCTCAGCTTAGACCAATAAACCGTCGAAGTACTGAGTTATTTACATGAACCGAACCATAGTACACCGTGATACGGAGACTGCGTTACTGCACTCCACGCGGTGCAAACGACACGGCCACTTGGGACTTGCCAACTTTAAACATGTTGCGTTAGTCAGGAGAACGTGTCGGCAGAACTTAGCTGCGCTGAATATATTGCCAGCTTGTTTATTGTAGCTGCTTATTAAGTTTCTGATGCATTAAATTTCAGACTTTATGTTGTTGGAATAGGGTAGCGTAACGTTATTATGTTCACAATCTTGCATTGCAATTTAATATAAAATATTGCTTGTAATTATTCATTCATACTAATATTATAAATGCAAAATTAACTCTGTCTATCTGTCTGTTACCTTTTCACGCCTTAACAGCTGAACGAATTTGGAAGAAATTTGGCACATCCCGGTAGTACGTTTCCGTGGGATAATTTCCGTCCTCAAAGCAGGCGAAGCCGAGGGCAAATGCTAGTAATTAAGAATAAATCATGGATAGTATGGTAGGCAATTCATCTTCAATGAACATGCTGAAAAAAATCATCGATCAGAATTACCACGATTTGGTGACGATGGCGTTGATGTGCACAGTAAGTATCAGGAAAATGATGCTGCTCTTCTTTTAAAAGGAATTCCTTAACTCCTTATTATGCTGCGCGGCGTTTTCTTCCTGGAAACTCCACGTAGTGATAAGTGTTCGAGTTCTATATTTATATATGTTTCACTTTAAGCTTAGTTGAGTTTATAAGTATATAGGGTGTAGCGTAATTAATGGAAGGTGGGGGACCCCAACCCCTATAATATTAAAAATTGTCAAATCCCGGAGTCGATGGGCATGCGCAATGTTTTTTTAATTTTTTTTTTTTACTACATGAAGGTACTCTAAAACTGTAATACACATGTGAAAATTCCTTCATTTATGAACACGGTGGCCGAGGAAGTGACCAAAGGTGGCAACTTTCAAAATATTATTTAAAAAAAAATTGCTTCCGTCGACTCCGGGGTTTGACATAGGGCTTGGGGTCGCCCACCCGCACATACAGGGTTATCCATTAAGGCGATACCAAAATAAAATGGGGCCTTTGTCGTAACCATTTATTTCACTATTACAGAATGTATGGATTTAATTTTTGAATATATGTTTATTAACTATTTGATTAATACTCTGACTGAAGGAAAATACAATAGGGTTAAATTTCCTCAATAGAATTTAATTCCGAAACGACCTCTACTTTTTTATATTTTTTTCTGTAATTCCAAAATCCTAAGTAATTGAATTGCAAAATTGCATTCAAAAAGTGAGCATTAAGTAACTGAAAACTCTGTCGGAAAATATTTTTGATAGATAGCTCAATTTATTTTTAAACAATTTTTATTTGGTTTGGCGCTTTTATTTTGGTACCAGCGCATTATTGCGCTCTCTTTTTTTCGCATGTGGAAGTAATTGACTCTGTCACTTTCTTATTACCGCTCAGTTAGCTTTTTACATAACGCCTTAATTACGCTACACCTGTATACACTTTGCGGTATATCTTCAAAACTTCTAGTAATTTACGACATAGAAATATCATTTGAAGTGTTACGGTCATTAAGCATGATATCCTGGTTTTATTGAATTATGAAATGGGCTTTATTTATAGATAATTTTACGGCCACATGCCCGGAATCACGTTCAAATATGATTCCGGGCATGTGGCCGCCGCGGCTGACACCAACGCCTAGTTTACTGAAAACTTAACTTTTTTATTGACTTAATTTACTGAAGGAAACATTTGGCAAACGACTGATTTCACGAAATCTGGCCACCTCGTTCGTGCGATTTGTAGCCATTACTTTATTTTCTCTGGGGATTTGTAAAGCCGCATGTCTACTCCGATAAACCAGGAACAATCGAGCACTTGGATGCCAACATTCGATGCATTATTGCTGAAATTCAGTCTGATTTACTGCGAAGAGTGTGTGAAAATTTGGCCTCCAGATTACGCCATGAACGCGTCAGCGCGGCGGCCACATGTCTAAAATCACATTCAAACATTAATGGCATAAAATTATCTATCAAATAAAGCCAATTTCATGGATATTAAAAACATTTTGCTGTATTTTATTTCAATTTAAAATTCTCCCTTCTAAAAACACAGCCTTTAATTAGTTTTTATATTTTACAGTGAACAGACGACTATCGGTCATATAAATTGTATGTGCTTTCCTACTGCATTTGTTCATAATCACATATTGTAACAACCAATGTTGAAACCAGTGAAGACCGTTTTTTACAACCCATCGGGGTACTTAATCAGAGGCTTAGATAAATGGCTTCGGTTTGGTTTGAATATGATTAGTCTCGAATAGAATTATCTGCCTATAAGGATTATCGGTTATCGTCTAAGCCTTTTTCTAAGAACTGCCTACAAATAAACGCTTTAGGAACCACCCAGATGCATACACACGAGCGGCACGCGTCAACGGCAGCGTCAAGCGCAGCAGTCGACACTCGTCGACGGCTGCTGCTTATGGATTATCGTTTATCATGTAAGCCTATACCTTAGAACTAGCCACAAATAAACGCTTTAGGAACAGGAGCCAACCAGATGCGGCAGAGTATTAAATTTTATAGCCTTCTGCAACTATCTATCCCAACATCATAAAAATCTTTAAAACCTTAACATGAGCTTGGAAAACGCTGTTACAACATACTATTCTTCATACAACCTCCCCGCAACACGAATTACAGTCTCCATTGTTCAGAGCCCGTGTAAAAATATTTTCAAAAGACAATTCCTTTCTAACATTCCCGTAACAAAATGGAATTCTCTTGGGTTTCCTATAAATCATAGTAGCGTTGATTAAGGATAGTTCGCGCGATGTTCGCGTGAGAAATGCAAGTAATAATCTGAGGATTATGGCTGTCATCTAGTGCATTGCAGCTTTGGAGGCGATCGTCTGGAACACGTGATAGCATGTTGATTTTACATGATGCTAATAGTGCACTTAGATTGATTTGTATATTAGAGGTGATCAGGGAACTATGTAATTTTACATGACGCTAATAGTGAACTTAGATTGATTTGCATGTTAGAGGTGAACAGGGAACTATGTAATTTTACATGACGCTAATAGTGAACTTAGATTGATTTGTATGTTAGAGTTGAACTATGTCATTTTATAAGATGCTAATAGTGTACTTAGATTGATTTGTATGTTAGAGTTGAACAGGGAAGTACGTCATTTTGCATGATGCTAATAGTGAACTTAGATTGATTTGTATGTTAGAGGTGAACAGGGAAGTACGAGTATGTAATTGTACATGACGCTAATAGTGAACTTAGATTGATTTGTATGTTAGAGGTGAACAGGGAAGTACGAGTATGTAATTGTACATGACGCTAATAGTGAACTTAGATTGATTTGTATGTTAGAGTTGAACAGGGAAGTATGTCATTTTACATGACGCTAATAGTGTAGATACTTAGATTGATTTGTATGTTAGAGTTGAACAGGGAAGTATGTCATTTTACATGATGCTAATAGTGAACTTAGATTGATTTGTATGTTAGAGGTGAACAGGGGCTATGTCATTTTACATGATGCTAATAGTGAACTTAGATTGATTTGTATGTTAGAGGTGAACAGGGAATTATGTCATTTTACATGATGCTAATAGTGAACTTAGATTGATTTGTATGTTAGAGGTGAATAGGGAATTATGTCATTTTAAATGATGCTAATAGTGATCTTAGATTGATTTGTATTTTAGAAGTGAACAGGGAACTATGTCATTTTTGTTTTTGAAAATTTATGTTTATCATTTAGAAGTCACTTACTACGTTGGGATTCGTTTTTAAAACCTTACCAAACATAATATAGGGACAACAGCCGCTCGTGTCGATCGATCAGGTTAAGCTATGCTTGCCGTGGCTGGTCCGTGGATGGATGACCATCCTTACATACCGAAACTAATCTTTACATATCAAACCCTCCGCCTCGGAAAGCACGTTAAGCCATTGGTCTCGGCTGTCATTCGTCGATCTTTGACAGTATTTACAGGTCGTGAAGCCCGAAAGTATTACAACCAGTCTTACCAAGTGGTATCGTATTACCCAGTGACTGGGTTGTGGAGGTCAGATAAACAGTGGCCCCATATAAAATACTGGTACCTATTCAGTTGCAGCCGGATAGACTGGAAGCTGACCCCAACATTGTTGGGAAAAGTCTAGACAGATGATGTCATAGGCAGATAGAAGGACTCTTTCCATATATTACATAAGGTATTTTGATTGACGCTGTTATTGGCCCTAAGAGAAATTCTGTATTCAGTTTGGTTAGGTGTAGGGATTCAATGATTTTACCTTTTCAGTAGTTTTAAACAATATTCCTAGAAGCTTTATTGCGTTCAGTGTAAAATGTTGACAAATAATCTTTGTAAAAATCGATACATTGTTATTTACTCGTTGCCTGTTTATTGCAAACACTTTGTTAAAACAAGAATATTAAAATTCGGGCGAGCGGAAGGTGCATATCTCCCGTTAGTCCGAATTTTAATATATGTTGATTCCATATTTTACTCTTTGCTTGTGCGCGAACTGCTCGCTTCTTTTGTTTATGTTGCACAGAATTCTGTATGTAGGTATATAGTAGGCTATAATGCAATGCATATGATGTAGCATAGTTTATAATTTATTAAAAAAAAACCGGCCTAGTGCTTGTCGGACCACTCACAATGAAGGGTTCCGTAGTTGAGATGAATTTATCCCAAGAACAAACTTAACATTTTAGTTGAAAAACATGTTCTCCCATACATTCCGACTGCAAATATAAGTTTGTACGCACAATGTTAAGAGATTTACCTGTTATTTTAAGAACATAGACTTCTTATAGGTTTTCCTGTAATCTATAAGTATAGAAATATATTGTTCATAATATTAGGTTCATTAGTTTCAGAGATAAGGGAATGATAAATTGATAAAATTTCTTAAATAACTTAAAACAATATATTATAAAATTATAAAAAAAAATATCTATCCGAAAAATTAATCGAAAATTATCTAGCCGGTGACTAAAAACCATACAGTAAAATATTAATTTCACAAAATTAATTGGCCCATTAATAAAACCTTGTGAGAAACTTCAATAATACGAGTAGGAATACGTAATAAATAGCCAGTCTAGTGATAATAATAAAATATGATTTAAAACTTGCTAAGAAAACCCAGACTGGTTTTTACCCTATAAAAAAAAGGTTTAATGATATCACACAGTAAAAGCTTCTAATAAATTCTGTGAGAAATTTCAACATACCACATTAAAAATCAATTTTGCTCCACACCAAGATTTTGAATCTTATTTTTACAAGTGAAGTTATCATTTAGTCATTCATAAGCTATCTTTTCAATTAACTCTAGGTTGGTAGCGCGAGTGCACTCGAAATGAAAAATGAATTTATTGCTATTAATTTTCGGTTAGCATATACCTTTGAATGTTTTTTTGCGGAACCTAGCAACAATGAAAATGTGTAACTATCTTTAAAGTGTAAACAATAAGTAATTTATAGATAGACAGATACCTAACAGATAAATCGTTTATTTGGTGGACACAAAAGACGTAGCACAACATACAAAAGCACGATTAAATAATAACAAATTACATGAATATTAATAAAATACCTACAAGGTGTCGATATACAAAAAAAACTGTTTTCATGAAAACAGACGGCGCGGCCTCGAACTGCGTCTACATTTTTTTTTATTGCCAGTGGTTGACTGTTCTTGTATGTCACGCAAAATCATGTACCGATTTGAGCAAGATTTGTTCATGAAATCATGATATGAATTAAAGATTCACACTCCCTAGTCTATAATAAAATTATTTAGAACCTAGAAGACGTATTAGGTGTCTCTTTTGTGTGGATAGGTACATAGACAAATGGGTATAAAAAAACCAATTACAATTATGGGTAATCAATCTTTAATCATTATTTATTTATCCTGCCACTGGAACGCCATCAATACGTTATCACATTTATTACAATAAAATAAGCACTTTACAGCATTGATATTTTTCGTTCACACAATAATAGTTATTTATGCTACAAGTGCGGAAAGTAGGTGATTTCCGACGAGTGGCATTTTCGACACAAGTTACAAATCATCTTACGCACGTGTATCATACAATGTTTTACTATGCATTGTGCGATTAAATTAAAAAAAAACCGGCTAAGTGCGTGTCGGACCACGCACAATGAAGGCTTTCGTAGTTGGTATGAATTTATCTCAAGAACAAACTTAACATTGTAGTTGAAAAATATGGTCTCCCTTACATTCCAACTGCAAATGTAAGTTTACCATGTTATTTTAAGACCACAGACTTCTTATAGGTATTCCTGTAATCTATAAGTATATAACAATTTTCTGTATTTTTTTTTTTCAAAATTTTAGGCTGTTAGCGCTATCGGAGATAAGGGGAATGGTCAATTTTCGTCTATTTTCTTAAATAACTTTAAAACAGTTTATTTTTAAATTAGAAAAAGATATATATTTGAAACCCTCAAATATATATTTTAACATAACCTTTGATATATCGCACGGTACAGTTTGCATTTGTTTTCTGATTTGCCCCCCAAAATTGACCCCTATGTTTAAAATTCATTTATTTACGTTACACGTCTGTGTTTGGGTCATAGGAATTCATACGTGTATCGAATTTCAACTTAATCGGTCTATTAGATTCGGAGAAAGTTGGCTGTGACAGACGGACAGACAGACACATGAGTGATCCTATAAGGGTTCCGTTTTTTTCCTTTTGAGGTACGGAACCCTAAAAACAAAAAAAATATATTGAAAAAGTATTTTTCTTTGATTTATCCGGTAAGAGGCTGTTTTTGGCACTTTGTGCTTCCTGAATAACATTTTCCAGGGTTAAATTAATTGATTCGTCACTTGAACTCGACATTTTTAGCAGATTTACACAGATTGACTCCGAACTAAGCAAGGAATTAGTAAAATGGCGGGCTTATTTTAAATTCATGCGCGCTCAGCATATCTTACTACTGCACATGTGCAAACAGCTGCCACTTCGAATCGCAAAAAGGCACGAGCAAAAAATACGTTCAGCCAAACATAAATTTAATGAATATTTAAAATTAATTTAGTAATCAAAATTTATATCTAGAGTAATTAATAACGCGCTTAATGAAATATTAGTTTTATTATCCTTTTATATGAATGATTATCTGTGCTTGATTAATTTGTAAAACTTTTCTCAAATAATAAAAACTCTGCGTCGGACTGACGCGCTGGAGTTAAAAATTAAAAAAAAATTAAAAACAACTGAAAAGTAATAAGCAGTAGTGCGAAAAAGTGACTCTTTCCGTACAATTTGGCTGCTTGGAAAACGCTCTTTTCGAAAACATGCATTGTAAACATTTTTATGCAAAATTATCATGATAGCAGAAACCATTTTTTCTTTTCTTTTATGGTAGAGTACTTTCATTATAAGGATACACACAATCCTATTACAATCTAGCCTTGTAATTCAGCCTATTTGGGCCAAACATATTTTGAACTCTTTGCCATTACACGCTACGAAGAAGATTTGGCTTAAGTATAAGGAATTGAATCATAATCTAAAGTCCTAAACTATTGTTAATTCAGGGTTTACACTATGTAATATAAACGTAATCTCAAATATTCACATTATTAAGTTATTAGGAAGATGCTTTACTTCTAAACAATTGATACTTTAAGTTTTGATTCATTATCTGTATGTATAATAGCACTTTTTAGGGTTCCGTACCTCAAAAGGAAAAAACGGAACCCTTATACGATCACTCATGTGTATGTCTGTCTGTCCGTCTGTCACAGCCAATTTGCTCTGAATCTAACGGACAAATTAAGTTGAAATTTGATACACAAATGTATTTCTGTGACCCAAACACGTGTAACGTAAATAAATGAATTTTGAATATGGGGTCAATTTTGGGGGGCAAATCAGAAAAAAAAATGCAAACTGTACCGTGCGATATATCAAAGGAAAGGGTTATGTGTGAGGGTTACAAATATATATTTTTATAATTTTAAAATAAACAGTTTTAAAGTTATTTAAGAAAATATACCAAAATTGACCATTCCCCACTTTATCTCCGAAACTATTGAGCCTAAAATTTTGAAAAAAAAAATACAGAAAATACTTCTATACCTATAGATTACAGAAAAACCTTTAAGAAATCTATGGTCTTAAAAAACATGGTAAATCTCTCAATATTGTGCATACAAACTTACATTTGCAGTTGGAATGTATGGGAGAACATGTTTTTCACCTACAACGTTAAGTTTGTTACCACCCAACTACGGAACCCTTCATTATGCGTGGTCCGACACGCACTTGATTGGTTTTTTATTGTCTGTAGGGTACAGACCATAAAAAACTCTAGCGTAGGCGTTTTTTGCTATAAACCGCATAGGTTCATGTCACCGTGTGCTCAAATGTCAACCGAACCCCATAGGTTCACAACTACTGTAAGCCCGCGGTCGCCATTGGATGTTGGTATTTTTTTTTTAAATTAGGTATATTATATCAGTGGACTTCAAAAGTTTTTTGTTAAGGGGAAGCGTCAGGGTAGTCCGCGAAATACAAATTTTCTTACGTTTTTTGCAATTTGCAAGTCAGTATTAAGTTGTGTTAAATAAAGTATTATTTGCGGCCGTAACAAATATGTATTTTCAGAATTATAATAATTAGAATCAGTAATACAACTCCTTAACTTAGTATAATCCTCAAATGTCAAGCTTTCATGAAATAGTCATTCATTATAGGATTACCTGGTCTTAAAGAATTGTAGTGATCACTTTCATGATTATAATTAGTTAAATACCGACCGCGAATTACATTTTGATCAACGGACAACCTAATACTGACTTGTATATTGCAAAAAACGTAAGAACATTTGAACTTATTATTTATTTGAATTTATCAATGAAATTAAGTCTTGCATTTAAATGATTACATCTATCAGATTTTTAATAAATAAAAAAAAACATATGTGCGAAAAATTGGTTTCTTAAAATGCTGCGATAGAATAGATGATTTGACATCCGTTCGAGAAACTGTCACATATTATTTGAATATATTTGTTATTTTCATTATTCAGTTCGCGTACGAGTTTAATAATATAATATCCTGGAAGATTATTCACACAAGTCATCTGATTCCAAACTAAGCAGAGCTCGTACTATGGAAACCTGAAACTGATATACTACATACACTACTTTTTTTTATCAATACATACTTATATACAGGGTGTTTGGCGCATGGACCGACACAATTTTTCCAGGGATTTGGGAGGTCATTAGCTAGGTTCTACCCATACACCCTTTGTCCCAAATGTCACGGTTGGTTAAATATGTTTTTTTAATGAAAAAAAAAATACCCAAAATGTTTCCTTTAATTCGAAATAACTTTTTCGTTTGTGGGTGTAGTGGCACAAAATAAATTTTGTTGTATTCTCCAAAGTTATTTAAATCCAAATACTTCTTTTTTTGATACAACTGGTTTCAAGAAAATTCCTTACAAGCTTCCAAAGTTTAATTTTTTATTGAATGTATGAATTTTACAACTTAATTCGTAAAAAAAAACTAAGAGCCATTTTGAACTTAGCTTTGTTTTAGAAAGTTTTTTAGTTGATACCGTTTCTAACGGTATGCTACATGTCATAGAAATTATTCATTTTGTAGTCAAAACACTAGTTAGGAGAGTCAGGGTTAAGAAAAGACTTATTAAGGTTATTATATTTTTATGAAAGTAAAGTTATAAAAAAGGAGGCAAAACACCGGGAGAGATGGAAAGAAATGGGGGAAGCCTTTGCCCAGCACTGGGACAGGCTTGTTAAAAAAAGTTATAAATCTTGTTCAAATTGACCTCCTCCATTTCGTATGCATGCACGACATCTGTTTCTTATTTCAACTGTCGTTGTACGTAGTCGCATTTCTTCTTTCATAGTTTGGAACGCGCCGGTTATTCGTTCAATTAGAACTTCACTAGTCGGCACTTCTGTCTGGTAAACCAATTCTTTTGCACGTCCCCAGACGTAAAAATCCTCAACTCTGGATTTTCACGTCTGGGGACGTGCCCTTTGGGACAAAGGGTGTATGGGTAGAGCCTAGCTAATGATCTCCCAAATCCTTGGAAAAATTGTGTCGGTCCATGCGCCAAACACCCTGTAATAGATACATAATTACTAGTGTCCGACCAAAACTGGTTTTCCGGCCGAAACCGAAACCGAATATTCAGCCGTGGCTTCAGTTTCGGCCGAAACCGAAACCGAAACTCACGTGTTTAAGTATAAAATTCCTTAAAAAACTGAAATTTGGTGCATTTTACCCATTATTCTACATGAATTAGGACATGAAATGGAAACACAGTATATTAATTTTGTTTAAATATTATTAATATTTTTTTTATATTATATTAATAATATTTTTATTATTTTTTCAAATTAAGTTCTCATAGCAAAATGTTTATCAGTTATCAATAATCAAATCACGAATTGTTACTGTTTCATTAAATACTAAGTATTGGTATTTTGAAATCTTATTAAATAATCATCAATCTCTTATATAAAAATAATAATTACTAAAATAACTATTACACTCACGACACACTACAATTCCCGAACAGGGCCGCCAGCGTCCGCCAAAGCGTTGCCGCGAGAAACGAAGTTAGGCGAGCGTGCACGACAACTTCCGAAATCAGTTTCAGTTTCGGCAAATGTTTCGGCCAGTTTTGGCCGAAACCGAAACTGCCGCCGAAACTTGATTTTTGGCCGAAACTCGGCCGAAACTGAAACTGAAACCGAACTTTCGGTCGGACACAGACTCAGGACAAACAAACATGTTCATGCACACAAATGTATGTCCTGGATGGAAATCGAACCCACGACCTGCGGCGTGATAGGTATCTGGCCTGCCTGATTAATGCGATTATGGTCTTGCTAATTATAAAAGTAATAGCAATAGGCTCGCCCCCTATTACATGGGACTTAAACATAACTGGTGAAATGTGGGTGTTCTATAGGTACACCTCTGCCTAACCCTTCGGGGATCACAGGCGTGATGTTATGTAATTAGTAATCGCGTAATATCGTAACTTATATTTGGTACTCAGTATCTGTAACTTTTTAATTAAAAATCAATAAGAAGGATAACGGAAAACAATAAAAAAATCTAGTAATTTTCCATAAGCTTCGACACAAATGAACAGTAAGAAGTACCTACAGTAGGTTACCTGCAATTTCTTTTTATCCATAGTAATAACTGAGGTTATCCATTACCTACATCGGGTATAGGTCGCATGAGCGGCTGAAATGAGAAATGAATAGCTATTAATTTAATTCTTCTTCTAGCACTCACATGAGTGGATTTTCGCAACGTTAAGCCACAATGGATTGGATTTCGACGAGTACAATGTACTTTGTGCAGTTTTTCCATTTCACTAATATAAAATACGCTTATGTGGTGAAGTGATTGAGTGGGGTTTTCCGTTGACTAAAGATATTGGAGATATTTTGTCTTCAGAAATTATCAAAGAAAGGATTCTAACTTTTTACTATAGATTTGAAGAAAAATATTGTGTTTACACAAGCACTCAACGGTTTTGGCTATATTTTTAAGAACCAAATAGCTGATTTTAACGATGACGAACATTCATTTTAATAAGCTGTAATATTTAGGTCGTTAGCGAAGACGCAGCGGGATTTTTATCCTATGTGTTTTTACCATTATTTTTATATTTTTCTTGAAACGTGTTGGTACTTAGAATATTACAGCCTCCCTACAGCCTACTCTCTCTGTCTCTCGCTCATAATATAAAGTTCGTTTTATAACAGGTGATTTAGAAAAACAAAAATAAACATAATATTTCCATAGTCAACTACCTCGTTGACGTAGGGGTCGAAAGCGTGACTACTATGCGTGTGGTGCTAGGTTCGATCCATATGTCGTGCTTTCGATTTTTTCATAAGAAATATCCCAGCATCAGCCGAAGGTTGGTTTTATGTTCTGTTAATAGCAATAAGCTCGCTTCCTATTACATGAGACTTAAAACTGGTGAAATGGGTGAAATTACGTAGGTAGGAACCTACTATCCCCCCCCCCCCCCAAACACTTCGGAGAATATCATTGCAATTTTATGTAACGTAAATTCTCAGCTAAATCCAATGGAAAGCTGAAAATAGGCATTCCCGGTGTTATTGTGCCACTTTAGTAGACATTATGGTTTTCGTTTGTTTGAAGACTAAGGTCTTCAACCAGTGCGTCCTGCCCGCTATGACATACGGTGCCAAAACGTGGACACGGGCTGGTCCACATATTCAAGGTCGCTCAGCGCGCTATGGAGCGGGCCATGTTCGGTGTTTCTTTGAACGATAAAATCAGAAATTAAATTATCCGGAAAAGAACCAGAGTTACCGACATGGATCGCAGAGTAAGCAAACTGAAGTAGCTGTGGGCTGGCCATGTTTGTCGAAGGGCCGATTGTCGGTGGAGCACACAAGTCCTGGAGTGGAGACCGCGTATCTGCAAGCGTAGCTTGGGACGCCCCCCAGCTAGATGGACCGACGGTCTTAGAAGGTGGCTGGGACAGACAGAATGCGTAAGGCGGAGAACAGGGTATTGTGGCGCAGTTTAGGAGAGGACCTATGTCGTGCATTGGACTGCGATAGGAGGTGATTGATTGATGGGTGTCCTATGCCCGTTATCACCAACCCTAAGTGAAAATTCAATGAATCCCTAAATATAATTGCACTGTTGGATTTTCAACTCTCAACACTGTTAAGCCTAGCGTTGAAAATCCAACAGTGCACTTTTATTTAAGGACTCATTTAAGCGTCATCTAGGGTTGGTGCAAATGGGCATTAAGTTCGATCCCCAGGTCAAGCAAAATGTTTGTTAGGTTTTTGATTAGGGATTTCACAGTATATCAGTTCAAAGTTAGGTTTTATATTCCGTTAAGAGGGCTGTCGCATTTTGTCACCTCTCTCGCCGACACGGGACCACATTTTTAATATTATTTAATGAAAAGAAGCTTTTTAAAAAATGTAATCAATTGGCGAACTAGTAAATAATATTAATTGAATAGGTAATTATTAAAAACACATTTCTATTGTGGTATATGACCAGTTCAAAAAGTATTATGATCTGTTTTTGAGATGAGTTAAATAAATGACACAATAAAAATGTGTTTTAATAATGACCTATTCAATTATTGTTATTTACTAGTTCGCTAATTGATTACATTTTTCCAAAAAGCATCTTTTCATTAAATAAATAATCTTAAAAATTAGGTCCCATGTGAGCGAGAGAGGTGACCAAATGCGAGAGCCCTCTTAATGACAATAAGCTCGCTTCTTACTACATTTGACTAAAAACTGGTGAAATTCGGGTGTACCTACAATAACCTCCTCACTTTGGGGTAACCGTCGCAGTTTTATGTACTGTTTAAAATAAACTCTCTATAGCTAAATCCTGTGGATAGCTAAAAATTGGTTTTCCCGGTGTTATTATATCACTTTAATAGACATCGTGTTATCTTTTATTTGAATTTTTGTAGTTTACCTTTAAAGTAAAATCTCAGCTAAATCCCATGGAAAGCTAAAAATGGCTTTCCCGGTGTTTTTGTATCACTTTATCAGACATTATAGGTGTTTCGCGAGAATCGTTTACTGCCAGTAGATTTACGGTCCGGGTGCCGTATAAAAAGTTGTGCCATTTCGGCACACCTGGTGTTCGGGAAGTGCTCATAAACTGATCATGCGCGAAGGTTTGTTGAGGATCCGGTTATGTTTTGTTAATTAAGTTGTGTGATTGTATTAGTTTTGTTGATTAAGATTTAAGTGGTGCGTCAACATCACATTAAAAGTAATCGTAATTTTCGCATAGCAATAGTATCTACGAATAAACAATACCTGCAACAGTGGGTACAGCACCAACATGCTATAAAGGACTTTTTTACTTAGGAAACTCCTCTATTTTGTTAATTTTAAGTAATGAGTATAGTAAATTTTACTTTCCTCATTACTTAAAACTGTGGCTACCTATTTACTTTAAGTATCTGTAAAGTATTAAAAAATGCTGTGACCTATTAGTTTTTTTGAAACATAATATTTATTAATTAAAACTTTATGCACAAGTAAAAAAAAAAACAAATACCGTACAGCGGACTTAATGCCTGAGGCATTTTTACCAGTCAACCTTAGGGTGATGCTGAGAGAAAACATGGCATGTGCAATACTTATAAAGGATAGATAACACAAAAAAAGCCGGCTAAGTGCGTGTCGGACTACGCAGAATGAAGGGTTCCGTAGTTGGGATGAATCTCAAGAACAAATTTAACATTGTAGTTGAAAAACATGTTCTCCCATACATTCCAACTGCAAATGTAAGTTTGTATGCACAATATTGAGAGATTTACCATGTTTTTTAAGACCATAGACTTCTTATAAGTTTTCGTAATCTATAGGTATTAAACTATTTTCTGTATTTTTTTTTTTAATTTTAGGCTTAGTACTTTCAGAAATAAAGGGGGGAATTGTCAATTTTCGTCTATTTTCTTAAATAACTTTAAAATTATTTATTTTAAAATGATAAAAAAAATATATTTGAGACCCTCATACTAAGCCCTTTCATTTGATATGCACAAAGTACAGTTTGCAAAACTTTTTTTTAAATTTTTTTTTTATTCCCCAAAATTGACCCCCATACTCAAAATTCATTTATTTTCGTTACACGTTCGTGTTTGGGTCACAAAAATACCTACGTGTACCAAATTTAAACTTAGTGGGTCCATTAGATTCGGAGAAAATTGGCTGCGACAGACGGGCAGACAGAGACAGTGATCCTATAAGGGTTCCGATTTTTCCTTTTGAGATATGGAACCCTAATAATCATAAACTACAAGAATAAATACATCAATATATCGCACCTTTGGTGCAACAAAATCACAATTATTCACGATTTCTTTTAATAATTCAAAATAAGTTTTTTACGTGAAACTATAGCAAAAGCAATAAACATTTTTTTTTAATATTTCAAACCTACTCCAAATAGTAATCCAGTTATATGGCAATGTAATAAATGCGGAAAAAATCTTAAGGTCCTCTCTTGTAAAATTTAAAAATGTGCCGTTCTGCCATTGTTGCACCGAAGGTGCGATATACATACATACGTACATATAAACAGAATTAACTTTCTCCGGAGAAATAACGATCGGTAGAGGAGAAATAACAATCAGTAGAGGAGAAAATGAATCCAGCAAATCACTCGCTGGGATGTTTCAGCCAACTTCTTACGTATATGCTCACGTGTCTTCACTTTAAAAGACAACCGATTGGTTGCCATCCTGATGTTCAAAGGGAGTGCATTCCAAAGAAACACCGCTTGGACAAAGAAAGAATAGTGAATGAAACAAGCAGCGCTAAAAAAAATCTCACCGTGAAAACTTAGGTGAGGTGAGCGTGGAGTGAGCTGTCATTAGTGTCAATCCCTGGCATCAGGTGGAATGATAGCTCACTTCACTTAAGTTTTCACGGTAAGATTTTTACAGAAGAAGAGAATAATAATAATTTAATTTTCAAGTTTACAGGCAGGCGACATTTAGGAACTTCGTAAAATACCCAGACAGATGCAACTGACTTTATTTAGTGAATAAAAACATAGCCACATTATTATCAGATAATCTAGTGATCTGCTCCTATCGTACACGTGGTCCTTCCATTTTTACGTCCAAATACCGCTCAAATTAACATTAATGATAATGAATGCGGGCCAGTATTGATCCCGCATTAACCCAGCTACGATACCCAAGTCTCCCATTCAAGAGCATACCAATAAATTGAGATATTTGGCCTGTTGTGAACAAAATTTATGTTCTTTTATTGCGTTTTCTACCGTTTTCCAAACGTTTCTACAGGCGGCACTTCGTAACAATGGGTAGGAATTTACGACCGAATTGATGTTATTAATTTACTCATTAATTTCGACTTGTTTACGCAGAAATACAATTGGTGGGGGGTAAGCTTTAGAAGGGGGCTAAAAGAGTTGTGGGGTTAATAAGCAAGAAAAATCAAAGATGCCATGAATACGAATAGGTAGTAAAGTCAAAAGTCACGCTCAACGAAGAAAATACCCATTTAACTTGTATTCCTTTTCCCCATTCTCATACATATTCCACCGGCATACATACGTCAATACCTACCTACACATCCTATCGAATAGAGAGTAACAGGTGCAGATTTGATATTTCAATCTATCTTATATATGTATTCTGGTCCCTGCATAATATTCGTCTGTCCTCAAATTTGTGAAGGTTTGAGAAAAGTCTTTCGGTACGAAATCTTATGGTATGGATTCTGTTACGGAGTCTTAATGTAGAGCTAAGGAATGTTACGATAGTAAATCTCTGTAGCAGCAGGTGGCCATTTAAGCCGTTTGCTGCCTTTGTAATTAAAATAACTTACTTAAGGCGACAGCTCCAGGTAGCCCGCGAAATTCAAACTTTCTTACGTTTTTTTGCAATTTTCAGGTCAGTATCAGGTTACGGTCGCGAATCATATCTAAATCAACATACGGATCCCAATATGATTCGCGACCGTAACAAATCTGTATGTATATAATTATAATCATTAAAATCATCAATACAACTCTCTAAGTTCATTATAATATATAATCCTAATGAATGACTATTTCATGAAATCTTGATATTTAGGATTATACTCACTTAATGAGTTGTATTGCTGATTCTAAGATTACTATTTTGTAAATACATGTATGATACGGTCGCAAATCATATTTTAATCAACATACAACCTATTACCGACTTGCAAATTGCAAAAAAACGTAAGAAAATTTGAATTTCGCGGGTTACCTGGAGCTTCCCCCTTTAATAGACTTACGTAGGTAGAACGAAAATTCAGTTTTGTGAAAGCCACATGAAAGTGGGCAGCCGTAGGTATAAATTTTCTTTTCAGACCAGTTTAAAACCTTTACAAATCTTTCTTACCTTTACAAGGAGCTGAAACTGGTTTATTTCTTGTTTGTTGTCTCATCGAAAGGCAATTTACTTAGTACATTTTTGTGCTTACTTTCATTATACAGGGTGTACCAGAAAAGTGTGGTCAAATTTAAGGGTGTGTACAGACCATCAAACTGGACAACTTTCTTCTTGGGACCAACATCGTAATCGCAAAAAAAATATCAACGGTTCCATACAAACCTTCAATATCTACTCGAGCCAAATGTGTGCGATGCCTGATTATTTTTTCGTGATTACGATGTTGGTCCCATGGTGAAAGTTATTGTCTGTTGACGTGTACCCTTAAATTTGACCACACCTTTCTGGTACACCCTCTAGTTCTTAGATTAAAATATGAAAAGTGGTCGTTATTGCAAAAATTCTGTTCTGACGAAAATTATTACATTACAAAAAAGAAAAAGCGCGTAGCACCGGAGAAGATGCGATTCTCAACGTGTTTTGTATGGAATTTTTCACTTTTTGTATGGAAAATATGAAACATTATTACCTACATGTAGAGTTTTAGGGGGTTAGAGATTCCGAAGGGGGGGGCAAAATTTCCATTATTATTGCCATATGACACACCGTTTTCGAGATATAAGCAAAAGAAAAGATAAAAATATACAGTACTGTTTTGCGAAATTTTAGTTTATGACAACTTATTTCACATCTTTTTAGCACACCTTTTTAGTCGCGAGTAAAAATACTCTGATATAGATTGACAATCAAAGTTTTAGGTGAAAAACGTCAAATTCAGAATAGCAAATTTGACATTTTCACTAAACTAATTATCATTTATTACTATCTTAGTGCTGTCAAATTATAGGTACCTAATTCAGTTAAGTTGTGTTACTAATATAATCAATTTCAGAATGGGAAATCGTCGTTAACAGGAATATAATCTAAATTTTAGTGATTTCTAATATAGTTTAGAGGCATTTGTGACAAGAGAATCATCACCATCGTACTTCCTACTATCCTACTAATATTATAAATGCGAAAGTTTGTGAGGATGGATGGATGTTTGTTACTCATTCACGCAAAAACTACTGAACGGATTTTGATAAAATCTGGCACACAGATAGTTTATAATCTGGATTAACACATAGGATACTTTTTATCACCATATTCTTACAAATTCGAGACTTATGCGGGTGAAACCGCGGGGCACTGTTAGTTAAGTAATAAAATTAAGGCAATATCGAACTTCAATGCATTTCACACGGTATTCAATTGAGTATAATCACCAGTTGTTTTCCTATAAACTGTTACCCATTAAGATCGCTATCTCCATTAATTAGGTTTGTTATACACCTGCGTGTACGTCAGCATAATCAAATTACGCGCCCCGGGATCATTGGTCGCGCATCGATTCATATCAATTACTTACCGTAATGACGTACCTAAGTGACATAAGACGCGGTACGTGCATATGCATTAAATCTATTGATTAAAATAATGGGGAATTAATTATTTAAACGTAAAATAGGTTAAAAGGAAGTGACGGAGAAATTATTGGCAATAACATGAAATTGCTTGGATTTTAATTAATTTTAATAATAATTTTCGTAATTTTAACGAATTTGATATTATCCTTTTCTGTTTTCGTCCGTATGTGGCTAAATTTACATACAGGAAGGAGCACGTGGCTAAGTAATAACTGCCGCACGGGTCGATCCATCAGGTTAAGCGACGCTTGCCGGGGTTGGTCCGTGGATGGGTGAGCATCTTTACATACCGAGACTGCATGAGATAGCATGTTAAGCCATTGGTCCCGGCTTTCATTCGTGGATCTTTGACAGTCATTACGGATCGTCAGAAGCCCGAAAGTCTTACAACCAGTCTTACCAAGGGGTATCGTATTACCCAGTTACTGGGTTGTGCATGTCAGATAGGCAGTCTCTCCGTGTAAAATACTGGTATTGAGCTGCATCCGGTTAGACTGGAAGCCGACCCCAACATAGTTTATAGGCAGATTGATGGCTAAATTAACATTCGAGCTCTAATGTAGAAGCAATTGTATTATTTTTAAATCAGTTATAAGTACCTACATCAGTAGATTGAACGGGCTACACAGGTACTTAGTAAGTATTCTACTTATATTAATTAAAATATATTAATTCATTATTTTATATTATAAATGTGAAAGTTTGTACGTTTATTCTTCAATCATGCAAAAACGGCTGAACGGATTTGGATGACGTTTGCACACAGTTATAACCTGGAATAACACATAGGGCACTTTTTATCCCGGTAGTAATTTCCGAACTCCACGCGCCCGAAGTCGCGGGCAGAAGCCGTAGTATATAATTCTTAATGGGACCTATTTTTGCAAACAAGAACCAACCCACAGTTTCAGTGAAATTGAATTTAGTACATAGATGGCGCTCAAATCACGCATTCTATCTTCAAAAAAAAAATGTTTCCTTTTTACCGACTAATAACAGAGATAACACTGTTACTTGCCCTCCAACCAACCTACAATAATATACAACACTGTTATAAACGTCGTTTTCTCGAAACCAACCTGGTGTGGGTTGGTTCTTCTTTGCAAAAATGGGTTTATGGCAAATTTAGATGCCTAAGTACCTTAATCCAAAGGCCGTTTCACTTAATTCAGGACCCAAAATGATTACATATATTTGCTAATTCATGGTTATCCAGATTCAAATACGATAACTATTTGCTTAAGGTTCGTATTCAAATCACTGATTTGGAAACTATGATTGACTGGAGTTTAAAATAATCATCATACTTTCATAATGAATACGGAAACCTGTTCATAAATCATACAAATCATATATATATCGAAAAGCAATACAAAATTTTCAAGAATTACGTGATCTAAGCCACAAAGGACCACATTTTCCCATTCTGAATACATTTTCTGAGAATACAAGGGCCAAAAGAATGTTCGTCGTCAAGTAGATAAAGTTATATATAACTCAATAACTAAATTGTTAGGGGTTGTACCGGCTCATCTTGACCGGATCGCAGGAATCCTCTTTCCCATCTCGTATTAGCACTTAGTCAGGTCACTGGCTTCCAATTCGATAGTCTCTCGTAACAAGGGGCTGTGATAAAGGACCGGTGTCTTGTAAGCGATAATTTCTGGGTCAGTATTTTGTAAGATATTTGGTCCTTACAGACCCACCTACAAAAAAAGTTATGTAAGTGAATAATACAGGTACTTTTTGGCTCGATACTGTTTGGTGGAGTTACCATTAGTTATGGGCGTTGTGGAAACATTGCGATAGTCATCATTGATAATCAAAGGTTAACTGTACACAGACCACATACGGTCTGTGTCGAGACTTCCATACCCGTCCACAGACTGTATGTGGTATGTTCGCCCGTACAATTTCCATTGACACTGTGGACATGAGAAGAAAGTCTCATATTTAATGCGGACTTCGACTTTTAATAAAAACATAACTGGGCTTATGAACCATTCCCACTCTGGAGCCTGGCCAGCAGGGGCGAGGTGTGAATTTTTGTAAGGGAGAAGTCGAAGCAAAGCCGGTCTTAACTTACTTACTTATCAATAAAGTAAAAATGAATTTACTAACTTAAAGTATTTTCTTTACGTCATGTAACACCATCTCCCGTCAAATTGCAGAACCGAAAAGACGTTATCACTGCACAATCAAAACTTTTAATGTTTTGGAGAAATAAAGTCAACTAAATTAGGAACTATCTTTCTAAAATTATTATAGATATATATAGAATCGAATACAATAATACAGTTGAACCAGTGAAACTTAATAAATTATGCAATATTCCTCCATCTCATTTTCGCTGACGCATTTTTAAAAAGTTTCTACAGCGGCTTGCTCTCGTCCATATCAAGCGGTGCCACGTGACCTAAAGTGATGTTATAACGTGATCGCTATTGTATGAAATTTTAGTCCCCGTTTATGACGTTTTTGCGCCGGGTTATTTCAGAACATTTTTTTGTTGTTGTTGTAATTCAAAGCTAATAAAAGGCATTTTTATCGTTTGAATGTTATGGTTAACTATACCCATAGTGAAACTGTATTTTTGGTAATACACACTATTGACTGTGGTAGCGGTAGAGTTGCTGATCCGAATCTCCGAAGGGAAGCCAGTAGGAATCGTGTTATAAGGTGCTTTCGCCACTGCTGGACAGTTAACCTGTTAATTTGTCGTTTGGTTTCTTATTTACTTTTTCCAATAAGTTACTTCCTGTAGAACTCCTTTGATAAGCAGACAATTGTCTGCACCTGCGTGCACCTACCGATTTAGCTTCTCCTAGCAAAGAATATCTGGCGATATTTATAACTTTTATCAATGGATGTCAAGAGGGCGCTTTATTATCAAAACGGCTATCAATAATAAATTGGCAAAACAAAACTCAGTATAAGGCACCTGTCAAACAAAACTCAGTATAAGGCACCTATCAAACAAAACTCAGTATAAGGCACCTGTCAAACAAAACTCAGTATAAGGCACCGTAGGTGTTTAACGTGAAGCGAGTAGAGCTAGCAACTAGAAACGAGTTGGCAAGCAATGAGCAGCAAGTGCGTTACAGCAACGAGCGATTACTCGCTGGTATGCATTCTTATGTAACAAGCGTGAGACTCTTGGCGACTGGTCTGCCCACCAAGCGAGCGACGCTGTGCGAGTTCTCTCTTTGATAGCTCTTGTCGCTGCGAAAAACGAGTACCTACTCGGCGGCGCGCGCCGCGGTGTATAAAGTCAGCGATCAACTATAAATTAATTATTTACCTATCTCTTTTACTTACACGGGACCTCTCTTTTGTACGTTTCTTGAGCGAGAAAATAGTTGAAAGACACTTCCTCGTCGGTGGTGGGACAGGTGCCTAAGTAGGGTTTCTGTGTTTGTCAACATTCCGAAATCAGACCTGTGACAAATTTTTGGTTCTACATATAATTTTGTGAATCTAAGCTTACATAAGTTATTCTACAATCCGGCTACGAAAATAAATAAAAGGTATACTTTTATGTAACAATAATCTCACATACCTACCGTATGTATTTTCAATTAAATCGACATGAAATTACTTCGACTTGAGGTAATATTACTTTTTATAGAAATATTTTTTACCTTAAAACGGCAAAAAAATATAGCGACTTATCTTTAATGTTGACAAAATAATTTACGGCATCACCTCTTAAAAATATTTACTGAAGACATTTCTTTAAAAACGAGCACGCTTAATGTAGTTTGAAAAAAGATTTCAACAAGGTTTCTTCTTTTACAGGAATCCCGGGAAAATGAAGATCTGCACGTATTTGCTGTTGAGTTTTTTAGGTAAGTTTATTTTTATTTATCTTTTTAAATACAAATTCTAGTTACGACTGGGTACTTAAAGAAGAAAATATAAATGTTGGTGATTTTAGGTAAAGCTACAACATAAATGGTTTGACAAGAACGATGTAAGTTAACAAAAAACTTTTACAAAGATTTGAATACAAGTCTTCTCGATGTCTTAAATCGATTGTTTATAAACTGTTGGCTGACTGTGATATAAAACAATAAACCAAGTCAGAAACTAAAAATAAGAGCATTCATATAACGAAGAAGATGTTCGAATACCCACAATCTTTCACGTACAACTGTGTACCTACTTTTACATAATTATTACATATATAAAACATACATATACACACTGGACCGTGAACATGGCCATCGGAACGGCACTGATCGCATTGCATTTGCAGAGTTTAGCTTCTAGAATTCAATAAATGGAAACAGATCCCACTAACCACCAATTTGTCACTTGGAACCTAAAACATAAATTGAACATGAAGCCAAGCTAAACTGGCTAGCTACAAGGTAAATCAAGCTTAAAGTTGAAGTATGCCACATAACTTTATTCCGTTCAATACATTATTCACTTTTCTCGACATATTTTTGTGGAGCGGAGTGTCGAACTGAATTTTGCGAGCAACGGAACGAAGTGAACGTAGTCCTTGGAGATCGCTAAATCTACGGACATAGGTACGTACCTACATAAATTTCGACCCGTTTTTGATTTATTATACACGCAAATATTGCTGTAGAAATATATTTATTAGGAACTGTGCAAAAAGAATTAATGAAAGGCGACTAAAAAAAAAATTACTAGCCATATGTGAATGGAAACGTCGGGAGGGGACGCTCTAGAAGGACATATAGTGACTTTATCGGTGAACTTCTTCCGAAAGGTTGGGTGCGTAGTCCTCACTATTTTAATCATGATTTTCGTAAAGGAAGCTGTGAAAAATTGTGAAAACGAATCACGATTTCGGACGTAAGAAAGTCATCAAATTGTTCACTCTTTAATGTCGGTGACGTCACTTGCAAATCGAATGATTCATCTGTGTTTTACTTTTATTATTTCTGAGTACGCAGCGGTGTGGGGTGTGCCCTCGTGCGAAACCTCTAAATGAAAATAACACTGAATTACTTCACACCAATAATTTTGGTGGCGGAGTGGTGTTCCATGTTTTCCAAGGAATCGTCAATACAGTTTGCTTTTTCATACATTATGCTAAGGCAATTTTCTTGCTTTGTCTCTATATGCCTGCATGTAGCAGGTTGTATTCTGCAGTTTCATGGAAAGAAGGCTTAACTCTCGAGTTATGTATGTCTGTATGTAATCCAAGGAAGCCAAAAGTCTAGTATTCGACAAATAAAAATAATGGAATAAACACAAGGTAATAAATAAAATTATTGAAATACAAGTAAAATAATTATTTTGAACCTATGATTATTTAAAATTCTAGCATTTTTAGGTACCAATAGACTCTTCACGGAAACTATTATCCAATAAAATGGTAAAACCCACATGATACTTTGAGCTGACTTCGTTGACCTAGTGATCACAGTTAAAACTATAGTAACATCCACTTTGGTAACCACTCGCAATGGGAAATAGCAGGAAAATGGTCAGTAAATGGTAAATATAAAGCCATATAAACCAATGAAGTTAGTTTTGAAAGTAGGACAAACTGGGAATGTAATTGGAAAAAGTTCTTCTGTGTCAAACAAATTTCGTATTGTGTTTTGATATTTTTATTCAAGGGTCTATTACCTACCTAAGTAGATGGATTGTTAAAAATATAGTATTTTTTGCACAGGAAGATAACAAAATCGTTATTATTAAATCATTTCCAACGCTGCTCACGCATTTAAGCATTAAAAATGTGGCAATTCCTGAGCTATTATCGCATCCTAAAAAATATTTCAAATGCGAAAGTGAGTTTGTTTGTTTATTAAGCTTTCACGCTAAAACGGCTGGACAGGTTTGGATGAAATTTGGCAAATGGGTAGACCATCATGACTTGGATTAGAACATAAGATAGTACGATCCCGTAGGATATTTGCCGGCCTCCACGCGGGCGAAGTCGCGAGCAAAAGCTAGTTAATAATAAAGAAGAAAAATGTATGTACATATTGACTGAAAAATGTGGCAATATAAAAAAAATAATAAAATATACAAATACTACAGTAAATTAGTCAGTAAAACCAGAAAAGTTTTAACAAAAAAGTTCATAAAGCAAACACAAAACTTCAAAATTTTTAGGTAAGAACGCAATATACTATTCCCAAGGCTATAGTCGAAACCTAGTTTCCTATACCGACTTTGAGAGAAGCACCAAAGGGCTCCTGGGGAGACAGGCAGTCTTCTCTCATTGTGTATGCGGCTATAAGCCCTTTATATAATTCCGAAAATGTGCTCTAGCTTATTGCAACTGAAGTCGCATTGGGTTACAGTAACTGAGTTCTGAAACCGCTAACAGGAAACTGTCAGGTACTCTGTGCTTCTACTGTGAATTCGTACTATTTCATACTTAGGTAACTTACAAAGTGCCTTGAATTCCTCTGTTGTCATAGTCTTGGAAACGCGTACCTACACGTGAAATTTGTGTTGTAGCCACATTTACTTCAAATGTCTCGCGCGCCCCAAGTATGCGTAAGAAAAATCTTTGAAATCGTGGCTAAGTAATTACAGCCACACGGGTCGAATCATCAGGTTAAGCTACGCTTGCCGGGGTTGGTCCGTGGATGGGTGAACATCTTTACATACCGAGACTCCCCCGTGCCTCGGAAAGCACGTGGATCTCTGACAGTCGTTACGGGTCGTCAGAAACCCGAAAGTCTGACAACCAGTCTTTGCAACGGGTATCGTATTACCCAGTTACTGGTTTGTGGAGGTCAGATAGGCAGTCGCTCCATGTAAAATACTGGTTTTCTGCTGCATCCGGTTAGAATGGAAGCTGACCCTAACATAGTTGGGAAAACGCTAGGCGCGGAAAACGCGAGGTACGTACCTCATCATCATCTTCAAACAATTTCATTGAGGTCTATGAGTAGGTACTCGTAGAGTTACACGAAACGTAGTTTAGTAAAACGAAAAGGATCCAACCCACATTACACCTAATGTGGGTTGGATCCTTTTTGTTTAACTATGGACAAATGTAATATAAGTTTGTACGCACAATATTGAGAGATTTACCACGTTGTTTTAAGACCATCGACTTCTTATAGGTTTTCCTGTAATCTTATAGGTATTGAACTATTTTTTTCAAAATTTTAGGCTCAGTGCTTTCGGAGATAAAGGGGGGAATGGTAAAAAAAAAATACATTTGAGACTCATACAGTAAGCCCTTTCATTTGATATGTCACACGGTACAATTTGCAAAACTTTTTTTAAATTTTCTTATTTGCCCCCCAAAGTTAACCCCCATAATCAAAGTTTATTTATTTACGTTACACGTCCGTGTTTGGGTCACAGAAATATGTACATAAATGTGTACCAAATTTCAACTTAATCGGTCCATTAGATTCGGAGCAAATTGGCTGTGACAGACGGACAGACAGACAGACGGACAGACAGACAGACACACGAGTGATCCTATAAGGGTTCCGTTTTCCTTTTGAGGTACGGAACCCTAAAAATCAAGCAATTTTTTTAAAAGAAATATTGTCGATGCACTTTTGCCATATTAATGAAAGTTCGTTGATGTCTCTGCTATAGATATCCTGGGAACGGGAATCGATAAATTCTTTAAAGGCATTTTTCACCGCCTCGTTGGATTGTTGAGATCAAAACTCCCAGAACGGAAGCGATCAAACCAAAAACGCACAGTGCGTTCACTTGCGGTACCTTGTACATACACGTCGCCGTCGTTGCGTTGGTGCCACGACGGAACTCGTATTCGAAAATAGCGCGCAATTTCGATTTTTCCATGGTTACTGAAACATCGATATCAAAGAAAAATCGAACGGCGGGAAAACAAATGAACGATTGATATTTTTTTTTAAATGTCATGCTAGATTATAAAATTTATTTGAATTTGTAATTCTAAATAGAATGAAAGATCTTCGTACTAGCCGGTATAAAAAATCGGCAATTTCATAGGTGAAGACCTATTATTATCATTGATTACGATCAAAGGGCAAAATAACGTAATATTTTTGACGAAAAGTCTACACCCACACCGTGTGACATGTTAGAATATAGAATATATGGGATATCCTTTCTAACTAGCCCTAAAAATAGAAAAGGTGTTTCACTACCTAGTGGTGTTAAACATATGATTAAGTTTGAACGGACGGACGCTAGCGAATTGGATAGATAGATTGTAACTACCTAGACTAGAGTTGGGTCTAGATATACGTTCTAGATCTAACCAATTAAGGAATGGATTCGTGCAAATTACTGCTCAAATTGAGCCTGGAGTCAATATGTTAGAAGCAAATATTAGGTCAATTGCTTTATTAGCAATTGACCTAATATTTGCGTCTAACATATTTCTTGGTAGATATCTAAATGAAGTACAAATAATAAAAGTAGCGTTCACATATAAGCGATTTATCTCGATGCGCGGTGGTTAGCTTTATTAACATTGTTGTTAGACACATAATATCATGAACTTCACTATTTATTTTTATGACATACGAGTATACTAGATTCTACCCGAAACTTCGAAAAATATATCTTATGATACTCGGGAATTTAGCTTTCCATCAGTGAAATAATTTTCGGAATCGATTCAGTAGTTCCTAAGATTACTTACCACGTAAAACAAAATACCTCTTTATAATGTTTGTATATAATATGTTAACGGAAAAGTATGTAATCCGTCATGGTATACAATTCCTAGCAAATGTGTAAAATTCCTAAACTATATAGGAAATCTATGATATAATAGGTTGGGGAAAAAGTTTCTTCGCATTTTTTAAGAAAATTCAAAACATTTTTTAATATAGTTTATTTACATTTAACTAAAGTATGTAGGTACCATTTTGTTCGATAACTTTTTGCCATCTTGTAGGTAGGGACATGATCCCATTGCTATAGAAATTTTGGGACTTCTGGTCAAAATACCGCGACAAGTGGTTTTGGCAGTCCTCTCGTGATGTTAACCTGACACTGCCTAAAGAATTCTGAAGAGACCGAAATAGGTGGAAATCTGAAGGTGCAAGGTCAGGACTATACGGCGGATGCATTAACACCTCCCAGCCAAACTCTCTTAATTTTTGCTGAGTGGCTAAAGATGTGTGAGGTCTAGCGTTATCATGATGAAAAACTACACCCCCTTCTGTTAATTAATTCCGGCCGCTTTCTCTCAACTTCTTGCTTTAATCTCATCAGTTGTTCGCAGTAGAGTTCAGAATCGATGGTCCTGCCTGGTGGTAACAGCTCATAATGAATAATGCCCTTCCAATCCCACCACACACACAGCATCACCTTGTTGCGAGTTAACCCGGGTTTCGCTACAGTCTGTGAAGCCTGACCGGCCTTTGACCACGACCTTTTTTCGCACGTTCTTGTCATACGTGATCCACTTTTCATCACCAGTTATCAGCTTCTTCAAAAATGGTTCGGTTTCATTACGTCGTAATAAAGAATCACAAATGAGTACACGGTTCGTTAGGTTTCTTTCAGTGAGCTCGTGAGGTACCCAAATGTTGAGCTTTTTTGTGTACCCAGTTTTTTCAAATGCGCCAAAACTGTTTTGTGGTCAATTTCCAGTTCTTCAGCTACGTCGTAACTACTGATATGCCGATCTTGCTCCACTTTTTCAAAAATGGCATCCACTTTATCCGTAATAGGGCGACCAGAGCGACGTGCATCTTTGACATCAAAATTTCCGGATTGAAAACGCTTAAACCAAATTTGTGCTACTCTCACAGACACTACACTAGGTCCATAAACATCGCAAATTTTTTTCGCGGCTTGCGTTGCATTTTTACCTTTTTTGTAGTAAAATTTTAAAATGTATCGAATTTCTTGATTAGATTCACTCATCTTGACGGTACGCAAAACAAATGAAAATCACACATTTTCCTAATTTGAATTTGGAATTATGTTCTTTAAAATTTAAACTTTCAATGATACCAAAACCAGCCAGATACAAATAGTATAGCCAAAGAGATTTTATTACAAGTTCATACATACTATAATGCGAAAAGACTTTTTCCCCAACCTAATATTTTGTAATAAGCACTTTTTCTAGGAAATCTATACATTTCCTAAATTGCAATCGGAAATGTATTACATTCTAAGTACTTTTTAACCCCTAACGGGAACAGAGGGGTGTTATAAGTTAAACGTGTGTATCTGTGTGTCTGTGTATGTGTGTGTCTATCTTTGGCATCGTAGCTCCTAAACAGATGAACCAATTTTGGACGCGCTTTTTGTAATAGAAAACTGATTTTACGGAGAAGGTTCTTACCTATGTACAATTAAGATCGGATGAGTCAGATATCAGCATTTTTACATTATGATGAATGAAATTTCTGACACAGTCGTCATTTTAGTTAAATTATTGAACTTGTTACCCAACACATTTCCTAAGTAGGCTCGGAATTGCATATATTTCCTAGGAATTGTGTACAATTCCTAGGATTCGTACATTTCCGGTAACATATAGACAACAAAAGTGACTATCGAGATGACGACTAATTCCCGGCTTCTGAAAAATTCTTAAACGAAGTTTAAACTCTTGATAGCTGATTCGACCAAAATTATCTATTTAAGTGAGTACCTCCCGCTCAGTTTATGAGGTCCTCAGATAAACCCTCGATAGTGATTCAATCAACGTTTAAGCTAAACTCTTCCTTAATGACGTGTTCAGAAACACGATTGATAAATGATAAATGATTTTTTTTTCTGTAAGTAGGTTTGTACAAACACTTTTACAAGTCAATATATATTTTTTTTTTAAACTAGATGAGGTCGGCGTTTCCTATCTGACTACTCTGAGAAGAAAGGCCGAAACAAACTCAGAGGTCACAGTCTCTTATAAAGTCCAGACATAATCTTGGTCACTTCATGTGAAGACCATGTAGATTGGTGTCTGAAATGGTCTTTTGAGGAAAGAACCACACAAATTGAGAGGACCTGTCCAGTCAGTGCACGCATTTGTCAGTAATCGCGCAGCTCAACTCAGAACTTAAGGAGCTCAACGATTCGACGAACAATAATAAAGAAAGGACATTGGGGTAGGCCGCATAGATTACGAACCAATTCTCACTATTGAATGGATAAACTCTGTTTCAAAACCTCAGAAACCGGGCATAATAGAGAAGACTTCGTATGGAAGAAAAAGATATGTCCCTAAATAAATTGGAATAAGGGCAGGAGAATGATGATGATGATGATGATGATGGTCTACAAAAGTGCTGAACTAGCAAGGTCTGTGTTCCACTCAGAGCACTGATTTCAGCGGCACTTGATCGAATGGCATCTCATCTACCAGCTCTACCTGCAGTGCGTTTTGTCATCCATAAAATAAAATATGCTTACTAAATCAAGTCTAAACGTCAAACTAAATCTAGATCTCTCAAAATTGATTCCACTGCTCATAAAATGTAATATCAACTTGATGGTAAAAGTTATAACTTGTTCTAGATTAAGATCTAACTTGCTTAGCTCGCTTTCCACAAGAAAAACTGTTTCACTAAGATTGGCTCTGATAGTATTTCATTTTTGATCTTATACCAACCCAGCTTCTGCCCGCAACTTCATCAGCGTGAAATTTCTTGTTTTATATTATTATAATAACGCACAACCTCTTAATGGGTCATTGTACTCATCTTTATGAACCACTTTTATTATGGGACCAAACATTTTTTTTGCCGTGGTTAAATCCTCATGGCTACCCTCCGTCTGGGGGGAACTGAGGGTTATGTCAGACTCCTACCGATTAAAACCCCACTGTTCCTTCTACTACCTTTGCTCGCGAAGGAGGAGACGAAACATGTGAGGGAGAGGCAATCTTTGCGCCCTCACGCCCCTAGTCGCTGTAGAAGATGCCCTGGGCGTCGGGAATCGAAAGACGATTCTAGGCCACCGTAGGCGCGGGCTTGCGGATGGCGAGCAATGAGTAGCTCGCCGTCCGGTAAGGCCCAGGCCCGGGTCGACGGCACGTTGTGTTTCACGCACGCCTCAAAGAGATGTCAGCACTAACTGATGCCAGGGTTGCGGGTTGTTTGAAAGAGTTACCGTGGCTCTGGCACAGGCAACTGAAGGAACACACTTTAGTCACTAGAAGTCTGACACGCCCTCCCGCTCCGCCTAAAGCGGGAGAAGTTATTTGATAACTTCCCACCAAAAAAAAAAAATTCCATAATTTAAGTTCCATAGTAAAAGTGGTTCACAATGATGAGTCAATGGCCCGTTAAAAGGTTGTGCGTTATTTAAGTTATACCTTGTATATCCTATGACGCTCGTCAATAGTGGAGCTTTCTACCTGTGAAACATATTTTGATAAATGACTGAAGAATGATTTTTTGATAGTTCGCGTACATGACGCGAACTATACTGGTTAGATCATTTATCAAAAAACCTTTTTTTTTTTTTTGTAGCCACTAAAGACTGCGCAGTAGTCAATATCTATAACTAAAACAGCAGCGCGCCATGCCGTGCGCATCGGAAAGCCTGGTTTCAAAGCGTGTGACTCGAACTATATTTCCTGACCTTTAAAGGTAGGTACTTAAAAGAACCAAAAAATGTCATCTCTTTATAATTTTAGTTTACATTTTTGTTAGGTTTGCTACACAACGTGCAATTTATCGTATCATTTTTAGAACATTCAGATTGATTGCTGTGTTTCTGTCTAGACTAACGACATTCGGGACTATTCGTTTGTGATTTGGAATGTCAGATTCTTTCCTGAGTTTCATATCGGTGACTATAAATCGTAGGATGTATGTTTTTCGTTTGGCTTAACAACATGACAGTTTGCGTGGAATCGGCTGCGTCATTTTTTTTATTCGGCTATTATAGATTTGTTGGATGACGTTTTTAGCCTTAAGGTACACTTCTGAAGGCGACGGCAGCGACGTTGCGGTTGACTATCACCGCAAGCAACATTGCCACTACCGCGACGTCTCATCTAAGACGGCAGCGGCACTTCACTTCTTCAGTTTCGTGAAACTCATTTGTCAAACCAAAAAAATACGTATTGTCGCTTTGTTAGTGATAGCAACTGATACCACTCCTGGTATACCGTCAGCAGTCGCCACTCTACCGCAGCAGCAGGCGACATTGTCGTCATCTACGGAAGCGCTTTCATTGAAATATATAGAAACTAGAAACCAATGTTTCGCTGCAGTCTGCCGTTGCCTTCGTATTGCACGTTTATTGGTTTCTTGTATCATCAATCGCAAGCCTTGCCAATTGACACTCGAAAATGACAGATGTGGTCCTAAACAACGCGTACAATGTTTGAGCTATCTTTTCATCTCAGTAGATGCAAAAGTAATTACAAAAAAGTTAGTGAATCTCATTTATTTTGTCCCTCATTCATTCTCAGCACGTCCCGGTTTTTGGTAATTATTCGTTAATTACTGAACATGCAGATTAGGTGCTCGATGTAATTTGTGTACTCTTGTATATTTAGCGCCACATAAAAACGTTAATGTGAGCCTTTTTGCAGCTTAAATTGAGTAAAAAATTAAATGGTTCAGCTGTAAATAACGGTTTCTGCTAAATTTATTTAGATTTGATAATTTATTAACACATTCCAAAACATATGTAGGTACTGTGTTTTATCCGATAATGGAAGATTTGCCTTTGTTTTTTTTTTCACTCTCATTTACTAAAATTGCCATTTTGCATAAATAGGATGAATTTATGCAAAATGGTAATTTATTTTTAAATTGACACACATTTTGCTGTTGTATGGGTTAACAACTCTCCTACCTTGTATATTATCATGACTATACAAGTGTCTAATCTAAGGGTATTCGAGCGTGGGCTGTGTGGTAGCAGTTAATAGGTCACTCCATCTTTACGTTTGGTTACCACTAAGCTATTAAGGGATTATAGCAAGTAATGGACGGTAGTTGTGTCGCTACCTGCCCGCAGATAACGTTAAGCCATGTTTAATAATAAGTAAAGTTAAACTGTGAACCACTCAGGTCAGGCGAGGTCTGGTCAGGTCAGCTCAGGTCATATGAAATTCTATTCAGAAATCAACGTTAAATATAGCTTAAATATGGGATGAAAATCTGTTTCTAGGCGAGTTTTATTTATTTATTTTTTATAATATTTATTGTATACCAGAAAATACATAGCAAAATAATAGTAGTATTAGTTAGTTATTAGTTAGGTTAGGTTAGGTTACGGACGCTTCGTATGGTGCGCACGCTCCGATTCCGACCCGGTAGACGCGCAACTTAAACATAAATGAGTCTTTTTTACCCGACTGCGGCGAAGCCCAAAAGGAGGGTTATGTGTTTGACCTGTATATATGTAGGTATGTATGTATGTCCGTTTTTAAATTTTTCTGTTAAAAGGTATGAGCCAAGGTACTTAAACGCAATTAAAATTCTGTACTTTATACATACCGCTAACCAATTTTAGCACACAAGTAGGGCCTTTACGTTTTTTTTTTAACAAATTAAAACATTTAGCTCAACTCTATTTAGTTTTGATATTGAATCCCTAACGTACAAAATGTAATACCGTAATTAACAAATAGTGGGGAAGCCCACACGTAGTGTTTGGCACGAGTTTGCCGAACTATCGCGACGCGCTCTGAATGCTGAATAGCGAAGATATTGCAACATCTGGACCACATGTACCGAAACTAGTACAAATGTTCAATTCCTCTGTACGTTAGCAAACACAGAGAACCTTTGGCAAAACGAATGCCTGGCTCTTGATAAAACAACCCAATTTCCTTTCTCACAAAAATTACTGCCGACAAAATTTACTTTTTACCTTACAGAGTCAGGATTACGTGGTTTTAAGGCAAAACTTTCAGCGTTACAAAAAAACATGCTTTGTTAGCCCCTCAGTGTAAACAAAAAATAATTTCCAACTTCCTTGAGACTTTGGTAATTACTTACCAAGAACACGAACCTTGAACAAGTTGTGACAACCATCCCTAAACGTGTTCCGTGGACCCCGCTTCTCGGACTTATCAGGCCACTTTGCAAGCCCTAATGACCGCTTTTGTTATCTTACTGTAAACCAATTCCCAGCACTATTCCTAGAAAAAACGTCGACGCTTAAATTAAAATTGTTATCCTCGAGAGACATTGTGGAATAAAGTAGGAAGAAAAATTACTTTTTGAGTAATTCTTAAGTACGAAAAACCTTGTAGCCCATGAATCCCTAGTAGCATATTTAAATATCCGAAATCCGCTGGAGAGTGACGCTACCGCCGAGCGGACACGAAATTGACTTAAAATTTAAGGCACTTAGCTAAAAGTTGGGAGCAAGTTTGCACAAGTAACTTACCGAACATTGGATCCTCGTGAATCCGCCTCGCTGGAGACTTTACACTTTCCAATAGTCGGACGATGTCACTGACATCCTACATCATTTTCACCTTTACGCAATCCGTTGTAGTAATGCAATCTACGTATATGGTAATCTACGAAAATGGATACGTATAAATATAACAATTCACCGTGTTGCCTCGTTCTCGCCAACAACCACGAACTATTTCAATTTTTTTTTTAATTTTTTATTTGTGATGGGTTTGCTCTTGACTCTAGTCTAGGTCAGAGGTGACAGAGACAAAGTCGACGATGGAGTGAGCTTACCCAGAAGAAGCCTGTTCACTCTCACTTTGAAGAGATTAGGGTTGTATACGTTCGGAAACACAGACGCAGGTAGTGAGTTCCACTCTTTTGCTGTGCGCATTATAAAAGACATTTGGAAGCGCTTAGTGCGAATTGGTGGAATAGCAACCAGGTAGGGATGGTAACTGGCAGTGCGTCTAGATGTCCGGTGGTAGAAGGGGGCCGGTGGAATGAGGTCGTGGAGTTCTCGGGCACACTCTCCGAAGTACAATCTGTAGAAGACCGACAAGCAGGCAACCTTGCGGCGATGAGCCAAGCTATGAAGCTTGGCATCCACCAGTTTTACGTCGCCAATGAGCCTCTTAGCTCTGCGTTCCACCGAGTCAAGCGCGGCTAGTTGGTACTTAGCTGATCCATCCCAAAGGTGACTGCAATACTCCATGCTCAGATCGGACTTACGCTTTGTAAAGGGTTAAAAGCTGTCCAGGCGTAAAGTATCGCTTCACCCTATTTAGGATGCCCAGTTTCTTGGCCGCAGTTTGGGCCTTGTACTCGATGGTGGCGCCGAAGTTGAGACCAGATGTCAACTCCATGCCTAGGAGCTCAAGTCGATCAGTTACAGGAACAGATGTACCCCGAAAAGTAGGAGTTTGGGTGAAACGACTTTTTTTAGCGGTAAAAAGACACGCCTGCGTTTTGGTGGCGTTAAAAGAGACCAGATTATCATCACCCCACTGGGAGACAAAGCTTAAGGTCAAATCTGTCCGCTCTACCATGGCCTCTCTCAAGGAACGAACTTCGGCCCCGCTGGTTTTTGCTCTGGACAAGTATCTCTCTGAAACTGTACTGTCATCTGCGTACCCACAATACCAGGCCGAAGCAGGTCATTGATGTGCAGCAGGAAAAGAGTTGCAGAGAGAACAGACCCCTGAGGAACTCCGGCATCAGTAGCCATAAGGTTAAGCAATTATTTGTGGCATACATCTAAATATGCCTTAACAATGAACAAAACAATGATCCCAACCCAATAACAGATAACATAAAATAGACGAAAATTGGATTACGTACAAGCAATAACTTACAAAGAAAAATATAGTTCCCTATGAATGGGACTCAGCGGATAAAAATCCATTAAGAATGTGTCTCAGATGTATTCCCGTTTATCATGCTCTGTTTACCACTCCTTCAGTCCATAAATGCTCTATTTTTAGCAATTCCATTTGAGTACCTATTTTCACACTAAGTACATAATTTTGTTTGTTTTCCATTCACAAATACGCCTTTCTTTGTAAAGGGTCCTTGTGTACCTACCGTATAAAATGTAAACGCCAAGTATAAAGGGACTTTTAGTAAAAACACGAAGTAATTCGGTTACGGTTAAAATTTAAAAGCTCGGCCTGTAAACATACAGCTACGTAGAAAGATTGGGTAGAAAAAATAACTTCAAAGGTAACAGGACAGGTCCATTTCTCGAGAAAAACAGTATCATTTTTTTCAAGTTCTTTTGTGTTCCTAGAAACATCTGTAGTCCATTATAATGTAATTTGCTGGAAACGGCCAGTAGGCTCGTGTTTGACCTCCGTTTTAATTTGTTTTGTCTAGACTGGGCTATTAATCAGGTTCTTTTCACCAACAATTACTTTTTATTGTAGGTTTATTTATTTCGGTTTTATATCTACAATGATTTGGTAGTAGTGAATTTATTATTGTTATGACTTGATTTTATTGCTCGGCCTGCCGAGGCCTGTCGCGGCCCATGCCTATTGAGGCTTGTCGCGGTTCGTGCCGAGCATTCCACGGATCATCCCATACATTCGATTGGACGAGCGACGACAGGCCACCGCAGGCCGATTGCTCCCACGGCCTGCGGCATTATGTTGTACCTTTTTAACATTTATTATTGTAAGAGGAAACACTGTATGGATACACGGTATGGAAACACTGTATGGAAACACGGTATGGATTCCCACGTTCCCACGGCCCGTCGAGGCCTGTCGCAGCCCGTGCCTGTCGAGGCCTTTCGCATCCCGTGCCGAGCATTTCACGGATCATCCCATACATTCAATCGGACGGGCGACGACAGGCCACCACATAATACGTAAGTATTCCTCGTACTACCTATAAATCAATCTGCCTAGCCTTTTCCCAACTATGTTGGGGTCGGCTTCCAGTCTAACCGGATGCAGCTGAAATACCAGTATTTTACATGGAGCGACTCCCTAAAATTTCGTACTACCTATAATGTTTTGATAAAGTCTCTACCTGAACTTCCCTGAACCCAGTAAAATGCAATTTTGTAACAAATAAAGTTACATGTTCTGCTTTACAGCTGTAAACTGTTACTAGCTAGAAACAAAAAATATTTACGACAATTCTAAACCTTTCACACTTTAAGACTTCCTACGCACCAGCTCTACATGGCATGTAATGTATTGTTAGCACATTACGTAGTACGACAATTATTCATTCTAAGCATAGTACTACACCAGCACACTACACTAGCTTTTGACCCAGTACCTTCCGACAAGAGAAGGAAGGGCTTGGTTTACATAAAGTCTCAAACTAAACATCATGCAAATCGATTTTATGTATTTTTAGGACTTTTTCTGTATATTAAGCTCAACCAGGTACCTACTATAGTATAAACCATAAAAAAAATGTAGTACAATGTTATCAGAATATTTAGCGATACCTACTCAAACACAGACACAGAAAAACTTCTAGAAATTTTGTCATGATGATAATTTATTCCTTCGTAATATCTACTTTTAGGTAGTAATGAACAGACGCCAGCAGGTCAAGCTACCTGAAACTGTCAAATTTTCCCAATCAGCCTTGAACCTAATGCTTTAGCGATAAAGTTGAAAATCTATTAAAGAAATTTGACAGATTGTAGTAGCTTGATGTGCTGGCGTCTGTACCTATATGCTTTTTCTATAGAGATCTGATTATTTTATGCTAGCTTTTGCCAGCGGCCTCGCCCGTCCGTATGGTGGAGACTATTCCACGAGAACCGTTCATTTTCCGGGATAAAAGTACCCTATGTGCTATTTCAGACTATAATCTATCTCTGTGACAAATTTCATTCAGATCCGTTCAGCCGTTCTGGCGTGATTGAGTAACAAACCTCCATCCATCCATCCATCCATCCAAACTTTCGCATTTATAATATTAGTAGGATCAGTTTTACTTAAAATTTTAATGTCCCAATATAATTTTAATGTAAAGTGTTGGCCTGAAACACAGGTTTGAATAAACCTAGATCGGGAGGGTCGCTACCTAATATTCTAATTCCGTACCATCATTACTTGCACCTGTAACAAAAATATTTTAGATTTATTTTATGGTGAGGCACTATAATTATATAGGAAATTTACTACTGTTGGTTAAATGCACACTTTTTGAAACGTTTTATGTTCTTTTCAACCAACTTCCAAATAGGAGGAGGTTCTCAATTCGGATATATATTTTTTTATGTATATGTTCGGGCATAACTACGTCATATATAAGGATTTGCAAAATTCTTTTTGGTTTGAAAGGGTATGCTCTCGAGGTGGTTCCATTGCCACCAAGTCAGAATCTGATGAGGATTCCCTCATGAACCCCCCATGGACATCGAGGGAAATACTCAAATTTTATAGACACACCTATAGCGATTTGGGTATTTTTTATAGTAACTCGTGCATTTTCTCTCGGAAAGCACCATTTGGTGAAGAGGAACTGATGATAAAAACCACATATGACCATCGGAACTACTCAATTATACCTAAGTATTTCATGGGTTACGATTCGAATACTTTAGTATGGTTGCTAAGCAAATTATGCTCGTCACAATGCATATGGGGATAGTAACTTCACCATCAGCTACAGTTCTTCTGGTTCTTACTAGGAGAACTCCTCAACAATTAACGACCCTGCATCGGGAACAGCAATATTTTGTAAAAGGTGATGAGCAGTTGACATAAGGCTACTGTACCTTAGATAAATTACAAACTGACCCACTAAAAAGTGAAAATAAAAAAACTTTTTACAAAAAAAAATTAATACCGTCTCACATTTACCTATTTCGTGCATTTATGCAAAATATTGTACCAGGCTAACATAATTTAGCAAAGGCAACATTCGTGAAGATGTAAAGACAATATCTAGAACAGATAAGTGGTAAGTTGGTGACACAAACACGTGTCATTACAACCCGAGTGCAGCGCGCAGTTTGTGACACGTTCATAACCTCGGCGGAGAAGTTAGTGCTGTATTTTGTGAACCTGTATTATTTGTATACAAGGAGCGGTAACGGGGGACAAGATGTCATGTAGTAGGAGTGACTTGATAAGTTTGTAGATAGATAAATGTTACAGACAGGAGATACGTTGCATGCTATTATAGAACTTTTGGTCGGACGTGATTTAGGTTCTATGAAATTAAATGTTCATTCAGTGGTACACCATGAGTTTAATAATAACGTTACTAAAACTAATTAATTAGGTTAGTTATGAAATGACGCGAATGACGTGGTAGGTAACGACTGTGTTGTGTATTGACGTGACGTCGACTGTATTCGAACTTAGCAGACGTGCGAAGTTATAGGCACTTAAGCTCATGTGTGTGCATGTGTGGGTACCATACCACTACATGTCCTCCCCCCTTTGATAAAGACAATTTATTAAAAGGGTAAACAAAAATAATTATCAAAAAACCATGAGCAAAGTGTAGGTAAAACATTGCAAATACTTATAAAATGGTTTGGTGTAAAAGTGTATAACTATACCTAACTTAAATTAAACAATAAAACACTTTCGGTATATGATTGAAGGGCGTGATCTCACAGTGTTAACCAATCACAAGCCGTTAAAATTCGCTAAGAAAGCATCGAAAGCAGATCCTTCAAGACGCCTTCGTCAATTAGATTTTATTTCTCAGTTTTGCAACAAAATTGAGTACATTAAGGGCGAGCTCAATAACGCCGCCGACGCTCTTTCAAGAATAGAAGAGATATATGTACACGATATTTTCGATTGTGAGCAATTGTGCAACTGTGTCCGAACTAAGCAGACGTGCGAAGTTATAGGCACTTAAGCTTCTGTGTGAGTACCATACCGCTACACTATAATCCACTGTTGACGTTCAATAATGGGTACAACAGTTCTCCAAAATGCTGCAAACGGTCCTCAAGATTAGGAAAAGAATACCGGGAGTTAACTGGCCGTATATTCGCCACATTCGCCGTTAATGCTAGTGATAAATGATTTAATCTCTGCAAGTAGTTTTATCCTACTTTATTATACTTTTACACGTCAATCATATTTTAAAAACTGGATGAGGTCGGTGTTCATATCCGACTACTTTGAGAAGAAACAGTAGTATTTATCTGTACAGTGTTACTGGTAATTCGACGTATATCCGTCAGGGGCTGATAAGGGGGCCAAAACGAAAAATTGAACCCCCCCCCCCATATGTATGGCCGAAATTCAATAGTTTTGGAGATATTTGAATTTTAAGTTTTTCGATATTTACCCAAAATTTTGAATGGGTACCATTAAAAATGATGTTGTAGCTGGCACTTTAATTAAGCTATTGACATAATTAAAACTACTTAATTTAACAAAATAATTAAAATAATGAGCGATTTAAGACCTACACATAGCACCTATCGACGATTGTCTGAAACTGGCAGTGTTCAGAGAGCACAAGTCAACGCTGGCAGACCTCGACGGTACACGGCTGACGAAGAGGACACCATTCTTCAATGTTTTATTGATGACCCAAACATCTCAACGAACATTGTTGCAAGACAGCTCGGTATGTCCCAGTGGAAAGTGTGGTCGACTTACATTTTTGGGCACCTAAAGTAGGCAGGAATCCAAAAAAACTAAAAGAAACTGCGTCGCAAATGAGATTTTCCCTGAACGTATGGATGGGTGTCCTTGATAATTATTTGCTGGGCCCTCATTTCTTGCCCCAAAATTTGAACGGCGAAAATTACGAGGAGTTTTTAAGAAACAACCTAGACGATTTGTTGGCGGATGTTCCCGAAGAAATAAAAAACAACCTCATGTTTCAACATGATGGTTGCCCAGCACATTACCGGATTACTGTCCGACAGACAAACCGATGGATTCGGAGGGGAGGTCCAATTCCGTGGCCAGCACGAACCCCTGATATCAAACCACTTGATTTTTACGTTTGGGGTCATATGAAGGAATTAGTTTATGTGACCCCAATAAAAACTTCGACAGCGAATAATAAACGCGGCGCAACAGATGAGAACAACGTTCACATCAAGAGTGACGAAAACCGAAGTTAGGAAGAGAATTCGAACCTGCATTCGTAATCGAGGGGCTCATTTTGAACAAGATGTGTAAAGTTTTTTATAAAATTTGACGTAAATTTTTTAATGCATTTTATTTCATACAAATACAAATGACCCTTTCTCTCCCCGCGCCGATTCAAACACATGCCATGCCACGAATTATGTATTTTAAAATTGACTTTTATACCTTTTTGGAAAGCTTACAGAATAGGCAAGTTGTTTTAGTTATTTATACGATTAATGTCACAGAAATTTTTGTGACGAGACAACATTTATGAAGCGTAAAATGAAAATATTGAAAAGATATTATTCTTATATCGCTCATTATTTTAATTATATTGTTAAATTAAGTAGTTTTAATTATGTCCATAGCCAGCTACAACATCATTTTTAATGGTACCCATTCAAATATGTATTTTTTTTTAAATTTGGAATTAAATGTCAAATTTTGGGTAAATATCGAAAAACTCTTAAAATTCAAATATCTCGAAAACTATTGAATTTTGGCCATACATATGGGGGTTCAATTTGTTGCATTTTGGCCCCCTTTTCAGCCCCTGACGGATATATGTCGAATTACCAGTAACCCTGTATAAGTGCTGAAATTGAATGGTCAGGTAAATCTCCCCCCGTCCCTTGCACCGGCCCGCCCGCGCGGAGCAAGTAGCTATAAACGCCCCTAATAATAATAACATACAGATGCAACAAATTTCCACTTGCTCAGTAGTCAGTAGCGCCCTAAGCCTAGGTTCGAGTCCCTGATGGGACGCCCTTAGCTGTGCTACTTAATTTTATTTTCTAACCCGGCGAGAGGCCCTTTAGGCCCCGCCAACGCTCGGTTAAGTAGTCAAGTGCAATAGGTCAGAATAAAAAAAAATGGTCAGGTAAATAAAGCACTAGATCTATTGTTATTAAGTTACTACAAATTCATTCCGGACGTCTAGAAGCCTCTAGCGTTCATGTTTTGAAAAGGCAATGCAAGAATACGCATAGACCGATCTTCTAACTTAATTTTAAAATCAGAATAGGTTACTTGTCTGGTTCGTATAATTTTCTCCAGGATCTAAACAAAAGCAGTCCGGCTTACCACATTAAACCTATCTATGTAGCAGTCCTCGCTACGGCCCCCCCGAGTGCGGTTACTGAACGAGCGCAAACATGTTCTACTGTAGCGCAGACATTCTCTAGCCAACTTAGTTTGTCTTTGCTGTTCAATTCTTTGGCTACTGGTTGGTTGATTTTTTGTTTTACTGTTTTATTTGGTACATCGAAGAAGTTTTAGTAGAGACTGCGAAATAGTTACATGTCGCTGCTACCAGTGCTCTATCATCCTCTCAGCCTTTTTTCTTAATTGTTTGAGGCGGTCGGAGCAGTTCGTCTTTTTCGGTCACACATTTTTCTGTCAGCCATCAACTCAGTGTTCATTCACTTCCTTCCTAGCTATATCAGCTTTTAGGTCACGTTCCACGTACTATCATTACTGAGTATCTTTGTTACGGTTTTTAATTTTAACATAGGCAGACTTTCCGCCTTATAGTGATTAAGAGTTTTCTATTCATACAAACTAGGACCTGCCTTGACGACGAAGTAAAAATGATAATACAAAAAGGTATCATAGTCCTATGCTAACTAGGAGAGTCCGTTGACGGATAGGCCACAAGCGGCAGAGGAGGACACCGTGGAGTTTTAGTGGGTTGGAGTCGCACATAACTGCACTATCTCCCCGTGGTTGGCCATTGTAGTTTATAGGGGAAGATAGTTTCCCAACTATTATCACAAACTTCAATAAGAAAAATATCTGCAGGCTCCACAATTTCCCAGATTAACGCCGAACAATATCATTGCTCTACAGATATATTCTTTCACACTGAATTCTTTCAATTAAACTTACTAACGAACTAGTCTAAGCAAACGTGATTTCACCGACGAAGGAACTTTCCAAAGCAATTAGGAATGTTCTATTCCTTCTATTCTATTAAACTTTGATCTCTGAATCTCGTGGTAAGACAAGTTTCATTTTATTTCATTTAACACTTCGCTTTACCGTCGCTTTTGTGTTTACAATTAAAATTCTTGTCTTCTAGAATAGAAATTAAATTAAGATTTGAGCAAAGTGCTCCAACATTAAAAAGTTTTGTAGCAATTTATGTTTAGCAAGGTGCTTAAAATTAAAATAAGTATCGTTTCTTAATCTTATTATTAAATAAGCCTGACAGTATTCTTGCGGTTATAAAAATACTTATTTGGCCAAAGTGGCCGAATAAAAAAAAGATAAGATAAAATAAAAAGAAAAATCTATATGATAAAATGTTAGCTACATATTATCAGTCCACACAAAAGAAGAATACAATCATATTATATTCTTGCAAGTCAGCAGCCCGAAATTATCTACTAAAATTTTAATATCGAAGCAAATACCACGGTTTTGCATACACCACCAATAAATTAAATTCGCATCCTGCAATAATGGATGCAATCGACTCATTATTTTGAATGCACAGTTCAGATGCTAAGCTATTAATCGTTATTAACTATTATTCGGTATGAACAAGCCAATAACGGGCCACAGGAGGAGAACCTGTCAGCCGCAGCGCCACAAGTTTGTTTGTAGTCTGTTATGCATTTTGTGCCTTAGGGAGCCAACTTCGCTATACTGTGGTCTTCATGTTGAATTCAGACGGGCGTAGTAATGCTATTGTGAAGCTAACTTTTGCATAAAGTTTGTTACTAATTATATGTTGGTATTGTTCTTACTTGTAGATATGTATGTTCCTAAAAAGTTTCTACTTCTAAGCTCGGTGTTGGTGCATTAGGTAAATTGGAATTTATATCTAAAATAATAATTATTAGATGCAATTTTGGTGTCTGAAAGCTTTTCAAAATTATAATTAGATTCACTGCAAGTTAACATACCTAATTAAGAATTTTTAGCAATCCTACTTCGTACTATAATATTATAAATCGATCAGTGCGTTAAGAAAGCTCCTCCGAATCTGTGAAGACTTTGCGGTGACTCATGGTCTCAGGTACAACGCAACCAAAAGCGAGCTCTTAGTGTTTAGGGCGCAAAATAAAATATGTGACGTTGTTGTACCTCTTACCTAGGGCAGCGTTCCGCTGAAGAGAGTGGGGCACTGGGTCACCGATAGGCTGATGACGACGATTTAAAGAAGGAACGTAGAGCGTTGGCTATCAAGTGTAAAATGCTGGCCCGCAAGTTCGCACGGTGTACGCGAGAGGTTCAAATAACATTGTTCAGGGCCAGTCGCTGTATGCGTGCGCCTTGCGGGTCAGTTCGTACAATGCTCTACGAATCCAGTATAATAATGCGTTCCAGGTAAGGTGCTGCGGTTGCCGCGCTTCTGTAGAGCGTCGGGATGTTCGCAGACGCACGCGTTCTGGATTTCGGCTCGCTACTGCGTCTGCGAATTGCATCACTGAGGCGTCGGGTGCGCGACAGCCCCAACAGCCTCGTGGCTGCTGTAGCCGGCAGGGTGGATGGCCAAATAATATGTCACTGGATGGCGGCTCACAGACCGTCATTCAAATATATGAGACAATAAGTTTATTTAATGTGTTTTAGTTAGTAAGTGCCAACTTGTTTACTCGGTATTTTATGGATCTCTGGTCTGAAAATAAATATTTATTTACTTATTTTTATTTTTTTAATTTATAAATGAGAAAGTTTGTGAGGATGGATGGGTATTTGTTAGTCTTTAACGCAAAAACTACTAAACGGATTTTGAAACAAATTTGGCACAAAGATAATTTATAAACTAGAATAACACATAGGATACTTTTTATCTCCATATTCCTACGGGTTCGAGACTTACGCGGCTGAAACAGCGGGGCGCTGCTAGTTTGTTGTAATTTTATCATAGCAAAATACTTTCTGAATTTATCAAAAACTGTCATACATAGACCCAACCTTTACCTTTCCTACTCTCCCTCACTCGCACATTTATGGAGCTAAATAAATCACAAACTTTGATAGAAGTGAGAAACACCTGCTTTACGCGTCCGACTTTACAGATTTATGTGTACACAGGACATTTGTGAGTTAAATAAGTTTCCTTGAGTGTTTGCCAGCGACTGTCAGTTACTCGAAACATGTTTGTTTGGTTCGTAGTCTGTTAGCAAATTTTACGCCCGGCCGAAATCGGGAGGGGTTCTGGACCACTATTGAAATGATCGTGCTTTCGGAAATTGGGCTCGAAATTTACACTTAACAGTTGAATTCCCTCGCTCTTGCGCTTAGGTCGAGTTCGTGAGTTCGGCACTTATTCTGAAGTGGTGATACCACTTATGATCAATATTGTTCATGTGTGGTCTCATTGTAATGAAATGGGTTCAGTTTTCATGGGATTTTTAAGGGTAAAAATTGAAGATCCTATTGCTTTAAACACTTGTTCAAAAATAACATTTACCCATCAGTACCTACCCTTCAGTATTCTACATTGTTCATGGTATTTTTTACATAAAGATTCTTCGGTTACAATATCGGGGCAACAACAATGACATATAAAAAAGGCAATTTCCTCTGACAACACTTGTTGGAGTTCACATTTTAACGATATCCCCTTTGTTCCTTGAAAGCGGAAACAAGATGTAAGTAAACCAATTTTCTGCGAATTCTATCGATAAATGTCTACAAAATATAGGTTCGATATTGAAATTGTTTTTACTCCAGCAGACTCGATTATTTAAAACTTATCATTTGTATATGTAGGTAATATTGATTACCTACATATCATCATATATTAATCGCTTTGGCATTGGCCAAAGCGATTGAATCATTTATGTAAATTATTTTATGCAACATTGGTTCTTAGAAAATTTATTTTCAGCAAATGCTCTCGCAAATGGCAGCTTAAGTTATTTACGAAACCCTGTGATTCAAATTATTTCTGACTTTCCGAGGAATTGAATCCAGCAGGCCGCAGCAAGAACTGACCTTTCTAAGAGTTACTTAGAAAGGTCAGTTCTTGCTGCGGTTCAAGTTCAGATTAATATGTAACTTGTTTGTCCTAGCGTCTATACGAGTATTTCCCCACAGTTCACTGTGTGGCCATGTTACCCTTCACGACAGTTATACCGCGCCCAGTTTCACAATTTCTTAATTCATAGAATTTGATCAATCCCACAAGTGGGCTTACAAATGAAACCATATTTTAGCAGGAACTGGTTTTTATAGAATTTTCCTAATAAAACACATCTATGCTGGTTTTCCGAGCGAGATCTCAAGCTCTCAAATGAATTTTCTTGTTGAAACCATATTCATATTATCAACTTCAACGTGTCATAGTGTCTTAAAAATAGAATAGAATTATACAGGGTGTCTGAGAAAGGGTGTCGCCAGCTTAAGGGTGTACAGAGCATCAAACTGAACAAATAACTTTTTCGTAAAAAAAAAAAAAAATATCAGTCGTCCCATACATTTGCTCAAGTAGGTAAATTTTGTATGGGACGACTGATTATTTTTTCACGATTACGATATTGGTCTCCGGGAAAAATTTGTTCAATTTAAAGGGTGTGGCCCTTTCTCAGACATCATGTATAAATATAATTATATTTATATAATTCTACTGATCAATTTTTCTAGCATCAAGCTGAGTTGTTGAAAGCCTCTTATCACAGCCACGACGTGCAGCTGCTGACTATTTCTGTTCTGTGCTCGTAATTATAGATTTGTAATGTTTTAGGTACTATGTATCATTAAACCAATTTTTTTTTAATGCGCATTTTTCTGTGGCAATAAACCAAATTTTCTTTTTTCTTTCTTATTAAGGGGAAAGCTCCAGGTAGCCCGAGAAGTTAATTTTTTTCTAAGTTTTTTGCAATTTGCACGTCAGTAAGTTGTATGTTGATTAAAATATGATTCGCGGCCATAACAAATAATAATAATAATAATAATAATAATATTCCACAACTATCACACAACGCCGTCTAGCCTCAAGCTAAGCAGAGCTTGTGTTATGAGTACTAGACAACTGATAAACATACTTATATATTTCTAAATACATACATATATAGATAAATTACACCCAGACACAGAACAAATGATCATGCTCATCACACAAACATTTGTCCTGGGTGGGAATCGAACCCACGACCTCCGGCATAGCAGTCAGGGCCACTAACCACTAGACCAACAGGCCAGTCAAAAATATGTAAATAATAATAATAATAATATAATTCTGTAAATATGTATTTACAGAATTATAATCATTAGAATCGGTAATACAACTCTTTAAGTTAGTATAATCCTAAATCTCAAGATTTCATGAAATAGTCAATCTTTAAGATTATATGAACAGAGTGTTGTATATATACGTATTTATAGAATTATAATCATCAAAATCATCAAGATTTTGATGATTATAATTCTATAAATACATATTTATTACGGTCGCGAATCATATTCAAATCAACATACAACCTGATACTGACCTGCAAATTGAAAAAAAAAAAGTAAGAAAAATTGAATTACACGGGCTAGCTGGAACTCTCGCCTTAAGGAATTGCTGAACGACATAGGGTGGGGCATATATTCGATATGTCGCGAGCCGGATAGCCTATCCCCATGGACTTTCACAAACTATGACGCAATGTTTAACCATGAATTAGTTTTTAGAAGTTTTCTTACGAAAACCTGTAGCTACGTTCTCCGAGGAATGAAACTCAACTAGCAGTATCTTAAGCTCTCAAATGAACTTTCTCGTCGAAACCGTTCATATTACCAACTTCAATATGTCCTAGTGTCTTACTGCTCCGCTGTGCACTTCGTGGCCGTGTTAGTCCATAGGTTATCCGGCTTGCGACAGATATAACCCGCCCAGTTCCGCTTCAATTTGGCGCATGCCTGAGTTACGGTTATTTGCGCTCTGCGGCGCAGTGTTTTAACCTGACTGGTTGGTTTAAAACCTAATAAAGTTTTGACAGGCGTTTGGAACAAGGTGAACTTAATCTTTCAGAGGTGCAGTTGAAAACTTGTGTGAACAAAAAAGGAAGTGGTTCACGTTATTAGAATTTCAAAATCAGATCAGGGTTAGTGATCATAAGTGATACTCGATCTATAAAATTGTCTATAACTTATATAAGACATTTAGCTGTTCTAGATAAGTTAATCCAACAAAATTCCTACACTAATCCAACAAGGATAATTGAAAGCAAAGCGCTAAATAACGTCGTCTCTATTAGGAAACTTCAAGCCACTTCCAATAAGGTTTATTACAGAAGCTTCAAAGTAAATCTAGGTTTAGATTAAAAGAAAACAAAAGCAGTTGACTGCGACGCCGATTACGGCTGTAATCCAATTGCTTAAGGAAAATCCCACAGTTGATTCGCAGAGAAAATAAGAAAGTGATTTGTAGAAATTGCTCCAATTTCCTCTCTTTGCTGTGATAAACATACAAATAATAACACATAATCTGTCTGTTACGACTTTGTTATGTTAATATTACAGATTGGAGTTTACCGCAAAATATTTGTGTGGCTTTTTGTGTATGGAATTTTGAATGGGTGCGAAAATTTCGGATGATTGTGCTCTATTGTGAAGTGAAATTGGTGATTGTTTATATTTATTAGTAATAGCGTTTTATTGTCACTTAACATGAGGTTAAAACTTTTGGTCATATTGTTATTTTCATGTTATTTGATCAGCTCTAATCTGACTTTGTTTCGTGTTCAAGTAGTACCTAAGTAAGTACCTAAATTAACTTATTTGCCACAAATAGAACAAAGGATTTATGATCGCGCTGAATTAATTTATGTGTAACATTTAATCTTTGTAAGTAATTTAATTAGGTAACTGCAGTCTTAAGTTTACAATTATAAAATCCAGAATTAATTGAATAAAGTTCCATTGTTCTAATACCTAAATGAACCTAATGACTGGCTAACTATTAATTAAAATAAATAGTTGAGAGTAAATCATTATAAAGTCTAGAAACTTTATAATGATTTCACTAGTTCTACCAAACGTGGTTTTATGGAGCGTTGATATTAAATCGTCAAGGCTAATAAGCGTTAATTGAAAAAAAAATATTATTGGCAGCTACCCTCATAATAATCCGCTCCACACATTCCCTTAAAAATCAATGTATCGACGTAGGTACCGCCTAACTACGTTTTTAAGGGGGATATAATCTAGGAGAATCCCATCTACGCCGCCACTCGGTTTTATGCGGTCGTGAAATACGGTGATTATCATAAACGCCACGTTTTCGTCATTCAACGTGCGCCGTTAGAGGAACAGGGGGAATCCACGGAATGGCGGGGGAGTTCGTGGAATAGCGGGGGAGTTTGCAGACTGACAAAAAAAGAAGATGATTGACGTGTAAAAGTGTTTGTACAAACCTACTTACAAAAATAATGTAATTTATCATTAAAGATTTGTACCTGGCCTGCTCTGTTCAATACAACGAGCGGAAACCAGCGCACGCATACATAGACGCGTACGTACAGGCGGCCGTCTTAAACAAATGACAATTGCGAGTGTGAGTCGGGTGACCACCGAAAATCAGCATTGTGTTGTGGGTCCCCCAATAGCACAGCATCATGCTGAGTGAGCTGTAGCCTTATGTGATAACATTCAGTAATTATTTATCTATTTATTTCTTGATTATTCAAGTTTACTTACCTTTTTGTATGCACGTGTTTCTGTGATAAATAAACCAATTTTTTTTCCACTCGTTTCTCGTCGTCCCCAACCTTCTGTACCTGTCTATTCTGTGACGTGAAACAGCCGCTTTTATCACCAAGATATTACGTTACACGCAACCTGTGTTATGGAGTTTTTCTGTAATGATGTAACTTAGGAGGTCAGTATAGTGACAGTAGGCTGTTTGCAAGTCAAGTATATGTTCTTCTATTTTAGTTATGGCGACTCTGTTGTTTAAATATCGTTATCGTTGACCGTAGGCAATGTTGTTGGTTCTTGTCACGTAGGTAGTAATGGTTATTTTATTCGTGTGTCTTTTCTATTATTCCGTAAGCGATGGAACGATAATCGCCATATTATCTTAGTAATGCCTAGTTTTAGCAGCTTATGAACTTCATCTGTAAATTCACAAGTCTCATGTTTGTTGTTTCTATGTCAAGCATCAGTATTCAGACAACTTTAGGTAAATTCTGTTGAACAAAAACAAAGTTGTTAGTTTTTGCTATCGAGATGATCAATCAATCAATCTGCCTAGCCTTTTCCCAACTATGTTGGGGTCGGCTTCCAGTCTAATCTGATGCAGCTGAATACCAGTATTTTACATGGAGCGATGGCTTATCTGACCTCCACATCCCAGTTACTGGGTAATAGGATACCCCTTGGTAAGACTGGTTGTCAAGATTTTCGGGCTTCTAACGACCCTTAACGACTGTCAATGATCCACGAATGACAGACTGGACCATCGGCATAACATGCTTTCCGAGGCACGGAGTAGTCTCGGTATGTAAAGATGGTCACCCATCCACGGACCAACCTCGGCAAGTACAGCTTAACTTGATGGATCGACCCGTGCGGCTTTTATTACTTAGCCCCGAGCTCCGTACGTGTTACCAGTTTAGATGATGATAGGTAAATACTTTTAGGCCACCTGTTACTCCTCGTTTGGGCTCAATATTTGTGGTCTGACTAGACATGTAATCTATATCTGTAAATACGAGTAGTGTAAAACAAAGTCGCTATGTGAGACCGCTTAGATCTTCTTAAATGGATTTTGATGCGGTTTTCAAAATCATTTAGAACATTTATTTTGGAACGTTTAGGTGAGTAATACATGAATTTCTATCATCACATTTGCTTATAGGTAACTCAATCGATTACATCCTACACAATAACTATATACGTGCACGTGTTAATCTATTTGCAGGGCCACCTCAACACGTAATACTGTAAGGCTGCGTTTCAACAGGTCCATCGTACAAATCGCTCACTGAATACAAAAGGGCCACAAATCAAAAAATTCTGAAAATAATTTTATTGCAAAAATGAGGTCTAAATCAACAATTTTTTTTTTTTTGTAAAAAAAAAGACCCGTCATTTTTCGTATCACTATTCCCAAACCGGCTGACCGCCATTTTTGCATTGGGGCATTTTGTTAGCTAACTTCAGTGCAAGACCGCCATTTTGTCATTTGCGACCCGAATCTGAACGCGAACGCACGTCTGTTGCGTGCAAAAAGGCCACAAACTAACTTTAATTTTTTTTTTGCGCGCAAGCCTAACTATTTTTCCAAAATAAAAGTAGCCTAAGTTGCTCCTTACAACATCAGCAATCTCCCAGTGAAAGTCCCGTCAAAATCGTTCTAATCGTTTCGGAGATTAGCCGGAACAAACAGACAGACGGACAAAAATTCTAAAAATAATTCTTGTGTTAAAAAAAAAATCAGCTGTTCAGTACATTTGTGTTCGCACAATTCGTCAAAATGTACTGAACAGCTGATTTTTTGCGCGATTTCAGGTTTGGTCCCATAGTAAAATTTGTTCATAATGATGAGTACAATGACCCCTTAAGAGGTTGCTCGTGTTTTACAAATAACCCTGTATACTTTCATATGCATTTAGTAAAAAGCAGTTATTTTGACATTACAAACAGACTCTTCAATTTTATTTATTTGTATAATGTGTAATAATATAATCCTACTTCCTACTAATATTATAAATGTGAAAGTTTGGATGGATGGATGGATGGATGTTTGTTACTCATCACGCCAGAACGGCTGAACGGATCTAGATGAAATTTGGCAAAGAGATAGATTATAGTCTGGAATAGCACATAGGATACTTTTTATCCCTGAAAAATGTACAGTTCCCGTGGGATAATTTCCAACATCCAAGCGGGCGAAATCGCTGGCAAAGCTAGTGAAAATACAAAAAAAATCTGCTGTTTCATTCTTTTTGGTAGAGTAGGTATTGAACTTTTGTATGAAACAGCTGATTTTTTTTTGTGATTTCAGAGTTAATCCCATAGTGAAAGTTGTTCATATTCATGGGTAGAACACCCTGTGAAAGTTTAGCAGATGATTTAAAAATAGCCCTGTATATATTGTATATTTGTATATATATAGTTAGCATACTCAACTTTAAAATGAAAGCTGCTACTTATCTCCTTGATTTGACTTATTTGGCTTTTAGGACACCCAAAAGTAGAAAAAGAGGCGTTTTTAATGCATCTTAGCTGTTAATTTTTCTGTATAATTTAATTATGGCACAAAATTACATCGACGATCCGATAGCTAGAGGAACCTTACCTTAACCTACTACCTACCGAGTGTATATACCTACAGAGGATTTTCTCTGTCAGTACATAAACTCGGTAGGTAGTAATTCAATATATATATAACTCAATCATGAATATTCAATGCTTGAGTAATTTTATACAAGAAAACAGGGGTTTCCTTGTATAAAATTACTAGGCAAGCATACATGAATGGTGATGGCAAATTAATATTCTCACCTGCGCGATAACGCTCCTTCGGGGCACGGGATCAAATATTACTGAATACATCATAGTTTGTGAAGTATATCCCGACAACTGTTCTTTCCGCATAGGTCATGTCAATGAACCCCATAGGTTCAAAACTACTGTAAACCCGCGGTCGCCATTGGACGATGTTTTTTTTTACGTTTAGTTTACGATATACTTTTATATATACGTACACATTATATTTAAAAAAAAATACGTACACCGTATGTACGTAAAACACTCGAGGAGATATTATGTAAGACACGTTTATGTAAGCTACAAAGAGATAGGCTGAGGCAATAGTTCTGTTGACATTTATTTCAGTTAGTTTGCAGTATTAGGAGACCAATCAACTCTGTGTATATCGTAGTAAATTGCTACACATAGGCCTCTTCCAAGTTGCGTTAAAGGGTAAGGGGGTAAGGGGTAAGTTCTAAGGCAGCCTGCGAAATTCAAATATTCTTATGATTTTTGCAGGTCAGTATTAGGTTTTATGTTAATTCAAATACTGGATGACTCTTTTTACCGTTTTGAAAAAAATAGGGTATAATAGGTGAACGGAGTAGAAGCCTCTATGGGATACCTAGTTTTTTTTTTAAATAATAATATCGAAATTCATATGATATGAATTTCGATATTTTTTAACGATCTCTAAAGTTTTTCTTTCAAATTTTCTGTTTTTATTGTTCTAGTTTACTTCATATGTGTAGTGTTTATTTTCAGCTATTGTACCCTATTTTTTTTAAGACGGTAAATAAAATCATCCAGTATAATTCGTGACCGTAAAAAATTATATTTACAGAATTATAATCATTAGAATCAGTAATACAACTCCATAAGTTAGAAAAGACCTCAAATGTCAAGTTCATGAAATAGGCATCCAATAGAATAATAATACTCGTAATAACTAATATGAACTACTATGAATGGGTAATATGAACTTAGAGAATTGTACTCATGGCTTTAATGATTATAATTATTACTTATTACGGTCGCGAATCACGTTTTGGTCAATGAACAACCTAATACTGACTTGTAAATTGCAAAAAAAAAAAAACGTACGAAAATTTGAATTTCGCGGGCTACCCAGACGTTTTCGCCTTAAGGCCTATTCAAACCTAAGCGGTAATCGCTACCGTGTGCGGTAGAGAAAACCGAGTGGGTATGCGGTAATATTACTGTTCATTCATCTGTACCGCTCTTGCCGGGAAACATAATACTAAATACGTAAGCGAAACCCGCGCGGTATTACCTCTACCCATAGCGGGAGCGAATACCGCTTAGGTTTGAATAGGCCTTTAAACTTGGTTTTCTGCCCTCGGCAACCAGTCTTTGCCATGACTAGATTCGTCCTAATAAAAGCGATCCTGAACATGAAGCTGACAAATGACGTTCGACTCGGCGGCAATATAAATTCAATCGTAAATTTATAATTTTGAACTGAAAACTATTAATTACTATTCTTTCGAAACCATTTATGGCCGTTTTCCCTGACACTAGGCGACACATAAGTGGATGCATAAATAAAAGCACGTTGTTGGATTTTCAACTTTTGGCTGTAACTTCGCGTTGAAAATCCGCTTTTATAGGCATGCATTTAAGGGATACCTAGTGTTAGTGAACACGGGCATTAGGCTAAGATAAACAACAATAAAATTATTCTTGTCACTGTCGTACTACTGTCAAACTACAAGTGCAAGATAGAGACCGATACATATGTATCTACGCCAAAGCACGTACTAAGTAATATTTACCTATATCAATCTGGCCTTCAAGTTTTCATGCGGGTAAAGCCACGGTTACATCATCTGCCTAGCCTTTTCCCAACTTTATTGGGGTTGGCTTCCAGTTAAATCGGATGCACCTGAATACCAGTATTGTAAATGGAGCGACTGATATCTGACCTTCACAAGACCCAGACCAAGACCCAGTTACAGACGGGATAATAAGATACTCCTTGGTTAGACTGGTTGTCAGACTTTCGGGCTTCGGACGACCCGTAACGACTGTCTAAGATCCCCGATTGACAACCGGGACCAACGGCTTAACGTGCTTTCCGAGGCACGGTGACCATCCTTACATACCAAGACACCTGTCTTAGTATGTAAAGATGGATTAATTAATTAATTAATTAATCCACGGACCAACCGCAGCAAGCGTAGCTTAACCTGATCGATCGACCCGTGCGGCTGTTATTACTTATTGTTAGCCACAAGCTCCTCTTGAAAGTAAAGCCACGGTTACAGCGAACTATAATAAGTAATATCTATAATTTAACATTTCTCGCTATACCTATAAGCAGGATACGGACTAGCCCCCATAATACGTGGGAAATGACATGGATAAAGAATGTACGGACGTGCTTGGACTGGGCTATGAATACACTACATCATCGCTTGGTGTTGACAGTGAGGATTAATGTATGGACATAAATACCTAGAGCCTTGTTTTTTTCTATTAGATGTAACTTGCAAAACATTTTGTACAACTCATGAAGCAAGGCCGTTTGTCCACCGCCACGTCAACGGGGTGTCAACGCGCTACATATATTGACTATGGCCGCGTGTGCACCCCACTCCAACACTGGGACGTCACGCTCGGTTCGAATAATCCCGATTCTCGGTGTGCGGTGGAGAAACATTGCAAGGGTATGTGTGATTTTACACTTACTTTGCTTTGTAGGCCAGCATGAACTCGCCGAGTTACGTAACGGAAACCCGTATGATTTTAAAATTTAAAATACACTTTTCGCACATAATATTTGGTTTGTTTTAAGACTTTATTCGAGTGATACTTATTGTGTTTGTCGCAACAAAATCTTACATCCCTGGTGCGTAGGGTTCGGGCTAGCTCCAGCGGCATCCTGAGGCTGTTCGCGCAGACGTTCGATTGACAGTACCTGAACCATTGCTGTATGGTTCACATACTGAGCAATCGAAGTCTGTGAATGTAATCTTTGTGTGTTTATGTGGTATTTTTAATTGTATGTGCTTTTGTTTTTTTATTATTGTATTGTGTATATGATCCTTTGTTGGTCGAAATAAATGAATATAATAATAATAATTATTATTATTATTACTTTTTACATTTCTCGGGACCCTGGGGTCCCGGACCTTTGGAAGGCGTACGATGAGCCGAAGCCAACTCGCAGAGGCCTCTTAAATAATTTTAAATGATAAGGAGGCACCAACCGACGATTACCCTGTATGCACTATGCAAGTGCACCCAAGGACAACCCCCGGTTGGTACAGGACTATTGTTTGTTGTACGTGGAAACAAAACATATTGGGCTATGGGTCTGGGTGGCTAAAGTGGATTGGGTAACTTGATCTGTGGAAGAACCTGCCAGACCAATGTTATATATTATACACGGATAAAATGGCAGGGGGTGACTTGCACACTCAATAATGGGCCCCCGGAGACGGCCGCTAGCACATAGTGACGTAGCGACAAGGGGGCAACACTTCCTGAGATGCTTGTGGAGTGGAGAGGTATCCCACGGCTATCAGGACAATCCCGGAAGTACGGTCAAGATCCCTACCAGCACCTTACTGAAATACTTCCTACCTCCAAGCACGTTTGCTCTGGCGAATTTCCACTCAAGCCGGCCAATAAAGGCAAGATAGAGGTGGGAGCTCTGTTCCTCGTCAGTGTTCACTCCAGCCGCCCAATAAAGGCAAGTCAGAGATGAGAACAAGATTTCTCCCGGGAGATAGGGTCCGTGGTGTCGCCACTGCCCAACAGCTCGCCACATGCTGCCCTGCGGGTTTCTGTATCTCTCTTGGTCTGGCTCCTCATCCTAGACCCGTTCCGGCAAAGTAAACTTTATCGGCACAGACAAAAAGTTCAGAGCGCGCAAGCCCCACCACGACGTTAACGTAGAGATACAGCGGTGGGGGTTATTATTATTATTATTTTAAAACAAAGTCGGGTTTGTTCGAACACTTATAACTGGAGAACGGCTGGACCTGGACCGATTTTCATGGTTTTTGATTTGTTGTATTTGTCTCCCTAATAGCAGAATAATAGAATAATAATAGAACACCGGAAAATACACGAAAAAATAATTACGAAGAAAAGTATTTTTCAAATTTGGACAGGACAACGGCTGTCGGGTCAGCTAGTATGAAATAAAAATAAAAAACCAAAATGCTATAGGATAGTAGTATTTATGATTCGAAAATCGTTCGAATTTACATTTCTTTTACGCCTGAGGTTCGTGGTCCCTACCACGAACCCCAGACGTAAAAGATGACTTGATTACTTGATAGTTAGCGTCAGAATGAGGTAGGTATTGCCTGGTGGGGAGTGTGCGAGTGAATCTAGAAGGCCCATTTTTATGGTAGCATAAGCAACACCAGGGTTAGTCAACGGGAATCTGAAATAACCTTTCATTGTTCACAGACAGAGGATTTTCATGAGAAAAAGGTATTGCCCAAGTAAAGGGAGAGGAGAATCGGAAAAAAGTCTTGCAGTCATAAAATAATATTATCGCAGGTCGTACTTAAGTCTCTCTGCGACTCAATCACCCATCAATCTGTCAAAAAAGGTATGTCATCAATCACCAATACCTGTACCTGTACAAATATGACGTATATTTCTACATAAAAGATTTATTACCTAGTACCTTCAAATTGGAATACAAAATACGTTTATTATATACCAGAATTTATTTCCAAATATAAATAGGCGTTTTCATATACATTGAATATGGAATCGGTCCCTTTGAAGTTGTAATGAAAAAGTATAGGTAAGGTCCCTTTTATAAATCAGTTCACATGAAATATTTTGTTTTAAAACCTTTTTTGTGTGAAAATTGGTACGTTCATCGAATTCAAAGGGAAAATGACAGCTGTATCGAGGACTCGTTTTTTTTATTATCATATTGGTATGCAGATAGAGTTTTGAAAATTTTACAAATAAAAATATCGTTCCGCGGATATTGTTGTGAATTTCGATTGGTTTGATTTTTAGGCTAGAAACGTAGTTTTTTTTTAATTTTTTTTATTGTCAGATTTGTAATGCGATATGAAATGTTTGTTTGCTGTCCACGTATTGTTTTTTTTTTTAATTACGAGTCGTATTTTACAAGCTATATTTTTGGAAATAGTTTGCTGTAGACAATGTTAAGGAGACACAACAATCACATAAATATATGTAAACTGTTTAATCATTCTATAAAATATGTACTTACTTATCTTCAAAACGTAGAAGTGCTTGTGTTTTGAAGATAAGCAGGTACTAAGTTGAAAAAAAAAAAAACATTAAATCTTTCTACGTATTTTCCATTTTTCCATTAATTTTTTCATTACTTTTGACTCTGTCTTGTTACATATTATCTAACTTTCCATTACTAGTTACAAACTTAGTTATTGCTAGCAATAATGAACTTTTCAGTTCTATTACACTATGGTATGTGTGTGTGTGTGTGTGTGTTCGTGTGTGTTATATATTATAAGTTTACTAGCTTCTACTCGCGACTTCGTCCGTGTGAAATTTCTTGTTTTCTCTTAGCGTTTTTTCTTTTTCGGTTTGCTCGGCACTCAATAGTCCTAGTGTGATGTTAAATAGCCTATAGCCTTCCTTAAGAATTGAGCTATCAACTGCAAAAAGACTTTTTCAAATCTGATTAGTAGTTCCAGAGATTACCATTAAAATAGTTATAGTGAGCCAGCCTTAAAAGATAGGCATATGCTACTGCAGACTTTTTTAGAACTTTTTAAGAGGAATAATTCCGTCATATATGATTGTTGCGTAACTTTAACCGTTTACGCAAAGCACGCAACGGAAGCTCTCCGTTTATGCAACATGTTTCATTGATGCTCCGCTCCTATTAGTCGTAGCGTGATGTTACATAGTCTTCCTCGATAAATGGGCTATCCCATATATATATAGTTCCTGAGATTAGAGCGTTCAACCAAACAAACAAATAAACTTTTCAGCTTTATAATATTAGTGTAGATGTACGAGACCAACTAGGCGAGCACCCTTTATAACCTCTTTTAAGAAAAACTTAAACTACTTTAATATAATTTTAGTAACACACCTTCTATAGCTTAAATTAAACTTTAAACTCTACAGTAACTCCAAGGTTAATCTGAAATGTAAACGCCCAGGGGTTTTAAACTAGATAACATAGTTTATCGCTCACTAACTTTGCTCTATGAATTCTTTTTAACCGTGTTTTTATAACCATACCTCGAGAAAACTTGGATGCTTTCTTTATCTTTACATAAAGATATTCTTCGCTAAAGATATTCTGTGAGATTTATTGTATTTATAAGTTCTGAGACTATTTAGATAAACTTGAAGTACTTACTTATTTTTAAATTCAAATATCTAAAGTAGTTACAGACAATAATAGAAATGGGTAGCTTTACGCTTTAAAGTCCCTAGGGTCTTTAAATGTGTGTTTGAAAATGTAATGCAAGTTATAAGAAAAAAAATATTTATCTAGAAAACACAAACATGCGACGACTCTTTAGCAGTAAAAACGTCAAAATACAGTCAATTTAGAGTGAAAAGCTCACTATGCACTAGCCTGGTTGCCTAAAGATATAATAATATCATGAAAATCATTCCATCAGGACCAAAACAAATTTTAAAATAAAAATAAAATACTGAAACCCTTTTTTAACCTTGTTTGCGCATAAGCTATAAACGAATACGTACATCCAGATTGAAAATCCGGTCCCAAATTTAATAACACGGCCACGAAATAGACAGTATAAAACACCAACATTATTTTATATGAGCAGACAATCAATCTGCCTAGCCTTTTCCCAACTATGTTGGTGTCGGCTTCCAGTCTAACCGGATGCAGCTGAATACCAGTATTTTACATGGAGCGACTGCCTATCTGACCTCCACAACTCAGTTACTGGGTGTAATACGATACCCCTTGGTAAGACTGCTTGTCAGACTTTCGGGCTTCTGACGACCCGTAACGACTGTCAAAGATCCACGAATGACAGCCGGGACTAACGGCTTAACGTGCTTTCCGAGGCACCCATCCACGGACCAACCCCGGCAAGCGTAACTTAACCTATGGATCGACCCGTGCGGCTGTTATTACTTAGCCACAAGCTCCTCTTTTTTATATGATCAGACATAGTGTCAGAATTACATAGCTCAGTTGATAAGCTCCGTTGAAAACGCCCGGGATCGCAATAGGTTTTCATATAACTCCACATAAACAAGAATGACATAATATGATAAGTAAATAAAGCGGCTCACGTTTGGTCATATAATAAAACGTAGTACATTTCAAGCAGTGTACCAAATATTCAGTTAGCATCGGATATACTCGGCAAGATACGGGGGGGACGTGACTCGAGTACTGAGGCGTGGACATCTACTGAACTGTATAAGTTATAATAAAGGGCTTTATTAAAGAACATGTTGTGGTTAGGTGGATTTTGTTTGCTATGCTTTGTTTAAATTAACTTAACTCTGTGTCTACGTGCTTTGGAAAATATGTTTTCATTGATTTTTAAGGTTCCGTACCTCAAAAAGAAATAACGGAACACTTATAGGAGCATTCCAGTGTCTCTCCGTCTGTTGTTCGTCTGCCACATAAAATCTCTTATACCTTAAGATCTTATAGACCGATTAAGTTGAAATTTGGTACACTTATGAATTTCTGTGACCTAAACACAGACGTGTAACGTAAATAAATGAATTTTGAATATGGGGGTCAGTTTTGGGGGGCAAATAAGAAAAAAAGAAGTTTTGCATACTGAACCGTGTGACATATCAAATGAAAGGGCTTACTGTGAGGGTGTGATGAAATATATATATATATATATATATATATATTTATATATGTTTTTTATAAATTTAAAATAAATAGTTTTAAAGTTATTTAAGAAAATAGACGAAAATTGACCATTCCTCTTTATCTCTGAAACTACTGAACCTAACATTTTGAAAAAAAAAAAAAAACATAAAATAGTTCTATACATATAGATTACAGCCTACCTATAAGAATGTTTATAAATCTCTCAATACTGTGCGTACAAACTTACATCTGCAGTTGAAATTTGTGGGAGAATAAGTTTTTCAACTAAAATGTTAAGTTTGTCCTTGGGATAAATTCATCCGAACTACGGAACCCTTCATTGTGCGTAGTCCGATACGCACTGGGCCGGTTTTTAAAATGTACCGTTTCTCCGGCAAGGACTCAAGATGATTATTATGGTGCCAAGTTGTAACAATCAAAGATTTTCGACAGTTTATTCGACAACCAACCTGGATGCCACATATGATGAGGAGTTATACAGTATGTTAACCAACAGAGGGCGTTCCCGTTAACCCGCAATAGTATAGCATCCATACATGCTAAAAAAAATATTACCATTCGAAAACAAAATGGTTTTTATTTTTTTTTAATATTAAAATATTCACTAAAAATGCTAAAAATATTCAAAAAAATATAAAAATATTCACTAAAAATAAAAACTAAATTGCGATGTTTCCGTCCTTCATGTACGCGTGTACAGAGTGTTTCTTTTACGTATCAATTTAACATTTTTAGTGAATATTTTAATATTAAAAAAAATAAAAACCATTTTGTTTTCGAATGGTAATATTTTTTTAGCATGTATGGATGCTATACTATTGCGGGTTAACGGGAACGCCCTCTGTTGGTTAACATACTGTATATCAATATAATTTATGAATCCGATAAATTGGGTAGTCCATATCCAACAGCGGGTGTTTTTGACCTGATAGAATCAAACTAGAGTCAGCTTCCAATTAACGGTCTACCTACTCGTATTTTCTCCGACAAGACAGTTGGTAAGCCCGTTGGTATCAATTGCATGCGCAATATAATAATAATAATTTATTTATTTCAGACATAATTCTAGTCCAAAGTTTTACACTCATACATTTAAGTTATAAACTATTTTAAAATCTAAATAGATTAAGACCCAAAACTATATTTAAAAAAACGCTGTTCGAGGGTTCACGGGCTATTTGTATTAAGCGACATCCTGGCCGATATTGAGTTATAATCATATCTACGAGTACCTGCATTAAAAAGTGAAAAACGTAAAAAACGGAGATATACACTATTGATTGATTGACACAGAACCGTCGATAGGCCACTTTTTCGTAAAAAAATATTGATACTTTTTTACAATGTTCTTTTTTCGGAATAATGAAACTTTGAAATGCTCTCCTGTAAAGTTCCAAACATGTCGCTTAATACAAATAGCCCGTGAACCCTCGTTTTATTTGTGATTCAATTTCTAGGTAGATACTGTAGAAGTAGGTTTAACCTTAATATCTATTAGAAATCCCAGAATTTCATTATTTACATAGTAAGTTACCTTGCTCTAGGCTAGACTTTGTTTCTGTTTTCAACATTAAGTTTACTTAGGATCTGTGCTAAAACAATGTCGTTGTACGTCTACAAAGTTTCAAACGTTGTGTATGTAGAACATGAATTTAATTTCAATATTGCCACGTTGGTCTAGTGGTCGCGAGCGCTATTGCTGAGCATGAGGTCCTTGGTTCGATTCCCAGGTCGGGCAAAGTGTTATTCCATCAGGAATTTCTCATGCCTGGAGTCTGGATATATACCCGGTTGATGGTAATAGGCTCACCCCCTATTACATGGGACTTAAATATAGCTACTGAAATGTTGGTGGCCTTATAGGTGCACCTTTGCCTAACCCTACGGAGAATACTGGCGTGGCGTAATGTTGGGGTAGGTTTGGTCAGGTTATGTATTTGTTATTTGTAATTTCTTATAGTTACGTTTTGTAGATGTTTTCACGAACGCGACCAAATAAAACATATTACCATAGCATTAATAATAGGTCTTTTCTTATGAAATTGCCGATTTAAATAGAAAATCAAACATTTTTTTAAAAGAAATATTGTCGATGCACTTTTGCCATTTTAATCTAAGTTCATCGATAAACTCTTTAAAGGAGTTTTTCACCGCCTCGTTGGATTTGAAATTTTTCCCCTGGGCTCATTGTTGAGATCAAAATTTCGAGAACGGAAGCGATCAAACCAAAAACGCACCGTGCGTTCACTTGCGGTACATTGTCCATAAACGTCGTTAATATTGCGTGCTGCCTGTGTTATCTGAACTGAACTCGTATTCGAAAATGGCGTGCAATTTCGATTTTTCCATGGTTACCGAAACATCGATATCAAAGAAAAATCGAACAGTGGGAAAACAAATGAACAACAGATTTTTTTTAATGTCTTATTATAAAATGCTATATTATAAAATTAATTTGAATTTGGAATTCTAAATTGAATGAAAGATACTCGTATTGATTGTCACACTAGCCGGTATCAAAAATCGGCAATTTCATAGGTAAACATCTATTATTATCTTACTTTGTGTAAATTATTTCATCACCACTGTTCTCAAAACGGTGAAGGAAAACATCGTGAGGAAACCGGTTTAGAACCAACACTTCGAAGACATGTGACATTATGCAAACATAAATGTACTGAACAGCTGATTTTTTTTCGCGATTTCTGGTTTGGTCCCATAGTAAAAGTTGTTCATAATGATAAGTGCAATGACCCCTTAAGAGGTTGCTCGTGTTTTACCAATAACCCTGTATAATGCTGATTGAGGAGCTCGTGGCTAAGTAATTACAGCCGCACGGGACGATCCATCAGGTTAAGCTACGCTTGCCGGGGTTGGTCCGTCGATGGGTGAACATCTTCACATACCGAGACTCCCCCGTGCCTCGGAAAGTACGTTAATCCGTTGGTCCCGGCTGTCATTTGTGGATCGTTGACAGTCGTTACAGATCGTCAGAAGCCCGAAAGTCTGACAACCAGTCTTACCAAGGGGTATCGTATTACCCAGTAACTGGGTTGTGGAGGTCAGATAGGCAGTCACTCCATGTAAAAATACTGGTATTCAGCTGCATCCGGTTAGACTGGAAGCCGACCCCAACATAGTTGGGAAAAGGCTAGGCAGATTGATTTTATAATATGCTAATTATGCTTATGAATTAATATTATAGTAAGATGTAGAGTAGTAGTTCTTGGGCTCTTGGCCATGCCGATGAAAATACGTCATGAGTTTTTGCCGGGTACTTTCTAGTTGTTTTACAGGACCACACACAGTCTTAATCTGTTAAGACAGCCCACATACCTTTTATCCCTCCATTTTCTTACCTCATAGGCATTTTGCCGAGCGTACAAGATATTCTAGCTAGAATGACGCTGTACTGTAAAAGTTTTAGTTTCTTATCTGGCTGGTACGGTTGAACTCTTTATAAAAACCTCTTCGAATCGCAAATGGGCGGTAATATAGCTGCAGATGACTGGCTGGAAGAAATTGTTGTTGTAAATGTGTAGAACCGTTATAGGGTTCGTTTGTTTAATCTTGTTCCCAATGTTTTTTGTAGTTGAACAGAAAGTGAAGTTCTTGAATGAATGCTTTATTTGCACGAATATAGTGTACATTGATTGTGGTAAAAGTGACAAAGGTTTCATATTCTACTTTCTAGTCGTGCAAATTTTTAAATGACATTGTAACAATAATCGAAACATATTAATAAAATTATAGTCATCTTACATTATTAAAATACAAATATTATATTAGCAATTCATTATTAAACAAACTACGATTATACAAAACTAATATATGTTTATACGATATACACAAAACAAACAAAAAAAAAAAAAAAAAAATTAAAATAACAAAAAAAAAATGTAATCACTATGTCAAATACAGTAATTATATATAATGTCAAAAAGATTTCAAATTTATAAAGTCATCAATCAAATAAAAACATCTGTCAATAAGAAAATTAAATAAAGCTCTACTGAATTCTAATTCATTGAGATTTCTCATTGTTTCCGGTAGCTTGTTATACAGGGTTATTGGTAAAACACCAACAACCTCTTAAGGGGTCATTGTACTCATCATTATGAACAATTTTTACTACGGAACCAAACATGAAATCGCGAAAAAAAAAATATCAGCTGTTCAGTACATTTTTGTTCGCATAAATTCATCATACTGTAGCAGTTCTTTTTGCCAAGTTTTAGATGATTTCGAGGCACTAGCAGTGACTTTTGTGCTATCTTTCTTTTTAAAGGAGCTGTTTCATCTTTTTCAAAAAGCGAAGGGTGGTTTAAACTTGCACATTTCTAAAATGTATAAGGATAGGACTGTAAGTAGCCTTTTGTTAGTAAACACTGGTCGGCAAGAATCAGTCCACTTAAGGTTTAAGATCGATCTGAGGCATTGTTTTTGGACTATTAATGCTCTTGGGAGTCCGTGGAGTTTCCCCAGACGATTATCCCGTATGGTAGTACAGAGCACACGTGGCTGTGGTATACCATTAGAGCTGTTTCTACATTCGTTAACTGTTTTATTTTCCGTAGCGCGTATACAAATTTATTTAATTTCTTACACACAATGTCTATAAGTGATTTCCAGTTCCAAAAATTGTCAAAATGTATTCCCAAGAATTTCATAATATTTACTTTATCAGTTTTGTCATTATTATACTTTATTTGTATGTCAATTGTATCAGTTATATATTTTTTTTTGTTATTATTAGTGCCAAATGTCGTAAAAGTTTTATTGGTATTTATTTGTAAATATTGTTTAATTTAATTGTTTAATAATGTTTAATAAGTCATGTATATAATTAAGACCTTTATTAGTGACATTTATTGCTTGCTCAACAGTAGCCTCTTTAGTCTGAATAATGGTATCGTCTGCGAATGTATTGGTCTGTTGAGTTCAGCAGTTCATTAATGTATACTAAAAATAGTATCGGCGAAATTCCAGTCCCTTGAGGTACTCCACATTTGTTAACTAAGTTACGTAGGTGTTAGTCTCACGGCACATTTTCACGATCTCCGTGCATTGCTTTCGACCCCTTAGGTAGCTATCAAGCCAATTGTAGGCTGTGCCTCTTATACCGTAATTTTCCAGTTTATTTAATAGTTTGTCGAGACATATCATGTCAAATGCTTTACTCAGGTCCAGAAAGACAGCTATTGGACTCTTTTTTGTATCAATTGCACTAAGGATTTCTTTCATTAATTTAAAACTTGCCAAAGTAGTCGACTTATTTTTAATAAAACCGTTCTGTGGTTGACATTTCATTTTTATAAAAAAAACTTAAGCCTTGTACTCATTACTTTCTCGAAAATCTTGGAGAAATCGGCACCAACGTAATTGGCCTGTAGTTTCCTGCCACAGATTTCGAACTCTTTTTATGCAGTGGTTTAACAACGGAGAATTCAAGTGATTCAGGAAAAATACCGTTTTCCATAGAAATATTTATTAAATGGTTTTAATATACAAAATATGGTGTGTTTTAATAATTTTGTTGTAATACCATTATACCCAGCTGAATTGGTATTCCGTAATTCCATTGCTATTATACTCAGTCTGGCCATAAATACTGTTACAATTAAAAATAAGAAAGATATTACATTCGAATTTGGAATCTGTCATTTTTATACGATTGTTCATTGAGTTTTCTAATTTTGGCGCCAATACATTGTACAATATTTTGCGATATTCAAATAGAGTGGGGTGATAAAGAGAACCGAATCGCTGTGATTGCATTACACAAAGTTGGTATGGAGCCAAATGCAATTTTTAAAACTCTCCATACGCTTGGTATTAGTCAAATGTTTGTGTACCGGGCACAATGAGACAATTATAATTAATAGGTATTAATAGGTACAATGAGACCTCCTCTGTTTGTGACAGAAAAAGATCTGGCCGTCCACGCAGTGTTCGTACGAAAAAGGTGGTCAAAGCAGTAAGGGAAAGAATTCGAAGAAATCCTGTCCGAAAGCAAAAGATTTCATTTCGGGAGATGAAGATAGCACCCAGAACCATGTCGCGTATTTTAAAAGATGACTTAGGACTTGCAGCCTATTAGAGACGCACTGGTCATTTTTTAACTGATAATTTAAAAAAGAATAGGGTGGTAAAATCGAAACAACTACTGAAGCGGTATGCAAAGGGAGGTTACAGCAAAATTTTGTTTACGGATGAGAAAATCTTTACAATTGAGCAACATACAACAAACAAAACGACTATATTTATGCTCAAAGCTCTAAGGAAGCGTCCCAATTGGGAAGCTTCCTTAGAGCTTTCTAGTCTAAGTCTGTCTAGTCGGATAATGCCCACGTTGCACTCTGTCGACTAATTAGTCGACAGAGTGCAACGTGGGCATTATCCGACTTCAGTGATGGTTTGGTGGGGTGTTAGCTATGAAGGAGTGACTGAGCCATATTTTTGTGAAAAAGGTATCAAAACATCGGCACAAGTATATCAAGATACCATTCTTGAGAAGGTAGTTAAGCCCCTTAACAACACCATGTTCAATAACCAAGTATGGTCCTTCCAACAAGACTCGGCGCCGGGTCATAAAGCTCGGTCCACGCAGTCTTGGTTGGAAGTGAACGTTTCGGACTTCATCAGAGCTGAAGACTGGCCGTCGTCTAGTCCCGATCTTAATCCGCTGGATTATGATTTATGGTCAGTTTTAGAGAGTACGGCTTGCTCTAAACGCCATGATAATTTGGAGTCCCTAAAACAATCCATACGATTGGCATTGATAACTGGCCTCAACGTTTAAAGGACTGTATTGCAGCCAATAGAGACTACTTCGAATAAGCTTTTTATATTTTAAATTGTTTTATATTTATGTATTAAACTAACACAACGTAAAATTAAGAAATATTATTTGCAATAAAAAAAATTTTTTTTTCTTCGTGACAATGTTTATGGCAAGACTAGGTATATACTTCTGCAGAATAAAACTTTTACTCTTGAAATCTTTTTTGATTTCCCAAAGCCTAGTAACAAGAATCTAGTTATCCTCATACTAAAGCAGACTTAAGGAATGTATATAGGTATATACCAAAAAGATTTAAAATACCGGTTTAAAATACCAAGTGAAAAATCAAGTTAGTCTGTGGTAGAAATCTAATTAAAAAATTCGTTTAGTACAAAAGCCGAGGCTGTGAGAATACTTTTACAGTCGAGACAATCGTAAAGATTTATTTGCCTAGAAATAATCAGACCTAAATCTGCCAACATCACAAACACATCATACAGGGTGTTTGGCAGAATGTTGAACCATACGAAAATGGTGGATAAGTGGGGTCATCTGCTACTTACTCAGCCCTAATTTATTTGGCCCTGGCTCACTGGGTATTTTTAAAAAAATTTTTTTCTTTTTTTTGTTTCACCACTTTCTTAACTTTAAAGTGTAATTTTTATTAAAAATGGGTAAAACAGGCAATATTTTGTTTTTTATTTTAATCTTTGATGTTGGCAGATTCTTATAAAAATATTGCTTTGTTCAGATGTTAGCTAGAAAAAAAGTTATGAGTCCTCAAACTTACAGAAAGATGTAAAAAATACTTAAATGTTAATTTCAACTTGCATTAAAAAAAAAACAAAAAATGATTGAGGAGTTCCAATTCTAGCAAAACATCCCTAGTGTGTGAGCTTTCTAATGGTATGTAATTTGCTTTTATAAAAAAAAAAAACTTTAAGAGTTATTTCATAATTTTATCAAGTAGGAAATTTTTGACGAAACTCTACCTTTACGGAAAGTTAAATGTTTTGCGAAATTTAATACTGCAAAGTTGGTAAAAATTAAATGATCGATTGAAATTATGCTGTACCAGTTAGGTGCGTTAATAAAACAATTAAATAAATTTAAATAATTTATTTAAATACAATCACAGATGTTCAAATTGACGCCCTTCATTTGCAATACAGGTGCGGCATCTACGTCTGATTTCTACAGTTGTTGTGCGCAGCAGCATCTCCTGTCGCATAACTTCGAAAGCAGCATTAATTCGATTTAACAAATCTTCTCGACTTCTACTTCTGTAGTGTAAACTAGTTCCTTTGCCCTTCCCCACACGTGAAAATCGAGCGGAGTGAGGTCGGGCGATCGTGGAGGCCAGGGAATCGGTCCTCCCCTGCCAATCCACGAATTTGGGAAACAATTATCCAAATGCTCACGTACAATTAGACTAAAGTGAGCTGGGCAACCATCGTGTTGAAAGACAATAGGCCTGTTTATGTCTACTTGGAACACTTCTTCCACTAATGGTGGTAAATCATTTATCAAAAAAAAGTCCAAGTAGTTGTTCGCATTGATGTTGTCGGGCAAATAATGAGGCCCTATTAGCTTATCGCCAATCACTCCTGCCCAGACATTCACACTGAATCTCCTCTGGAAGCCCCTATGTCTCTTCACGTGTGGGTTTTGATTTTTAAGTGCCCAATGGTGAAGATTGTGATAATTGACAATCCCTTCTTTGTCAAATTTGGACTCGTCCGTCCACAGAATACTTTTTAAAAAGTTTACGTCGTCCACATCGGTATGCAGCAAATGGCGACAAAATTGCACACGTCTCCCAAAATCACTGTCATCGAGACCTAGAACAAACAAAACACGTCTAAGAACCGATTTCAATACTGAATCTTTTCTTCCTCCGAGTTCAAACTCTACAATTATCTAAATTAAATTATCTTCAATTTTTAAGTACACTAATTGGCTTTATGGCTTAGCCATAAAGACGTAAGACCACATTCACGAAAGGGCGTGCGACTTTTCAATTTTGTTCTAAAAAGGAGCCAGCACTTAGCTGGCAAGTTTACCTACGCTGACCACCTGCGCAAACCGAATCCGAAATCCGAATCCTGTAAGCGCTGGCCGCCTGATTGTTACGTGAATGCGGCCGAATAGGAATAGTTTATTCGAATTTAATTTGAAATTAGAATTGAATGCGCTAAAAACAACATGAGGCAAAACAACTAATAAAGAAAGTGACGAAATCAAGGTTAAATGGAACGATCAATTGAACTGTCTCATAATTTACTACATTCCACAAAATCGTATCAGATGCAGTGCATAAACGGCTTAATCTTACCTTGCACTGGAGTGTAGTGAAAAGCATCTTGCCGGAGAACAGACCACACTTTCCATATGCTTAAGCCAAGTATTGAAGCTATCTGTCTAATGCTTTTGGTAGGGTCCGCGTCAAACTCGGCAAGAACTTGTTCGTCAATGGTAGTATCGGGTCGTGCTGCGTTCACTCGTGGTTCTTGTAAGTTCAGGTTACCGGTTTGTCGTAAACGTCGGTAAGTACTCGCAAACGTCTGATGACTGGGTACTCGGCGGTTGGGATAACGCTCTTGATAAATTCTTCGCGCTTCACGCGAATTAGTATTAGCGCTTCCATTCGCTAACAACATGTCCGCGTATTCCTCACTGGTAAAAGCAGCCATTTCTTTACCAATAACAACAGGTAACAGTAATAACAAAAAACTTAACTAACAGGTTATAAAACTAGTGATAACAATAAAAGAAAACGAAGTGAACAAAAACAAACGTAAGCGTAACGGGCACGTGAGATCGCAGAGGCAGTTAAGTCTCGACTGAATAAAATAAAATAATTCATTCTGAGGCGTCACGGTGCCACGAGAGCGAAAGAGAGCAAAAATACGCTATGACTGCGCAAGAGTGAAACAAAATTTCTACCTGCTTTGTGTAACCATCTCAAGGGAATAGTGAATGTCAATTTGCACCACTGCTACTGGCAAGCCGTCGATCATTTAATTTTTACCAACTTGGCAGTATTAAATTTCGCAAAACATTTAACTTTCCGTAAAGGTAGAGTTTCGTCAAAAGTTTCCTACTTGATAAAATTATGAAATAACTCTTAAAGTTTTTTTTTTTTTATAAAAGCAAATTACATACCATTAGAAAGCTCACATACTAGGGATGTTTTGCTAGAATTGGAACTCCTCAATCATTTTTTGTTTTTTTTTAATGCAAGTTGAAATTAACATTTAAGTATTTTTTACATCTTTCTGTAAGTTTGAGGACTCATAACTTTTTTTCTAGCTAACATCTGAACAAAGCAATAATTTTATAAGAATCTGCCAACATCAAAGATTAAAATAAAAAACAAAATATTGCCTGTTTTACCCATTTTTAATAAAAATTACACTTTAAAGTTAAGAAAGTGGTGAAACAAGAAAAAAAATTTTTTTTTTTAAAAAAATACCCAGTGGGCCAGGGCCAAATAAATTAGGGCTGAGTAAGTAGCAGATGACCCCACCTATCCACCATTTTCGTATGTTCAACGTTCTGCCAAACACCCTGTATATCTACTATTAAATGATACAATATTAGTATAATATATTTATAATTATGTTCTCGAAAACGGCTCTTAACGAGTTCGATGAAAGTTGCAATATAGGGGTTTGCGGGGGCGAAAAATCGATGTAGCTGGATCTCATTTCTGGGGAAAAAAACGTTTTCTCTATTTTCACCTACTTACGTACTTACTGTTAGCAGCAACGCTTATATTTAGACCACTTACCTTGCAAAAAGGGCTATACATAATTTAGCATTGACACACGATGACGTAAATTTTTCAACATATTAGCGCATAAAAGGTTCCGAACAACACAGCACTTACATTCGAGTCCCACATGAGCACATTTACGCACATTACGAGTGAAATGCTTCATGTCACCGCATAAAACTCGTATTTACATAGGAAGCGATGCGTGAGAATGATTGATACGAATTTAGTACTCGGGAAACGGTATTCCTTAGGACTGATGAGGCCATTCATCAGCGTGTGACAACCAACGCCATTAGGTTTACGAATTTAATAAATATAATTTATGAGGAACCTATTTATCACAGCGAAAGGGTGAACGAGTATTGGATGCCGAACGTTCCGATTTTAAAAAGGGTGGACCGGCGTTTTTTTTTTGTTTCGGTACTTCGCTTAAATATCATTGGCAATGTTTTGCTTATGTACGCAATTTCGTGGATAATTGACGACCCTGGCAATGTTAGCAGTGGAACTGCTGTTCGATTGCTAACATTGCCAGAGAATTATTAGAAAAAAAAAACCGGTCAAGAGCGAGTTGGACCACGCACAATGACAACAAACTCATCACAACTACGGAACCCTTTTCCGTAGTTGTGATGAATTTATCCCAAGAAAAAACTGAACATTGTAGTTGAAACATATGTTCTCCCATACATTCCAACTACAAATGTCCATAGTTAAACGAAAAGAATCCAACCCACATTACACCTAATGTGGGTTGGATCTTTTTTGTTTAACTATGGACGCATGTAAGTTTGTACGCAAAATATTGAGAGATTTACCATGTTTTTTAAGACCATCGACTTCTTATAGATTTTCCTGTAATCTATAGGTATTGAACTATTTTCTATATTTTTTTCAAAATTTTAGGCTGAGTACTTTCGGAGATAAAGGGGGAATGGTCAATTTTCGTCTAATTTCTTAAATAACTTTAAAATGGTTTATTTTAAAATTATAAAAAAATACTTTTGAGACTCTTACAGTAAGCCCTTTCATTTGATATGTCACACGGTAAAGTTTGCAAACCTTTTTTTTAATTTTCTTATTTGTCCCCCAAAGTTGACCCCCTATTCAAAATTTATTTATTTACGTTACACATCCGTGTTTGGGTCACAGAAATACATATGTGTATCAAACAATTTAATCGGTCCATTAGATTCGGAGCAAATTGGCTGTAACAGACGGACAGACAGACAGACAGTCAGACAGACGGACACACGAGTCATCGAATAAGGGTTCCGTTTTTTCCTTTTGAGGTACGGAATCCTAAAAAAGTGTAGACTGTATCATATTCACTTTGTATCGAATCGGTGCACTTTTTGATACTTGACATATAAACTCATTTAACGCTAAAGAAAATCGAACTCAACTTTAGTATAAAATGAGTTTCAAAACTTTTCACTCAAGATAAGCTTGTAGAAAATATTTTGTGAAGGTTGGTCATACTGTATGTACCAGTTGGTACATGGACGGGCGCCAAATGACCCGTCAAAATGTTAAATGTAACTTGTGACGATGTTGCTCGCATGTGGAAGATATTTTGCATTTAAAACACCTTGGAAACTTAAGTCTGTAAGTTGTTGCAGAAAGCAGTTTGTTGTTGATGAAAATATATTGTAAACTTTGAATTTCTGACTAAAGTTATGTTCGTGTTAAGATTTTGTGCAGTTTGCTGTCTTGTTGATTTTTCTGAGAAGCTATTTACTTTATGCATAAAGATGCTTTCGTAAACTGTTCTCCCAATTTACTTCTTCTTTCATTATAATACCTAGGTTCATCTCTATCCGCCATAATCACAGTATTTACGCCCGTACTAGCCATTTCAAGTTTCACACAATCCATCTTTCATTTCTTTTTGTTTTGGCCTTCGAAATTCATACTCAAAACTTTCTACACGACATGCAAGTAACTAAAGATGTCAGCAAATCTTCTCTGTGGGCCATACAATTTTTAATTTTATCGCGCAAGAATGGAAGCCAAATATTTGGCTACCTTGTCAAGTTGAAAATCCAAGTATGGATAAAATTATACATAAGAAAATTATTATAGATTGTGTGGACTTGTGCTAGGTGGTTAACCTGTGTTACAAGAGCCAATAGTGCCCTCTCCCTGGAGGAAATACTATTCAAAAATTATGCAATAAGATAAACAATGGGTAAATAAAAATGACTAAAGCCTATGCAAAGAGCATGATCCACCATGACGCATTGTTATTTGAATTTCAATTTATATCAAAATAAACATAAATATTACGTCAGTTCTGTACAGTGGAAGGATAAACACATTTGAAATGCATGCATTGAAATGTTGAAACTAGGAGTTTGCGATGTACTGTGTATATTTCGCAGCTGCTCTATTATTTCCCTGAATGTCTGTGTTTTGGTGCAGTCTATGTAATCTTAGATGGTCTCATTTAGGTACGAATTCGGAGATTGCTTGGGATTAAATGTAAACCCTTCTTTTAATCTTCATTAACCGACTTCAAAAAGAGGAGGAAGGTTCTCAGTTCATCGGAATCTTTTTTTAAATGTTTGTTCCCCGATTACTGGAAGACTTCTGGACTGATATAGATTTTTTTTTTGTTTTTGTTTAAAAGGATATATTTTGTAGGTGGTCCCATTGTCATCACGTCAGGATCTAATTATGGGATCCTGGAGAAATCGAGGGAACTCTTCAAATATTATAGGCACACCTATAGCGATCTGGGTATTTTTATAGTAACTCGTACATTTGCTTTCGGAAAGCACCATTTGGTGAAGTGGAACCGATGATAAAGACCACAGATGGTCACCGAAACTACTCAATAATAAGTACTTCACAGGTTGCGATTTGATTACGTTAATATGGTTGCTAAACAATTTATGCTCGTCAAAATGGATATGGTGAAGTGGAGTTGATGGTGACTTCACTACTACTTACCAGAAGAACTCCTCGATAACTAACGTCCCTGCAGCGGGAAAAGATATTTTGTAAAAAATGATGAGGAGTTGACTAGCGGAGCTCGTGGCTAAATAATAACAGCCGCACGGGACGATCCATCAGGTTAAGCTACGCTTGCCTGGGTTAGTCTGTGGATGGGTGACCATCTTTTCATACCGAGACTTCTCCGTGCCTCGGAAAGCACGTTAAGCCGTTGGTTCCGGCTGTTATTCGAGGATCTTTGACAGCCGTTACGGGTCGTCAGAAGCTCGAAAGTCTGACAACCAGTCTTACCAAGGGGTATCGTATTACCCAGTAACTGGGTTGTGGAGGTCAGGTAGGCAGTCGCTCCATGTAAAATACTGATATTCAGCTGCATCCGGTTAGACTGGAAGCCGACCCCAATATAGTTGGGAAAAGGCTAGGCATATTGATTTTGATATTGATGAGGAGTTGACTAATTAGGCTATTGTAACTTAGATAAACTAGTAGTTCTGCGAACAGTAGACCTCGCGAACACAAACTTTTTGCAACAATTAATATTCCACTAAAGTTATTTAAAACGGGATATTTACCATGTTTTTTTTTTCTTTTTTCTTCAGTTATTTACCAAATTTGTATCAGACTAATTTAAAGTAAAAATTTCAAATAAAAAAAGAACCATCGAAACTGGATCTCATATGGCGGAGATATCCAGTAGCCCCCTTTTTGCCCCTTTTTGGAGTACCCGTTCCAATCGACGACTATATAGATTTTTTTTGTGGTCGGGGAGACCACAAAAAAAATCTATATAGTCGTAAAACCTGTATACCAAGTTTCGTCCAGATCGGTTGTAAAATACGACCTGTAGAGGTACTCCTCTCCTCTACAGGTCGACATGTCTACAGGTGATCGGTCTACAGGTCAAAATTTTCTTTCGACAGACGAAAGAAAATTTTGTCAGACTTGAACCAGAGTCGCTTCGCTCGGTCGGTCAATTACGAACTGACCCACAAAAAAGTGAAAAAAAAAAAAAAAATACAAAAACAACCGACTTACAAAAAAACCCTACAAAGTGAAAAATAAATTTAATTTAGGAAGCCGGTGGTAGAAAATACATTGTAATGTTTTTGTTTTATATATTTTTTTTAAATCATAAAGTCTGGTGTACACCTTCTAATGACACACATTACCATATATACATACCCATTGCCATATAATACCACGCTTGGCCAACAGATTGATGGTTGCAGTATGTTTTACTAGAAATCTCACGGTATAGAATAAAAAAAATGGAAGTGCTCACGCAGCTATCCGGCGCGTGTCACAATTATGCGAATAACTTTTTTGTTTCTAAGTTGAATTTGTTGTTCATACAAAATTAATACTTATTACAACTGACGAAGGTTGTTATTATATTACATTTTTTGGCGCATAATTGTGACACGCCGGATAGCTGCCTGTGCACTTCTATTGTTTTTTCTATTCCATGAGCAGACAGGGTTACGTTTTGACTCTTCTTCCTTGATCCTATTTTTACCATGCATGAACCACAAGAAACGGCCCCTGACGTCAGACATTTTTTGGTGAAGAACAAGAGATGGTTCACATTCTCAGTTTTCTTCTCACTTACGTTTTCTTTATTATTATGTAAATTTCGTACATAGCTAAAACTTGTTCTAAGAATTATTTCGCTCAATACTAGCACGTACATAAATATACCTGTACCAGTGTAATTCCCAGCCCCCACCACATTAAAGCAATACGAACCTACTATACCTACATGAAAGTGAAGTACAAATAAATGAGCGGTGTGGCATCGGTCTTGAAAACATTGCGGGGTGTAGCGTCGGCTGTAATTAGGCCCCCTTGGCACGCCGCAGCGTGTTCATCAAAGTCAGTCGGTGTCACGTCACCATTGCGCGTACGTATACTATTGAAACTCGCATTGTGGTTTTCATTTATCGCCTTAGTTTTGCTATAAACAATTGAAATCCGTTGTCATGGTATGGTCATGTGTTGCGGAGGAATGCGTATGGAAAGTTTTGAGAATAATATTTATTTATTTATATAATCACTTACAACTATTATTACAAGTACAACCCAATGCAATAGTGAAGCAAACCTAATAACAACAACTTATTTTCTAAAACTTATGACATACAATGTTATCCTTGTGAATTCCTCCGTGTACAAGCAGAAATATCTATCTCCTCTGCTACAAGGTTAAAAGAGTGCGAAGCGCCCGCATCACGGGCGCCACATTCAACAGATTAGTGCGGCCACGAAGTACAGCCAGCAGCTAAGGCCGCCGTCGCCGCCACACATATCTGTCGGGCACACTCAAACACACATATGTTGGCATAATAATATTCTTTATTTTTCTCTCATAATTACAAATACAGTACAAAGTCAAGGTTAATAGAGACTGGTGTCTGTTGTAGGTGAAACTTGTATTACTGATCACCAGGCTGACCCTCCATCGGACAACTCACTTATGAATAACCCATGACTGTATTAACTTAACATACAGGTTGTACAGACGCCAGCACATGAAGCTATTACAATCTGTCAAATTTCTTTAATAGATTTTCAACTTTATCGCTAAGACATTAGATTCAAGGTTGATTGGGGAAACTTTACAGTTTCGGGTAGCTTGATGTGCTGGCGTCTGTACACTATTACAAAAAATAATAAGAAAAGTGAAACAAAATGGAAAATTAAAAACTTAGGTAAAACTATTCTGGTGGCAAAAGTGGCTTAATAGTGATATGTGTGTGTATGTGTTGGTGAGAGTGTAAGTGAGTGTAGTGAGTGTAGGTGTGATGGGTAAGTGTGTGTTAGTTGTATATCGATCTATACTGGTAAGCGTTACCTTAATGGTTCTAATAAATGTTCTGTTGCATTGTAATCAATGCCTTGAAGCTGCGAACAAACTTTTTTCTTGCACTCTGCCCTAGAAAGATGTTAAAATGAACAGCTTCTTGTTCATTTTATTATATAAATATGGACCCAGGAAATCGTAAAAATTATGTGCCAGACTGAAACTATATCTGTTTGAAGTGCAGACATCGGTGGTTCTTCTCTTACCAGAGATTGTTTTGGTGACGTAAGAAAGTCCCGAGTGCTTCTTAGTAACTGTCAGTAGGATAAAAAGTTATCTAACGGTCAGTACCTTACAGCGCTGATAAAGATCAAACGTAAGGTATCGTATTGGAAGGAAATAACTTAGGTACTTTTAATATAGCTCTTTGGGCTCTCTCAAGTTTCAGTAGGTGAGGTTTAGCGGCTCCATCCCAAGTAGTCATATAATAAGACAAAAAGGATTGATAAGAGATAAATCGTTTTAATTATGAAAGAGTCAGCAATATTTATTTATTTATGGAGCGCACTGTCACATCACACACATATAACATTAAAAATATTATAAAAATTACTTCATAGCGGTCTGATGCACGTGACAAAGAGATTATAATATGACAGAGATTTAAATATATAAATAAGTTTTCGATATCTAGGAACCAAGGTCTCGATGTGGTGTTGGAAATTTAGTGGGTTATCAATTAAGATAATAGAATGAATGTAGATGGCTATACGAGTAGCGGGATGACCAAAGAAAAGATGGGTGACTGTCAAGATGAATTAATATTAGAACTTTACCTATGAAATTGCCGTTTAGTATGCAGAAAGTTAAAGTCATTTTTATATAAATATTTTTATTTGTATCAATCAAAATATGCACCCATGCTATCGATGCATCTCTGCCAGCGCAGTGGTAATTTTTCAATGCCCTTCTTGAAGAAGTCAGGTGTACGGGAGCCAACCAACTCTTCAGAGGCATTTTGTACTGCCTCTCGGGTATTGAATTTGTTCCTTGCCAAGGAGTTGTCCAAATTTTGAAAAAAGTAGAAGTCTGTCGGCGCAAGGTCTGGTGAGTACTAGCTCTTGTAGCTTAGAGACCGTCTGTTGTGCCATATGAGGTCGAGCGTTGTCGTGTAGGAGCAGCGAAGACGAGCGATTAACCTAGGCTGGCCGGAGATTTGCGAGCTTCTCCATCATTGTGTCCAGTTCCTCACAGTAAACCTCCGCAGTAATGTTGGTGCCATTTGGTAAGAAGCTGTGATGAATTATACCAGCACTAGACCACCAAACAGTGACCATGACTTTTTTAGGGGTAAATTTTCGTTTGGGTCATTGCGTAGGTGCTGAACCAGGGTCTAACCAATATGATGACCGCTTACGATTATCAAAAAGAATCCATTTTTCATCGCAAGTGACAATGCGGTTGAAAATCCTTTCGTCGCGTTGGCGATCGTTCAGTTCGTGCGGCACCCACTTATCAAGTGGTTTTACCTTGCCAATTTGACTCAAATTGACCAATATTGTTTTGATGCTAACATTGAAAGCTGCTGCTAACTCAGCCGTAGATTGAGTATCGTCAGATTCCACTATCGCCTTTAATTCGTCGTTGCTGACTTTTCGGGTGACCGCGGGGTTAATTTTTTAGATCAAAATTTCCATATCGGAAGGGTTCAAACCAATAACGAGTCGTGCGTTCGTTTGTAGTGTCCACTCCGTACACGTAATTAATGTTGCGAGCCGTTTGTGCGACATTGCTACCGTAACGGAACTCGTAAGAACCATAATTACCCGTATTTTTATCGTGTCCATATTGATAAAAAAGATACAAATGTAGTGAAAACAAAACACTTATCAATAAACAAATGACTGAGTTTGAAAATAGAATTCCATATTTTTAAAATAAAATTCATTTCAATTTAGAATTTATTGCCAGCCGTACATAAATTACGTTTCAAATGGCCAGTATTATAAAACGGCAACTTCATAGGCAAAGACCTATTATATAAACAAATGAATTTGGATAAGGGTAACAGAATGATGAATCAATAGAAACTAAACAGATGCTTTTCTATTCGCATAATTGTTAGTTGATTTTACCGGTCAGGTGAAATTGGTTTACTATATAGTGTCTGTATGCTGTAATAGACCCCCTCGGCACGCCGCAGCGTGTTCATCAAAGTCAATCGCTGTCACGTCACAATTGCGCGTACCAGAGGAACTCACACGAGTCATTGTGGTTTTATAGATTAGAAATAGATTGCGGCTGGCAGCAGTACATAATCTAGTAATCAAGTAGTGATTACTGGTCAATGTATTATGTTAAAAGTACCACATATAGGGTGACTGGTAATTACTTAGTGACCGATACTTAAACAACAAACAACTTTTACTATGGGACCAAACCTGAAATCTCGAAAAAAAAAATCACCTGCTCCCTACATTTTGACGAGAACATGAATGTTGCTGATTTTTTTTCGCGAATTCAGGTCAAACTTATTTAGGCGCGTTGAGCGCTTTTTGTTAGGGGAAAACTTACGGGTTCGCGTTACTGACATGCGACATGCTAATGTTTACAACTGTACTCGAATGCATACTTTTAAGTTTCCACTTCTGTGGCAGTTCCCATGAGCGCCTGTTTGTTTTTTTTTTTAACATAGGCAGGCAACACAATCGTGTTTAAAATTAAGGTTTTTTTATGACGTCGTAGAGAAAAAACGCATTTAATTATCTTTTACTTACTGCTTCACGTGCCCTACACAGAAATAGAAATAATACTAGCTATGATTTGGACTGTCGTGTAAGATATGTTCTGGTATTGTGGCTATGATTAGACCCTTTTGGCACGCCGCAACGTGTTCATCAACGTCAGGCGTTGTCACGTCACCGTCACACTTACGAATGGAACTCGCACAAAGGATATAAATATACTGCTTTAAGGCCTGTTCACCAATATTCAAACCAGGTGGTTAGGTATTTAAACAGTTGTTTTATGTCAAATTTGGAAGGAAGTTTGGCATAAACCAACTGTTTAAATACCTAAACGGCGGTTTGAATGTTGGGTGACCACAGGCCTTAATAAAACTGAACTTCAAGTAAGAATGATTAGACATATATGTAAAGCTTTATGTACCTAGGTAATTTAGAACGTTAAATAGAACGTGTTGAATATTTTAATTTGTTAATGTTACATTTTATTTCCCATTTAGGTATATAGTTTGAAAATATTCCTATTAATATATATAAATTCCACTATTTCATGTAGTTTCTTACAGTCAATAGCAAATTGGAGGTTACAATATATGACATTGAATGCGCTTTTATGTTGTAGCAGTAAGAACTATTTTCAAAGTGCATATGTTACTCCAATAAACCACCATTAAACTTCACATATTTTGTTGGTATATTGGCGTGTGCTAGCTGTGATATGGCAAATAATTGAATTTTCTTTTATTTTATTTTATTTATTAGGGACAAAAAACAGTTACACGCTACAGATTACAGAGAAATACTAAAACTAAGATTTAACAAACATGTAAGCCACACCATTGTCCTCATTTTAACTAAAAACTATACAGCAGTGCTGATAAAAACAAAAAAAAAAACAAAAAGGGAAAACAACAAAACAATAGTCGCTATAACAATAACGAATGTGATGTTTTGTGTTGCGTAATGCATACTTACAGAATAGAATCAAGTTTTTCTACCTGATCAGACAGCTGTGCTGCTGGGGAGTTTGTTGCGCCATTTTTTCTTCCCAGCTAAAGCACTAGGAAGTGGTGAAAGACGGACGTATTGGGGGATTGTCTTATGTAATTTAGACTTTAGAAAAGTGCTGATTCTCAGACTAGTTTGAATAAATGACTTTTAATATTGACATACCATTTAAATTAAAATGTAGAAAGTAGTTCTAATAATAGCCAATACCTCGAATTGTTGCCTTTTTAAAAGTAGCTGCCAAATAATCACATCTTGCTAGATGGTTAGAGCACATTCAAACAAACAATGGTTAATATGGCAGCTCAGCTCCAAACTACATCCGTTCTGAGGTAAACGCTACTAAATGTTACCAGTGTTTTATTACCAAAACTGAAAATATGAGTGCTGTTTACAGTCTTATTTTGTTTATTCTGGTATGAAACCCTGTTTGGACGTAAGTTAATCAAGTCACCCTTAGTGAGGCCAAGTCATTGATGACAAAACACGTGAAATATCACGTAAAAATGTGATATGTAATTCGGTACAATCTACTTAAATGTGTGCGAGTAGGGCACATCTCAATAAACGCGCCTCCACTCAATTTAAAGGTAACTGCACACTAACCAGACCATGCTCGGTGTATTTTTATTACCAAACGTGAAAATATGAGTAGTGTTTACGGTCTTAAAACCAAACCTTTTTGGATTTATTTTTTAGTTCTAGAAATTAAAAAAGAAGCTTCCAGGGAGTGAAACGTGACGACATAGATTCCCAGGTCAGACAAAGCGCTCAAGTGATAACTTTTTACATAACATGTTAGGATCATGAAACCCAATTTGGTCATCTCCTTCTATATTGTGAATTTGCTATTGAAAAAACAACCTTAGAACAAAAAACACACAAATATTGTAGGTACATACTTAACCCGTAACAGAAAGCATACAAACAGCACTAGATAATACCAAAAAAGGTGGAAGACCTCTTTGTAGACACAACAAAAGAGTGTGTATGTATATGAACAAAAAAAAATATATATATATAAACAGAGCAAGTAACCCGATCCCGTGAAGGGTGAGCAGCGGTCCTTAGTCACGCGTCACCCATCGTATGAACACGCCCCTCTAATGTTCTCACGTTGGAAGTAGAGAGACAAACCAACTTACTATACAGCAGAGTAGAGTACGGCTCAGCCAGTATCGACGTTCCCGAAATAACACTCATCGTTCAACGTATTTATTTTTAGAGGAAGGTTTTGTTTGCAAAAAGTATCTTCCAATTTCCGCAGCTCATGATTCATGAAAGATTTATTTATTTGAAGTATTCAGAAAAAATACGAGCTTCTGTTTAAAACCAAATTATTTCGTAAGAAATATAGTATTCAAGGATTCAATAAACATTTCTTTACAGATCCTCCACCCAACTAACTAGCGTTTTCAGTTAAAAGAAAACGACGGAAAATATTTTAACAAGCAGACAATTATTCATTTGGTTCCTCCTCTTTAATTTGCTCTTTCTTTAATACGTCTGAGCTCGCCAGATAACTCCATTAGCTGGATTCCTAGTGGTTTTTCACGGTTTCTTGTCTGCACTCCCTAAGTTTTCTCATCAGAGAGAAAATTTTCATTTCCTAGGTTATTCTATTCGTTCGCCTTGGTTTTTTGCCCTTTCATTATATTCGTGGTTTTAATGGCTGTTCTGTTTACATCATTAATAAAAGGCGGAATAACTTATGGCAGTAACTTATTAAGGGCAGGAAGGCCATTACCGGCATTCTCTTCCTAAGTTTAGGCAATATTTTTCAAATTAAGTACGCAAATACGTTTATAAGTTTTATAACCGCCGTCGAACGGTACAGAATTCTCGTATTTGGGATTCCACACTGCCATATTTAGAAAGTTTTTATTGATTCAATATGCTTGAGGCGGTATTATCGCCGTTCTCACAAAGTATTTTAATAAAAGTCCCAAATATTCAATTGGGAATATCAAACGAGCATAAACGATTTGAAAATAGGTAGGTGCCGATCGAATTAGGTTCACAGAAAGACTAGGTACTCTGGTCATTAGGCGCTTTAATATTTAACATTTGAAGTCTTTTAAGGTCGAACTTAGGGATCATAACAAAATCTTTATTGAAAAAGTTTAAAAAAAAAACTTGGATCCTTCTTTACTTAACCGTCAGCTGCAAAAGCGGCCCAATAATACACAACAACTTATTCCGTATGTTATACTAAATTAATTGTCAGTATGGGATCAACCTCGCCAGCTAACTTAAACAACGTGAAGTGTGAAGGGTTCGAAAAGCAATTTTCAATTAAAATTTAAACTGGACTGTTTTGACAGACATTTCATTAGCCTGTTTCAATTCGCGCTGGTCTCTGGGCTAGTACAGTTGCTAGTGTGGTATATAAAGTCATATCGTCTGTCGACAGACGCTTGCCCAATGGATTGAAGTTTTGAGGACTAAATAACATTGATTTTACGTAAGAGTTGTTTGGAGTGATTTGAAAATAATAGGTGTTTCTTATTAATGGTGCTGTAAGTTTTAATTAAATTATAACATTTTGTTAATTAAAGTACAAGAACTTTTTAAATTACATAATTATTAGTATGGCCAGAATGGTGTTCGAATAAAAAAAAAATGGATGTAAGCTTGCAAGGAAAAATTCGCCATGTACGATAACTGCGTCACGTCACTATTATTTTATTTTGACAGGTTTAGGTATTTAGGCAAATAAATAAAAAAACAAGTCAGGATAAAAATTGTGGTGACAAACCGACGTCTCCACCAGTGCAGTATAATGGAAATCTAAAAGGTATATAAAGCAAACATGAACAGAGAAAATATCATCCTTTAACGCGAGAATTATGGGAAAACTAGCTTTGCTGGCGAGTGGAATAGGAAAAATAAATGAATGCACGCTTTTCACACAGAGAACATTCCTAATGATAGTGCTGCTCTTCTAGAAAAAGTTATTTAGTGATGTGTGAATGTTTTTTTCGTTGCAAAGAAATGCATCTCCTATTATATTTCAGGAATGGCGTCGGCGGCGGTATTGTTTTCTTTAGCGTAGCATATCATTGTCAGAAAAGCATACCTAACCCGACTTTGAGGGAAAGAACTTGACAGCCTTTGCTTACTATCAATTTCATCTGCCTGAATAGCCTTTTTCCCAACTATGTTGGGGTCGGCTTCCAGTCTAACCATGCGGTTGGTAACACTGGTTGTCAGACTTTCGGGCTTCTGACGATCTGTAACCACTCTCAAAGTCACGAATGACAGCCGGGACCAACGACTTAACGTACTTTTCGAGGCACGGTGGAGTCTCGGTATGTAAATATGGTAACCCATCCACGGACCAACCGCTTAAAGCGTAGCTTAACCTGATCGATCGACCCGTGCGGCTGAGGCATAAGCCCCTTTGCTTACTAGCAATATAAATGTAAGAAAACCTATGTAAGTTTATCATCATTTCTTCTAATTTTTTGGGAACTTTTGTAGTGATATTTCAATTTTTCTTTGTGACCTTGTAATATGCTATGTCTAGGGATGCTTTTAGGTTAACCATTCCCTGACGTAGGACACTTAATAACCGAGTCCTTCTAAGAAAAGTGGGAGCACTCTTATAAATAATGAGCACTGGACAAAGACACAATGGGCCAGCTACCGGAGTTAATTGGTACAATTACGGACCCTTACCATTCAACCAGTGCTTCAACTTACGGTCACCAATACTTTTGACTCAGGGCCAAGACGTTGTGATCTCAGGTGGCTATGTTATGTTTATAGGTACCTACAGTGTAGTATTATTAGTATAGTATTTATTATATTTGTTTAGTATAGTATTTATATCTATTAGTATAGTATTTATTTACTGCCGGAACGTTGAAACCAAGGTTTTGAGAATTATGAAAATTAACCTAACCTAAATTTTAATATTGCGAAAGTTTACAATACTGGAACCATTATGTAAAATTCGGATTGAACTGTACGTTGATTAAAATCTTTGGAAATATTCATTTATATCGAGTTTTTTTTTTTTTTTAATATGGTGTCTGAATATAAATTTTTTACTTGTTCCTCAAAATTAAAGATGAAATACAAAATTCTGAAAAACCTATACCTTTGTAAAGGTTTTTCAGAATTTTGTGTTTCTTTTAAACTATTTGCTACAAACAATGAATATGCTTTTCATATTTTAATTGAGACATTTACGAAAATTCATTCGAAGTTTTGTAATAATATTTAAGTATTGATTAATACGTGGAATTCATTCTTGAAGTTTGAACTGAGTTAGCAACTTATGGAAATACGTAACAATGCCTAGTGGTTACCTACTCGTGCTGAAGAGAATTCGCTGTAATCGCAAATTATATTCACGATATAGATCTATTATTATCGATAGTACCTATTAGTTATGAATTCGTACTTAAGAATTCGTTATTTCTAATTGTTTGTGATAAAAATATAATTGGAACAAAAAGTTTGCGATCAGAGATGCTAAATACCAAAACCTTGATGAGATAATTACGTAAGTAATTTGTACTTTGTTCCATAAAATAGTATTTCAACATATTGGCTTTCAGGAACTGGGTAAACAGAGTATAAGTAGTCGTGAAATCTATACTTATACCTACTCTGTTTAGCCAAAGATACAAAAAAAAAAACGACAACGACACTAAAAGAAGTCTTTCAAAACCGGCCAAGTGCATGTCCGATCAAGCACAGTGAAGGGTACCGTAGTTGGGATGAATAAGAAAAGACCATAGACTTCTTATAGGTTTTCCTGTACTCTAGAGATATAGAACTATTTTCTATATTTTTTTTTTTCAAAAAATTTTAAGCGCAGTATTTTTGGAGATAAGGGGGAATTGTCAATTTTCGTCTATTTTCTTAAATTTTCTTTTGTGCCCCCCATATTTGATCCCCTATTAAAAATTTATATATTTACGTTACACGTCCGTGTTTGGGTAATAGAAATACATATGTGTACCAAATTTCAATTTAATCGGTCCATTAGATTCGGAGAAAATCGGCTGTGACAGACGGGCATACAGACAGACAGACTGACTCACGAGTGATCCTATAAGGCTTCCGTTTTTTCCTTTTGAGGAACGGAACCCTAAAAACGAATGTTCTCACAATGAAATAAACATTACCGACTCTGAATAAATCAGCAAGATGCTAATACTCAACAAATCCCAATTATCTACAGGAAAACGTACCTACCTCATTAATTTATTCTCAGCAAAAATATAAAATGGCCGAGATAATAGAAGGCGACATATTTTATGCGCCACAGAGCAGCAACGTTGGAATACATTACCAGTACAACCACTCTGATATAGGTTGCGCGGAAACGTTCCGCGATGTAAATAAGAATATTTTTATATTTTGCACTTACGCCACTTACTAACGCACTGCCTGTGTTGTTATATCGCTTTATTATGCTGTGACCTGTGTGAGGTTTTTAGATTGAACGTGTGAGGAAGTGTTTTCGTTAACTTCTAGTGATTTGTGGGTAGTTTATTCAAGTATTACGTATTATTTATTTTGTAGTATATGGGGTAGAAAATGACATGTTTATTTCTTTGTGTTTTTATTATACTATTAGGTCCTTATATGTGATTGCCGATATTTGATACCAGCTAGTGTGAAGACCAATATCGTTAATAGGGATGATGACTAAAAAATGATTTTTTGTCCGTCATGTAGATTATTAAAATATATTGGTAACGTATTTTTTATTTTTCTACGTAAACAAAAGATTACGGCGATACATTGAGTTAAAATGTGGCATGACGTCACGTCTTGGTAGATTTTATACGTAGAAGTGACGTAGCAAGCCCCCACTCCCGAACTTTAATGCGAGTTATCTAAGTCATTTTTTATTAATATGATAAAGCAAAAAATACGTATCTAATATTTTTTTTTATTATCTGACGGACGGACTAAATATAATTTCTTTTTTTTTTACCCAGGCATCATCCCTATTCTATTTAGAATTCCAAATTCAAATTAATTTTATAATAAGCATGATATTAAAAAAAAATCAGTTGTTCATTTGTTTTCTCTCTGTTCGATTTTTATTTGATATCGATGTTTCTGTAGCCATGGAAAAATTGAAATTGCGCGCTATTTTCGAATATGAGTTCCATCGTGGTACCGACGCAGCACAGACAGCACGCGACGTGTATGGACAAGGTACCGTAAGTGAACGCACGTGCGTTTTTGGTTTGATCGCTTCCATTCTGGAAAATTTTATCACAACAATAAGCCCCAGAGAAAAAATTAAAATCCAACGAAACGGTGAAAAACGCCTTTAAAGAATTTATCGATTAACGGCCCTAGGATTTCTCATCAGAGGCATCAACGACAAAATTGCATCGACAAAATTTCCTTAAAAAAAAAAAAGATTTTCTATGTAAAAAGAAATTTCATAGGTAAAGACCTAATACATGTAGATATACTTCTGTATCTGAATTATGATGACACAGAATCGTCACACTGTATTGTAGAATTTGTAGATAACTACAACACTACCTACTACTGTAGTTTTAGATAATAAATAATGAGATTTTAGGATAAAAGTCACAGGCTCAGAAAAGCTTTGGTGCGGAGCGAGAGTGCATGGGAGGCCGTCACCTCCTTCTGCGAAGCGGTAATGCTCGCGAAGGAGGAGGCGGAACGCGTGAGGGAGAGGCAGCCTCACGCCCTCAGTCGCCGCAGGAGACGCCCTGGGCGGCGGGAATCGATAGCCGATTCCCAGCCACCGTAGGCGCGGGCTTGCGGACGGTGAGTAGTGGGTAGCTCGCCGTCCGGTGAGGACCAGGCCCGGGTCGACGGCGCGTTGTGTTCCACGCGCGCCTCAAAGAGATGTCAGCAAAAGATGGGGTCCAATAGGGCCGATGCCGCTGGGGTCGCGGGTTGTTTGAAAAAGATACCGTGGCCCTGGCATAGGCAACTGAAGGAACATGGGTGGGTTTTAGTCAGTAAAAGTCTGACACGCCCTTCCGCTCCACCCAGAGCGGGAGAAGTTATTTGATGATTTCCCATCCACAAAAAAAAAAAAAAAAGGCTCAGAAAAGCTTAACATCTTTACTATAACACTAAAACAAAGATCTGACTTTACATACTAGTTATATTCCTATAATTTTCTATGTAAAACATTTATTTATGATCCAACCCATGAAAAACCTGAAAACTGGCAAATAAAATAGTTCGAACGAATTTTTGATATGTTTGCAAAAGTCGGGAAACTATTTTAACGGTTTACACAGACTACATACATTAATAATAATAATAATAATAATATCCTGGGACATTTCACACACGGTCATCTGATCCCAAACTAAGCAGAGCTTGTACTATGGAAACCAGATAACTGATATACTACATACACTACTTTTTTTTTTTGTAAATACATACTTATATAGATAATTACACCCAGACTCAGGACAAACAGACATGTTCATGCACACAAATGATTGTCCTGGATGGGAATCGAACCCACGACCAGTGGCATGGCAGGTGGTATCTTAACCAACCACGCCATCTGGCCTATACATTAACAGAGGAAGGTTTTATTATATCCCTGGGACACCTTTAAAAACAGCCTCATGTATCCTGATCATTCATTCCCCTAAAACCAACACACTAAAAGTGACAGTAATGGGAAAATATCGATAGCCTATTGACAAAGGCTTGCCTTTATCCTTTTATCCGTTTAACTGATCATTAGGGGGCTACGTGGCTACGTCACAGGTCGATGACCCCGTGACGGCGTCACGTCGGCCGCTGAACATATTGACACACGTCCCTTTAAAACAAACACATTAGGAGTGACGCTGGTCTGTTGTGTCCTTTATCTGGTCATTTTGCAAACGTTTCTCTCGAAATAGACAAATGTCTGTCTTTGTTAGACTGATTTTGTCAGCATGTGACGTAAATCCTGTCCGCAATACAGTTTATCTTTTTGACTGGTAAATTGGGTACGGAACTACGCTACCCACGTCATTTCTCTGTTAACAGACTTCATGTTTCAATACGTTCGTAATCTATAAAAAACGCTAACCCATTAAAAGTATCAAATATCTTCAATAGTACTACACTCGGGGTGTCTCAACGAGCTGTCAAGAACCAAGTTTTAATTAGGTTTAATGCGAAAAATATCGCCTAAGACGAAAATCAATTAGCATTTCCAAGAGGTCCACGGGACATGAACCTCTAAGTGGGTTTGTAGTAAAACTGCGCAGTCAGCTTTAAAAGTGCAATCAAATTATTGGCGGAATAATTTATTTTATACCTAGGAAGCTTTCGCGTCGGTCGTTACTCACCTTTTACGAGGTAAAAGTCGTTTTTAAGAGAGTTAAGGCCCGCACGCAATCTCAGAGTGTAAAAATGTTCCTGCAGGAATTATTTATGTGGTGGAAAGACGAGGATTCATATCAGTTCTTCCGTATTTTAGGAATGGTTTTTACGAAGTTTATTCTAGCATAATACGCACGAATACAGTTAAAATAGCCGCAATGTTATGTAACGTTGCAGTCAGTTGTTTTATTGTGATAAGTTAAGTACTTGTAGAGACAATCTCACGGAAAATATAGTCCAGAGCATTTTTCATTTTCGCGCAATACGGTATATTTTATTGTCTACGTTGCCCATAGTAATTAATGCCTTTAATGGGTGCAAAATGTAAATTCTGCCAACCGAAAACCTATATTTCAAGCCTGTATAAAAATAAACGAATAAAGTGAAACCAATATCAATGAAAAGGATAGAATCACTGAAATTTTATCGAAAAATAAAATGCAAATAAGCGGTTTAGCTAAAACTCTGCTGGGGGAGTAAATTTGCCATACTTATAGCATCCTGTGCTCAATAGTCACTAGATTTGACATAAATGTTTCTACATTTTCCGTCGAAATTAATCCGATGATCTTCAAATGGAGTTATTGTTTATAGATAATTTTAACCACGCAATTCCATGAACTGGAAACTCAACGAGCTATTTACATTGTTGAATAAATAATTAAATAAACAAAACAAAAGTTCTGTGACTGTAAATGGTTTTAACAAACTAAATCCGAGTAAAGGGGCCGATTTAAATTTTCATTTTATTCCGTTACCGGTTTCTCTGAAAGTTTTGGCAGGCAAATATTTTATCTGAGTAACTTCTCTATTTGTTTTATCCTTCAGTAATTTAACATAGAACATGATTCGTTTAAAACCTTTTGTTACCTTAATTGTTGCTAACTTAATTATGTATTAAGAACGTTTGAGGTTCGTAAATAATAATTGGTTTTACAGTATTACAACTTAGTTCTTAAGGATTTGTAAGTATGTCGAATGATAGATATATTTCTTAAGAATAGAACATAAAATCTTGTTTCAGCATATTTTCATATAATAGTACAAATTATATCGAATATTCGGGTTATTCGACTTCATACGGCATGATTTCGACGGATTTAGAACTAGCCAGAAATCAAATTGCTCGTGCCTGTGCTTGCGCCTTTGCTTTCTGACGGCTGACACAAATCGAACTTCTCTGTGTACAGGTAAATGCCCTTGAAGGTTCTGAAAAAACTGAATCCTAAAAAGAAAAGGCTCCACCGCTTATTATTTTTCAATTTCCATCAAACAAACAAAACGGTAAAGAAAATTGGAACAAAAAACTTATACCTTTTACACAAAATACCGCCTTCGACGAACAATTATGTTTGAGGAATGATCGTTTAAAAACCTAATATTAATTCTGAGCACGAGGGACCTTGGGTACACTGAGGCGTGAAATTCAATAAGTGTTGTGTAACAAACGACTGGGGGACGTGGCGCGGACGCAGCGACGGCGCGGCGACATGGCAGCGAAGCGACGCCGACGTAGCAACGTAGCGACTTGTTGAATTTCACCCACGAAGGATAGTTGGAACTTAACTAATGAAATGTCGGCGGTATTAGCAGCGAATGGGTATTAAATTGGTGGGCTATAAGGGTAAATCCTCCACGTCGGAATGAGGTATTAATAGCGAGCTTCGCTAAAAGTTTTCAGATAGAAAACCGATATTGAGAGGTCGAGTAAAATTGTGTGGCTGTACACAAAACTTTAGGTAGGTACGGACTTTATTTTAACATGATGCCAACAATATTGTTTATTAAATCTATGAATAGAAAACCGCATAAATAGAAACCATTTCATGACGTAATTATGACTTAGGAATTTTCGAATTACTACTTTTTACGAACGAATGGCAGATGACTTGAACTAAAAACTTTTTAGCAAAAAAAAAAACCTACTTCCAAAACAAAATACTACAAAGTGAAAAATAACTTTAATTTCAATAGTTGGTGTCTTTTGTTTTGTATTTTCGTGTTAAGCTACCGACTTCCGAAATTAAAGTTATTTTTCACTTTGTAGTGTTTTGTTTTACAAGTCAATTTTATTTTTTTGCTAAAAAGTTTTATTTTTTACTTTTAAGTTGTGGTACCTAGCCCACACAAATTCGAATACCACTACCTGCTATGTAAATAACAGCGATAGGAAGTTATTAAAACATCATCCAGATAAACTAAGTGGGAAAAATACGCATTATTGAAACTAACTCAAAAACTACCCAAGAAAAGTTAATAAAATGTATACGGGACCACCTCAAATAATAAAGAATTTTCTAAATCGGTCCATCCATCTTTGAGTAATTAACAAACATAATATAAAAAAAAAAAAAAAACATACAGATGAATAGAGAACCTTCTCCTTTTTGAAGTTGGTTAAAAATGAAAACATTTTCAGTATTGACTCCAAAACTTCACAGCAGCCGTTCAATACACTCTGTCAAGGTTCGAATTCATCTCAAAACCGAAACTGGGTCGCACAATACGCAGCTAGAGGCCAAACAAGGCACCGAACTCACCTGTGTTGGAGCCTAAGCCACGTGTTCCCGCCTAAGGCTTCCCACAAACGACGGTTGCTAACTAGCGACATTCAATTTAGCTATTATAACTACCAACAATTAGTATTTAGTATGTATTACCTGAATTATTATTACAATTGTTATGTTAGCTGTCAGGGGTGATTAATTGTCGTTGAAGGATACAGGGTGATCTGGAAATTGTTTTGTGTTAAATATTGGAATGTTATGTAGGTACTACATAATATTGACGTAATTATTTTCTTAAATTACTTGGGTATAGTAAGTAGGTGGCCACGCCAATCGCGGCATTAGTGGCGTGTTTTAGGTTCTCAGAAGTGCAGGTGTATGGGCACTTTGGACACTCCAACACAATGGTACATGGTTTGGTCAGGAGCACCGCATTCGCACTGGGTGTCGGTGGGATCTGTAGTCTCCCATATTGCTAGATTGTGCTTGCAGCGGCCTACTTGGTTCCGCAGTCGATTGATTACTTTCCATATAGGCCACTGCAGGTCACGTTCGGGTGGCAGATGCTTCTGGGGCTGAACGAAGTCGGGTGTATAGACTCACAAATGTTTTCGTACATAATTCGAGAGAGTATACCAACATAACAACTGAAAATATAGTGCAAAATTCATTTTAAAAGCAATCTACCCGTCTTTTATCAATCTCATTTGTTTTATAGGATCGAGATTTAATGCTAGCTATGTTTTGCTCATAAAGCTACAGCTGCTGCAAAATGCTGAAGTTCTACAGAATTAATTCTAGTAAAAAGCGGTACTAATTTACTGAAATCACGCTGTGGTTTTATCCACAACATATTATACAAGTTTGACGAAAATATTTTGGGTATATTTTTTATTTTAAGACAATCTTATTTTCTTGTCTGATAGATACCTACACTAAAAATGCAAACTTAGTTGTAGTTAAGTTTATTTGGTGTTGAAAAAGAACCAAACACGTGGTCTATTCTTTGAGAGTATTTGTACAAATGTAGGTAAGTACCTACGCGAAGTTTCAATGCGACATAGAAATTGCATGGAGTTCTTTGTATTTTGATGAAGTCTAGGGAATTTACTGCAATCAAATTAATGAGATTTTGACACAAACAACTACAAACTTTCATCAGATTATCGCACTAATATTATAAAGGCGAAAGTTTGTGAGTGTGTTTGTATGTTTTTTACTCTTTTACGCAAAAACTACTGAACGGATTTTAATTAAATTTGCCACACAGATAGTTTATAACCTAGATAACACATATGAAATTATTTGTCCCTATATTCCTACGGGTTAGAGATTTACGAAGCTAGTTATTGCCATAAAACCTGCATTTTGCACATGTAACATTGCACCTCTACATGTATGATTATAGTGGAAAGGTTTCTTATTTCCCAGCTTGTTTCGTCCGAGTTAATTAAGAACCACGATACGCAGTCTTGCTATGCTTTCAGGAAGCTGGCTGTCTAAACTAAATAATAGCTTTTGTTCTATACGCTAAGATAAAGGCAGCAAAAAACTGTAATGTGTGGGGTAATTTAGAGATGCCTTGTTTGTGATTAACATTAAGGGCTTTGGGTCTAAATAAGGATCAATATTCCTTAAATTAAACTATTTTTAGCCGGTCGGTGTATGAATTATCTCACACACTGAACTGGAGATCTTACTATCTTACTAATATAATATACACTAGCGACCCGCCCGGACCTGTTTTGCACAGTTTTTAAGACTTGAAAACAAAACATGAAGATTTGTATTTTACACATAAACCTTTCGGAATAAATTCTCTAAATGACAGTGAAAATCGCATTAAAATCCGCTGCGTATTTTAGAAGAATAACACGATCATACAGACAGACCGAAAAGTGACTATAATTTATAATAAGATGTAAAAGTTTGTATGTTTGGATGTTTTGTTGTTCTGGATTTGGCACACAGATATAGTTATAACCTGGATTATCACATAGAATACTTCTGAACCCAATTCTGAAATCGACGCAGACGAAGTCACGAGCAGAAGCTAGTATACACAAGAAAGTGGACTTACTGTCTGTTTATTTGTTATTATTGTTTCAATTTTCACTCTGTTGTTTCATTGCTACTAATCCATGCAACGGATGTCTGCCTGTCTGGAACGAATACCCGAATATAAAACGGTAAGACCACATAACTAACTATATATTTGTTTATTCATTTTAGTTTTAGATACAATCCACTTTGGCTCTATTCTATACATCTAGTGACTAGGTGATTATTTTACCTTATAAAATAATTACCTAGTCACTTGTCTAGATACCTTATTATCCAATTGTATGTTGAAGCATTGGGTCTTCTTTGTTAATACCGGGGTACGTCCTCGGAGCGCACTCAACACTGTCTGAGAAGGAGCACCTATTTTAGCTAAGTAGTGTAGGTACAGATGGTACCTACAGGTGCTGTCGTTTATGATAGGAATTTTTCAATCAATTTTGTTACTAAGGGCCGGTTTTTTTTATCCGTAGTTAATTAACTCAACTAATAGTTAAATATAGTAACTAATGGTTGAATTTTTGCTAAATGTTTTGGCCAAAATGCCATTAGTTACTATTTTAACATGAATACATTTATGGTAACTCATTCATGTTTAGCCTTTCACACTTAGCCAAAATTCAACCATTAGTTCAATACTCAATACTCAATTCTATATTGCATTCCATATGTATCACATAGATGGTATCAAAGTTAAAAATCAATATGGACAGTTAACTATGTTTAACCATTGGTTGAGTTAACTACGGATCAAAAAAACGGCCCTAAATTGCATTATTATCGGTCTTTAACAATCAAAATTGTGATTCATATTTAAACACAAAAATAAGTAGGAACTTGCCTTTTATAATTTTTGACATCATTAAATTAAAAGCCCTATTTAAAAGATTCAAAACCAAATAAATAAATAATAGAAACCAAATAAATAATAGATTGGCACAAAATAACCTATCCAGTTGCTTGAAAAGTGCTTTGTCGATCTGCCATCAGCTTTTTCCGCGTGGAACTAGCGGCTCTAGAACTTGAACAGAATTCTCTGCTCCTACTCGTATAAGCGAATTATCCAAAACTTATTCCTGTGTAGAAGTTCCTCCTTACCTCAAGAGGTGGGTACGTTGAGTGGCGCTACGTGCCCTATCTGTCCCAGCCTGGTGGCGCCGACCGGCCTATCGCGTGCAAATATCTGCTTTAAGGATCATTTATATTCCTTTTACATCCCTATTATTAGTCGTATATTGGAGTTTCCTTGTTATTTAAAGTGTAGGTAATGAGGAAGGATGTACAAGTGTGGCGCTGTGGGGTGAATAAGGAATGGCGCCTAATGTGATTGAATAGCAATGTGTTGACGTGGAAGAGATGCATCTAAATTGTGGCGTTATTGAGTTTCAACGTTACTAGAGTTAAGGCAGAAAGAAAATATATTTAGGTGTTTACGTCTGGACGGTATCCACATATCCCGTAAGAAAATAAAATTAAGTGGCAGTTGGCCCTATAAACAGTTGATGTGTGCTAAATAAAAATACTGTTGGAGATATAACGTTATTAATTATTCCTATAATCCACTCTACTCAATTTTTCCAACTTGACATCCGCTTGTCAGCACCGGCGGGGCAATTGCGTAATATACACTGTCTTGTAATTTTGACAGTTCAACAACATTCGCTGCGTTATTTACGTTGTGGAGCAGATAAAGGATCAATCAATCAATCTACCTAGCCTTTTCCCAACTACGCTGGGGTCGGCTTCCAGTCTAACCGGATGTAGCTGAGTATTAGTATTTTAAATGGAGCGACTGCCTATCTGACCTCCACAACCCAGTTACTGGGTAATACGATACCCCTTCAGACTTTCGGGCTTCTGACAACCTGTAACTACTGTCAAAGATCCACGAATGACAGCCGGGACCAACGGCTTAACGTGCTTTCCGAGGCACTGATGGATCGCCCCGTGCGGCTGTTATTACTTAGCCACGGGCTCCTTCATGGAGCAGACAAAGGAGATGTTTCAAAAGGGGCCAGGTCTGTGTACACTACCTCAAATAAAAACTTTTTAGCAAAAAATAAAACCGACTTCTAAAACAAAACACTACAAAGTGAAAAATAACTTTAATTTCGGAAGTCGGTGTCTTTGGTTTTGTATTTTCGTTTTTTGCCACCGACTTCCGAAATTAAAGTTATTTTTCACTTTGTAGTGTTTTGTTTTAGAAGTCCGTTTTATTTTTTGCTAAAAAGTTTTTATTTTTCACTTTTTAGTTGTGGAACCTACCCCACACAAATTCGAATACATAATTGAGCACAATAATTGTAGATATAGCCATGTAAATAACAGTGATAGGAAGTTATTAAAACACCATCACAACATCCATATAAAATAAGTGGGAAATATACGCATTATTGAAGCTAACTCAAAAACTCCTCGAGCAAAGTTATTAAAATTTATATGGGACCACCTCGAAAGTATACCCTTTCAAACAAAAAAAGAATTTTACAAATCGGTCCATCCGTGTTTCAGTAATCGCGTAACAAACATACAAAAAAAAAAAAAAACATACAGACGAATTGATAACCTCCTCCTTTTGGAAGTCGGTTAAAAAAAGAGAAAAATCCGTAGAATTCGGTAAAAATACTGATGATGCATTTAAATTTATACTGTTATGGTAGGGAACTGATTGACTTTCAACATGGCGTCTCACCGATTTAGTTACTCTGTGCATAAAAACAATGATAGTAAACCATAGATCGACCGTTGATCATAGAAAGAGGACTGTCAGCTGTCACATTAGTGTCAATTCAGTCCTCTTCTTGACATGTCAAACGTCATTAATTAATCAAAATAGCAGCATACCACCATGACGGGTTTTTGTTGTGTGTTGAAATTTCAAGTGTAATTAATTGTGGTTTACCAGCAAACAACGCCATTCTAAAGTAATTAATTGGTGAGAACTGTTTTAATTGTATTTACCTATTTTTATGTATAGTGTACACGTACCTGGCCCAAGGTCCATACATTTAGAAACATCTCCTTGGTCGAACATTTATGAAGCAATGGATTAGCAATTTGCTTCAAAATTATTCAGATTCCGATTGATAGTGTGTTACGTAATTGGGGTGCAGGCAGCCGAACTGAGGGCTATATTTTATGCCATTACAATTTTATGCAATTATCTTATAATTACTAGAAAAAGTTACACGTTAAAACGATGCAGGTCAAGGATCTCTACAGTATCTACTGAGTATATACGCACAACATATTTTAAAAATCTAGTGGCTTGGCTTTACTTAGAAACTTTGTAAAATATTCTCCAATTCCTGTACCAAGGATGGTCATGCACCACCATAGAATCGGATTTTGTCGACGGAAGAATAGACAAAGATTATAGAAATATTTCTAGCCCATTCTACCCCCGTCTAAGCGTAGCAATGTGTGGTTTTGTCTAAGTATTCTTCCGTTGATAAAACGTTGTCATGCTACGCGTGCTGATATTGAAAGCAAATATAAAAAAGCGAATATATGAAAATGTATTTTCCCCACATTTTTGTAACAAAACTGGACACAATGACACAATAGCAACAACGGGCTTTTGAAATATTCGTTAATTTGTTCCAGTATTAAGGTCTAAAAGCGTGGATTAAGTAAAACCCTTTTCTAACAAGACCGGAAGATTACCCTTATATTTCAAAATTAGCCTACTTTAAAAAAAAAGGCTCCGGCAATTTAAAATTGTAATTGTTCCAGGTAATTTCTAAGCAAAAGGCTTTGGGAGCAGGCCAAAATTATTATAATTTAAATTGCGTAGGATGCTCTTATTTAACGTATACGTTATAATTTATGTACAGGGTGTCTGAGAAAGGGTGTCGCCAACTTGAGAGTGTGGTACTGACCATGAACTGAACAACTTTTTCCCGGGTACCAACATCGTAATCGTGAAAAAAAATCAGTCGTCCCATACAAGACTTCAATACCTACATGACCAAATGTATGGGACGACTGATTTTTGTTCACGATTACTATGATGGTCCCCGGGAAAAAGTAGTTCAGTTTTATGGTCTTTACACACCTTGAAGTTGGTGAAACCCTTTCTCAGACACCTGGGGCGGCAGTCTCTACATTCGTAACGATAGCTTTACGAATGAAATCGCTCGCTAAGTCCTAATGGAGTACTAAGACGGTCAAAATTGCTTGACAAGCACGAAAAAACCATTTACAGTTTCAAACCAGTTGCGGCGGGAACCGTTTTTTTTTTATTTAATCATGTTCTCCAATTTTCCTCGTTATTCAAGGTTAATTTGAAGTGGCCAATAATTGTCTTTGAAAAAACTTAACTATTACCATTTTGCCCGTCTAGGTACCCCATTAGGACTTAGCGAGCGATTTCAGTCGTTACGAGTGTCGAGACTGCCGCCCCTGGTATATTATTTGTAAAGGTTTGCACCAAATAACATACATTTTAATAAGCAGGAAAATACGAAACGCTGTATTCTGGAACCCATTCGTTAGAGTAATTTCGACAATCATATCCGGACCAGTGACATTATAATTTCCATCTAATATAAATTCCGTACATGTTTCGTATACAAAATATACATACTTATATTGTTTTATACAGACTACAATTGTTTATTTGTTTTTCCATAATTGTAACAATACAATCGGTACCTAGTAGGTATCTTATTGAACGAGTACAAAATAAATCGTCTTTTATTTTCTTCGATTGGTAGTTTACTTGGTAGTACTTACTTTTAATGAATTGGGATGAATACTTAAACTTTTCTACTTAGAATATTCGTTTTTATTGGCATCGTTTAGGTATTGCTGGTACGTAATTTTATAGGTTATTTTTAATTTTATTAAAGCTTTGACTGACTTTTTTTGGACCCGAATAAATTCAGTCAATGTTATGTAAGTGCTTGCTTACTTTTATTTGTAAGTACCAGATCTTAGATTCGTATCTGACGATATAATTTTACTCTTTCTAAATTTTACTTTTGACATAAGCACGCCTATGAAGTTCCTTATTTATTGACAGGCAAACATAGACAAAATAATCCAGTACTTCATGGACTTTAAAGTCAAAGAAATGATTGGTAATATTGTAGTTCGTAATTGCTTACTAATTATTTTGAATATGTAACCAACAATGATGCAGATAATAAGTCCATTGTTTTTCTTGTCTATTTGCCGAATAATCTAAATATATTCGATTATCTCCTGCATAAATTTATGAGTTATATAATTTAACTAACATGCCACAGCAGAGCGAAATCAGCTGCCGCACAACAGCCCACCACGCAGCCTAAGTCTCATCTTCATCACATAAAGAAGCCGATTAAAGAGTAAAAGCCCGTATTATGAGACACTGCAATCAATCAGTCTGTGTCGTAGCCAGTAATATCTCGCAATATGGCTGCCGTCGATCACGCTCCATCGAGAATACGTCGGGACCCGACAATGACGCCGTTTCGTAATTAAAAATGGCGAGGACTTTTATCAAAGAGACGACCTCAACGTGCCTCGACGCGGATCGTTAAAACTTTGTTTTGCCTAATGATAACAAAAAATCGAGTAATTTTATTTGCAAAAAAATCGAGTAATTTTTATTTAATCGGTTCCGGGGGGTTTCCGGGATGGTAAGACTGTTTACGCTACGGCGGTGTTATTGTTAGGAATCATTTTTTGGTTAAGCTGGTTTAGTGACAAACTTGGTGCTGAGGGTGTCTAAATTGATTTTATACTGGAATTTTTTTAAGCAGTGCGCAAATTTTCATAGGCTGTTTTACCCATGGATATGAACAACTTTCACTATGGGACCAACCCTGAAATCGCGAAAAAAATCTGCTGTTTCACCTTTTGGTCGAGTAGGTATTGAACTTCTGTATGAAACAGCAGACTTTTTTTCGTGTTTTCATAGTTGGTCCCATAGTGAAAGTTGTTCATATTCATGGTAGAACACCTGTGAATTGCGCACTGCTTAAAAACCTGTCCTGTATAGGTACTTAGATTTGCGTTAATGCTTCAAAGGAGGTAAGTGCCTATCTACGTATATTTAATATTTACTGAACGAACATCCAACCGGAAATAGGTACATATTTTGTCCTATATCGACAGGCCAGCTGGCGCGGTTGGTTAAGATACCGCCTATCACGCCGCAGGTCGTGGGTTCGATTCCCATCCAGGACAAACATTTGTATGCATGAACATGTCTGTTTGTCCTGAGTCTGGGTGTAATTATATATATAAGTATGTATTTACAAAAAAAAAAGTAGTATATGTAGTATACCAGTTATCTGGTTTCCATAGTACAAGCTCTGCTTAGTTTGGGATCAGATGACCGTGTGTGGAATGTCCCAGGATATTATTATATTTATATTTGTTCGGTCTAAATATGAAAATAATGCCGTGTTTTTAATCTGAAATGCATTTATGGCCAATATAGAGTTCATATTTCGCTATTTTATAAACCAAATAGCATTTGTATGCAAAATGATTACCTACTGCTATTCTGAATAATTCCAAAACCTGACCGGTATCATATAAAGCAATATTGATACTTATAAAAAAAGAGTTATTTTTATACGGTCTGAAAAACTCGAACAGCTAAAAAAGAATTAAAAACGAAATGCAACTTTTTGACGTAAGTGTTTGTTACCTACCACGATAATGAACACAATTAACAACCATACGAGTCCTACGAAAACTAAATTAAATATTCAAAAATGGAAATAAATAAACAAAAAAGGGTGCCATTTTAAAGTTAAATTAAACAAGTGATGAGCGCACGTCCTAGCCGGGGGTAACCGGGAGCGTAACACGAACATATGTAGGTACATAAAAAGCGTTTGCACGTAAAAAGAACTCCATTATTCGCCTCAAATTAGATACGTGTCGGTTGAGGTTCGCATTTATTAAAAAAAGTATGTATTTTTCGCGTGAAAATAAATAATTCTGTATAACTTGTAAAAGGGTAAAAATGTACCAATATGCCTGGAATATTTGTATAATGAATATTATTTATGAGTTACGTAATGATGCTTCGTTGCGTTGTTTTGTTTGATCTTTTATGAGTATCCAACAGTAAGAATAGATAGACGTTTGAGATGCATCTGGTATGACGAGCGAGATTTTGTTTTCAGCACTTTAAAAAAGCAATAGTAAAGTTTAACTTATTAACAACGGCCTAAAATTACCGCTTTTTATTTTACCAAGTATCAGAAGTAAGTATCTTGTTTTTTTCAGTATTGTTACGCATGTGCGCAGCTTCCGGGACAAATAATATTTTCATAGATACGCCAGCCGTATTCGGTTGCACTAAAAGGTTTTTATGAGTCGTATCATATTTACCACGGAAAAGTGATGTTATATGGCTAGTAAAAATAAAACAGAATCTTATATCTATTTTCTGGAAACTATTTTACAAGTATTAAAAGTTACGTGAGGCTGAAATACGAATACATATAAAAATAAATAAACAGAATTTTATACATTTTCTGCAAACTATTTTATAAGTCAGAGTTCCTAAAGTAATCGTCGAAGCGAGACGTGAATATTAATTTTGCTGGCCGAAGCGTGCTCTGTAATATTATAAATCCGATGTCAGTTCAGCAATCACGCTGAAACGACTCAACTGATTTCAATGGCATCTGGTAGCTATGACAACAGAATATATTCTAGCCTTGAAAATATTTACTCATTGGCGAAACTATAATTCTAAACAATCGGTGTCATATTGTTACATCAACAGTATCCATTGCTGCATTTTCATGGAAATTTCGTCTGCCTGATAACTAGATTAATGCAATGTATTATGTCGAATTGTCAAAATGAAAGCGATGGTAATTACGATTTCACTACGCAATTAGGATCCTGGTTTAATGCCCAACTAACATAAACAAAGAGTGACAGAATTACAATCATTCGATTCCACAACCACAGATAAATAACCACGCTCTCACTCTGTCTACCTTTATCTCCTATCCCCCTCACACACTACCGTGCATGAACTAACGAGCCATTAAATCTGCCATTCGGATCGCGTTGTTATTTCAAGATCACAATGGGAGCGTGGCAAGACTAATTAGTCTGGTGTTATAAACAATACGCTGATTGTTGGCCTACACGAACTATGAATTACGCTTAACTATAACCCTTTGTTATACCTTACCTTGATTGGAAAGGTGTTGGGAGCTTGTAAATGTAAATAATCTACCTTTAGGGTTTTTGATTGTTCTGGGTTGAGTATGAATAGGTTACTGGTTCTTTCCGCTGGATTTTGCATGAAATACATGAGGATACATTTTGCGTGAAATACCTGGGGATACATTTTGCGTGAAATACCTGGGGATACATTGTGACTTGAAAGGCGCTTGTGGCTAAGTAATGACAGCCGCACGGGTCGAGCGACCAGGTTAAGTATTGACAGCCGCACGGGTCGAGCGATCAGGTTAAGTAATTACAGCCGCACGGTTCGAGCAATCAGATTAAGTAATGACAGCCGCACGGGTCGAGCGATCAGGTTAAGTAATGACAGCCGCACGGGTCGAGCGATCAGGTTAAGCTACAAGTTAGGCCGTGTTGGTCCCAGCTGTCATTTGTACTTTGACAGTTGTTACGAGTCGTCAGAAGCCCGAAAGTCTGACAACCATTCTTACCAAGGGCTATCGTGTTACCCAGTTGTGGAGGTCAGATAGGCAGTCACTCAATTTAAAATACTAGTATTCAGTTGCATCCGGGAAGCCGACTCCAAGATTGTTGGAAAAAAGCTATGGCAGATGATGACTTGAGGAGACTATGAGATATATAAGGTCCTTGTTTCTACTTTATGTTATTTCCCCTTTAACAAAACTCAGCTTAAGTTAAGTTGATTTCAGAGTAGGCAGTCTATTGAAAAAGTCATAAACATTTCAAGATTCAGCATAAACTCAACATTAAAGTTATTTTCCAAAAAAAAACGGGTCCCCTATGTTGTTTCAAACGCCGCTGTTGCGACACACGCTGTTGCGAATTATTTTTCCACTGCCTCAGACACCGTATTTGTTGATTTTATTTAATTACTGCTTAAATATTTTTCTGTACACTTTATGACTAAATAAATCGAAATCACAAGCTTTCGAGCGTATGAGGCAGTGAAAATGTTTTTCGAAACAGCATCTTTCGCGACTACTTCATTCGAGTCCATGAGCTTTCGAACCTGTGAGGCAGTGGAAAAATAATTCGCAACAGCGTGTGTCGCAACAGCGGCGTTCGAAACAACATAGGGGACCCAAAAAAAAACACATCTTTGTTCACATCATCACATGTTTGGAAACTTAATTGCGAACGCAGATTGGAGGCATGCGTAGTGTGGTCCAGAATATCATTGACTGTAGACGTCAATCGTGGACGGGTTACTAAGTGGAAAAAATGTGAATACTGACAGTAAAACAAAATACTACCTAACGTAATTGTTTTTTGTAAGTGCAATGCCATGAACACTCCAATTTCCTCAGAGATTAAAGTTATTCCATTTTATGTCCACTTTATACAAAACGATTTTAAAATAACAATGACTGGCTGCTTTCATCTGAGAATTTTACGATTCTTTAACACGGCTTAATTCTGCTATAAAAAGCTTGATACATTAAACTGAAAAAATATTTTATTTACTTAACGAAATGTAAAAAAGCTGAGTTTTACTGCGCTGCTGATTTCACTTTAAGTTTCCATAATACAGTCGTTTTCTTGAAAGAATGATATTTATTGCGCAAATACGCCATTTAACATATTATAAGTGATAAGTTAGTTTCCTTATCAAATACAGCGTATTTTTATGGCTAATAAAAAAGTAATTCCTCACAGGAGTCTATTTATATGTAAAACGCGACGTAATAAAATGTCGTTTGAACAGCAAAGTGAGACTTACTACGGGGCCCGTGGTCCCGTACATCAGGGATTTGCCAAATATTTTTGCAAAGCCCCTAAGAGCCCGGACAGCCATCCACCGCCAATGAATTAGCCAATAAAACCAAATTGAACCTAATAAATTTGCCATTATGTTTGTTTTTCTATTTGGTTTAAGTTTGGGGAGAGTCTTTTGTGTTTTCGTAACGCTTTTCCAAAGTAAAGCGCACTTTTCAGTGTCCGGATATTCGTTTTCTGCTAGTTCTATGAAAGATAAAACTGAATTTGTATGAAAATAAGTAAAGCAAGAAAACTGGAAGTCTGAAAGCGGTGAAACAAGACGTCATAAAGATCGTTTACCAACGTTAGAACACAACTAAAGATTCCTTTCAAGACGCAGGAGTGCGATCCAACTTATAATTTTCCACGAAATAAACAAGGCATTCAGTTCCAGAAGCAGTTTCTTAAATTCATTAAGAAGAGGAAATGTTTAGCGACGACTCGTAAAGGGAAGTTCCAAAGTTGTTCCGTACAACTGATAGCGCTGCTCTATCTTCAGTTTGCTCCTGATTGTTTCAACTTCTGCGCTTTGTTTGTTTAAATTAATAATTTAAGTCACATGAGCTTTGTTAACGTTGGGTCAGAATCAAGTTGAGAACTTTTATAAGTTTGTTTATATTAACTGTTTGGTTTCGGAAGTTGAAACAAAACATTTGTAGCTCCCTTGTATTGCAGCTTCCTTCTTTGTCTTTAAGGACTGCAGAACCTAAAGCGCGGTCACTGTCGGACTGCATAGAAAAGAAAGAGAAGCACGATGACACACACAAAGCTGGTAATTTATTGCAAAATATGAAGCAATTATCTATTTACAAAATATTTTTTGATTTGACTAAAAAATTAAAACACGTTATTAAGTCGCTTTTAGAATAATCTGACAAAAAATCGGAATGATTGCATATTAGTATGGTTTTTAATCGTTAAAAGAAATTTTTAGATGTATCTTCGTGATTTTTTCTACCGTATCAAATTAGTTGTATTATGTTTTCTACTATCTAACTAATATTTATTCTGATGAATATCATACTATATATTTTTCTGATTTTGCTAACTGCAGTGAATCTTATACTTTTAGTAATTATAAAACTAGCGTTTAGGTCCTATAGTCTACTTAATTTTACGCTAATTATTAACTCCATTCTCGTCCATTCCGATATTAAACAGAGCTTATTATAAAACCGCTCTAAATTCCGGTGTAAATATTCGACGCACCGTCCAAATTAATTAAGCTTATCCCAGAAGATCCTTCCGCAGAATTATTAAAACTTATCTCAGTTAAAAATTTTTCAATAAAAAGTATAATTGATACGAAAATGTATCTGGCAAGTGGCGACCTGTCTATATATTCCCATCGCTGCGTTGAAGTTTAATTTATTGTTTACCTGGTCTGCATTCAATTAAGGTAGGAACCGTGGTGCTAACTTCTGAATTTTAATGTCCACGCCTGGTTGTAGATCTTCCGCTGTCTGGTGCAAAAATAAAACAACGTGCTCCACTTCTGTCTGCGTCTGTACATGTACATTCGAAGACAGGGACGGTGGATGGAGACGAGTGCAGGTGAAGTTACGACTTGGAATGACTTGGAACGATGCAGGGATTGAAGTTGGACGTGTGGGATAGAATAGCGGTTGCGTCAATCAAAATTGTATCTTCGGTAGATTTGCACTAACAATGTGTCCATGTTTCTGGATTTTCTGCTTTGAAATAGTTAATAATAATAATAATTTAATACATGTTTATAATAAGGTCAGCATTTTCTTGGGATCTAGATTTAAAAAACTTTACTCTGGGTTATTACGTTTTTGACCTTGCACTCGTCTTAAATTTTTCTGGTTGCCTTTGCGCAAAATTTACATTGTAACTATGTACGGCTGGTTTTAGTATAGTAAGGCGTGTAACACAAAACTTAATATACGTATAATTTCCATTTATTTAAAAAGAAAATTTTCGCAGCCGCCATCTGGGATTTACATGTTGACTTTACTATCGGCTTTAGCACCCTCGAAAACCATATAAACGATACACATGTTGAAAAATGTGATAATTTTCGCAGCCGACATTATGCTTTATATTTTAACGACACTATCGGCTCTAACACTCTCGAAAACTATGAAAACGACACCTATAATGATTTTTTTTTTAATTTTCGCGGCCGCCATCTTGTATTATCATGACCAAACTCAAATCTCTCCAGAGAGAGAGAGAGAGAGAAAGTAGCATGAAGAGTGCATAACGCTTTTTCGTTACGTGACGATTTCTAGCAGTTTACTCGTACCGCAAGCCGCGTTAAGGAACATCGTTTCAATAATGTCGGAATTTCATTAAAGCGCCAAGTGTTATCCTTAGCACAAAACACAGATTTACCAAAAACACCTTTTCACAAAAAAACTCGAGCAAACAATAAAATGTCACACAAGACGAATATACACCAGAGATAAATCTGAGAGTCTGTTATCACACAGGCAGGCGTCAAAGCCACGCAATCTCGAAGCCTTCGAGAACATTCTTGATGTTCCCATCTTTCGACGAACTACAGAATTTACTCCGTAGTTCCTTTGTATATATCGATGAATGATAATACAGTCGTATTCTTTCTTCTGACATTGTCTTCCGTGTTACGTATCTTTCTTTTAACAAATGTAACGTTTATATCATTCCGAATTCTTTGGTATTTCCGTCATGCTACATGTTTTCTTTATCTCTGTATGTTTATTGAGAATTTTATGATCGGCAATTGTTTCCGTTTCAATATCTGCTTGTTTTGGTTGGGCTTAATCATGTTTTGAGTTGAGTAATGTAGCTGGATTTTATACGTATGTTATTCGACTGCATATAGCTACTTTCAACAAGAGTTTCAATATTTATGTAACTGTACATAGAAAAAGGAAAAAAAATATGTTCCCTGTTCCCTATATTTACCTATGTTCGCATAACTCGTCGAATTTTTTTTTCACCATTTCAGGTTTGGTCCCATACTAAAAGTTGTTCATAATGATGATTACAATGACCCCTTAAGAGATTTCGTGTATGAATACTAACACTATTTAATTAGATAAATTATTTTCCATGGCTGTAATATCTTTAATTATAAATAGATAGATCATAGTATATATGCTTTATGTCAATATACTCGTAATGCGGCTTTACAACGGCCGAAGTAAGATTAGGTAGGTAATACGAGTACATTGAGAATATACGAGCTTATAATATCTAACAAAACGGACAATGGAACTGCTAACGACCTTAATAAAGCGATATATACGGAATCCTTAATTACCTCTCTATATGTTCGTACGAGTATAACATCTACTACAAACCTACTTATGAGACTTACAGATTCAAAGTAAATGATGTGGAGAAGAGTAAATAACATAAATTTGAGTCACCAATGACTTTGTTTTGACTCTTTCAACATAGAGTACAAAGGTACAGAATAACCATGTTCAAAAAATTGTTTGCTTGAGCTTGAGCTTGAGTTTTTGTTCAAATTGGAATGCTTGTAATTAATGAAAATTGTATTAAGGTAAGTCGTTTTATTTATGTTTCGTGCTAAGAATAAACACGCCATGCATTCTAAACTATAAAATATATAGGTCATCGCTTGTTTTTTTTACTACTCATTTCTTTGAAAGTGTAACTAAAAATTGTTTTGTTATTTTTACAACCAATTTTTAAAATGTAAACAAGTCATACTTTCAAACGAAACGATTACTATAAAGCCCTACTCACTAGCATTCCAAGAAACATTCAACGGTCACAAAATTCCAAGAAGCTACGATGCAAATCGGTTTTGTTTACAAGATTACCGCGGGCGTCCGCGGGTGGGGCGCTCAACGGTTTTCCCCGCGCGCGGGTTAGCACAGCGGTTATTGGACTAGTCACATTTAATTCGGCAAGGTTCGGTTTTTCCGAAGATAAACGATGGAACCTTTGAACATTGTCATACTGTAATGAGTTGAGATGGCGGCTGAAAGAGTTGTAAGGAAGAAAAAGACATACTGTGGAGAACTCAAATAAATTTAAATAAGGAAAAGACGATGATGATGGTGATTTTTGGTGATTTGAGGTTAAATAAAAATATAATGTAAGTGTAAAAGTGCTCATAAGAATGTAGTGGTATGGAACCACACATGCACACACATGAGCTTAAGTGCCTATAACTTCGCATGTCTGCGAATTTCAATAGACAGTCAACAGTCGTGAGTCGACGTCACGACAACACACAACACTGTCGTTACCTACCGCGTCATTCGCGTCATTTCATAATTGTCAGACAGTCGACAGTCAACAGTCGTCAGTCGACGTCACGACAACACACAACACTGTCGTTACCTACCGCGTCATTCGCGTCATTTCATAATAGTCATACAATCAGTTATTGTACCGTGTTAATTTTAATATCATTTTATTAAACTCATGTGTACCATTAAATTAACATTTAATTTCATAGAACCTAAATCACGTCCCAACAAAAGTTCTATAAGAACAACACCCATTTTCTGTTATGACAAGCCGTGTTGTCGATGGAATTTTCTATCAGCAAAAATGATGAACTTTCAAATAAATTTTCATACCCTATACTAACTCTTGGGGTGAAGGGTGTGAATTTTTCAAAGGTCCTGCCTTAGTGCTCACTTTCATAGGAAATCTTGTGCAAGCATGCTTCTAGACCCAGACGTTTAGGTTGAGCGATGTGCGTTGTCTGCCATAGATGGAATTAAGATTTTTATAAGATGGAATATATTTCCAGTATCATCATCATTCTCCTGCCCTTGTCCCAATTTATTCAGAATCGGCGCAACATCTCTTTTTCTTCCATACTTCTCTATTAGTCGTCATTTCGGTAGTCACTCCCTATATAGGGTGACTGATAATTAGTGACCGATACTTAAACACATGATTGTACTCATGATATCAAACAACTTTTACTATGGGACCAAATCTGAATTCGCGAAAAAAAATCAGTTGTCCCATACTTTTACGTTCGCATAACTCGTCAAAAATGTAGGGAGCAGCTGATTTTATTTTTTCGCGATTTCAGGTTTGCTCCCATAGTAAAAAATGTTTGTTATCATGAGTACAATAATGTGTTTAAGTATCGATCATTAATTAGCAGTCACCCTGTATATTATATTATACGATATATTGCAGTATCGAACCTCTAAATAAAGCTTTACGTTAGGTTTACCATATCTCGCGCAGCTTTGATGATATCTTAACCCTCTGTAGTAATTTACTCTGTGTTTCTAATTACGTACAATTATTCTCATCGAGCGGCGGTTTCATGCTCCAAGTTAAATTGTGCTCTGTATTTATAATGCCGTGCCCTATACAATATTCAAGGGGCAAAAGTTTTCTTATAAACGTAACCCTGGATATAAAAGTAGCTATATGATATGGTAAAGTTTGCTTTTTTGGGTGTTTACGTGTTATTAAGGTTGAATATTAAAATGTGGTGGGTGTTATGAGGAAAACAAAGATATTACGCAGACCTCAGTTTAAAGTGGTGGATCAAGACAGTTACGTATGAAGCACCTTTTGGTGCTCGTCTATCACAGAAATGCGTTATGACAGATTAGGTTTATTGAAGCACTGCGACGCATCACATTATGTAGCGATTTGGCAGTTGACGTTTATTTTGAGTTTTATATGTATATATTTTTTTAAGTGTGAAATTTTAATTTCTTATGAACTAACGTTTATTCTGGTATAAATTTCAAACGTAATAAAATTAATGTAGTATATAGTTTTTAGTAATTTTATGTTTTTTTTTTTTAATAGGTACAACGTGTTTTTTTTATACATCACAACTCTAGGGTTTGATTAATGAGACCATCATTTTGAACAGCTTTTACTATGGCACCAAACCTGAAATTGCGGAACAAAAATCAGCTGTTCCATACATTTATGTTCGCAAAACTCGTCAAAATATAGGGAAATGCTGACTTTTTCTTCGCTATTTTAGGTTTGGTCCCATAGTAAAAGTTGTTCAAAATGATGGTCTCATTAATACCCTAGAGTTATGGTATATAAAAAAGAACACGTTGTCTAAACCCCGCATGAACCGCTATGAACTCAAAATACATCTACCTAGCCTTTTCCCAACTATGTTGGGGTCGGCTTCCATCTAACCGGATGCAGCTGAATACCAGTATTTTACATGGAGCGACTGCCTATCTGACCTCCACAACCCACTTACTAGGTAATACGATACCCCTTGGTAAGTCTGGTTATCAGACTATCGGGCTTCTGACGACCCGTAACGACTGCCAAAGATCCACGAATGACAGCCGGGACCAACGGCTTAACGTGCTTTCCGAGGCACGGAGGGGTCTCGGTATGTAAAGATGGTCACCCACCTACGGACCAACCCCGGCAAGCGTAGCTTAACCTGATGGATCGAACCGTGCGGCTGTTATTACTTAGCACGAGCTCCTTGTAAGATATATTATTAAATATTTTTCATTTTATTTGCATAAGCACAGTAGTCAATCCACGAGCTCGATAAAATGCAGTCGCGCATTTTATGAAAACTTCCTTCGGAATTTTGACTTTATTTCTATAGATAAGAAAAAAATAAAATAACTAATAATTATTCTACACCACTCATTAAGTCAAAGTTGTCGAAGTCTTTTTTCATCATATTCATATTACTAAAATAAAATAAATAATAAATATTTTTAATCGTTTTGGATGCTATGGTTGTAGAGTAGGTACTGTAAAGGTTTCATGCAATGGGCAACCTTATATTTTACTGGCTGACATTCTATCGTTCAGGCAAATATCGAACTACTTTTTGAATAAAAAAAAGTAGTCCTAGGTTTTGTTTTAGGGTTTATGTGAGTCTGAACAAGATGAGAGACAGGTTCGATTTAAGAAGTGTGCGAATGTCCGAAGATTGTATTATTTCAACATGAAACAACTAATATTGCGATACCATCTGTTATTTAATACTTTAGCTTCCCCCTGTGGAGTTCGAAGCTTCATAGTATCTACGTTAATGATTACTGGGATTCAGGAGCCAGTAAATCTAAAAAAAAAATGTCAAAATCAAAATAATAAAATCCAAAAGAATTATCTTGCTTTAGAATGGCAATATAGGTACCTATTCCTCGGTAGTTGGGTTGTCGAGGTTAGATGGCAGTTGCTTCGTGTATAATTTCGATATTCTGTAACTTCTATTAAAATTAGAGACCGACTCATGATATAGCGAACATGTTTATGAAACACTTCAAGGTCAATCCGTTTATTACAGAGATAAATATGCGAGGCATTCGAACCCTGTGTGAGGGCGACGTATACGAACGTTTCACAGTCAAGCAAATTAATGCTGCGTTAAAAATATGAAACGGGGTAGGTCGCCTGGGCATGATGGTCTGAGTGTTGAGCATTTAAGGGCCGCTGGGGTACACCTGCCCAGGTCACTCACCATGTTATTTAATTTTTGTGTGGGTCACTCTTATTTACCTGAAAATCTGGTTAAAACTGACGTAGTTCCCGTACCAAAGAATAAAAGAGGTGACTCATCCGACAAAACTAATTATAGACCTATATCGCTAGCTACGGTCATTGGCAAGGTGTTGGACAGATTGCTTGAGAGGCAGTTGAATGCGCACATTAATGTACACGACGCGCAGTTTGGTTTTAGAACCGGTCTGTCTACTGAAAGTGCAATTCTGTGTCTCAAGCAGACTGTGCGGTACTACACAGACAGGAAGACACCAGTGTATGGTTGTTTTCTTGACCTGTCAAAAGCTTTTGACCTGGTAAATTATGACATTCTGTGGCAAAAATTGTCGGATGATACTGATCTGCCTACTGAGAGCATTCATATTCTTAAAAAATGGTATGAGAGTCAGAAGAACTGCGGTAGGTGGTCAGACACGCATTCAGTTTCATACGGACTGGATTGCGGAGTGAGGCAGGGGGGGTTAACTTCACCCAGTTTGTTTAACCTGTATATGGACCGGCTGGTGCGTGAGCTGAGCAGCACCATGGTTGGATGTTCTGTTGATGGAAGGATGATCAATAACATAGGTTATGCTGATGACATGGTGCTCTCAGCCCATCAATCTGCGGTCTAAGAAAACTGCTGGTCGTCTGTGAGAGTTATGCGGAGGCTCATGGATTGAGGTATAATGCCACTAAGAGTGAGGTTATGGTGTTCAAAGTACCTAAAAATACACCTGCAAATATTCCACCTGTAACGTTGCGTGGAATTCCGTTGCAGGTGGTCACTTAGTTTAAATATCTCGGTCATGTAGTCACGGATGGTCTTACGGACGACCAGGATATTGATAGGGAACGTAGGGCGTTGGCGGCCCGATGCAATATGCTTGCTCGCAGGTTTGCGCGGTGCACGAAGGAGGTAAAGCTAACTCTTTTCAGAGCTTATTGCCAGACGTTTTACTCGTGCAGCTTGTGGGTTAGGTATACGCAGAAGGCCTACAGCGCCCTGCGTGTCCAATATAATAACGGACTCAGGATGTTGTTGGGACTGCCTCGGTTTTGCAGCGCATCACGCATGTTTGCTGAAGCGAGACTGGACGACTTTTATGCCATCATGCGCAAGCGAAGTGCATCTATGCTGCGGCGATTCCGAGGTAGTCCGAACAATATTTTGGGAACACTGGCGGACAAAATAGATGGGCCGTTTATTAGACTCTGGGCATGTGCGTACGGACGTACTTGTGCAAAATTAATTGTCATATCACTTTTATTTTAATTTATTTTTAATTTTCACTAACAATAGGTTAAGGCAATACTAACACATTATGGATCCTGTAATCTGAAATAAAGATTTATTATTATTATTATTATTAAATCTAGTAGGAAAAGGCAGCTGGCTAGCAGGATAGGTAGTAGATTGCAAATTCATCGACGTAATTGGCAATACACTGATTTTAGTACCTAGACCTAATATTAAGAAAGTAACTCGCGTCAAAATACTAATTGCACAATGCTAGGTTCAGAGCACATAGAATACCTATGTCACAGACTAGCAACTTCTACTATCAACCATCATCCTTGCATCTTAACTAAAACAACACATACGTTTGCAACTTGTAAACCTAAACTCCAGAACCCACAGCCACACGCCAACAAGCCATCACAAACCATATATTTTCGAAAACCCAACTTGCTTCACCAAAACATAATTCAGAATTGTACCCAAATAAAACAGGATGGTTCACGCCCATTATTCTATTAAATCCAAGGTATATTTTGACAGGGATTTTTTGGGCCTTTCATCGCAGGTGCCAGGTAGGGTCAGGAGCGGTGACAAAGGTATGCCATTTGTATCGCAAATTAGTGCGGTCAAACGAATATGTGAGTGTCACGGGTAATGGAACTGTTGGGCTGATGTATTAATTTTTGGTTTTGGTTATTTTGATATTTGAGAATTAATTTATTTGTATTGCAAAGGCCTTAAAACCTACAGTTTAAAAAAATAATGCGAAAACAGTTTTTGTGCTTACAAGAGAAAAATCGTTCATTTAGTTATTGGTACTTTTATACTTCATGCAGTCTCTAAGCTGTAGAAATATCTTACCACATTCACGAACTATAAAAGTCACGTCTATTTACTCCCTCCAAACTTCATATGATTTTTAAAACAATGCAACGGTGCGAAATCAGTGATGTGTCACTTTTGAGAACTGTATGATGACGTAGCAATTCCACCCGGGCACAGTTCAGTAACTTTGCAAGAATATTGCTTGCAATTCCCTGGTTCACGTATGTTAAGTAGATTTCATGCACTCATATGCACGCAGATAAGAAACAAGACGAGCTTTGATAACATATTTTACATGCACAATTCACCGCTAAGCTGAAGTTTGATAAGAAAATTTCATAAAATTATGTTGTCAGAGTTACAAGTATAAAAAATTCAATACGTCCACAGTAGAAATGTATAAAAACGTTAAGTCGAGTTTGACCTCATTTGAGTTATCGGCTGGAAATGTTCCAATCTCCGGCATTGTCTTAGCCGCTCCGAAAGTGGACGCGTCCATATATTACGTCCTCACATGTCTTAACTTTGAAATGGCGCCAATTTGCGACGGCTTATACATATATTATGTATAACAGTAACACGTGCTTCCGTCGAATGTATAGGTTTTTGAAGGAAACTGAGCCAACTGCAAGTTTGGACAAAGCTTTACAAAGAGTGGAATAAGCAAGAAATCTTAGCTTGTGTTCGCTGTAAAACTTTAGTCTTTAGTTAGCGAGGGATAAGGAAACTGGAAAACTTGCTACCGCAGCGGTGCTAAGCATTTTCAATGTAAAATATTTTTAGCGTCGTGAAAGCGGTTAGTATAATAATTCTGGTTCACCGCAGTTCGTGTGTACGTTTGAGTGCGGTAAACTTGAAACCAATAGCCTACATCGAACAATTACTTAAGAGATCGTTGACCCATTTCTGTGCTCGGTTATTTCAATCTGGACCACTCAGCGCTACAGTGCAGTGCTACAGCGCCAGTCGAACGGTTTTTATACGCTGTGATGCGGATGACACGGACGAGTCTCGCGGATATTAAAATTTTGATTGGCTCTTCATTTTAGTTGGTTAAGCATGTTCTCGTAAGGAAATTAGAAGATGTAGTGAATGAGTTTATTATGTCAGCTTGGAAAGTGTTTACTTAAAGTTTTAGGAAAAGTGGTTAAGGGTTGATTACAATTTGGACGTCATGTTTAAACTAAGAATTTGTTGGAGTCTCTAATTTTTTTTATTTATTTTTTTTATGTGAGATGGGTTTGCTCTTGACTTGTCTAGGTCGGAGGCGACAGAGATAAAGTCGACGATAAAGTAAGCTTACCCAGAAGAAACCTTTTCACTCACATTTTGAAGAGATTAGGGTTGTATGCTTTCGGAAACACAGACGCAGGTAGAGAGTTCCACTCTTTTACTGTGCGCATTATAAATGACATTTGGAAACGATTAGTGCGAATTGGTGGAATAACAACGAGTTACGTAACTTGCAGTGTGTCTAGATGTCCGATGGTAGATGGCGGCTGGTTGAATGAGGTCGTGGAGTTCTTGAGCACACTCACCGAAGTACAATCTGTAGAAGACCGACAAGCAGGCAACATTGCGGCGTTGAACCAAGCTGTGAAGCTTGGCATCCACCAGTTTCACGTCGCCAATGGGCCTCTTGTCTTGCCTTTTGTCACACTTAATACATGCTGTTTATTTCGTACATGATACGTAAGCTCAAATCAAGTCATTAATTAATCAAATACAAAAAGAAATAAGCCCCATCTTCGATTGGCCTTTCATCTCTTTCTTATCTAATACCATCTCGGTACCAAGGCCATACTTAACTGGGCATCACAAACAAACCCGTGGCCATACTATCCAGCAGCCAGCTGCTCCAAGCCGTACCTTTAATAAAGTTGCGTCTACACTGGTAGTAAACAAGTACAGTTCGACGTGAATGGCCCATTACACGCCACCCGCCCGCCATTCTTATTTACAACTAAACAACTTTGTTTTCGTTTAGCGTGTACTTCTACAGGATTTTTCTGATAGTTTTAATGATAAAGTTTGCAAGTTTGAGTTTTGGAGAACATATTATTTTAAAATTTTCTGTGGACGAACATGTATTTTATATTCGAAAACGACTTTATTTGTTTCTTTGTAGATGTCACAAAAATATCTCGTTCGGAAGATAAATGAACAGTACATAAAAGTTTAAACAATAAAAGCGAAGATACTCGTAAAATAAGAGTTATTTACTCAGATTTTATAGAAGCAATGCCGATATGAACTAATTGAAAATTATTGAAATTGATCACAATACCTACTGATGTTATCAACCAGAAATTTTGTGGATTTGATTTAATTTTGTGGAAGTAATTTTGGATAGTAAGAAATGTTGATAAAAGATAATTGCCAATTCAAATGTATAGCTATTATAACAATAACTATTGTAAAAATGAATAAGTATCAAAGCTGTTCTATTAACGTAATAAAAACCAAATTAGTTCATAAACTAGTCGTACATTCAACTGGCTAGACGCGTCATATCGAAATTCGATTTGCCAAAGCTATGATTTGTCGATAAAGTGTGCGCCAAAGAACGTTGTGTCGATGGACGAACACTTGTAAAAACGGTCCCTTGATGATCCGTCTTGCGACTTTCAGCGTTATTACCTAAATGAGTTTCGATGAACCAAATGTAGTTTTTATAAAGTGAATATACAGCCAATTACAAAAAAATATACTTATTGTTAGTGAAATTCAGAAACTACTTCTCAATCATGGATTGTTGGACTTTTGAGTTTTTTTTTTCGTAATTTTGAAGCTTTATTCAGAAAAATTGGTACACTGTGTGGTATTAAATGTATTGCCCATCGCTTTACTCTTTAACCTTTTAACTTTCTTTCAGGCAGCATGTGGATACCACATTTAAAAAAAATCCTCATCCTTTGAGGCAATCCAAGAATCGACCCAATTTTTGGCTTCTTCGTAAGAAGTGAAGTGCTGCTCGGCCAGGTCATGAGCCATCGACCGGAACAAGTGGTAGTCAGAAGGAGCAATGTCTGGTGAATACGCGGGTGGGGTAGGAGATCTCAATTAAGTGCCTACAATGATTCCTTCACGAGTTTAGCAACATGTGGGCGCGCGTTGTCATGCTGAAAGATCACTTTGTCATGTCTTTTGGCATATTGGGGGCGTTTAAGCTTCAATTCTCGGCTTAATTGTATCAATTGTTGTTGGTAACGTTCCCCAGTGATGGTTTCGTTACGCTGGAGTAGCTCATAGTAGATCACTCCAAGCTGATCCCACCGCAGTATTAGCTTCTTGCTATGAATAATCGGTTTAACCGTTGAAGTTCATGCATGGCTGACGATTCCCGGCACTTAGGATTATCGTAGGAGATCCACTTTTCGTCCTTCGTCACTAAATGATGCAAAAACTTCTTCCGATTTTGCCTGTGGACCAGTTGTTCGCACGTGAAAAAACCGCGCTCAACGTCCCTTGGCTTGAGTTCATGCGGAACCCAATATCCTTGTTTTTGCACCATACCCATGACCTTAAGACGGTTTGAAATCGCTTGTTGAGTCACTCCTAAGGTTTCAGCGAGCTCCTCTTGAGTTTGGCATGACATAACTCAGCGTCTTCAAATTTTACTGGCCTCCTTTCGCGTTCTTTATCACTGGTGTCAAAATCGTCACTTTTGAAATAACGAAATCAATACAAACATGTTTTTATTGATGGAGCATGTTCCCTATATGCTTTACATACCAATTGATGTCCTTCAGCTGCACTTTTCATCAAGTTGAAGCAAAATAGCAGCGTTTCCCGCAAATGTTGTTTTGTTGACACAATAGTTGACATAGTCAGAGCACAAATAATGCAATAATGTTTACACTTCGGGGAAATGACACATACTGATTATTAGAGGAAAATGGTGACGCTTTAACATGAATATAAGTACAAGATGGTCTGATGCGATTTCATACTAGTTACGCCATCTTGTGTAAATCCCTCAAAATTTATTTGTAAACCCATACTTTTGCTGTAATCCGAATATTGAAATCTCTGTAATTAAGTACCTGCTCTTTGTTCAAATGCTTACAAAGGCTTGACAAAGGTCTTGTAATATTTATTTTGATTAGCGGATTGTACATTTTTGCTCAAAATTGGATCCAATGAGGAGGACCTGCGTAAGCTGTATTTTAGTGTTTCCCAGCGATTACTCAGATTTAATCCACCTATCGCTATTCCGTTGTCTTCTTCCAACTACAGGCAAAACTCATATTTAGTGCGAACGAGTAAAGACTTTAATGACTTATGCAAGCAGTTCTCTTTTGACTGGTTTACAACCAAGGGCTCATAAGCGCACGCAATTATAGGCTGAACCTTGAATTCTTCGAAATTAATTCTTAGTGTTAATAGAATTCTGGTTCTTATTTTATATTATCTTATTTTATTTTATTGTAGTTTATTCCTTATGTGTGGCGGTACCGATTTGACGATTGGTGCTCTTCTTTTCTTGATGACTTGTTGTATATAAGATCTCTTATTATATTACTGTATAGCTAGCCGTGAAAACCATGGCTAGCTATTGGCGTCATGTTTCTCATTCCAGTATATTTATTGTATCTATGTAAATCTATTTGTTTTCCACATAAATAAATATCCAAACATTGCTTGGGCAGCTCACTTTCTAATTTATCCCACTATATGTTGCAGGGTTCTACTTTAGTGGTTACCTCAAACACACAAAAGTATTTCATATTCATATTCATTTGTTTGCGTTCCACAAGGTAAAACAAGATGTTAACAAAAGGCATAGAGCTAAGAGCCGTTGTAGATCCTGTCAGGGCACAGCAAAAATTATTGATTGATACATAGCTATTACTTAAAGTTAATAATCGCAATAGAAACTAAAATTAAAATAAAATTATACATGAAAACTGAATAATTACATTCGCATAAAACTTTAATAGTAATAACAAAATAATTCAATAATGAAAATGGGGTCAACTTTGAAGGGCAAATAAGAAAATTTAAAAAAAGTTTTGCAAACCGTGTGACATATCAAATGAAAGGGCTTACTGTAAAAGTCTCAAATGTATTTTTTTTTTATAATTTTAAAATAAACCATTTTAAAGATATTTAAGAAAATAGACGAAAATTTACCAAAAAATATAGAAAATAGTTCAATACCTATAGATTACAGGAAAACTTATAAGAAGTCGATGCTCTTAAAACAACATGGTAAATCTCTTAATATTGTGCGTACAAACTTACATTTTGTAGTTGGAATGTATGGGAGAACATGTTTTTCAACTACAATGTTAAGTTTTTCTTGGGATAAATTAATCCCAACTACGGAACCCTTCATTGTGCGTGGTCCGACACGCTCTTGACCGGTTTTTTTTTCAGAGGTTACTTAACCCACGGCTTATTCAGCTTACCGTCCCACTTAGCCGTTACTTTATTACATAATCTACAAAAACTCCAGCTTAAGAATGAACTGTTGAACTCATTATACTAATTAATGGAACGTATTTACGGTGGATATTAAGTCAAGGCAACAAAATAAAAATAATGCTTGCGTTTTTAATACCGTTAAGTTTAAACTTTATGCGGCGGTCGTATTAAGAGGCACTTTTAATTTCGAAAAAGTCCAATTAGCAGGAAGGGCTCGGTATAATCCTTGCGGTCACCGAGCAGGCGCTACCCTACATAAAAAAACATAGGGCTTTCGCAAGCGGCACTCAAGACGCGGTTCTTTATTAAAAACTATTCTGCTTATTATAGCTATAAATAAAAATAAGACAGTGATAGATCTACCATAATTAGCAACATGGGATGTGCCGGGCATGCCAAGGTGTATTACTTACAAGGCACACGGGTCAAACTCTTGAATTTTAATCAAAACTATTTAGATAGCTGTAAGCTACTGTTTCAAAAACCTAAAACAATATTACCATTAAAATCCTAACTAATAAAATAAGTAAGTTTGTTTGTTTGTTTCTTACCTTTTTACGCCTAAACCACTGAACCGATCATCCTGAAATTTTGCATATACGTTATCAGTTGTGCAGAAACGGATATAGGGTACCTTTCATGCCGAAAAAAAATACTGTGCCCCAGGAAAACAACAATAACGTTCTTATGATAATAGATGGCGCCACGTGTCTTTCGAATCATTATTGAATTATATTATTATAGAAACTTCAGTAATGTGCTTTTAATTTTTTTATTTAAGTAACTAATACATTTTGTTAGTCTAGAGTATCGATAGACCGGTTTTTCATCATCCTAACTAACCTGTCTATTATTATAAATGCGAAAGTGTGTTTGTTTGTTTATTGATAACGCTTTCAAGCTAAAACGGCTGAACGGATTTTGATGAAATTTGGCATATGGGTAGACCATGATTTGGAGAAGGACATAGGCTACTATTCATCCTGGATCGCAGACAAAGTCAACAGCTAGTGTCTCTATATTTTGGAAACTTGTATTTTAAATCTTGATGACACTTCACCTTTCGCCAAGACTAGGTGTTGCCCGCGATTTCGTCTGCGACCTAAGATAGAATTAGCCTATGTCCCTCTCCAGGACATGGTCTACTCATGTGCCAAATTTCATCTAAATCCGTTTAGCCGTTTTAGCGTGAAAGCGTAAGAAACAAACAAACTCACTTTCGCATTTATAATATTAGCTAGGATGTAAATTAAAATAAATGAAATAAGTGTATACGGCAGCTGATTTTTTTTCTGCCGTAAGAGTGACTGGTGACCTCAGGAGTAAACCAACGAAGGTAACCAAAACGCTTGGGAATAAAAATAGATGACTTTTTCCCAACTATATTGGGGTCGGCTTTCAGTCTAACCGGATGCAGCTGAATACCAGTATTTTACATGGAGCGACTGCCTATCTGACCTCCACATCCCAGTTACTGGGTAGTACGATACCCCTTGGTAAGGCTGGTTGTCAAACATTCGGGCTTTTGACGACCCGTAACGACTGTCAAAGATTCACGAATGACAGCCGGGACCAAAGGCTTAACGTCCTTTCCGAGGCACGGAGGAATCTCAGTATGTAAAGATGGCCGCCCATCTAACGTAACTTAACCTGATGAATCGACCCGTGCAGCTTTTGTTACTTAGCCACGAGCTCCATGCAGTGTTCCATTTCTTCTAAATAAATTTTTAACAGACGCCGAAAAAGCGCTCGTGCATACACCGCCCTCAGGAAATCTGCAAAGTTCGGGCGACTTAGTTGCCAATAATTTGCTATAAAGACAACTTAGTCACGGTTTACACGATCCAATTTACCTCTAAACTTAAACCCTTAAACCATCTATTAGTGAATTAGATTCCACGTATTTCTGCAGCGGTATCGTTTATCCGACTGCGGAGCAAACATAAGTAAAGTTTTAACTACCCAAGTGTAACAGTTGCGTACCTACAAGCTTTTATAAATAAACATTTTTTTTTAATTCGATATATGGGTTTGGTCAGAGGTGACAGAGACAAAGTCGACGATGGAATGAGCTTACCCACACTTTGAAGAAATTAGGGTTGTCTTGTTGTGAAATTGTAAATTGGGGTCATCTGATCCCAAACTAAGCAGAGCTTGTACTATGGAAACTAGATAACTGATATACTACATATACTACTTTTTTTTTTTTTGTAAATACTTACTTTTATAGATAATTACACCCAGACTCAGAACAAACAGACATGGTCATGCACACAAATGTTTGTTCTGGATGGGAATCGAACCCACGACCTGCGGCATGATAGGTGGTATCTTAACCAACCACGCCAACTGGCCTGTCAAAGATGCAGGTATAGAGTTCCACTCTTTTGTTGAAGACATTTGGAAACGCCTAGTGCAATTTGGTGGAATAGATATTAAGTTCTACAACGCTTACAGCAATGTGTCGGTTCTCATGTAGATATTCTTGTACCTGAGATACCATCACCGCTTAAAATCGGGACTCTCCATTTGCTAACACGCGACAATGAGTGCACATAGTATCACGCCTGATTCTCCGAAGGTGTATTCTAGACTACATCAAACTGGTTGCTAATTTAATTACATAATTTATTATTTTTATGATATTAATTTTACATTCTGGGATTACTTTAACTCACACACTGACTTTCAAATTGTTCAAATTTTTACGAAAATCGTATATATAATTTTACAATGTTTGTAAATATGTGAACACCATGTATCTATCACGTAATTAATTTATCTATCACTAGCTTTTGCCAGAGGCAGCAAACTATAATCTATCGCTGTGCCAAATTTTATCCAGATCAGTTCAGCCATTCTGGTGTGATTGAGTAACAAACATCCATCCATCCATCCAAACTTTCGGATTTATAATATTAGTAGGATTAGTAGGATTGCTTCATTTTTAATTACTTTTACCTATTGTGGTATAGTAATGTTATTCTAGGCGTATCGTCTTTACATTTACGTATAATTAATGTTTACAAAATATTGTAAAACATTTTAAAAGAGAAACGGTGGAGTTTCTAGCCCATTCTTCTCCATACGAAACGATCTTTTACAAGGGGTGACTGGAATCATTTCTATTTTTTTTGTTAATTTTGACGTTCAAAAGTGCCTTTTTTGTACCTATTAGAAATAAATGATTTGACTTTTTTTACTTTTTTATCGACAGAGGTTTACACACACACATTACACCACATTTCGCCAGCCATACCATCAACTGGGCACAAATCCAGGCTTCGGGCTGCTACTGAGAGATTCCTAATAGAAAACAATATGACTTTGAATCTAACCTGACTGAGAATCGAACCCAGGACCTCATGCTCAAAACCTAAAAATACAAAAATGTAGTTTTATGTTCCTTCAAAATTGAGATCATGGTTCCTTTGAATACTTTGCCCTATTACCCATAGTTTCGAATTTAGCCTGATGTGCCTTTGCAACAATTATGTTCATTTACGTTACTGACATTGTGTATATTATATATTCCCCCCACTTCCATGCAGCTGACTATTTTTTTTTTTTTTTGGTAGAAGGTGATCCTCAATATCTACCCATAAAATTTTATGGCGGTATGAAATTACTTTCTTTTTAAGTTTTTTACAACTTTGAGATGCCCTAACTTTGGATCCCCCCTTAGGTGGGGCGGCTGACTCTCACATTCATGATTAGTGAATATTAAATAACTACTAACTATAGAAATCAAGCTTAAAAGTCAAACATTCAACTCGTGCTTCCTGTTATGTCGTATGACTGCCAAACATGGCCTCTTACTTCGAAAACATAAAAAAGTTAGAAACATGCAAACATAACGTGGACCGGAGCATACTGAACCTGAAGAGAAAAAATAAAGTGAAACTGAAACTTATAAGGAAAAAATCACATATTACAGACGTGACATTCACAATAAAAAAACTAAAATGTCAGTGGGCAGTTCACGCAATCAGAAGCAGAATAGAGAAGTGGACCAAAGACGTCATTGAATGGTACTAGAGATGATTAAACGGGGAAGGCCAGTTTGTAGATGGGAGGATGATCTCAGCTTGGCGGCCGGCACTGCGTGGAGGGAGAAAAGCACAAGATCGTGTATTTTCGAAGGGTCTGGGGGAGGCCTATGCTGGTGAGCAAGACAAACCAACCGATGTCTGATATTCACAGTAATATAATGAAAAAATTAGTTTTAAGTTTGTTAATAAAGGCTATTTGAATTGAATTTGAACTATAGAAATGTAATTTATTAGGCATAAAATAGGTTGCAAAAATCGAGCAGCTACTATAACCACGACGCTAACCAGATTGGTGGCTGTGATATTATTCTAGCACACAGGAAAATCTTCAAGACGGAAATTTCTGGAAGTTATGACTCTGTTCAATGTGTGCCGCAATCATTTTGATTGTCCAGACGACGTTAGGAGTCTGTGTTACCTGGTTCCTCGAACAGTTCATGTACGTGAGGTACGCACTCGACGTCTATTTGCTACTAGTCTCTGTTAATCCAACGCTGGCTCGCGTTCACCACTTCATCGTTTGGTTGAGACATATAACAATGAGTTTAATTCAATCGACATTCTTTTTCACAGTAAAAATGCATTTAAGAAGCAAATCCAGGCAACCCTAAAGGATCAGCAAAGTAATACATTTATAATAACGTAATGTCTAATAATGTACTCACACAAATTTACTTTTTTATTATTATTTTTTTTTTGTATAAACTTAATAATCGGAATATGAGTTCTAGGACAATGACTATTATATAGGTATTGTATCTGTGTTCCTAGCTAGTTTTAAATACTTTAAATTGTAATCTGTGGAGAACGTAGTGGGTAGCATAATTTAAAAAAATGTAATAATTAAGATATTATGAGTATTTCTTATTGTGCTACTGTTTGTTTTTCCATAAATAAATAAGACAATTATTGTGAGACATAATATAAATTATTATTCATTCTAAATCGTCTTTTAACAGATATATACGAGTATGGAGAAAGTCTATTCTATGAGCTGAACAAGGAGAGTGTAAATATTCAACATAGGTATAACCAATAACTGTAAGCAAAGGCAAAAGGCAAAAAGGTGAAACATCCCTTCCGTGTTAATAAATAGTGCGTGAAATCCCAAAGAAAAGTGGGTCAGGAATGAAGGCCCTTGAACGCGTCACATGACGGTTTATTTTGGTATATTATGTTTATAGGCCAGAGGGCCTAGACAAAGTAACATTCGATTAGCGATGACGCTAGTAAAAAAGCCAAAAATGTATGGGGTTGACATAAGCTATCGAAATGTCACGTGATCATAGATCAACGAATTGACAGCGTCCTATGATGGCTTCCATAGAGATGCGTCGATAGCGATTTTAGACATAGAATTGCCATTGGTCTAGGCTTACGGGAAATCGAGGAAGGCTAAGAAATATATAATATAGCATACGAGTCTCAGTATCATGTTGTTCAAGGTTTTCAGGGCATTGGGTTTACGAATGCGTGTAGGTAGGTACAGTCAGCGGCAAATGTGATTAACACTTCAGTTTTTTTAATCTTAATTATTTTCATTTAATTAAAATCGGAATAGAAGTAAAATTAAAAGAATTTTAACTGATAATATATGAAATGGGGAAATACAATATACATCGAATAGTTTTGTGACAATGTGTAAAAGTAGACAAGTTAAGGCTCCCGCAGACAGGCGCGACGCGACAGCGCTACCCGACTCTAGTAGAACAATTTCTATAAAAACTTCATGGAAATTGTTCTACCAGAATCGCATCTCATCGTCGCCTTTATTCGACTTTTGTCGCTGACCACATCTATCTGTCTCATAGATGTAGTCACATATTTATTACTTTTGTCAAAGCACGTTTATCATAATTATGATGGTATTTGTTTTCCCGTAGGAAATTTATACAAATTTAGGGTTTTACTAAACGTCATATTTTTACAGATAAAATTAAATCTTTATTTTTAAGGTTCTACCTTTGTAAATATGAGCGTAAATAATTCTAGGAAAATAGCGAGCATCAAAACATTTTTCCATGAATTTGTGTATCAATTTTAAAATAGATTTGGAATATTAATCTAACGTGAAAACGAAGGTATTTCACGTAATTGAAATTGAAGCTGTCAATAGTGTCAAACCCTAGCATCAGATGGAATGACGGCTCACTACAAGCTCACTTCACCTAATATTCACGGTGAGATTGTTACAGAATAGACAGTTTTGTAAATAGAACTACTAGTTCGTCGATTAATAATAATGATACAATTTGTCTGACATGCGGGTCAGAAGCTTAAGTGGATATGTGACTTCGAACAACAAGGAGACTGTTTTATCATTTATCTTCGTAACACATCTAGCGACTCTCTCTACGAAAACGTGTGAGAGTAGTCCCATACAAAATAATAGCAAAGAAAACAGAAATGCCATAGGCTTGCGTCCGTAGACCGCGGCTTGGGGTTACCCCTTGGCAGAATAGGCACTTATAACTAATTCTGTTTAGAGGCAGCGCATACAAAATAGTATAAGAGCCCAAAAAGAGTCAGTACGGCTTATCCTACTATTATTATAAATGTGAAAGTTTGTGAAGATGCTTGGATGTTGGTTCCTTAATCTCGCCAGAACGGCTGAACGGATCTGGATGAAATTTAGCACAGAGATAGATTATGGTCTGGAATACACATATTATACTTTTTATCCCGAAAAAATGTACGGTTTCCGTGGGATCATTTCCAACATCCACGCGGGCGAAGCCGCTGACAAAAGCTAGTTTGGATATTTCTTTGTACACAAAAACTCCTACGTATTCTTCCCATGGCAAATCGTTTATATGTCAGATTTTTTGAACATCGATTGTGTTTTACTTTAGTGACGGAAGATCTACACTGGATCACCTGCTCAGTCAGTAAAATAGCAAGAGATGTAACAGTTCTTATCAACACTTCCTTTATTTTTAGATTGTACATTCCACTTAGCCTAGGGTGGATTGTCGTTACGCTTATACAAAACAATAAACATTGTTATCTAAGAATGAAATGATGACTAGCAAATTGATACAACGTCCTAAAGCCGGGCTCAGACTGAAAACGGCAGACAAATGATATCCATTTGGTTATATAGAAGAGAAATTCGGAACGCTTAAACTGACTACAAGCGTAATTATAAGTTATTATGTCTGAAAGCCTCCTTGGAAGATGATTAATGATGTTCGTTTCGTTAAACAGGGCACTGCTCACAGTCGGCTTCTCTAGTATTAGAGCTGTTTTTATGAGCGGGTTATTTTTTACGCAGTTTTTGTTTGAATAAAGTATCAGAAATAAGACAAGTTTGGCCTTAGTTATGGAATCTTAAATCGTCACTAAACGGCGATTTAGAAATATGCGAGCAAGTTTCAAACGGTAGAATCAATATTTAAGTATTACAAACAAATTATGATAAATAAAACAAGTTTCTTTTTTGCGTTTTGCTGCCCGAAAAATCTATCTATTTTAATGAAATCGATATTTCATAGAATACACCAGTAATTTAACCTAGGTATTAGCTCCATTTATATATTATATTACTAATAATAAAGCTGAAGAGTTTGTTTTGTTTTTGTTTGTTTAACCGCGCTAATCTCTGGCACTACCAGTCGGATTTGAAAAACTCTTTTTGCATTTGATAGCCCAATTCTTGAGGAAGGCTATAGGCTATTAGGAACCGAGCAAAAGCTAAAAAGGCGGAAAGAAATCGCAAATTATTATAAGTACAGTTTTTACTTTCTCTACAATCTTGTTCACGTGTCAATAGGACACTTTTCTCTATTTGTAATAGTTTTCATTTTGATAGACCCATCCTAACCCACCTAGTTTTTGTCACTTATTTGATTCTCACGCATACAGGTTTATTATTTTTGATCGATTTGAAATTTGTCTTATCTTTTGTATGTACCATGGACTTTTACAATCAATGAAAAATATTGATATTGGCAACGCCCTAAAGCTTTACACAGTAAAGTGTAAACGGTGAACATAAAAGGTAGCGGAGCAAGCAATCAATAGGTCCCAATTTCCTATTTAACTTTTATGGTTTTCTTTTACATGGCGACCCAAGAACCACCTTCCTTCAGTTGACAATTCGCATATAGTTCAATGAGTAATACAAATTCCTCAGAAATAACATATTTATTTATTTATTCATCAAACAATTTTCATTGTGTTCGAATTTTACAAAATAATACATTTCAAATCTAAGCAACAAAAAAAATATATATATATATAAAGCAAACAAAAATATATTAAAAAAATATCATATTACTATGTCCTCAATCAAAAACTGTTTACATGTTAAACTATAAAAAGCACAAAGACAACCCCTATAATTAAATGTCAATTAAATGAAAACTAAATATAAATTACAAGCAATTTAAATCAATCACAAGCAAATTAAATGTGAATCAAAAAATGTCAATTAAATCAAATGTTAATTAAAATAAATGTCAACTAAATCAAATGTCAATACCATATCAATAATTCATACTCAATTTATCTGGAATCATTCAACATCAAATCGGATACAGAATATAAACATTTTTCTAATAGGAAGGCTTTCAGTTTCGCCTTAAATAAGTTTCTGTTATATACTAAAGTTTTTAAATCAGTAGGTAGCTTATTATATAACTCTACTACTACTCTCTACTGCTTGGTAACGTGAACAATGCTTTGCTATGTTTAATTTAGGCACCATTATATTTTTAATATATAATATCACGCTTTGTGTCCCAGGGTTGTGCAGAGATATACCTATAGTATGCCTACATTTCGTCAGTTATGTTTAAGTCCTATGTAATAGGGGGCGAGCCTATTGCCATCAACCTGGCACAAATCCAGACTCTGGGCAGCTACTTAGAAATCCCAGATAGAAAGACCCAATAACACTATGTGTAACCTGGGAATCGAACCCAGGGCCTCGTGCTCAGCAGTAGCACTTACAACCACTAGACCAATAGGTCAGTCAGATCTTCATGCAGGATTAGTAACTACTTATTTTTCTTTCCTCCTCAATTTATCGTTGTTCTAAAAGTTAAAACTTCAAACCTATAAAAATAGTCATAAAAAATATTTTACGATGGTAATTTTACCGGAGAAGCAAACAAGCCCAGGAAATTAAAAGTAAGTAATAGGAATTTTTTGATGAAAAACACTTCGTAACTTTTGACTCGAGCCCTCGGAACATTGAATTTAACAATGAACCCTGTTTGTTTAATTTTTGTAAATAAGTAAAATGTAAGTTTACTCATTTTCATTCTGCCTAGCCTTTTCCCAACTATGTTGGGGTCGGCTTCCAGTCTAACCGGATGCTGCTGAGTACCAGTATTTTACGTGGAGCGACTGCCTATCTCAAGGCCTATATCTAGGCTGAGAATCAGCACTTTTTGAACGTCAAAATTACATAAGACAGTCCCCCAAAAACGCCCGCCCTTCACCACTTCCTAGTGCTTTAGCTGGGGAGAAGAAGTGGCGCAACAAACTCCGCAGCAGCACATCTGTCTGTTCAGTTAAAAAAATGATTCTATATAACACTGCGCATAATAATTTAGGTACATTACGCAACACAAAACATTAAATTAAATTATTTGCTATAAGTAAGCTAGCACGCGCCAATATACCAAAAAAAAAAAAAAACGAAAACTATACTCAAGCAGAAACAAAATACAAAACTAAAAACGTAAGCAGAACTTTATAAATAAATAAAAGCCTCCAGTAATAAAGGGCGTGCCCAATTATATATAGCCGTACATGTAGTCGTAACTCAAAGTCACAGATAGGGATAAACTAGGACCAACGAAGTAAAATCAACAACGAGTTAAATTACTAATAACAAAACAAAACCAAGGTCAGCAAGACGACCTGTCACCACAAGCAGCACCCGTTCACGAATATAACGCAAAGATCAGCCATTACCCCCCTCGCCATATTTGAGGGAAGGAGACAACCCGACCCCCGACGATACCGCAAGCAGTGACATCTAAGGGAGCATGACGAACTTGCTGCCGGATGCTCGGGCAAGAAAAACTATGATCAATTGTCGAGGTCACTAGCTAACCATATATTGCAATACCACTCATAAAAAAAATAAACATTGAAATGAGTAGATTATGTCAATAATAAATAAAAATAAAATTAAAATAAATTGACCTTGAGAGTCAAAGAAAATAAATAATTATATGAACTCATATAACCTGTCAGTAGCTATGCTAATTCTGGAGAAAGAACATAAACATTGTCTTAAGCTAAACACAGCGACCAACTAACTATTCTTATCGTTTAAGTAATCGTTGATAGAATAGTATGTCTTTGAACATAGGTTAGATTTCACTTTAGCTTTGAACGCATTAAAGGGCAAATCTAGCAAAGAAGAGGGTAGCTTGTTATAAAAAGTTATACCAAGCCCAACAAATGAGTTATGAACCTTATGAAGCCGGTGAAATGGAGCACGTAATTTGTCCTTATTTCTGGTGTTAACATTGTGAATATCACTGTTTTTAGTGTATAAATGTATATTTTGTCTAATATATAAGATGTTGGCGAAGATGAATTGTGATGCCACCGTGAGAATACCAATCTGTTTAAAAAAATCTCTCAAAGAAACAAATTTATTTTGAATGTCAGCGGCTTTGCCCCAGAGCAGAATACCGTATGACATAACGCTATGAAAATAACTAAAATAGACTAACCGAGCTGTATCAACGTCAGTGTATTGTCTTACTTTCCTGACGGCGTAGGCGGCTGAACTGAGCCTTCCCGCTAGGCTTGATATATGTGGGCCCCACTGAAGTTTGGCATCTACTGTTATACCCAGAAAAACTGCCGAGTCTACAGTTTTAAGCATCTCTTTATCTAAAACGATGTTGGGTCCTAGATTTCTAACATTCGGTAAGGCAAACTTTATACATTTCGTTTTCTTAGCATTGAGAACTAAGTTATTTGTCGTAAACCAATCTGTAACCATTGAGAGTGCACTGTTTACGTCGTCAAAATCTTGTCTATTCCTGTCTACTTTAAAAATAAGAGAGGTGTCATCTGCAAACAGTACAACGTCACAGATACCCTTTAAATAGAATGGTAAGTCATTGATATACACTAAAAACAAGAATGGACCCAGTATTGAACCTTGAGGTACACCTAACTGAACTGGTAGCCCGGAAGATTTCACACCATTTACATCTACACATTGAAACCTATTATGTAAATATGAATTTATTACTTTAAGAGCTTCGTTTTGTACACCGTAATGATGTAGTTTACGCAAAAGCGTGTCATGGTGCACGCAATCAAAGGCTTTGGAAAGGTCACAGAAAATTCCAATAGCATTTTGCGAGTTCTCCCATGCGTTAAATATATGTTTCAGCAGAGCAACACCTGCAACTGTAGTCGAACGACCTTTAGTAAAGCCATATTGTTCATCATGAAGGAGGCGATTTAAATTAAAATGTCTTAGCAACTGCTTGAGTATTAACTTTTCAAATATTTTGCTAAATGCAGGTAAGATAGAAATAGGCCTAAAATTGCCAACGTCATTTTTATTACCTGATTTAAATAAAGGTATGACTTTACTACTTTTCATGAGGTCAGGAAAAGTTCCTACATCAACACATTTATTAAAACTAATAGCTAGATAGGGGGCTACTATGTCTATTATATTACTTAACAGTTTAATGGAGATGCCCCAGTAGTCACCAGTGTTTTTAGACTTAAGTGTGTTAAATACATTAACTACATCACGAGGTGTTATATGTTCGAAGCTAAATAAGCGACCACATTTTATCTGACCTCTACAACCCAGTTATTGGGTAATACGATACCCCTTGGTAAGACTGATTGTCAGACTTTCGGGCTTCTGACGACCCGTAACGACTGTCAAAGATCCACGAATGACAGCCGGGACCAACGACTTAACGTGCTTTCCGAGGCACGGAGGAGTCTTGGTATGTAAAGATGGTCACCAATCTAAGGACCAACCCCGGCAAGCGTAGCTTAACCTGATGGATCGACCCGTGCGGCTGTTATTACTTAGCCACAAGCTCCTCAAAATGTAAGTTTACTGTTAAGTACATTTAATTAAAGGAGTTAAAATTAGTTTAACAGTAAAATCTGACTTAATTCAAAGGTTTTTTTTAATTTATTTTCTAAGCTGACACTAGAATGGAATAGCTAGCTTTTACCATTTTCTTTTGGTTCGATTTAGCTCATCAAAGATGATATGGTTAGCAAGGGGGTGACTACTGAAATGACGACTAATCGAGAAATATGAAATAAGAAGACATGCTATGTCGACCCCAAATGTATTGGGATAAGGGCAAGAAAATTATGATGATCAAATTCAGCCATGGGTAACGACCACAATCACATCACGACTGTAATCGCCGAAGGCTATGCAGAGGTGTATCAACCCCCAACAAATCTAAACCCCGGACTGCTACTGAGAAATTCCTGACAGCAAAACCCAATAACAGTTGGTCCGACCTGGGAATGGGACCCAGGACCTCACGGTCATCAGTAATAATAATAATATCCTGGGACATTCCACACACGGTCATCCGATCCCAAACTAAGCAGAGCTTGTACTATGGAAACCAGTTAGCTGATAATTATACTACATACACTACTTTTTTTTGTAAATACATACTTATATAGATAATTACACCCAGACTCGGGACAAACAGATATGTTCATGCACACAAATGTTTGTCCTGGATGGGAATTGAACCCACGACCTGCGACATTATAGGTGGTATCTTAACCAAGCACGCCAGCTGGCCTGTCAAGTAGCCCTTGCGACCACTAGAACACTGACCAATCAATTCAATAATAATCGTGCTAACCATACACGATTATTACTGAATCCATTACAAAGTTAACATAGTACAAGACTTACCTATCCGAAAATAAATCCACAATTAATGACCACAGTATGTCAGTAACTGGAGGAACATAGTAGCCACAGGTCGCCACTGGCTTACGTTGCTAGGCAACGGAGGTCGTTAGTGCACGTTATACGAACTTAATACGCCTTGAAACTGACTTCAGTTAGAGAGGATAACCGTATGAGGTCAGGTGAAAAGCGGGTCGTATTAAAATTCTGAAATCGCTGAATAAGTCTTCGAATTGTGTTCAAAATAAGTGTTCAAAACGGGAAAATTCTACATATATAATAGGCCTAAAAAATTAGGTTTGAACAATGCACCTCTTAACAGCGTTTTTTTTTTTTTTTAAGTGAAAACTTCTTTAGGCACCTTGAGCGATTATTGGTAGGGAGAAATCTTAAGTCGGAAGCCAAAATAGCGCGACGCGTCTTGCGTCTGCAATGAGCGGGAAAAATACTAATACGAGACATTTCGGAAAGTGCCACGTTGGCGCGTCCGGCGTCCGTGTCATGCAACCGCGACCTGCTGAGAAGATACGTACGGGTCCGCGCGTCTTGCGTATTTATAAAATTGTGTTCATTTTACCGCGCGATGCAAAACATGCTACATTAGTTTTAGTATTATGCGAAACTCAAAACAAGTATTTTTATGTAAAGTATCTACAAAATTTCAAATTTTCAAATTTCATAACTGTATCATGAAAAATGGCAAAGTTATAAGCTTGTTATGTTACCGTATTGTCCGTACAAAAACATGCTCACCACGCGACGCACCCGCGCCTCCAGCGCAGCGTCACGCAGCGCTCATTCATAATAATATGGCAGTAGGTACAATACTAACTTTACGGCGATAGTATTGTAATTAACTGGTGCTAACGTTTTCCATCACACTTGCAGTCGTAATAGTCAAGTGTAGTTAAATACTATTATGTACTTTATTCGTAAATACAGCCGTAACTGATAAAATGTAGTCAATGCGATTTGTTGCACCTTATATAAACCACTTAAAGTTCAAAGTGGATGGTTAAACATCGCATTACTTAACCACAGCAGCCTGTAGGTACAAATAATAACTTTCTACAATTGACCATATTGGCGTGTTTAAAAATGTTAATAATCACTATATACAATAATTGACTTAATCACAATTTACAATTGACCGAGTTATCAACGGCTGTCGGAGGCCGAAACGTACCGTAGTCCTTAGATCATTTTGTAGCGGAAAGGATTGTGTTCCACGATACTCTGATGGTAAATTGCTCCTCGTACCGCTGCACTGCCGGGGATACGATAGCACCACAAACCGCTAGTTTACGTACCATTTCTGTGTACTGGACTTTTGTGTATGAGAAAGACAGGGTTACACGATACTTTTTCCATACGATAGGTACACGATCAACCGAGTCCGAAACACAACTGTAAGGCGCACGTCGGCCGCGCGCTTGCGATCGTGCTATGTAACTTAACGGGAGCGTGACACGTGCGCGTCAATCTGTAACATCCATGCGACTGAAGGGGTTGTTTTTTTACCCCCGCCCTGCTGTGCGTCCGCGCCTAGTGCCGCACCTGTGTTGTGTTGTGCGCATGATTGCGGATAGGTATGTAGTGTCGCTCGGCGTCCAACTTGTAATCTTTTTTAAATATTTTTGTGACAAAATATAACATGGTGTAAAAATTATTGGAACCGAGTCAGTTACTTATTCTGAACAACTATATTCATATTTCGCATACTAAAAATAGTGTTGTAAATACGAAGACTTTTATTAGTGACATAATGTCTCGACCTGCAATCTAGTGTAGTAAGATTGAAAATTATAAATATAAATATGTACTTACTAAATAAATATTTTTATTTGCATTATATCCTGTGCAAAAAAAAAATCAATTCCTTCTAAACACGAAGTTTCAATATTATTACGTGCTACGCGCGTGTAAACATTTTCGTCCACTGAAATTTCGATAAAACTAAAATTACGAATTTTATGAATTGTACTTTAATGTGTTACATCTTGTAAATACATACTTATTTAGATAATTACACCCAGACTCAGGACAAACAGACATGTTCATGCACACAGCTGTTTATCCTGGATGGGAATCGAACCCACGACCAGCGGCATGACAGGTGGTATCTTAACCACATTCGCACGGACGCTTTTTAAACGCGAAGTTTTTGACAGTGCTCGGGCTTTCCAATTCTCGGCGTCGAACCGAGCGTTGAGGATCTAGCAGAGTGCATCACTAGCGCGTTGAAAAAGTGCACAGTTGGACTTTCACGTCGCTAAGCGGAGCGTTGAAAATCCAGTGCACGGCAAGAAACGTAGCGTTAAGAGGCTGACAACAGAGTCGATGATTTCATACCATTATGGAAAAAAAATAGCTTCTCTGATGCGCTGGATTCGGGGGAGCGCCAACGGAATCTTAAGGATGATTTCTGAGAGGCCAAAGCCTGCAGTGCTGGGGAGATTCATCCAGCTTCATGTGACGTGATGACATAGTGATACATATTTATTTTTAGGGTTCCGTACCTCAAAAAGAAAAAACGGAATCCTTATAGGATCACTCGTGTGTCTGTTTGTCTGTCCGTCTGTCACAGCCCATTTGATCCGAATCTAATAGACCGATTAAGTTGGAATTTGGTACACTTATGAGTTTCTGTGACCAAAACACAGACGTGTAGCGTAAATAAATGAATTTTGAATATGAGGGTCTATTTTGTAGGACAAACAAGAAAATTAAAAAAAAAGTTTTGCAAATTGTACCGTGTAACATATTAAATGAAAGGGCTTACTGTGAGGGTCTCAAATATATTATTTTTCATATAATTTTAAAATAAATAATTTAAAAGTTATTTAAGAAAATAGATGAAAATTGACCAATCCCCCAAAATTTTCAGCTCAGTAGTTTTAGAGACGAGGCAGGGGGGGCTTATCTCTAACAGTACTGAGCAGTTGGACTGTATGGGAGAACATGTTTTTCAACTACAATGTTAAGTTTGTTCTTAGGATAAATTCATCCCAACTATAGAACGTGCTTGGTCCGAAGCGCACTTGCCTGGTTTTTTGACATGAGTGATTTTATTATTTGTACTTTTACTTATTTTGTTTTATTTTTATTTTAATGATGATAAATGAATTTATTTTCATTATTATTTATTAAAACGCGGTCACTGTCGGACAGCATACAAAAGAAAGAGAAACGCGATGACACAATCTTGTTAATTTATTTCAAATTATGAAGCAATTATCCATTTATAAAAATCTATTGATTCGACTAAAAAATTAAAACACTAATGAGTACTTGTAGAATAATCTGATAAAAAATCACAATGATTGCATGTATATTAGTTTGTTTTTACTAGTTAAAATTAATATTTAGAGGTATAGAAATATTTAGGTTTTAGGAAAAAATTATTAAAGGATGATTTTCAAAGAATATAAAGTCATTGAAAATCATCCTTAGTGCGGATTTCACCAATGAAACTGAACGCGTTCAGCACATCTAAACCGCGTTCAAGGACTGTCAGTGTCAAAATTGTTATGATTGACACTAACAAACCTTGATCGCGTTTTAGAAGTGCTGATCGCGTGCAGTTCCATTGGTGAAATTGGACCTTAGGTTTTCAATGATAGAGTTCGTAGACTTTTTTTTTCACAATATGGTGTCTGGTTATCGCTATATTGAATTTTGATTACTGTCATGCCTTTAGCGATACTCACAAAATTAAGGCAAATCGATTGACGTCAGAATCATCAAAATTGCGCTCACGCGTTATTCTCTAGAGCGCCACAAAGAAACAAACATACATAGGCTGATAAATTCTGCTCCTCTGCGTCACGCAGTCGAGTAAAAAAAAACTTCCATTCGAACGTAGGCTTATGCGTCAGTGACAGGAATAACGCTTAGTCTAAGCACGTTCTAAGTAACGGTTGTTAAGCACAGCACACGAAACATATATCAAACAACCTGCATGCTGTGCTTAGGGGCGAAAGTGCTTAGACTCTGATAGGCGGGGGTTATCGTCGTCGTTATGCAAATTAAACCAGTACAAGTATTCACAAATATAATAAAAGAGCACGTAAACACAATTCAGAAACAAAATACACATAAAATACAATCATAATACTTACGGCAATAATCTTACCTTCGAAACACTAATTATTGCAATAATACAAACATAATTGAGATATTACAGACACGCGACTACACAGGGCTCTATTGAGCATGTCACTTGATGATTAGTTACTGTTACTAACTAGCTTGATACATTGGAACTGTGATGGAACTAACTTTCAATCCTAGGGGACGCATATATATTAGTTTTGCACCATAGCTATTGTAGCGGGTACACCTCACCCGAGTAAAACTATAACACCAATATATGTGGTTTAAACAATAACCACGCCCCTATTTTCTCGTGCAAGTCACAACCTGTCGACTTTTCTGAGCCAGGGAGAAACCCCTACGCAGTTTTGAGTTGATTCTCTGCGTTCAAGTCAAAACGTGTTTATTTCCTACGGACAAGCATAGTTTCGTGGAAAATTTATCAGTTAGATGATGTTAAGCTACTAGTACATTCTTATAGCTACTTATAACTAATAGCAAACGGAGTTAGGCGTATGGTGCTTCTCCTACATTCCACCCCCTGTAAGAGGGTTCAACCGCTTTACATCCATTTCTGTGGGAAGCACAATAATCTTTGCAACTGGTCGACGCAAGACCCCGTTTGCTGTCTTAACATCTACAACACGGACGATTCCGTCATTACCCTGATACACAGATTGTATCACACCTTTTGTCCATGCACTTCGTTCTCTATTGTTGTCAACGATCACTACCACATCACTCACGCGCACATTGGGTCCACTAGTTGTCCACTTCTCACGACGTTGCAGAGTCGGGAGATACTCCCGCAGCCAGCGGCGCCAGAACATGTCGGCGAGCGCATTCACCCGCCGCCACTGCCGGCGGGAATCGACGTCCTCGTAGCTGCTCGGCGCAAACGGTGTACTCCCGGACGCCGTGCCCAGGAGCAGATGGTTCGGCGTCAGGACCTCAGGCTGCTCGTGATCGTCGTACACATAGCTCAGCGGGCGGCTGTTTACTATCAGCTCTGCCTCGGTAAGAAGGGTGTAAAGGACCTCCTCACGAGGGGCCCGCTCCTTGAGCGTGCTTCTCAGTGCATTCTTCACTGACCTGACCAGGCGTTCCCAGCAGCCGCCCATGTGTGGCGCTGAGGGGGGATTGAAGTGCCACTCGATGCCTCGGTTGGTGGCCTCGTCCCTCAGTGTATCCTGATCCAGGTCTTTCAGGGCTGCTCGTAACTCGGTGTTGGCCCCGATGAAGTTGGTACCCTGATCGGAGTACAGGTGTGCAGGTTGCCCCCGGCGCGCTATCAGGCGCCTCAGGGCCAGTATCGCCGAATCGGCGCTTAGTGTGGCGGCTAACTCTAGGTGGACGGCGCGCGTAGCGAGACAGGTAAAGAGTACTCCCCACCTCTTTTCGCGGCGCCGCCCTATCGCCACCTCCATTGGGCCGAAGTAGTCGACCCCTACTCGCACAAAGGCTCTTCTTGTGGTCTCTACCCTGGCGAGTGGGAGATCACCCATCTTTGGTGGTATGGGTTTGGCTCTGGTGATGCGACAATATTGGCAATTCGCGACCACGGTCTTTACGGATGTTCTTACCTTTATGATCCAGTAAGTTTCTCGTAGATTGTTGACTACGGTCTCGTGGTTCGCGTGCAGAGCCATCGCGTGATAGTGTGCGATGAGCTTCCTTACCAGAGGGTGACGCCCGTCGAGAATAATCGGGTGTTTTTCTCCAAATGAGAGCTCCTCGCATGCAGTCAGACGTCCTCGTACTCGTAGCAGTCCGTCGTCGGTGAACATCGGGTCCAATGACTTTATGCGGCTGTCGACAGGTGCGGGCAACCCTTTCAGGATGGCGGCCCGTTCTCGATGAAAACTGTCGTTTTGGCACAACCTCATTAGGTGGAGGTGCGCTTTTTCCAAGTCATGTGGACGCAGCTCCGACGTCGCTCTTCGTTTGCGACATCGCTCGATGAAAATCAGCGTGCGCGCCATAACGCGCTGCACGCGCTGCCATGTTGAGTAGCGCTCGTATTCCAGGAAGGGCCCGGCAGGGGCCGCCGCAGTGTTGACTCGTTGGATGTGCTCGAGGTCTGCCTCTGCCGCCTCAGGTTCGCGACATGCTGGCCACTGCTCCTGTGAATCATACAAAAACGAGGGGCCCGACAACCACGCTGCATGGTCATCAGGCCAAGACAATCTGGTAGCCTTATCTGCTGGGTTGTCCGCCGTGGGGACCCAGCGCCAGTTGCCTCTGACTGTTAACCTATCTATTTCAGCTAATCTATGCGATATAAATTTTTGGAAGTCTTGTGCCTCCGAATTTATCCACTTAAGTACAGTTTCACTGTCTGTCCAGTAAAATTTTTCCCTGATTGGTAGCCCTAACTCTTTTTCAGCGGTGTCCGCTATTCGACACGCTAGCACCGCTGCCTGAAGCTCTAACCTAGGAATGGATATAACTTTCTGAGGGGCCACCCGCGCTTTACCTAATAGCATGGTGACCTCTCGATGCCCTTCAGTGTTATACCCTACAAGGTAGGCGACCGCGGCGTATGCCAGTTCGCTGGCGTCCCCGAACACATGTATTTCCAGATTGTTGAGGTCCAGCCCGTACCACCGCGGTATCTTAACTTCGGTCAGAATGCTTAGATGCTTGAGCCAGGCAAACCACATTTTGGCCTCTCGGTCCTTGAGAGGTTCATCCCACTGGATCCCCGACTTCCATATCCTCTGCATCAATATTCGCGTCTGGATGACGCAGGGATAGAGAAAGCCGAGGGGGTCGTAGATTGACATAATCGCGCTCAAAAACTGACGCTTGGTGGGTACCAGGTCGCCACTTATTATTTCAGGTGGTAACCGTTTGAACGACAAGTCAAATCCCAGTTCGTCTTGTTTGGGCGACCATGTCAACCCTAATGTCCGCTCGACCATCCCGATTCCCTTCTCGAGCGGGACTTTATCGGGCATATCTATTTTTAGCTTTTCCCTTAACTCTGTCGAGTTGGTTACCCACCCCCGTATGATAAAACCCCCGGAGGCGTGTATTCTGGCAACCTGCTCGATCAGGCTGTTGGCCTGCTCTACGGACCACGTGCTATCTAAATAGTCGTCCATGTAGTGCCTATCTCTTATGGCCTCAACAGCTTCGGGGTGAACGTTAACCCACTCATTGGCGTTTTTATTGAGTATATAAATCGCCGTGGTTGGTGAAGAGGCGGCGCCAAATATCATTGATGTCATGGCGTAGGTATCAGGTTCCCTACCATCGTTCGCGCCTCTCCACAAAAACAGCTGTGCGCCCTGATCTTGTGCCCTAATCTTAACTCGCAAAAACATATCAGCTATATCGCCTGTGAACGCTATGGGACCTACTCTAAATTTAATCAAAATACCTAGTAATGAATTTAATAAATCGGGTCCGGTCAGCAGGTTATCATTCAGACACGTACCTTGGGACGTAGCAGCCGCGTCGAAGACTAGGCGAAGCTTCCCCGGTTTGTTCGGGTTTACAACTCCGAAATGTGGTAGGTACCAAACCGGTGAGCTATCTACCTCGCCTTCCACCTTCCGTGCATACCCTTCAGCTACTAGACGCTCTATCTGGTTCGCGTACGTCTCAGCGAAACTAGCGTCCTTACGCATCCGCCTCTCGATACCATACAACCTCTGCCGGGCCTGTCTGTAACTATCAGGCAACAGAATGTTGTCCTGTTTCCATAAAAGACCTACTTCCCATTGCGTCTTATCAGGGGTGCGTTGACTCGTACTGTCTAACACCTGTACAGCCCGTTCTACATCCTTATGTTTGCGGGTTACTTGAGAAATGCCTATCGATTCTAATTCAAACTGTGACTTCACTAAATCATGCAAATCTGGGAGGGAAACTGTTGTGCAGTTCACTGCTTCGGTACTACTATCGTTATTAAATGGTCCATGTATGACCCAACCTAACTTAGTTAGTGAGGCAACTGGCTTACCGGATCGTCCACGGCGGGTGTCCCCGCCAACGAGCAGCTCCCAGTTGTCCTGCCCGATCAGCAGCAGCGGCTTGGCTCCCCTCATCTCTGCGCAACCCAAGTCGCGCAGGTGCGCGTTATCGTTGATCACTGAAGAGGTCACTGTTTGTGTAGGCAAGTTCAAGTTTGCTAATGTCCGGCACTTGATATTATGGCACTGTCCATTGGGGCCCTTCACACATACTTGTACCACTCGCGAGGTAAGGTCCGACACAGCATGACCGCCCGCGGTCTTTAATGTTAGTGGCACACGTGGACCCGATAGGTTAGTAGCGAGCGAACTGTCTATTAGCGATACTGTTGCCCCGTCGTCCAACAACGCATAACACTGGTCGTTGTTGCTATCTTCGTTACACACCGACACTGGCACTATCTTCAATAACGCTGTGGCTCGCCACTCTCCTATGTTTGTTACACATTCTGGTTTTGACCTATCTTCGTGTAACAACACATGATGTTTGTAGTCGCACTTTTTGCACTTGTTTGCGCGACAAAACTGCTTAGTGTGTTTTGCTTTTAAGCAATTAAAGCACACTTTTTTCTTCTTGATCAGTTCCCAGCGATCTTGGATATTCAGCTTCTTGAACTGGTCGCAATCTTCTATGACATGCTTGCCGTGGCACATCACGCACTCCTTCTGTGTGATACTCGTAGCTTCGTCGCTCTGTGTATTCACACGATGAGTCATCTGCGGCTTGTTGGTGACTGGGCGTGCCGCGTTTCCAGGTCGAGTCCGTCCGCTGGTCTGCTGCAGCTTCACAGGGAACTTAGCCTGTTCTGGTTCATACACAGTCGGTTGTAAGTAGTACGAAGTAGAACGCGTCACGTGTATGAGGAACTGTGACAGCATTTCCAAGCTGGGTGAGATCCTCAAGTCCACCCCCTGTAAGTTATCCAGGCCCATCGCGAAGTCACCATACTGTGCTCGTTGAACTGGTGTCAGCTTGCCTAGCAGCTCGCTCACCAGTTGAGGGTTATTCAGGTACCCATCTGCTCTGACGTTCTTTAGCAGTGACACACAGTTCCTTACCGTTGATGAGAATTTCCTTAATTCCTGGCCACTATCAGACACTTTAGGTAAATTTCTCACCTTCTTTAAAGCATATTGAAGTATGACGGTTGGATGTCCGTACTCTTCTTCTAATGCACGTATTATTTCAGTGGGTTCTCTCGCTGACCGTAACAGGTCCTCCACTGCTATCTTCGCCTCCCCATGTAGAGACGACTTCAGACGCGCTAAATTCTCATGCGGCCTAAAGTTATATAATTCAGTAGTGTCCCAGTACATATTCCTATATGAAATCCAATCAGCTGGGTCACCACTAAAATGTGGCAATTCGTAAGCCTGTCTGGGTACCGGGTGCGGGCGTGCCATGTTAGTGATCGCCTCCGCCAGCTTATCGATTTTCCTATCTCTATCGCTCGACGATAGTCGCTGCCTTTCTACAGCCCCCACTCCGCTATTTCCCTGTCGCTGTGTGACCGACTCGAGTGTCGATACTCGAGGTCCACTTGCGACCGGAGTGGTGAAGGCGGGATAATCATCGGGCAAACGGAATCTAACCGCTTCAGTATGGGCTGGCGTCTGCATAGGCCCCGCATTGCTCACGGGGTTCCTATACGGATGCGACACATTACTTTCACTTAACATAGCCGGCACACGGTACATATTAGATTCAAGATTCACTCTACTTACGTTTTGGTCTTGAATCGTAGGTGCTTCATACGGCGCGCTGCCCTCAAGCGGTACGTGCGACGTAGACGGCGCGCGAGACGCTGCCGCCGTAAACATCGCCGTTTCTGGTTGCGTCGCTTGGGGCGTTGTTTTCACCCATTCTTCTACTCGTTGCGTCGTATCCACCTCCGAGTTTGAGTCCTCACTTTCAGCATTTGCCTCGATCTCTGCTATAGCCACCTCCATCCTTTTCTTCACCAGATTCTCCCTGATGAGCACCAAATCGCGCTCAGCTTCGTATTCGGCCTTTTTCCTCAAGAATTCGACGCCTTTGCGACTACTCTTGGACGAAACTCTGCTGCTCCGCGGCGACCGTGCGACTGTCTGCCGTGATACGCCCTCTGCCGGCTTTTCACTATAGTCGATTACTCGACCCCCGGTCAGCGGAATAATGGGGGCAGCCGCTGATCTTACCGTTGGCGCTATTGATGGAGAACCTGGTGGCACCTCCGACAGTAAGCCTGAGTCCGAGGCGATGGCGGCTTCCCTGCGCCGCGTGTCTGCTTCTTCCGTCATTTTGCGTAGTTTGCTTCGCGTGGTTACGGCACTTTTCTCACTCATTGTACCTGGTTAATTCGCCTATAAGCGTAATCCGATTCCGAACGCTAGTTTGTAAGACTACGCCCGGACAATCGGTTATCCGACTCGCAAGGACCAAATGTTAAGCACAGCACACGAAACATATATCAAACAACCTGCATGCTGTGCTTAGGGGCGAAAGTGCTTAGACTCTGATAGGCGGGGGTTATCGTCGTCGTTATGCAAATTAAACCAGTACAAGTATTCACAAATATAATAAAAGAGCACGTAAACACAATTCAGAAACAAAATACACATAAAATACAATCATAATACTTACGGCAATAATCTTACCTTCGAAACACTAATTATTGCAATAATACAAACATAATTGAGATATTACAGACACGCGACTACACAGGGCTCTATTGAGCATGTCACTTGATGATTAGTTACTGTTACTAACTAGCTTGATACATTGGAACTGTGATGGAACTAACTTTCAATCCTAGGGGACGCATATATATTAGTTTTGCACCATAGCTATTGTAGCGGGTACACCTCACCCGAGTAAAACTATAACACCAATATATGTGGTTTAAACAATAACCACGCCCCTATTTTCTCGTGCAAGTCACAACCTGTCGACTTTTCTGAGCCAGGGAGAAACCCCTACGCAGTTTTGAGTTGATTCTCTGCGTTCAAGTCAAAACGTGTTTATTTCCTACGGACAAGCATAGTTTCGTGGAAAATTTATCAGTTAGATGATGTTAAGCTACTAGTACATTCTTATAGCTACTTATAACTAATAGCAAACGGAGTTAGGCGTATGGTGCTTCTCCTACAACGGTTATAATAAATTATTAAGTTGTTAAATCTAAAATTTTACTTATTAATAACTGTGAAGCCAGATTAATAATAATAATAATAAAAGCCTTCTTAATAACAATAAAACAACAACATCCCGTTGTTGAAGCAGTAAAATTGTATTAAAGTTTTCATGTTTATTTTATTTTCTGGCAATGCCAACAATACACACTGGGAAATAAACAAACCTCATTCATTTTATGGAATTTAAATGAATATCTATCGTTGTCATATATATAATTTAAATGAATAGTACGATAGTTGTAGTGCAAATTAAAATATAATTAAAGAAATTCTTCAGCCATACAACAAGAATTATTACGCAAGAATGTCTTGTTTCAGTAATATTTTTGCACATTCTGAGTTTCATAATATTTGCTATCATTCGGAAATATTTTGTTGTTCTCAGAGTGTTTTACAAAGAATATAGATAATAATACGTTATACAGGCTGTAAGTGTACTCATCATTATTAACAACTTTTATTATGGGACCAAACCTGAAATCGCGAATAAAATTCAGCTGTTCCCAACATTTTGATGAATTATGCGAACATAAATATACTGAACAGCTGATATTTTCGCGACTTCAGGTTTGGTCCCATAGTAAAAGTTGTTCATAATGATGAGTGCAATGACCCCTTAAAAGGTTGACACTGTTTACACTTACACCCTGTATATTTATAGAAAACAATACGTTAAAAATAAGTAAGGATAAGTACACTATTGCAATAGGTTACCCTGTAAACGTTATTACATTAAAAAAAAAAACAGTAAAAATCTTAATGTATTTAACTAAACTAACGTGTTTTCCTTGAACATTTTTTTATAGAAATAAGTATTGTTAAGCTTAGAATTTCATTTACCTAACTTCACAAATAAATTTAAACCCCGTACATACGATAAATCAACCAAAACCTATAAGTACGACAACGTTCAAAGGTTCGATCGTTTATCTTTGGAAAAACCGCACTTGGCCGAATTAAATGTGATTAGTCTAATAAGGAAGTGACGGAATTAGTGCGTCAACTATAAACATTTAGGTGGGAATATAAATCAATTACTATTGGTCGATAGTCACATTTTATTCGCTATAAAATTTCGGTTTTTCGGAAAATAATTTGGTTTATGGTATCTGCGGGGTTTAAGCTTGTCTGGAAAGTTAGGTAAATAAATTCTAAGCTAAACAATACTGATTTCTATAGTAAAATGTTCAAGAGAAACACGTTAGTTTAGTTCAATACATTAAGTTTTTTCGAGGCATAATAATACAAACATGTCACCCAAACGAAGAAAAGTATAAGATACCCTCTAAAGTGCCTTGCTTACTCATGTTCTATTACATAGGTACCGTCTTCATCGATTTTTATTATAAGCCTGTAAGCCATTTTTTTTTGTGGATGGTAAATCATCAAATAACTTCTCCCGCTCTGCGTGGAGCGGGAGGGCGTGTCAGGCTTCTACTGACTAAAACCCACCCGTGTTCCTTCAGTTGCCTGTGCCAGGGCCACGGTAACTCTTTCGAACAACCCGCAACCCTGGCGGGCATCGGCCCTAGCGGACCCCTTCAGCTAGTGCTGACATCTCTTTGCGTGGAACACAACGCGCCGTCGACCCGGGCCTGGTCCTTACCGGACGGCGAGCTACCCACTACTCAGCGTCCGCAAGCCTGCGCCTACGGTGGCCGGGAATCGACTATCGATTTCCGAAGCCTGTAAGCCTAAGATTCACAAATACATATACGTAATTATTGTAAAGTCACGCATAGGTATAAGATTTGAGATTCGTGCGTACATATTACAAATACGAAATATACGTATCTACACTTATTTAGATCAAAGTTCATTATATATGTAGGTAGGTACACATCCCTTCCTAAGTGCAGATTATACAAATGAAACTGAACGCGACCAACACACCTAAACCGAATTCAAGAGCTGTCAGTGTCAATATTCCAAAGAAAATAATGACACTGACAGCTCTTAAACGAGGTTTAAGTGCTGATCGCGTTCAGTTTCATTGGTGAAATCCACCCTTAATCAACATAGAAGATGAACTTAAAATCTACCGTATACAGAAGATTTTATAAAAATGAACACCACACAGTTCACGAAATCCTAGGACACTATACCAAGATAAGACACCTACTATCAGGTATTCAGGAGTCACGTTCTTCGCTTATATTCTTTAAGACAAAGTAATCTTCAGTCTCAGTACTGCAGATTAATTTTGGCTGGAATGTTGTAAAGATTAAAGTACGTGAGTTGAGGCTCCGAAACCGCGACCCTGACTCTTGGTAGTTTCGGTTAAAATGGCGCTTTTAACATGATGACGTGCTACGTTTATTAAAATTATTTTTGACATCAGATGACAGAAGTTAGTTAAAGAAGGAGTTGTTTAAAGTTTTAAAATTGCCATTAAAATTGTATTATTGATGTGTAGCATCTTTCCTCACGCTTTCCTGCAATCTATGGGAGTGATTTCGTGAAAAGGGACGGAAGTGTGTAACAGGAAGCCGGGGCGCGCGCTATTTGATTAGACCAATGAGCACGCGCGGTGCTAGAGTTGGCCGTCAGATGGTACCAACCCATTTTCCAAAAGGTTGGTTCTGTCAGCCATCAGCTGCGCGTTACGTAAATCTGAAAATAAGTAGATTAAAATCATTGGTACCTATCGTAAGCTTATGTAATGCTTCTAAATAATTGTGTAAAAAAATCGTGGCAATAGAATTAAAAACTGTACTAAATTTATGGATATCGCACCTTCGGCTTCGGTGCAACAAAGTCACAATAGCTCATTTTTAAATTTTACAGGAGAGGGCTTTTAAGATTTTTTCCGCATTTATTATATTGCCTTATTAAAAAAAAATTGTTTATTGCTTTTGCTATAGTTTCACGTAAAAAACTTATTTTGAATTTATAAAAGATATCCTTTTAGATTTTGCAGTTTTGGCTATTTGTGACTTTATTGCACCGAAGGTGCGATATGAAGATATGTAAACACAAATAACCTTGGGTTATGACTTGAATTTGTTTTCTAAGGTGTCAGATGTATATGTATATCATATGCGACTGTAAGGCTCGCTCGTTTTTTTTTTAAATGGCAACTTATCTTCCGTGAAATATTCTATGCTATTTGAAGAAGCACAGCCATATTACATACATTAAACTTATACTAGAAATAATATCCGATTTTGACCCGTCACTATATTTCCTAAACCAACTTTAGCTCAATTCACTTTTAAAGAAGAATCCTCAATTCTGATTTTTCGCAACTAAACTAACCAAACAATGTTTAAAGATATATACGTAGAAAATGTTAACACGAAAAGCTGCAACAAACTGTGTAACCGCTTATTAACTCGTTGAAATTGTGTAGCAACATTGTTCGTAGAGCATCTACGCCGTAGCAACGCTACGACGTAGCAGATTTACCTACACTATATTATGAAAATTTACATTCGCGTGACTATACTTTGTGACCTGAATATATTTCATAAAGAGACGGATTACCCATCGAATGTGCATATTTGAAACATGAGTGGCGGAGTAAGCGACATTTTAGCAACCCCTTCTTGAAACTGCCTGTTCATCTTCTCAAGAAGCCATTGTAGCAAGTTGTGAAACTTGAATTATTATGCTAGGAAAGTATTCGTCATCTTGACTTCTACACAGCTGTTCTACCTACCTAATTAAATCTCGTAAATTGTCGCCAAGTTATGGAGACAAAGACTCATTAATTCACCTGAAACTGACTTTCAAAGTTACGGTAAATTAATGTCTTTACTTTTAAGTGGATAATTTTACTCTCTGTTGTTTTGCAGTTTTCTCGGTATTACATTGGATTTTATTATTTCTCTTTGAAATAACTCATTGCAAATAAAAAATCCTTTTTTTTTACATCGCAATCGGCTATTAATAATAATAATAATATCCTAGGACATCACACACGGTCATCTGATCCCAAACTAAACAGAGCTTGTACTATGGAAACCAGATAACTGATAAACTACATACACTACTTTTTTTTGTAAATACATACTTATATAGATAATTACACCCAGACTCAGGACAAACAGACATGTTCATGCACACAAATGTTTGCCCTGGATGGGAATCGAACCCACGACCAGCGGCATGGCAGGTGGTATCTTAACCAACCACGCCATCTGGCGTGGATATAAATGTGGAATAATAAAATTATAATATTTTTCCAGAAATGATGTCAATCTATTAGAGTTATCACGTAGAAAAATGATGACGTGGAAGCATTTTGTGGAATTCAGGGCTAAAAAGCGGCGACAGCAGTAATTTGGCGAGTCAGAGCTACCGGTTCTCGGTTGAGTGCTTCGCTCGGCGCGGCGCGTCCTGGTGACCACGCGCGACCGAAGCGGTCACTGCACTGATTGTTAATTCCAAGGCTACTACACACGGAAATTCCCCGCTGTGTATTGAATTTAGTGATTATCTTGTATTCTCGTCCAATAGTTATAACAGCCGCACGGGTCGACCCATCAGGTTAAGCTACGCTTGCCGGGGTTGGTCTGTGGATGGGTGACCATCTTTTCATACCGAGAGTCCTCCGTGCCTCGGAAAGCACATTAAGCCATTGGTCCCGGCTGTCATTCATGGATCTGACAGTCGTTACGGGTCGTCAGAAGCCCGTAAGTCTGACAACCAGTCTTACTAAGGGGTATCGTATTACCCAGTAACTGGGTTGTGGAGGTCAGATAGGCAGTCGCTCCATGTAAAATACTGATATTCAACTGCATTCGGTTAGACTGGAAGCCGACCCCAACATAGTCGGGAAAAAAAGTTGTCCCATAGTAAAAGTTATTCATATTGATTGGGTAGAACATCCCCTTAAATGTCACATGTTTTCAAAGTCACTCTGTATTTTTAATTGTCTTTAATATTTTTTTTAGTTTGTTCTCACATATAAAAGCAACAAGAGTAATATAACCAGGCTTTTGTATTACATATCTTCATTTAAAAGGGCCTCCTTGGAGTTTCGTGCCAGTTCTTCTCCATAGAGATCTACGTTTTGGAATGGGCAGCTAGCTTCAACTTTCTGACTAACTGACCGACTCTTTGACAATTCACAAGTGCCTGTAATTGGATTAATTAAAATAAATGTTTTGAGTTTGAGTTTGTGTTTGAGTAAAAAATTTGGATTTACGTATTGTAGGAGCAGATATAAAAATTGCAATTCTTCTTTGCAATTTTTTGCTTGCATTTAGAGCGTGAACTAAGATATTATATCTGGCGGAGAGTAAACAGAAGTATTTGAGTTTTTATTATGATCATTCTTTTTACACCTCATCTTTGTTTTTCACAGCGGAATTTCAGCCATAACTGTCACTTTGCGGCACAGTTAATAATGAAACGGTGGTTGTGAAAGCTTTTATTATTCTATGTTTTAAACAGCCCTTTACACATGAACAAACTGAAAAGAGGTAGTGCAATAGCTTCTTTAGCTCTTTAAATAAATCCTTTAAACTAAACGTAAACTTCTCAAATACCGGGGGGGCTGGAAAGTTTTGAGCCTAAGTACCTTCAAGTGTCATTATTGTCTCGCGGTGCAAATTACTAATTTGCGAATACCCTCTTTAGTATAAATACAGAGTTTTACGTCATTAGCATTATTACGCTTTTAGTAATGAATCCGTAATCATCATCATATCTCAGTCATCCGCGGCCCATCCCTAGGCTCAAAACTTTTCAGCCCCCCGGTACATCGGATGTAATACTCTTAAGACCGCTATTGTTGCTCAGATTTGCTATAGGGCTTAAAACTTAGCGTACCTAGCGTAGCCTAGGGATGGGCCGCGGTAGACTGAAACATGCTGATGTTTACGGATTAATTACTAAAAGCGTAATGATGTTAATGACATAAACCTCTGTATTTATACTAATGAGGGTATTCGCAAATTAGTAATACATATGATAGCGCGACACAATAATGACACTTAAAGGTTCTTAGGCTCAAAACTTTTCAGCTCATCTGGTATGTAAATAAACGCCATTGATTTACAACGCCATTTGTTTACATATATTAGGCATATAGGGTAATTGCTGTAGTAATTGGCCACGCTTTAGTAACTGGCCACTCATAAAAAAAGAGGTAGAAACAAGGAGAAGAAGCAAGCTCATGAATGAAAAGGACAAAAAAAATATTTTTCGTCCTGTTCATTTATGAACGTTACCTTACCTTTCTCTCTTACCTTATCTCTTTTTTTATGAGTGGCCAGTTACTAAAGCGTGGCCAATTACTACAGCAATTACAGTATTAGGCATTTATATTAGGCATATTAGGCAGATCTAAGCGTGGATTTCATTACATTATAGACTTAGATCGCGAAGAAAACAAGCTTACATTATATATTGGCGAAGTAAATCCGTTTCTTTTTAGATTTATTACCTAGCAACCACTTGGCAACGCGATTTAACAGCGGTTTAGTGGAACAGCCTGGTAACAGATATAAATACATACTCGTACATGTATGAAGATTGGATAAAAGAGATTTCGTATGAGATATGTGCCGAATGAATAACATAATATCACCTCTGTATTCCTGGAATTAGGTGTAACTATTGTATATCTGGTGTAAAAAGACACTTTCCGAAGCCGAAAGCCACATATTCTACCCATTATTTGTTCATTTTTTAGGGTTCCATACCTCAAAAGGAAAAAACGGAACCCTTATAGGATCACTCATGTGTCTGTACGTCTGTCTGTTTGTCCGCCTGTCACAGCCAATTTGCTCCGAATCTAATGGACCGATTAAGTTGAAATTTGGTACACTTATGTATTTCTGTGACCCAAAGACGGACGTGTAATATAAATTACTGAATTTGAATATGGGGGTAAATTTTGGGGGCAAATAAGAAAATTTAAAAAATATATATTTGCAAAATGTACCGTGCGATATATCAAATGAATGGGCTTACTGTGAGGGTCTCAAATATATATATTTTTTTATAATTTTCAAATAAACTGTTCTAAAGTTATTTAAGAAAATAGAAGAAAATTGACCATTCGCCCCTTTATCTCCGAAACTACTGAGCTTAAAATTTTGAAAAAATACAGAAAATAATTCTATAGCTACAGATTACAGGAAAACCTGTAAGAAATCTGTGGTCTTAAAATAACATGGCAAATCCCTCAATATTATGCATACAAACTTACGTTTCTCCATAGTTAAACGAAAAGAATCCAACCCACGTTAGGTGTAATGTGGGTTGGATCCTTTTCGTTTAACTAAGGACATTTGTAGTTGGAATGTATGGGAGAACATGTTTTTCGACTACAATGTTAAGTTTGTTCTTGTAAATTCACCCCAACTACGGAACCCTTCACTTTGCGTGGTCTGACACGCACCTGACCTGTTTTTTTTTTACACTAGCAAGACCATACCTGGGAATCCACTGGTTCGGGAGATATTGTAGGTCAAAGACGCATTTTTTTTACTTTTTTACGAAAACGAATAGCAAGTGTTATTACTAAACTTTTTTCCAAACAAACATTAACTAAATTTTCGATTTTTCTTAACAAATTACGCATTTGAAGTTACAAAAGGCACTGAATATTCATTGCCTTTTCCGTACTTGTGCTTACGCGTACGTGGTGCCGTTTACCTGAGTTCGCGTTACCTTGCGCGCAATAAAAATACCTGTTTTTTATACCTAAGAATAAAAGTCGTTTCCCAGCAATAATTCAAAACGACTTAGTTAACACATTGTCTGCTTAATTCTTTATGCAAACGCTTTTTTATGCTACACCCTTACCGACCCTTATTTTACGATGTTTTCGAAACAATAGAGATGCACAACGAACGCACAGGTGCGGCGCGCCGCACTCGAAGAAAGTGATGTAAATTGTATGGACGCGCATACGCGCCGTCAAGCACCTGGTGAACGTCCGAAAACGCGCATGTGCGTCTGCCGCGCCTAATGTATTAAATGTACAGTATGCATAGTTGACGGCTTTGTGATGTGTCTTTTTATACCCTATATAGGTTACGCCAGTTATGTTTAAGACATATACACGGTGGCAGAGACATCGACGCACAACCTATTACCATGGATTCAGTACATAATTCTGGACTGCGTTGAAAATTTTCCTCGGTTATTAAAAAAAAAAACAGCTGCTGGTTTTGTTTACAAAACTATACCTACGCGGTCAAAATGTATGGAAAAGCTGTTTTTATTTAATAACCGACGAAGAAACATGTACTGAAATCATGGTAACAAGTAGCCCGTCGAAGTCCCTGCCTGTATTATTTATTTATTTATTTGGTAAAAACATGCACAATATTACAGACCCAGATCCAAGTTTTTGTTCAGTTAAATTTCATTTAAAACAGACTTATTTTACAATAAGGAAGGAATAACAATAAGAAATAATACACACGAATAACTAACAAAACAAGTAAAAGTAACAAATAACACTCAAATAATACTGGCACACAATAAAAATTAAAAATGATCATCTTTCGTCCAACATCTCACAGAATCTCTAACATGCACGACATACGTATATCCATTGTATTGTATACAGAGGGTGTATTGTGCACAGTATTGTATATAGAAGGTGAACCACAAATTCAGACTCCTGGTTGTTATTGTGAAAATGGTCATAGAGAACTCTAATAACACTGTACATCCTGAGAAACGATTCCAGGGGCTGCAGTCTCGACATAGATAGCGATCGCTTTGCGTCCGAATTCGGTCGCAAAGCGCCCTCACAATCAGCACCCGTTTGTGACTCCTAAGACCAACGACGTAATATATAAATTAATGTGTTTGCATATTAATATAACAAGGCTATGAACATGATTCGTGTCTAATGAATGCACATAATAATATATATATATATATATATAGGCAGACGGGCTTTAGATGTATGTAATCATCACACTATTACGATAATTAGGAAATACTACGGTGACGTTAATGACCTAACTAATGATACTCGTAACAATTGATTTCTGGTGGAGGTTGTTTGTTACGGGTAATATTCAATTGATCCTCTAAAAACTTATTGAAGTTCTAGTGCTTGCACACTTTTATATATAATTGTTAACTAGTAACCACTTTTATTATTTTTTTCCTCACAGTTGGTCGCAGTAACTAAGCTAAGGTATCACGAACAAACGTGTTAAGTTAGGTTGGAACTGTGAACAACTGGTCGCTGTAACTACGCTAGGGCACCTCGACCAAATGGGTTAGGTTAGGTTAGAACTATCACCAACCGCGCGCAAGCCGAGCGCTACATCCAAGTTGGTCGCAGTTATTTTGTTATTTGTATTTTTAGGACTCCAAAATTGGAATTATTTGAGATTCACAAAAAGAGGCGCAATCACTATATTAGAGTGTTCAATAATATTTTTAGGAGAGCAAAATGGGAATTATTTGGTTCGATTAAATGCCGTTTCTTACTATTTTCTTACCTACTAACCATCCGAAACAATTCCGATCTGTTAAGACTATTACATTTCGACCGTGATGTTTGCGTTAAATGGATGACTTTGGCGTTCTTATTCTGAGAAACTGAAAGATTTCGACAACATTGACTTATTGAGTAGTGGAGAACAGTTATTAGTATAGCACATAGCAGCCTCGCATTTCGCAATTGTTTTCTTATCTATATATAAGATAAAAGCCAAATTTCCGAAGCAATTTTTTCAATAAATGTGCGACTGCATTTTTTTGAGCTCGTGGATAAACTACTTACACAAGAGAATGAAATGAAAAATATGTAATAATATCTCTTAAATAGTGATTTAGTCCATACCAGCATCAGAATTTTGAAATATGTATGGAATATTAAAAAATCCCATATGAAACCATAAAACTACTAAAAACGCTCAGAACTGTAAACCCCTTAAAATCAATCTGCCTAGCCTTTTCCTAACTATTTTGGGGTTGGCTTTCAGTCTAACCGGATGCAGCTGAATACCAGTATTTTACATGGAGCGACTGCCTATCTAACCTCCACAACCCAGTTATTAGGTAATTGGTAAGACTGGTTGTCTGACTTTCGGGCTTCTGACGACCCGTAACGACTGCCAAAGATCCACGAATGACAGCCGGGACCAACGGCTTAACGTGCTTTCCGAGGCACGGAGGAGTCTCGGTATGAAAAGATGGTCACCCATCCACAGACCAACCCCGGCAAGCGTAGCTTAACCTGATGGATCGACCCGTGCGGCTGTTATTACTTAGCCATGAGCTCCTCTTACTACATTAATATTATTACGTAAAATCCCAGAATAAACGTTAGTTCATAAGAAATTAAATTTCTTACTTTCAACTAAAAAAAATTATAAGTTATTCTTATAATTTTATTTTGGGGTCGGCTTTCAGTCTAACCGGATGCAGCTGAATACCAGTATTTTACATGGAGCGACTGCCTATCTAACCTCCACAACCCAGTTATTAGGTAATTGGTAAGACTGGTTGTCTGACTTTCGGGCTTCTGACGACCCGTAACGACTGCCAAAGATCCACGAATGACAGCCGGGACCAACGGCTTAACGTGCTTTCCGAGGCACGGAGGAGTCTCGGTATGAAAAGATGGTCACCCATCCACAGACCAACCCCGGCAAGCGTAGCTTAACCAAAGTCTATTTGTAATTTTCGTTCGAAAACCACATAATTATTACTTCTGTAAAGAGTGCCGCATACATTTAACAATCGGTTTTCGATTCGGCGCGAGATCTACCTACATTATGTTATGAGATCATTCATCATTCTCCTACCCTTGTCCCAATTTATTTGGGCTCGGCTCAATATGTCTTGTTCTTCCATACTTCTCTATTAGTCGTCATCTCGGTAGTCACTCCCTTTCTAGCCATATCATCTTTCACACAGCTTAGTCCATCTATCGTTTCTTTGGTCTTCCCCTATTCGTATAGCCATCCACATTCATACTCAAAACTTTCCTGACGACATGTTCCTCATTCCTCCGCATCACATGCCCATACCATGACAACCGATTTCCGCACAACTTTTCAGTTACCGGTGTCACTTTCAGACTTCCTCTTTCTGCATTATATGCGAATATTAAAATATTGGCCAGTGAGCAGTATGGCCGCCTGCCTTATGCTCGACGTATTTATCTTATAAGGCACGGCTCTGTTCAGAAATTAAAACAACTGTAAAAAGTAAACTATTGTTACAATGTTTTGCGATTACGAAATCCGTAGCGTTGACTACATTCCCATGCAAAAGGGAAACGACCAACTACCGCACAACATTTTAGTTGAACAGAAAAAACATGTTCAATGTAGCTCGTTGTAGCTATCTCTAGCTCTGGTCTAACCACAGATGCTTACAGTGAAATACAGCAATTTTTATGTATATCTAAAAAGTTGAAGTCAGTCAGTCATAACATCAGGTACCGACAGGTTTTCAAATGTGTAAACTAATTTACAAAAATCTGTTTCCGCATTTCGTTTACACAAATCTGTTTACAAAAATAACCGTTGTAGGTAATTACTGCTATTGACGTCTCTTTGCTTTTCTTCCGTAGCGATTTTATGCTTCACTTTGGCAAGTGCTGGCTGCGACTCTGCGAGGTAATTAACTTCGCCAATTAAGCAAATTCAGGTCGAGTTTTTTTTAGTGAGAATTTATTTTCGTTTCTACAGCCCTTTTAGGGCAGTTTGTTTATATATTGTTGCTAATTATGTATTAATTAAAACCAGGTACGATTTTGAATTTGGGAATGGGAGATAGGTTAGTAGTACAAATAGAAAATTTGTCACTAAAACGGTTTAGGAAATATAGGTACGCAAGTGAAGCTTGAATTTGTAACCTACAATTATGCCAAAAACTAAGTCATTAAGGTAAATTATGTACGTATTAAATGAATGTAAATATTAGAAAGATAGTAAAACGATGGAGAAATAATGTGTGGTGAGCAACTCTCATCAATTAGCAAAATGATCTTTTCAATAAAACCAAGATACTTAAATATACGCAGTAGGTACTTAGATATTTATTTCAAATTCAAATTCAATTTTAAATTCAAATTCAAATATTTTTTATTGTGGTACATAGGTAAGCAATAAGTTGTTACATGTTTCCGAAATTGTACACAGCTATGACCCGCCATAATGGCATATATTAGTCTACAATATTAAGTATAAAAAAAGAATGTGAAAAATAGATTACTGGGAAAATATGTGGAAATGAGGTTAGGCACGCCTGCGCCGCCTCCGGGCGCGTCTCGCAATATCGTGCTGATGGCATTCCGTAGGCACCTGACTGCTGACCTCTTTGCTTTTATCGCCATACTTCGGATGGCTCTAGATTATAACGGCTATTAGGTGCAAACTTAGGAATAATGATATCATGGTCCACAGATTGATTTTGGACTTTTCAATTTACCCCGTCTTCTTAAAGAGATGTACCTACCTCCTTAAAAGAAGAGGAACAGAATAGGTCCGCCAGTAGGCTAGAGATAGGGGCCCAGGGTAGGTATACGTATATACGTGTGTCCTTATATTTAAATAAATATGTATTCTACAAATTTCGTCATTGCACCTACCACTGTTTTTCTTTGCATCACCCAAAGGTGGGCTGGTAGAAAATGCCTATGGCATTAAGTCTGCATCTGTAAATTTGTGTGTTATTTACATTAAATAAAGAAATAATAAAAGGTCCCTTCCTAGTTTTTAATTGTTATTATGAACAGGTGAGTAGTACTCGCAACCGGCGTGCGTGTATGACCAGTAGGCCTAGCCAAATGGCATTCGCTTCGGAGCGATTCTATTTCTACAATCGCTATCGATGCGCATCTATATGGAAATGCTGACCTATGATCACGTGACATTTCGATAGCTTATATCAACCCCATACATTTTTGCCTTTTCTACTAGTGTCATCGCTAATCGAATGTTACTTTGGCTAGGCCCGCTTATGTATGAAAGTAAACGAGGTAAAAGGAGCAAAGGTTGCGTTCTGTAGTTTCTGCCTATCCCCATAGGAAAAGGACTTCTTCAAAGAGGATTACTACTACTTTTGTAGAAAATAATAATCATGTCATCATTATTTTGTGTTAATCTAATTAATCTTCAGTCTTTGAATTTTCTAACTCGTTTGATACCTTCTTCTTTTTATTTAATTAGTTCAAAACCACTTTACTAATAGGTAGGTAGGCACTACATAACCTTCCAAGCTGAGCTAAATTACTTCTAGGTACGGGTTAAATCCTAGCCTATGTTTAACTTCCACAGAAGTTTCAAAGTTAATCAAAATTTAATCTCCCGTAAGCCATGATCCAACCTTGGCTTAAATGCTTAAAACCAAAAGTTAGCACCAAAATTAACTTCGAATTAACCTAGATAGGCTGAAAAAGGGTAGAGTAAAAAATAATAAAAATAAAAAGTGGTTAATTTGGTAGGTAGGTAGTAAACTTGGATACTTTAAATTTTTATTACCCATTGGGTGTAGTACTTGTTATTCAAGTTTAATTTCTGAACTTACGTTCTGAGTTGAGCTGCGCGATTACTGACAAATGCGTGCACTGACTGGGCAGGTCCTCTCAATCTGTGTGGTTCTTTCCTGAAAATACCATTTCATACACCAATCTACATGGTCTTCATATTAACTGACCAAGATTATGTCTGGACTTTAAAAGAGGTTGTGACCTCTGAGTTAGTTTCGGCCTTTCTTCTCAGAGTAGTCAGATAGGAAACGCCGACCTCATCTAGTTTTAAAAACATGATTTGACGTATAAAAGTGTTAAGTTACAGAAATAAAATCATTTATCATTTATTTATCGAAATGTCGAACTTCCATGCAAACTTTCATCCACTATTTTACCACTTAAGAGAAGAATTTTTAGGTTGTGCGTTCTTCTTCTTCTCAGCGTATATAGATGGCAAAATAAGGTTGTGAAAATTCAAATATTATGTTAAGCCAAAACTCTACCACTCGGAACTCCGTTCACTGACACAGTCATAAGATCCTCAAGTGCACAGGTGACAGGCATGCGGCGCAATATAGAGGGTGGGCCATTGTCTGCGGAGAGACGCCGCATACGCACTTGAGGTCAGAGTCGTTCATAAGCCCTGTGCGTTGTCTGGCAGTGAATGAATGAATGACTGAATTATATTTTTTTATAAAGTAGATGTAAAAATGTAAAAGTTAATTCAAGTTATTTTTTATTTAATCTTTCTTTTAGTTATTAAGATTATGACATGAATATTAATGTCTAATGCTTAACTTACTGGCCGATACTAAATAATGATTATGACTAATAGGTCCCTAAGATCATCTATCATAAATAAAGTCCATTCAACAGGTGTTCATTACAAGCTGGAATACGAACGTTAGGCTTTTACGAAAAAATATTCTGCTTTTATGTTTTTGGCTAATACTGAATCCATATTAGTGATTATGAATTCGTGTAGTAGTCCTTATTTCGCAAGAAATCGATAATAATACCTCCTGAATCATTTCTTTGTCTTAGTTGACATGTGTTAATAATGAATTGGTACTCGTGTAACCTGAAGATTGTTCAACCTTAAACTGACAACAAGGAATTCCAACAACTGTCCCTCCGGCCTTTTTTAGAGCGGAGATAGATTTCACTGTTTTACGTCTAGCATTGGTTTGCGGGTAGTTTTTGAGGAATTTATACAAGGTTACTGGTAAATCGACGTATTCCTTGCAGAACGTCAGAGTAGGTTTAAAATGCAACATATTAAGCCACCAAATTTTCTACCGAAATTCAGTAGTTTTTGGGTTACTGAGTTTTTTATGAAAAATCCAATTTAAAAATGATTTACGGAGCGACTATACTGGAAACTAAGTTACTATCATAGCTGATGTCGTAGCAGATCTTTGTTAATAATGAAAAGTTCCAAAATGTCTAAAACTTTGGCAAAAATCACTAATCAAATACTTTATTTTTCGTAATTTCTGTCATACTGTTCTGGAGCCATAGCGCTTGATAGCGCGCTTCTCCCAGTCTGCTCCGACTTCCGGTATCTTGGTTCACTTGTGCAAAGCGATGGCGAAGTAGATCGGACTGTTAAGCACAGAATTAACACTGGATGGATGAAATGGCGGCAGGTCACGGGAACAATCTGCGACTCCCGCATTTCCCTTAAACTCAAGAGGAAGATTTATAAAACAATGGTTAGACCTGCTGTATGGATCAGAATGTTGGGCCACAAAAAGAATGAATGAAAGGCAATTGCATGCAGCTGAGATGAGAATGTTAAGAGGGATGTGTGGTGTTACGCGAATGGATAGAAATGAGTATGCAAGAGGAAGTCTGAAAGTGACACCGGCGACTGAAAAGTTGTGTGGAAATCGGTTGTCATGGTATGGGCATGTGATGCGGAGAAATTACGAAAATGTCGTCAGAAAAGTTTTGAGTATTGTTGAGACTGGTCCTCTCAACATCGCCGCGCGCTGGCGGCAGTGAACGAGGGGTGCGGGGTCAGCGACGAGTCACCTGGCCGAGCGACTGAGCGTAGCTCGAAACGACACACCAGTCAGTTGTTGCACGCCTCCACGCACGGCTGCGCTTACGCGTTTTTATTAACCTTCACATTTATTGTTTGCATTTCAACCGACATATACCGTTTTAATCAATTTCTTATTATTCATTATACGTACTTACATGTTATACAACAGTCCACTCATTGTTAATTTTGCTCCACCAAGACCTATCGTCGCGAACAAGTATGAATTTGGATGGCTATACGAGTAAGGGAAGACCAAAGAAACGATGGATGGACTGTGTGAAAGATGATATGGCCAGAAAGGGAGTGACTACCGAGATGACGACTAGTAGGGAAGGATGAAAGTAAAAGACATGTATGTACCAGTAACCCTATATACGAAAGTATGCTCCGTGGTAAATACGCCTATTAGCACATTGTTGCTGTATTTAAATACTGAAAAACATGACGTAGGTCATTACGAGTGTATGTGTGAACATGTTTACCCCTCCAACACAATAGAAAGCTTAGCTTAACTCAAGCAAACTTTATCTATATTTTCTTGCTGCATTTTCACTAATCTATAATGACATCAAGCTTAATTTTTCGGTCACCCAACATCATAATAAAAAGGTATTCTAAGAAAGACGAAATTCAATGTGACCAAAGCCGCGTATATACGATATTCCGAACAAAAGTTGATAAAGACGATTGGAAGCCTCATATTCCATTACCAACGCCGAATATTGCCACAAATGGCCTTAAACTGCTCATCCGACATAATCACATTTGATATGTGGCAGACAATTTCTTTGAATTTGGGCTCAAGGCATTATTTATATCTGAATACAATATTACCTTTCCCGTTTTGTATTAAAATAATATAGTTTCGGGTTGACTTATTTCTTACAAATCCGGGGATTAGCTTATTAGCTATTGCCAGCGATATCGAGGTTCGCGAAAAAACTGCCAATTGATATAATTTTTCTCTACAATACACTGGTTAAAATGGTACTCGATCTAAAATACAACTGGTTTCATATTATTGGACGGCATGAAGTAGCGGAGAAGAAATGAAGGTCAGTTAGGAAAGAAAGAAAGACAATAAAGAAAGAAAAACAGTTTATTCACGTGAAAGTGACGCACAAAATACACATGAAAAGCGAAACACAACATATAAAAAAAACAAACCACACAAAACAAAAAAACACAAAATAAAGTTGTTGGAAATGTGCGTCACTATCCCGCGAAACGGCTAAACGCTCAGCATAATGCCGCGACTCGTGCACGAAGGCACGAATCCACGGCGCTGGTTTTCAGCGTAAGCCGGCGGTGTATCGCTGTCTGAGACCAGTAAAAACAAGTAACATACGTTGAGATAAATTAGGCAGTCGGTCAGGTAGACTGGAAGCCGACCCCAACATAATTGGGAAAAAGCTAGGCAGATGATGGATAGCAAGAAAGCCGACGGCCCGAAACTGATGGTAAGGGATCACCGCCGCCTTTGGACATCAGCAATATCAGAGACATGGCAGATGCGTTGCAATAACAGAGACAAATTCCTATAATTTTACTCATCCACACATACTCTTCATACCAGAACACAGCACCGCTGCTTGGGGGTAGATATAGGTAAACTCAAACTCAAAGCAACCAAACCAAATCCAAAAAATCCAATAAACCAATTACAAAAAACCAATAAAACAATAAAAAAAACAATAACTTTAATACAATTTGCTTTAAAATTTATTTAAAAAAATATATATTTGAGACCCTCACAGTAAGCCCTTTCATTTGATATGTCACATTTGCATTTGCAAAACTTTTATTTTAATTTTCTTATTTGCCCACCAGAAGTGAACCTCATATTCAAAATTAATTTATTTACGTTACAGGTCACAAAAATTCATACTTGTACCAAATTTCAACTTAATCGGTATATTAGATTCGGAGCAAATAGGCTGTGACAGACGGACAGACCGACAGACAGACATACCGTTTTTTCGCTTTTGAGGTACGGAACCGTAATTAAAATAAAACAAAATAAGTCGTGGCAGCTAAGAGACGATCATTCCCTACTGTCAGCGCCCATTCACCAATATGACGCATGGATTAGCACCATTCAGCTCAACCATTTTGAAGGGCACTCGCCACCACCAGCGAGACATTTGAGTGAGCTTGACATACTCTCAGTAGTACTAATTACTTCCCCGGACGAACTCCTTCACATATAACTTACTATTAGACTAGGCTTGAGCTACATAACACACTTCATATAATTGGTCCTCTGAAACATTGGCAGTGCCACTATAGTAGCTGAATGTTCAGCGATTCATACTTTCTCTTGGAACCGCACAGTTGAAACTTGGTTTGTCGGTCCCGCATATTCCTCCTCTTTGTGCTTTGCCAAGTCAAATAATTACATGCTGGTGGAGCTGCAAGTTTACTTTATGCCATGATAGAGACCGGAATTCGAAATGTGACAGTTATGTTAATTAAAGCTACAAACCTCTAAAATATACTTCCATAGTTCATGCATTGTGTGTGTCAGAGGTGTCAAAACGAAACGGAAACGCGATCATCTTTCGACGCGGTAGGGCGAATCCGACGATTTTAATCTTATTTTTTAACCGACTTCCAAAAGGAGGAGGTTCTCAATTCGTCTGTATGTTTTTTTTTTTTTTTGTATGTTTGTAACGCGATTACTCAAAGACGGATGGACCGATTTAGAAAATTCTTTTTTTGTTTGATAGGGTATACTTCCGAGGTGGTCCCATATAAATTTTAATAACTTTTCTTGGGGAGTTTTTGAGTTAGCTTCAATAATGCGTATATTTGCCACTTATTTTATGTGGATGATGTGATGGTGTTTTAATAACTTCCTATCACTGTTATTTACATGGCTATATCTACAATCATTGTGCTCAATTATGTATTCGAATTAGTGTGGGGTAGGTTCCACAACTAAAAAGTGAAAAATAAAAACTTTTTAGCAAAAAATAAAACCGACTTCCAAAACAAAACACTACAAAGTGAAAAATAACTTTAATTTCGGAAGTCGGTGGCAAAAAACGAAAATACAAAACCCAAGACACCGACTACCGAAATTAAAGTTATTTTTCACTTTGTAGTGTTTTGTTTTGGAAGTCGGTTTTATTTTTTGCTAAAAAGTTTTTTTTATTTTATCTATAAAGGGATAATAAACAACTACAACATATATACAACATAAGTTTAACACAACTTAGGTAGTAATGTTGCAGCCCACTGCATTATCCGCAGATAAAACATGTTTAATGATCAGTGGTAACCACTAGACGAGCATTACCAAAATTAATTATCTTTGGACAGATATGTTTTTTCTGTAATGACGGATAGGCTATAGAAAGTGAATTTAATGTGTTCGGGCATAAACCGTATTGTAAATATTTTATTGCGGGAGACAAAATAATGGATTTTCATTTGTCAATAATGTGATATTATGTTGAGTGACTTTTTCCTTATGCAACGAATTAGAGGATTTTAATGTGTTTTATTTTACTTATAAGTAGAGATCGGATAATCGGATGCATATATATTTACCTAAAGTTATTTTTTTGGCTATGAAACTATGGAAGTGGCCTCTTAATTATTTTTTTTCTTTATATATTAGGTTGGGGAAAAAGTCTTTTCGCATTATAGTATGTATGAACTTGTAATAAAATCTCTTTGGCTATACTATTTGTATCTGGCTGGTTTTAGTATAATTGAAAGTTTAAATTTTAAAGAACATAATTCCAAATTCAAATTTGGAAAATGTGTGATATTCATTTGTTTTTCGTACCGTCAAGATGAGTGAATCTAATGAAGAAATTCGATACATTTTAAAATTTTACTACAAAAAAGGTAAAAATGCAACGCAAGCCGCGAAAAAAATTTGCGATGTTTATGGACCTAGTGTAGTGTCTGTGAGAGTAGCACAAATTTGGTTTAAGCGTTTTCAATCCGGAAATTTTGATGTCAAAGATGCACGTCGCTCTGGTCGCCCTATTACGGATGAAATGGATGCCATTTTTGAAAAAGTGAAGCAAGATCGGCATATCAGTAGTTACGACGTAGCTGAAGAACTGGAAATTGACCACAAAACAGTTTTGGCGCATTTGAAAAAAACTGGGTACACAAAAAAGCTCGACATTTGGGTACCTCACGAGCTCACTGAAAGAAACCTAACGAACCGTGTACTCATTTGTGATTCTTTATTACGACGTAATGAAACCGAACCATTTTTGAAGAAGCTGATAACTGGTGATGAAAAGTGGATCACGTATGACAAGAACGTGCGAAAAAGGTCGTGGTCAAAGGCCGGTCAGGCTTCACAGACCGTGGCGAAACCCGGGTTAACTCGCAACAAGGTGATGCTGTGTGTGTGGTGGGATTGGAAGGGCATTATTCATGAGCTGTTACCACCAGGCAGGACCATCGATTCTGAACTCTACTGCGAACCACTGATGAGATTAAAGCAAGAAGTTGAGAGAAAGCGGCCGGAATTAATCAACAGAAGGGGTGTGGTTTTTCATCATGATAACGTTAGACCTCACACATCTTTAGCCACTCAACAAAAATTAAGAGAGTTTGGCTGGGAGGTGTTAATGCATCCGCCGTATAGTCCTGACCTTGCACCTTCAGATTTCCACCTGTTTCGGTCTCTTCAGAACTCTTTAGGCAGTGTCAGGTTAACATCACGAGAGGACTGCCAAAACCACTTGTCGCGGTATTTTGACCAGAAGTCCCAAAATGTCTATAGCAATGGGATCATGTCCCTACCTACAAGATGGCAAAAAGTTATCGAACAAAATGGTACCTACATACTTTAGTTAAATGTAAATAAACTATATTAAAAAATGTTTTGAATTTTCTTAAAAAATGCGAAGAAACTTTTTCCCCAACCTATTATATCCCGGGACTCCAGAAAATCGGGTAATGCACAACTATTTGGATACGTGGTATGGAAACAAGTTCTTAAATTTATGTGGTACCTATATTTATTTAGAAAATACCGCGAAACCGGGATCACAACTTCCGTATGCTTGTTTACTTGAAATTCATTTTTAAACATTACTTATCCTGACTTTTACTGCCAGTTTCGCAACCTACTTTACAACATAAGCTAGCATTCGATTCCATGTTCAAAAAGTACAAAATATATCAGTTCCGGAAACGCGAGATTTTTACAATTGATACTAAAGTGCATTCCATATTAGCCAATACCTGAACGTAAATAAATATACATTCGATTCTATAATCAGAACTCTAAATTGGTCGGCCCATTCCATAATTAGCCAACACTTCAACTGTAGGTAAATATGCATTCGTTTATCTGATCTCTAATTATTTCCTGGTTCATTCCACACACGGTCATCTGATCCCAAACTAAGCAGAGCTTATATTATGGAAACCAGATAACTGATATACTATATAAACTACTTTTTTTTTGTAAATACATACTTATACAGATAATTACATACAGACTCAGGACAAACAGACATGTTCATGCATACAAATGTTTGTCCTGGATGGGAATCGAACCCACGACCTGCGACATGATAGGAGGTATCTTAACCGACCACGCCAGCTGGCCTGTCTGGCCATAATGGAAGAATGTCATTTATGTCATTATCAGCCTTGTAAAGTAATTACATTTAACACATTCACTGTTTGATACATAATTATGCTAATAAGATTGGCATTTTGCCTATTATTAGTGAAGCTACGAGATTTTGATGGTACTTTTGCGTAATGTCGAGAAAATGCAAGCCAGAATTTCAATGCTTAAACTAATGACTTTTATCTTCCTCATTAGTACTTCTAAGCTGTATGATGAAGCCCCAAATCATGAAAGATAACTACAGGATTCCTTTTCTAATTGATTTACACAATGAAGTCAAAATCCAAGTTCTAATTTCCATCTTATTGTTGCATTTTAGAAAGGATCTTCCTAATAATTCGTCTGTATTGTTGCTTGAAAGCCTTCGCCCGGCGCCGGCCGAAAGGGTTCGCTTATAAGCCGTACTTATGTATACTTATAGTGTACTTATAGGAGTATTGTAGCACGATCTATTGTGCCACTAATGAGCAATCACCGCGACTCACTTCACGCAACTCCGCCCTTTCAATAGACTAAGCCCACGTACGCACGGACACTTTTTTTAGGCGACGTTTTTTTTTTTTTTCAACTTTCGGCGAAGAAGCCAAGCGTTGACAATCCAGAGCATGATACAAAAAATCTAGTTAAAAAAACCGGCCAAGAGCGAGTCGGACTCGCGCACCGAGGGTACCATAAAAAAAAGTGTGCTGTTCAGAGACATCGTTTTATTTTTCCCGTAATTTTTAAATAAACTTCTATCACAAAGAATAATTTCAGATTTTTTTCTATGCAAACTTCGGAGACAAAGACGTGGAACAGTACTTTTTTTACATTTTTCATCAAAAGTCGAAAACTATTCGGCCTAAAAAAAAAGAAAAATCTTTGAAAATGTGCAAACAGCGTTCTTTCATATGATACCCCACATGCCCTAGTAGCCCCACTTCGAATTTTTGAGACCACCTTTTAGTCCCTGTTGGAAAAAATATATTTATATCTTTCTTATTTGCAAAATAGTTGGGCAAACGTCATCTAAAACTATTCCAAATTCAAGTAGATAGCATTAGTAGTTCTTGAGATATCCAGCTGTGATATACGGACAGACAGACAGACAGACTGAGTCGCACCATAAGGGTTCCTTTTTACCATTTTGGTACGGAACCATAAAAAGCGCGCGTGCGAACGTAGCCTTATAGACGACTTTGAATAGATGTTATTTTATAAGGGTAGTGCGTTTCATTAATACCGATGTAGTGTGGGTGGATATTATTGTAATAGAGCCATATGAAATCAATCTGCCTAGCCTTTTGCCAACTATGTTGGGGTCGGCTTCCAGTCTAACCGGATGCAGCTGAATACCAGTATTTTACACGGAGCGACTGCCTATCTGACCTCCACAACCCAGTTACGATACCCCTTGGTAAGACTGCTTGTCAGACTTTCGGGCTTCTGACGACCCGTAACGACTGTCAAAGATCCACGAATGACAGCCGGGACCAACGGCTTAACGTGCTTTCCGAGGCACGGAGGAGTCTCGGTATGAAAATGTGGTCACCCATCCACAGACCAACCCCGGCAAGCGTAGCTTAACCTGATGGATCGACCCGTGCGGCTGTTATTACTTATTACGAGCTTAAAATATATTTCATATTTTAAGCTCGTATCATCGCCTTTATAAACTAGAAACTAAATATTTGAATTGACAATAACTGAAGTAGGTATAGTTTGATTCAACCATCTTTAATGGTTGAATCAAACTTGCGAGGCTATATACTCCATTGATAAAGTATATAAACCACAAAGTGAAACAGATATTAGCCTAATTGAAAATCAATCACCGTGATAAAGACTTGGCATACGCCTTATCGAATGCAACATGATGACAGTACATACGTACATTACGGTGCTTCAACGTACCTAGCAACGTAATACATTACATATGTACCTACCACGTAAGGTAATAGGTTATGTAGAAACGTGTGATTTTCACACGATTTTCTTTGAAATGATAACGAAAACACATTAATTAGTTAGTGAATTCGGAGAAATAAATCGAAAAACCCACATTTCGCATTAAAAGATATCAAAGAGAGCGTTCCCAGCAAATTGATATCATAAATCTATAAACAAAATATAATGTAATTTAGTAAAAGGAAACGGAAACGTGATATGATATGTTATGAGGAGCGTAATTCCTCTTTAGCGTTATCCTCAGTCAAGCGATCTGTTGCTAGAGAAAAAAACAATAAATTCTCGTTGGGCAGTGTGTAAGTTATGATAAACTAGCTTTTGCCCGCGGCTTCGCCCGCGTGACTGTCGCAAATTATCCCACGGGAACGTACTACTGGGTTATAAAGTATCCTATGTCCTAATCCAGGTCATGGTCTACCCATGTCACAAATTTCATACAAATCTATTCAGCCGTTTTAGCGTGAAAGCGTTACAAACAAACAAACAAACTCACTTTTGCATTTAAAATATAAGTTAGGATAGGATACTGAACCGAAAATCCGTCACAATGTTCACCTACGTTCAGACTCAAACTAAACTATTTATTGCAAAATTAAATGATGGAAACGTTGTATACGATAAAATAATGTCGACAAAAATCTCTTGGAAATGTTGGAAACTAAAATCTCCTGGAAAAAAATATGTTTCGTTACTGTCAAATACGAGGATTATAAGAGCTTATGTTGAGAATCACAACGAGCTGAAATGTTGAATGGAGGCAATCAGCCCTGCCAGTTGCCGCTGAAGGGATGAAGTATACAGCATTCCTACAGCTTTATGTGACGCCATATTTGCAATGCACAATTTCGTGTTTCGAATAGAATGGGGCGTTTTAGGAGCATTGATATTTTCTCTTTTCAGAAAGGTCTTTGGAAAAGTTTACACATGGTGTGCCTCCTTGGATTAGCTACCTATAGTTTAAATATACATACACATTTAGCTTACCTACTGCTATATAGTCAAGGGGTACAGAACCCTTAATTTTCAAGTAAGTACAACAACAAAGTACACAAAAACAACAAAACACACAACAACAACAAAACACAACACACCTACACTGCCGCCGTAAGGAAAAAGGAAGTATCTAGAAATATTGAAATGGAGAAAAAAATATGTTGTCCTGTTTAAAATACAAGATACAAAGGCAGATGCGTCTTCTAATAGTAAGAATTATTAGGTTTCGTTAAGTTTACTCCAATTTAAAAATACTGGTAGGTGCGTATTTTTTGCCGATTCCGAATATGTAAATAACTTTTTTTCGAAAAAAATGTCAGATACGTCTTTTTTCCTTATGACGGCAGTATAAAATACTTATCACCATATAACAGTATATCACGCCAGTATTCACCGAAGGGTTAGGGTACCTATAGTGGGTATAGCCATATTTCGCCAGTTATGTTTACTTCCCATGTACCATATATAACAAAAAGTCATAGTCCGCAATCTTACACACCCTCTCACTCATTCACGAACACCTCCATCACACACAAAGAGAGGACACACCTTGCTATCTTTTTAAATATTGTAATCTTTTCCTTTTTTTCTCTCTCTAAATTTTCTTTTATAAGCAGAATAAGTTACGTACATTCTCATTCAGACAAGTTATCATTACAACATCATGATAAAAATACTTAAAATACTTAATTTGTAACTCAGGGGGATCGGCGTTGAGGTCTGAAATACAGGTTATGCCTAGTTTGGCCTCAAAAGTACACCACTTTTGTGTACTTTTAAGTTTAGATTCTACTAGCATTCTACTTGTGAAAAACCGGCCAAGTGCGAGTCGGACTGCTAGTCGTACGTCTCTCTCCGTTTACCCTTTGGTACGGAATCCTAAAAATGTACAAATTTATGTGAATAAACATTATTATTATTATATAAGGGGCAAACCTATTGCTATCATTCGGGCACAAATCTAGACTAACTACTTATAGGCACTACTACTATGTGTAATGCTTGAGGAATTATGTGATAAGGCAACGGTGCGGTTTAAAAGAAGACGTAGTGACAAAAATTGAAAAGAGTATGCTTAGGTACTTTGGTCATGTTAAGAGGATGAATGAAACGTCGGGAGTGGACGCCCTAGGATGGTGACCTTATTGGTGATGTTCTTTAGAAAGGTTGGGTGCGTAGTACTCATAACCAGCTTGTAAGATACGTAAACGAGGCAAAAGGAGTATGTAAGGATCGTAGCAGGTGGCGTTCTGCAGTTTCTGCCTAGCGCCGTGGGAAGAAGGCGTGAGTATATGTATGTATGTCTATGCAGTAATGCTTATTTCTACTAAATAATTAAGTCAGGGCATGATTATAATCATACAAACCAATGCTTCGATTTCATATTTAGCATTGAAGTTCTTACCAACAGAATTTAAAATCACCAAAAACCAAAGCTTTGATTTAAGGTGATCATCATAGTAACTGAACAGATTATCTGTTGAACAGCTAAATTGCTACTTTGGGACATTTCGCTAAATTTCGCTTTATATGTGTATAGCGCTGCACTAAGTAACCGGTACTACTGTTTATCTGCTTTCAAAGTGCTCAGTAAGCTAAAATATACGAATCTATTAACTTGCTGAAATAATCCTACACACTTACATAGTAAATGCTTCTACAAGTTACGACTGACTTCAGTTGTAATTAAGCATTAGGGAAACTATGCGTCCTCAACAACTTCAGGTAGGATGGCAAAACAAACGTAAAACGGAGGCTTATTGGTGAAAACTTTCATGGTAGGTATTGTTCGCAATACGTAGCAGAATTGAGTTGGTTTCTGATGCGACTGATAGTTTTTGTATCAGTAAACCAATTCTCATAACTAAAAATCCATTAGAAATCTCTTCACAGCAAGACACAAGGTCAAATACTTGTCAAAAATCTATTCGAAATCTCTTCACAGTGACACACTAAGTCAAATACTTGTCAAAAATCTATTCGAAATCTATTCACAGCGAGACACAAGGTCAAACTTGTCAAAAATCTATTCGACATCTCTTCACAGTGACACACAAAGTCAAATACTTGTCAAAAATCTATTCGAAATCTGTTCACAGCGAGACACAAGGTCAAATACTTGTCAAAAATCTATTCGAAATCTCTTCACAGTGACACACAAAGTCAAATACCTGTCAAAAATCTATTCGAAATGTGTTCACAGCGAGACAGAAGATCAAATACTTGTCAAAAATCTATTCGAAATCTCTTCACAGTGACACACAAAGTCAAATACTTGTCAAAAATCTATTTGAAATCTCTTCACAGTGACACACAAAGTCAAATACTTGTCAAAAATCTATTCGAAATCTCTTCACAGTGACACACAAAGTCAAATACTTGTCAAAAATCTATTCGAAATCTATTCACAGCGAGACACAAAGTCAAACTTGTCAAAAATCTATTCGAAATCTCTTCACAGTGACACACAAAGTCAAATACTTGTCAAAAATCTATTCGAAATCTCTTCACAGCGAGACACAAGGTCAAATACTTGTCAAAAATCTATTCGAAATCTCTTCACAGCGAGGCACAAGGTCAAATACTTGTCAAAAATTTATGATTATTACATAGGGTCAGTTTCCACCAAACGGAATATCCTCGCGGATGCTTTACCCAGTATACCCAGTTGTATTACCCAGTAACTGGGTTGTGGAGATCAGATATGCAGTCATGTAAAATACTGGTATTCAGCTGCATCCGGTTAGACTGGAAGCTGACCCCAACTTAGTTGGGAAAAGGCTAGGCAGATTTATTATAATAGGATGTAAACATTCTTAAAAATACTACAATTATTGTCCCTCTGATCCCAAACACATACGTACCTTAGATACCTATCTTACTTTTGTTGTAGTTTGCTAATTACATAACTATTATATAACCAGACTTTCCCCTGCAATTCACGTCAAAACATTACGAAAGCCATAATCGCAAGGCGAACGACAGCCTCCACTCCACGCTTTAGTATTTTACGACTTTTCAAGAAAAGTGACGGTCTACCCCTATTCGTGGCTGCACTGAATGAAGTTATTCAGCTGTAACTACACCATTAAAGCGCTTCATCGCTGTACGACCGTCGCTTTATAAAGCGATGTTTTGATAGCAAATGAACATATTTTCAATAGCCTCTATACTGCAATAGTTACTAATTAATCGGCTGGTTTCCATTTCATAACCCGTTTTTGTGTCTTTGTTTTATTTCCATATTCATTTGGTTTCCATATTAATGTGAATGATTTGTCCTGAAATTGGCTCAACACATGCAATTACGATAATTGTTTATTGTTTCTGGGTAAACGATAATTGTAAATTATCGTCCAATTTTATGCTTATTTCTGCATGATTAATGACATTATCATGAGGCTTTATGAATAAAAGATGTGGACTTGTTTACCAACACGGTACGGTACTCTGACTTTCGTTCAAATAGGTACTACATAGGTTAGTTAAGTTAATATAATATATAATATAATATCCTGGGACACATTATTCACACATGGTCATCTGATCCCAAACTAAGTAGAGCTTGTACTATGGAAACCAGATAACTGATATACTGGTGGGGTGATGATAATCTGGTCTCTTTTAACGCCACCAAAACGCAGGCGTGTCTTTTTACCGCTAAAAAGAGTCGTTTCGCCCAAACTCCTACTTTTCGGGGTACATCTGTTCCTGTAACTGATCGACTTGAGCTCCTAGGCATGGAGTTGACATCTGGTCTCAACTTCGGCGCCACCATCGAGTACAAGGCCCAAACTGCGGCCAAGAAACTGGGCATCCTAAATAGGGTGAAGCGATACTTTACGCCTGGACAGCTTTTAACCCTTTACAAAGCGCAAGTCCGATCCTGCATGGAGTATTGCAGTCACCTTTGGGATGGATCAGCTAAGTACCAACTAGCCGCGCTTGACTCGGTGGAACGCAGAGCTAAGAGGCTCATTGGCGACGTAAAACTGGTGGATGCCAAGCTTCATTGCTTGGCTCATCGACGCAAGGTTGCCTGCTTGTCGGTCTTCTACAGATTGTACTTCGGAGAGTGTGCCCGAGAACTCCACGACCTCATTCCACCGGCCCCCTTCTACCACCGGACATCTAGACGCACTGCCAGTTACCATCCCTACCTGGTTGCTATTCCACCAATTCGCACTAAGCGCTTCCAAATGTCTTTTATAATGCGCACAGCAAAAGAGTGGAACTCACTACCTGCGTCTGTGTTTCCGAACGTATACAACCCTAATCTCTTCAAAGTGAGAGTGAACAGGCTTCTTCTGGGTAAGCTCACTCCATCGTCGACTTTGTCTCTGTCACCTCTGACCTAGACTAGAGTCAAGAGCAAACCCATCACAAATAAAAAAAAAAAAAAAAAAATACTACTTACACTACTTTTTTTTGTAAATACATACTTATATAGATAATCACACCCAGACTCAGGACAAACAGACATGTCCATGCACACAAATGTTTGTCCTGGATTGGAATCGAACCCACGACCTGCGGCATGATAGGTGGTATCTTAACCATTCACGCCAACTGGCCTGTCCAAGGCAAAAAAATACTTGAAGCATTCTCTCTCTACGCCCTGAAATTGGAATGGGCAAAAATTGTCAACTTATAGGCTGCTTTTGTCTAGTTTGCATGTGTGTATTTTATTTATCTCTTGTTTTTTTTTTTTTTTTGTAATATGCGTTTTGTTCGTGCCGAAAAAACACTTTTTTCTTTCTTTATTTTTCTTTCTAAGACAAAAAAGAAATTGCTTCACTTCCAAAATTTAATTTTAATAGGTAAGTAACTCGAACCGTCAAGAGTTATTAGAACTTAAAGATAATGGAAGTAAATTTCGCTGAGAATTTTGCTGGAGCCATTTAAACGCATTCTGAGTAAATTTATAATATCTACCTGTCGGGAAATTAAACTTATTAAATATAATAAAATAAGTATATGAATGGTGCTTTAAAGTTATCTTAGGATTTAAAGGATCTTTGCAGAACAATTATTATTTGAATCATAATTACCTATCACAAAACTTATATCGAAAGCTTTAGTTCCTATGTAAACTAGGATATTATATTCTATAACTATATATTGACAACATACCTTTTTGGTAAAGGTGCAATATATTGTTCGTTATTGAAAACAGAATTCTAGTCGTTTCGGGAGTTTGTATGGTACTCGGGGGCAGGAACTCGACGCAAACACCTACCACTTTTATTCGAAGAAGACAACAAAGATTTAAATCGTTAGATTTACCCTCACCGTACTAAGTCGCGCGAAAAAGTGTTCATGTTGAGAAGACTGAGTTCACAAAATAATAAGGACGTTTCCATGACAATCAGTTTAAGTCTATGCGATATTGTGTGTCAAAACGAAACAGAAATGCGACCATTTTTTGACGCGGTAGGGCGAATCTACGATTTAAATCTTTGGGTGACAAAGCTTACCTACATAGGCTTTTCATAATAAAATTGCAGAGATCTTTGTAATTTTACTTCATAATCCCTTCTGGCAACGACGTTTAATAATTTGATGTACCTAACTGCCTACTTTACCAAGATCCAATATCTCACTATGAATAGCACCCCAAAGATTTTAATCTTCGTTCAAACCCTAATAAATAATGTTCTATCTATTTTATGATGACATTTTATAGTGTGCTTACATTATTCGGTTCCTTTGTAAAAGGTGAGCGTAGAACTCTTACAAATCCGATTGCTGATTTATGTCGTTGTCGAACGAAATTATCTACGAAATTGGTTGGTGTTTTTGGCAGAATTTTGCTCTAGAGAGCCATTCATGTAAGCTGGGCATATATTTGTATTTAAGTTTTCTAAACATTAACTAACTTAATTTATTAACTTCACTTTTTTTTATTTTGTTTATTATTTCTTTTATTATTCAAACTTACGAACTTTTATACTTATTTCTCTGATGTTTCATGCAAAACTTTGCTTTATTGCTATTTCAGAGCTTCCCTCCGAAAGATTGCAATGAATTCAAAGTCAACCTACTCCTGAATAATTCGCACCTTGATATCAAAACTATGTTTTCTAAATAACTCCATAATTTACTGGCATATTTTCAGTATATATAAAACTTAGAGTAAGAAAGTCAAATTGCAGTCTTTTATTTCAGTTATTTGCTAAGATATTGACCAAAATGCTGCGTCAAAAAAGCTTTAAATGGACATAGAGAAAAACTTTAATTTTTGTATAACGCCACTTTTTTTTTCAAGGTGCGAATTGCTAGCTTCATTCCAACCACAATGCTATCTGCAATCTTAAACAAATGCAAACTGGTTGCACAAGCTTTCATTAAAAAAAATACATAGGTACTTATTACTTTCTAAGCTCTAGTTTCCTTGTTGCTAAGCAAACTTAGTAGGTACCTACCTAACATTATGAGCAAGCAAAACAAATGTAAAACAAAACATTGCAACGTGCGTTCCATTCCCTTCCCTGTGATCTCCGTTTTATAAATGTCGCAATTAGAAAAAGAACTCTCTCAATTAATTTTCATTGCAAAAAGTAGTAGACTATAAAACAAACTGATTGCGCTTACAAATTGTGGACTTTTTTTACGAAGAAACAATAAATTGTTATTGTAAGTAAAAGCTGATGGATGGTTCTACAATACTTCTTTGTTTTTATTACTAATTTCATATTTTGGTAAGACTTCCACCGCTAATTATTATTAAAATGCTTTTCATAAGAACAAACAAACGACTTGTGAGTGATACGCTTTACCAGATAACAGTTAAATGGGTAGCAGAAGTCTTCTCAATTTTTCTCGCAACTGTCTTCTTCAGCGACTGGTTTCATTGAAGTAGGGTGCGTCGTCTGAAGATGTTATGAGGACTACTGGGCTGACGTTATCTTTTTCTGCTGGTGAATTCGCGTGCCCCGTGTGGAGTTGTTCTGTGCGGGGGTGCGAGAGGGGGGAGTGTGTGGGGTTGGGGGGAAGGGGTGCGGAGGTTTTTTAAGATGCGATTCTCAACGTGTTTTATATGGAATTTTTCATTTTTTGTATGGAAAATATGAAAAATTATTACCTACATGTGGAGTTTTAGTGGGTTATGGACTTTATAAAGGGGGGCAAAATTTCCATTATTTTTGCGATAGGACACACCGTTTTCGAGATATACGCAAAACAAGAGAAAAAAAATATTTTGTAGATAACCATATATACTTTGCAGCTGTCGAGAAGTAAGTTTTCTACTATCAGGTTTCACTACCCTACACAACTACCTATCAGTGGTCGGTGTGATTTTGACAGTTTTGGATAGAAAACTTTCTTCCGAAATAATCTACATAAAAAGGACCTAGAAAAATATCGCTAGAAACGAAAGACAAAATGACAAATTTTAGAAGGATTTCTACGGTGCGATGTCAAAAACGGAGAAACGAAATGTCACTTTGTATAGAAAAAGATGTCTATTCTTCGTAGAGATAGGCAAGTGGTCATGCTATTAAATGTCATGCATTACTAAGCCCACTGGAATATTATATTTAAAAAAAAAACATGTAAGTAACATTTATCGATAACACATTACTCTCATCACTATTGTTTACTATACTCATAGATACGTTATACTATAGCTTGGTGCTGGGGGACACATCGCGTATGGTACCGCTTGGCGCTCAAAAGGTTAAACAGACTCCGTACCCCGTTTGGCCGAAGCAAGGAAAACCTGTTCAGGTGGAGATTCATAGACGACTCTGCCTTGGAGTGTAAAGGGAATGTAGCTGTTCCACAAACAATCTCGCGTGTCCTGTCAGCTGCACCTCACAAGAACTGATGACGGCTAGTAATGGCGCCAAACACGTAGCAGAATTCTGGGCCGAGAGCATTTATTTAGATTGCCATCAACACGCTAAGAAGAGAAGAAATCATGTCTTCAAAACCTACGCTTTAAAAGGTAACAGTTAAATGGGTAGTAGAAGTTGTAGATTCATGGCGACGGAAGAAACGAGAAAAATGAAAAAAAAAATTACTGATTGTAAAAAGATTACTATGGCGGCCCCTTGTCTATCGTCAAAAGAAGAAAATAATTAGTGTCACTTAGGAAACATAGAGGTATGTCTATTCTTCTTAGAACAGAGTTAGAACTGCGAATTTCAAAATTTAAATATGCAGCAATACCAAAGTTTCATAAAATATAATACCATGAATATTTCGATTTTCAATTCTAAGCCTAGTCTACACAGCTCCACTATCAACCCTTTAAAATAACGTTCAAGTGATTGAAGTAACTTCCTTATTGTAAAGTGTCGGTGGTGCAGTCGGATGCAGGCGTGTGCAGGCAGGGGTTGAAATAGCTTCGGATGCAGATACGGGATGTCTGTGCAACTTCCGTCTATACACGTTCTGCCTGTTTGAACACCAGTTTGTTCGTTGTCAGTGTGTTTATTACACGCTTGTGTGTTTCTTGTACTGGTATATTAACGTTTAACGTAATTAAATGCACGATAATATCTAAGTACAGATCGCGGCACGTATGTTGGACCAAAATGGCGGTCGTCCGCGCAGCTACAATTATGGATTGAGACCGATTGAGTCTCGAAAATCGCCGTCATTTTGGTTCAACTTACGTGCCACGCTGTATACTCGTGTTTGGAACGTGGACTCATTTTTCCTAACCATTTTGAAACAGGTTTACATAACAATGATGTAACAATATGTAATAAATATTTTGTCCAATGAAAACAGATAATGAAGACTTACCTAAACTAAAATATATCTCCTTGAAATTCCACAAGTTACATCATAAAGCCGTGATTCCAACCACCCACCTATAAATTAACAAAACAATTCTCGCGTTATCCTCGCATAACCGTCCTCTGGCGTCTCTATTCGCTTCAATTCATTCATTATAACACGATTAGTCAACTGCGACGCCAATGGAACGCCTATAGCTGTATATGAAGACAGACAGACAGACAGGCAGTCGTGGTTGTCGCGAAATTAAACGGAAATCGAACGCTGCGGCTTGTGACCGCCTCTGAGTGGGCCGTTGTATACAGTGCTATACGTAAACAGGTACCTACCATTGTGTACCAGTCTGCAGTATCGAGGTTCATCGGTAAAAGGTTTTATTTCAATGTGTGCTGACGGTAAATGAGCGGACTGGCTAGTAATACGTTTCAGTCTATTTACAAACAAAATGGAAATACCGTGCGGAGAAATACTGAGACTGATAAATCACAGGTTGGATAAAATATAAATCATAGATTTTAATTACTTTCTCATTACACAATTTAACTGACAGATAAATAAATAGTATACTCAATTTCTCTCAAATCAAAATTAATTAAGTCGAAGTTTTTCTAGCAAAGTTTTACTCGTGTGTCTTCAAAAATACAGGGCCATTTTTTTTACAGTAGCCAAATTATCACAGGGTGTTCTACCCATGAATATGAACAACTTTCACTATGGGACCAACTATGAAATCACGAAAAAAAATCAGCTGTGTCATATAAAAGTTCAATACCTACTCGACCAAAATGTACAAAAATAAGTCTTTCTATAAGATAAACCTGATACATCAGTATGAAAAAAGTAGATAAAATAAAATGTTTGAATTTCAATAATCAGTATCTACTTAAATATTTACAATTTTCTTATTCAGTCTTTGTTGTTATTATCAATTAACAATCAACTTACAGTATTTTTTACTAAAATCACATAAAAATCAGTCAAAACTGTATTCTTCCTGACTTATAACTGGTACTATTTACTGACTGGAACAAAGTATATTCAGCTATAACTCATATAAATAATCTCATTAAAATCAAAAATTCAACAATAATTATAATTAAAATATTTTTTGAACTAAAATCACATTAATCAGTCACAAATTCACAATAGTTTCAGCTCTTTCTTCCTGAAAATGAGTTCGTAAGATGGAAAGGAATCTAAACTTTTATCCGAGAGCGAGCTTCTTAATCGGCTGCATAAAAATATGTAACCGAGGAAAATGTTCTCTCTGCCTCTACAGTAGCCACCAAACAATTTGGCAAAAAAGTTTCGTCAAAGTCGCGACATGGTCACGGCCAATTTCGCAACAGGATTCCGTACTGCACATCCCCACTTTTTTTGCCAACTTGCGTGGCGAAGACTGTTTAGTATCTATATAATTATACGCCAGGTCAATATACATCTCTGCGCCGCATAAACCACGAGATAATTGAAATATGCAGTTTTTAAATCTTACTCAGAGAAAAAATTGGTTGGAAATATAATCCTAACTAATATTATAAATGCGAAAGTAAGTTTGTTTGTTTGTTTGTTACCTTTTCACGCCTAAACTACTGAACCAATCATCCTGAAATTTCGCATATACGTTGTCACGTATACAGAAACGGACATAGGGTACCTATCATCACGAAAAAATGTACTGTTCCCGAGGAAAGCAACAATAACTTTCTTATGATAATGTATGGCGCCACGTGTCTTTCGAATCATGATTGAATTATATTGTTATAGAAATTTTAGTAGCGTGTTAAGAATTTTTTATTATTTTATTTAAGTACCTAATACATTTTGTGAGTCGACACACCGGTTTTTCATAATACTATAAATGCGAAAGTGATGTTGTTTGTTTGTTACGTTTCACTCTAAAACCGCAGAACGGTTTTGAATGAAATTTGGCACATGGGTAGGTAAACTATGACCTGGATTAGGACATAGGATACTTTTGATCTTGGTAGTGCGTTCCCGTGGGATAATTCCCGACAACCACGCGGGCGAAGCCGCGGGCAATAGCTAGTGTGCAATAAAACGAAATTGTGTCATTGTAGTTTCTACTGATAATAAAATAATATCATCAATACCGGGATACCGGTATTAAACAATTCAATACCGGTATTGTAAAATGACAAATAATGTCTGGGATCCTGGTATTCACCAATACCGGGATCCCGATATTGCAAGTTAGTCCAACCACAAGCCGCATTGAAGAACATGGTTCCAATAAAGGATTAACCAAAGCTCATCACTGTCACTTTCAAATTTGAATTCCGAGTTTGTGTTCGACTAGATTACAAATGAACAAATTGCATTGCTCTTACCAGCCTGCAACCGACATGTTTCCAAATATCCAATTAATACGGTAACGCTAGACTGTAGTGTCTGTCAATAATTTCACATCGGTGTCAAATTACTGGATACTGAGCGTTCCTTGTGTTATGTTTGCACTGAATTCCGTGAGAAATAAACTCTCGTTTTACTATGTAAGCTGACTGAACGGAACCTCACTGAAAGCTGAAACTATTTGACAGTATATTTCGGGATTTTATTATAGCTAATGAAACGTCCAAACTTTTGTATGGCAGCGTTCAGAATTCCGCGCACCTAATTAAACTTCCGAACGATGTTTGGACTGGACGTGTCCTCAGAACAACAAAAAAGTTGTTAGGTCTCTCCCGTCACGTCACATTCACACAGATCCCGCCCGAGGGATCTATTACAATTTTCACATCCCCAAATGAGTGGCCGGAGTGCGAGACTACCCACCGCTTTAATGCGAACTTTGGGACCTTATTCTATTAAGGCCGACACGACGTTCCCGCACATTACGTGACAGCGTGCAAAACCGCCTTAAGCCCCCATTGTGCCTAGCCAAGGAACTAGTTTAAGTTTGCATAGATAAAATCGATAAGTTAAGTGCAATCCGACTCGTGCTATCAAATGTGGGAGTCGTTTAAACAGATTTTATCATTTTGCAAATGTACTTAAATGAGCTTAGGTTAGTTAAACTTGGGTTGTTTGTTCAAAGAAACAAATGGAGGGTATTGTATAGAACTGTGTTTGCATTGTGAAGGTTTATGCCGTAGCTACTTCGAAGTTTACTGTAAGTAGTTTTCTTTTATATAAAGTTTCAAATCTGTTCATGTCAATGTTTGAGTTGAAAAGCATCTAGCTTTTTGGACAATCATTTTTTTTATGTTGTCAACTACATACATAGATTACTAGATCTTATCTTTGAGTACTTATATTTCTTTCGAAAAGTCTCCTAGCAGTTTTACAAAACATATCGTGTTCATGGCAAAAGTAACCAGCAAAAATAGTTCTATTTTATTTATTCGTTTCTTAAAAAACGTGAACATGTAATGATGTTTGGCGTAATTGACAGGAAGAACGGGAAAATAAATGACACTGATAAAAAGTGTGCGTTTTCCTTATTAGCATTTCGCACCCAACAATTGTTTATTTGTTGCCAGTAATATTTTCTACGCCCTACTTTTTTGTATACTGCGTGAAAAAACTATAAAATCCTTCGTTGAAGGTAGGTTGCAGGACTTGCAGGTCTAACCTTTCTATAGTCCCTACTTTTTGCGCGGGAATTCATCGAATAACTTCTCCCGCGGGAGGACGTGTCCGACTTTTACTGACTAAAACCCACCCGTGTTCCTTCAGTTGCCTGTGGCAGGGCCACGGTAACTCTTTCAAACAACCCGCGACCCTGGCATCGGCCCTAGCGGACCCCATCTTTTTGAGGCGCGCGTGGAACACAACGCGCCGTCGACCCGCCCTGGTCCTTACCGGACGGCGAGCTACCCATTTCTCGCCGTCCGCATAGTCCCCAGTCCTAACGTTACCTTTTTCTTTGTTACAGCAGTGCGGGCATCCCCTGAGCCGCGGCGGGCCCCCAGCATCTTGGAGCCGCCGCATCACGTGGACTTCACCAACGACACTGGGGCCCTGCTAAGCTGTGCCACTAGGGGAGATTACCAGGTGAGGCCCATTGTATAGGGTGTCCTATTCTAGTAAGAATCTTTTTCGTATGAATTTTATATTCAAATTAAATTAGCCAACAAAACTCCGCAGACGAGATGAGTATCGATATGATATAACGACATAAAGTTTTTTTTCTACACTCGTATTTTGTGGTCACTATACAGTGTATAGTGACCAGAAAATACGAGTATGTGACTGTACCAGTGGTCGTTGACCAGGTCGTCAGCTGTAGTAGTTTAAAAAGTTTTTTTTTTTTTGTTTTATCGTCATTCGATAATGAAACTCGTCACCTCTATGGAGTTTCGCCAGCTAATCTAATTAGACTGTATAGGCTGTCGGAAGGTAAATAGAGACTTTTATGTCCGAACGGGGCTGCATGCCAATCGAACCAAATCGAACTTGAAACGAACATCTCAAAACTAATTCAATCTAATCTTACGATATCGCTAACTAGTAGCTAAGTTTCGGATTTCAGTTGTTAGTCAAATTGGGGGTTTTTGTATCGTCATATTTACTTATTTTTGTCCGAATTTTTGTTTATGACACGTGTTTTATCCTATTTAAGAAGTTTACAAAGCAAATAACGTATTTTTACATGAGTTAAATTCATATAACTCATGTAAAAATGTCTGTATATAATTACTCCCATTTTACTTTCACGGGGATTCCAACTTTGGCAGACGACGCGCTTTTTATTTTAAACTTAATATCATTATGCAATTAAAACGCAAAAAATTGTCTGTGAAAGCAACAATTTTAAAGGAATTTTATTCAACTCTTTGAAAAGGCAGAGAAAATGACATTTAACCGCACACCTAATCCTATTACGCAAATTGTATTATTCCGAGGAGTTAAAAAACAAAAATGACAAAGAGTTTAGCAGATTTTAAACATTATCATTTCCACCGCGGGACCGTAATCACTTATCGTCAGGTATTACCCATTAGTCATCCCTAGATTTTGCCGATAAAGATAAACGAGGTACCATGTAATTTTTTAGCGTGGAACAAAGGAGAACTCGCCAACTTACCGTAAAAAACATCGTAATAAAAATTACCGGTTCAAACAAAAAGATCAGAAGTTCGGTTTTCGTATTACGTTTTATTGGGAATAAATTCGTATTACATAATACCGTTCCTTTGGAATCAAACGAGGAGCGTGTAACTAATGGAGTGAGGCGCAATAACAAATTGGAGACAGTGGGCGGCTAAACGGAATATTTCCCAATTTGTTTCCTCCCTCGTAATTCTTTCGCAAAAGAATAAACAAAATCCTTTTCGGCCGGATATTCTATCGCGTCGTAAGATATTCGTGTCAACTTGATCCATTTACTTATTGTTTGCTCGTATATATATTTATATTATTATTTATTATACGTATATACGAGGTATATGGATATTTCCTCCTCCTATTTTGGTTTAGTCTAGTGGGTGCAAGCACTACTGCTGAGCATGATGTACTGGATTCGATGCCCGGGTCTGCAAAGTGTCATTGGGTTTTACGGTTAGTCCCGCTATGCTCGACTCGAAAAACACCTACTAAAAAGTTTCGCTATGCACGCAATTCTTCGATTCTATACATTTGGAAGGTACAGTTGGAAAGAAAAGTGTTTGAATTCAAGTAAAAAAATTATAGCGCTATTCGTATATGCGCAAGCTAAAATAAATTATTAGCACTAATTTAAAATGAACATTTATTTCTTGATAATTAGGTTTTGGTTTCTTTGTTTTATCATTCAAAAAAAAAAAGTTATAGGTATGGGAGATGGCGTCCAAAAAGATTTTAGGTCGAAGACTTTCTTTTCGTAGGATCTTGTCAAATGTTTAATTTGGTTGTCGATGGCAATGCCTGATTATTGTCTTGAATTTTGATTTTGAATGTAGAATTTACTTTTTAAATGGTGAAATAAAATATTACACTGGAACATTTTCTTCATCACTGCCCAAGAATGTGATTTCTTGCATAGCGAAATTTTTTAGTAGATATTTTGCGAGTCGAACATAGGGGCACTAACCGGGTTTTCCATCAGGAATTAGTGCCCGGTTGATGGCAATAGGCTCGCTCCCTATTACATGGGACTTAAACATAACTGACGAAATGTGGGTGTACTACAGTTACACCTCTGTCTAACTCGTCGGGGATCACAGGCGTGATGTATGTTTACTTTATGTTTACTTTATTTTTTCTACACAATAAAAACCGCGGTGAAACTTTCCACTTTTAATAAATTGAATTTAGCTCGCAGCTCTACTGCGATGTTTTCGGACAGAATCGCTTTTGTTTGGGGATGGATGGTCTCAATAAAATCCGTAGTGCAATATATTTAAGAGATGCGTGTAAAAATACCATTTAATGGCTGCAGTTCAGACGTTTTAAACTTTGTATTAAAAGTCTACATTGTATAGACTTTTTAAGTTAAAAAATGAAAGATCAATTTGACCTTTAACATTTTAACGTACAAACTTTCAACAACTTTTTTTCCTTTATGTATTTTAAAGCATATATATATTGTATTTTAGTGTTACATTGCATTATTGAATTTAAGATTTGTCAAAATAAAACCTTTCCTATGAAAGGTCGAACAATGGTAAAAAAAAAACTTTTAACATATATTAAGTAAGCTAAATTACGTTATGGTAGGCTAACTTTTCAATTTAGGCCTACTACCTACTACCTTACTCGTACTACATACAAAAAAAAAAAAAACCTTCAAAAAAGACCTTTGCGATTTTTATTCCCCGAATATGTAAGCAAATACGTAATCCCCAATGCCAGTTACGTGTATTTGGTTTCCACACAGGTATTTCCAAGAATCGCATATCATAGGATGAAATATAACGCGCTGCTTCGCATCCTTTACCAATCTGATTTAGTATTCACAAACCAGCTTCTCCAACTCAGATATAAATAAACTTTTTCCATTCGACAGACTTCGGAAGTTTACGGTCACAAACCCAACAGGGAAATAAAGATATAGATATGTACCTAATGGGAACGGTTTGTTCGTGTTGGTTTGTGCCGAGTTAACCCATCTTTGCTCATTAGATGAATGAGTTGCGCTCACTGAGATGGTATGCAGAATTGCAGACGCTGCTTAGTATCGACAAAATATTATGAAATCCTTTTTAAAAACCGGCCAAGTGCATGTTGGATTACGCACAATGAAGGGTTCCGTAGTTGGGAAGAATTTATCCCAAGAACAAACTTAACATTGTAGTTGAGAAACATGTTCTCCCATACATTCCAACTGCAAATGTAAGTTTGTACGCATAATATTGAGCGATTTACCATGTTATTTTAAGACCATAGACTTCTTATAAGTTTTCCTGTAATCTATAGATATAGAACAATTTTCTGTAATTTTTTTTCAAAATTTTAGGCGCAGTAGTTTCGGAGATAACGGTGGAATGGTCAACTTTCGTCTACTTTATTAAATAACTTGAAAACAGTTTATGTTAAAATTATAAAAAAAATATATATATTGGGACCCTCACAGTAAGCTCTTTCATTTGATAGGTTACATGGTACAGTTAGCAAAACATTTTTTTATTTTCTTATTTGCCCTCCCAAAATTGACCCCCATATTCTAAATTCATTTGTTTACGTTACACATTCGTGTTTGGGTCACAGGAATTCATACGTGTACCAAATCTCAACTTAATTGGTCGATTAGATTCAGAGCAAATTGGCTGTAACAGACGGACAGACAGACACACGAGGGTTCTGTTTTTCCTTCTGAGGTACGAAACCCTAAAAATGGAATAAGTGACAGAGTTTTTGCGCATAATTAATCGACGGCAATAAAGTAAAAGAGTTAACTGCACTTTTTACAAAATTCACTTTTTTACATAATGCGACTCAGAATTCTTTGTTATAGCATAGATTTTTTTGTTTAATTCTAAATTTTTACTAATATTAAGTCACACCACCTACAGTACAAATAATATAAATAATAATATATTTTCCACAAAGTGACGAAGTAGACACGGACACATAACCTTAGTCCGTGTATACTTCGGTCAATTGGCACGTTCACTGTAAACAAAGATATCAGTCACATACCCGTGTCGGTTTTTTAATCTTACGTTATTTTCCTGCAACAACAATAAAACAAATAGGTCACGTCGCCGTTACATATAATCATTAAATAAGGAAAATTATTACATATCTTTATTTAAGCAATAAACAATGTAAAATACAAAATAATAGTAATAACCTATTAAATTAATAAATATTAAAAATTAAATAAGCTTAAGCAATTAGGAAGTCCCACGTAAAAGCGGATATACACATGGGAGTTGACTCATTTTGTTTACTTTACCTTATTTTGGTATAAATAAATATATATATTACAGTACCTTAACCATTTCCTTGGTAATGCGCTATTATCTAAATATTGTAAAATAGAAGAAAATTGTTTTATTCTTCTATTAATTATTTCGTATATCAGTTTTACATAGCATTATATCAGACTTGCATTCAAAACGCTCCCCTGTAAAATCATGATTTTGTAGATAACCGTATATACTTTGCGGCCGTCGAAATTATTTTCAATGCCCACGTGTATTGTCACAGCAAACGGGGATCGATATAATTATTATTTTAACCCCAATTATCCTCCATGGCAAATATTAAACAAAACACCCTTTGTTATGGCACGACACTGGCTTTAGGCGGTATCAGGTGTTGACATTGATTGCCCCATAAAGGAGGAAAACATGGCAACTAAGTGCCCACTAAGGCCATAATAACATAATCTCAGTACTGATACTGTTTCGCTTTGTAGTTCCAAACTAAGAAACAGACGGTCAAGTTTGCAGAAATTTCATTAGAACTAAGAGAATTGTTATCAATTCTTCTTAATCAAAGAATCTTTACGGGTCTTTAGTTATACGAATTAAAGCAAAAACTTGTCGGTTGCGAGAATTTACCGCAAAGTTTTCACATTCAGCCGGAGTTTGGTGGAGTTTGCCGGAATTTGGCTGCGAACGCTCCCCCAGGATGCTCGCTACCTGTTCAATGTGGAGCCTGCCAGAATTCTACAATTAATTCCCTAACTTTTCATTGTAAATATTATTTGACGGCCATTTCGCTAATGCTGGAAAGCAAAACATTTAATGAGTGGAATACTTTAATGTAGGTACCTACTTATATTAAATACCGCGAGTAAAATTTGATAGTAATAGGCCTCGTAGACCTTCATAATTTTTAACTGCCTCTAAAAGAGGGCATTCGAATTGAAATAGGCAGACACTTTTTATTACTTTTTTCTTTTTTTTTTTTCTTTTTATCAATTTCAATAATGCGTCATAAAATCTTTTTCACGTTAGGATCACATCATTAAATTCTCAAATACCTACGTTATCTCCAAATGTTCTTTACTTTCAGCTAAATTCATTTCAGTTTTTATATTTTAAAACCGAGATTTTTTTAAATATAAGAAATGGTAGCCGTAAAATCTGAATATACAAGCTTTATTAATGAAGAGGGTGTAAAAGCGTGGCAGCCAATGCAGGGCATGAGTCGTAGGCCAAACAATCGTGAATGCGGGTCGCAGATGTCGGAGGAAAACTAATGGAGTACCACGATGAAGCTTTTAAGAAATTGAACCATTACCATTGAAATACTCGAACTGAACGGTTCCGATAATACCAGTTGTTTTAAAACAAAGGCCAATGCTGATATTTTAGACATTGTTCGGCGGAATCGATTCTTAATTTACAAATGCATTGCGAGCTTCCGTGCGTTGCAGAATACTCGAACGGACGCACGTAGGATAATATTTCATGCTGAATTTTGAGATAAAAGTACGTCCGATCGAAATAATAAACATCTCCCGTAAAGTCATCCGCGGCCCGTCCCTAGGCTCAAAACTTTTCAGGTCCTCGGTACGATAAGTTTTTAAGCCCTATAGCAAATCTGAGCAACAATAGTACTCTTAAGAGTGTTACAGCCGGTATACCGGGGGGCTGTAAAGTTTTGAGCCTAGGGATGGGCTGCGGATGACTGAGACATGACGATGTTTACGGATTAATTACTAAAAACGTAATGATGCTAATGACATGAAACTCTATATTTATACTAAAGAGGGTATCCGCAAATTAGTAATATGCAGGGTGATACAATAATGACATTTGAAGTTACTGTAAAGGTTTCATACAATGGGCAACATTCTATCGTTCAAGCGAATATCGAACTACTTTTTGAATAAAAAAGGTAGTCCTAGAAGTTTTGTTTTAGGACTTAAGTCCAGGTGAAGAGTCGAACTTCACAGGAGGGGGCTAAACTAATATATGATAGCAGGTAAAGCAATATAGGAATTATATTTATATAGATAAATACAATATAATAATATAATTCAGTATAAACTTCAGACAATCGTGAACTTCTTAAAACGATCCTATCTTACCGTCTCTTCAGACTGACTTAAGCCCTAAAACAGAACTGCTTCTTTTTTATTCAAACGGTAATTCTTGCTTGAGCGAAAGAATGTCAGATTGAATGAATCAGAAAGAATGTAAAAATCTAGGTGAGGGTAGTCTGTTTGTCAACCGATTCTGGTTTTAATTGAGAACGTTGTTAGAGAGAAACTATTTGGTGAAAGATTCTTTTGTGCCCTAGTTTTGAGCCTAAGTACTTACTCAAAACTTTTCAGCCCCCCTGGTACAATCTACTTAAAATCTTCTTCATTAAATCACTGACAAAACAACGCACAGCCTTTACCGCTGGGTCTAGAAGCATGGCATTTTGCACAAGAGTTCTTTATACATATAACGAAAGTAAACTCTAAGGAAGGATTTGTGAAAATTCATCCCCTGAAGGGGTTAAATGAGGGATGAAAGAAGTATGGAATATCGATTTTCGCCGATGGGATTCCCAGCACATGGCTTGTTTCATAATAATTACCGTGGTACCTATTTACTGTGTACTGTAAAATCATAAACCGAAAATAAAAATACTCCATCGTAATAACAGCGCATTGCTCTGCAAATCCTTTGTAATTGAAATTGGTACAAAGCTCCAGACGCTTTTCATGTTTCCTTAGCTTCATTACGCAAATGACATTCCCTACGAATGCGATGTATGCTGATAATATTACACGAATACACTCAACGACCCTTGTGTTACATGCGTTCATTGCATGTGCATATGATATAGGTTATAACCATGTAATGAAATGTAAATAATTATTTGTAGATGAGACTCGCGCAGAAATTAAACTTCATTACCAATTTAAAAAAAAAAATTGTTTTAACTAAAAAAAGAGAATTATTACTAATTTCTGCTTGCTAGACTTTTTTGTGACTACCTGCAATGTGCCTAGTTTTGATCTGTAAACGTGCAGATTGCTCATAGTTGTTTGTTTTCGTGTTTTATTTTCATAATATATAGGTTTATATGAAAAGGTTTTCTACATAGTCTATAACCACCACTCCCTCTCCCCCTCCAAAAATAGGTCCCCTTACACCAAATCGAAATTAGGTATTCATAACAGGTTATAAAGAAAGCTGGGAACCAAAACTAGCAAAAAATTTCCCTGTCCAGCTAGCATGTTCTAAACGAACCATAGTACGCCGACTAGTGCAACCTTAAAGCCTAGATTTTTTTTTTACACAATAAGCATTACACAATAAGCCAAACTTTTTATAGCACCGTTAACTGAAACTTATAAAACAGATGATATCACAACTTTAAACAGTCGTACCATATCTTAGTTACCAACTTATTCCACACTTCGACGAATACACTGCTTAAGTTGATGTTTACATTTGAGATAGTGTATTCAGCGCGTTTCCTGAAAGTCGTGAGTTGCAACTTATATACTTATTTGTTCAGCAACTTGTTTCGCGAGATCCTTCTTAGTCTTAGTACAAATACAAAATGTTTATTTCTGTACCTACCAACTAGTTTACTTATGATTGGAGGCTCCTTTAAGCATGATGACGCCTGTGTTAGAAGACTCCGCTCTTCCATAGCTTAGGCTACCCGGCTGTTTGTATAACTTACAAAAGTATTTTCTTTTCTTTTTAGTTTCTTGAGTTACATTTTTTCTTTATAACTAGACTAATATATTTTTCTCGAGCGCATGTTGCGTGCTTTATTGCCATTTACATAAAGTATAATTATTATAAATTCAAACACGCTAACTCGCTCTTGAATTTAATAGAATGAATACATTAATGGCGGTGTGTTGGGTGTGCGGAGTGTGTGATGTGTGTGGGGTGTGTGAGGTGTGACGAGTGTGTGTGGGGTGTGTGTGGTGTGTGATGTGTGAGGTGTGACGAGTGTGTGTGGTGTGTGAGGTGTGACGAGTATGTGTGGTGTGTGTGGGGTGAGAGAGATTTGTGGGTGGTGTGGATGTGTGTTTGAGGAAGGATGTACCTACGTCTGGATGTGGCGTTGCAATATAACTAATTTCCACTTATTGTAACAATAATTAAATATCTGCATACGTGCGTGATTTTAACCATCCTGTTAGCATTTTCTTGCCTTCATGAAGATGTTTAGTGTGGGTATATGGACTAGGTATTAATTAACGTTTTATAAGTGACACACAGCTCGTAATTGGAAACTGTAAGGCCCATCGTCCACGCACACGAGTCACAACGCGACTTATTAACGTATTTTTAATGTGATTGGTTCCGTCGCGTCATGTATGGACCACCATTAAAATTTAGTGCTGTGACATTCTGGCTACTAATTGCTTATTTATTTTATTTCTTAGAGAACACCAACAGCATATACATTCTACATTAGTTTATAAGAGAATTTAGGAGAGGTTAAGCTAATGTATACACAAATTATAGGTGTACCTACATAACATTTAAAGAAAAACAAACTAAAAGTAAAATTTAACTTACCTACCAAGTTATTCAACTTCAAGAAAATAAAATACAGCAGAATACAAATTAATGAAGGGGATGAATATAATACATTAATTAAGACACAATTCCACTATAACAGAGATTAAATGTGACTAAATGATAATTGTCAAGTATTTATTGCTGATCGCACGCTTATTATTTATTATACTGGCCTAACTAAAAAAATCGCAATCATGACTGGTCTTACAAAATGGCTTATAACTCAGTCAAAAAGCATAATAATAAAGAAATAATGTATTGTAGGAATAATTAATAAACTGATTATTGATACAGAAAGGATATTTTGAAGAAATTTGGTTAAGGAGGAAGCGACAGGGTAACCCGCGAAATTCAAATTTTCTTACGTTTTTGCAATTCGCAAGTCAGTATTAAGTTGTATGTTAAATAAAGTATGATTTGCGGCCGTAACAAATATGTTTTTACAGAATTATGTACAATAGAATCAGTAATACAACTCCTTAAGTTAGTATAATCCTAAAATGTCAAGATTTCATGAAATAGTATTTTTTTGGGATTACCTGGTCTTAAAGAGTTGTATTGATCACTTTAATGATTCTAATTATGTAAATAGATACTTGTTACGACCGCAAATTATAATTTGATCAACGTACAATATAATACCGACTTGTAAATTGCAAAAAACGTAAGAAAATTTGAATTTCGCGGGCTACCCTGACGTTTCCCCCTTAAAACGAATTTCTTTGTACGCTTAACTCATTTTGGACCTGAACCGTAATCGGTCGGTTTATTGTTAAGCGTGCGATGTGTATTTGTAACTAATTCATTTTGAGTAGCGTTGTGGACGTCGGGCCTAATCGTAAAACCGGCCAAGTGCGTGTCGGACCATACACATTTCAGGGTTCTGTAGTTGGGATGAATTTATCCCAGGAAAAAAAATGTCATTCAATCTGCCTAGCCTTTTCCCAATTATGTTGGGGTCGGCTTCCAGTCTAACCGGATGCAGCTGAATACCAGTATTTTACATGGAGCGACTGCCTATCTGACCTCCACAACCCAGTTATTGGGTAATACAATACCCCTTGGCAAGACTGATTGTCAGACTCGGGCTCGGGCGACCCGTAACGACTGTGAAAGATCCACGAATGACAGCCGGGACCAACGGCTTAACGTGCTTTTCGAGACACGGAGGAGTCTCGGTATGTAAAGATGGTCCCCATGGACCCATCTACAGACCAACCCTGTCAAGCGTAGCTTAACCTGAAGAATCGACCCGTGCGGCTGTTATTACTTAGCCACAACCTTCTCCAAAAAAAGAACTTATCATTGTAGGTGAAAAACATGTTTTCCCATACATTCCAACTGCAAATGTAAGTTGGTCGACTATTACTCGATAACTTGTGAAGCCTACTTAGCTCTGATAGCTTTTCTTTTAACTTCGTTATATATGCTACTGCCGTGAATTTTTCACATATGCAAAATAATTTAGTTAGAAGGGTGGGGGGGGGGGGGGGGCACGTGCCTCTAACAAAAATTAGCACTTTAAAGCTTAATATTATACAAACGTATCTCTGAATCGAAAAAATGATTGTCATCGACTCGCAATATTTTTCACGGCCTATCTAACGATACTCCACAACATGGGATAGGCGAAAAAAATAATTTTCATCCCCACCTTACGGGCCAGGGATTAAAACTTTTTATTCCACATTTTATTTTACTACTTTATCTACGTGATTAATACGTATACCCATGCCAAATTACAGCTTTCTAGTACTAAGAGTCTTTCCGGGGCTTAGGACAGACAGACAGACAGACCGACAATGCGAAACTATGTGTTCCTTGTTGATTACAGAACCCTAAAAAGCTTTGAAATATTTCTTACTGTTAATAAAGACTTCTCAATGTTGTATTAAACTTTATTGTTTAACTAGAACGACGCGAGACGAGTGTAATTGCAAAAGTTTTGGAAGCACGCCGTCTTTCTCCTTAAATTGATCCTATCAATTTTGTTTCCGTACAATTGCTGCTGAAGGCAACCATATGCGTAATTTAAATAACATTTGTGAGTTGCCTTGGGGCTCATTTGACATCAAAGTGGCGTTAAATGGAAACGAGAATTTAATACTTTCAAATAAGAGATGACTATAGATATACATACACATACAAAAGGCTTAAGGAGGAAGCTCCAGGTAGCCCGCGAAATTAAAATTTTCTTCCTTTTTTGCAATTCGCAAGTATGACCGTAACATTATAATGTGTATACTTACAAAATTATAATCATTACAATCAGGAATACTACTTAAGTTAGTATTATTTATATAGGCATGAAGTTGACATCTGGTCTCAACTTTGGCGCCACCATCAAGTACAAAGCCCAAACTGCGGCCAAGAAACTGGGCATCCTAAATAGGGTGAAACTAAGTACTTAATGCCTGGACAGCTTTTAACTCTTTACAAAGCGCAAGTCCGATCCTGCATATTGCAGCCACCTTTGGGATGGATCAGCTAAGTACCCACTAGCCGCGCTTGACTCGGTGGAACGCAGTAAAGAGGCTCATTGGCGACGTAAAACTGGTGGATGCCAAGCATCATAGCTTGGCTCATCGCCGCAAGGTTGCCTGCTTGTCGGTCTTCTACAGATTGTACTTCGGTGAGTGTGCTGAAGAACTCCACGACTTCATTCCACCGGCCCCCTTCTACCATCGGACATCTAGACGCACTACCAGTTACCATCTCTACCTAGTTGCTATTCCACCAATTCGCACTAAGCATTTCCAAATGTCTTTTATAATGCGCACAGCAAAAGAGTGGAACTTACTACTTGCGTCTGTGTTTCCAATCGCATGCAACCCTAATCTCCTCAAAGTGAGAGTGAACAGGCGTCTTCTGAGTAGGTAGGCTCACTCCATCGTCGACTATGTCTCTGTCGCCTCGGACCTAGAATAGGATCAAACCCAACATAAACAAAAATTTTTTTTTTTTTTAATATCAAGAGTTCATGAAATAGAATGACTATTTCATGAACTCTCAATTAGGATTATAAATCATTACATTAGGAATAAAAATCATTTATCATTTAAATGAACTTATAGAGTTGTATTAGTAATTTTAATCATAATAATTCTATAGATACAAATTTGTTACGGTCGCGAATCATTTTAAAGACCACATACAACCTGATACTGGCCTGCAAATTGAAAAAAGCGTAAGAAAATTTTAATTTCGCCGGCTACCTGGAGCTTTCGCCTTAAAGTCAGATTACCTACGGTGATTTCCACGTAACTACAGAGAATGCTTCATATTTCCAACTAAAGTCCGGCCGTCGATAAAATGCGTTCTTGACATCTGTCAGTTTCATTCTAACGAATATGTGTTTTGCAAATTTGATCCTTATTGTTACTAGAAATTCTCCAACTGTGACTATCTGTCACTGATTCCAATTTAATATTAAAATATTATTTTAAAACCTGCACATCTTTCGAGTCACATAAATTATCAATGGCTAACTCGCCGTCCGGTAAGGACCATGCCCGAGTCGACGGCGCGTTGTGTCCACGCGCGCCTCAAAGTGATGTCAGCACTAACTGATGGGGTCCGCTAGGGTCGATGCCTGCCAGGGTTCTAGGTTGTTTGAAAGAGTTACCGTGGCCCTGGCACAGGCAACTAAAGGCACACGGGTGGGTTTTAGTCAGTTTTAAAAATCTGACACGCCGTCCCGCTCCACCCAGAGCGGCAGAAGTTATTTGATAATTTCAGTATATAATCATCGGGCAGTGTTATTGGGGTTTTCCATCAAGAATTCCAGCAGCCCGGAGTCTGAATTTGTATCCGGTTGATGGCAATAGACTCGCTCATGGGACTTAAACATAACTGGCGAAAAGTGGGTGTACTATAGATACAGTTCTGCCTAATCCTTCAGGGATTACAGGCGTGATTTTATGTACGCTAAGTATAGATCTCCCTTTTTGTGACATGTTTCCGTGGTCTGGCATAGGTAAACTATTATCGAAATTAACGTCTTCTTCAGAAACACAATCTGCTTATTTATCAACCCATTATTACTGTTCAGTATTTCGGTTGTTCAGTATTTTTCTCGAAATTGGCTAGGCTGTGTCGTAAACACTTTAATTTTACGAGAAATATAGAGCTGCAGCCGATTCCAGAAGCAGGTCGTTACAGCTTGCAGTCACGTGCGCTTGTACCGTACTGCGTTAAAAACTGCAACATTGCACTCAAACTGAAGGGGCGCTGAAATAAATCGCGCGCCATTTCATTTTATATTCTTCCTCTTTCTAACGTTTTCAAGAGGATTTGTCATCAATAATGAAGGCGTTTTCGACTCTTTGGAGATTCTTCTAGTACCATCAATCCTTGTCACCATAGTATTCTTTTATTATTTTTATTATTATTTATACCAAAAATCACCTACTTTATCTACTTATCTACGAGTATCTACTCCAAAAACCGTAGTTACAGATTTATGTTAAATTATTGCATTAATTTCTACAAACATTTTATTAAAAGATTATAAAAAAAAAAAAAAAAAAAAACAAGAAACTCGACCGCAAAAACACATAACTGAAAAGACGAAAGCAAGCTTTATCTATAGAATTTTGGTTTGGTTGTAAAGTTGACTTACTTGAGAGTAAAGTTGAGTTGGTTGAAATCTCTATCATATCTATTATGACGCAACTGAAAAAACTCATCATCTGCCTAGCCTTTTCCCAACTACGTTGGGGTTGGCTTCCAGTCTAACCGGATGCAGCTGAATACCAGTATTTTATATGGAGCGACTATCTATCTGACCTCCACACCCCAGTAACTGGTTAATACGATACCCCTTGGTAAGACTGGTTGTCAGAGTTTCGGGCTTCTGACCGGTAACGACTGTCAAGATCCACGAATGACAACGGCATGGAGGAGTTCGGTATGTTAAGATAGTCACCCATCCATGGACTAACCTTGGCAAGCGAAGCTTGACCTGATGGATCGATCTATGCGGCTGTTGTTACTTAGCCACAAGCTCCTCTAGTTTGCATGTCTTTTTTTTTTTTTCACGTTTATGAGTTTTATTTTAAAGACCCAATTTATCTAAATTGTAGTAATGTCTAGAATTGTGATTCTTATATTTAGAAGGGCGTTGATAGCTGCGACTCAGTTTTTAAATTTTGTAGCTGTCATCGTTTCCAATGTGATTCTGGCAATTTGTTGTTATTCTAAAATTAAAATAAACTTTTACTTTTTTCTTAAATTACATACGGACAAGAAAACATGAAAAGCATTCTGAAGTATTGAGTCGTGAGGCAATATTCTTTCTATCAGACAATATACAGGTTGATGTAAGTGAGGTCGCCTATAGAGTAAGGACATCATCGTTCGGGTTTTCTCGACTCCTATTTGTAGAGGGTCCCCGTCGCAATCCCCTAATGCAAATAGAGAACTTATTTCAATTTGTCTTCGACAAATTGTCCAAGAATTTCTACGTTATAGTACGAGGTCCCTTTCTTTGGTTGATCTTATGAAATATGTAGGTATATGCTCATATTGATGATGATCGTCTCGCGAAAAATTGAATTCGTTTGCTAAACTTAGCAATTTATCAATATCACTTTTGGGTTCATTTATACAGTATCACATGTTTTTATGGGCAATTAGCTTTTGCCCGTGGCTTCACCCGCGTGGAGGTCGGAAATTATCCCACAGGAACGTACTACCGGGATAGTAAGTATTGTATGTCCTAATCCAGGTCAAGGTCTACCCATGTCCCGAATTTCATTCAAATCTGTTCAGGCGGTTTAGAGTGAAAGCGTAACAAACAAACAAACAAACTCGCTTTCGCATTTATAATACGAGTATTAGTTAGGATTAGGATTAAGCGAGTAAATTGGGTTGATGTGAACAAAGTGCTTACGTTTTTATTTCGCTTTTTAGGGCTCCGTAGTCAACAAGGAACCCTTATAGTTTCGCCATGTCTGTCCGCAGCTTAGCTCAGAGACTCTTAGTACTAGAAAGCTGTAATTTAGCATGGATATACATTTATTACTTACGCCTTGGCAGGCGTGGTAAAACAAAATATTGAAAAAATAAATTGTAGTGTTCCGTTTTACCTTGCACGTAAAGTGGGGATGATATTTTTTTTTTTCTCGTCTATATCGTTGGATAGGCTGTTCAAAAATATTGCGGGTCTGCCGAAACCATTTTTCGATTCAGGGATTCTTTTGCGTAGTATTATTTAAGGTGGTAATTTTTGTTAGAGTCAAGTGAGTGTGTCCCTGCTAGCTAAATGGTTGTTTTTGGATATTTATGCGAAAAAATTCACGGCAGTAGTATATAGGGTGGTTGATAATTAGTACCCGATACTTAAACACCATGATAACAAACAACTTTTACTATGGGACCAAAAAAGTCTGCTGTTCCCAAGATTTTGACTAGTTATGCGAACGATTTATTATATTATTTTAATTTATTGTGAATGTGAAGACTATGTAGGTCATTGCTTTTTTTGTTTGTTTTATTTTTTCTCTCAGTTATTTTTAATCATCGTCTGGCAGTTTGAGTAATTTATGCGGCCTACCCCAATGTCCTTTCTTTGGTATTGTTCGTCGAATCGTTGAGCTCCTTAAGTTCTGAGTTGAGCTGCGCGATTACTGACAAATGCGTGCACTGACTGGACAGATCCTCTCAATCTGTGTGGTTCTTCCTCAAAAGACCTGGACTTTATAAGAGACTGTGACCTCTGAGTTTGTTTCGGCCTTTCTTCTCAGAGTAGTCAGATAGGAAACGCCGACCTCATCTAGTTAAAAAAAAACATGATTGACTTGTAAAAGTGTTTGTACAAACCTACTTACAGAAATAAAAATCATTTATCATTTATCATGAACATAAATGTCGGAAACAGCTGTCTTTTTTTTTGCGATTTCAGGTTTGGTATGAGTATCATGTAAAATCTCACCGTGGATAATTAGGTGAAGTGAGCTGTTATTCCACCCGACAATATGGGGTTGACACTATTGACAGCTCACTCCACGCTCACTTCACATAAGTTTTCACGGTGAGATTTGTACAGAATGTCACTATAGTCATGTGTTTTAAGTATCGGTCACTAATTACCAGTCACTCTATATAACGAAGTTAAAAGGAAAACTATCACAGCTAAGTAGGCTTTACAAGTTTATTAGTAATATAATATCGACCAAATTAAATCAGTTGGAATGTATGGGAGAACATGTTTTTCATCTATAATGTTAATTTTGTTCTTGGGATAAATTCATTCCAACTAAGGAACCCTTCATTGTGCGTGGTCCGACATGTACTTGGCCGGTTTTTTATAATAGATAATAGCCGAAATATTTTCGTACATTCAATAGGTAGATAATATTCATGTGACTTAGTACCTTCCCACATCATGAACAAAAGGTGTTCAGAGGAGACATCTGTATAATCCCTAGATACCGCAGCGTAGGCGACAGACTTTTAGTAGGCACATCTATGGAAATACCGGATAACCAAAAATCTATATATAGATATGGGTAGGTAAATCAAGTCTCCTATTAACGTCTCCCACGTGTAGGAAACGTGGGAGACGTAATAGGAGACTAAGGGATATACTAAAGAATAATATATTTACTTTTTTCTTTTATTCGGCCAACATGCGCGTTAGAGTTCTAATACCTTCGTAATACGGTCACCGGGGTCAAAGGTGCCATGCCATTACTGCCCTCACAGTTGCTAGTAAATCGAAGATCGCCTACAATGATTGTGAGAGTTTTATTATTATCTAGCTAATGCGTTGCAATGCCTTTTTTTAAGTAGAAACACGTACACAAAAAACTTAAACTTACGATCACAATCGGTCGAGCCATTTTCGAGTTTGTGCGAGACTAATGTTGGGCAATTGGTTTTTATAGATAGACTAGCTGACCTGTCAGACGTTGTCCTAACTAAATTTCATTTTCGATTATTCTGATGTTCCTGAGCTTTTCCTAATTTTCTTTTTTTAAACCACCCCAGTAAAGAGGCGAACAAAACAAACGTAAAATGATTCAAATCAGTCGAGCCATTTTCTAGTTTTTGCGAGACTAACGCACGGCAATTGATTTTTATATACAGAATGTGTCGTAAATACCTATATATTCAGCTATCACATATCACAATTTGAATTTTTTCCAGTCTCAGAATAAAAAAAAATATATTAGATATTATTTGAAAAATTGACACCTTGCTTTACTAATGTGGCTGTATTTTATATAAATAACATTATTATTTAATTTAGTTTTTTTATAATTGCGTATGTGCAAGCAAGTTGTCAGTTTAAAAATAAATTGTATTCTGAGACCTAGGAAAAAAGGGTTCAAGTTGTGTTATGTGATAGCTGAACATACGGTGTATCGACCCATTAACGTTGGACCACTATTTATGATGCATCCGTATATAGATAGATACATAAACTAAAAATTGTCATATGTTAAAATAAACTTTTATTGTCTTTGAATTAACATCAACTTGAATATAAAATATTTAAGGCTCAGAATAAGTAGGGACTGATAGGTTACATCTGTAAGAACAAGAAATCAATTAATTTAATCAGATAATAATATAGGCGAGATATTATAGATTTCTACATTGTCACCATCACCGTACGCCGTCTTATATTTAAAAGCAAAGCTAGATTTTTGATTGTGCGGCAACCATGATTTCTTGGTGCATAGAAACAACCAAATCCACGTCATTTTCTGATTGTCCTTTACCTACTGAAAGTCTACCTTAAAATCTTACAGTTATCATTCATTAATCACAAAGCCCCATAAATCATTTATTCTCATCAATGCAAATACAAGACTTCATATTCAGCCAGTAATAAGTTCCGTTTCCATTGATATCACAACTTCATTCCGCAAGTCATTTCTTGTTTTGTTATTTAGCTCCCATAGAACGGAAGAAAACCCCCAGGCTAATGCCGAGGGCGGGTTTCTTGAACTCTTTACGGCCGGCCAGTCCTTCCAAACAAAGCCGAACTTCCATCAAAGCTGGAAGTACAAAGAAAAATATAAAACTTGTAAGTTTCAAAGGGATGATCCCTTTATGTTCTCTTTTTGTTGCCCGGGAATGGAATATCCATGATGAATCGTGTTGGATGCCTTAAAAGAAACAAATCTTATTAAAGGGATTTCGGGTATTTTTCTGTCATGTTGGTAGATGATAAATGTTGATCGAGGCATGTGCTGGAATGTGTATGTACTTGCGAGAAGTATTTATGTGTTTTGTTTGACAAAGTCACTCGATCCATCAAGAAAATTTAGTAGAACATGTATAAATGAAAAACTTTTTAGAAAAAAATAAAACCGACTTCCAAAACAAAACACTACAAAGTGAAAAATAACTTTAATTTCGGTAGTCGGTGTCTTTGGTTATTTTCGTTTTTTGCCACGAACTTCCGAAATTAAAGTTATTTTTCACTTTGTAGTGTTTTGATTTGGAAGTCAGTTTTATTTTTTGCTAAAAAGTTTTTATTTTTCACTTTTTAGTTGTGGTACCTACCCCACACAAATTCGAATACCACTACCTGCTATGTAATAGCGATAGGAAGTTAATAAAACATCATCCGCATACATTAAAACATCATCCACATAAACTAAGTGGGAAAAATACGCATTATTGAAGTTAACTCAAAAACTACCAAGCAAAGTTAATAAAATTTATATGGGGCCACCTAGGAAATACACCAAACCAAAAAAAAAAAAAAAACAAAAAAAAAAATCCAAATCGGTCTATCCGCCTTTGAGTAATCGCGTAACAAACATACAAAAAAAACAACATACAGGTGAAATGAGAACCTCCTCCTTTTTGAAGTCGGTTAAAAATAAATCATCAGTGTAGTTCTTAAACATCAGAGAACTATTCACTTGAAAACTGTTGCTAAATAGAATAGTTGCAAACTTTTCTTCCTGAGCATTACTAGCACTTGCAAACTCAATAACGAAAATGAATTAAATCCAAAGGAAGGCTCGTCACCGATCTTACATCACCTCCGTTTGGTACCGTTCCAAGACAATCTCTTTGTTTTTCTTCCTCCTGTTCATCTTGTTATTCCTTCATGAAATGATAGAAAACATGATCACGTATCGACGTAAAAGCAGTATAATGAAAGTCAATAAAGGTAAGTAGTTCAATCTTGACTTGAGATCGAAAACTGGAAGGAAAGATAGAAACCAAAGTAAACTATTCTGAAAACTATCATAGTCTAATTTTTAGAGTTCCATACCCAAAGGGTGCCATACGGAACCTATGACTAAGCCTCCGCTGTCCGTCTGTCTGTCAGCGGGTTGTCTCATGAACCGTAAAAGGTTAATAGTCGAAATTTTCACAGATTGTATATTACTATTGCCGCTATAACAAAAAGTAACACAAACAAACTAAAGTTAAAAATTAAAGGGAACTGAAGTATTTTTTTATTATTTTCGCACTTGACCGGTTTCTTTTACGCTAATTGGTGGCAAAGAAGCACGCGGCCTTGATGATGATTGATTATGATTGATGATGATTGATTATGATTGATGATGATTGATGATGATTGATTATGATTGATAATGATTGGTTGGTCACGTCGTCTATAACTATCTATTAACATATTCCGCTGTTATTACAGCAGCACCTATGCCCTTCAAACTGGAGTACAGCAATTGTACTGTTTAGCGATCCATATACCTACAGTGTGTTCCAAAAGTAACATTTACCTTAAAAAAACCGCTCAAGAGCATGTCGGACCACATACAATGAAGGGCTCCGTAGTTGGGATGAATTTATCCCAAGAAAACTTAATATTGTTGTTGAAAAATATGTTCTCCCATACATTCCAACTACAAATGTCCATAATTAAACGAAACGGATCCAACCCACGTTACACATAATGTGGGTTGGATCCTTTTTGTTTAACTATGTACAAACGTAAGTTTGTACGCACAATATTGAGAGATTTGCCACGTTGTTTTAAGACCATCGACTTCTTATAGGTTTTCCTGTAATCTATAGGTATTGAACTATTTTCTATATTTTTGGTAAACTTTTGTCTATTTTCTTAAATAACTTTAAAATGGTTTATTTTAAAATTATAAAAAATACGTTTGAGACTCTTTAAGTAAGCCCTTTCATTTGATATGTCACACGGTACAGTTTGCAAAACTTTTTTTTTTTAATTTTCTTATTTGCCCCCCAAAGTTGACCCCCATATTCAAAATTTATTTATTTACGTTACACGTCCGTGTTTGGGTCACAGAAATACATATGTGTGCTAAATTTCAACTTAATCGATCCATTAGATTCGGAGCAAATCGGCTGTGACAGACGGACAGACAGACAGACACACGAGTGATCCTATAAGGGTTCCGTTTTAACCTTTTGAGGTACGGAACCGACTTCAAAAAATAAAACGAATATAATATATTTTTGAAGTCGCTTTCTGAAGCTTTTGAAGTCGGTGCTAAGCTATAGTGCATTGAAGAATTGAAGACAGGAAATAATAATAATATTGTATATAACATTGGTCAGGCAGGGAACATAGTTCTTCTATAGTTCAAGTTACCCAATCCACTTTAGCCACCTAAATCCATAGCCCAATAATTATGTTTTGTACAACAATAGTCCTGCACCAACCGGGGGTTGTCCTTGGGTGCACTTGCATATTGCATATAGGGTTAATCGTCGGTTGGTGCCTCCTCATCATTTAAAATTATCTAAGGGGCTTCTGCGAGTTAGCTTCGGCCCCTCGTATGCCTTCCAAAGGACCGGGACCCCAGGGTCTCGAGATATGTAAGAAAAATAATAATAATATCCTGGGAAATTGGTCACACAAGGTCATCTGATCCCTAACTAAGCAGAGCTTGTACTATGGAAACCAGTAAGTACATTATAACTTCGTACATAATAATAATTACCTAATGTACTATATACTAAAACCTTCCTGAAAGTATGTAGATCACTTTATCATCAAAGTTGGTTTATTGGTTTTTGATAAAATCGCGGATATACGCAACAAACATACATTCGATACATACGGCTTTTTTGAAGTCAGTTAAAAATGTAAACAAATGGATCAGGAAACGTACCATGCCAATAAGTATGCCACTTACAAGTCGAGTGCTTTGATTTTGTTATTTGAATATTGAAACCCGATATTATAATTTTAAATAATTTTTAATATGTTTTCCATTTGACCATAAATTGAGGTTATTTACACTGCCGACCTTGCAAGAGACGCTTTATTTGTCCAACACCCCGTATAAAATCTTTTTTTGCTAAACGACAATTTATCTCAATTGCACCGCGTATTTATAACAAACTCACAGCAAAGGATAGTCATAACTTATATAACCACGATTTCTGAAAAAGTATTCTCGATTGGCCAACCAAGCTAGATTATGAGCAAGTGGAAAGCCTACTCTTAACCAATATCTAAACTGACTGTATAATAAAAACATACATACATATATACACACCTACATACATACATACATTACACATCACTAATCCAAACACACATATTAACCGTGCCAATACACAAGCACCCTTTCACACTCCCTCACACACACCTACATCATTTATACACAATACGTGCGCACTCAGTTAAATTACCCTTGTAATGTATAATTTACTTTTATTTAACTTTACCTTTTGTGCTTAGTTTAGTTGTTTGTTTAATTTAATTTAGTTTCAACTACTTGAGAACGCTGTAAGAATTACTAATTATGTAAACTGGAAGGGAACCCCTGAGATACAGGCTAACAACCTAGTTCAGGAGGCAGTGTGCTTATGTAACTGTGTACCTACTTTGTTTTCAATAAAGCATTATTATTATTATTATTATTTTACATTTCTCGGGACCCTGGGGTCCCGGACCTTTGGAAGGCGTACGAGGAGCCGAAGCCAACTCGCAGAGGCCCCTTAGGTAATTTTAAATGTTAAGGAGGCACCAACCGACGATTATCCCTGTATGCACTATGCAAGTGCACCCAAGGACAACCCCCGGTTGGTGCAGGACTATTGTTGTACGTGGAAACAAAACATATTGGGCTATGGGTTTGGGTGGCTAAAGTGGATTGGGTAACTTGAACTATGGAAGAACTATGTCCCCTGCCTGACCAATGTTATATAGTATACACGGATAAAATAGCACGGGGTGACTTGCACACTCAATAATGGGCCCCCGGAAACGGCCGCTAGTACATAGTGACGTAGCGACAAGGGGGCAACACTTCCTGAGGTGCTTGAGGAGTGGAGAGGTATTCCACAGCTATCAGGACAATCGCGGAAGTACGGTCAAGATCCCCGTTATTATTATTATTATTATCTCCTTTGTTTAACTCTTTAGATATAAATTATATTTTTAAATATTAGAATAAAAATAAAAAAAAACATTTAAAAATATAAAAAATAGAAATCCACCGACATGGGGAACAGGGTCCAAGCTACCGGTGGTTAGGGTCCCAGAGACAGGAACCTCCTCACAATACGCGCCGTATCAAGGAAAACTGCCTTCTGAATCAGGCCCTTCACCCATGAGTCACCTAACGAGAACCTCTTGAGATGTTGGTCGAGGCTCTTCGCGACAAGGCCATTGACCGTAACAACTATCGGCACAATGATTGCCGAGTCCACATTCCAGCTAAGTCGAGATATTTCAATTGTTTCTCCTTCTCAGCCTTCACGAGGTTCTCGTCATGTGGGATAGTGACATCGATTATCATTGTGCGGCGCACTGATCGATCTATTACCACTAAATGATTGTGTATAAATGTATTTCTAAGTATTGTGCTAATTTAAGAATCTCTAGTTAAGCTTGGCATGTAACTGTTTTTTGTCCCTAACAAATAAAATAAAATATCAGGCTTATTGGCTACAATAGTCCTGTCAGTGATAATAGATCGAGAACTGGGTCGGGCACATACCTGTAATACGGTACCTCAGAGTCCACAAGGTCGTATTTCAGAGAAAGTTGCTGATGGATAATCCTGGCCACTTGGTTATGCCTGTGCAAATACTCGCCGTTAGCCAAACGAGAACGGGGTGAGTCCCTTGTCCACTGCAACCACATCTCGGTGCATACCCACGTCAACCTTGAGAAAATATTCTCTGAGACTGCACACCTCGCGGTTGTGGAGGGTCTTAGCATTTAAAAAACCTCGACCCCCGCACTTCCGCGGAATGAACAGCCTCATGACAGACGAACGTGGATGATGCATCCGGTTTACAGTCAGCAGTGACCGGACTCTCCTATCCAGGGCGTTTAGTTCCGTCTGGGTCCACTTGAGTACGCCAAAGGAGTACATCAGGACCGGCATGACCCAACCGTTAAAGGCGCGCACCTCGTTGCCGCCTGACAAAGAACTATTAAGTACCTTTTTCAGGCGACCGAAGAAGCACTCCTGCAACGATTGTTTCATGTCAGGCCCGTTAATGCCTAACCCTTCTGACATACCCAGGTATTTGTAGGTATCAGTTGCGGAGAGTGACCTCAGGTTTATAGAATCTGAGAGTTGTAGTCCCTCAGATTCCACAATCCCACCCTGCCTTACATGCATGACTGCACATTTATCTACACCAAATTCCATCCTGATGGAATCACTAAAAGTTTTAGTTACTTTTAGTGACTCCAGCAGTCGCAATTTGTTGGTGGCAAACAGTTTCAAATCATCCATATAAAGCAGATGGGGTATTACCTGACCCCTGGTGCGTATAACCTCTAGAATTTGAAAATTCCTAGTAAAGTCACACGCGCGTGAACCTAGATTATTAGAGCAATCTAGGCTATAATTGCTGATTCAGCAGTGCTAATTTCAAGGAGAAAAAAAATATACAAATGAGACGAAAGGCAATGGATAAAGTTCAACTTATCAATCATGCCACATACCTTTGATACAGCGATCCCAAGCAGAAGCAGATGGATGCCGCGTGCAGGATGAACAGCTCAGTCTAGGTACACTACTCGCGCTGGCCAGCGGATCACAACACAGTCTAGTTCTAGGTAATATAGATAACACTTCATGTAAGTTCAATGCAGGGTTTAGGGCGAGATGGAGCGCTTCCGAGCTAATTAGCGACTTATGCAAAAAATGGACGCGTGCTCACTATCCCGTGGTTAAGACGAGACTCACGAAGCCAGCAGATGTCACTAGCTTCAACGCGTTGACAGCGGCAGCTACCAATATGATATCACCAAACCAACGATATATGACACTTAATTAATAAATTAGAACTATTAAATCAATGCCCTTCAATCGCCATAAGGTTAAGTAAGAAAGTTTAATAACTATAAATTATGAAGCGCAACCAACCCCCTCTCCGCAAAGGATAGCCCAGCCCTGTACCCTCCAACAGAGTGCTAAGAGGGTTCAAGGCTAAACAAAACCACAGTGGACTCAGACTGTCGTCCTGGAATATTCCCCGCTTAATCCTAATAGGTTCATCGCTCCCCCAAATTTGTCGACATCCTGGATAGCGAAAGACCGTCTTCCACTGCCCCATACACGTCGTCAGGAAGGTGCTCAGAGTTGTATCAATTTTGTACAACTCTAACACCCTCAAGAGCCATGTATGGGTCACCGAATTATAGGCCTTCTTATAGTCTATCCAACATATCGACAAATCCTTTCGGGATCGACGGACCCGTTGGCTTATGGCTATGTCAATGAGGAGTAGTTCCTTGGTGCCGAGGGACCCATTCCTACATCCATTTTGAGATTCAGACATAATAAAATTCTTTTCTAAATTCTAATTTTCACTCTCAAAATGGATGTAAGAAGTTTATAGACCGTAGGCAAACAAGTGATCGGCCTATAATTTTTGGGTTCCATAGCATCGCCTGACTTATGGAACAGGTGGGTAACTCCTGTTGTAAAGAACTGTGGCAGCGTTATTATTACTTTCATCACATACATACTTTTGGAATATATCATACCTAAAAGTATAATGAAAACGAATAGATGTAGAGAAGTAGTTCAATTTTTACTCGACCATGCTCGAACAGAACGTAATCCTACATAAGGAGACACTCCACAAGAAATTCGTGCACGCCTCTTACCTGTACACTCAACGAGCCAATTATTTACTGAAGCTTGTCTGTGCGAGTGTACCTCGGCTCCTTGAGCGAATGCGTTGATACCCCTTCTCTTTGTTCAATAAAATATTGCGTTGCTTGAAAGATTAGATGCAATTCACTGGAAAATGATTGTGGGCATGTGGCCGCCGCGGCTGACAACTTAACTTTTTTATGGGCAACTTAATTTACTAAAGGAAACATTTGACAAACGACTAATTTCGCGAAATCTGGCCGCCTCGTTCTTGCGATTTGTAGCCATTACTTTATTTTCTCTGGAGATATGTAAAGTCGCATGTCTACTCCGATAAACCAGTAACAATTGAGCACTTAGATGCCAACATTCGATGCAATAATTGCCGAAATACAGCCGGATTTACTGCGAAGAGTGTGTAATTTGACCTCCAGATTACGCCATGTATGCATCAGCCGCGGCGGCCACATCATATTCAAACATTAATACCATAAAATTATCTGTCTAATAAAGCCAATTTCATTGTTATTAAAAAGAATTTTATTTCAATTTAAATCTCTCCCCTCTATAAAAACACCCGTCACTAGTCCAATCAACGACATTATGATTACTGTAACAGTAACATAACATTATGCCTGTAACCTCCGAAGGGTGCGGCAGAGGCGTAGATATAGTCCACCCACCTGACTGGCAAAAGAATAAGAAGAATGAGAATTAATCTAACCTATACCTAACGCAGAACTAAGAGGCTCTTGGTTCATCGCCGCAAGGTTGCCTGCTTGTCGGTCTTCTACAGATTGTACTTCGGTGAGTGTGCCCAAGAACTCCACGACCTCATTCCACCGACCCCCTTCTATCATCACAAATCTAGACGCACTGCCAGTTACCATCCCTAACTAGTTGCAACTCCACCAATTCGCACTAAGCGTCTTTTATAATGCGCACAGCAAAAGAGTGAAACTCTCTACCTGATCTCTATCTAATTTCTTCAAAGTGAGAGTGAACAGGCTTCTTCTGGGTAGGCCCCCTCCATCGTCGACTTTGTCTCTGTCACCTCCGACCTAGACTAAAGTCAAGAGCTAACCCATCTCAAATAAAAAAAAAATGAAATAAAAAAACCTATCGCAAAACAGTAGACATAGATATAAGTTCGCTCACAATTTGCCAGTTACGTTACAAGACCCATGTACCTAATAGGGGGCGTGCCTATTGCCATTACACAAATCCATACCCCGGAGCTGCTACTGAGAATGAACTTTTAATGTACTTGAAAATTTATCGCTTAAAAGTATAATCGATGACGTAATGACTTTTGGTACATTTAATACAATATATTGAAACGAATTGTGTGGACTTTTCATGTCAACGGCACACATTACCCGTATAAAATTTCATTGATATTTTCACAGTATGCATTGAACAGATTTCAATTATGTGGAAATATACCTAAATAGCACCAATATTGTAGTCATGCCTCAATTGCCTAAAGGTTAATTTAAATAGATACCAAAATTCATTCATGCATATCAATGTTGGCGTTTTGAAATCGAGTATCGTTTAATTTTATAGGTACGTAGATTAAACAAAAACAGATGAATTGTTAATTATTTAAAATATGCCTAGTACGAGTAGGTTTGACGCTGAAAAACAAAAGACTCGGATCACAAAGTCTGAGATAGTACCTAAAAACCGGCCAAGTACGTGTCGGACCACGCGCAATTAAGGGTGGTTCCGTAGTTGGGATGAATTTAACCCAAGATCAAACTTAATATTGTAGTTGAAAAACATGTGCTTCCATATATTCCAACTGCAAATGTAAGTTTGTACGCACAATATTAAGAGATTTACCATGTTATTTTAAGACCATATACTTCATATAAGTTTTCCTGTAATCTATAGGTATAGAAACATTTTCTGTTTTTTTTTTTCAAAATTTTAGGCTCAGTAGTTTCGGAGATAAAGGGAATGGTCAATTTTCGTCTATTTTCTTAAATAACTTTAAAATCATTTATTATAAAATTATAAAAAAAACTATATATTTGAGACCCTCACGGTAAGCCTTTTCATTTGATATGTCACACGGTACCTAGAGTTTGCAAAACTTTTTTTTAATTTTCTTTTTGCCCCCAAAAGTAACCCTCTTTAATTACATTACACGACAGTGTTTGGGTCACAGAAATTCATATGCGTACCAAAATTTCAACTAAATCGGTCCATTAGATTCGGAGCAAATTGGATGTGACAGACAGACAGACACACGACTGATCCAGATAAGGGTTCCGTTTTTTTTTTTGAGGTACGGAACCCTAAAAAGGAAAGTTATACATAATACAAAGGACATTCATCACAGTCATATACTTATAGTATATAATTACAGTAGTATAGAGCTCGGCCAACGAAGTGGGAACATTAGGCATGGGTGAGAACAACACGACGTTCCTGCCGCGAGCGCTTATAGTCGCGGTTGAGTGCTAGCAGTGTGCGTTCCTCCAGAGATTTTTTTCATATTTCCGTATCAAAATGGTCAAATAAGCAGTTCGATCTTGCAAAAACGATACTAGGAAACACACAAAACTGAAATCCAGTATCACATGTCATCGGTAAGACGATTTTTATACTTATTTTTGTGAAATCAAATCATGCATCGCGGGGGTGAACGGGACGTGGGAGGCGGGCACGCTTAAGCCCGCCCGCGCACCGCGCTCCCCACGCAAGACTGTAGTGATGTGCCGCGACCAACGCTGTAGTCGATATTTAAAATATTTTTGAAATGTTTGCTAGGAGACCTACATATTATATGTATGTATATGTATCTTTAATCAAAATCTTATTGTCATTTATATTATATTTTATTTATTTTTATTATATAAATATAAATAATTTTGATGTGTGTTTTGTATGATATAATTTCTGACATTTTTAATGCGATAGTAATAAAGAGTAAACGAAAAGTAGGTACGGAGTAACGGAATATCATTTAAAAAAAACAACGAAATATTCCCCGTTTCTGTCATATTTTTCGGTTTTTTTGGGAAATATTGGAAAAAACATGAAACATATACTGGCGAATCTTCTTGAAACTTTCGAATCTTTCATTGAAAAAAACGGAAAATCGACAATTTGTTTTTTTCGCGATAATTTCAAATGGTTTTTTTTTTCGGAATTTTAACGCTAGTATTGAACATAAAAAGTACCTAACAAAAATATTTATTTACATAACTTATCGATAGCTCGTTGCCGACCGGCACGTAATTGATACATCCCTATCTGTCATACACTCATCAATATAAGTATCTATAGCTCATTTTCCTACGATTCGTACTAAGCGATTTGTGCAATATGCGTCCTCTTTACTACTGTAATATATATATATATATATATATATGACGGCGGGAGCGTGGGCGTAGCGATAACAGGGTCGTCGTCATCGTTTCTTGGTGCGGGTTCCATGAGGTAAGTGGGTACTCAGGCAAACCAGTAAAACTTAGATTGTAGCACTAAATCACAGTCACGTTTATTCGGTAAGTTACAGTAGTGGCAAGGAACAAAGGCTTGTACGGTGAACGTGACAGTTTCGATCGTATGGTCTGTACTCTGGCGTCAGCCACAGCAAAGTGAATCTCTCGGTTTTTGATCGACTCTGTCCACGTGTAGGTATGGCGGGAAATTGAAGCGCCACCTCACGGCGTTCACTGTACTAACCGATTAACCAATCAGAATTAAGTTACAGTTTGACCAATATTAGGAAATCAACGGATACAGGTAATATTTTGATAATGTTGTCGTCTTGAAATCGCTTGCGACGACATATATATATATATTAATAGATTTAACAAGATGCATTATAAAAAATACGTTGATGCACGTTTGCCAATTTTTACCAAGCAATAAAAAAGACACCAAATCTTTTATCCGGAAAACGTTTACTAAATTAATTCATTTAAAAAAACAGTAATAGTCTCGTTAAGGAAGATCGTCCGACCTAGCCGCGAATTTAAAATTTTCATTGGATTTTTAGAAATTTCAACTCTATTCGTCGTCATTTATTGTTAATAATGCTCTACAATAACAGTGATGTTTTTACTAAACCGTTATTGTCGCATCTAGCATTATAAACTACGATGTCAAGTAGAGCTGAAATTTGTAAAAAAAACGAATGAAAAATAGAAATTCGCGGCCAGGTTAAACGCTGTCCCTTAAGCAAATTTATTTAAGCACAATTTTTTATGTCCAGTTAAAACCTGCACAAAGGATAAACTTAATGCGTTAGAAATTTCCTGCCAGCCTACCTTAAGGTGGTGCAGAGATAACATATAATATTATGAACCAATTAATTTCTGTACTTTAAAACAGACAGTGACCCCTGAGTTTGTTTTGGCATTCCTTATCTGAATTAGTCAATTAGGAAATGCCGACTCCAGCTAGATTGTTAAATAATGACGTGTAAATGTGCTTTCTTATATCCTAATTGATCTTTATTATTTATTAAGTATTTGAATTTGAATTTCATTTTTGAGAATTTATTAGACATGCTTTCAGTCGATTAAATTAGCTGGTTGATTTAAATGAATAAAGTTAAATTTGAAGTGTTACGTCAGTGATTTATTTGCACCCAGTTAACACCATATCAATATAGTTAAAAAAAATGTAGAATAATATAGTAGACGTCGATGTTATCGATATCGATATTATTGTTGCAATACTGGCTTGTGCATCACTATGTTTGGAACATTAGTCATTACATTGTTGCATCGGCTAATCAATCAACAACCGCTGTATTTTCTTCGTCTCCCGGCCCGCAGTGGTGAGTCGTGTGCCTAGACGAAATCGGCCTATCAGCTCTCAAGTGGTTTAATTCTCTTTGGTATAGTGCATTGAAGAATTCAAGACACCGACTTCAGAAGCTGTTAAATTTTTTTATGAAAGTTATTTTATCCGTTTTAGGTTTTTGAAGTAAGTTTTTACTTTTTTTTTTAAGCAAATTTATTTTTCCATTTTTAGTTGAATATTCAAAATACCATTTGCTCAAGACGAAAGAAAAGAAGAATCATCAAAACCCGCTTAGAAATACCGGAAATAAAGAACATTTATATAACTTTGTACATAAGAATAATTACCTAATGTATTATATACTTAAACCTTCCTGAAAGTATGTAGATCACGTTAGTGAAAGAATTATCAAAATTAGTTCATAGGTTTTTGAGAAAATCGCGGACATACAAGCCTACATACATACATACGTACCGAATAGAGAACCTCCTTTTTTGAAGTCTGTTAAAAACATTCAAAGTTCTGTGATGTTTAAGAGTTGTAGAGGAGAGATTTACCTCAACCCCTGAAATGCATTTCTCCAAAATTAAAAGCGAATGGCTCATAAATGCTCTGTAACTTTCCGATGAATATCTCACAATTCTCACATATGTATCTCTAAAATTCTTTTGTTAAGTAAGCTTCGATTATTCTTGCGGAACAGAGCACACGTGTGATGTCACTCTTAGCAAAGTATCGCCTCTTAGACAAATTGAAAAAGGATTCGCAGTAAGTGATGTGTGGAGAGAAAGATCGAGGTATTATTGGAATCGTGGAGAGCTGAAAGTAATGAGGTCCTCTTTTACAGTACGAATACTCGTACATACCTGGAATATTGAATGCAGTTTTTAAAAGAAAACAGTGGTGAATCATTTACTTTTTGCATTAAAAAGTTAAACTTGACACTGTCATTTGCCTTTCTTTACAATAAAACAGTGGTTGTTAGCCAATTATTTGCAAAACTTTTAGATTCTTAGTTTAAGGGTCAGGGTAGCCCGCGAAATTAAAAAAATATTACGTTTTTTTGCAATTTGCAAGTCAGTATTAGGTTGTATGTTGAATAAAGTATGATTCGCGATCGTAAAAAATATGTATTTACAGAATTATAATCATTAAAATCAGTAATACCACTTCATAAGTTAGTGTAATCCTCAAATGTCAAGATTTCATGAAATAGTCATTCATTAGGATTACCTGGTCGAATGTCGATGACATTAATGATTATAATTCTATAAATACATACTTGTTATGATCGCCAATCTCATTTTGATCAACGTACAACCTAATACTGACTTGTAAATTGCAAAACAACGTAAGAAAATTTGAATTTCGCGGGCTACCCTGACGCTTCCCCCGTAAGAACATTTATTATCTAAAATACATAAGAGGATTACATGAAGCACCTGGGACTCGTCCTCGACAGCCGGTGGAACTTCGTGGAGCATTTTCGACGTTTGGCTCCCAGACTGGAGCGGGCCGGGGCTGCCTTGAAGCGGCACCTGCCCAATCTAGGGGGTCCAAACGCCTCCTGCCGGAGGCTCTACGCGGGGGTTGTGCGGTCCATGGCTCTTTACGGGGCACCAGTGTGGGCGCGTTCCTTGGGGCGGCGACCAACCCGCCGGTTGAACGCGTCCCAAAGGGTCATGGCCATCCGGCTAGTTCGGGGATACCGCACAGTCTCTGGTGAGGTGGGATGGGATCTGGAGGCAAAAGGCTTCGCATACACATGGGAGTGGTGCGAGGAGGCAAAACGCCGGGGCGTAAGTCCGCTGCCGCGAGAAATCATGGCACAGCGGACAGAGCTCCGGCGGGATCTCAAGGCGACATGGAGAGTGCGACTGTCGCAACCCAGTGCTGGGCACGCCACAATTGCGGCGATAAGTCCCCTCTTTGAGGAGTGGTTGGAGAGGCGTCACGGCATCCTCACCTTCCGCCTGACGCAGGTCCTCACCGGACACGGTTGCTTCGGGAGGTTCCTGTTCCGGATAAGGCGGGAGGAAACGCCCGGGTGTTACCATTGTGTGGATCGCCCGGAAGACAGGGTGGAGCATACGGTGGAGGTCTGCCCGGCTTGGGCAGAGCACCGCCGCGTCCTCGCGGAGGCGATCGGCGGCGGCGATCTCTCGCGTCCGGCCCTGGTACAGGCCATGATACGGAGCGAGAGTGCATGGGAAGCCGTCACCTCCTTCTGCGAAGCAGTAATGCTCGCGAAGGAGGAGGCTGAACGAGTGAGGGAGAGGCATAGTCGCCGCAGGAGACGCCCTGGGCGTCGGGAAACGATAGCCGATTCCCGGCCACCGTAGGCGCGGGCTTGCGGATGACGAGCAATGGGTAGCTCGCCGTCCGGCAAGGACCAGGCCCGGGTCGATGGCGCGTTGTGTTCCACGCGCGCCTCAAAGAGATGTCAGCACTAGCTGAAGGGGTCCGCTAAGGCCGATGCCCGCCAGGGTTGCGGGTTGTTCGATAGAGTTACCGTGGCCCTGGCACAGGCAACTGAAGGAACACGGGTGGGTTTTAGTTAGTCAGTAGAAGTCTGACACGCCCTCCCTCTCCACCCAGAGCGGGAGAAGTTATTTGATGATCTCCCACCCAAAAAAAAAAAAAAGGACCTAAACGCAAATAACGCAAGCTTTATAATGCTTAAAAGTATATGATCTACTGCAGTAAGCAATATCAGAAAAATATATGATATTCTTCAGGATATATGCTAGTTAGATAGTGTGTTGAAAATACAATACAACTAATTTGATACGATAGAAAAAAACCACGAAGATACCTCTAAAAATTTCTTTTAACGACTAAAAACCATACTAATATACATGCAATCATCCAGATTTTTTTTCAGATTATTCTACAAGCAACATATTAACGTGATAGTGTTTTAATTTTTTAGTCTAATCATTAGATTTTTTGTAAATCGATAATTGCTTTATATTTTGCAATAAATTACCAGCGTTGTGTCATCGCGCTTCTCTTTCTTTTCTATGCAGTCCGACAGTGACCGCGCTTTAGGTCATGTAGTCCCCATAACATAGAAACTTGGAAACATTTCTTTCTAAACCTGTCAAAATTAGAATGAAAAACTACAATTGTAATTTTGAGTGCAAATACACTATATAATAGGTATTTAAGGGAAAGCGGAATCTCTGTATTTCATCTAAATATTTAATGCCTGTCGTAAAACGAAACAGACATCAAAATTAGGCACAAAATATAGAATTAGTTTAGAAAATCACAAAAATGTTTATACGCAATAAAGTTGTCAAAGATAAACATTCGAAGTCAACATGTCAAACGCCCTGTATAAACTCGGCGCTATCATTTTTAATGAAAACGAAAAAAGAATCAAGGTAAATGGATCAATTTTGACACCCTGCAAATAAACGCCAGCTTTTGTTTTTGTGTTTTTATACTCTTATTTAAAACCACAGTATACAATAGCTTGGAGAGGTGGATGGAAATAAAATAGCCCGGTGAGTTTGGTTTTAAACTGCAAGGTTTAATTTAAGAGAAAATGTGAATTATACCCAGTTTCTTGAATTTATTGAGAATTTGAATTTCGAGGGTTACATTGAAGGAATCACCTTAACGCATTCAAGGACACTGAACGAGACACAATAGAAGTTTTATTGTTATAACGCTTATGGGCGTTTATTATCCCTTAAGTGATAAGTAAGATTTTGAGAAGTTCTCACCAAGAGAAAACTAGGTATTACTGCTTTCCCGTTTCAAAAACTTGTTTATTTATTCTCATATCGCAAAATTCGAATTATAAACTTCAAAACGAGTTTGTAAGACATCGAAATTTAAAAATAGAATCATATTATACACTCTTTCTGTAACGAAATTATGTGATAAAACATTTTTTAACCAATACGATACGGGGCAAATCCAAGAAGTTAATATCACCAAGGAGTTCCCATCAATTATTTTTTTCTAATGAAATGCACATGCGGGGCGCGCCAATTTTATATGTTAACAAAAAAGTTTTGATTGCAAATAAACTATTTCTTACTCTTTTAACTTTGATCTTTTATTTAGTAGGTTCAATCCCAGTGTATGAGAGTCGATAAAGTAGTGTATGAAACTGCACATAACTAGGTATTAAAACACTTGTATTTTAATACCTCTCATTATGCAACAGTTCCTAGAACTACTAGTATAAAGATTTACTTATTAAAACATTAAGCTGTGAAAATTATTATCAACGGCAGAATATAAAAACCTAAACTTAATTCTGATACGAGGTCGCTTTAAAACATAATACAGAGGTATATGATTTAGATATTTAGTGAGCCTTAGTAATGATATCATTACTAAGGCTCACTAAATACCGAAATCCAGTATTAGAACACCAAACAAAATGTACAGTCGGGGCTTCCACTCGTCAGTTAGCGAATGTTGAGCCTCTTAAAATATTCAGGGACCGCCTCGCCATCGACTTTGGCCTAGCCAACGACACAAAATATCATTAAGAGAGAAAAACGTAAAAATAAACTCCGCTCTAGAAATTATTTAATTAATTAAGAAGAATTTGTCTTTTACGTAATGAAACGTGCTTTGAATAAAAGCTTCGGTTTTAATTAAATGAGGTTTAAACTTTCTTTTCACAAAAAGAATCTAATGTTCTACGTAAATAGGTAGGTCGTTACCCACCCGAGCGTCTCTTGGATTAGTTTGTTTTGTTATGTGATAGATGTTTTTTTATCTTATTTAGAAATGCAAAAATCAACTTAATTAATTACTAGTTTCGATTTATATTTGTCAGCAACGTTTCTTTTTCCATCACTCTATAAAACTCTTACATGTTTTTAATACAGGATGTAAGTGTAAACAGTGGCAATCTTTTAAGGGGGCATTGTACTCATCATTATGAAAAACTTTTACTATGGGACCAAACCTGAAATCGCGTAAAAAAATCAGCTGTTCATTACATTTATGTTCGCATAATTCGTCAAAATGGACTGAACAGGTGATATTTTTTTGGCGATTTCAGATTTGGTTCCATAGTGAAAAATTGCTCATAATGATGAGTGCTATGACCCCTTAAAAGGTTGCCACTGTTTACACAACCTATATATAATACTGGAGATTCTGAGGCAAGATTATAATCGCATTAATCTTGCCTCAGGATCTCCCTTTTTTCTTCGCCATATAGTGCTTAGCAACTAGCTTAACTGCATTTTACAAAACACGCTCTGTATTATTTTTATAACCACGGCGCTCCACCAATATTACCTTTTCTACTGAAGATAGGGAAGCTTCCGTGCTGTAAATGACAGAAAAAATCCTGAGTATCGAACTATTATCTTCCCGGAGGTTAGAAGACTATACGTACCATTACGTATAATACCCATGTACTACGTACCTACCTAAGGTAGGTAGGTACATAGTTATAGATACGTAGTTAGGTTTGCCTGAAGGTATCAAGCGAGAAACTCAACTACGCTAACGATCTGTGAAGCTCGTTTTTCGTGGAACACAAGAATTTTGAAATGCGAAACGCAACGTCTTTGTGGTTTTTAGTTTCGTAGAGATTGGGGCTTTGAACTTTGATGAATATTGAGTTTTTACGTGTAACCTACTTGCACGTTTCGAATCTAATTTAGGTTTATGTATTAGTTTTTACATATTCTTAACTACCTTTTGCCGGGATGTCGGAAAACTATACGTATAATCCTTCCTCTTGAATCTATCTATTGGTGAAAACCGCATTAAAATCCGTTCAGTAGTTTTGAAACTATCGCGAAAATACAGACAGACAGGCAGAACCGGCGGGGGACTTTGTTTTATAATATGTAGTGGTAAATTTTAATACTTATTTAGTGACAGAAGTAAGTTCTAACGTAGGTATATTAAAAAAAAATATAGTTTGCACCTTCAATATAAAATATACATAGTTTACAATAAAAATAGGCCGTAAGGTAAATAATGTAACATAATATAGTTACAGCCAATACCTAAGCTAAGATAACTTAATATCTCGTGATTATAGGTATCAGCGCCCACCCTCAATTATCATTATAGAATAGCCGATGTTGGTGTGCCTAGCTTGTAGAATTAATGACTGTTTAGCTGCAAAACTAAAATTAAAATAAACAAACTGGTAAACGAAGTGTGTTATGTATAGGGGTGCGTGTGGGCGTGTGAATACTTGGATGTGTGTGTGTGTGTGTGTGTGTGTGTATGTGTGACAGAAGGAAACTTAGGACATTGAATTTTAACAAGTACAATAACGTACTATAATTAAATTAATAAGTATATTATCTGTATATATACCTGACATTTTAATAAAAAATAAATAAACGATTTTAATATTTTTTTTTTACAAAGAAATTATACAAGTACTTTAAGCAGCAACTTTTCAGTTTCATCATAGGTTAGGAATATAAGCCAAGTAGTCACATTTTGTTTACACTCTCTTTTTGACATGGAGAAAATTTTCAACTGTTTATTTTCAATGTTGAATAGTCTTTGGCCCAGGAACATGTTGAATTTTCGGGCAAAATCTGTACTACAGGGTACAGATTTTAAAAGATCGAAACGTCTACTGCTTGTAATTATTTTTTAGTCAGGTCACTTAACTTGACAGTGGAATGCTGTCTCATAATTAAGGCAAGTACAAAGAGTTTACGAACCGTTAGTACCTCACATTCCCTGTACAGCTGTGGTAGAAAATACCTAGGCTTACAGTAAGTTGCTTTTAATAAGGCTCTTTGAGCTCTTTCAGCAATTAAATTATGAGTTTTAGCATCACCACACAAAGATACCTATTACAGCTGCTTAGATATTGTAAAATACGAGATCATATCGAGGGTTCACGGGCTATTTGTGTTAAGCGACATGTTTGGAACTTTTTAGGAGAGCATTTCAAAGTTTCATTATTCGGAAAAAAGAACATTGTAAAAAGTATCAATATTTTTTACGAAAAAGTGGCCTATCGACGGTTACGAATCAATAGTGTCTATCTCCGATTTTTACCTTTTTCACTTTTTAATGCAGGTAGATATGATTATCACTCGATATCGGCCAGGATGTCGCTTAATACAAATAGCCCGTGAACCCTCGATATTATCAGTGAACAGTTTGGCTTATTGCCTCAGAATCTACCTCCACTTCCACCAAAAAGAATGACAATCATTTTTCACATACTTACCTACACCCAAATAAACCAATTTAATACTTCCTCTCACAATCACACAGTTCATGTCAGCATGACATCTGTGAATTATATTGGAATAACAGTGAATTTCTAACAACGAGTGTTCGCAAACGGGCCGGTCGGCGAGCTGTCCAGCGACCCGCGTTAAATGGCACGGAAAAAATTCAAATTTGCATGAAACGCACCACAAACTATCGCGGTACATATTTTATACCTTTAACCGTCGGTAGATTAGACCGTTGAGATTGTTTAAGTACACGACTTGCTGCTTTGAAAAGTGGCCCAGGAAGTAGGAAGTAGTGAAGAAGGAACTCAAACGTCGCGTTTTTATGTGTGCTTCGGTTAGGACGCATTCAACTTTCGCACAACACATGCAAGAATTTTTGCTCAGTCACATATATAACAAAGCCGTGGGAATATGTGGCATCAGTAACTCAAGAACAAGCCAAGTCAAAAATATTGTTCGCAAATGGCTGCTAGCTCAATCATACAGTCAAACCGAATCTCTTTTAAAGGTAATTTCATAACACACCAACACCTGCGTTCCTACTCAATACTCACACACACACTCGCACCCTCACACCCTAACACATAATCACACACACACACACACACACACACACACACACACACCCGCTCTCTCTCACACATACTCACTTACCTACAGACAGTGCACATTGTGCTCTAAATATTCCTGTAACTTTATTATTTTATTTCACTGTTTTAATTTTTGTCAATATTTCATTGTTTTGATTACCTTCTTTAATTTAATAACACTTTTTCATGTGCTTCTACGGTAACAATCCGCCAGTATTAATGTAATGCGCATTTTCGCTATTTGGTAATATCACCCATGACTCCACGAGACAGGCTCGACCTAGTGTGGAGTCCATAAGCAAAATGCTTCCTTTGCGTCTTCTGTTTTTGAATGCAAATCTAGCTATTAAGGTAGGCAAATACCCACTAGCTATACCTGTCCACCGGTATATTCCATGCTCTGTGGTCTATTCTATAAACGTAGGTGAAGTGACAGTCCCTAGCATCAGACAGCTCACGTCAAGTCAAATAGTACATATTAATGCCATGCTCCAGGCACACTTCACCCACAGACTTCATAGACATACTTCACCTAAGTTTTCACCGTTTTCACGTTGAGATTTTTATAGAATATATCTGCTTATGTTCGGTCCACAGATAATCCTGAATACACGAATTTGAGTGAAAAGGTACCATCGCGGACAATTACGGCGAACCATTTTTCGCCCTTATTACTGGTTCACCGCAAATGTCCGCGATCTACCTTCTTACAAGCTTCAGCGTGTTAACTTTCTTTAGGTCAATGTGATTCAACAAAAAGCTTTGTTCCATAAATCCTACTACCTACTAATATTATAAATGCGAAAGTTTGTGAGCATGGATGTATGTTTGTTACTCTTTCACGCAAAAACTACTGAACGGATTTTGATGAAACTTGGTACATAGATAGTTTATAACCTGGATTAATACACAGGTACTTTTTATCTCCATATTCCTACGGGTTCGAGACTTACACGGGTGAAACCGCGGGGCGCTGCTAGTATTTAATAAATTTTCCATAATAGTAATTCTAATTCTAATCAGGCTATAATGTCCCCACTGCTGGGACACGGGCCTCATCTCTTCGAGAGAGAATGGGCCCACCCCGCACCACCCAGCCACCACGCGGGCCCCGTGCGGGTTGGTAGTCAATTTTATGGTTCTAGAACATCCCGGTTTCCTTCACCGTTTTGAGAATTCTAAGACCAAAACTAAATTTCCGAAAAAACATTTGCAGTTGGAACACGACAACACAGCATCATTACTTAAAAAAACCCGGCTGGGTATGCAAAAAGTGTGCGATACGAGAAAGACACTCAAGGGATGTAAATTCGTAGCTTATAGCTACCCCGAACATGCCCCCGAGAGGTATAAATATCACGTTGTATCGTATTAGCTGTCGCGAAAACCGCTATGTCTTAACTTTCGTTTTTTATACGTGAGAGTTTTGAATTTCATGACAAGGGTGTTACTTTTGAAATAATAGGAAGTTACTATAGCTTTTTTACTGACATTAACCAAAACTTTTTTAGTACCTAGCTGGATATTGAATAAATATAAACTTACTGAAAAAGTTAACGCACAAGTAGAAGTCCATTATAAGAAGCAAAGCACCTTTAAGAAAAATTTTATCAAAGACTTATTTCACAACCTTGATGCTTTACGAAATATTGATGAGGATCACTTAACCTTCATTTATCTTCACTACGTCTTAAGACGATGTCGTTTGAAATTGGAGTAACTTTTTGCGCTCTTAATTTTATTAACTCCGGCTAGCAGGCTAATCAACTAATCATTCCCATCAAGGCACTTGAATGCCGAGACTCATATAGATCTGTCAAAATGTTAACTTACCCAAGTACATAACGAATTTCATAATATTTGATAAAATTAAGATACAAGCTTTCGTTTTTCAAATAAACATAATCTCCATGTTGCTCTCAAACATGAGGACATGAGACATTTAATCCCCGCTTCTCCCCAACTCATGTTACTGTAATGTAAACGAGTGTGAGTCTTATTTGCCAATTTATTTGACATTACATTACATGTAAAGGGTAACATCATGGCTTCTTAGAAGCTACCACATGTTATTATTGCCCGAGGACTTAATGTTTTTATTGGCTTTATTTATTCCTTTACCAGGAATTCTAACTAATATTAATAATGCGAAAGTGAGTTCGTTAGTTGATTTGTTACCTTTTCACGCCTAAACCACTGAACCGATCATACTGAAATTTTGCTTGCATATACGTTGTCAGGCGTACAGAAACCTTTCATACCTTTACCCCGATAAAAAGTTCTGTTCCCGAGGAAAACAACAATAACTTTCTTATGATAATAGATGGCGCCACGTGTCTTTCGAATTATGATTGAATTATATTATTATAGAAACTTTAGTAGTGTGTTAAGAGTTTTTTTTTAAATTTAAGTACCTTATTCATTTTGTGAGTTGTAGAGTGTCGATAGACCGGTTTTTCATCCTCCTAAATATAATAAATAATATTATAGATGCGACAGTAAGTTTGTGTGCTTGATACCTTTCACGCCCTAAACCGCTATTCTAAATTAACGCGAGCGAAGCCGCGGACAAAAGCTAATATTTTATAACCGCGTTACGTCGAGAGCAAATAATGCGGTGCCTTTGACTACGGGGACGCAGGAAACGGATGTGAATTTATTTGTCGATATTTACATTGAGGGAGTTTGTTTTTATTACAAATAATTTCTGTCTTACATAAGTACTAGCTTCTGCCCGTGACTTCGTCCGCGTGAAATTTCTTCCCCCCCCCCCCCCCCGACCCCCGACCCACCCCGTCACATCAGATCGTCTGCCAGCGCTATTACTTCGTTTTCGCGTAGCGTTCTTTCTGACATTTTTTTTCTTTTTACTCGGCTCCTAAGGGCCCTTGCGTTATGTTAAACAGCCTATAGCTTTCCTCAAGAACATTATTTTTCAAATCCGGCTGGTAGGTAGTTCCAGAAATCAGCGCGTTCAAACAAACAAATTCTTCAGCTTTATTATTTTTATTATGTGATTAAACTCTCTATAAATAAAATAGAATAAAAAAAAATTGCTTGAGCTTGGGCTTAGAATAGGGTAACACTTTATATTGCTTGCCTCGTTGCTCTAGTAGTCGCAAGCGCTACTGCTGAGCATGAGGTCCTGGGTTCGATTCTCGGATCGGAGAAAGTGTTATTGGGAATTTCCCAGTAGCAGCCTGGAGTCTGGATTTGTACCCGGTTGATGGCAATAGGGTCGTCTCCAGTAACACTGGACTTAAACATAATTGGCGAAATGTAGGTACTCGTATGGTTATTGGTTGTAATAGGTTGGGGAAAAAGTTTCTTCGCATTTTTTAAGAAAATTCAAGACATTTTTTAATATAGTTTATTTACATTTAACTAAAGTATGTGGGTACCATTTTGTTCGATAACTTTTTGCCATCTTGTAGGTAGGGACATGATCCCATTGCTATAGAAATTTTGGGACTTCTGGTCAAAATACCGCGACAAGTGGTTTTGGCAGTCCTCTCGTGATGTTAACCTGACACTGCCTAAAGAATTCTGAAGAGACCGAAACAGGTGGAAATCTGAAGGTGCAAGGTCAGGACTATACGGCGGATGCATTAACACCTCCCAGCCAAACTCTCTTAATTTTTGCTGAGTGGCTAAAGATGTGTGAGGTCTAGCGTTATCATGATGAAAAACCACACCCCTTCTGTTGATTAATTCCGGCCGCTTTCTCTCAACTTCTTGCTTTAATCTCATCAGTTGTTCGCAGTAGAGTTCAGAATCGATGGTCCTGCCTGGTGGTAACAGCTCATAATGAATAATGCCCTTCCAATCCCACCACATACACAGCATCACCTTGTTGCGAGTTAACCCGGGTTTCGCCACAGTCTGTGAAGCCTGACCGGCCTTTGACCACGACCTTTTTCGCACGTTCTTGTCATACGTGATCCACTTTTCATCACCAGTTATCAGCTTCTTCAAAAATGGTTCGGTTTCATTACGTCGTAATAAAGAATCACAAATGAGTACACGGTTCATTAGGTTTCTTTCAGTGAGCTCGTGAGGTACCCAAATGTCGAGCTTTTTTGTGTACCCAGTATTTTCAAAAGCGCCAAAACTGTTTTGTGGTCAATTTCCAGTTCTTCAGCTACGTCGTAACTACTGATATGCCGATCTTGCTCCACTTTTTCAAAAACGGCATCCATTTTATCCGTAATAGGGCGACCAGAGCGACGTGCATCTTTGACATCAAAATTGCCGGATTGAAAACGCTTAAACCAAATTTGTGCTACTCTCACAGACACTACACTAGGTCCATAAACATCGCAATTTTTTTTCGCAGCTGCGTTGCATTTTTACCTTTTTTGTAGTAAAATTTTAAAATGTATCGAATTTCTTCATTAGATTCACTCATCTTGACGGTACGAAAAACAAATGAAAATCACACATTTTCCTAATTTGAATTTGGAATTATGTTCTTTAAAATTTAAACTTTCAATGATACCAAAACCAGCCAGATACAAATAGTATAGCCAAAGAGATTTTATTACAAGTTCATATACTAGAATGCGAAAAGACTTTTTCCCCAACCTAATATATTGTCTAAAGCATGTGCACTATGTTTTGCCAATATATGGCATACAAAATCATCATAAACAAGCAATTACAAATTAAGGTGGCATGTCAATAGATTACATTAAAAAAAAAACAAGTAGGTATGTCAATTAGGTATTCAAGTCATTACAATTTTAGTTACATAAACACATTCATAATTAATAAATAAAATCATAAGTGTATAGCAAGTCGGAATCGTCAAACATCTGTTTATCAGTAGTAAACTCAGTGATAGAGTAGTAACATCTATCTACAAGGAATTTAAACAAAGACCTCTTAAAGGATCCCAGACACTATATTTCTAATAGCTGCTGGTATACTGTTATATATTTTTGGAGCCATCCCTAACACACTTTTGCTGAAAAATGCAGCTTTATGAGAGGTAACGTGAATGGTATTCTGATAACAGCGAGAGCGCAGTTTTTCAAATAAATGCAGGTTACAGCGAACAAACACTCCCATTTCATATATGTACAGACGCCAGTAGGTCAAGCTACCCGAAACTGTCAAATTTTCCCAATCAACGATAAAGTTGAAAATCTATTAAAGAAATTTGACAGATTGTAGTAGCTTGATGTGCTGGCGTCTGTACATAGACGGTAGAGTGAGCAAACGAAGTTCCTTAAACAATGATTTACAACTATCAATCGATTGTAATTTGGTAAACGATCGCAAGCATTTCTTCTGAGCTTTAAAAGCAATGTCTCTGTCAGTGGATCTCAATAAGTCAAAGTTGTCGAAGTCTCTAAGTTTCTCAAAATAAGAACACCAAAGTTGACCAATTTACGCAAAAATCACGGTGAAATTTATTATCATGCCTCTTAATCATTATTGGAATTAGAATACCTATCATATCAGCAGCCAGGTCGTCTAATCTAAGAAAGAAGGTCTTGACTGCTAAAACAACATGGTTATCAGATTCCTAACGCGTTGGTTCTTGAAAGCTCATAGAAGTAGTAGGTAGGTACTTATTTTCGACCTTAACCAATCTTTATTCTTCTCTCAGCTGGACTGGCTGCTCCCTGACAACACGGTGGCCAGTTCACTGGCGGGTCTCCGCCGGTTGCTGGCCAACGGTTCCCTGGAGCTACCCCCATTCCCCGCGGAGCACTTCAGGAGAGATGTGCACGCCACCACGTACCGGTGTCGACTGAGGCTCAGCAGCGGGTTCGCAGTGCTCTCCAAGAACATTCATGTACATGCTGGTAAGTAATATTGAATTTTTGAATTACTTTGATACTAGAGACCCGCGTAAATATATAATATTGAACACATAAACCTTCCACAGTCAATTATCTAACTGATGATGAAAACACATCTAAATCTATTGTACAGTGTAGAAGAAATGAGTGGTCATACAGATAGACGCGAAAAGCGATTTTATTTTATACTATTTATTTATAGATCTAAGTAGATGAGTGAGGTTTGTCATTACGGGTCGTCAGAAGCCCGAAAGTCGGACAACCAGTCTTACCAAGGGGTATCGTGTTAGACAGTAACTGGGTTGTGGAGGTCAGATAGGCAGTCGCTCCATGTACAATACGGGTATTCAGCTGCATCTGGTTAGACGGGAAGCCGACCCCAACGTAGTAGGAAAAGGCTAGGCAGATGATCATAGATGAGCGAGGTTTCTATAATATATAATTGTTAAAATAATCTAATTATTGTCTTGCAGCTGCAAAATTAATGCAATATTTTTTTTTTAAATCATTCAATTATTTGTATTTGTTTTCTGAAAGAAAAATATTTCTTAATCAAACCGCCACGTTACGATGTTTTCTCAAAGTTCAAAATTACTCGTTCCAAAGTTTAAACTTGAATTCAGTAAAAACAGCTAAGTAAACAAAAATTGACAGCAAAAGTCTAAAGTGCCAACTTTTTTTTTGTTTTTTGGCTTCGCACGGTTTGTGCATTTAGCAGAGTGCCAACTTAATGATGAGAAAATTTGAAACAAGAATCTCAAATACCGTGAAAAACTAAATGTAACGGATATAAATTTTATAAAACTTATTGCACTCTTCGCAAGTTCGTCTTGCACTTGACCAGAAAATTGGCTCGACGAAGCTACAGTTCAATATGTCTCGAGTTTACTTCACCAAATAACAGCACTGCATTATTCGCTACTTTCTATAGATAAAATCTTTTTAGCAAAAAATAAAACCGATTTCCAAAACAAAACACTACAAAGTGAAAAATAACTTTAATTTCGGTAGTCGGTGTCTTTGGTTTTCTATTTTTGTGTTATGCCACCGAATTCCGAAATTAAAGTTATTTTTCCACTTTGTAGTGTTTTGTTTTGGAAGTCGGTTTTAATTTTTGCTAAAAAGTTTTTATTTTTAACTTTTTAGTTGTGATACCTACCCCACACAAATTCGAATACCACTACCTGCCATGTAGGTAAATAACAGTGATAGGAAGTTATTAAAACATCATCCACATAAACGTAGTGGGAAAAATATGCATAACTCAAAAACTAGCAAAGCAAAGTTAATAAAATTTTTATGAGACCACCTTGGAAGCCCTTTCAAACAAAAAAATAATTTTCTAAATCGGTCCATCCGTCTTTGAGTAATCGGGTGACAAACATACAAAAAAAAATATACAGACGAATTGAGAACCTCCTCCTTTTTGAAATCAGTTGAAAATCCAGCTTATTCAAACAACTAACTAAAGTAAAGCTAAATACTTGTTTTGCGTCTCGGTTAACCACAACTCGAGTGGAGATACTACTCTCAGCATCTCTAACCTCATCTTGGAAACACAGACTAATTAATTGCGGAAATGCAATGCTGTTTGCTCATAAAATACTGCAACATTAACTGAATGTCTTCAGCATTCATTAATTAATAAATATGTCAGTTTAAGTTGCCAGTATCAGTTTTGCTATAGAAATAGTCTGCGAAACAATATGGTGAATCATTAATTATGAATACTAAAATTCATTTAGCTATTAGAATGTATATTGCCAACGGTTAATTAAAGGTTGTGCGATTAATTTATCTAATTAATGGCTTATATTCAACCTTTATACACGTAATCGGATTCGGGAAAAAAGATTCAATGTGAAAGAGTTTTAAAAACCAAAACAAAACCAAATTACTGGCACAAAGGAATGCGGGTTTAATGTTTGAAAAAATAATATAATCGATTGTTTTATGTAATTAATGTCACCCGCGTAAGTCTCGAACCCGTAAAAATATGGCGATAAAATCTTTTCTATGTGTTAATCCAGGTTATAAACTATCTGTGTACCAAAATCCGTTCATTCGTTTTTACTTGAAAGAGTAACAAACACACCCACAAACTTTTGCCTTTATAATATTAGTGTGATTTGTTGTCTAAGATTGTGTATTCGAGTAATATCCTTCTTTCGGCTTCTTTCTCGAAGTTGTGTCTTCCGGGACATATCGAAACAAATTTTAAATTTGGAGTTGTTAACTTTTAAATGAATTAGGGGAGTCATTACTTATTACCGAACTTTTATTTTCTTTTTATTCTGCTTGAAAATAATTCCAATTATGACCCATCTGGGAAATACATAGGCAATACCTACTAGGTATTAGTTACAATGACAATATTAATTAAGCGTCCTCTAGATAAAAGGTACCGTGTCCCCAGTAACAATTCATGGGATATAAACTAAATGAAGCGTAGATGAAAGCGATTTGAAATCCGCAATTAGGGCTCTGCGAAGAAATTTGCCGCTTGTGTTAAAAGGGATTACTGTCATAAAACGTAGTCAGCAGTCTTTTAATTGTGGCCTACTCTTGTGCCGAGTTCTGACCTGTAATAATTACGGACAGAAATGATTTTTGAATCCGATTATCGTAATATTAAGCTTAAGGGGAAGCTCCAGGTAGTCCGTGAAATTCAAATTTTCTTACGTTTTTTTGCAATTTGGAAGTCAGTATTAGGTTGTATGTTGATTAAAGTATGATTCGCGATCGTAACATTTTTTGATCGTATTTACAAAATTATAATCAATAGAATCCGTAGTACATCACATATGGAGTTCCATATGTGAGTTTATACTCCTAATTGTCAAGATTTCATGAAATAGTCATTAATTAGGATTATATGAACTTAGAGAGATATATTGATGATTTTAATGATTATCCTACTAATATTATAAAAGCGAAAGTTTGTGAGGATGGATGGATATTAGTTACTCTTTCACGCAAAATCAACTGAAGAGAATTCAAAGTGCCGATACGCGGCGCGAGTCTTGGCGGCAATTACCTACATTTCATACCATTATTTACATAATTATTGTTTCGGGCGATAACGTTTTCACCCCCTAAACCTATACAAAATAAGACAATAAGACAAATTTTCATTACATTCAGTACACCTTAATCTAGGTCTGTAGGTTTCTTTTTTAGTAATTCAATTTAATTTAATTTAAAAAAATAAAATGCTCGAGGAAGTTTTTATGTCAAAAATATAGATATTTAGATGCTAATAACTTAAATCGTATGCAATATTTCTTTATAATAAAAACGTACGGACCTAGTTTTTTGTTATACCTACAACATTTCTAAAAAATATGAAAATTAGGCTATGTTTACGGGGAGAAAAACGTTATCGCTGTTTGTATGAAAATTTACAGCTTCACAATCCTCTGGCCGAATTTTGATGAAATTTAACACACATATAGTTTATAATCTGGATACACAACACATAGGATACTTTTTATCCCCTTATTCCTACGGGTTCAAGACTTATGCGGGTGAAACCGCGGGGCGCTGTTAGTAATTCTATAAATACAGATTTGTTACGGTCGCGAATCATACTCAGATCATACATCAACCTGATACTGATCAGCAAATTGCAAAAAATGTAAGAAAAGTTGAATTTCGCGGGCTATCTGGAACAGCCTTAAGTAGTGAAAGTAGGTATTGAATTAATAAATCCTTATTTTTGCAGCGGAAAGCACGTTAAAGCATTGGTCCCCGCTGTCATTCGTAGATCTTTGACAGTCGTTAGGGGTCGTCAGCAGCCCGAAAGTCTCACAACCAGTCTTGACTAGGGATATCGTGTTACCCAGTTATTGGGTGGAGACGATCAGATAGACAGTTGCTCCATGTAAAATAGGACTGGTATTCAGCCGCATCCGGTTAGATTGGAAGTCGACCACAAAGTACTTACCTACTTGGAAAGGCAGATGATGATTTTGCAACATTTCAATTAATAAAAAACTGTTCACAAGATGTTTAGAGTGGTGGATTAGTTTTATTCTTTAACAAGATGAGGGTATCAAGTAGTCGATTTATCTGAGACTCTGTGACACTTTAATTAACCTTATTTTTTCGTTGTTCTTTAAACGTTTGCTACTAAATTGCCAATAGTTTTTCACCTTCGAGAAACAAAAATATTTTGCTAAACAGAAATCCCAATACGGCTAAGGTTCCTTTTCAACGCATTTAACGCTGAATAATTTCAAAACGTCATTCTGTCTCTGTCATCTTCAAACGATTGAAAGAAACGGAGCGATGTTTTAAACTCGTTTAGCGTTAAACGCGTTTAGTGATGTGTGGTGAAAATAAGCCTAAGTCCTTTAAGCGTTTTATTTTTTCAATCAATAAAAGAACACAATTATTTTTTATTATTTGAGATGGGTTTGCTCTTGACTCTAGTTTAGGTCAGAGGTGACAGAGACAAAGTCGACAATGGAGTGGACTTACCCAGAAGAAGCCTGTTCACTCTCACTCTGAAGAGATTATGCGCTCGGAAACACAGACGCATGTTGTGAGTTCCACTCTTTTGCTGTGCGCATTATAAAAGACATTTGGAAACGCTTAGTGCGAATTGGTGGAATAGCAACCAGGTAGGGATGGTAACTGGCAGTGCGTCTAGATGTCCGATGTTAGAAAGGGGCCGGTGGAATCAGGTCGTGGAGTTCTTGGGCACACTCACCGAAGCACAATCTGTAGAAGACCGACAAGCAGGCAACCTTGCGGCGATGAGCCAAGCTGTGAAGCTTGGCTCATCCACCAGTTCTACGTCGCCAATGAGCCTCTTAGCTCTGCGTTCACTGAGTCAAGCGCGGCTACTTAGCTGATCCATCCCAAAGGTCGCTGCCATACTCTATGCAGGATCGGACTTGCGCTTTGTAAAGGGTTAAAAGCTATCCGGGCGTAAAGTATCGCTTCACCCTATTTAGGACGCCCAACTTCTTGGCCGCTGTTTGGGCTTTGTACTCGATGGTGGCGCCGAAGTTGAGACCAGATGTCAACTCCATGCCTAGGAGCTCGAGCCGATCAGTTACCGGAACAGATGTACCCCGAAAAGTAGGAGTTTGGGCGAAACGACTCCTTTTAGCGGTAAAAAGACACGCCTGTGTTTTGGTGGCGTTAATTCAATTCAAAATACGTAACACTTTCGCGGGCGGTTGACGCATATAGACGTCATAACAATAAAACTTCTATAGTGTCTCGTATAAAGGTACACTTGTTCGCGCCGAACGAAACGAAGTTCCTAGTAATTCTTCCGTCGATTCGTCCGATTCGGCGCAGTTAAATGTGTAAGGTTTCTTAGGAGTACATTCTAGTAATTCTAAAATTTGATTCTGATAAGTGTGCGTTCACTCTTACCTTCAATAAATTATTGACAGCATTCATCACCTGTTTTTATCTTGACAGCTGTTCTATATGTTTAAAAACTGTTTACAAATAAAGTTAAACCTAATCTTTTCTCCGCAGCACTCAACATACCATGGGAGATTCACGTGCCGGACGAGTATGTGATGGCGGGAAACGCGGTGGTACTCCGGTGCGTGGTCCCACCACACTGCGCCGACCGGGTCAGCAGCACCGACTGGTTCACTGATGACCAGATCAATGTGCCGCATCATTTAGGTAAAACTTCTTTATTCATTTATTTATAATAAGCACACCAACAGCACAGTCACTTACAATTCGAATTAAATAACATCAAATGTTGGCATTTTAGTAACCATGCAAATAGGTAACAGGTATGCATGACTTTCATATATGAAATATTAGAGAAAACGAAGAACAATAATAAGTGTTTATTAGACCTAAATCTAGAAAAACAAAACATACCAATTAGAGCTATATTGAAGTGCACTCTTCGCACTGTTTATATAGGGAACGTCTGTAGGAAGCAAAACTCATGGAAAATATCAATAGGGTAATCTGTTAAGTTGGACCTTTCGTTATATTACCTTACCATACGTGTTAGTGGACTATTCAATGTGGTATTTAGAGTGGATGTAGGCTAGACCTTTTTTTTCCGTGGAGAAATGCTCATGCATACTGCACTACCACGGGGAGATAGTGCAGTTATGTGGGACTCCAACCCAATAAAACTCCACGGTGTCCTCCTCTGCCGCTTGTGGCGGGAACACGGGCACGCGTTAGCACTCACCGCGAACCCGCCGCGGCTGTCCGTCACCGAGCCTTCCTCTGGGGAGCACCCCTCCATCACCGGCGCACAAGGCTAGACCTAATGTTAAAATAGTTTAACAATTGTGCATCTATAGAACCGTTTATTATTTTATGGAGTATTACTAAGTCAGAATTATTACGTATTTCTTTTAAGCTAATCATTTTGAAGTACTTCAACCTGTCATTGTAATCAGGTATAGCTTTTCGGATCCCATTGATCATATTGATCTATACTATGAAACACGAGTGTACGTCATAGCGGGAAACGCGGTGGTACTGGTGCGTGGTCCCACCACACTGCGCCCGGGTCAGCAGCACCGACTAGTTCACTAATGACCAGATCAATGTGCATCATTTAAGTAAAAATTAAGAAGTTAGGGCGAACAATATCGCGAGAAAACGTGGACTCATTTTGAACATTAATAGGTGAACATAGCAAAGTCTAACAGCCAAAAAGGGATAAGCGACATTATTTGCGAAATCGACTTGTATATCGATATAGACGCAGAAAAAAGCCGATTCTAACCATATATACAAGTCAATTTCGCAAAAAATGTCGCTTATACATTTTTTGCGAAATCGATTGTATGTATGGTTTTTTTACGTCTATATCAATATACAAGTCGATTTCGCAAAAAATGTCGCTTATCCCTCTTTGGCTGTTAGGCATTGATAGGATCACGTTTTGTCATTAACTGGTCATCAAGCATGGCCAAGTGTGGTTGGATTTTCTTTCTCTACTTATATTGCAAGGGGCCTTTAGTAGCAAATAACCATAGGGTAATCAGGCAAATCTAGTGGTAGCTTGTGGTAGCACAAAATCTCAAGAACGACTGATAAAAAATTTCTCATAAATTGGGACATTATTAGACTACAATCATTTCTATGACATTTCTCGCTATGTATTGAATTTTCATTTGAGCTCAAACAATAATCGCACCCATTGTATAAATCAACTCGTATAACCGACCAAGTTGCGTTTGAAAATGGTATAATATAGAATGGCCCTGCATTAATCAGTTAAATGGGCATAATAAAGTGTACTTTTGTGGTCTTCAATTTGATTTACATGTCTCCATAACATAACTATTCGAGATATCGAGTTATGATTTACATTAAATACGTGATATTCATAAGATACATTATTTGATATAGTCGATTGTGAATAATATAGTGATAGTCACGTCTCTATGGCCCATTCGGTCCATTTATACAAGATAGAGGAACAATTCCAGAATTCGTGCCAAAAAAAAATGTTTTGTTATCCAAGATTTTCGCGCTAAAAGGAAATTGTTGCTTTACTCATCAAAACACTTGTCAGCCGACGACACACGCAATTACATTTTCATCCGGAATCTTATTTTCACGAAAAATAAATTGAGGTGTTAAAATGGAAGTTGAACGTTTCATATATAACAATATCACTCGTGTAATAGGGATAAGGATCCATGATTATTCAAAAATGTTTTCGTAGAAAACATTTAACTAGAAATAAAGAATGTTCCACATGACGAAACGCAAATAACCCGGATGGGTTTTTTGCGTTTCGTCATGTGAGATAGAACACAGATTAATATAATATTGTAAATTATTTATTTCCATTTTATTTTAATTATAGTTTATTTTAAATTGTTTATTTCAATTTCATTTTAATAAATTAATTTACTTATTTTCAATTATACTATACATTTTAATTTATTTTAAAGGGTTTATTACGTTTTTCAGTGTTACCTACATTAATTGATGATTACCCCATTACTGACATAGTGTTAAGATAATGTTATGCTAACAAAATACGGACATTTAAATAGTCTGAAATAAACGGCTTTTATTTTTATTTTATTTTTTTTAATATTCCTTTAACATAGGCAAAATATGTTATCAAAATATATCAAGAAACACATTCAATAATTTTCCTTTAATTCACCAAATAATTACGACTTATGCACCACACTTTGATACTTGTGACCCTTCTACACAGACTGTAGGTGAACACTAACTTGTAGACAGTTGTGGACTCGCTGAGAACTGTACGCCGACCATAGAGAAAAGTAGTCTATGACGCCGTCTGGGGCGACTCGTGAAATAGCTTTTTCAAAACTCTTGACCATCCGCTGCGTAGGGGCTGCCACAAACGGACGTGACGTCACGCAGCCCACTCCAAGCACAGCAGCAAAGGATGTCGATAACAGTCATATTAATATATAAAATTAAACATATAGCTACCCACATAGGGAGATTTATCTGCTCAGTTGAACTTCATCATATGTATATATTTTCACCTTATGTTGCGACTACAATAAATCTGAGAGTTGCACAGAGGAATAATAAAATTTATTTATTTTAATATGGACTTTGTTCGGTGCTGTGAAAATGTGTTCCTGTCATACCTGTGTTTCAATTAGTATAGTGAATTCAATTTATATGATATTTTAACGTAACCCAAATGCATGAATGCATGGGCTATGTAAGTATCTTCTTGTTTGGGCCAGTATATGTACCTATATGTATATCCTTTTATAACAAGCTACCCTCCTCTTGCTAGATTTGCCCTACAATGCGTTTAAAGCTTAATTAAAATCTAACCTTTGTTCAAAGGCATACTATTCTATCAACGATTACTTAAACGGTAAGAATAGTTGGTCGCTGTGTTTAACTTAAGACAATGTTTATGTTCTTTCTCCAGAATTAGCTTACCTACTGACAGGTTATATGAGTTCATATGATTATTTATTTTCTTTTAACTGTAAAGATCAATTTATTTTAATTTTATTATTATTTATCATTGACATAATCTACTCATTACAATGCTTTTTTTATGAGTGGTATTGCAATATGTGGTTAGCTAGTGACCTTGACAATAGATCATAATTATTCTTGCCTGAGCAACCGGCAGCAAGTTCGTCATGCTCCCTTAGATGTCACTGCTTGCGGTAGCGTCGGAGGTCGGGTTGCCTCCTTCCCTCAAATATGGCGAAGGGGGTAATGGCTGATCTTTGCGTTATGCTCGTGAACGGGTGCTGCTTGTGGTGACTGGTCGCCCTGCTGACTTATAGCAAATAATTAAATTTAATTTAATGTTTGTGTTGCGTAATGTACTTAGATATATTATTTTGCACAGTGTTGTATAGAATATATTTATTTATTTTTTAACTGAACAAACAGCTGTGCTGCTGGGGAGTTTGTTGCGCCACTTCTTCTCCTCAGCTAAAGCACTAGGAAGTGGTGAAGAGCGGGCGTTTTGGGGGACTGTCTTATGTAATTTTGACGTTCGAAAAGTGCTGATTCTCAGCCTAGTTTGAATATATGACTTTTATTTTGATTCTATATTTTAATTCCTTCTCCGGGTATTTACAAATTTTGTAGCACTGGAATGCTGGATGATATAATGTTTATAATTTTATTCTTTCCCCAGAACCAATAAAATTATAAGATTATACAAATCCAAGAAATAATTTATAAAGCGATCCTAGAAATATTCACGACCAAGTAAAATAATCATTAATATTGTACAACGTTTAGGTCCCAAATCTCCCAAATCCCAATTCCAAATAAAGGTCAAAGGTCTCTTCTCACACAGAGAAGCAATACAAGCATCAATAACCACGTTTATTCGATACAATATTTCGATTTCATACCATGTAGGTCGAGCGGTTCATGATCGTTTTTTTTTTTCTTGTGTGTAACTTAATGTGTAATATTGCATAAACATCAAAGTCACGTTTTCTTTAGGGTCTAAGTACCAGCGCCTAGACGACGGCTCGCTGTACATAAGTGGAGTGAGTCCGCGAGACCGGCACAACGCGTTCCGGTGCCGCGTACGGGACCGGATCACCGGGACTTTGTACACTAGTCAATATTTTGGTGAGTTGCTTTATTTTATTAAGTATCAAAGTTTAAGCCAAGAGCTGGTAGACATCTAGCTGGTAGGTATCTGTGAACCCAGGTTCTGAGAGCCTACAAAACCAGGACGGTATGTTCCGGTGCTATGAACCCAGGCAGGCACATAACTTTATGAATGATAATTTATTTCATCATCACTGCTCTCAAAACAGTGAAGGAAAATATCGAGAGGAAACTGGCATGTCTTAGAACCAAAAATTCGAAGACATGTGACATCCCCAACCCGCACTGGGCCCGAGAAACTGGCATGTCCTAGAACCAAAAATTCGAAGACATGTGACATCCCCAACCCACACTGGGCGCGGGAAATTAGCATGTCCTAGAACCAAAAATTCGAAGACATGTGACATCCCCAACCCGCACTGGGCCCGGGAAATTAGCATGTACTAGAACCAAAAATTCGAAGACATGTGACATCCCCAACCCGCACTGCGCCCGGGAAATTAGCATGTCCTAGAACCAAAAATTCGAAGACATGTGACATCCCCAACCCGCACTGGGCCCGGGAAATTAGCATGTACTAGAACCAAAAATTCGAAGACATGTGACATCCCCAACCCGCACTGGGCCCGGGAAATTAGCATGTACTAGAACCAAAAATTCGAAGACATGTGACATCCCCAACCCGCACTGCGCCCGGGAAATTAGCATGTCCTAGAACCAAAAATTCGAAGACATGTGACATCCCCAACCCGCACTGGGCCCGGGAAATTAGCATGTACTAGAACCAAAAATTCGAAGACATGTGATATCCCCAACCCGCACTGGGCCCGGGAAATTAGCATGTCCTAGAACCAAAAATTCGAAGACATGTGACATCCCCAACCCGCACTGCGCCCGGGAAATTAGCATGTCCTAGAACCAAAAATTCGAAGACATGTGATATCCCCAACCCGCACTGGGCCCGGGAAATTAGCATGTACTAGAACCAAAAATTCGAAGACATGTGATATCCCCAACCCGCACTGGGCCCGGGAAATTAGCATGTACTAGAACCAAAAATTCGAAGACATGTGATATCCCCAACCCGCACTGGGCCCGGGAAATTAGCATGTACTAGAACCAAAAATTTGAAGACATGTGACATCCCTAACCCGCACTGCGCCCGGGAAATTAGCATGTCCTAGAACCAAAAATTTGAAGACATGTGACATCCCCAACCCGCACTGGGCCCGGGAAATTAGCATGTACTAGAACCAAAAATTCGAAGACATGTGACATCCCCAACCCGCACTGCGCCCGGGAAATTAGCATGTACTAGAACCAAAAATTCGAAGACATGTGACATCCCCAACCCGCACTGCGCCCGGGAAATTAGCATGTCCTAGAACCAAAAATTCGAAGACATGTGACATCCCCAACCCGCACTGGGCCCGGGAAATTAGCATGTACTAGAACCAAAAATTCGAAGACATGTGATATCCCCAACCCGCACTGGGCCCGGGAAATTAGCATGTACTAGAACCAAAAATTCGAAGACATGTAATATCCCCAACCCACACTGGGCCCGGGAAATTAGCATGTACTAGAACCAAAAATTCGAAGACATGTGATATCCCCAACCCGCACTGGGCCCGGGAAATTAGCATGTCCTAGAACCAAAAATTCGAACACATGTGACATCCCCAACCCGCACTGCGCCCGGGAAATTAGCATGTCCTAGAACCAAAAATTCGAAGACATGTGATATCCCCAACCCGCACTGGGCCCGGGAAATTAGCATGTACTAGAACCAAAAATTCGAAGACATGTGCTATCCCCAACCCGCACTGGGCCCGGGAAATTAGCATGTACTAGAACCAAAAATTCGAAGACATGTAATATCCCCAACCCGCACTGGGCCCGGGAAATTAGCATGTACTAGAACCAAAAATTCGAAGACATGTGATATCCCCAACCCGCACTGGGCCCGGGAAATTAGCATGTCCTAGAACCAAAAATTCGAAGACATGTGACATCCCCAACCCGCACTGCGCCCGGGAAATTAGCATGTCCTAGAACCAAAAATTCGAAGACATGTGACATCCCCAACCCGCACTGGGCCCGGGAAATTAGCATGTACTAGAACCAAAAATTCGAAGACATGTGATATCCCCAACCCGCACTGGGCCCGGGAAATTAGCATGTACTAGAACCAAAAATTTGAAGACATGTGACATCCCTAACCCGCACTGCGCCCGGGAAATTAGCATGTCCTAGAACCAAAAATTTGAAGACATGTGACATCCCCAACCCGCACTGGGCCCGGGAAATTAGCATGTACTAGAACCAAAAATTCGAAGACATGTGATATCCCCAACCCGCACTGCGCCCGGGAAATAAGCATGTACTAGAACCAAAAATTCGAAGACATGTGATATCCCCAACCCGCACTGGGCCCGGGAAATTAGCATGTCCTAGAACCAAAAATTCGAAGACATGTGACATCCCCAACCCGCACTGCGCCCGGGAAATTAGCATGTCCTAGAACCAAAAATTCGAAGACATGTGATATCCCCAACCCGCACTGGGCCCGGGAAATTAACATGTCCTAGAACCAAAAATTCGAAGACATGTGACATCCCCAACCCGCACTGCGCCCGGGAAATTAGCATGTCCTAGAACCAAAAATTCGAAGACATGTGACATCCCCAACCCGCACTGCGCCCGGGAAATTAGCATGTCCTAGAACCAAAAATTCGAAGACATGTGACATCCCCAACCCGCACTGGGCCCGGGAAATTAGCATGTACTAGAACCAAAAATTCGAAGACATGTGCTATCCCCAACCCGCACTGGGCCCGGGAAATTAGCATGTACTAGAACCAAAAATTCGAAGACATGTAATATCCCCAACCCGCACTGGGCCCGGGAAATTAGCATGTACTAGAACCAAAAATTCGAAGACATGTGATATCCCCAACCCGCACTGGGCCCGGGAAATTAGCATGTCCTAGAACCAAAAATTCGAAGACATGTGACATCCCCAACCCGCACTGCGCCCGGGAAATTAGCATGTCCTAGAACCAAAAATTCGAAGACATGTGATATCCCCAACCCGCACTGGGCCCGGGAAATTAGCATGTACTAGAACCAAAAATTCGAAGACATGTGATATCCCCAACCCGCACTGGGCCCGGGAAATTAGCATGTACTAGAACCAAAAATTCGAAGACATGTGATATCCCCAACCCGCACTGGGCCCGGGAAATTAGCATGTACTAGAACCAAAAATTTGAAGACATGTGACATCCCTAACCCGCACTGCGCCCGGGAAATTAGCATGTACTAGAACCAAAAATTCGAAGACATGTGATATCCCCAACCCGCACTGCGCCCGGGAAATTAGCATGTACTAGAACCAAAAATTCGAAGACATGTGATATCCCCAACCCGCACTGGGCCCGGGAAATTAGCATGTCCTAGAACCAAAAATTCGAAGACATGTGACATCCCCAACCCGCACTGCGCCCGGGAAATTAGTATGTCCTAGAACCAAAAATTCGAAGACATGTGATATCCCCAACCCGCACTGGGCCCGGGAAATTAGCATGTACTAGAACCAAAAATTCGAAGACATGTGATATCCCCAACCCGCACTGGGCCCGGGAAATTAGCATGTACTAGAACCAAAAATTCGAAGACCTGTGATATCCCCAACCCGCACTGGGCCCGGGAAATTAGCATGTACTAGAACCAAAAATTTGAAGACATGTGACATCCCCAACCCGCACTGCGCCCGGGAAATTAGCATGTCCTAGAACCAAAAATTTGAAGACATGTGACATCCCCAACCCGCACTGGGCCCGGGAAATTAGCATATACTAGAACCAAAAATTCGAAGACATGTGATATCCCCAACCCGCACTGGGCCCGGGAAATTAGCATGTACTAGAACCAAAAATTTGAAGACATGTGATATCCCCAACCCGCACTGCGCCCGGGAAATTAGCATGTCCTAGAACCAAAAATTTGAAGACATGTGACATCCCAAACTCGCACTGGGCCCGGGAAATTAGCATGTACTAGAACCAAAAATTCGAAGACATGTGATATCCCCAACCCGCACTGCGCCCGGGAAATTAGCATGTACTAGAACCAAAAATTCGAAGACATGTGATATCCCCAACCCGCACTGGGCCCGGGAAATTAGCATGTCCTAGAACCAAAAATTCGAAGACATGTGATATCCCCAACCCGCACTGCGCCCGGGAAATTAGCATGTCCTAGAACCAAAAATTCGAAGACATGTGATATCCCCAACCCGCACTGGGCCCGGGAAATTAGCATGTACTAGAACCAAAAATTCGAAGACATGTGATATCCCCAACCCGCACTGGGCCCGGGAAATTAGCATGTACTAGAACCAAAAATTCGAAGACATGTGATATCCCCAACCCGCACTGCGCCCGGGAAATTAGCATGTACTAGAACCAAAAATTCGAAGACATGTGATATCCCCAACCCGCACTGCGTCCGGGAAATTAGCATGTACTAGAACCAAAAATTCGAAGACATGTGATATCCCCAACCCGCACTGTGCCCGGGAAATTAGCAGGCACTAGAACCAAAAATTCGAAGACATGTGATATCCCCAACCTGCACTGGGCCCGGGAAATTAGCATGTACTAGAACCAAAAATTCGAAGACATGTGATATCCCCAACCCGCACTGCGCCCGGGAAATTAGCATGTCCTAGAACCAAAAATTCGAAGACATGTGATATCCCCAACCCGCACTGGGCCCGGGAAATTAGCATGTACTAGAACCAAAAATTCGAAGACATGTGATATCCCCAACCCGCACTGGGCCCGGGAAATTAGCATGTACTAGAACCAAAAATTCGAAGACATGTGATATCCCCAACCCGCACTGCGCCCGGGAAATTAGCATGTACTAGAACCAAAAATTCCAAGACATGTGATATCCCCAACGCGCACTGCGCCCGGAAATTAGCATGTACTAGAACCAAAAATTCGAAGACATGTGATATCCCCAACCCGCACTGCGCCCGGGAAATTAGCAGGCACTAGAACCAAAAATTCGAAGACATGTGATATCCCCAACCCGCACTGGGCCCGGGAAATTAGCATGTACTAGAACCAAAAATTCGAAGACATGTGACATCCCCAACCCGCACTGCGCCCGGGAAATTAGCATGTCCTAGAACCAAAAAATCGAAGACATGTGATATCCCCAACCCGCACTGGGCCCGGGAAATTAGCATGTCCTAGAACCAAAAATTCGAAGACATGTGATATCCCCAACCCGCACTGGGCCCGGGAAATTAGCATGTCCTAGAACCAAAAATTCGAAGACATGTGACATCCCCAACCCGCACTGCGCCCGGGAAATTAGCATGTCCTAGAACCAAAAATTCGAAGACATGTGATATCCCCAACTCGCACTGGGACCGGGAAATTAGCATGTACTAGAACCAAAAATTCGAAGACATGTGATATCCCCAACCCGCACTGGGCCCGGGAAATTAGCATGTCCTAGAACCAAAAATTCGAAGACATGTGACATCCCCAACCCGCACTGGGCCCGGGAAATTAGCATGTCCTAGAACCAAAAATTCGAAGACATGTGACATCCCCAACCCGCACTGCGCCCGGGAAATTAGCAGGCACTAGAACCAAAAATTCGAAGACATGTGATATCCCCAACTCGCACTGGGACCGGGAAATTAGCATGTACTAGAACCAAAAATTCGAAGACATGTGATATCCCCAACCCGCACTGGGCCCGGGAAATTAGCATGTACTAGAACCAAAAATTCGAAGACATGTGATATCCCCAACCCGCACTGGGCCTGGGAAATTAGCATGTACTAGAACCAAAAATTCGAAGACATGTGACATCCCCAACTCGCACTGCGCCCGGGAAATTAGCATGTCCTAGAACCGAAAATTCGAAGACATGACGTGAGATCCCCAACCCGCACTGGGCCCGGGAAATTAGCATGTACTAGAACCAAAAATTCGAAGACATGTGATATCCCCAACCCGCACTGGGCCCGGGAAATTAGCATGTACTAGAACCAAAAATTCGAAGACATGTGACATCCCCAACCCGCACTGCGCCCGGGAAATTAGCATGTCCTAGAACCAAAAATTCGAAGACATGTGACATCCCCAACCCGCACTGCGCCCGGGAAATTAGCATGTACTAGAACCAAAAATTCGAAGACATGTGACATCCCCAACCCGCACTGGGCCCGGGAAATTAGCATGTCCTAGAACCAAAAATTCGAAGACATGTGACATCCCCAACCCGCACTGGGCCCGGGAAATTAGCATGTACTAGAACTAAAAATTCGAAGACATGTGATATCCCCAACCCGCACTGGGCCCGGGAAATTAGCATGTACTAGAACCAAAAATTCGAAGACATGTGACATCCCCAACCCGCACTGCGCCCGGGAAATTAGCATGTCCTAGAACCAAAAATTCGAAGACATGTGACATCCCCAACCCGCACTGCGCCCGGGAAATTAGCATGTCCTAGAACCAAAAATTCGAAGACATGTGACATCCCCAACCCGCACTGGGCCCGGGAAATTAGCATGTACTAGAACCAAAAATTCGAAGACATGTGACATCCCCAACCCGCACTGCGCCCGGGAAATTAGCATGTCCTAGAACCAAAAATTCGAAGACATGAGACATCCCCAACCCGCACTGGGCCCGGGAAATTAGCATGTCCTAGAACCAAAAATTCGAAGACATGTGACATCCCCAACCCGCACTGGGCCCGGGAAATTAGCATGTACTAGAACCAAAAATTCGATGACATGTGACATCCCCAACCCGCACTGGGCCCGGGAAATTAGCATGTACTAGAACTAAAAATTCGAAGACATGTGACATCCCCAACCCGCACTGGGCCCGGGAAATTAGCATGTACTAGAACCAAAAATTCGATGACATGTGACATCCCCAACCCGCACTGGGCCCGGGAAATTAGCATGTACTAGAACTAAAAATTCGATGACATGTGACATCCCCAACCCGCACTGGGCCCGGGAAATTAGCATGTACTAGAACTAAAAATTCGATGACATGTGACATCCCCAACCTGCACTGGACACGTGGTGGATTAAGGTTCGCTCCCTCTCGCAGAGAGGAGGCCTGTGTTCCAGCAGCGGGAACATTATATGCTGGTTATGTACTAAGTATGTTCCAGTTCTGGTTCACGATTTTGAACTTTACTCTACAGAGTGTGTAGGTTAGCTCTACAATAATGTGGCTACTCAACTGGACCAAGCCAATTTTAGCATACCTAATTGGAGACTATAATTTATGGATACGGTACGATCTACTCAATGAAACTAATCATAGTAGGTACTTAATTTTAGAGTGTAGGCGTAACTAAACTAAATACAATCCTAACTATATAATATTATAAATGCGAAAGTAGGTTTGTTTGTTTGTTTGTTACCTTTTCACGTTTAAACCACTGACCCGATCATCCTGAAATTTTGCATATACGTTGTCAGGTGTACAGACACGGACATAGGGTACCTTTCATCCCGAAAAAAGTACTGTTCCCGAGGAAAACAACAATAACGGTTTTATTATAATAGATGGCGAAACGTGTACGTTGGAATTAATCAATGGTCACTTTTTAGTTAAATTAAGATAAAATTTTAAGTTACTAACACACTACTAGAGTTTCGTGTGTGTGAATTAATTGATTGTCAAATTCTAAATTAACGCAAGCGAAGCCGCAGGCAAAAGCTAGTACTAGAAGAACTTGCTTTTATCGACAAGGCTAATGTGTCCACAGTTCTTTAAATAGATAGATAGAATACTTTATTGTAAACCAAAATTTTAACAATTCTAATTTACAGCAAAGTATATCTAACATGTATTAACTTTTTGTTACCAGGTCACATAATAGTGACAGAACCAAAAGGAGGCGTGCGGCCGCGGGTGGCGATAGAGCCGCGCACGCGCCGCATTCAGGTCGGACAAGACGTCCGGCTGCCGTGCGCCGCGCATGCGTGGCCGGTGCCTAGCTATAGGTGAGTACAGACCTTAGATAGGCTGTAAATGATGAATTATTTTCATTTCCTTGTTTACAATACGGTATCGCAATATAGTATCGCAAGTAAAAGAAGGGATATACTTTAAGAGAGTGTAGTAGGTGTTCATAAAAATGATGAGAGGTTATGATGAGACCAACTTTGTATTATGAAAAAGAAAACCGGCCAAGTGCGTGTGGAATTACGCACAATGAATGGTTCAAACCATCGAAGGGAAAACAATTTTAACATTGTAGTTGAAAAACATGTTCTCCCGTACATTGATATACGTCACGGTCTATTCTCCAACCGTAAATGTAAGTTTGTTATCGGAAAATAACTTTTTTTTTGTGTGTGATAAAACTACAAATTAACGATTTTTGGACATTTTCCTTTACTTGTGCTGTGAGACCTTGCTTCATTTGATATCAATTTCAACTTGACATCTCTACGCATTCCTGAGAAAAAGGGTCTTGTCAGACAGACAGACAGACGAACAACGAAGTGATCCTATACGGGTTCCGTTTTTTCCCTCTTAAATTACGGAACCCTAAAAATCAGCCTCCATACATTTTAATCCTGTTAGTATTGCACTTTTGTATGGAACAGCAGATTTTTTTTTTTTACAATCCGATGTTGGTCCCATAGTTAAAGTGAAACTTTTTGATGAGTAAGTAGTACTTTCTGCTTTAAGGATTGTCCCTACTTATACCTGCCATACTGTTTACATTTACGAGTCAAAATAATTATTTTTGAGTATGTGAATAATTTTAGTTAGAAAGTGGATACTGTAGTTTGTGATAGGCATTGTACTGTCTGCAGAAACTTATGTAGATACATAATAAACAAAACGCAACGCTAACGTACAACATACGGTAGACTCAGACCAAATAAAAAACCAAGACACAGCATTGCGAACAATACAGTGAAGTATGCCCAAAACTACACACATTTACACCAAACTACAACTAAACTACACCTCACTAAGTGCACACATGTTTACGAAACCGGCCTCACGTCACTGTTCACAGCGCAATAAAAAACCGAGGCGGTTTTTTAATTTATTCTGAGGGTCTAGATACAATTTCTGCAGAATTTCATTAAGCATTGTTAATATTAATTCTTTTCACATATTCCTGAAAAATAGTTTTTAATATGTAGTGCACAAAGCACAAATACCTTCGTATCTATGATACAAGACTTGGCTTATTCTGAAATAACATTGTCAGTGACAGTTTTAGTGAAATCCTTTCATAGTTTCACAGTAGTTCGAACACTTATAACTGGAGAACGGCTGGACCGATTTTCATGGTTTTTGATTTTTTGCATTTGTCTCCGTCCCTAATAGCAGAATAAGTATCAAAACATCGGAAAATACACGAAAAAAAATTATGAAGAAAATTAATTTTCTCTGGACAGGACAACGTCTGTCAGGTCAGCTATTATTGCAGCCTCGGCTCATAATTTTTACTTAAAATAATTATTATTCAGTGAACAACTTTCCGCCTATGTATTGAGTTGAAAACAATCAGAATTGAAAAAAAAATGTGTTTACCTTATTTGTACTCTGTGATTTAATATAAGGTAATTGCTGATTTACATAGAAAAAAAATCAAACAATTTAATTTTTTTTTTTTTTAAGAAATATTGTTGATGCAGTTTTGCCATTTTAATGAAAGTTCGTATCAACGATATCTAAAGCAGATATCTATAGCAGAGGCATCAGCCTCTGCTATAGATATCCTGGGAACGGGAATCGATAAATTCTTTAAAGGCGTTTTTCACCGCCTCGTTGGATTTGAAATTTTTGTTGCGTTGGTGCCACAACGGAACTCGTATTCGAAAATAGCGCGCAATTTCAATTTTTCCATGGTTACAGAAACATCGATATCGAAAAAAAAATCGAACGACGGAAAAACAAATGAACAACAGATATTTTTTAAATGTCATGCTATATTATAAAATTAATTTAAAGGAATTCTAAATAGAACGAAATTTATTGATCTTCACACTAGCCGGTATCAAAATTCGGCTATTTCATAGGTAAAGACCTATTAGTATCCTATTGCCATTTAACTATTAAAAACGTGGTACTTTTAAATAATAAACTAAGCACAAGCTATTGTGCTACATACAAAAAAGACAAACTCTCTGATACCTTTCGACATAGAAAAAAACCGCAGCAACATTTTTGCGGCTGTTCCCTGTATCTAGCTAAAAGGTATCGCTTCAGTAAGCAAACAACGGAGTCGTGGAGACTGGCATCACGGGCCAAAGAGGCTACAGACCTAGTTTTACCTCAGAAATAGGTCTTGTGAGCGCGGAATGGCCATCGACTGCTAATTCATTTAAAAGGTTTCAGGGATAAAGCGTTCTCTGTACCATTATCCTTAGCTTTACTGACTGGTAACAGGTTTATACAACGTTTATTTATTTTGTACGTAAATTTTGGGAACAAATAATCAAATTTTATTGCAGTTTGGTTTCGTGTTACCTATTTAATAGATATTTAATTAACTCCTAATTGGAATGTGTGTAAATCAATATCATCCAACTATTCTTGATATAAATTGTGGTACGTACATCGTGAACATTAAATTGGTTCAATCAAATGGGCACGCACCTCTGACTTTTCGGATTCATGTGCGTATATATAATATAATAATATTGTTTATTATCACTTGCTTAAAAAAAAATCGGTGAAGAAAAACATCGTGAGGAAAACTGTGAGTGTAATTCTCTGACTTAGCATGTGTGAAGCTCTAAATAATTCATGTTTGCATCTAATATTGGTGGACGTTCAATTCAATAAAATTGTATGTAGATATTTGCACAATTTACCTCGCGCTCCTTTCGAATGAAATTTAATATTTCTGCCATTTCCTGCAAAAGTGCTGGTCGCTTCAATGTATAAACGCCGAAAATATTTTAATAAATGTATTCTGTAACCCCATAGCTCTTCATCGTCGTTCTTCGTTTACGACTACAAGCGTTTGGTCGGAAAACAACGTGTTAAAATTCACAGTTGGTATCCCTTAAACCTGCCGATACACAGCACTGTCAAACTGACCGTTTTATTTCGTCGTCAACGCGTTTTGATCTCGTGTCGAGATTTAACCGCAATTTTATAATCCCCATGCGACGTGATTCGTTTTAACTGCCAAGGAGCAATTTAGCCCGCAAAACCCGGTAAATTGCATTATACCCTTGGAAATGTAGCTCTATCTATATTGCTGTTGTACTTAGTTCGTCTCTGGATAGCAAAATGGTATGTAATTTAAATAGATTTTCATAATGTTATCGTTTAGACCGCTGTTACGTTGCCGTTTAGACCTTAGTGTGTGGGAGACTAGTAAGAAAGGTCACCGGTTTTAAAGCAGCTTTGAGTCTGTATCTTTCAATCTTACTCCATACACAATACCTATATATAGGGTGACTGGTAATTAGTGACCGATACTTAAACACATGATTGTACTCATGATAACAAACAACTTTTACTATGGGACTAGACCCGAAATCGCGAAAAAAAAATCTGTTGTTCTATACATTTTGACGAGTTATGCGAACATATATGTAGGGCGCAGCAGATTTCAGATTTGGTCCCATAGTAAAAGTTGTTTGTTATCATGAGCACAATCATGTGTTTAAGTATCGGTCACTAATTACCAGTCACTCAATATAATTTAGTTAGAATTTCGCCACCAACCGAAAATTGGCTGAAACAACATAAATTAATACCTACCTAGATCGCTTCGGACTCTAGTTACGTACCTACCTGAGAATTAAGTACACAAGAGAAAATGCTGCTAAGTTTCAGCGGCCAAACTTAGTCATGTTTAGTCAAATAACCGCGCAAACCGAGCTCATGGGTCGATGGCTGGCAGAACTTCCTTCACTTGGTATTTGTCTTTTAAACGTGGTTGCAACTAGTGCCTACGCTAACACAAAGTTTGCTCCTATTTAGGAAGATCACCAGGTATAAGGACGCTAATAGCACGATATAGTTTAGTAATACCTAGCTGTAACAAAAGGAACTAACATGCCAAGAAAATAAAGAACTAAACCATAATAAAATCTCAGGTGATTTCAAAACGTCACTGAGTTATAGACTACATAAAAGTTCACAAACTACTTCAGTGAACTGATAACACTTTGACTTTATGGTTTCAAAGAATTACCGTAGTGAACTGAATACGCCATAAACTTTCATATCCAGCCATAGTTCGCGGAACCTTTTAGAATGCAAATGTCTCGGTGCATTTCAACTCCTTTCAAAACTATTTCTAAAAGGGAACCTAACTTGGAGAACATTCAAGATTTCGCGCCACATAGCCATTTCATTTCCGTGAATTTGCGCATAGGATATTAGACCGTATTCACAAAGCTTTTGCCGTCATGTATCTAATAGTGTTCTGAAACGAGTTGAAAGCTGAAACTATGTGACGGTCTCTTTCGCGTAACGTTATCTGGATAGATCCGGAATAAGTTGCTCCACTTCAACCCCAGGGTCTGTAATTCAACCCCAAACAAATTTCCTTCCACATAAACTATGTGAAGGGAAAATACATGAAACAGCATTATTTTGTCCGATAAAAATGTCTGCGCGTCTCATAAAGGACTTCCTGTATTTAATAGATATTGCTTCTAGGAATCCTTGTATTGAATATTCCAATACTTTTATATGTAGCTACACGAGTCTAACATAAAATTAGAAGTATTTCTTATTATAAAAGGTAAGTAAAACAGAAAGGTACAGTACTCATTACTAATGCTGTTACTCGGTTCTTTGAGTAACTAACCAAACTATATAGGCATAAAACTATCCAAAGTTCAAGGGTACGTTGCTATTTATTAAAACGATGCAATATCCTTTAATTCCTATTAACTAATAACTATAAATACCCCCACCGTGATGCTCTAGCTGTAATTATAAGCTATTGATATCACCTTTATTTTATTTACCTATGTATCGTGGTCCGATCGTAGAGATTGCCATATCTTGATCTGTCTGGCCATTTTACGATACTGACGCCGCCATTTCATTATTTGGCCAGTTGTATCACAATGTGCTTTATCGAAACTCCGGCGGATCGACGAAAGCAACCTATTTATTGATATTCCCATATTCACGCCGCTAGTGGCACCCCGATCAAATACCGATAAAAACCTAACCCAGGTTCGGTTAGAAATGTGATAAACCGCGCGCGAGCCGAGCGAGCAAAGCGAGTGGTGTCAAGTCAAGTGGTGTCAAGTTGGTCGCAGTTACTTGGCTATTTCGTATTTTATTACCTACCCTAAAATAGGAATTATTCGAGTAGGAATAGGTCGAATAGGAATAGGTATTACCCGACTGCGTGACAGCAAAGACAGGATTATGTTTATACGCGTATCTGGGTCGATATGCCCAAGCATCGCTGAGCAAATCGTCGAACGCTGAGCGTTGAAACATATGGCGGATGTTAGTGATGGTCAAATCATGAAATGGCGGCGTATCGTGCAATAGCCAGGCAGATCATAATATGGCCATTTCTACGATCGGACCACGACATAGGTCTATGCAATAACATTATCCTTGATTCAAACAGATGTAAATACAGAGGAATTATTCCTATTTCATCATCTGCCTAACCTTTTCCCAACTATGTTGGGGTCGGCTTCCAGTCTAACCGGATGCAGATGAATACCAGTATTTTACATGGAGCGACTGCCTATCTGACCTCCACAACCCAGTTACTGCGTACCCCTTGGTAAGACTGGTTGTCAGACGTTTGAGCTTCTGACGACCCGTAACGACTGTCAAAGATCCACGAATAACAGCCGGGACCAATGGCTTAACGTACTTTCCGAGGCACGGAGGAGTCTCGGTATGTAAAGATGGTCACCCATCCACAGACCAACCCCGGCAAGAGTAGCTTAACCTGATGGATCGACCCGTGCGCTGTTATTACTTAGCCACGAGCTCCTTGGAATTATTCCTATTTATAAATTTATATTTTCGCACAACACGCTTATGTGATTACGTTTCGCTTTGAAAATTTTGAAGACTACCTATAGTGTCTAAAATAAGTTTTTATGACACTTTACCTACATGTAAAAGATACTTATCGGAAATCCCGAGTAAAAGTTACTACGATAGGTACTATATTCGAAGTGCAAGAAAAGAATCACTAGCAACAATTTGTATGGGACAATGAATCGATATAACGTTGAAAGTCCGTGCGAAACATGTCATAATGTTTCTCGTGACAATGAGCTATTTGTCACAACTTGTTCGCTATTGACATCTTCAGCTTGTTGAATGTACCCTTTTCCGACAAAATACTACATTAGATACCTTCTAAGAAATAATAATATACAAGGTTAATTGTTCTGTAACCTTTGAAAACGTACAATACCTTTTTAGAGACTATTTTTAAAAGTCCCCGAATGGGATCATTACTTTCCCGGGATCTAGGCTGATAAATAATAAGCTGTTCTCGTTAGACTAATATATTTTAAAGACTTTTCTTATTATATCCGATTATAGTAGGGCCGAGGGGGCCCGACACACGTCTCCCTGACGTCTGCCTAGAACAAACTCTATACACCTTCTATTAAAGTGACCATTCGAATGTCATAGATACTGCCAGTAAGATATAAGGTTGCCCATTGAATGAAAGCTCTGCAGTAACAACTAAATTCTGTACAGATTTTTTTTTTTTATTAATAGCTGTTTTATTTTTGATCCCTGTTTTAATACTGGCTGGAATCTGAATGGGACTAACAAGGGAAGAAACAATACCTATATTATGGCGTAAACTTTTTGTCTGGTTTTCATCAATCCTATTTTTATTTTTATTTTTTACTTTCAAAAGCGCCTGTTAATGGTATATTTAAAATAAATTACTTTACATTGATTGCAGTTAATTAATTTTAAATCATATCAATCCGATCATTTGTCGAATTTTTTCTTTGTTTCCATTGCATTCTTCTTTTGTTTTCATTCTTCTCGCCCATTGCACAGGTGGTTTCGCGAGCACCACGAGGAGTTAATCCCCATAGAGAAGACATCTTTATGGCCGAGAGCACGGCTTCTAGGCAGCGGTCTGCTGAGCCTGCAAGCGGTGCGGCGTGAAGACGCTGGCCGGTTCGTCTGCTGGCTCAACAACACCGTTGGAGGAGAGTCCGTGCATTTCACGCTGATAGTCACAGGTTAGTTTTCTAGATTAACTGGAAAATAATTTATACCTACCTACCTACGTAATATATGTAGAGCAAGATCCCAAGGCCGCCAGACCTTATTTATTTTCTGATTAACAAAATATACGGAATAGAGTAGTGTTAGTACGTACTTTAAACGTACATATACGTGCTAGCTTGAGCCGACGACGACCAATTTTCAGGTATCAGGTACTTAAGTTACGTAAAAATATTAGCCGCTTTTCTTAAAGTCTGACTGCTGATTTATATGTATGTTTTACAGAATATTGTTAGTAATTAATAATCAATACTATCAGACACTTACAATCGGCGGATTTTCCCGCCAAATGCTTTAAAGCTCGCGAAAAATGACGTCATCTTACTTATAGTTTGAGTCTTAATTTTTATATAATGATACTCGGGGAACTATTGTATTTGAATACTATTTGTAAGCAACCATACCAATCACACAGACCAGTCACACATCCCCCAGACACTTAGGTATAATACAGAAGGGCTGTACACCAGCCGCTACTTGTGCTAGAAAAACCACGCATAATGGAAAGTTTATACATTCTACGCCAATTATCAGAGAGAACAGAACCAACACAACACAATAGTCAAATAGTAAGCCAATAGTAAGCTTAAAGAAATAAGCACTACCTATGCATTTATAAAACAAACAAATCCACCTAAATTTGAAAACTACAAAGCTTTGTGTACCTACGTCTATTTCGAGATTTCGTAGAATAAATTCGTATATATGTGCGGATGTTATGATTTCAGTCCAGCAATTCCGGTTAGTATTTATTACATGTTACAATTGGCGTATATTTCAATTACAACGGTACTCAACTGTTTAGACACAAGATTGCCTCTATTTCAATATCTATAACAATCTATAACCATTGTCATAAACGTACTACAATAGCTGGTTATTACATCTGTAATTTCAATACAAGCTCTTCCTTATTATTTACGCACAAAGTGGGTCAAATAACCTTGCCGCTCTGAAGTTCGCGCAGATGGCTGCGCAGTAGTCAATATCTATACTAAAACAGCAGCGCGCCATGCCATGCGCATCAGAAAGCCTGGTTTCAGAGCGGCAAACGTATTTGACGCGAACTATATTTATTACAAATCTCACTTTTATTGGTGAACAATAAAATAAATGCTTGCGTATTTTGTACCTTTTTATTTTTAAAAAAGGAAAAAATTCGCTGCAAACACACCGTATCTCGAGACTTTCCCCAGCTATAATACGTGTAACACATTCCCTTAATTTATGTAAACAGTTTCCTTTTCCTGAGCACGATTCCTTCCGTATTACCGTCCTAATTGGACTAATCGTAAGATTTCATTACTCACAAAATAACGTTCTACTTCGTTCTAACATATTTTCCTCTTTTACAGAACCTATCTCCGTCCGAATAAAACCCGAACTCGTGCGAACGAAATCGAATGCCGACGTCACATTTGAATGCAAAGTGTCGGGGCATCCAATCGAGCTTGTCTACTGGGTGCATGACGCAAAAGTTGTGAAACCGAATGAAAGACTCAAGATTTCTGAAGACGGCCTAAGACTACATATCAAAAATTCTCAGAAGGACGACCAAGGAGTTTATCAGTGTTTTGTCAGTAATACCAAGGATCAGGCTTATGGAGTTTCGGAATACTTAATAGATGGTAAGAAATTGTCTTAATATAATTATTTCAAGATAATCAAGAAATTTAGTTCGAATTAATTGGATCTCAGCTGTTCATTTGAAATTTTATTACATTACAATAGGATAAAAATCGGCTCATTTTCATAACCCAGTTTCTACAAGTTAAAGAGTTGTAATTAAAAAATTGATTAGATAACTTTTCTCTTGTAAAAATACCTTGAACGTTTTATTGTTTTAGCAGAAAAGTTTCTAAAGGGCGCTTACTTGAAAGTAAAGGAAAAGTTAGAACGTTTAATGGACTGTTATCCATTCATTAGTAATTTATTCGTCTTGTAAAGTAATCTGTTAGTTAAAGTATCCAACTCAGCATTCTACGTAAGTTGGTACATCGACTTCGGATAACTAAGGAATCCTTTATTTCCCCTAATCTTACAGATATTCAAGGCAAGCATTCAGGACTGTTTATTAGAAGCAATGTATTTGACTGTCGAAACGTGATAGATACGACAGCTTGGCCGAAAAACCTAAAGTATAAACTATAAAGCCATAATAACATAATTTTGTATTATATTATTGTGCTTGCGTGATAAGTAGGTAAAGCCAAGTCTTCGTCAAAAACACCAAAAATATTTATAGAACACATACCCCAGACATGTAAAGTTACTTTCTTAAAATGACTTTTTCATTTTTCTTCTAATAATGGCGTAGTTCCTTAAGTAAAAATACCGAATTTTTCCAGTGTCCGAAGACCGGTCGCATTAAAATATTTTTCAATTCACTTGCAACAGATCCACACGTGAAGTTACTTTCTTAAAATGTCATTCAAACGCCCAAAACCTAAAAGCATCTATAAATTTTCAACTTTTCTTCTAATGATAGCGAAGTTTCTTTGAGTACAAATACCGAATGTTTCCAGTGTCCGAAGGCCGGTTGCATTAAAATATTTTTACAATACACTTTAAAAGATCCATAGGCGAACTTACTTCATGTGGAACATATACCCAAAATCTAAAAGCATCCATGACTTTTTCAACTTTTCTCCAGAAAACTTCACAATTCTTGAGTAAAAAGCCCGTATGTTTGCAGTGTCCGAGGGCCGCTCGCGCTCTCCCGGCAACCGCTCGCGGCGCACTCCGTATGCTCGCAGCACCCACACACACGATGCTGACTGGAACTTCACCGGCACTAGAGGTAACTTAGTCATATTTTCGATAATACTAGCGATCCACCCCTGCTTCACACGGTTTTTACGACTTGACAAAACATCTATATTTCTTTATTATATGAATCTTTTCAGCAAAGGTCACATCTAGTTACACCAATATTACGGTAAACAATAATTCAGGTTTCAAAATAGTGCAGTTACTTACTTACTATTGGATATTGCTAATTTTACTGCTAACCGAAAAAATAACCGTTGAAATTATACAGGGTTACTGGTAATTCGACGGATATCCGTCAGGGGCTGATAAGGGGGCCAAAATGCAACAAATTGAACCTCCCATATGTATGGCCGAAATTCAATAGTTTTCGAGATATTTGAATTTTAAGTTTTTCGATATTTACCCAAAATTTGACTTTTAATTCCAAATTAAAATAAAATCCATTATTTGAATGGGTACCATTAAAAATGATGTTGTAGCTGGCACTTTAATTAAGCTATTGACATAATTAAAACTACTTAATTTAACAAAATAATTAAAATAATGAGCGATTTAAGAATAATATCTTATTAATATTTTCATTTTACGCTTCAAAAATGTTGTCTCGTCACAAAAATTTCTATGACATTAATCGTACAAATAACTAAAACAACTTGCCTATTCTGTAAGCTTTTCAAAAAGGTATAAAAGTCAATTTTAAAATACATAATTCGTGGCATGGCATGTGTTTGAATCGGCGCGGGGAGAGAAAGGTTCATTTGTATTTGTATGAAATAAAATGCATTAAAAAATTTACGTCAAATTTTATAAAAATTTTTACACATCTTGTTCAAAATGAGCCCTTCGATTACGAATGCAGGTTCGAATTCTCTTCCTAACTTCGGTTTTCGTCACTGTTGATGTGAACGTTGTTCTCATCTGTTGCGCCGCGTTTATTATTCGCTGTCGAAGTTCTTCGACTGAATTTATTGGGGTCACATAAACTAATTCCTTCATATGACCCCAAACGTAAAAATCAAGTGGTGTGATATCAGGGCTTCGTGCTGGCCATGGAATTAGCCCTCCCCTCCCAATCCATCGGTTTGGGAGTGTCCTAATCCATGTCAAATTTTGGGTAAATATCGAAAAACTCTTAAAATTCAAATATCTCGAAAACTATTGAATTGCGGCCATACATATGGGGGGTTCAATTTGTTGCATTTTGGCCCCCTTATCAGCCCCTGACGGATATACGTCGAATTACCAGTAACCCTGTATATCAGCGGTTATTTTTTAAAAGTGTTGCTCCATTTGTTATAGACTTATTAAGGGCTGCTTGATCAATAGTCTATAGATAACTTTTATCTGAAGAACAAATATGACAGTTTGACATATTTTCTTTACAATAGCTGTCAAACCGCCATATTTATTACATAAATAAAAGTTATCTGACGTTTGAAAAGTTAGTCCTAAAACAATGAAGTTGATTTGACACTGACAGACTGCACTGCATTTAAAGTTGCTATAATTGAAAGTGATTGAAAAAACTGGCCAAGAGCGAATCGGATTTGCACACCGAGGGTTCCGTACCATCAAAAAAAAGTATGCTATTTAGTGACATCGTTTTAATTTTCCAGAAATCTTACATACACATAAATGCTTCGGAATAAGTTCTCTAAATTATGGTTAAAACCGCATCCAAATCGGTGGCGTAGTTTAGAAGAACAACGCGGTCACACAGACAGACACAAAAAGTGACTTTCCGCTTATGATATGAATATTTATATAGTTTTTAGCGGTTAGAGCTAAGGCGTGCTACACACTTGTTCAGCAAAATCGAATATATGTAGTAATTGCTTCGAGTCCATACGTTTTGTTTTTCAACTAATACTGAAGAATCGAATGTGTCCACCCGAACAAGTAGGTACATATGCAGCACGTCTATACTTAAGGGTGTGTAATGACGCGGAACTGGGCGGAGCGGAGCGGAGAAGAGCAGTGAAAAGTGGCAAGTGTTTCTACTGAAGCGGAGCAGAGTGGAGATGGTGCTCGACTTCGTTCTGTCTGGCTCAGGGCCGCGTGTTCATATAATATATGCTTTCATACAATATATGCGGAGCTGAGCGGACTTTCAAATAAATTATGATTTTATTTGGAAGTCCGCTCCGCTCCACTTACACTGTTTCCACTGACGCGGAGTGGAGATTTCAAGATTGGTCAATTCACGGTCCGCTCTTCTCCACTCTGCCCAGCTCCACGTCAGTGGAAACGCGTCCTAAGAAGAAAGGCACAGCCTTGCAGCAGGATGGCGGGCGATGTTTTAATTTGCAGCATGGTCTCGGTGGTGTTCTGTGAATGTGAATAGCAGTGCATCGTCGGCCATATGTCATTGTTGCAAGTTGAGCATTGGTATGTGAGACATGTCTAAGTTAGATAATATCTTATTTAGTTATAACTAGCTTTTGCCCGCAGCTTCGCCCGCGTGGTATTCGGAAACGAGACCTAAACTTTGCTCATCACAATCACTCCGTCCATTGATGAAAACCGCGTGAAAATCCGTTTAGTAGTTTTTGAGATCATCGCGAACATGCAGACAGACAGACGCGGCGGCAGACTTTGTTTTAAGCACCTAGTGATATTATAATAACAGCTATTTTGTCATCATAATCTTGGAATAAGGCACTGAAGTAGGTAAACTAATATATTATGTAGCTACCTTCAGAATACCTAACTTGCGAGTTCCTGTCAACTCGCTAACATACGACCCATTTCTAAACCCTTACGACTCGCAAGGTATGAAAACCATCTGAAACATTTCATGTAACTAAATAATTTGATCCCAGATTTCCTGGGATTTCGTTACCAAGTAGTCGACGTTGCCGCAAAATAAGTTCAACACAAGGAATAGCTACGTCACAATGCTGTATTTTTCAGTTGTTACATAATAAATATTGTTGATATTTCCCACTTGGCAACACAACAATTAATTTAAAAACTTCGCGGTGTTACAACTCGTATTTTATTAAACCGGCGAGCGGGCGAGGTGGTAATTTGCTCAACAAATTATCTAGTGAGCCTCTACAACTATCTAAAATAAACAAGGCTTCCATATAACTTTTCCACTTACTCCCGGTGTCAGTTCCCAACTTTATCATAAACAGAAGGTAACAAAGCTGAAAGTTTTGACGGGGCCCCGATACTAAAGCGCGTTTTTACAAAATGTTTGGACACCACGCATTTATAATCTTGGAAGGAAAACAAAACAAATATTTGCTGCGAAAGTTTCTTGCAGCCCCATTTGGGCAGGTTACCTAACTGTATTTGAAGGTTGAAATTGGGTCAGAAATATAAAATATATATATATATATATATTTATTCAAAGTAGTTTAAATTAGTACATGGCATACAAAGTTGTCTTACATATTTAAATGTTTTAAAGAGAAACCAGTACACAATTATGGAATGGGTCATGGACTCCCTTTCCTAAACTAGGCAGAAAACCTGTCTGTATCTTAGGAAAGAGTATCCAAAAAAAGTTAGTCTTATTTCGGTTACACTTTAAAGGTACGTGCAGTGGGCGAACAAAGTACTTATGGAATAATACTTTATAGGGAAAGAAAAAAAAATAAAAAAATAATAATAATAATTTCAAATGTGTGGGTGTGTGTGTGTGTATCTAAGTGTTTGTGTGCGTGTTTTTATGTGTGCGTATGTATGTATTTATGTCAAACATATAATCTGTATAAACCTATCTCGTTTTACTTCACAGCGGTTAGAAGTTCCTCGGTATCACTGTATGTTAATGTTTGTAGCCATGAATTAAGCTTGTATTTTAACTCACCCTTAGTCAAGGCGTAGATATTTAATTGTTTATGAGCTTACACATTTTATTTTATTTTATATGTACAGAACACGCTTATCACATAATATTACCACATGTAGATATTTCTATCGTGCTGCTCTTGGGTGTGCCACAGGGCGGACTGATTAAATTTATTAAGTTGCTATATAAATTAACCTTCGCTAGCAGATCCTTTTAATTCGTTTAGTTTCTAGTGATTTATCTAATGCTAGCAGATTTTTTCTTGCGCAATCATACAGCATTAATTTTTTGTCCTCTTGCTTGTTACGTCTATAACATCACAGAGCAACCCCCTGAAAACGTTTCATCTGAAAAATGCGACCCTGTCTTCGTTGAACATTTTTGTTATGATACTCATTTATTCCTAAAATGTTTACCTTATATTCTCGTAAATTCAAATGAAATTCCAAAGTTTTCTACGTGAGTTTTATGAGAGGACACCTTTTTCAGTTAAGGAAGTTTCCGCCTGCCGCAATCCCAGTGACATAGAATGGACGTCTAAATAAAAACATCAACATATGTAGTTCTATATTCACGTTGAGTATCCACATTACTTTCAATACAGGAGTGCATACGGTAGATATGTAAATTTTAAACTTTTTATCCGTCCGCCCGACTTCTCCATAAAATATTTAAAAGTCCATTTTTAAGCGTGGATCCGGTGCAAGCTATTAGAGTCAGCTCTTCAGCTCAAACAAAGAGCTTCAGTGACGCAGGCAGCTGCCGCGGGCGCATCCAACCACCGCACTAAATACTAACCGCGGCACTACCAATTAAGATCGTATCTCGCTGCTCATAAGGTCGGTTTTTCCCGCCTCCACCGCGATATATAAGCCGCTTTGTTTCATTATTAATTCGTTCCCCGCTATTTGGTGTCGCTGCTCTTCAGGGGTTCAGAATAAGTAGGGCCGTGGCGTTACACCACTTATTTCTATGCCGATTTTTTGTCATTATTTTGTTTCCCTTGTGTAGGAAAAGAAAATTCTCCTTTTCAAGAACTTTATGGACTTGGCGACCGAACACGTGTGGTTAGAATTAATGTCATGTATTAATTTTATGCAAAATGAAACCACTCTATTAATTACTTAATGTTTAAAGGAACCACATGCACGATTTCTTAACTATTTTGAAAGTTTACCAGTAATCAACAAAAAATTATATACACATACTAAATTTAGTAATTTATCAACATATTTAAATAAAAGAAATAGTAATTTTACTTCATTTAACAGTGCTGCACATGTTTTTGTAAACCCTTTGATATCTCCAAAGTGTGTGTTTGCTGTGTGGTTCCATTTTGCATAAATACGGACTTATATTAACAGGTGGACGAGTCTTACATGAGAAATTAATGGTTCTATATATAAAATTGTAGGTAGGCACCTAAATTAAGTAATTTCCAACCTCGTGTTTGTGTAGATCAAAAAGACGTTGTTCAATCAGAACTTCAGAAACCTATCCTATAAACATGCTTAAAAAACAATCTTCTGATACTAGTTTTCATTCTATTTTATATGTTTATCGCAAATAAATGCATTTTCTTTCTTCTTCTCTTTCTAATCATCAAAGTCTCCGATCCTTCCAAAAGAAACGATAGAAAATAAATCCCAAACAAAATCGTTTTCCTTGACCGTGCTCAGACAGAAACCGCAAGTCTCAAAACTTAGCTCTTTGATCCCATTTAACAAACTTACAAATACTTAAGAGGGCCCCCGGAGCATGCGTAGTTCATACAAACGAAATACCAAAATAATTTGTAAATCAAACATATTCTTAAAGTAGCGTGTATTTATTCCGATTATATTACAGAATATCTAGGTTCCCAAATGTATATTAAGTAAGAACACTGATTTAAGCATAAAAAAATGAAAAAACTATGTTTTCTATAGAAATTCGAAATTCCTCATATCTCGTTTTTAAATAAGTGTCCTTTTAAAATATATATTTAGGAACCTAGGTATTCTGTAATCCAATCAGAATAAATACACAATACCTTAAGAATATGTTTGATTTACAAATTATTTTGGTATTTCGTTTGTATAAATTACGCTTGCTCCGGGGGCCTCTTAAATAAATTCTTTTCAAAAGACCACTTAGAATTTGCATACGACGGCCTTTTCCTTCAATAATATTACTAGCCTTAACTCGGAAACAGAATAAATTGGTAAAAAGAAACTCTAGCAAAAATCAGAAGGTAAAAAAGTCGATGTACCCTCAAGTGTGTGGGACTAGATTCCTATAAATTATCCAAGTAGCTGACCTTCTGTTAACAAGCCTCATTTGTTACGCCGCGAAGTAAACCCGACCAGACAGGGAGGAATGACTCCGAACCACTACCATTGATAAAACACTGCATTTTAGAATGGTCTGGAAATCGAAACACCCGAGTGTATTGGCTTTTTTGTGATTGAATAACCGCATCTATTACATATTGGTCTATGAATTATTGCTAATTATTCGTTCAATTTTCATTTAGTTCATAACTTTTGTTGTCATAACTACTGTTGCCCGCGATTTCGTCTGCGTGTATTTTGTAAAAAACCCGATACTTAAACTCCGAAGCTTATAATTTTGAAAAAAATACAGAAAATACTTCTATACCTGTAGATTACAGGAAAACCTATAAGAAGTCTATGGTCTTAAAATAACATGGTAAATCTCTCAATATTACTACAAACTACTTACATTTGTAGTTGGGATATATGGGAGAACATGTTTTTCAACTACAATGTTAAGTTTGTTCTTGGGATAAATTCATCCCAACTACGGAACCCTTCATTGTGCGTGGTCCGACACGCACTTGACCGGTTTTTTAATATATTCATATTAAAAAGGCATAGGCATACATAGGCTACTTTTCACTATGGATATTCATCCATAGTGAAAAGTAGCCTATGTTCTTGTCCACATCCCAGGATACCTAGGTATCTGTTAGATTTCATAACGATCGGTTCAGTGGTTGAGGCGTGAAATGTAAGAGTCAGATAGACAAACAGGGATACTTTCGCGTTTATAATATGGAATATGGCGTATGGAAGAATGGTTTACATAATAGATATCGATTTATTTTACCTGTTGGTGTAACCTGATTGTTAAACTTTGCAGAATCTAAAGTAACCTTAAAAAGCTAATAAAGCGGGTCTTATATACGAGTACAAAATGAATTGGTCTAGGTGTTGCAGTTGGTTAGGCAGGAGTGATTCATTATATCCAGTGAGGGCTCCTTGGAAGAAATTCTGTCCTGTCGATAGACAATAAACTGTGTACAACATCATGTTGAAGCCAATTTGGACCTCTGGTATCCAACTATGGGCAACGGCTAGTGTCCCTAACATCACACTGTCATCCTTAAAAACATCACAAATGCGCTATTGTTTGTTTTATTGTTAACTGCCAGATTCATGAATACCTTAATCAAAACACAGCGCATCAGGGAGCAAAAATCTGGGCAGAACGCTACAGAGCACGTCTGCAGAATCATCCAAATCCTTTGGCGAAAGCGCTTACAAAGCCGGATCATAAAAGGTGGCTGAAAAGGTTAGCTGTAATGGACCTTGGCAATGCTAACTAGGACATGCCGCCATGAAATATATAGAGGGAAATCTCGCTGGAGAAACCATTCTGCACTATTAAATCTTCCAACAAATCTGCTCGTAGTCCAGGGACTGATCGCAGACGAAAAAAGAAAAAAATATCCAGTGAAATGTGATACATTCACATTATATACATATAAATATTGTTTTTATGTGAGCTCAGTGCCTAACACACTAACAAAACTTTTAAGTCTATAAATGATAAATGTATCTATAAATGATAAATGATTTTATTTCAGTAAGTAGGTTTGTACAAACACTTTTACACGTCAATCATATTTTTTTTTTAAACTAGATGAGGTCGGCGTTTCCTATCTGACTACTCTGAGAAGAAAGGCCGAAACAAACTCAGAGGTCACAGTCTCTTATAAAGTCCAGACATAATCTTGGTCAGTTCATGTGAAGACCATGTAGATTGGTGTCTGAAATGGTCTTTTGAGCTAATCTATCTAATAACATTAATTTTATTTATGCTATTTGTTGAAAAAGTTCATAACTAGACTGATGTCCACTGTAAAATCTAGTCGTGTGTCTGTTGTACATAGGAAGACAATGTTCTAGCTTCCCTAGAGCCTTTTTAGAGCTTGTCTAAACAACAAACTTGCTGAAGACCACTATATGATACGGATTCGTGAGAAATTTTAAGCGTATTATGTTTCTGTTAAAGCCATTAAACATTATTTACCACCAGTAGGATACTGTACATATTTTACCCACATAATGTTGTAGGTACCTCTACCTTCTACCTAGAACTACCCACATAACATACCTCTCCCTAATATTATTCAATATTCATAGTATCGTAAGTTCAAAATTCCAAGAATCTTCTACCGTATCTCTTACCTACAAGGTGTAACTTAAATAACACACAACCTCATAAGGGGTCATTGTACTCGTCATTATGAACAACTTTTACTATGGAAGCAAACCTGAAATCGCGAAAAAAATCAGCAGTTCAGTACATTTTGACGAATTATGCGAACATAAATGTACTGAACAGCAGATTTTTTTTGCGCGATTTCAGGTTTGATCCCATAGTAAAAGTTGTTCATAATAATGAGTACATTGACCCCTTAAGAGGTTGTGCGTTATTTAAGTTACAACTTTTATATGCCGCGGTCCCACGGCCCGCTTTCTCAACGGCCAGACCGCGCCAGGCCAGACCGAGAGGCCGTGGGAACAGTCGGCTTGCGGTAGCCCATCATCGCCCGTCCTATCGAATGTATGGGATGGATCTGTGGGATGCTCGGCACGGGCCGCGCCAGGCCTCGACGGGCTAAGAAAATGGCATTGTCTCTTAAAGGCATCGGCAATTTCACAGCAAATTAATCTATTACGTACAAATATCAGGCGCACCAAGTGTACCTAACCTAACGAAAAACTGCGAAAAACTGTATGCTTATGTTTGTTACTTATTCAATCTGCACTGAAAAAAAAAAATAAAACGAAAAGTTAAAAACCCTTCATTGTGCGTAGTCCGACACGCACTTGGCCGATTTTTTTTTATATTCACGTATTTTTGTGAAAATAAAACTTTTTTTATTTCTTTTATTCTTTCTGTGTGTGTGTGTGTGTGTGTTTTGCTTTAATAAACTCATAAACAGCTGGTATGGTTTCAAAAGTATCTTAGCTGTTCTTAAATAACTCCTACGGTCTTGACACAATCATCATCTTGCTGTCCTTGTCCCATGTTACTTGGGGTCGGCGCAACACGTTTTCATCTTCCATTCTCCCCTGTCAACCGTGAGGACCCTCACAATAATATCTAAATAATGTCCAATCTTGTATGTATATCGGGCTGGTGCTCATAACGTCCAAGCATGTATTTTGCGAACGGGATTGTGTAATCTTGCTGCTCCATGAATATTATAAACTCGATCTCATAGTACGAGATACAAACCGGTCTTGTATCTCGCATCTATTGATAGAGTCGGGCAAGTTCACAGACGTCTAACGGCAGATAAACTATTGTGCGCCAACAATCATGCCTACGTGTCGCGTCTGGCGCTTTGTGCATCACAGACTAATAGAATTTATGCGAATTGTTGAGACTTCACTATAATTGCTTTGTTTACCTTATGCCTCGGGAAAATGGCGTCGATAAGGGTGATATTTCTGCAATTCTTGGTCTTGGACATAGGGTAAACCGAATACATTAATAACTTTTATGTTGAAAAGTTGTAGCCGTTAGCTTCTGTGAAGGTACGGGTTTGGGAAAATTGCGGTTAGTCGTATTATCCTATATCTCACAATGATCACACACCCAAAGTAACTAAAATGACGGTTTTAAATTAAATGCCCGTTTCATATTTCCGCGTTCTCTAAGAATTAATGAAATGCACCGACGCGACCCCAGCGTGGTTTGACTAGACTCGATTGTCGAATGAACCCAAAGATTCACACTAGCCGCTGTTTCCCATGAACCCCCCCCCCCCCCCCAGTCTACTCCTCGATAGGCAATGACCTATGTAACCCCATGGTTACATAGGTCATTGCCTATATCGAGGAGTAGACTAGGGGGCGTGATAATGGTAGGGAAGACAGTAACCCTGATAGGATATGAAAGGATTATTAGAGCCGTACCGGATATATATCCTAGTCTGTTTCAGGTCTAACTTCACCGTTGAATCTTTTGGCGGGGTCAAACTTCTCAACTCATTTCTATGTCGCTGCTATGGTGACATTGAAGTACTTACGTAATTTAGATCATATTGTTAGCAAATAACAAAACCTCACCATAGTTTACGTATACAAAATCGAAGTGGTTTTAAAACTAACCATTAAGGCCGGACCCAAAACGGGCAACTAACAGTAATCGAATATATGTCGCCATTTAATGTGGCCTCTAATGAAGGGATGGAAACCTTCTGCGTTATTACATTTTATGCGGAACCCAAAGGTATTGCGAACCACACATAATTTTAATCCATAGTTTATTGGGCCATTTATAAGGGTGCCGCCCACACTGCGGCGAAACAACGCGAGGTTTTACAAGAACCATAGCAGTTTATGTATTTGTCTAATTATGATTGTGCATCGGTCTGTCAGAACAGATAGAAGTTTCAATAACGTGTGCTGTTCAAGAAATTATGTCAGTAAACAACGGTAGAGCATTCTAATAATAATATTTATATCTTTCTTATTTTTTTTCTCTTTTTTTATTTTATTTTCTTTTATGCTCTACCTATTTCGATCTCTGGTGATAGATCGAAATAGGTAGAGCACAAAAACTTAAATTCGAGGAAAGAAATAACATATAATACCTCCTATTAAATCCCGGAACGATAAACAGGACGATAAAATCTCGGGATTTAAGAAATTGCGAATTATTATTATTTACTATAAATATTTAATTTGTTATGAATGTATTCAAAGTGAAATAAATAATTCGCAATTTCTTTTTTCCCGGGAGATTCCCGGGATTTAGACATTGCAAATTATTTATTATTTTATTATATATACTATAATATATAGTGATAAGCACAGATCTGAATTGGTAGAGCATAAGTACGTAAACGAGGAAAGAAGTGAAAAGAGTGGATAATACCTCCTATTAAATCCCAGAATTATAAACATGACGATTAAATCTCGCGATTTAAGAAATTGCGAATTATTTACTATAAATATTCAATTTGTTACGAATGTATTCAAAGTACAATAAATAATTCACATTTTTTTAAACACCGAGATTTAGTCGTCATGTTTATCATTCCGAGATTTTATTGCAGGTATTATCCAAGCTTGTCACTTCTTTCCTCGTTTACGTATTTATGCTCTACCTATTCCGATCTATGCTTATCACTTATCAGGCATCCTACCTACTTATTTTATTTATTTTATAATAATTATTAATACTTACTACTTAAATAAATTAAATATATTGGGTTGGTAAGAAAATAATGAAACACCTTCAGGTGCACTTGAATTTATTAATTATTTATTTAATGTTACATGTTTAATCAACAATATAATCACCCTCCGTATCTACTACCTTTGCCCATCTTTGTGGTAGTGACTCGATAGCTTTTGCCCAGAAGTGTGGAGATTGAGATTGAAAGAATTTCTCTATGTCACTTTTGAGATTGTCATATGATTTGATTTTTTTTCTACGTAAATACTATTTCAATGACCGAAATAAATGGTAGTCAGACGGAGTAAGGTCAGGAGAGTACGGAGGATGCGGCACTGTTTCCCAGCCAAGTTCCTTTAATTAATGACGAGCAACGGAAGCGACGTGCGGTCGCGCATTATCATGGAGAAGGTGAACCTCGACTCGTCTTCGGCGTTTTTCCCGGATCGCAGCAGCGAGCTGGCGTAGCTGAGAGGCGTAAACATCCCCGGTGATAGTGTCATTGTTATGCAACATGTCCTACCAAAGGATTCCACGAGAATCAAAAAAGCAACACAGTAGAGACTTCCGACAATAGGGATTGCGTTGTGGCAGGACTGGCGGTTCTTGTCCACGGGGAAGCCAGAAGCCCCGTCGCGTATCGTTTTCATAAAGAACGTAGCTTTCATCTCCCGTCACTAAATTTGTTAAAAACTCTTTACGTTGTGAACGAAGTAGAAGAGATTGGCATATCGCAACTCGGACTTCTCTTGTAGCATTGGTCAATACGTGGGGGATCCACCGCGACCGAACTTTTCTGTAGTTGAGTGCGTGAAGACGGTTCTCAATCGTAACGTGAGAGCAGCCGATTTCTTCGGCCAATTCACGAGTGGTTGCATTTGGGTTTATCTGCAATTTCTCTAGTAGTACGTCGTCATTAAAAGCGGATGGCCGACCGGTGTGCTCCTTGTCGTCAAAACTTGTATCTCCAGAGGCAAAGCGCTTAAACCAACGACTCACGGTTACATGACTAGTAATCCCCGGGCCCAACGCATGGTTAATGTTATCCGCTGCTTCACGCGTCGAATGACCTTGTTTAAACTCGTAAAAGTAGAGTGCTCGAAGATACTTGTTGTCCATCTCGAATAATATTGCGCGACAATTTTGCGTGCCGCACTTATTTACTCTTCTGCGTATTTCTTCGAGAGTATTCTACAAAGTGCTAGAAGTACTTACTATAGAAAAAATATTTTAAACGGAATAGATAAATAATTAAAAAAGTGTTTCATTATTTTCTTACCAACCCAATATATTTCCTACGTTTTAGTCTATATTTTGTATGTTCGAGTCTGCTAGTACGCTCATAATTTGCTTGTCCACTATTTATGCGAAGACTACCTCCTAAGATACAGGATCTTCCTAGTTTAGGAGTCAGGGCTTGGGCACGCCACAATTGCGGCGATAAGTCCCCTCTTTGAGGAGTGGTTGGAGAGGCGTCATGGCACCCTCACCTTCCGCCTGACGCAGGTCCTCACCGGACACGGTTGCTTCGGGAGGTTCCTGTTCCGGATAAGGCGGGAGGAAACGCCCGGGTGTTACCACTGTGTGGATCGCCCGGAGGACACGGTGGAGCATACGGTGGAGGTCTGCCCGGCTTGGGCAGAGCACCGCCGCGTCCTCGCGGAGGCGATCGGCGGCGGCGATCTCTCGCGTCCGGCCCTGGTACAGGCCATGGTACGGAGCGAGAGTGCATGGGAAGCCGTCACCTCCTTCTGCGAAGCTGTAATGCTCGCGAAGGAGGAGGCTGAACGCGTGAGGGAGAGGCAATCTTTGCGCCCTCACGCACCTAGTCGCCGCAGGAGACGCCCTGGGCGTCGGGAATCGATAGCCGACTCCCGGCCACCGTAGGCGCGGGCTTGCGGATGGCGAGCAACGGGTAGCTCGCCGTCCGGTAAGGACCAGGCCCGGGTCGACGGCGCGTTGTGTTCCACGCGCGCCTCAAAGAGATGTCAGCACTAGCTGAAGGGGTCCGCTAGGGCCGATACCCGCCAGGGTTGCGGGTTGTTCGAAAGAGTTACCGTGGCCCTGGCACAGGCAACTGAAGGAACACGGGTGGGTTTTAGTCAGTAGAAGTCTGACACGCCCTCCCGCTCCACCCAGAGCGGGAGAAGTTATTTGATGATTTCCCATCCACAAAAAAAAAGGGCTCAAATTTTGTATTGACTGTCCTATACCCATCTCTTGTACACTATTACTGGTTACCAATTTCTGTCTCCTAGTTGACTGCTATATACTCTAATCGTGTCAAACTTCTTTTTGCTACTCGTACTTGTTTTTATTACTTACTACTTTTATTTATATATTTATAAAGATTCACCAACAACTTCTGTAAACAATATATTATAAATATCCTACTAATATTATAAATGTGAAAGTTTGTGAAGATGTTTGTTACTCAAACACGCCAGACCGGCTGAGAGGATCTGGATGAAATTTAGCACAGAGATAGATTATAGTCTGTAATAGCACATAAGATACTTTTTATCCCGGAAAAATGTACGGTTCCCGTGGAATAATTTCCAACATCCACGCGGGCGAAGTCGCTGGTAAAAGCTAGGTAATAATTATTAATCTTGGACTTACACAGTCACTAATTACAGGTTAATCAGCATTTTCATACATACACATAACTACATAGTTGCTAATGTGATCATTAAGGCCACAGGCAAGGATGCACGACCCAAATAGAACTACAAACCAAACACCAAAAACAAACACTGTCCGAGTCTACAACCAGCAGAATAAAATACAAAACCATTAAGTTTGGAGCTACTGAATAGCCAGTTTAAACTCAGGAACTAAGTAGACACTTATTGCACTGTATTAGAATACTAATGGACCCCGCTTTCCTTTCTACAGTTCTGAATTATGCAAAGAAATGTTATGTATATAAATTATGTAGATTGTTTTATCTAAGCGTAGGTATACAAAAAGACCTATGATAATGAAAAGATTATAAGGTACAAGCTGAACATGCATTCTCGCCTCTTTTGTTTGTAAAAAGACGAACGGATTTCGTATCTCCCTTTAATTATGAAGCAAATCAAAAGAATTAACGAGAGACATGTGTTTGCGAGCGTGAATTTTTGATATAAAGGTCAAAGAATAATCCGTAGGATACGCCTCACGAAACGTCCAATTCATTTGGGATTTTCTCCTGTTTGTTAGACGTCAACTTTGATCCGTTTTTTGTTTCTTTTTTTGGGAATTTTAATTAAAATGGAAAAGTTATTTCTGTAACATTCATCCTAAAAGGATGCATATGAGTACTTTATAGAAACTACTTACTTATAAATAAATAAATTCATTAATTTCAGACTAATTAATTTATCCGTAATTGTTAGTTACAAAGGTCTTAAAACTATGTTAATATTGCATCATTCAAATAATTTATTTAAAAAAAAATAACCAACCAATACTACTATTACCAATTATCCATTTCAAACAATGGCTTCCTAACTGATTGATGAATGTAAATGATTTAACAAAACATGTAAAGCAACACTTTCAATTGTATTGTTTTTTACTATTCAAAAACTTAAATTCAAAACTGGACATATTTCACGACTCCTTGGGTGGTATTCGGAAAAAATACTAGACCATTATCATGTAGTCACATAACTTTTGTTAGTAGAATTATGTATCTGAATTATTGTGTTTTATTATTAACTTGTTTTATGTTTGTTTTATTTTACGAGTATATTGTACAAACTTTGCTGAAATTTTAAATTTTACTTTTAGTTTATAAGCAGCTTCTGTCCAATGTCTTTTTTTTTTCTTTAAATACACCTATAATTTGTGTATACATTAGCAGTAATACCTCTCCTAAATACGCTAAACTAATGTTGAATGTATATGCTGTTGGTGTTCTTTAATAAATAAATAAATAAATAAAACACCATTTGTGCCAACAAACAAATAAATTATAACAAACACTGAACAATATACCGATATTGTTTAACAAACCATTTTCCAAAACAAAGTTTTAAGCTCAACAAACGGATCTGAGTACTTATAATCTAATCCAATCGTAAAAGTTTTATATAGCGCAACTGAGCCGCGCCTGCTTTATCATTCGAGGTGGAAAAATTATGCCCAGGCGGAGCGGGCGTGCCGTACAGACGGCCGGACGGATTTACCCGTCCGGCCGTCTGTCTGTCTTCGTAATACCGATCTTAACTACTTGTACAGCTTACTTGATATGGAAACTAGCTGCTTTATACTTTATGTAGAACAGGACAATGAAGCTCTGATTGTTTTGATTTCACACAAAACAAATGTAAAGGATAAATGGAGACGACAGGCAAAGAAAAGAAAGAAATTAAATATAAAAGTTTACAATCGAGCATTTCTCAATTGAAATCGCTTACGACTCCAGGAAAATTAATTGCTTCGATATGTATCTTGTGACTGTAACGAACAAAACGCACGTAAAAATATATTAAACAAAAAGAACAAATACGTTCATTTTCTATAGGAACATTAGATAACGGCAAGTCGAGAATTCCCTCGAAAGTCTAAAGAACTGAATATTAATCAGACGGAACCCACTGCACATAGCATTGCACAGTTTATTCTGACGTAGACCGAAGGGGTTATTATTCTATCCCCTTTCTCCCCGAGATAATAAGCTTAGCCTTTGTTTTTAAAACTCACCAGTTAATGGGATTGTTTGTATGAGAGAAAAAGTAAAATTTCTAACAAATGCTACATGAAGTCTTGTTTGATAAAGGCATAGGGATACTAGAGGTTTTTAATAAGCAATTTAACTTGTTACAACAAAAACGCTACAGACAAAAGTTTCACTACACAATCTGCCTAGCATGTTCCCAACTGAATACTAGTATTTTATACATAGAGCGACTGCCTTTATCACCTCCACAACCCAAACTTTTGGGTTTCTGACTGACCTTAACGACTTTCAATGATCTACAAATGACAGCTGGGACTAAGGGCTTACGTGCTTTCTGAGGCACGGAGAGGTCTCGATATGTAATGGATGGTTACCCATCCACGAACCGACTGCAGTAAGCGTAGCTTCACCTTCGATCAACCCGTGCGGTTGTTATCATTTAGCCACGAGCCCCACCACAAGCGCAACTTCAAAAGTTACACCACAATCACAGATAACTCGTCACCACATCGGTATCATAAGTTTAGTTTCTCCAAAACTTGTTGAGAAAATAATACGTCCTATGAAATTGCCAGATCAATTCGGCTGCCCCATTTCAAAAACTAGTAAGGACTTAAAACGAAATTTTACAGGAGAGCGCATAAACATAAAGTGGTCACGAGGCAGTGAATGGGGCTTACTAGGTTTCGATGCGCTGTGTTTTTGTATTTGGTAGGGACTTACTAGGTTAGCAAGATTGTGCAATAAAACGATTTGTGTAAAAAGTGTCCCTTACTAGATCTGGAAATGGGGCAGCCGAATTGTGAAGATCAATATCTTTCATTCTATTTAGAATTCCAAAATCAAATTAATTTCATAATATTTCAAAAGAAACATTTAAAAAGAAATCAGTTGTTCATTTGTATTCCCGCCGTTCGATTTTTCTTTGCGGAAGAGTGGAGTGTCCTAATACAGGCATATATTTGCTTAAAAGGACACTTCTATCACTAGCTATGTTAAAGAAAATAAAATATTTGTATTGTATTATATTGATATCGGTGTTTCTGTAACCGTGGAAAATCGAAATTGTGCGCTATTTTCGAATACGATTTCCGTCGTGGCACCAACGCAACACAGACAGCACACAATATTAACGACGTGTATGGACAAGGTACCGCAAGTAAACGCACGGTGCGTTTCTGGTTTGATCGCTTCCGTTCTAGAAATTTTGATCTCAACAATGAGCCCCGGGGAAAAACTTCAAATCCAACGAGGTGGTGAAAAACGCCTTTAAAGAATTTATGGATTCTCGTTCCCAGGATATCTATAGCAGAGACATCAACGAACTTTCATTAAAAAAAAATTGTTTGATTTTTTTCTATAATCGACAATTTCATAGGTAAAGAGCTATATCGTGCAACAAATTATGACCACCGCCTCAATGTCTTCTCAGTATTAAAAAAAATAACCCAGTTAGCTTGAAATATAGTTACATCGGAATCGGGGTGTTCTACCAATAGATTAAACAGTTCGTGGAAGAGAAGATATATTTATTTTATTTGTTGCAGAATCTAAGCCGGAGCTGGTATATTGGTTCTCGGAACAAACGTTACAGCCAGGACCGAGTGTGTCCTTGAAGTGTGTGGCTATGGGCCACCCTCCTCCACAGTTCACGTGGTTACTTGACGGTTTTCCTATTCCAACCAACTCGAGGTAAGTACTTATACGTATTTTAAAAATTAAGTGTATTTATCAATAATGGTTAGTCAGTATTATAATTTTACATGTTTTAAACAATGTATTAGGGTTCATAAAAATATTTTTACTTAGAAACTCATTATATTAATAGTCATGAAATTAATTTGTGGAAGCTTGTAAATGGCAATTGTAAGCGCTATTGTACATAACTTACCTTTATAGACATAAGACTGTAAGTTTTCTGAAAATAAACCATAGAACCAAGAAAAATTGTTTCGAAGCGCGAAAGCTTAGCGATCACGCGATCGTAGCATAGTGCTACGCCGTAGCTCGTAGCTAAGGGCTACGCCATAACTCGTAGCGTCGTGAAAAGCGTATACCGGCGCCGCTATTGTAAACTATGCAACGTTGTGAAGGTAAATAAGAAGATATAATAATTGTTAACGTTTTCATTGATCACCTACTCAATCCTGTCTTTGGGTTTGTCCTTTATAGAAAGTGAAAAATTCCAATAAGGTTTTAAAATTGACAAACTTTTATTTCACAATTTTGGCCCGTATAGCAAAAGTAATCAAAACGTGATGTAGCAATAAAAGTTGTACTAACTGACAAACTTTTCTCGCCAGTCGGTATACATGTGCTGTTGACAATCCTGCCATAAAAGTTTTTAGCGGGTTTTGATCGGATTTCCAAGAGGATTGATACGTTTATCTCTAAAATAAACAGTTTAATGACAGCTGTAAAAGGAAGAAGGTCAAATTTTACACAAGCAGAACTTTTTATGTTGTTAGTTTCGGTACAATCTCATCTAATCTTTGTCCCCACTTTTCTAGACATTGGCTAGTAACAATTTTAACAGCACTTGCAAATTTTCTCTTTTCCTATATTCAGACACCAACATAATCTCGCATTTAGGTTCGTAGTCGGGCAGCACGTGACGCTGCAAGACGACGTGGTGAGCCATTTGAACATCAGTCGCGTCACAGAGCAAGATGGCGGCGAGTACGCTTGTGTCGCATCCAACACAGCGGGGAAAGCGCTTCACGCTGCCAGAGTCAACGTATATGGGCTTCCATACATCAGAGAGATGCCCAAAGTTACAGCTGTGGCCGGCAGCGACCTGAATATCAAGTGTCCGGTCGCCGGCTACCCTATCGAGTCAATCACTTGGGAAAGAGGTAAGCTTCTTTTCACTAATAGTAAGCGACACCTAACTGAATGCGCTGTTGGATTTTCAATTCTCAGCATAGCGCCGAAAGTTGAAAATCCAACAGCTCGCTTTTATTTGACAGGCCAGTTGGCGTGGTTGGTTAAGATACCACCTATCATGCCGCAGGTCGTGGGTTCGATACCCACCAGGACAAACATTTGTGTGCATGAACATGTCTGTGTGTTCTGAGTATGGGTGTAATTATGTATATAAGTATGTATTTACAAAACAAAAACAAAAAAAGTAGTATATGTAGTATATCAGTTATCTGGTTTCCATAGTACAAGCTCTGCTTAGTTTGGGACCAGATGACCGTGTGTGAGTAATGTCTCAGGTTATTATGATTATTATTATTTAGGCATTCATTTAAGGTGTCCGGTGCCTTCTCCTAACTTATTCACCGCTCGTTCACCGAACAAGGTGGGGTTATGAAACGATTTTCCCGACTCTAAGTCTGTTAAATTCGCTTGAAAGTTTGTAAACTTCTCAGTTTTTTACTAGAACAAGTCTATGGTGTAAGTTTGTATGCGCCGCGCTTAACTTTAAGAACCTTACTTCACTTTTTTGCTACAAACATTTTGCCTTCCGGTCGGTTCTTTTCTTGTCTTGCTAATTATGTGAGCAGGTGGTTCGTGATTTCCACGGAGTATAGAAAGAAGATTTCGCTTTGTAGTTTTTCTAAAAAAAAATCTTTGTATATTTTCTACACTATTAATTATTTGAGAATGAGTTCCCGACAAGTCAGTTGGACTCAATTAGAAACTAATAAAGTTTAAATTCGTAAAACTTAGCGTTGGCAGTTTGTTGCTGTCAGATGTTATCATTATTAGTGCTGAGGTGAAACGCGTGAGAGAGAGGCAATCTTTGCGCCCTCACGCCCCTAGTCGCCGCAGGAGATGCCCTGGGCGTCGGGAATTGAGAGTCGATTCCCGGCCACCGTAGACGCAGGCTTGCGGATGGCGAGCAATGGGTAGCTCGCCGTGCGGTAAGGACCAGGCCTGGCAGGCTTATTACATATCTTGCAGAAGCCTAGCGATAGCAAAATTTGCGCAATAATTGCTTTGCAATCGCTTGTCAAACGCAAATCAGTATGACGTATCGCTGATACATAATACTGATTTGCGATTGAAAAGCAATTATTGCGCAAATTTTGCTATATTACTTCTAGTAATAAGTCTTCGAGTCGTCGGTGCGTTGTGTTCCATGCGCGCCTCAAAGAGATGACAGCACTAACTGAAGGGGTCCGCTAGGGCCGATGCCTGCCGGGGTTCCGGGTTGTTTGAAAGAGTTACCGTGGCCCTGGCACAGGCAACTAAAGGAACACGGATGGGTTTTAGTCAGTAAAAGTCTGACACGCCGCTCCGCCCAGAGTGGGAGAAGTTACTTGATGATTTCCCACCTAAAAAAAAAAGTTATTAGTCCTGTAGATGATGTAAGAAATCTACAATTTCAGCTCATATAAGAATACAATTAACCCAATAACTCCTTCGATATAGCAGGAAATCTTACACAACAGTTGTGAAACTAGCATTTATTAGGTTATTCAAGCAGAGTATAACATGCTTTGCGTCAACTCTTTGCCAAAACCTTCTGATTTAATGGCGTTCTGGCACCACTCCCGATCTTATTCGGAAGACACCGCAGTTTGATGATGATGCGTTTTATTTACTATATTGCTGCTATTTCCTTGCTTGATACGCTTTGTCGTTTATCTGAATGCGTTTTACGAGGGAACGTTTTTCTTAGTGTTCTATCGTTTATTTTTATTATACTGACAAATAGAAAAATGCTGAAACAAGAGCTTTCGTCAATAACTTCAAACCTTATTTAATAGGTGTGCGTTGGTAAACTAGTTTAGACCAAATGTTATTATATTCCTGGTTCTAGTGACACGGTATACACATACACAATACAATATAGTTTTTATGTCTTACATATTAGGTCCTTTATTATCCTCAAAAGAGACCTATCATAGATTTAACAAATTTGGTAAAATGAAATAGAAAAGTAAAATCACTGAAAATAATAGGTAAGAATAAGTTTATTTATGAGACATAATATTTCCCTCGAGAACAGTAAATATGAAAAATTAAAAGTACTAAAAAGACATTGAACTTACAAAGATATTGTTTCTAGTATCCTAATGATTCAGTGTTTGTTAGGGTTGTCAATTTGAAATAGTTTTTTTTATTTTTATTTATATTAATAACATATTTTAATATCCACGGAGCTCGTGGCTAAGTAATTACAGCCGCATGGGTCGATCCATCAGGTTAAGCTACGCTTGCCGGGGTCGGTCTGTAGATGAGTGACCATCTTTACATACCGAGACTCCCCGTGCCTCGGAAAGCACGTTAAGCCGTTGGTCTCGGCTGTCATTAGTGGATCTTTGACAATCGTTATGGGTCGTCAGAAGCCCGAAAGTCTGACAACCAGTCTTATCGGAGGGTACCGTATTACCCAGTAACTGAGTTGTGGAGGTCAGATAGGCACTCTCTCCTTGTAAAATACTGGTATTCAGCTGCATCCGGTTAGACTGAAAGCCGACCCCAACATAGTTGGGAAAAGGCTAGGCAGATGGATTTTTATATTTACGGTTACGCAAAATAAAATCAAAAGGATTCTTCTCACACTTTAGCTCCGTTTACACGATGCAAGTTTCTGGAACGTTCAAAAGCAATAATCACATACCATAAAGCACATTACACGTCCAATGCACGTCCTTGTACAATTGATTCAAGTATAACTCTTATTTGCGCTGCCAATTATTTCATTAAATTTGATTGAATGCCTTGTTTCGTTGTTTGAATGATAGAAAATATTCAAGCCAGAATTGAATGCGATTTTATTTTACGAGCGATTTTATTTTACGAGCAATTTTATTATATGTGCTGTTTACACCTATACTTACCTACCAGTTTTAAACGGCAACTAATTTGCCCGTATCGTGCAACAATATTGTACGTGTTGTTTAGACGGTGCCAGATATTTGCCCTTTTAATTGTATGATATGCTACTGGCAATAAACTTGCGCCATGTAAATGGAGCTTAAGTCAGAACATCTACCAACCTAAAATTTACATAGGTACTCGTACATACGAAGCTTTCACATTCAATAATGTTTACAAGTTATTAACGTTTTTGTGGTAAAGATTTCAGTGTCTACCTACATCAAGTCCTATACGTGTCTAAATTGTTAGTTACAAGGGTGGCAACCCTGACCGCGCTAATGATACGAAATTGACATAATTTTCGTCGGAGCCTCACGTACTGAAATTGAATTGTCGCCCCGGGACTACTGCGAAAATGATTTTATTTTCTTTTATTTTTTTTTCTCGGAAAATATTTACGAACCCCTACACAATCTAAAGTCAGATAAGTAGGTACTTAGTATTTTTTGCAGTGACTATAAAATAACTAAAACCTTTTTCCATTCTTATTCCATTCAGAAAATATCACATTAAGTATCTGAAGCTTATAAGTAATTACATATTGTGTCTGGATAATATAAGTTTATGAAATAAGTTACAACTTATTTCCATTCAGTAGTTATTTTATTGTTAATATCTCATGAATACAGGGTGGATATGAAATATGTAACTATTTACATCTACTTAATAGAAAAAAATGTAGTTTGAGTGCAAAAGAATTATTCACTTTGCCAATATTAAATAGGATTCGTGAATTTTATTGAAAATCGTTCTTATTTTGATAGAAATATCAATGTAACACAAAGTATTGCAAAAATCATATTGAAATGAAGAGTATATTCAGAAAAAGCTAGGCTTCGATGAAATCTAATAAATCAATTTCGCAGAATTGTAAATCAACGTTTTTACCAAAACTTTTATAAATATTCGCAAGTCAGAATATTCATTGAAAATTCTAGCTTAGTAAGTATAGGTACTACCATTGGCAACCAAGCTCGAACATTCTAATCAAAAGACCATAAAGGCGCAAACCCACTGCGGCGCATGCTGTGCACGGGCACGCGGCGCATTTTAGCTGCGTGGATTAATTTGTATGACAACGTCGGTCTACGTTTCCACTACAGTACACACGCGTGTGTGGCCCACTGCGGCGCACGTAGAGGCTACACACGTGTTTTTAACAAGAATAAGTTAATATTCGTGTATAGTGTGTACCGCATGCACAGCGTACATGGCGTTGACAGCGTTAAGCTATGTGAGCGCCATATTCAAGCAAGCCACGCATGTACTAATGACGTCAATTGATGCGTAGCGTGTCCGTGGGTTGCAGTGGACACGATCACATACATTTTCTTGCAAAGCGAAGCTCACACGTGCGTGCCGCGGTGGGTCTACGCCTTAAATCATTGCCAACACGTTTTTCTCTTATGTAATGAATTTGTTTGAAGCGTAAACACTATACTTCAAATATTACCTGCCTACACAATCCGTTCATGGAGTTTCTAACAAGTAGATACCAAAACAGCAATTCATCTTTCCACTCGGTCAACTCCATATTTGATCTGATCCATTAATTCCAAGGGTTTGTTTTTTAATGGATTACTATTGAATATGGTTTGCCAGGTTGTCCACCACTATTTTAGACTCTCCGCAGACTACAGACTTGCTATCGGCCGATAGAAAGTCTTAGTCTGCCGGGGCTCTTACTCTAAATCAAACCAAAATAGACAAAAATACAGAAAAGTATCCTTAAACAATTGATACCATAAACACACTTATCCCAAATAAGTACCTACACGTAACTTAAAGACAAAGCTCAGAGAACATAATTTATCGACATGATCTTCGAACAAAAATAGCTCCTCAATGTCTCCTAAATAAAACAGGACATTTACTACGAAACGAACGACACTTTAGTCAAACAGTATCGAATTAAGGCCCCCGGGAGGCTACGGGTATCTACTATCTATGTTCCGACGTCTTTTAGCAACAGGTTCTTAGATACGGGCAGAAGTTGAAATGAAATAAGTATTAGATTATCGTTGTGAGTGAGTAGGGACGTGAGATGCGATATCTAGTTAATTTTGTTAGAGTCAAACCAGTTAACTTAATACAGTCACAAGCATAAATATATTAATATGGACAGCTCGGTAATATGCGACTACCGTAAGGCTCGCTCGTTTTTATTTTTAACCGACTTCAAAAAGGAGGAGGTTCTCAATTTGACTGTACGTTTCCTTCGTAGGCGAGTCCGACGTCCGACTCGCACTTGGCCGGTTTTTTGTATGTTTGTTACGCGATTACTCAAAGACGGATCGACCGATTTGGAAAATTATTTTTTGTTTGAAAGGATATCAATTTAGTCCTGTGAGTGAAAATGAGGTCAAAAAATCAATTTCTGCTATTTCCTCCTCTGCAGTTGGTAATAATAATCTTTGCTCAAGAATGATTTCTCCTATTCTCCCCACATTACTCCCCATCTTGACCCACATTTTCAATTTCTCCTTGTTTTCTTCTACAGTTCCTGAAGCCTGGAAACAAGCCCATATCATCCCCTTACCCAACATTTCTAGCCCGGACTCACCGTCCGATTTCCGTCCCATTTCCGTCCCATTTCTATCCTCCCTTATCTCTCTAAAGTTTTTGAGCACATTGTTCATAAGCAACTTTCTGCCTTTCTAGCTGCGAATGACCTTCTTAGTACTTTTCAATCCAGTTTTCGGCCCGGTCATAGCACGGTCACTGCTCTTTTGAAGATTACTGATGACATCCGCTGGACTATGGACCGCAAATCTCTTATCTTACTTGTACTTCTTGTTCTTCTTGTAACTCTATAGATTTCGACATCCTTCTGGGGATCCTTAAATCTTTCAATTTCTCTGCTAGTACTATTGGTTGGTTCGACTCCTATCTCAAAGGCCGGTCACAGCGGGTTGGTCTCGACGGGTCTTTTTCTGATTGGTGCTCTCTTACTGCTGGGGTGCCTCAAGGTGGCGTCCTCTCTCCTCTTCTTTTTTCCATTTTCATCAACTCTGTCACTAGAGTCATCTCTTCCTACTTCCATCTCTATGCCGACGACCTGCAGCTATATAGCCATTTCTTAAGGGAAGATGCGGAAGCCACTGTGTGTGTCATGAACAGAGACCTGGATTTGATTAGCGAATGGTCGCGGTCCTTCGGACTGCAAATCAGCCCTAGTAAATCCCAGGCTATAATTATTGGCGGCAGATATATGCGGAATAGGCTCGATGTTGCGTCGCTGTCTCCACTCAGTCTGAATGGAGTTCAGATTGAATACGCAAATACAGTTAAAAACCTGGGGGTGACCTTGGACTTCTATTTATCGTGGACTGACCATGTTGCTTAAGTCAGTCGTAAAGTGCACTACACTTTTCATTTTTTCAGATACCAGATATTATTAGATTATCATCATTATTGGATATAAAGATTAGCTAGGTAAAGCCCGGTCGTGAAGCAAAAAGAATTTCGTTGAGCATATTAGAATATTAGAACACCTTCTAATGTACGAGAACGACAGCAATACATTTGCAACATTTGTGCGCGAGCGATAGAGATAAGTAATGAGGGGTCATTGTACGAAATACTTTCTGCTTCGTGTCCTGACTTTAGTTAGATACTATTTTTTGACTTAACTATTTTGAAACAGTTTTTACTTTATTAGTATCAATACACGATCGATCTGCCTAGCCTTTTCCCAACTATGTTGAGGTCGACTTCCAGTCTAACCGGATGCAGCTGAATACCAGTATTTTACATGGAGCGACTGCCTATCTGACCTCCACAACCCAGTTACTGGGTAATACGATACCCTTGGTAAGACTGGTTGTCAGACTCTCGGGCTTCTGACGACCCATAATGACTGTCAAACATCCACGAATGACAGCCGGAACCAACGGCTTAACGTGCTTTCCGAGGCACGGAGGAGTCTCGGTATGAAAAGATGATCACCCATCCACGTACCAACCCCGGCAAGCGTAGCTTAACCTTATGGATCGACCAGTGTGGCTGTTATTACTTAGCCACGAGCTCCTCATCAATACACATAGTATAAAAGATTCAACAGTGACAGTACTTTTAATTTCTCCACAATAATTCCTTGTCCAACGCTCCATCGCCACGGATATAGAACCATCCAGATAAAAACGTAAAAATACGCCGCGTCCAATATATTTTCTTTGTTTATTTGTAAACTGTGTATAAAACGTCGCCTTGGAAATATGTTCGTTATATTATTATCTTCCCTGTTTATATCCCTGTCGTAGAGAAAATTGCGTCCCGCAATCTAATACATTAGACACCTTCGCAACATCCAATTAAGGACGAATCTAAGTTATTCTCTTGTTTTTTCCATAGCTATGGCTAACAATAACATTGAATATGTTGGAACAGGAAATCAAATAGGCACATTGTGGAAATGCGGAAATTGGGCAAAGTATGTTCCTAATTAGTATCCCCTCGAGTGTTTTTTTTTTTATATACAACAAAAAAACCGCATGTCATGTCAATGTATGCTCGTATCGTATGTCAACCGAACCCCATAGGTTCACAACTATTGTAAGCCCGCGGTCACCATAGCATGATGTTTTTTACGTTTATATATAGGTATATGATGTATGTTTATATACATATTATATAAAGATTTTTGCTAACGTACGCCAAACACGCGTGGAGGTATCTACCTACTACAACATGACTTATTATGTACGTATATTTACGTGCTTTACATTTTGAAAAAAAAAAACAAAGCCCTATCGGATGATTTTTTGTTTCTTACTTTAATTTCCCGTCTAAGTTCCTACCAGGATGCTATAAAAAAGCTCTTTCACTCTAAATAGTACCGTCTATGGGAAATAAAGGGATCTGAATATTGGGAAAGTAAAATTGAAATAATAAACGAGAAATATAATCTTTTAAAGCCACTTTTATTTCAAGGAAAGCTTGCGACAGAAGTCTATACAGCCACTACATAATTACAAACGGACTTTATATTTTTCGACTATTTTTCGACACACACACACACACACACACACACACACACACACACACACACACACACACACACACACACACACACACACTTCTTACAGGAACGTTTTATTTCTGGAACGGTAAGTACAATTTAGGGCTTAGGCTAGTATCTTATTAGTCTTCCAATTTATAGTAAATGAGCCCGGTACTAGGTGTAGATAGCTATCTCAGAAATAAATATAGCTTTTTTTTTCCTAAAGTTACAGGACTAAAATAATAATTTGTCTGAGTACCTATCTAACATGAACACGCCAAATAAATTGGAAGAAATACTCAGATACTATTTGAGTGAGTAAAAGTTCTCACAAAATATAGGATCCCAATGAATTTCACTTAAAATAAAATTGTTAATCCCATAAATCCGCTTCTCGTTTACCAGTATTACTAGAAAAGATCAAATTAAGACTCTTCGGTCACTCCCTCGTAATTTTCCCCTTTTAGGACCCTTGTCAACAACGGGCCTATCTTATCATAAAGTGGGGCATTCTCATTAAGCTGACCTGCGATCTTTGTTACGTGCATTGAAAGGATATTCTTCGTGTAGCAAAAGATTATATTAGATTAGAACACCTTGCATACCACAGCATGACGCCTGTAATCCTCAAAGGGTTAGGCAGAGGGATACTTATAGTACACCCACATTTCGCCTGTTAAGTCCCATGTATTATGGGGCGAGCCTATTGCCATCACAAATCTAGACTCCGGACCGCTACTGAGAAATTCCAGACGGAAAAACCCAATAACATTTTACCCGGTCCGGGAATCGGACCCAAAACCTCACACAGTAAGCTTGCGACCAACTAGATCAACGAGGCGTCAACGAGGCATAGTCACCTCTCCTTGCATAATATTACCTAATTGAAAATCATTTGCTTGCAAATTAGTTTCTAATTTCTTACTTGTCTTATGCTTCAATTATTAAGATCCCCTGTCTATATCACAAGGGAATATATAAGCAGGATAACACAGTCTTACAAATTGCATGAGCAGACAATCTATTTAGGTACAATAATACCCCTTATGTATTCTATCTAATGTCCAAGGCACATCCATTAAGATTGCAACCATTTAGATATTTCGAAAGCAAGCACTAAAATTTGAAATAGGTACGCTCAACGTTGACCTAGTTCAGAATTCCAGTATTTAAATTTAAAATTGGGCATATCCGAAGGCAGTTCACATTTCACTAAACTTACTTCTCTACCAGCAACTGTTGAAATTTTATTTGGTGCCGTCACCGTCGAACTTTTGACCGAGTTCGCTAAACCAGACGTGGTTTTGCCCCGACTATTTTAAATTAGAAAATTTCACTGAGTAGGTACTCTGATCGCAGTTAGAAATATGCAATAGAGTAGTTAAGAGCGTTTATTCCGCGCGGAATGGCAACGTCGCATTTCTACAGGTTTTTCGTGATTATTTTAATACATTTAAATCAAATTACATTTTTTCTTAATACACTTTATACATCGTTGGAATGTATAAGTGTGTATACTATTTTTTTATGGTATTTACTCATAAAAAATTTACAGTATTCGACGTTATATAATATATAAATTATATTGAGTGTATTAAGAATAAATATAGTTTAATTTAAATGTATTAAAATAATCACGAAAAACCTTTAGAAATGCGACGCTGCCAGCCCGCGCGGAATAAACGCTCTTAAGAGCAAAAAATCTCACTATTTTTACATATTTTTTTTTTGTTATTTGTGTTTTGTGTTTCACGAACTGTGTCCAAATAAACATTTCTCTTTCTTTCTTTCTAAAGACATATAGATATTGGGTAGGTATTTAATTATTCTTATTAAGGTGCACATATCTAATGGGCTAGTACTCTAGTGCATTCGATTACAAGGGCACTTCATTGTTTTTTGATGATTAATTAATTAGATTAATTAATTCCAGTACTTAACTAATTATTCATTTCTATTGCATCTAGCAGCTACCGACTTCAAGTACCTCCATATTTTTGGTTTAGTTTCAAGAATAATTATTGCGCAGGTATATTCCAAGAAAACCAAGGTTTCCCAAAATATACTCTTCTAAATATAATAATCCTTGAATAAATAAATATACCTAATCCACTTAAAACCCACCTGATGTAATCCCTACTCTTGACTAACAATGCTAACAAGATGGAGAGGGATCCATTCATAGCTAGAGGGCTCTATCGTATATCAATTACTAATTACACAAGGAAAAACTTTTTAAAGTGCCGACTGAAAGTCTTTACCCTGAAACTGGTCAACTCATTTGTAAAACTCTTGAAAGTATTAAAACTTGTAATTACTTTAACAAACTTTACGGTAATGATGGCAAACGGTTGGTGCACGAAACTTGTAATTTTCATGTTATTATGTTCACAAACATGTGTATCTGGTTTCAATTCATACTCCCTTTTTGCTTCATAGATAGATTTTACTGATCCGGAAGACAAGCAGGTACACAACTTGCTTTGATATCACCCGTGGCTGCGTATCTCATGTTCAGTTTGTTCGCTAAGCAAACAATAATGTCTGATATGTTAACTTGCTTCTTACTTTGTGTGTACACGTGTTCTCGGTTCTCTGAAAGATGACTCACCTATTTTTCTACCTATTTTTCTTTAGTAAGTTAGGAACGGTGGAGCCCAGATTGTCTGACCGCAAAACTTCTGTTTATTTTTTAGATGTAACATAAGTGGGTGATATGTGTCACATCTTCGCTGAAAATAAAAACGAACAGATAACATTCAACCCACTAATTGGTAGCTTACCTTAAAAACAAAACAAAACGGAATATTTTAATCCAACATGATTATCAAACATACGTTTTTATCCAACAGACGGCCAAAATCTTCCCCTAAACAGAAGACAGAAGGTTTTTCCCAACGGCACCCTAATCGTGGAACAGACACAAAAAGGCGAGGATGCTGGCACCTACACCTGCCAAGCAGCCAACAGACAACGACATGCTGCGAGAAGAGACGTTGAAGTACAAATATTAGGTGAGTGTAAATCACTTAATTAATGTGAACTCCGAATACATAACTTAGTTAAACTAAAGTCAAAGAAAACATTAGTAAGGGCGACATAAAAAATTGGTCGAGATATCCCCAAAATGGCACCGCCACTTCCTATAGTCATAAAAGTTAAACACAGTCCATAGTGGCATACTACGTACTGTGCTTTAAGAATTAAGTGATTTAAATATACGCACAATTTCCCTGACTGTACACGCTAAAACCCAAGACATAAGATTCGTCTGATAATGAAATGCGAGCACGATTTTTCCGACTCTATTTTATTACAAACCCCCAAACAGCTAGCAAAAGTTTTACCCCTCCAGCTCATAGATCTTGATATAGATGCAGATAGACGAGGAGGCTGGCACGTATACTTGTCAGGCAGCTATTACAGTCAACACCACGCCACCGTAGACGCCGAAGTGCAAATATTAAGTTAGAGAACTGTCGATACCGGGAACTAGGCGATACAAATGGCGAAATTGAGTGGTGCTGCCATTTCACGTCGCTGCAAAAATTTGTATGCGGAATTCATTAAAATCTTGTGGAAATATGTTACATGCAAGATTTTTGAAGAATAGGGATGATGCCTAAGTAAAAAAAAAGGAAATTCTATTTAGTCCGTCAGTCAGATAATAAAAAATTATATTAGACACTTATTTTTTGCTTTATCATTTTAATAAAAATTAATATGATAAGCATATTTACTAACCTTTTATTTTTAAATAATTTACCTGACGGACAAAAAAGTTTTTAGTCGTCATCTCTATTAAACTAGGTACGGTTGTGAGACTTTAAGTACTTGAAAATAAATCGTTCCTTGAAAAGAAAACTTCTAAGTACATTAAATCAGCTTGGTAGATTTTTCCTGGAAAAATATTTAAATGGGTCTATTCTTAAACCTAAATTCTCCTCTGCCCTGAACACTACCTAGATTAGAAATCAGACCATAAACTTTCTGATTTTCTTTACTAAGATTTAATGCGCTATAAAATCACGAATTCAAGAGGGGTGGAGTTACTCATCCGTAATTCATTAAAGTTGGCACGTTCACCATTACCGCGGCATCCACGGGGCGTAAACTTCCAGCTTTCTCTGGTTAATAGGGCAATAAAATAAAAAATATTATATATATTGCACGCTAAATAATTGACCTAACTGAAAATATCGCAATCATTACTTGTCTTATAAAATGGCTTATAACTCAGTCTAAAAGCATAATAATAATGAATTAATGTACGAGTATTGTAGGAATACTTGATGAACTGATTCTTGATACAGAAATGATACTTTGAAGAAATTTAGTTACTCGCAAAACGAATTTCCTTATACGCTTAACTCATTTTGGACCTGAACCGTAATCGGTCGGTTTATTATTAAGCATGCGATGTATAAAGGCTGTTTTTTTAAGAGGGGATAACTTATAAATTGAAACAAAACACAGAAAAATGTTTTTAATATCCATGAAATTGACTTTGATCGATAATTTTATGGCATTAATATTTGAATATGATTTCGGGCATGTGGCCGCCGCGGCTGACGCGTACATGGCGTAATCTGGAGGTCAAATTTCCACACACTCTTCGCAGTAAATCAGACTGTATTTCGGCAATATCTAATGCATCGAATGTTGGCATCCAAGTGCTCAATTTTTACTGGTTTATCGGAGTAGACATGCGAATTTACTTATCCCCAGAGAAAATAAAGGCTTCAAATCGCACGAACAAAGTGGTCAGATTTCGAGAAATTTGTTGTTTCTATATAATATATCCTTTAGCCAATACAAAGTAAAGTTTTGAGTAAACTAGGCATTGGTGTCAGCTGCGGCGGCAACATTAATTTATCTATCAAATAAAGCCAATTTCATGGATATTAAAAACATTTTTCTGTGTTTTATTTCAATTTAAAGTACTCTCCTATAAAAAAAAAAATTTAAAAAAACATCCGATACAACTGAAAATAAAACAACAACTTCAACAGAAACTTTACTACAAAAATGAGTTCACAGAATATTATACACACCAACGAAAAAATTAAACAAGATATCTCTTTTTTGCAGTTCAGCCAAAAATCTTGCCCATACCGGCGCTAACGAATTTATTACGGGAAGGTATGAGAGCAGCAATATCTTGCCAGATCTTAGAGGGTGATTTGCCTGTCGCATTTCGGTGGGAGAAGAACGGGCAGCCAGTGACGTCATCACCTTACGCGCCTAGTGGTATCATAACACGAAGAATGGATGAATACAGCGCGTCGTTGGTGATAGAGCAGGTTACATCGCTTCACAGCGGGAATTATACGTGTATTGCTTCTAATGTTGCCGGTTCAGAGCGATACACCATACCGCTAACAGTCAATGGTAATACAACTTTTGTTACTACTGAGATTCTCCTATAAAAGCTACGGATAATATTATAACTATAATGCATCTTCAGTCCCACCACGATGGCGGTTGGAACCCAATGACGTGGCGGTAGCTGCAGGCCAAGATGTGACGTTACAATGTCAAGCTGATGGTTACCCAAAACCAATAATCACGTGGAAAAAGGCTGTAGGTAAGTTTCCACCACCACGAGATAGTTTGTAATCTTGTTTAGAAAGGTATCCAAAAATGCTTTGTTTTTCCTCTCTCTAATCCAAAACAAGTTTATCAATTGTCTAAATCTGTTTAGACACGTTTACTGCGATCTCCACTTTTGCTGTACACGAAACATTGACTTAACAACTGGGTCAAATTTCAAACAGGTAACACTCCTGGTGAATACAAAGACTTCATGTTTGAAGGGAGCTCAAGGGTCCTGGAGAATGGCTCGCTCGTGTTTGAGCGAGTGGCCAAAGACAGCGAGGGACATTATCTTTGTGAAGCAAGAAACGACATAGGTGCCGGATTAAGCAAGCTCATCTTCTTAAAAGTCAACGGTAAGTACAACCCAAACGACTTTTTCTCGTTCTTAATTAATAAAAATAATCCAATGTCACTTCATCGCGAAAATTTAATATCGGACTTCAATAAATCTGACGTTTTAATACTTATTAAAGATTTCCATACCGATAAACTGTGTGATCAACAGAACTCCGTGATTCCAATCTTTTTCAAATTCGGTCAGTTAATTTGGCGAAGGAAATAGAATTTTTACCGCAAGGATCATATCCCTAGCTATACGTACAGTGCATAAAAGAAGGGAAGCGTCTTTTTGTCGAAGGTCTGTGAAAAGTTGTGGAATGTCTAGATGGAGGATCCGTCGCGATGAGTTTCGCCGGAACAAGCCGGCCCGTACTTAAATGAAAATTCTTTTGCGTCATTATTGTTTTGTTGCGGAGAAATGGAGCTGTCCTTAGTAAAATAAATGTTAAGAACGCATTGTCTCCTAACTGAAAATAATGGGTTTGGAACTTCTTTTTATAAAATTCTACGTCTTTTGCAATATGGAGTGGAATGAAATGGCATGGAAGAAGCAAAATACTATTGTCAATTTAATTAAGTGGGTAGAGAGGAGGTTCAAATGAACGAGCGAACGTAGATCAAAGGGTGACACTGAGTAGATTCAAAATGCTTTGAGAAAGCGCAAGTATAACAATCAAATATAGAGCACTCCAATAAATATCGCTTCCAACCATACCTTCGTCACTTTATTCAATTCTATAGAATTTCTCGAGGCGACCCGCCGATAACTCGCTCAAATTGCTGAGCTGCCAGCATTATTGTACCTATCTATGATTCTATATATAAAATTAAAGGAATTCCATTTTCTCACCACTTTGCTAAGTCTGCGATGCTGCTGTCAGTACTTTTAAACTTAATTTAGATCGTTTGGCGGTTGGACTTACATTCTATTGCTAACTTTTATGAAAACTTTAAGTGACGGCAACGTTACTTTCTCAATTAGCAGTACTGCAGATTCCAATTCTGTAAATTGAAATCCAACACACGACACGCTATTTACCTACTTTCAAGCGATTTGTTATTGTATGGTAATTTCCAATCAAAGCTCTCTGTGGCACCTGTTTCTGTCTCTCCGGTAATAATCAAAGAGCGTTCAGTTGCCCGTGGCGTGGACACAATAAAGACGACGATGTATTTGTAGTTTATTCGATTGTCGGCACTCGGCAGCGCGAGTCGAGCGCGTCTGAGCAGAAAACTCAATGACCGTACGTCGCAATACGTCTCCTCTTTATTGGAAAACGAGAAAGTTGGCTTCCACTAGAGTAAGTCGGCGGTATACGTGTTTGTTGTGTGTATTCGCCAATATTGGCAAATATCATGAAATATCGTCCACCGTGAAGCCTACAAAGCTGCCGTTACTTATGATTGTTTAAATCAAACCTTTTCGAGCTGTAAACACAACACCCTCACTCAATGAAGATGAGTATTTATGTTAGCGTTAACCAGTAAAACTTTGTTCGATTGTGGCGGACAGCGGCTCTTAAACCCGTCACGTCCGCGAACAGTTTGTAAACAGTTCCGCTTCTAGCCGTAATCGTATTTCCCGCTTGTTTATTTCGGTTTGACACAAGGTTCACCAGGATTTACACATGAACAAAGTTTGCCGACGTTCACTTGAACCTAAACAAATAGATTTAAAACGTTTTCTCGTCCGTGCTCCGAAAAAAATTGAACAGATTTTCTGCATTGTGTCGCAAATGGTTCAGTAATATTTAAAACAAGCGGTAAATCTTAAAAATATGAGGGTTTGGTAAACAAGGTACTCGCCAATAAATAACATTGGGCCTACAAAAGCATGATATAACGAGCCTGCCTTTATGGAAATATTTTTTCCTCACTTCTACCGCACTCAAAAGGAACATCGAGTAGAACGTGGGGTTAGGCAATCTCTGTGCAAAGCCACAACTCTTAATTTCTTGCCAATATGAAAAACGGAACAATATAGACGTTTTTAACAAAAACAAATACGATGCTTGGGCTTATGATGTTTTATAATATGTATAATACTGAAAAGATTTTTTAGTAATAAGCTCTCGATAACTTAGGAACTTTTTAGACTCATTTTTTCACATTTCTAGGGTAGAACGAGCAGACAGGGAAAATATCAAGACAGATACCCCAGAAACTCGTAGATATCTATATATTACATGATTTATTGTGAAGGCAATAGGTATTTATCTGCCAATTTCTTATTTTCTCAGTATTTTAGTTGCCAAAGCACGATCGAGGTCGATTAGGTTAGTTGATTGTGTACCTGCCTTGTTAGGGTTCCGTACCAAAATTGTAAAAAGGAACCCTTATGGTGCCACTCAGTCTGTCCGTCTGTCCGTCTGTCACAGCTGAATATCTCAAGAACTACTAATGCTATCAACTGAATTTTGGAATAGTTTTAGATGACTTTTTTCCAACTATTTTGCAATAGGTATTGAAAGAGTGTCTTAAAAAATCGAAGTTGGGCTACTAGGGCCTTCTTTTTTTTAGGCTACATAGTTTTCGACTTTTGATGCAAATGTAAAAAAATACAATCCCCCCCCCCCCTTATCTCCGAAGTTTGCATACAGAAAAATCTGAAATTATTCATGTGATAGAAATTTATGTAAAGATTACAGGAAAAATAAAACCATGTATCTAAATAGCACAATACTTTTTTTATATATGATGGTACCGAACTCACGGTGCGCGAGTCCGACTCGCTCTTGACCGGTTTTGTTTCTAATATCCTCAGTTTATTTGGAGGCTATTTTTAAACCTCGGTCTAAGGAACACTTAGGATGTAATATTAAAATAAACATTACATTAGGCATATTTATTTTACATATTTTAATTTAATTAACTAGGGCTCCCTTTTATATCATAGTCATTTGTTTACTAACAGTTTTTTAAATAATAAATCATGCAACTTTCTTCTCATTTTATTATTGTGGATAGAGTTAATGTTTGTAAGGTACCGAATGAATAGAGAACTCTTCAGGCAAGGGGACCTTTATATATATATATTATATATAATATAATCTCTTTTATTTCGGACCACACATAAAAATATACGCAATCCATAACGTGTTAGTAACAACGACAAAAATATGTTAGTAAAACTAACCTAATAACCACTAATATTTACGTGGCTCAACACATATTGGCACGTGCACCCTAATAAAGGAGCTGTTCACCTTGTCAGACAATGTTCTTAGGATGCTGTTGGAGATTCCGCACAACCTACGCATAATTGACGCTGCCCTGAAAAATAAACAAAAAAACAAAATATATAAATACTTCCGCGAACATCTGCGAAGCACTGCAGAAGCGCCCTTTAGCGTCATAAGGCAAATATCTTATTTTACATGGAGTGACTGCCTCGTTGGTCTAGTGGTCGATAAGGTCCTGGGTTCGATTCCCGGGTCTGGCAAAGTGTTATTTGATTTTTCCGTCTGGAATTCAGTAGCAGCCCAGTGTCTGGATTTGTGCCTGGTTGATGGCAATAGGCTCGCTCCCTATTACATAAGACATAAACATAACTCGCGAAATGTGGGTGTACTAAATAGGTATGTACACCTCTGCCTAACCCTTCGGGGATTACAGGCGTGATAATGTTATGTAAAAGTGTGTTCATATTATGTAAGTGAGCGTAAGGTGATTTTGCCTTGTATTTAGTAACGGTTCGTTGACGAATATGGTTTTATTGATAGTTTACATTCTTTACAAGAACACTGACGCCGATTCCTTTGTTCACAAACTAAACTAAATTTAAGTTCAGTGCATCTTTTTCTTTTTATTTCATTAAGAAAAGGACAGACGATAAATATTAAATTTAGTCCTGTCAAATTAAGATACTCCATAGACAAGTTTAGACGTGATAAAAAAATGGCTATTAAAAATACGTCCATTAACGTCAGGCAATGACTAATTTAACAGGACTAATATTAATTTATTATTTATCTTCTGTCCTTTTCTTAATGAAATAGAAAGAAAAAGATGTACTGATGCACTTAACTTAAAATTAGCTTAGTTTGTGGACAAGGGAATCGGCGCCAATGACAGATAATCCTAACATAAAATCGTGCCTGTTTTTCCCGAAGGGTTAGGCAGAGATATACCTATCGTACACCCACTTTTCGCCAGATGAGTTTTTAAGTCCCATGTAATAGGCGGCGTGCTTATTGTCATCAACAGAGCGCAAATCATTAATTAATGTCAAAATTCCAAATATAAAATGTGAACTGATTAGAACTTTCTCTTTTGTCATATTCGTATATAGCACCAGCCAGGTTCCCGATGAAGAGTAAGACAGTGCAGGTGACGGCTGGAGAGGCGGCTCACCTGCAGTGTGCAGCGTCAGGAGACGCGCCCTTGGAGGTCAGCTGGCGAAGTCCACATCATCATACTATCGCACATCATTTGGATCAGAGGTAAGACGTTTATGGAGAAATTGACCTAATGCCTTGATTTGTGAAATGTAGGCATTTGATCAAATGACTAGATTTGCGAGCAAACTAACATCGACGCTGAAGAATGAATTGAAAATTTATCTGTAAAAAGGACAGAAAACAGGAACACTGATGAAAAATGAGAGAGACAAAATATTTTTTCTCAGAGAATATTTCTCTGAGGAAAATTTGTGTGACTGTTACCAATGATATTATAAGTAAAAAGACGTAGATAGGTTATACACGCTCCGCAATCGGCACGTCAAAATGTCGGTAATTAGCCACATTTTCGTCGTCATGTCTCTTTTTCGCTCCCGATAATTACGACATTCCGTCCTACTTCCACGTGCCATCTAATAGTTCGACATTGTGTCGTTTTTGAACATCGAATGTTGAGTAGGTAACCTATCTACGTCTTTTTACTTAGCGACACGCTCTCACGATACGAATGTTTTTTATTCTGCCGTCGCTATTGTATTTGCTGGGCACTGGAGTTTTTAACCTTATTGCATTACTTATGATGCAAACTTTCATAGATAGGGATTTTTTTTTAATTTCTGAGTAGATTTACGGCCGATATGAGATGACATCTGAAATTATTTTGCTATTGGTGCCGATTCTCTTGTTCAATAACTAAACTAAAATGGGAGAATCGCTATCTTTTACTAACAGGCAGCGCGAGAAAAGGACGGCTATAACTATGAACTAAGTTAGAGATGTCAAACTAGTTTACGTCTTGCGCTTCACCTTGTTTTTAGTCGACATGTTTTTACGTGTCGTCTAAATTTGTCTGGAAATATTAGTTCAACTAAATTGAACAGCTCTAATTTAAGTTCGTCTCTTTCTTGTTTAATTAGAGACAAAAAGTTAGCAACAGCCTAAATTAAGTTCAGTTTGTGCACAATAGAATCGGCACCATTGTCAACTTCATATGCATTTTTAACCTTATTTTTGACAATATTCATATTGTTTCTCTTTGGGTCTGTTCTAATTAAACACGTTTTGCGCTATACCTGCACTCACGATGTGACGTCATTTGCAAATTATATCCTGCTTCAAAATTGTTAAACATATGATCTATCTTTTGAATGCTCAACCATTACTAGAGCATTAAAAGCCTCGTAGTTATTAGCGATTGAAATCTTACATGATTTTTCGGTCAAAAATATTGATCTTACGAAACACCGAGCAAAAATACGTTTCCACGTCAAAAAGTTTCATATCAATCAGATGCTTAACAAAAACCTGTCACGTGAGTTTCCAATTAAGACGTGTTTTCCAGATACACAATTCGAGAACAGGTGTTGGACGACGGCTTAGTTTCCGAGTTGAGCATTCTGCAGACGTATCGACAAGACACCGGCGCCCTGACGTGTCGAGCGTCCAACGCATATGGACAGGATGAAATGCTTATACATTTGGTTGTGCAGGAGGTGAGAACTTCAAGTATGTAAATGCTATGGAAGAATTAAGATGAATGAAATGATAAAAGTTACTAGTACGAATCCTGGATTCACCTGGATACCACTTTGAGTCTTTGCAAGCGAACGAAATGGTGATAGCGTGCCTTGTGTTTCAGGTTCCAGAAATGCCAAAAAACATAAGGATAATAGACCAGCAGTCTCGTGCGATACAAATATCGTGGACACAACCGTATGCTGGCAACAGTCCTATCATCAACTATATCGTGCAATATAAGGAAGCTCCAGGTGAATTTATTTGTTCTTTTATCACGAAGCTATTTTCTTGTCGCTGCTCTTTTATTGTTTTAAAGACGACAACAAAGAAACGTAAATAGCTTCTCTTTATTTTACATCAAAAGTTAATCCTAGTTCTTGAAACGAAAGCTTTCGAGACTACAACGAAAACAGGTAAGTAAGTACTATGAAGAGTTGAACTGTGCAGGGGGAAGCTACCTATAAATAACAGATGGTAGAGTATTTAGTTTAACCCTAGAAAGATAATCTACGTCCGCAAGACGTAACGTGAAATTAAATTTCGTTGTAGTTTTTTTATTATTAATCGCAGCGCGCTAGCTGCGCGAGTCAACTCAGTCGGCGGCCGGAGCTCGAGCTAAGCAGCAGTTGCGCCATGGTAAGTACGTTCAAATAAAAGATATAACTATGTCGTACGTCCGCGAGACGTATGATTATCTTTAATGCAACTTTTGCAATCATTTGAACTGATTGTTTATTGTTATTTACATTTATTTATTATTATTTTCAGGTATTAATTATTATTATATTATAATGGCAAACCGAAGGGTGTTGGATATTTCTCAAATTGAGAACTTTTTATATCAAAATGAACAGGAATCGTCATCAGAATCTGAAAGCGAATGCGAAGATAACATAAGTGAATTTAATAACCGAAAGTAAAAGACTGATTATTGTAGTAGGTATTATTTACGTTAATTTAAGTGTAAAAGTACAAAATATGAAAATATAAAGACTGAAAGTGATTTTGTTCCTATAGAAATGTTCCTATAGAAGACAAGTTAATTTTTTGGTTAATTTGTAAAGAAGTTTACGATTTTTGTTTGTAATGTGTCAATTAAACTTTATTATTGCTATTTTATCGTTTTATTTCCTTAAATAGAATACAAACAATTATTTCAACGTATAAGGCATGATAATACTTCCGTAGGCTTACTAAAAATCTTAATTAACTAAGGTACGTCTGACAGACGTATGATTATCTTTTACGCTAGTTGCTATATGATTATCTTTCTAGGGTTAAGTATTAATAATTATATGAAATCAGTACAATCTTCGGACAATCGCGCACTTTTTAAAACGGTCCTAACTTGTCGTCTCTACTAGACAGACCTGAGCCTTCTGGGACTACCTTTTTTATTCAAAAGTAGTGTTGGGTATCTCAGCACATGTGCTACCACATTTGGATAAAAAGTCCTCACTCACTTGAATAGAACTCTTTTTATTTTGATGTGCCAGCACACACCACAGATTAGCTACACATTTTGTTCGTATTATACATACGATTATATTATAATATTTACTATTCTAAGCAAAGGGGTTAACGTCTAAATTTAATTGCCGTCTTTTGCTTTCGTTCGTTTGACGACGTCACGTAACCATTCTCATTTCTTCTCCGTCATAATCACTCGTGCGAGCTGTGCTAGTCAGCGCGTGTGCCTACTCTCCCGCGTATGTGTGCCGTGTCGCGTTGTCGTCACTACACTCCACACTCGCCGACTCGCGGATCGCGCGGCGAGTCACACGCGACTCACTTACACACTCACAGAACATAACTCGTGGCCTCACCTTATTCGTGGTACCCAGGGACCGGCCGGATACTCGTTGAAAGGGTTTTTGAAGGAGTTTTTTTAAGCGCTTCAAAAAAAAACCCTATGATACATGTTACACCTTCGAACGGGTGCAGTTAACCCGTTACGAACGGGTTACCCTTTCAACAACCTGTAACACTGTAACAGGGTAAGCCATTCCAACTCAAGACATTGTAATATGCACTGTTTACAATACCGCGCCCGGCGGTCCGCCAATCTTGCGTGTACCGACTTGCCGAGCGACTTGTAAACATGGAAAAATAACTATTGTCTATATGATCTTATAGTTCAATTTTGCTCGTACACATGCTAAACATTGTAATAATATTTATTTTTTCGTGTCTATACTTGTTTATTTTCATCATTCGTCATTTGATTCGGAACTCGGACGGAACTCCTCAAGCTACTACTAGCAACTACTAGCTAACTACTAACTTAAGTATATTAGGTAATCCAGGGTAACACGAAAAAAGCTTTTCGAGAAGGTAACCTCTTCAAAGGCTTAAGTCATTGAAGGGCTTAACCCCTTCACGTGGTTACCTTAATAAAGGTGTTAACTATTTCGCTGGGTTTCGAGGATGTAACTCGAACAAAAGGTAACACTGCGATATGAGTTACCCCATGTACGGGTTACCCTGTCCAAAGGCTTAACTCTTAAGCGGGGTTGTCCGGTCCCTGGTGGTAGCACAGTGTGCTAGCACATTTTGTAAGGAGTGCCTCGCACGATCCTCATTTTAAAAGAGTGTGCTACCCATCTCTATTCAAAAGGTATGCTTGAACGATAGAATGTCAGCCAGTAAAATATAAGGTTGCCCAATAAACGAGCTACGCCCACCTTTGAATAAATGGATTGACGTAGTCTATTTCCAAATAAGACTTTTATTCATAACATGACATTCGATCACTCTGGCTTATCCTACCCATAAAAAGTCAGGAACAAAGTTCACAATATTGTTATGAGGTCATGCTCTTATAAGAGCAGGCTTAACTCAGGACGAACGAATCACGTAGGCGTTAAATGTCAGTCAAATTATACATTAAGGTGTGCTAATTTTCACTTACAAATACTTCGTTGTCGTGTTTAAGGGTGCCTGTCCACAGAAGCGGAGTGAGGCTGTCTACAGAAACGGAGAAATATTAACCAATAGGATTGCATTAAAATCTCCGTTCCGCTCCAGGAGCCAGGATCCTATTGGTAAATATTTATCCGTTTCTCCGCTCCGCAGCCTCGCTCCGCTTCTGTGGACATGCACCTTAAGACTCGTCAATCAAAACCTGACGGAAAAAATTGACGAGCTTCCTATGAGCAAATAATATGATGTGATAATTCACCGCAACCCCGAAGACCTATTTCATTATATCCTCTTCTTTTGCTCATTTTGAACAGATTCCTGGCCAACAACTCCTCAGAAAGTGATAGTCCCGGGCAGTGTAACCTCAGCAAGCGTTCAGAACCTTCAACCAGCAACGTCGTACCATCTCAGGATAATCGCAGAGAACAGACTGGGACAGAGCGAGCCAAGTCAGCTGATACAAGTTACTACGACTGAAGAAAGTATGTAACCAATCAAGTACAAAAACCGGCCAAGTGCGAGTCGGACTCACAAATGAAGGGTTCCGTACCATCGTATAATGTTTAACACTACCTACATATTTTTTTTAAATACTTCAGTTTATAAAAATAAAAGTTTCTTGTATGCAAAAACTAAAGGGGGTGGTCCCCCTTTAGTTTTTAACTTTATTTTTATTATTTATTGTTATAGTGGTAATAAAAATAGGTACACAATCTGTGAAAATTTCAACTGTCTACCTATTACGGTTCATGAGATACTGCCCGCTAACAGGCATACGGACGGACATCGGAGGCTTAGTAATAGGGTTCCGTATGGCACCCTTCGGGTACGGAACTCTAAAAACCGTTGACTACCTAACGTAATTAAAATGCCTTTTCGATCCTATTAAAGGAGATTGCTCTGGTGACATATTGTTATCCTAAGAACCAACCGCCTCGTAAAATTACTTGCTGCATTATAAAGTGTGAATAAATTCATCCTGAATGGAATAGCGAGTTGTCAAACAAAGTTAATTCTACTTAACTATTTTTATAGATATGTGTTGATTCATAAGACGATTAAAGTGTTATTTACCTTAGTCTGAGAAAATATTGAAAGCTGTCGACGATAATTATGTACACTGAAAATGTTATTTGTTGTATGTCTATAGTTCCCAGTGGACCACCATTAGACGTAAGAGTAGAAGCAAAAAGTTCGACAGAACTCATCGTCAGCTGGGAACCACCACAAAGAGACTTGTGGAACGGAAACATTATGGGTTACTACGTGGGATTTCAAGAGGTATGTTCACAGTTTCCCCTGTTTATATTTTTTTCTGAGACGCTGTGATATTAACTGGAAATTCGTAAGAGTATTTTAACTGGAAATTCGTAAGAGTATTTTAACTGGAAATTCGTAAGAGTATTTTAACTGGAAATTCGTAAGAGTATTTTAACTGGAAATTTGTAAAAGTATTTTAACTGGAAATTCGTAAGAGTATTTTAACTGGAAATTCGTAAGAGTATTTTAACTGGAAATTCGTAAGAGTATTTTAACTGGAAATTTGTAAAAGTATTTTAACTGGAAATTCGTAAGAGTATTTTAACTGGAAATTCGTAAGAGTATTTTAACTGGAAATTCGTAAGAGTATTTTAACTGGAAATTTGTAAAAGTATTTTAACTGGAAATTCGTAAGAGTATTTTAACTGGAAATTCGTAAGAGTATTTTAACTGGAAATTTGTAAGAGTATTTTAACTGGAAATTCGTAAGAGTATTTTAACTGGAAATTCGTAAGAGTATTTTAACTGGAAATTTGTAAAAGTATTTTAACTGGAAATTCGTAAGAGTATTTTAACTGGAAATTCGTAAGAGTATTTTAACTGGAAATTTGTAAGAGTATTTTAACTGGAAATTCGTAAGAGTATTTTAACTGGAAATTTGTAAAAGTATTTTAACTGGAAATTCGTAAGAGTATTTTAACTGGAAATTCGTAAGAGTATTTTAACTGGAAATTCGTAAGAGTATTTTAACTGGAAATTCGTAAGAGTATTTTAACTGGAAATTCGTAAGAGTATTTTAACTGGAAATTTGTAAAAGTATTTTAACTGGAAATTCGTAAGAGTATTTTAACTGGAAATTCGTAAGAGTATTTTAACTGGAAATTCGTAAGAGTATTTTAACTGGAAATTTGTAAAAGTATTTTAACTGGAAATTCGTAAGAGTATTTTAACTGGAAATTCGTAAGAGTTTTTTAACTGGAAATACGTAAGAGTATTCTCGCTAAATCCTCAACATTGTCGGAATTTTTGCTCTTCCAGAAATTTTTGTACAGTCACTGTTGGCGAACTTCGGATTGTTTTATCCGCACATAATTATGTATTCGTTACATGCCATTGAAAATAACGTTTTGTCTCTGCAAATTATAAGGTCGAAAATGCCGAAACCATTAATCAGACTGTCCAATTTCTTGTCTGTTAACTTTCAGCCCATCATTCATTCATCAATCATTTTTTCCCATTCATTTGTCTTTTGTTTTATTTTTTTTTTATTGAATACGAGGCTTTTGGCTACTTTGTATTATTGTGTATATTTATTGTATTTTTTTTGTAATGTTTTGCGTTGTTGCGTTTGTACAGAATAAACAATTTTTTATTTTTTATTTTTCTTTAGTTAAACAGCAACAGCACAGTTCTAAGCGCGAGTGGTCCCGGCGGTGCCTCTTACACGGTGCGCACAGTGGAGGGGGCCGGTACCGCCCGCACGAGGACCACTCTGTCAGGTTTACAGAAACACGCCGCGTATGCTGTGGTGGTGCAGGCCTATAACAGCAGGGGAGCGGGACCTGCCTCACCTCCTATTACTGCTACTACCATGGAAGATGGTGAGTTGTAAAGTAACCACTATTAGAAACAACGTATTAAGGAGAACCAGTTTCAAAGTGGACGAGCAGCTGTTGCATTATCTATTACAGTAAAAAAAGATATTTAGCATTGTTCACTGGCAAATAAAGTGATTTCTGCTGAATATTACAATAAACCACACGTTCATACTACATAACAACAAGTTAACTTTGACAGCGCCTTTATTTTGTACCTACATTTCGTAGTTCAAGTGGTACTACTGACGTTCGGTTGACCGTACCTACAAAAGCAGTTGGTTTGAATAAAGCGAAACGGTAACAGCAATCAAAAATTCTAAAATAAACAACACCAAGGCTTACAACCGTATTTGTAAACAAGTAAAAGTGATTACTTGAGTAAAAGTAATTATAATACTCAAGTAACGTTTTTTATTCTATATTTTAGTAATTGCTTGATGTTAGAACTGTCAAAGGTTAGAATTCTTAGCCAAATAATAGTCACCATTTTCTTTACTTGAGAATTGAGAACTCGATCATTTTGTGTTTGATTTTACAATGGAAAGCATCGAAGCGGCTTTTGGTGCTATAGATGATATCCATAACGATACACTACCGGAGATTAAAGCTGAGCCTAGAAAACGCAGTTTACTTTCGTGATGTGGATCCATTTCATGATTATTCAGAAGACTGTTTTAAAAAGCTTCTCCAAAAGTGTTGTGATCATGCGATTTTACCGAGAATTACGGACTCATTACAATTAGAGACACAAAAAGGCCTTCTCATAAGTCCACTGTGACAGTTACTAACGGCCTTACGTGTTTTTTTTATGCCACTGGTAGCTTCCAGATTGTATGTGGAGATATCATACATATTTCACAATCGACAGTGTGTCTTATAGTCAAACATAACAATTTACATATAGTGAAGAGAGATTTTGATCTCGCCGAAACGTCATACTTCAAATAAATAAGTACCTACTACACAGTAACATAAAGGATAAGAAATTAAAAATCACATCTCACTAACTCAAGTGTAAAAAGATACATTCCATGGGATATGTCGTATCAAACGTTTTGTTTCTCCCAACAATCACTTATTTTGTTTAGAAATAATTAAATTAAAAAAGTACATTATTAATTAATTAAAATTAGCTTTTTATAGATAATTTTATCGCAATTAAAAAGTAAACTAAAATTTAAGTATTATTATAGATGTTAAAGTAAAATAATCTACATCTTACGTATCGCTTCTAATGAAACAAAACGCAGTAACTGAGTGTTACCAGAAAGAAACTATCAAACGTTGATTCTTACTCAAGCATTTAATCAAGTGTATACGTAGGTACTCGACTGTAAAATAAGATTTTATAATGAAGAATTCTAACCTCAAGTAATGACTTCAATTAAAATTACTTAGCAGCAACTAATTGCTTGTTTATAAATACGGGTGTTAGATGTCCTGAAGACAAACTAATCTATTTCTTTCATTACAGTTCCAAGTCTACCACCTGGAGCTTTACAATGCATAGCGCTAAGTTCTCAATCAGTCCGCGTATCATGGGAGCCACCACCTCTAAGGGGACGAAACGGAGTCTTACAAGGATATAGAGTAACTTACGCACCCGTCACGGATTGGTATGGTAAGCATCATATATATTTCTTCCATACTTCAATTTAAAATCTCAGATTATTATTAAGTTTTGGAAAAACAAACTCAATGTCATTCAAGACAAAGTTTAAAATCCATTGCAACCAATATTTTAATATTATAACAAATGGTTACCCAAAAATCAACTCAGACGACATGAACATAAAGTATATAGTTAAGTGAGTGACAATTTAATGTAGACTATCTAAGATTCTGAGTTCAAGTTTAGTAGACTACATACTCTACATGCTTTCCATGTCTTTTTTTTATCCAATTCATCTACTTCAGTTCAGTTTTCTTTACTTCGGAATCCTGAAGTAACTTCGATTTCAGGGAACGAAGAAGCGGTGACCAAGCAAATATCAGGGCTGCATACAACGCTATCAGGACTTCGAAGATTCACGAACTATTCGGTGACGGTGTGTGCGTTTACGGCAGCTGGTGACGGAGTAAGGGCTGCCCCGGTTTATTGTCATACAGAGGAAGATGGTAAGAAAACATGTTCTCCATTTTGTAAACTACTCGTAGTAGTACTTACTGCTAGTTAAGAAATGCTTTCAAACTGATAATTAGGTATGTATCAGTCAATATAACTATTATATTAATACAAGAAGCAAAAACTTTGTACCCCTTTTTACGAAAATTACGCGAACGGAGGAGTATGAAATTTGGCACAGTTAAAATTTTTATGGATAAGGAGTGCAGAAAGCTAATATTTTTATACTGGATGATTTTTATACCGTCTTGAAAAAAATAGAGTACAATAAGTAAACGGAGTAGAAGCTTAAGGCATACGTAGTTTTTTTTTTTGCTTGACAGAAATTGTTCTATCAATATAAACACTACACATTTGAAGTAAACCAGAACAATAAAAACAGAAATCCTGAAAAATCTGTATAGATCGTTAAAAAATATCGAAATTCAAATCATACGCATATTATATTATCATTAAAAAAAACTAGGTATGCCATAGGCTTCTACTCCGTTCACCTATTATACCCTATTTTGTTCAAGGCGGTAAAAAAAGTCATCCAGTATAATATGCATTACAAATAAATTAAATTAATAAAAAAAACATTACACTCGTAGTGAGTGTAATGTTTTTGACACACATGTAAAAGGTATGCGGCCTCTTTGCTTCGACTAAGGCTCTAAACAGACGGACTGCCTTTCAACTGCACTCCCGACTGCAAATTTGCAGTTTGGATGCAGTTAGTATGACTGCAATACAACTGCAAACCAACCGTCCAGCCCGATTGCAGTCGGTGTGCAGTTGGCGTGCAGTTCCAACGACTGCAAGCTGACTGCAAGTTAGCTGCACGGTCAACGTCCAGTTCAAATTCAGTCGGATCAACTGTATTAGGACTGCTACAGAACTTCATTTGGAGCGGAACAGGAGCGGGCGGTCGGGGTGGGTATATTCTAGCACGCGGTCTGCGTAGTGATGCAGTTGAATCAACTGCACGTCGACTGTGCAGCTAGCTTGAAATCAGCGTGCAGTCGTTTGAACTGCACGCCAACTGCAACCGGGCTACACGGTAGGTTTACAGTGTTATTGTAGTTGTACTAACTGCGTTCAAACTTCAAATTTGCAGTCGGAGTGCAGTAGAAATGCAGTCCGTCTGTCTAGAGCCTAACATTTATTTCTTTTTACATTATGTCTTGTCATCCTGTTTCTGACTGTCACATAAATAAAACTATTGAATCTATAAAATTAATATGGTCGAATTTCGGCAATTGGGCGACCACTAGTTAAGAGCTACCTCAAATGGCTTAGCATGATCCTCTGTTGTGTCGAAAATACTGCAGCATTAATTTTTAAATAAAGATATGGTAAAGTTGAGAATTAGGTAATATTAAGTACCTACTATGTTTGACGAAAACACGATTCCATAAAATTTTCTCGATAGAAAAAAATTCCAAAGTTACCTCCATACCGAACAATAAACCGCTGGTATGAAAAAAAATACTTCAAATTAGATCATGAAACTTTGCATACTAACTGAACTAACTATAAAGCAGGTCTTATGTTTTTTTTTTAATTACCATTATTTTCACCGTAATGATAAATGATTTTTATTTCTGTAAGTAGGTTTGTACAAGTAAAAAGAAATTACTTAAACTATCAGCGTCTTGAAGTTTGTTCTCTTCCGCCCGACACCCTCGCTCAGTCTCGCTTCGGCTTTCGAACGGGAGAGCTGTGTCGCTTGCGCTCAGAATATGAACACAACGATAAAGATTGAGGTGGCGCGGGGAAGTGGGGGCGAAATTAGAATTTGAGTCAATCAAAATCAATCTGCCTAGCCTTTTCCCAACTACGTTGGGTCGGCTTCCAGTCTAACCGGATGCAGCTGAATACCAGTATTTTACATGGAGCGACTGCCTATCTGACCTCCACAACCCAGTTACTGGATAATACGATACCCCTTGGTAAGACTGTTTGTCAGACTTCGGGCTTCTGACGACCCGTAACGACTATCAAAGATCCACGAAAGACAGCCGGGACCAACGGCTTAACGTGCTTTCCGAGGCACGGAGGAGTCTCGGTATGAAAAGATGGTCACCCATCCATAGACCAACCCCGGCAAGCGTAGCTTAACCTGATGGATCGACCCGTGCGGCTGTTATTACTTAGCCACGAGCTCCTCGAATTTGAGTATAGGCTCTTAATAAATTTGCAATTTTCCCCAGTTACATGATTAGTAAAAACCTATATGTACCTTTTTTATTAGCCTTTATTGTCGCACTGCTGGGCAAAGGCCTACCTACTCTTGTTCCACCTCTCTCTGTTCAGAGCTGCCTAGGACTAATCTTTAAAAGAATTTAAAGGAATCCAGCTCATCCCGCCATCTCCGTCTGCGCCTGCCGCGATGTCGTTTGCCATTAAGCCAGACCCATTGGGTCGTAAGTTTCCGGCAGATGTGTCCAGCCGAATTCAATTTAAGCGTGGCAGCTTTCCGAGTGACATCAGTTATTTTAGTAATGACGGATTGTTGTATTCTTAATCCGGTCCACAAGTTTGATAACGAGAATAATCCATTCCATGGCTCTCTGGCAAACCCTGAGCGTGGACCTCTGCTGAATTGTCTAAGACCATGTTTGGGAACCATATGTACCTACATTTTTTTTTCTTTTAATTTTGTAGGTTCTGCTTTTACCTCATTGCTCTGATATAGCAATGAGATAAAAGCAGAACCTACTTTATTTTAATATATAATATCTTGACTCTAACTATTTTGTAAATTACCTCGGGACCCTCCTACCTCACACCTTTCTCTATTTAAGATTGTGTATTTCATTAACTAGTGCCTGTAATTTGATGTTTTATGATTATTATTATGTAGGTAGGTACTTGGTACTTACGACTTGAATAAATCATTTTCCAAAAGTATGCTAAAGGGAAATCTCGGCAAAACTTTTAAATTTAAGCAGCTATGTCCAAATTCTGGAAGATTACTGTTCCTGGACACGTTTTCTTAAGTTAAACTACTATTTATTTTTGAAAGGAGAAGTGCTCTCGCCAATAAAAAACTCTTCACTACTTTTCTCCTCACAGTACCTTCAGCGCCTGCTGATATCAAAGCAGTTGTATCATCCCGCAACAAGATCTTAGTGTCATGGCTGCCACCTGCTGCTCCCAACGGTGTCCTCGTTGGATACACCCTCTACATGAGCGTCATAGAAGATGGAAGAGAGGTTTGTTTTCTTATTATCAATTTCACGTAGGTTAATGGCATTTCCTGACGAACATTTTCTCTAAGCGATAAACTCACCTTCGCACATTGTCAGTGGTACCACTGGCTGAACAATAAACGGTAAATTGACTTCTAAACGGTCAGAAAATTTTAGTAAGTCTCTGATGTAGTAGTACAAAATCGGAGATAGATAGGTACTTACAAAGGATTTTCTGTAAATGAATACATGCTGCTTTCAATCATTTTGATCTAAAACATACATACAACATGCTACTCTCTCATGCGGGTAGGAAAACCTACAGAACGCATCATGCTACGATTCCTTTCGCTTCTTCCACATTCATTCATCTTTTCATACATGCGAACCGGTTGCGAGTTCTACGCACCTGAACTTTTTTAAGGACACCGCCAATAAGGTTAGTCTGCCCAGCCACGGCATTTCACATTTGCCCTATAAATTCCTTTTGGTAATCGTCCTTTATTTTGATTTCTCCACATGATCAAAATATTTCAGCACATTTTCTTATCCGTCACTCCACTTTCTCACACTAAAGTATTCTCTATACACACTCATTTTAAATCTGTTTGAGTTACACCTCACAGACTTACGCAATCACAATTTCGACACCTTTAGGTAGGTACTTCTTTCCACTTCTGCCTTGCCTAACATTCACTCCTATACCAACAAGGTACACGCTTCACAGACAATCAAGGCTACTTTCTGCCATAGATTTTCCACAAACGCATGCAAAATGTCCTGCATTCAGTATTTCTTTTCATCTGCATCTATCCAAACCGCAACCAAAAACGAACTTCGCAGATTATCCAATTCACACTTTCAATTCCCATTTTCCAATTCGCACTATTTCGTATTGCCTTTTTTTTGGATGGGAAATCAAAACCCACCCGTGTTCCTTCAGTTGCCTGTGCCAGGGCCACGGTAACTCTTATTTACCGTGGCCCTGACACAGGCAACTGAAGGAATACAGGTGGGTTATGATTTCCCATCCAAAAAAAAAAATCGTATTGCCTGCATTTTATTTCTTATCTTTAGTTATTAATGATGCATCTTTCCATACCGTCCCTCATGCTCGTTAAGATAATCTAGAAGAATATAGGTGACTTGAAGGTTAGAATTTTACGGGTTGCTCATTGTCATTTATATATTCATTTAGGAGGGTACCCACAAACGCATGCTGTCACCAAGCACGTTATCCCACGAGACGTCGCGATCACCACCACGGGCCACTCACCAGTTCTGGGTATCAGCTTCAACAAGACTTGGAGAAGGAGAAACCACTCGAGTTGTCACAGTGCTGCCTTCTGAATCAGGTTAGTCTATAATCTATCATACTTTTAGTCCGGTCAAATTAGATATAAAAATAATGGTCAAATAACAAAAATTCCGACAGAGCTAAATTTTGGTGGAGACCTTGGGTACACCATTAGAAATAGTGTCAAAAGTCCCCATCGATCCCATGTGTGCTAAAAAAGTTATTCGGGTCAAAGGTCAAAATATGAGGTTTTTTGGATTTTTTTCGAAAACGGTAAGTTTTATCAAAAAATAGCCGAGACAAAATTAAAGATCTTAAAATTATCCACAAAAATACAAAAATGGTCCTCATATTTTTTTGCTAAGAATCACCATTCCTGAGCTATCGCGATTCTGAAAGTTGAAGGAGTTACGTTCTCCATGATATGCACAAATATGCCACGTATATACATACTCAGGCACTTAATTCAAGTAAAAATGCCTTTGTCTCTTATAAACTATACTATTCTGAGAATAAACATTATAATAATAATAATATTCTGGGACATTTTTCACACACGGTCATCTGATCCCAAACTAAGCAGAGCTTGTACTATGGAAACCAGATAACTGATATACTACATAAACTACTTTTTTTTGTAAATACATACTTATATAGATAATTACACCCAGACTCAGGACAAACAGACATGTTCATGCACACAAATGTTTGTCCTGGATGGGAATCGAACCCACGACCTGTGGCATGATAGGTGGTATCTTAACCAACCATGCCATCTGGCCTGTCAAAATAATTTATGTTTAATTTATTATAATTTATATATATCTTTATCTTATATCTTTGATGAATTTATGACAGTTCCAGCAAACCAACAACAATTTTTCGCTAACATTCATAAAACATTTCGTTACATTTTCATGTTAAGAGGATTGTGAAGTGCCGATACGCGGCGCGATTTTTGGAGGCAATCACCTACATTTCATACAATTATTTACATAAATATTATATCGGGCGATAACGTTTTTACTCCCCTAAACCTTTACTAAATGAGACAATTTTAGTGTCATTACATTTAGTACACTTTAATCTAGGTCTGTCTGTTTTTCGTTTTTAGTAATTCAATTTAATATAATTTAAAAAAATAAAAATGCTCGAAGATGTTTTTATGTCAAAAATATAGATATTTAGATGCTAATAACTTATATCGTATGCAATATATCTTTATAATTAAAACGTACGGACTTAGTTTTTTATTATACCTACAACATTTCCAAAAAATATGAAAATTAGACTATGTTTACGGGGAGAAAAACGTTATCTCTTTTTGTATGAAAATTTACAGCTTCACAATCCTCGTAAGTGACAAATTGATAATGGGTGAAGATGTTGCCTTATTAATACTACTCACTGCAAGGGCTCCAATTGGTAAAATTATATACTTTTTAAAACCTGGAAAGGCTCAACAGAAAGAATTCCGAGTCAAATTATGTAAAAAGTGAATTTCGTAAAGTGCAGTTGACTCTTTCTACTTTGTTGCCGTCGTACTGTCTACACGGTAACGTCATTTTTGTCTACTCTTCCGTGGACAAAACGCTTCTCTAGGATTCTCGTGCTAAGCCTGCAGAGTCTAGGGTTTGAAATGAACAGATAATACTTTGGAACCGATTCAAACTTTACTCCCACCTGCTCCGGAAAAACTCCTAAATACTATTTTTTGCAATTGCAAAAAAGTTGTAGTACTAAATGTGGCTGTAGAAGAGTAGGGTTACTGTGATCTCCAGCATGTTAATTGCCAAGGCCAGTCTTGCTTAAATGTTCAATTGAATACAGCAGACGAACATTCATGTGATTTCGATGAAGAGACAGCTGATTCATCTTCATTTGAAGAATTTATGAACATCCAGCCAGAAAAAGAGGAAGAAGGAAGAAATCGAAGAAGACATAATGAAGTCGACTTTGAAGAGTATGAATCGGATTAAAATATCAAAAGAAATCAGAATTACAGTTAAGTTCAATAACCAATATCAATAATCATTATGCAGTTGAAAGAGTATTGTCCCTGAAAAATTAATAATATCCGGGGACATTTTCACACACGGTCATCTGGTCCCAAACTAAGCAGAGCTTGTACTATGGAAACCAGATAACTGATATACTACATATACTACTTTTTTTTTTGTAAATACATACTTATATAGATAATTACACCCAGACTCAGGACAAACAGACATGTTCATGCACACAAATGTTTGTCCTGCATGGGAATCGAACCCACGACCTGCGGCATGGCAGGTGGTATCTAAACCAACCACGCCATCTGGTCTGTCATAACTGTTCTTGTAGTAGGCCTACCGAGAAAACCACGTTAAAAAAAACGCGTCAAAGTACACTACCTCACAGATGGTGTGAAAATTTGTGCATATCATGTAGAACGTGACTCCTTCAACTTTTAGAATCGCGATATCTCAGGAATGGTGACTCTTAGAAATAAAAGTATGAGGACCATTTTTGTAGATAATTTTAAGATCTTTAATTTTTGTTTGGGCTACTTTTTGATAAACTTACTGTTTTCGAAAAAAATCCAAAAAACCTCAAATTTTGATCTTTGACCCCGAATAACTTTTTGTCCCCGTCGACATCATGTGTGCTACACATGATGTCGACGGGGACTTTTGACACTTTATTTCTAAAGGTCTACCCACGGTCTCTACCAAAATTTAGCTCTGTGGGTATTTTTGTTATTTGAAATGTCTGTTTTGACCGGACTATTTCCAGGCATATTCTTTTGCATTCTTTTCTCCAGCTATTTTCCTCTTTTCATTCACATTTGATTTTGATATTAAAAAAAATAAAACATACATTTACTTAGTCTGGAGACTCTGCAACTGTATATATTCCTTTTCTAGGAATCTAAGGGCCGGTTTTTTGATCCGTAGTTAACTCAACCAATGGTTAAACATAGGAACTAAAGGTTGAATGTTGGCTAAATGTGAAAGGCTAAACATGAAAGAAATAACACGAATGTATTCATTTTAACTCATTCATGTTAAAAAATACTAACTAGTGGCATATTGGCAAACATATTTAGCCAAAATTCAACCATTATCTACTGTTTAACCATTGGTTGAGTTAACTACGGATCAAAAAACCGGCCCTAAAACTGTCAATACTTCTACGCCAGATTAGGTTACTGGTGTTCATTTTCTTCTATTCAAAAAAAGCCCGTTTCTTGACAGTGCCAGCTCGGATCACGTCTTTCAGCCGAAGCATCGTAACTCCTTGGAAGGAGAACATATCGTTGCCATGTAACAAGGTGGGAGTACCCACTCCGTCTACCACGTGGAGTATGAATGGGGCTATTTTGGAGTCGACACTGAGAAAAAACGTTACCAGCGACGGCTCTTTAATAATCAGGTAACAATTTCAGCTGGTTTTAGTTCTCCGACGAGCTAATTTTAACGTCACATGATTAACATATGTTTCAATTCCATTAAGATCTTGATTATCTTTATGACTTATACCCTGAATCTTCTGAAGGTCTCTGCTATTTTTATCTCTCTATAAACTTTATTACCGTTCACCTCGTTTTGTACTTGATTTTCACCAAATCCCTTCACACCATTGACACAGCATGACGCAGTACCTGGACAGTGGGAACTACACGTGTTTGGTTGAGAACGTCCACGGAAGAGACGAGGTGACCTACAGTGTGGAAGTGAAGGTGTCTCCACAACCCCCTGTATTGGCCGTCGTGGACTCTTACGCGGATTCCCTGCATCTTCAATGGAGCGACCAGGGCGATGGTGGCAGCCCAATATTAGGTAACATCCCTTAGCAATTTGGTTATTACAGGGTAGGAGTGACGGTGCCTAAACTCTTTGTTAAGCAATACACGGTTCAAATACTTCTCCTGCTGTCCCCCTGGACAGTGCATATCATGGGGCTTATAGCCACATTAGTGAAGAAAAAAGACGTTAAAAATAAACAGAAGGTGAATTTTCTATTGTATAACTTCTTATCTACATATTCTCAACCTCGTCACATTTCATTGTAAATAGGTACATAGCACGGTATGGAAATGAGCAAATCCAGTAATCATAGTAATACATCGATTTTCTATCCGTCTGTCTCTTTTTAAAAAAAGTGGATCTAATAACAAATGCTTCAACAATTTTCTAGGTTACGTGATCAACTACAAACGGGAACATGGTGACTGGGAAGAGCTGCAAGTAGAAGCTGGTACATCTGAACACGTGCTGCCGAACCTGTGGTGCGGAACCCGCTACCAGTTGTACATCACTGCTTTTAACCGTATCGCCACCGGCCTGCCTTGTGATATTGTTCACGCGTATACGAAGGGCACTGGTTAGTAAAATCACCGATAATTGTCGTTTTAGGGTTCCGTACCTAAAGCGTGCCAACGGGACCCTATTACTAAGGCTCCGCTTCCATACAAGAAAAGTTCAATTTTGTACAGTGGTACGGAACCCTTTGTGTGCTAGTCCCACTCGCACTTGACCGCTTTATTTAAAGTCGTTATTCTTTCAAAGTTAAGTCGTTATAAAACAAATCCTTCAGACCTTTGCATCTGAGCTGAGTACCTATGTGGGTCCTCTGGCCGTTACCGATGCAAGCTGGATTTGACTTTAAGGTCTGACTTATCACAAATTAAAAAACTGGCAAAAGCCGACACAGGGGCTAATGTGTCAGTGTTTCTTGCCAGCAATAATTTCGAACTCCTCACTGACCACCGCGACCTGAGGAGTGACATTGGTTTTTTTTTTTTTGTATTCCAGTTCCTGTAAAACCGAAGCACTCACAAATGATAACTCTGAACACAACAACGGTGACGGTCTGGCTGGATTCTTGGGGCGACGGCGGCTGCGGGATTCTGTACTTTGTCATCGAATATCGAGAAATAAGTCAATCGCAGGTAAGTATTTAAAATTTCTTGTAAAAGAATTCAGAAGGACCCTTTATTAATTTTTTAATTGAATTAAGCTCCAGGTATAACGCGAAATTCAAATTTTCTTACGTTTTCTGCAATTTGCAAGACAGTATTAGGTTGTATGTTGATTAAAAATAATTCGCGACCGTGGCTTATGGCGTATTTGCGTGGCATATTGCGTCGTCGGTTATTGGCGCGAACAGACGTGTCCACTAATTACCTCAATTTATTTTCTAAAATATTTAAATCTCATTACTGGAAATTGAACCTGATTTGAGTGACAACAAGGCTCGATTTGCTTTAACAACTACTTATACAGTGCGTGTGTGCTATCGTACAGTTACCACAGATCGGATAACATATAGACAGTGACAATGTCTCGTCCTCAAAGCGAGCTCTCCTCCTCGGTCCCGAACCTCACTTCAGAGAACACAACTCGCCGTAAACGAGGCCACAATGATGAATTCGAGGAGGCTTTTGAGCAATTCAGTAAAACAATTGTGGATAAGCTAGATAATTGGAAACAAGAAAGTGGTCAAGAAATCTCTTATATTAAAGAATCGCTGAAAAAAATTAGCGAAACCTCTTCTGAGCTTAAATCAGAAATTAATCGAATTCGCGAAGAATACTCAGGAATGAATAAGTCTGTGGAAAACTTAGAGATCAAACACAAAGATATGCAAGAAGAGATCGCCTCGATAAAGCAATCGATACAATTTCACAGTGACAATCACGATGACCTCAAAAATCAACTAGAAACCAGCTCCAAAGAAATCAATTCGATAAAACAGCTTAAGGCAGATCTAGAAGAAATTAGACAGAAAAATAGCAAATTAAAATCTAACATTAATGCCAGCGAGCAAAGAGATCGATTCTGATCGATCGATCGATTATGCAATATTGAGATAGTCGGAGTGACAGAATCAAACGGAGAGAACTTGATGAATATAATTTTGCAACTAGGGAGGCATGCGGGTTTCGAGTTAAGCTGCAACGATGTCGTACATGTGAACAGAGTTTCCTCATGAACCAAGGAGCAAGTAAGGCCGAAAAACGTAATAGCCAAATTGCACACTCGCCAGTTAAAGATAATCTTATATCGCAAGCACGGAAATCTCGCCTGACAACCTCTAATTTGTAGATCCATGGTAAAGCTGTTCCTGTTTACGTAAACGAACACTTAACAGTATTCAATAAAAATCGAATCGATCTGGACCACGTAAATATCCCCTTTTAGATTATGATGAATTTGCAATGTTGCGAACTAGACAGCACCAGGTGCAGCAGATTTGTTTCGAGAAGTATGTACGAGCTACCGAAGCTAGTCTGAAATCAAGACCAAAAAGTTTTTGGACTTATATAAAAGCTATGCGCGGCGGTACCAGTTACCCTAAAATGTTGACATATAATAATAATTATTTCTCTAATGGACAGGATATCTACGAAGCATTCAATACTTTTTTCCACAGTGTGTTTGCGGAAGCTTCAGGTGAGCAGTTTAATGTCCCACCTGAACACGCAGATACATGTCCCAATATAATCTCAAGCTTAAGTGTCTACTGTGGAGAGAGCACTGGATACATTGGTTATTGATAAGGGTTCTGGATGCGATGGTATCCCCGCTTTGTTTTGGAAAAAATGCGCCAAATCACTTTCTATTCCAATTTGTATTATTTTTAATTATTCAATCAAATCAGGTGAATTTTCCACAGCCTAGAAAAAAGCTCACATTGTCCCTATACACAAAAAGGGATCTCGCACCGAAGTAAAAAATTACAGAGGGATATCTATCCTAGACACATTAGGCAAACTTTTCGAGAAACTGGTGTACAACGCTGTTTACCCGTACATTTTATCAGGAATACCGGATAATCAACACGGTTTCCTTAAAAGAAGATCCACGGTCTCAAACTTGTCGAGCTTCGCAAGCTACCCCACTGAAAATGTTGACAGTGGTGGACAGGTTGACGTGATCTACACTGATTTCGAAAAAACGTTTGACCGTGTGTATCACGTCATTCTGCTCGATAAATTGTTCCGTTTGGGTATTCGCGGCGACCTTTTACGATGGGTACAGTCTTATTTGTTTAAAAGATCACAAGCAGTCGTGATGGGCGGTTATCGTTCTAACTTTATAGAGATTCCCAGCGGTGTACCGCAGGGATCGCATTTAGGGCCCCTTTTCTATAATGCCTATTTATTTGATATAAATGACGCTATAAAACATTCCAAATATTGTACGTTATGTATGCTGATGACAAAAAGATATACTACAAGATAAGATGTATTGACGACTGCAAAACTCTTCAGACTGGCCTTGATAATCTACACAATTATTACCTTAAAAACAGGATTTCAGTCAATGTAAACAAATGCCAAACTGTCACCTACACACGCAAAAAACACTTCCTTAACTATCCATATAACTTTAACGGCACTATAATAAGCAAGACCAATACAGTTCGTGATCTTGGCGTTATTTTTGATGAGAAACTGTCATTCTCGGAACATATGGATAGGGTTAGCGCCAAGGCTTTCAAAAATTTAGGATTTGTTTTAAGATCTTGCTTTTTGCAAGATCTTAAAACAAATCCTAAATTTAAAAACACGGAGACGCTAAAGACAGTTTATTTTTCATATGTACGTAGTACACTCGAGTACGCCAGCCCTATTTGTTCACCATATTACACTATACACACAAGGCAACTTGAAAGAGTACAAAAGATAGTCGTAAACCACCTTAACTATCGTCTCCGAAAACCCCCAATGTCATATCAACTCTGCTGCAGAGCACATGGCTTGTTGACTCTCGAGGATAGACGTAAAATCCTAGACATGTGCCTATTGTACGACATACTCAATGGACGACTTGACTGCCCAGAGTTAGTGTCACATGTGACATTCAACACTCAGCGCCGTCGCACGCGTCACACGCCACTGCTGCACATACCCCGACATGCCACGAACTACGCCAGGAACTGTGTACTCACGCGCATTGCTCGAACCTATAACGCTTCATTGTGGATGTGGATATTTTCAGCACATCCAAAATGGCATTCAGGAAGCAAATTATTAAGATTTTAAAAAATAAACAACTCCTTTAGGCATAATCAGATGTACTTTAAATTTAGCTTTAATTTAATTTGGAACGTAGGCTTTTTTATGTAAACATTTATTTTGCCAACTCCTCTAACAGTTTATTAGTTCTCATTTCATTGTCTGTTCGTACACTCTTATGGTTACTCAGGAAAACCTATAATTGGCCTAACCTATATGTAATATGAAATTTTGTAAGTATCTTTTTTGTAACGCTGTTAGTTTTCTAAATAAATAAAAAATAAAAATTTATAAAATTATAATCATTAGAATCAGCACTGCCATACAACGTGGTAATGCCGCCAGTTATTAGTTGGGTACATTACCAGTCGACAGCGATGCGGATGAATTTTTCGACGCCATATTTTAGTTAGTGAATAGTTTTAGTTAAGATAGGATATAATTTGGTATTTTTAATATTGTTAATTTAAAGGACCATAAATAAATAATTAGAATCAGTAATACAGTTAAGATAGATCCTAAAAGTCAAGATTTCATGAAATAGTAAATCATTAGGATTATATAAACTTAGAGACTTGTATTGCTGATTTTAATGATTATAATTCTATAAATACAGATTTGTCACGGTCGCGAATCATATTCAGATTAACATACAACCTGATACTGACTTGCAAATTGCAAAAACGTAAGAAAATTTGAATATCGCGGGCTACCTGGAGCTTTCGCCTTAACAAATGCCTTTTAACTCTGCCATCTTCGTGTCTGATTACAGTTCCATCTACTGTGCAGTAAGCCGACATGAATCCTATGAATATGGCAAAGTGTGGAGGAATAACGCATTTCTAGCTCGTGCAATACCCTAAACTGTTTCTTTTTTCAAATAGACCTTTTCTTTCGCAGTGGCGCCTAGTATCAAACAGCGTTCAAGCAACAGAACGAGTCTTCAGCGTTACAGGCCTCACACCAGCCACACATTATCAGCTGCGAATCACCGCACACAACAACGCAGGACATGCCGTCGCTCTTTATAACTTCACCACGCATTCACTTAGTGGCAGTAAGTGATAAATTATTATTATTTTCTTCAAAGATACATCTGAAAATTATAGAAAATGAAAATGCCGACGTCTGCTAGCTTCTAAAAAAATCACGTGTAAAACTGATCTTAATATCGTAGTTGCAAAATATTAGGTTGGGGAAAAAGTCTTTTCGCATTATACTATGTATGAACTTGTAATAAAATCTCTTTGGCTATATGAGTCTCACTTGTGCCGCGTTGTAATGCGCACGCGTTTGCATATTCGATATATCGAGTAGCGCGGCGCAAGCTGTCGCTCGTAATTTACTCGCCATGAGTAGTGAACTAGTGGTGAATGAGCTGCTGGCGTTCCTGCAGCAGAAGCTGGATGTGATGGACGAGGTGTCTGCTGTCCAGATCTGCGCAACGAACTTCAGCGAGGATGACATAGCTGCTGCCAAGCTGTTGTTGTTTAGTGTGCTAGCGCAAGCGCGATCAGATGGTGTCCCGCCGGCGTGACGGGACTAAGAAGAGCCTGCAGGATATCATCACGCTGTTCAAGGAGACCGACCCTGACGACGTGCCGACATTTGTGGTGAAGGAGCTACACAAGCTTCCTCCCGTCACCTTCGACCACGTCGATGTAACGAGCCTGCTGAAGGACATTGTTTTTCTGAAGGCCCGCCTCGCGGATGTGCTAACGAAATTAGATACATCCCAGAACACCGTCACTGATTTGCGCAAAGAAGTTAGCGAGTTGCGCAACAGTGTGGCGGTAATTAGGTCACCTGTCGATGCGTCAAACGTAAACACATGTCGCGGAGCCGGCCTCGATATATCGTCGTCGAATTCCGCGTCAGCAGTTTCGTCGCCAGCGCATCCGTCGTTTGCTGAGCTTGCAGAGCGCCCCGCCCGCGTGCCCTGCAGCCCCGCGCTCGTCACCGCGGCTCCTCCACACAGCGCCGCCCGAGCCCCTCGCCCCATCCCGCAGCCAGTACTTGAAGCCCTGCCGAAACCTCTGCAAAGGGATTTCGCTAGCGTCACTGCGAGTGCTCCTGGCGCTTCTAGTATCAAGCCCATGCCAGAAAAGGCGCTGAATAGGGCTGATAAAGATGATGGTTTTGTGACGGTGCAAAGGAGGAAGCGCCGATCGCGACCAAACAAGAACCGCTGCGGCAAAGCTCCTACAGTGCCTGAAATAAACCTGCGTGCCGCAAAGCCGAATACACCGGTGTACATCTCCCGTCTGCACTACACCACTAAGGCGGAGGACATCGTGGAGTACGTGCGACAAAAGACAAGGTACACGCCGAGGGTGCAGTTACTGGAATCACGCCGGAACGTCAACTTCTAGGCGTTCGTCGTGCGTGTACCGAACTGTTATCTGCCCCTCGTCTTGGAAGAAGACTTTTGGCCCCAGGACGTGGTGTTCCGTCGCTTCCGCGGACAAGTTCCACAGGACAGCACAAAGTCAAACTAGTGCAAAGTGAAGTGCTACTAACATAGTCTTAAGCCTTATTTATTAACACAAGATTTTGTTTATAAAAATATGTATGTTTAGGTTAAGGTATTTTTCTATGGGCCTATGTCGCCTGAAATAAATGGTATTATTATTATTATTATTATTATTATTATTATTATTATTATTATACTATTGTATCTGGCTGGTTTTAGTATCATTGAAAGTTTAAATTTTAAAGAACATAATTCCAAATTCAAATTAGGAAAATGTGTGATTTTCATTTGTTTTTCGTACCGTCAAGATGAGTGAATCTAATGAAGAAATTCGATACATTTTAAAATTTTACTACAAAAAAGGTAAAAATGCAACGCAAGCCGCGAAAAAAATTTGCGATGTTTATGGACCTAGTGTAGTGTCTGTGAGAGTAGCACAAATTTGGTTTAAGCGTTTTCAATCCGGAAATTTTGATGTCAAAGATGCACGTCGCTCTGGTCGCCCTATTACGGATAAAATGGATGCCATTTTTGAAAAAGTGGAGTAAGATCGGCATATCAGTAGTTACGACGTAGCTGAAGAACTGGAAATTGACCACAAAACAGTTTTGGCGCATTTGAAAAAAACTGGGTACACAAAAAAGCTCGACATTTGGGTACCTCACGAGCTCACTGAAAGAAACCTAATGAACCGTGTACTCATTTGTGATTCTTTATTACGACGTAATGAAACCGAACCATTTTTGAAGAAGCTGATAACTGGTGATGAAAAGTGGATCATGTATGACAAAAACGTGCGAAAAAGGTCGTGGTCAAAGGCCGGTCAGGCTTCACAGACTGTGGCGAAACCCGGGTTAACTCGCAACAAGGTGATGCTGTGTGTGTGGTGGGATTGGAAGGGCATTATTCATTATGAGCTGTTACCACCAGGCAGGACCATCGATTCTGAATTCTACTGCGAACAACTGATGACATTAAAGCAAGAAGTTGAGAGAAAGCGGCCGGAATTAATCAACAGAAGGGGTGTGGTTTTTCATCATGATAACGCTAGACCTCACACATCTTTAGCCACTCAGCAAAAATTAAGAGAGTTTGGCTGGGAGGTGTTAATGCATCCGCCGTATAGTCCTGACTTTGCACCTTCAGATTTCCACCTGTTTCGGTCTCTTCAGAATTCTTTAGGCAGTGTCAGGTTAACATGACCAGAAGTCCCAAAATTTCTATAGCAATGGGATCATGTCCCTACCTACAAGATGGCAAAAAGTTATCGAACAAAATGGTACCTACATACTTTAGTTAAATGTAAATAAACTATATTAAAACATGTTTTGAATTTTCTTAAAAAATGCGAAGAAACTTTTTCCCCAACCTATTAATTCATTCATTCTAATTTTATTTGTACCGTATTGTATTTTATTTTATTTTATGTTTTTATGTATTTTATTTTATTTCAGGTTTTGACAGAATTAAATGTTTTTTTTTTATTTCATACATACTAAATGCGAAGTCTAAGATGTAAGTCTGTCTATCTGTCACCTTTTCACTCCGTAACGGCTGAACGGATTTCAATGTAATTTGGCAAACCCACGTTTTTCAGACCTCCACGCGGGCAAAGCCGCGGCCAAAAGCTTTCTTCCTTTCTTTATTGGAATAAACAACATGTTCGAGTACAAACTTAAGCGCTTTGTTACAAGTGCCAGTTGTAGTATATTAAATAGTCTGACGATATGTCAACATAATATCATAATTGTGTGCGAGGGTGTGTGGAACTAAATAAGTGTTTAAGAAGACGTATGCGCTACTGAATGGGTCGCACTCACCTAGGGTGTTAGCTGGAAATGTTAAGTCACGGATAGCCTTAGAGATGATGGTTTATTGAGGCAAGAATTTCCGGGCCTGCAGGCCTTTGAATGGAGCGCTACCTCCGCCTCCCCCAAATGCAGCACGAAGTATTTATTTAAGACGCGCCGCAGACCGATTTCGGAAAATCCATGCCACAGTATAAAATATATGCAGTTAATCGACTGAATTAGTTTTTCCTATGTTCTGAACTAAAATTATTACTTAAAATGTCCTGAGTACCTAATGGGCGTTTTCACATTATCAGATAATGACACCAACCCGATACCGAAATATCAGCAGCTATACCGACACCGATTCGATACCGATATAATTATTATCGGGCCGACGATATTAGTGAATCAAGCTGCACTGGGCCCGCGTGGTGGCCCACCGTCTCTAGAGGAGAGGAGGCTTGTGCCCCAGCAGAGGGAACATTATAGGCAGATTATGTGATATTAATGAAGATCGATGACCATCGCGACGCACGAAACGACCATAGTAACAAGTGTCGACGTCTCGATGTCGACATGCGAAAAAGTGTGTTCAAGTGAAAGAATGCCCGCTATTCTTTATTATGCCCCACACTGTGTCTTCGCTGGTAGATATTGTGCCGATATCGGTTTCGGTCGCTGTCTGCGACGGCATATATTATGTGACACTAACAACACAATGTGAAAGCGTGGAGGTACTAAACGTATGCGATTATAAGTATCTGATCGCAGATATCGTGTCGGTGTCGGGTCAGTATCGTTATCGGCCAATGTGCTGTGTTGTAACAATCAACTAATTTTATTAATTTAAAAAAGTCAGAAATGTATTTTCTTAAAAGAAATAGTTCTTGCCTGGGGCTTCGCCCGCGTGGAGGCCGGAAAAAATTATCCCACGACATCATACTACCGGGATAAAAGTATCCTATGTACCTAGGTCATGATGTACCTACCGTAATCGAAATCCGTTAAGACATGAAAATGTAACAGACAGACATACAGAGTTACTTTCACACATCATTCATTCGCATTTATAATATTAAGCATGGAAGTACTTATGGACAAGCAGTAACAAAACACAACGTGGTACCAAAAATAAGAACAACACGAATATTTTTACGGATATACTATTAGGGTGCGTTCCCACTATGTCGTGGCGACAGATTATCGTGTCGTCCTATATGTGAACACCTCCATTTAAATACATAAGCCACGACTTTAAAACAGTCGTGGACGACAGTTAATCGTGTCGTCCTATATGTGAACACCTCCATTTAAATACACAAGCCACGACGCTTTAAACGACACGTTAGTCTGATATGGGTGTCTGTGTTCAGTGTTGCATCCGCCTTTGTATTTACGCTCTCCGGTCATGTCGGATTGCCCTAGCTTTGCCAACCGCAAAGCTATTTTAATTTTCTGTTTATGTACTTAATCAATTATTTCCTGCAGTGGTTGAAGGCGAGGTGTCAGGCGCGGCGCCAGGAGGCTCGCGCTCTCTGGGCGGCGCGCGCGTCCTTCTTCCAGCGGCGCTGTCACTGCTGGTGTTGGGCGCACTGCTGGCCATCGTGCTGCTCGTGCGGCGGAACAGTCAGTACACTGGCTTTGGTAGTTGCACTTACAGATCTAACCTTTGTTCATGTCCACAAACTAAACTTAATAGCGTGGGCAGGCCTCCTACAAGGTAGAAAGATGACCAGCACCATAATTGCGTAACACACTTTAAATCACAATCCATGGATTTTGAAGACGATTCCTCGTCCATTGCTTCATATGTTTGATAAAATCGTCTACTTGACAACGTAAAAAGCGCAATGGATATTGTTGAATTGTCAAAGGAAAGGCATTGGGATTGTGAGTGTATTAGAGCTTGTCTACTCTGAAATGACACGCCCCCCAATACTTAAATTTGCATAAATACACTACGGTGAATACGGTAGTGGGGCACGTCGATTCAGAGTAGACAAGCTCTATGCGATTACCCCTCTGGTGAAGGTCGAGGAAATCCTCTGGATGCAAAAAGCACAGTAGCGGTCGTTGTGGCGATGCTTAGGGGAGGACTATGTCAATTAGCGGATGACTTCGGCTAAATACTGATGATAATCACTATCCCCAATTTTCAAGGTTTAGCATGCTGTATTGCGATTACCTTTAAAAACGTATAAATATGATATGACCATTTTGTGCCCAACAAAAAATGTTTTTGGTTTTCAAAATATTCTGCCCGTGCATAATTGTAACTAGAACTGTCCCCTCAAACTCGCTCACTAAGGCCTACTTGCACCACAAATAATTAAACACGTTTAGCGCTACACGAATTTGAAAAATCGTTCTGTTACTTATTTAAAGTTGACAGGGACAGAAGATGTTTTAAATACATATATGTTTACCGCCTTCATTTATGGTGCAAGCGGTCCTAAAACCACAGAATCTAACACTATATTCTTCTTTACCTATGTAATTGACCATAGAAGCTGGTGCCACGGAGACAGTGGCAACGGAGAGCGGTGTGGGCGAGTCTCCCTCAGTAGCGCAGCTGCAGAACAAAGTGAACCGCGACCAGCAGTACCTGGCCGCGCGGGCGCAGCACCCGCCGCCCCAGCATCACTACAAACATGCTTCCAATGGTAAACAGACCACATACCTACTTTTAGTTTTGTTTTGTTCCCGTCTCTAACAGAAAGGGGATTTAAAAGAAAATGGTTTTTCATGCGGTTGGTTGACATCTGCATGGAGCATGAAAAGAACTTTCCAGAGTTCTGACAGTTAAAGTAAGTCCAGAGCGACCCAATTTGTCGACTGACTCATATTTTTACTAAGACATGTCGTAGAGCTAGATGAAAACCCATCTAACCTAACCTTCTCATCGTTGTACCTACCCACTGAATAGAAAAAACCAGTGGATGTGCCCACACACACAATTATGCGGAAAAAATGTAAAATAATAACAACCTTCGTCAGTTGTATTATGTCTTAATTTTGTTTAAACAACAAATTCAACTTTGACGAAAAGCTTATTTGTTGTTCATACAAATTTAAGACTTATTATAACTGACGAAAGCTGTTATTATTTTACATTTTTTCCGCATAATTGTGACACACGCCGGATAGCTGCATGGACACTTCCACTTGTTTTTTTTTATTCCGTGGTTGTACCAGACAGGTGGTTGCAAAAAAAGTACAGAACTAAAGATTAGCTCTGTACTTTTTTTGTAACCACCTTGGTTGCTTATGTTTTATCTTAGTATAATTAATTAATTTAAAAAAAAAAAAAACTAAATAATTGTGATGAAGGGATTGATTTTGTTGCACTTCACTTCAAAAATTCAAGCACCAAAACATTATGTAACTACATAACTACTATGTAACACAATTACCCTAACTATTGTAAATTATTTTCTTGTTAAAATTGTGTAAAACTTTTTTATATTGTTTTTTTTTCTTTTGTAATAATATTTTGCATGCTGGGTTAATCGCTTAATGGTGTGCACTACTTGGCTTGTGTAAGTTGGTTGATCAGTGTAACAATTGTAGATAGACCTTCGATTAACAATAGTACTAGATTTCCGATGAGAGCATCAAAAACGGCCAGAAAAAAAGGGCCACAAATAATATTGTGATTTTATTTTGCAACATGGTTTTTTCAACATTATTGCTTAGAAATTATGTTCTTTTTTTTCATAAATATTTTTGTTCTTATTTTAAAAATACGTTTACTTCTCAATCGAAGTAGTCAATATATTTCAAACGATAATAAACTTTATGTTTGGGTGTTAAGGTTTATAATCAAGTTATATGCAACCGCGGTCACTTGATCGATGTGTTTTTGTTCCTAATCCTTAATCTAGTGCTATTGATTATCGAAGAGATAGACCACTAAATAAATAAACAATACATAATGGAATACAATTGAAACATTTTGACCCATAGCGTAAAGTCTACTGACGAAAATCACATTAGTTGTTTCATGTTTACGTGTCTGTAAATTTTTGTGGCATTTTTCCAGAAATTACAAAACCAAACACTTACCTACGTGTATATTCTCCACAGAATACATAGAAGACATATGTCCGTACGCGACGTTCCAGCTGACGAAACCCACAGCCTACAGCGAGAGCAGCTACAGCGGCAACGTGTACAGCGGCCCTTACCACTCCGTCAGAGGGTCGTTCGTGTACCACGACCTTAAGCAGAACGACAAGTATAAGGTACAGTTTTACCCTACTCTTCGACTTAATAACATGTTTGGATCAACATCTTTTATAGTTGTGATTCAAATCTCGTTCGAGCCTCCGATCACAAGTCTTAGTTACAACTTGTGTGGAGGCCCGAACTAAATTTACAGGACACAATAATTAAGACAGACGGGCAAGGGAATCTTCTTCTTTGACTGACCAATACCTCGTATAAGGACAGGAAAATCGAGTGCGATTGGTAAATACAATAATTTTAGGGCCGCCACCACTTCTCATTATCCGACTCGACATACCTATCGCACCAGAAATAAGACTGAATTCTGAAAGTTTGCACTATGTGTTCCCTTGACTTCGTTCATTTTGACTACAACCTGAACCAGAAACGAGTGCATTTCTACAGGGTGAGTCATAAATAGTGGTCCGACGTTAAGGGGTCGATATACCGTATATATTCAGCTATCACATACCACATTTTGAAGCACTTTTTTCAGCCTCAGAATAAAATATTTTATGTGTCAATTTCTCAAATAATAATATAAAAATATTTTATTCCGAGACTGGAAAAAATGGGTCAAATTGTGGTATGCGATAGCTGAATATACGGTGTATCGACTCCTTAACGTTGGACTACTATTTTCGGCACAGCCTGTATTTATTGATTCATGAATATTGTTATTATTTTCTATTCAACGCCATAAAATAATCAATCATTCCACAGGGTAAAGAGCCAGAATACACGAAAGTAAGAAGAAAAGGCAACAGACTCCGAGACCCGCACTCAGAGAGCCAAGGTACGGACCTCCTTCCATGATCCCTACACACAGTATAACAGCTTACTTACAGAGTATCTATGACGTAGTTAGCTACATTTTGTTTTACGTAGACTGCACCTTCTATTAATTAAGTTTACTTGTCCCATTTAAGTTTAAGTAATTGAATTGTAATTTGACATAATGATCGCCTTTTATGCAACCTTTGGGAGCGTAAATGGTGTTTAATTTATAAAGGTAAGCATGCACACAGTATGTATTGTGACATACCTTTCGTTTGTGTGTAGTCCACTCATTGTCATGACCTAGTTAGTGTGAACGTTCCCGCTTCTATGTGTTGGCGCCCCGTCCTTAGTTTTTATCGTACGCAATTCCATTTGTGACCATTCGATACATCAACCTTTTTTTTTGTCATGTCATATGCTTTGCTGTGAACTATGCCACGAAAAAGAGCAAAAGCAGGAAATCAAAAATCAAATCTAATACCTACCAGGGTATCTACGAAAGTTTCATTCATAGGCTGAATATTATTTTGTCATTTTTCAGTTCTGGAGTGTTTCTATACATTCATAAAGCAGGTTAATACTAGACCAGGGGTAGGCAACGTTTCGAGACGTAAGAGCCAAGTTATATATTAAAGCTAACTGCTTGAATAATAAAACAATCCAATAATATAACTACAGTTATTGAATAATAGAAAGCATTGGCTTTGCATGTCTTTTGAAAGTGGAACTGGAAAGCCTTCACTTTACATCGAAAGGTTGCCGACCCCTGTACTAGACAAACAGCGAACTTCTTCATCCGCACTTTCGTAGCACCCATTTGTGGCGTGTTCACTGCTACCACATTCTTCTACCACCACCTGACTGGTGCCTTACCATTGCAGAGTCGGACAACTTGGGCTCGACGGACTCGGAGGTGAAGAAGATACTAACGCTGCACCTGCCCATTACAGAATATGAAGACGACGCCAGCGACGATGCCAGCGCGCCGCACTCCGACAGCGAGCCGCAGGCGCGACTCAGGCCCGCGCACCCCACTTCATGTTAGTTTGTGTGACAAGTCGATTGATTCCACAGATATGCATAGACAAAGGTCTATGTATATTCTTTGCTATTTTTCTTTGCCATGTCCACAGATGCATGGCCAAGATCATTTCCATTCGATTAGGGATGTAATGGTCCTTTCTTGCGTAAAGTCACGGAGGCATCCGTTACTCAAAATGACTCGGGAGCAGGCTGCCTTTTAATACCAGAATGAAAGATAATGCAGATGAAATTCAGCGCACGTTCGTTTATCTACGTCCTCCGTATCGTGCATAAAAAGACCTTCCAAAGGTGAAGATATTTAAATACGGTTGGCAAGCTTAGTTAAGTCACCCCAGCTAAAATCATACCGATTTTTTTTAGAAGTAGGTAGGCTTCTGAATTGGTGACTAATAGATTAGACAATTCCAAAACCTCTAGATTAAAATTTTGAATTTCCTCATCACACAAAGCAGTATATGGAGGAAGCTAAAGTATAGATAAATAATGTGTATTCATAACATACCCCGTCTCCTAGATCCAAACGTAGAACGTGAAGAATCATCATCATCATCAGAGAACTCTGTAGGCGGCGTGGTCCGCAAAGCGTTCCCTTCGCGCAAAGGCAAGGCCGGTGCGCTCGGCAAGAGACACGTGCGTTCGTCCTCGGGCTACAGCAGCCACAACGACGAGACTACCTTCAGGTACCTGTAGACACTGTGAGCAGTAGATGATGTTTACTTACTTTTATATTTTAGTTTTAGTAGTAGAGGAAGGTGCATAAAAAGTGCTAGCGATTTCATCAAAATCGATGTGTTGAAAGGGCTGTCTAATGGTGGATGCATTAAATGAAACGTAACATGAAATGTATTATGCTGTCCAAATACAGGGTGATTTTTAAAACATGCGACAAAATTTAAGGGGGTGTTCTACCCATCAATATGAATAACTTTTACTATGGGACCAACTAAGAATTCGCAAAAAAAAAAAACCTTCCCATGTAAAAGCACATACCCGATTGGACTATTTTGTATAAAAAGGTCGAAATTTTTTTGCGAATTCCGAGTTGGTCCCATAGTAAAAGTTATTCATATTGATGGGTAGAACACCCCCTTAAATTTTGTCGCATGTTTTCAAAGTCAACCTGTATATATGCAATGTAACATGAAGCATGAAGCAACAACTAGGCGAATTTGTTTCAACATGTGTTACGTTTAATATGTGTACCCACGTAAACAACCGCTCCGAAACGAAATTAAGACGCCTTTTTAAATATAGACGCCTTGGTTGATTGGCCAGCTTGCCTTATCTACCTTTCTCTGAGATTCATAACATAGCATAAAATACCAATCAATTGCCAGATACATTCCAGTATGTATCTGGCAATGGATTGGGATGACCAATCTTACAAAATGAAAGAGATCCTAATGTTGTAAGTGCATTGCAAAAAAAACCGGCCAAGTGCGATTCGGGCTCGCGCACGAAGGGTTCCGTACCATTATCTATAAAAACGACAAAAAAATAATGTCTGTTGTATAGGAACCCCTTTAAATATTTATTTTATTCTGTTTTTTAGTATTTGCTGTTATAGCGGCAACAGAAATACATCATCTGTGAAAATTTCAACTATCACGGTTCATGAGATACAGCCTGGTGACAGACGGACAGCGGAGTCTTAGTAATAGGATCCCGTTTTACCCTTGGATACGGAACCCTAAAAAAACGTGCATTGTTTCTTTTAGGTGGTTAGTGGATTGAACCACAAAACACCTATTATTCCATGAGTTTTTTACTAGGTACCTACTTAATGTTGCTTTGTACCAACCAAGTAGCCCAGAACTGCATTATAAGATGTCACATAGGGTCCACATTGGTAACTTCAGCATTTATAAAGAGTTATTAGTTCACTCGAACTGCGAAAGCTGAAAATTAAGCTTTCGCCTGTTTATTGTAAAAAAATAATGTTGTAAATAATTTTGTAAAATGTGAGGATTTAATCTGTTTCCACAGATCCCTAAAAGCCAATTCCTTCAGCTTGTTGCTGATTTATGTACCACAAGTGAACTCTTATTCAGCCCATAGCATTTAATTGGGGTTAATGCAGTGAACATTGGGTGTCCGCCATTTTTCAGGTTCCAACCTTTATATTATCATAATATTAGCAATTTATTTTTGTTTAGTCAACGAAAATAACAACTAGATTTGAAAAGGATTTCAATTATTTACAAATAAACGGCTTATTGTCAAATTACACGGCATACATAAAGAGTTTTCTAGCTTTTTTTATATCATCAACCTATTTTATTTTATACATTTCAAGTAAACAGTCATATTTTGAGAGCGCGTGAAAATTTTCGCCTACATCCCAATTGATCTATATATTTGACAGTAAACTTGCTTTCCCCATCAAATACGCATTACGCATACGCACAAACACCAGTCACAAAATGTTTCCCGCACACAACACCAAAATAACAAATAAAATGTATTCACAATTCTGCCACTAGTAAATTTTGAACAGCTGCACGATCTCGAAGCTTTAAAAAGATCCACGGATGTAGTTTGAACTGTATAATAGGTAAACCGCGTCTAAAAGATCAGCCATGTGCTGCATAATAGGTAACACCCACTCAAATAATAGCCATTGTTCAGCTCTTGGGGTGACTGTTACCCTTATTAATGCTTATATAATGCAATTAGTTACAGTTAATCAGCTCACAGCTGTTTAATTTGTGCCCAAATCAGAGTTATATCAGCTGAAACAGCGCTGCTAACGCTCTTATTCAGCAGGCTTGTGCGGCTCAGGATTCAATGATGGAGAGTTATTCAGCTGATATACAGCACTTTTGTGCTACTTGGGTAATAAAATGTCACTGGGTTCACCAATTCCAAATCGAATATGGTGTGTTAGTTAAAACACATTAATTAAGATTAAAATTTTACTTTATTTATTTATTTACATTCAAACATTCAGAAAATTTACAACATTAGGTATAAAAGAGCTCATTCTAAACTAAAAAAAGACTCGTAGAATTGCCATTTCACATCATTTTACTCCGTTTTAAATTATAATTATTTAACTTAGTAGCTGTCAAATCTACAGTGTTGCCCTATATAACTCTTCCTTTCGCAGTATATCAAACTACCCGTCTTTCAACGAGCACATTCATCCACCGTCTCGATTCTCCGACGACACGGAGTGCGAGGGACATCATCGACGCAAGAGGGCGCCTCACCCGCACCCAGCACACACCGCACATGACCCCAAAGTCACCAGGGAAGCCTTCCAGATCAACGTTTAAAAATAACGAACAAACGGAACGGCACTATTAAAGATGACCACCGTATCTACGACCAATCGCAACGCGTTAAATTGACAGCGGCTAAACTGTCACACGTTTTGACCAATAAGGCTGGACGTACGCTAGTGGCGCCATCAGAGACAGCCAAAGTACTGAAAAGACTAAGATGAATGATTTTGAGTCGTATTCTTAGTCATAAAGTCTTGTATCTATGAAGATACTTTTTGGGATGTAGGTTTTGTTACTCTATGAGAGTAGGTGATAAGGCATGGTCAATCGGGTTAATTTATTAAAGAAATCTGCACTAATGATCGGAAATAGCTAGATTTAATACGTAATTATAATATTTTTAAGTATATAACGGTACTATATAACACTGCCATAGACACATTTTGAGTTTAGACCAATTTAATCTGGGCATAAATAACTACAACCGCAATTGGTGAGTTTTCACTATACAAGTCAACGGATCTCAAACTTTCGACACCACGTGTAAATCAACGCATCTTCCATTTTCTAATGTTGCAACATTATATTGATTGAAATTTTTGCATGTAATATTTTTACAAAACTGTTGCCAAACTCCATATAACTAGACATGTACATAAAGTGTAGATAGATAGGTTTAGCCAATATAATTATATTTATTCTTTAGTGCCACGTATAATAGAGAAACTCATTAATCCTTTTTGTACTCCAAAACTGAGTATTTTAAAACAAACGGCTTTAAATGCTGTTAAAGTTGTAGGTTCTAAAACCAGTGGTCGTTATGTAAATATTAATGTAATTAACGCTAAGTACACATTAATGACTATCGAATATAAAAAATAAGGAGAACAATAATTAAAATAAAAATATATATTTTAAACTTAATGCCTTATTGACCAAAAGTCTTAAAACTAGTTACGGATGTAATTGGGTAATTATATCCCATATTTAATTAAATACGAATTGTTTGATTGTTGTAAAGTTTATGAAAACCATAACGTTTTCATTGGCAAATCTTATCATTGACTATAATATTAAGGTTTTGGAGTGTGTAAATGAATTTTCAAGTAAGTATTTATATCTTAGGATTATGATAAGCATTTGTTGAAGTGCCAACAGTAAATCACCGCATAATCTGCTAAGTATGCAAGAATATACTTATGAACTGTATACAGTACACCATTTACACAAATTTGCCAACGTTACACGGGCACCGTAAGACTAAATTATTGGCTAAATTGAACCGGACTTCCCAACTAAGCTGAAAACAATCACTTTTCGGAGACTGCTTGGATAACTATAAATTCTAATTATGTTTTTTTTTTGTCCTTTGTGATTCGAGAATACTTGCTTCTTGTACTGTTGACAATGATGTGGAACCTACCTAACATACCTTTTGTATTATAATAATATACAGAGAACCGCATTGAAATCGCATTGCCAAACAGTTGTGCGCGTTCAAAGCGGTTGAGACTCATCAATTCGTGCATTATAATCGATGTAAATTAATGAAACGTTAGTATTATACAATCCTCAGTAAACAGTAACACGTGACAATACACTTACCTATAGTTTGGTGAATACGGCAGAAAGTTACAATTTGTATGTAAATTATTAACTGTATCATGTTGTAGCTATAGTTTACGAGTGTTGACACACAAACTGCGTTTGTATTCGACTAACACAATGTTTTCTAGTGAGTTGTGTGGATTTATAATGATTTACAATTGTTTACGTTAACACTCTTTAGTAATTCCAACGAAGACTGCCCTATATTTAATTGAGATCTATTTTATATAATCTAGACACAATTACCTAATGCTAGTCAATAATACAATGTAGATTTTTTTAGTAATCATAAAATAATGATTTTAACAATGTTGAGTGTTTTAATCATTTATGATCTTTGTTTTGCATCAAGATATTGAATTTCAAATATTTGGGAATGCTGAAAATTCATAACATACGGTCAACAAAATACAAAAAATGGTTAATTATGAAAAATTTTAAGTATATACTTTTGATGTCACTTGTGGTCAACTAATCACAAAACAATGGACGATATAGACGCAAAAGGCTCTTGAAAATCAACTTTTTGTCCAAACACGTATTTTTAATTTATTATACTATGTATTTGATTAATTACGTCAAGTTTAGGAGCAAAAAATCGTTATCATAACTTTACTCTTAAATCATTCTGAATTCTAGTCAATGTACCATATCATTTTTAAACATTTTGTTAATATAAATGAATACACGAGTATATTATAAGGGTTAGTTAATCATGTTGTTACAGATATGTTTTTATAATGCAAACAAATGAGTTATTAGGACAGTATGATGTGAACGAAAATAAAAAGTCATTTACTTGATTTTGATCTATTTAATTTACCTACCTTACTGACTAGACTAACATGAATCTATTTTGTACACAAAATTGAACAATTTGCAAATACTCTAAAAACATTTACCATGCGTGCCAAATAACAATAGTACTGTCAAGATGCCATTTTGTTCCGCAATACTCGCGAACTTCATTACCAAAGCGTAAGCGCAAAAAAAGTTAAGAAAAATTATACACAGTTCATTGTGAAATTGCGCTGCAAAAAATCATGCTAATGAACTCATTAGCATGATTTTTTTTCATTTTCAAAGTACTTGTGAACATTTCGTGAAGATAAGTAGGTATATATTGGTTCATTTTTTTGTAATTAATACTGTAATTATTAATTTGTCCAAAATTATCTATTTATGGAATTCAAGAAATAACATTTTATAAAAATGAATATAAATAATGAAATCTATGAATAAAAAAAATATAACTTTTTTTTCTTAACAGTTTTTTTTTTTCTGCTGGCAGTACTAATTTGACAGCTATCATGCGAAGTTGGCAGCAAGCGCGATCCCTATTGTTAGTTGAAACGCATAGTAGCTAGATATTGAGACATAATATTGCTTAAAACATTAAAATTATTTGTCCAACATTCTGCAGCTTCATGATATTGGAAGAGAACAACATTTAGCTATGAAACTGCATATAAGACATCTATACATATACATACAAATAAATAAAATTGAAATGTTTGTTTGTAATGTCAAAATAACAGCTTTTTACTAAATGCCTATGAAAATATATACGGTACTTATAACATAAAACTTTTTAAATTATTGTCTGTCTGTCTGTTTGCTCCGGCTAGTCTCCGAAACGGCTAGACCGATTTTGACGGGACTTTCACTGACAGATAGCTGATGTTATAAGGAGTAAAAATAATTATGGTTTCGCGCAAATATGTTAAAACCCATGAAATTGTGAACAAATAGCGCGGGCGGGTGATGCAACGCTGCGGGTCGGGGGACGAGGAGTTTTATTTTATCAATAAGTAATTATTGCTTACGACTTACACGCGAACGAAGTCGCGGGGTACAGCTGATACATAAAAGTCCAATGTTTAAAAACTGAGTCTCTTTGCATCTTAACTAAAATTGTCGTTGTCAGTCTAGCGTAAAACGTAAGCCTCTTCCTCTTTCACACATTCTGACTACCGGATTATCAGCACCGGGCACCGGCGGGGTTGAACAATTTAAATGCCTTTCATTTTGATAACTCGACAACATTCATTGCATGATTACGTTGTCGAGCAGACGAGTTTTTCAAACATATGAAGCAATGGTTTAGGAATTTCATACAAAAAGAAAGTGTGTTGACACAATATGGGTGGCCTGGTATTTAAAAAAAACCGTGACCATGTATCAGAAGACCTCCGCCTACATTCGCTACCGCGTAGCCAGCAGTTTCCACTGTGGCTTATTCTCTCTGGTAGTCGGAGCGCGTGGAAAGAGATCAACTCGTGAACTTTACGTCAATCACTGTCACTATCCACGTCGGCCGTGAAGTCGAATGGTCGGAACTTCTCTCTGAAATTCTTCACGTGTTCCTCTTCCTCTTCTCGGGTAAGTTGACACTGTCGCCAGTCGGCTTTGTCCTCGCAGTTCAGGATCGGTGGAGATGATAATACGTCCCTGAAATGAAATTGGTGGTCAATCGCCATAAAAGGATTCTCGATTTTCAAAGCAATCGCTGCAGTAACACGTGCAACATGGCGATCACTTTTCCCAATTCTGAAAATAGATTTGTATTTGGAGAACACACGGATCCTCAGATATCGATTTTGAAAGAAATCGGTACAATAACTATAAAGTTAAAAAGTTTATATGTGAATGCATACATAAAAACCTAGTTCGAAAATGGAGGTCCAATACCAGAATAATAACATTCACGATGTAGATAGTGCAAAATTTCTAGGTGTGATAATTGACAGGCAGCTCAATTGGAAGCATCACATTGAAGCGCTATGTATGAAAATTAGTAGTTCATCCTATGCCTTGTATAAACTTGCCCCAACAATCAACACAGATGCACTACTTACAGCTTATGACACAATGTTTCTATGAATTACTCTTAATTCTTGAAATACAAAAAGAAACACATTTTCAAAAATCTATTTGACTATTATTGCTGTGAAGGATAATATTTCTACTGCACTATAGCGCTACAAGGTTAGTTTGGCGAGTGGCCAACAGGGCCCCCTGTCAACGTCTTTCGAGCGCCAAGACATCCTTGTAGCAATGTTTATTGGGGTTGTTTACCGGAAGCTTCGCCGCGAGAGAGCGCTGTATGTTTGTCACTTGTCAAAGTCATCTTGAAGACAAATTGGCGATAAGAAAAAACACCTAACACCAAGCGGCAAGGAACTCCATTGACAGCTGAATGAAAGTAACAAACACTTAGCGCCATCTACGCGGAACTAATTTGGCAGTTTTCTTCCCCATTAACAGACCGCTGTTATTACCTTCCAAAGTGCAGTGGGAAGTGTTGCTTCGTCTTGGCGTATATCTGGTCTCCCGAGGGCAGTTCTGCGTGGAAGTAGGGCGCACCCGGCAGCGTCACCTGTCGTATGTCCGCGTATGGAGGGAGGATCTCCATCTGGATACTGTTTATACCAGCTTCGTCCTGAAAGGACAATAAATAATTGTATTAGAAGATTCCAACGACTCGACTTCCATTCAAAGTCAAAGCCAAATGATTTATTTCATATAGGCAGATAAAAGACACTTTTGAAAGTCAAGATTTACAAAAAGAAAAAACAATTGATTCTAGTCGCCCCTTCCAAAAAGTAGTTTCGTATGGAGAAGAATGGGCAAGAAATTGCAGCTAGATTCGATTGAGGAACACGAATTTTGTACCGTGGCCTTGCATTGTTTACTTATTTTCCATCTGGTACTCAAATTCACAAATCCTTCACTTCACTAGGGCTAGGTCACTTACAGTAAATACTACCACAATACGGCCCGTCCAGTTAAAAGCAATGTCCATAATAATAGGCACATCAGGGCTTACGCTTATACAGGATGTCCGGTAAAGAATGGATAACCATGAAATAGAATATAATATAGCTTATGGCCGTTTTGAAAAATAAAAAAAAAATAAAAAATAAAAATATATGAATCGATTATGTATAAAAAGGGCACTTGTCACACTGTATTCTCTAGGTTAAAATTTTACAGGAGACAAAAAAATACATTATATATATTTTTTTAATACTTAGGATAATAGTTTTATATATAATAGATAGAATACTTATAATACTTTTACAGCAAAAAAAAAAAAACTTTTTGATAAATAGTTTTTGAGAAACATGTATTATAAAATCAAGGACAAGTGTCCTTTTTGAAATAAATAATGAAAGTAAAATGAAAGAATGAAAAAAAATATGAAATATAACCTAATCTTTAATGGATTTCCATTTTAAAAAAATGTCTTGGAGACGGACAAGTGCCCTTTTAGAAATCAATGATTCTTATATATATCCCAGGAAGTACAGACGCCAGCAGGTCAAGCTTCCCGAAACTGTCAAATTTTCCCAATCAACCTTGAACCTAATTCTTTAGCGATAAAGTTAAAAACCTAATAAAGAAATTGTAGTAGCTTGATGTGCTGGCGTCTGTACATAAGATTTTTTTGAAAAAAATTGTAACTTTTTTACATTTTTCTTCATCACGACCACTAATGAATGAATCCCATTGATTATTTGTTGTTATAGTATGTACGTTGACTATCGACCTGAGGCAGTATTTTCTGCCACAAACAAAAAAAAAATTACAATGCAACTTCTAGTCACACTATTTAGTGTGACTAGAAGCTACATTGTATTTTTTTTTATCGTATCTTAAGGCTATTTCGAGGTTATCCATTCTTTACGAGACAACCTGTATAATTCGCCTATTTACTATAACATTCTTAACAAGCAATCCTCTGCCTTACCTGGAATATCTCTAATATCTGCGACTCACAAGCGCGTGGCACAGGCACACACTGTATCTGCATGTGAGACGTCTTATAGTTGCGCTCAAAGAACACGACGTACTTTTCCATTGATCCATAGAACCTCTTCAAGACTTCTTTGAATTTCTTTATCTCGTCTATTATTTCTTCAGGTAACTGAAAGCATGGATTATAAGAATGTGAAGTAGATTAAAATTCTACAGGCCACGAGGACCACCTAGTAAAGGACACATTTAAAAATAAACTTTATGTTCAGTGTGTTAAAGTGCAAAGTCGTAAGAACACCGATGCATATGTCGTAGCCAACTGGTTTAATTAGCCGTTTAGTTAACCGCCTAGCCTTTTAACTGGACGGCGCGGCGGCCATTTAAGGAGCGGCCTGAGTGATTTTCAATTATAGGTTAGGTTGGAAATGTGACCAACCATGAGCGAGCCGAATTGGTCGCAGTAACTAAGCCAGGGCACACCGACCAAATGGCTAACTCAGTAAGGTTAGAATTGTGACCAACCACGTGCGAAGCGAGCAGTGCCGCGGCAGCGGCCGACGAGCACTACTTCCAAAGGTTCTGCGGTTAACTAAACGGCTAATTAGTACGAACACCGATGCATATGTCGTAGCCAACTGGTTTAATTAGCCGTTTAGTTAACCGCCTAGCCTTTTAACTGGACGGCGCGGCGGCCATTTAAGGAGCGGCCTGAGTGATTTTCAATTATAGGTTAGGTTGGAAATGTGACCAACCATGCGCGAGCCGAATTGGTCGCAGTAACTAAGCCAGGGCACACCGACCAAATGGCTAACTCAGTAAGGTTACAATTGTGACCAACCACGTGCGAAGCGAGCAGTGCCGCGGCAGCGGCCGACGAGCACTACTTCCAAAGGTTCTGCGGTTAACTAAACGGCTAATTAGTACGAACACCGATGCATATGTCGTAGCCAACTGGTTTAATTAGCCGTTTAGTTAACCGCCTAGCCTTTTAACTGGACGGCGCGGCGGCCATTTAAGGAGCGGCCTGAGTGATTTTCAATTATAGGTTAGGTTGGAAATGTGACCAACCATGCGCGAGCCGAATTGGTCGCAGTAACTAAGCCAGGGCACACCGACCAAATGGCTAACTCAGTAAGGTTACAATTGTGACCAACCACGTGCGAAGCGAGCAGTGCCGCGGCAGCGGCCGACGAGCACTACTTCCAAAGGTTCTGCGGTTAACTAAACGGCTAATTAGTACGAACACCGATGCATATGTCGTAGCCAACTGGTTTAATTAGCCGTTTAGTTAACCGCCTAGCCTTTTAACTGGACGGCGCGGCGGCCATTTAAGGAGCGGCCTGAGTGATTTTCAATTATAGGTTAGGTTGGAAATGTGACCAACCATGCGCGAGCCGAATTGGTCGCAGTAACTAAGCCAGGGCACACCGACCAAATGGCTAACTCAGTAAGGTTACAATTGTGACCAACCACGTGCGAAGCGAGCAGTGCCGCGGCAGCGGCCGACGAGCACTACTTCCAAAGGTTCTGCGGTTAACTAAACGGCTAATTAAACCAGTTGCCTGCAACACATACATCAAACTGTTTTTTTGGCGTCCTTGAGTGTGCACTCACGATCTAGTTTGCGCTTTATGACGCAGACATTAAAGTTTATTATTCCATATTGTCAAAAATCCTCGCTCCACGCTACTCTTTGTCCTAGGCTGAACCTTAGAAAAGGCAAACAAACAAAAATAAACACTTTTATGTATGAGAAAGAGCTAATAATGTTAGAAATATATTTCGCAATCAGTGGAAAAGTCACAACAAAATAATATGAGTTAAGTATTTGCAAGCAAGTTACGATAGTCCATGACATAAATAAACTACGTATAATAAAATATTCTACTCACTCTTGTGCTAGCTTGATGATGTGTAATAGGTAGTATAAGAACATGGTAAGGAGTCAGCGGCCCCTTAGCTAACGCTAGGTAGCAGTGGGTGCCAACACTTATTACTAGATGCTTCTCAACGCTTGGAGAAGACAGACAGAACCAGCATGATTCTGAAATAAATAAAAAAACGACTTAAGACATGTGTCTTAAATGTGTGGCAATAACAATCTTTTACCTAAGATTGAAATCGTCAGATTCGCCCATACCGTACTTAAGTCGCGCAAAAAAGTATCCTTACTTAGAAGAGTGAACTTACGCATCCCACACGGAACGATAAATACTATTTTAATATGAGTGAGCGAGACAATAGTTTAATTAATTGATAGTTCAAATGTCACTGTCGACGAAACAGAAACCATTTTTTGACGCAGTCGGGCGAATCTAACGATTTAATTTTATTCGTTTTAAACTGTCATACAGTGTTAAAACGAAATAATAATTTCAAATAAAATAATATTCAATCATAACAATGCGGTAACAATCCATTAACATATTATAAACGCGAAAGTAACTCTGTCTGTCTGTCACCTTTTCAAGCTTTAACGGCTGAGCGGATTTCGGTGAAATTTGGCGCACAGGTAGACTATGACTTGGATTAGGACGTAGGATACTTTTTATCCCGGTAGTACGTTCTCGTGGGATAATTTCCGACGTTCCGGGGGCAAAAGGTAGGTAGATATTCAATAAATGCGGATGAATATTATTGATAAGTTAGTATACAACTACCTGGATCAAATTCTTTCTTTTTCCTCTCAGGGTTGTCATCTCTGCCTTTTCTTTTTCTTCTGCCTTGATCATCTTCTGGTCCATCCATGTTAAAGAAGAACTGTCCATTGCCACTGAACTGAAATACGTCCAGAAACAAGATTAGCATCTTAACTATAGGTACAGTGGCCAGCACATCAAGCTACTACACATTGACCTTGAGCGCGTTATGAGCAACGACAGCGAGAATCGTGCGAAAGAGATAAATAGCTTTTTGTCTGCTCTTACTTGTAATGTTTCGTGCTGCAGTGCGTACGTGAGCTAGTGTGCGTATATTCGTCGTGGTGTAGAATAAGATACTATGCGATAACAAAAGGGTACTGGGTACCTACTTACCTAGTAACAGGTACCTAGCTGATTGAATAGGATCTACTTACTTGGAACCAAAACAGAGGGTCGTGTTGTATTATTATTACGCCTTGCTTGCTTGCTGACGTTTTCGAGTCTTCACAAAGCGCGCTAGTAGGTAACATAACTGTATGATTTTTAGACTGTGATAACTGCCTACGAATCGAAATAATGGCATGGCAGGCGGCGGCCCGCTCACGCAAAAAATAAAATACCTATGAATGCTTATAAGCATTTGTTTAAATTATCTTTTACTTAGGGCCGGTTTTTTGGTCCGTATTTAACTCAACCAATGGTTAAACATAGTAAATAATGGTTGAATTTTGGCTAAATGCGAAATGCTGAACATGAATGAATTAGGTAACATGAATGTAGGTAGGTATTCATGTTAAATCACTAATGTTAAATAAAAAATTGTAACTAATGGCATTTTGGCAAACATAGCCAAGATTCAACCAATAGTTACATGTTTAAAACCATTGGTTGAGTTAACTACGGATAAAAAACCGGCCCTTCATTTTTAGTATTTGTTGGAAAATTCCCTATAACTTATTAAGTAGGTATTATCTATTTATATTACATTTAAACATGTAGGTAGGTACGGTATACTCCGTTACACCTTTAATAAGCGAAACTTCACGCTCGTGATGAATATTGATAGGTAGACAGAAAGGTATAATCTGATAATGTGATGTGAGAAAAACATTTTTTTTTAATTTCATGCATATTTCAATTACCTTTTCCGGGTTTTGCTATATACCTATTTACTGGCGGGCTGGGGCGGTCAGCTGTGTTCGTGCGTTCCATGCTCTTCTAAAGCCGCCTTTCCACTATGGGATATAATGTAATTTATATTATATCTCAAGATATAAACTAATATCGCTCACCGTAATTTTAAATGAAACCATTTACACTGAGATGTAATATATATTACACCTCAAACTATAAATATTTTTTCGATCGACCGAGAGATATTTTCATATTATATTTCGCCTCCTCTCTCCCCGCACACCATTCCGCGCCGCTACGAATGTAAACAGTTTAAAAGATATATCTCACAGTGTGAAGATCAGTCGCGGGATATAGTTTATATCTCGGGATATAATATGTATTATATCCCATAGTGACAAGGCAGCTTAAGTATTTTAACGAAATTTAATGCTAATAGGTATCAAAATAAAAGGCGCAATAACAACCTTAATCTTTATATTTTTTGACATTAATATTAATATAATTAAAAACTTACAAATATACTCTAGATTAATACCTACAACAGATTTTATAAACTAAATATTACAATGTAAATTAAAAAAAAAAAAAATCAAAATTGAATGCTGAAAAAGTGAACGTTAATCAATCATGTTTATTGTGGATCATAGGTACAGAAGTAGGTACAGGTGTTAAGAATTATAGTGAAACTTTTTAGCAGTGCTATTAACGCTTACCTACGCTCATCAACCAATAGCGTCGCACACAGCTTCAGATTATTTTCAATCGAAATAAATACCTATCAACCTTAGGCTAGGTTCAGACGGCATTGTCCTGCACGTTTTTTTGTGGTAGGTATTCGTTAAAAATAACGGATGTTCACACGATACATTTCCATTCGTGTAAAAGACGTATAATGGTCTATGCCACCCGAAACAAAGGGATTATTATTATAGCCGAGTCACGTAAAGTATTCATACAACAGTCAGAGAGAGATTTTGATACTATATACAACGTATTTATTTTTTTTATATACCATAACTCTAGGGTATTAATGAGACCACTATTTTGAACAACTTTTACTATAGGACCAAACCTGAAATCGCAAAAAAATCAGATATCCCATACCATATTATTTTATGTTCGCAAAACTCGTCGAAATGTAGGGAACTGCTGATTTTATTTTCGCGATTTCAGGTTTAGCCCCATAGTAAAGTTGTTCATAATGATAATAATTACAACTGACGAAGGTTGTTATTATTTTACATTTTTTCCGCATATCGTGACACGCCGGATGCATGGGCACTTTCACTTTTGTTTTTCTATTCCGTGGTTTTGAACCGACTTCAAAAAAGGTTTATCAATTCGACACGTATGTATGCAATATTATTGGAACTGCTATATATTCACATAATATAATCTACATATTAGGGCTTCCAAACAAATATACAAAACTTTATACATGTATGCATGTTTGTATGTATGTTTGTCCACGTATTTCTCCGAAAGTATTAATTGGATCGTGACCATTTTATTACACTACTTCATTACATTTACTTCAACATAAGGAACAGTGAGTTTCATCAGAATCGGTTCTGTAGTTTTCAAGATAATGGACTAATACGTGTAAGTGAAGGCCTGGCTTATTGATCGAGCTACAGGCATGGTGTCAACGGGAAAACATCTCAAGTCCTTGGTCAAATTCTAGTGCAATATTTATAACAAAACCTATTAACTACTTATTACAAACAAATCGACCGTCCCTATTAACAATGTCGGATATACCTACATTTTTACCAATATTCACTTTTCTACATACATCGAATTATAATTTAAAAAAAAATCATCACTGTCAAAACAAACATTGAACTGAGGGCAGTTCAAAGTTTGCCCTGACGATAAAAAAGAATCTTCATGATATTACGAGTAACAATCTCAGTTCTGCGAAAAAGACAGTGGTCTTTTTCGCAGAACTGAGATTGTTACTCGTAATATACTCGTAATAATACTGAACAGTGGTTCAGTAGGGACTAAACAGTACTCTCCCTGCAGAACCGACATTGTTAATAGGGGCTGTCGAAATATTCCAGTTTTTACTAAAAACTAAAAATTACGAAATAAAAAAAAAACTAAATCGACTTCATATGGAAATTAACTCAAAATTATGAAATAACTTTAATTTCGGAAGTCGGTGGCAAAAAAAAACTAAAATACAGAGTCCAAGACCTCCGAAATTAAAGTTATTTCATAATTTTGAGTTAATTTCTTTTTGAAGTTGATTTAATTTTTTCAACTATTTTTTTATTTAACGCCTCTACCTAATCCTATGTGTTGCTAAGCATCCCCTTATTTTATGTTATTGAAAAAAGGCCGCAAAAAACAAAGCAAGTCCTATTTTACAAAATCTACAGTTTACATTTTCACTGTCAGATACCCCGTTATAGAATGCTACACAAATAATGACCTTGAGATTCATTCTTTCACGATCTGTTTAAACTTTATTACGATTTGTGTTCAGTAGTTTTCAAGATAATGGACTAATACGTGTAAGTGTGACGGCCTGGCTTGGTTTGTGTTTTCCTATCATAAAAGTTAAAATACCAATTTCTAAGAGGCTGGCGAGGCGCAGCGCAGCGCGGTTGTCAATGCCAAACAAAAATCAACATTGCGTGCCTTAAAGTCGAAAATAAATAACCTCGAGGCTTTTTCCGCTAAACTGAGCCAAGCCGATGCCGATGAAGAACTTTCAGTATGGGACCAATTTTGAAATTACGAAAAAAAAAAGTTGTTTCATAAAGTTCAATACCTGTTCTACCAAAATGTATGAAACAGCCGATTTTTTTTTCGTGATAATAGTTGGTCGCATAGTGAAAGTTGTTCATATTCATGGGTAGAACACCCTGTGAAAATTTTGCTTAGTGATTTAAAAATAGCCCTCTAAACAGGCATTCTCCGAGTCTACGCTGAAATAGTCACCGACAGTCGCAATTGCCCAATCTTAACTAATATTATCAATGCGAAAGTGAGTTTGTTTGTTACGCTTTCACGCTAAAACGGCTGAATGGATTTAGATGAAATTTGGCACACGGGTAGACCATGACCTGGAAAAGGACATAAGCCGCGCGGGCGGAAGTTAGTATATTATAAACAATATTTACGTATCTCCTTTTTTCAATAATGACTAAAAACAAAGATAACTATTATTGGCATTCGACTCGACCATACCATACAGCTGGTCAATGCGTTTCAACACAACGGGAATTTAACAAAAACTTTTAAGATTATTTTGTTTTATTATTGTCTATTTGGTCAGCTGTTACAATGACCGCCTTGGTCATTGTAACAGCCTGAGAAATTATCGTTTTATTGGTCAACGCAAAAAGTGGCGGAAAACAGATGTGATCATCGTGTGCACGGGATTTTGTTTTCAAACTGGTTAGATGTAAGGCTCCCCGACTTAGATAATATTAATTTTTTTACAAGCTTTTATTTTTATTGATATTTGTAGCAGATTAATTATACTTACAGTTAAATATATCTACCAATGGCTACCAACAAAATTAAACGCTGCCGTCAAACAAAAGTAAGCTTTTACCTAGATTAGTATAATTTGACTGGGCTGTATAAGGCCCAGCGTCCATTGGCGGCACGGCACGGTAAAGGATTTTTGTAATACAGTTGATTTCGAATCTTATTTAACACTGTTAACACTCCAATTCATTGATACGTCACAGCCTGCTTTGACATCCTTCGGTACCTACCTAGTAAAATCCCTTGTCGTGTCGTTACGTCAGTGGTCAACGGCCATAACTTAAATTATTACAACCAACCAATAGTAAAGGAAAAACTCGCAAGAATATAACAATGGTGCGAAAAGAAGTATTAAATTTCAATTTACAGTATTAATATTATATTATCTATAACACGTTATTAGCCTTCACATAACGCTCATTGCTATTGCGGCATAATATTTTTCTTCCGTCCATATCCGACCGGAAACTCTTTTCATCAACAAAAATTACGATATTGTTTGCCCAGTCAAAATTATAATAGGTACTCTAGGCAAAAACTTAACTCTCTCCTTATGCGCCTGATTTATAATTCTCTTCGTGGCAGGCCGCCAGCATATCTTTGAGGCGCCTTCTGACGATGTCCATTGAAATCTATAACAAAGAAAATTTTGTTAAGTTCAATACATAAGATTTTTTGCTATGACAAATTGTATTGGCCAACTTAATACATTAGGCGCGGCAGACGCACATGCGCGTTTTCGGACGTTCACCAGGTGCTTGACGGCGCGTATGCGCGTCCATACAATTTACATAACTTTCTTCGAGTGCGGCGCGCCGCACCTGTGCGTTCGTTGTGCATCTCTATTGTTTCGAAAACATCGTAAAATAAGGGTCGGTAAGGGTGTACCATAAAGAAGCGTTTGCATAAAGAATTAAGCAGATAATGTGTTAATCCGTATGGGACGGTTAAAAATAATTACGAGTACTTCACCTTAAGTTAATGGCGAAAGTGGATTCTATTTACTAGGCAACAACGTTCAAATTCCTCGGAGTCACTGCCTCATTTCTATCATGCGGTCGCCATAAAGACTGTATTGCATATGAATAGGGCCTACTCCGATGTAGGTAAACGTCATATGAGACCAACTAGACGAAAACAAGAAAACTTTCGTCTCGTTGGTCTCATTATAACCACGCCCCTATACAGATTTGGAGATAGGTGCAAAGCTTTAAGGCGAAGACAGTACAGACAATTTAGAATCAGTCTTAGACGATTTATAAACAATCTAGCAAAACATGCTTTATAATAATAATAATAAATCGTTTATTTGCGTATTTTGGCCTGTGTGTCATTAGAATTTTTTTTACAGACATTTAAAGTTCATAAAAATTTTATAATACTTTTTTAAACCTTATCTTAAAAAAACGGAGGGTGCTATCTTATTCAAACCTTTTTGAAAATATGCTTGATAATCGCTCTTTCTTTTGAGTTATCACTTATGCGGATATCTTACAAATTATTGAAATTAGCACCTACAAACCAATTTGAGGGAGAAATTTTAAATTTTAGACAAACTAATTAAAACAACATTTGAATTGAAATTATTAATTTTTCATGTTCAAAATAACTGCCGTTATTCTTCTAATACAAGCACGGCTCCGTCTTTTCACTTCTGTTGTTGTTATTTTCAACATCATCTCGAGTTTCATGGTTTCAACCGCTGAATTTATTCTCCCTATCAATTCTTCTCTCGTGTTTATTTCTAATAATTAAAAGACTGATGGATTGATGGGCGGTATTAGACGGAGGTTACACATTCAGTTTGGCTTCAGTTTGGCATCAGTTCGACCCGGGATTGGTGTCAGAATGACGAGAATCTGATTGTGTACGCGTAGATTGATGGATTGATGGTCCGGATTGATAATTAATTAATTATTTTATTCAGTATTTCGTCAAACTGGTCAGATTGGCGAAAAGCTGAACGTGTGTTTACTTGCTATCAGTATGCTGTCAGTCACCGCTTAGACAGCGATGGAGTCGCACGCCGAGTATTTTCTTCTTTATTTTCTGGGCTGATTGACTTCCTCATGCAGGTGTCTTGTTTAGTTAGGTATGGTTTTACTATTTTCAACAAATGATCAAAACGGGCTTTTTCAATAATTGGCACAGTCACATTCTTCTCCTGTGTCTCTTATCTCATTCAGTAAATTTAAGTGTATGTAGAATTCTTTTTAAATTAGCCACTTTTTACTCCAGTGCTTTCTTTTTTTACGATTCCTCATAGACAGGGCTAATATTATAAATAGAAACAATACAATATTATAGCGTCTAATAGAGCCCGTCAATCCATCAGTCAGCCATCAGTCTATTCGTGATCAAGGTCACGGATTGAACTGATGCCAAACTGAACGTGTAACCTCCGTCTTAAACAGTCAGTCAGACTGACGATCACTCACTTCTACGCGACAATACGCATACCTACGCATTAGGTATGGATTTTAACAAGAAAAAACCGGTTAAGTGCGTGTCGAACTACGCACAAGGAAGGGTTCCGTAGTTGGGAAGAATTTATCCCAAGAACAAACTTAACATTAGAGTTGAAAAACATGTTCTCCCATTCATTGCAACTGCAAATGTTACGTTACTGAGAACCTTGTTTTGAGATGTTTTCCCTTTAACGCCAGCTCGTATCAATAAGCCAGACCGTCACACTTACGTCACGTTACGTCACGTATTAGTCTATTATCTTGAAAAGTACTGAACCGATTTCGATGAAACTTTCACTGTGCCCTAAGTTGAAGTAAATGTAAGCCAACAAAAAAAGAATGATCACGATTAATAGTTTCGGAGGAATGCGTGGACAAACATACATACATATAAACATACAAACATACATCTATACATCTTTAAAATTTTGTATATTTGTTTGGAAGCCCTAATAGATCATCATATGTGAATATCTCGCAGTTCCAATAATATTATAATAATATAATTTTGATGAACTTTTAAATGTCTAATGACACATAGGCCTAAAACCTAAAGTTTTGCTAGATTGCTTACTGATAACTTTAATTAAATTAAATAAAAATGAATTCATTTATCATTCAATTTGGCCTTAGATATGCAGTTTACTTTAAATTATGGAATTTTCGGAAAAAAATTAGGTAAAAAAAATTGGTAAGACTTAGTCTATTTTTTTTTGTGGATGAGAAATCATCAAATAACTTCTCCCGCTCTGGGTGGAGCGGGAGGGTGTGTCAGACTTCTACTGACTAAAACCCACGTTCCTTCAGTTGCTTCAGTGGCCTGTGCCAGGGCCACGGTAACCCTTTCGAACAACCCGCAACCCTGGCGGGGGTAAGACTTAGTCTGAGACAACCATGGCTTAAATGGTTCTAAATTGTCTGTACTATTTTCGCTTTAAAGCTTACCTTTTATAGCCCGCGTCATGTAAGTTTGCCGCTCTGAAATTCGCGCAAATGACTGCGCACTAGTCAATGGTGCCCATTCTGTTGTGGACAAACTAAACTTAATTTAGGCTATTGCTAACTTTTTCTCTCTAATAAAACAAGAAAGAGACGGACGTAAATTAGAGCTGTCTTTAGTTGAACTAATATTTCCATACACATTTAGACTATACGTAAAAACATGTCGACTAAAAAACACGGTGAAGCGCAAGGCGTAAACTAGTTTGACACCTCTAATTTAGTTCATAGCTATAGCCGTCCTTTCCTCGCGCTGTTAGTAAAAGATAGCGATTCTCTTGGTTTCAGAGCGGCAAAGTTATTTGACGCGGACTATACCTAGTTATTCAGGTATAGTGTGACACATGGTTTTCATTGATTTCATACTTAATTCAATTTATCTTATTATACCTGCCTACTTTAACTAATGTTAAAACAAAATCGTGCTTATTAATTAGGTAGTATGTATAATTGAATAAATGTTGTTATTCACTTTTTAAGAAAATCATGTTTTATGTAAATGATGAATAAATAAGTTAGGTTAATAAGTGTGATAAGAAGCTACACATGGACACAACATGGACTCACGTTGTATGAAGTTGAGGTTAGTCTTGTGCTCAAAAACGGATCGGCAGGGTGCAGCCAGCGACCATAAGGCTGCCACATAGTCGACACCGCTGAAGTAAACAGTTTGTTTTCTGGAACGAAACAAATAGCTTTATTTTATTTGCCCATTATTACTCAGTTCAATTTTCTGTTACTCAATTTTTGTTATTTTAGTGTGCGAATGTATCGGTTCGCGTCAGGCTGGTGACCTTTGCTACTTTTTAGGGATCTGTACCAAAACGGTAAAAAGGAACCCTTATGGTGCGATTCAGTCTCAAGAACTGCTAGTGCTATCAATTTGAATTTTGGGATAGTTTTAGCTGACGTTTTCTCAACTATTATGCAACAAATGCCCCCCCCCCCCCATCTCCGAAGTTTGCATAGACAAAAATCTGAAATTATTCTGTGTGACAGAAGTTTATGTAAAGATTACAGGAAAAATAAACGATATCTAAATAGCACACTTATTTATATACGTATATGGTTGTACGGAACTCTCGGTGCGCGAGTCCGACTCGCTCTTGACCGTTTCTTTACTACCTATAGTCAATTAATAGCTACCTAACTTTGAAACAAATTAAAGGGACTACAGAATGATAGCTGGTTAAACTATTCAAATTCGTATTATTATTTTTACTTGAGTAATTACTACTTGATTGCTACCCTCACGTCTTTCAATGTCCACCTTGTAGCTTTAACAAGTAAAAAGTTATGATCGTTTGATTTTTTTACCGGGAATGGATTACGGTTATTGAAATAAAGCTATTTAAAACGATTATAAAATTGTTTATTTTTATATACATCTACCCATTACATTAATTATACAAATAAACATAAAAAAGATACAGAACTTTAAAAAAAAAAAATATCCTTTAAAACTTTGTTTCTTTTTCCAACTAAAGCCTAAGTATTTATAGATTTGTATGTTCAAATAACATAATAGGTAGATGTATTCCAATACAAAGATGCATTATTGTAATCGTGTTAAATTGCTTTATTTCAATAACAGTAATCTATTCCCTGTGAAATTTTCAAATGATCATAACTTTGGATTATTCCGACCTCTCACCCTGCTTTGTCCCCTTAGGGGGACAGTCGGAAAAAAGTTTGATCTGTCCCTCCAAGGGGACAAAGCAGGGTGAGAGGTCGGAATCTATAACTTTTTACGTATTAAAGCTACGAGGTGGACATTGAAAGGCGTGAGGACAGATCGGATCAGATAGTAATTACTCAAGAAAAGTAATGACACATTTTTGTAGTCCCTTTATTTTGTTTCAAAGATAGATAGCAATTTTATTGACTAAAAAGTAGGTAACAATTTTTGGTCACAAGTCTGACGCGAACCGATACAGACAACCAGCCATTCAGACGCACATAGTTAATACATACATAGGAAAAGACGTATTAATACTTATACTATTCCCTACAATAATTGCTAACTTATTATTATTAAATTATTTATTTATTTACACACAAACATACACCCAATGCGATATCGTGGTATATAACTAGATTAAACTGGATCCGCGTGTTGAATTACTGTCCTTTCGCTGTTTCAACAGACAAAAAGAAAATGCGTCATTGCGTAATTGCGTAGGTATTTACTTACTTTATAATCCAATCACTACCTACTGGATTAACTTCTGTTTAGAATGTTTTATGACTAAATTAATTGTTCATCGAATTCTGTTCAATGAGACTTGAACAGCGCGCACTCGCGCAGCGTTAATAACTTACGATATCGGGAACTCATTATGAAATAACACAAGGATGATACCTACTTATCCCTTCTGCTTACTTATTTCGTAAATTCTATAAAAAATAACACTGATCGACTCATTTTTTCAATATTATCCTTTGTTTACTTTAATTTAAAAATTAGAATTACAAAAAATATTACTCACCTTTATGACAGATTCACTCAATCAAAGCGCTATTACCACAGAACTATTATATTATCCTGAACGGATAGCCCGTTCTAGTGCTATGACGCGCCATTTTAAAACTCATGAACACTACGACACAACACACTTTGAATGAACACGGAACTGACTGACAGTGACAGTGACTGGTGACGACTAATGACGTTCGTTTAATTTCGTTATGAGTCGGAAGAACTCGGGAGCGGTGGCGAATGCGCAGGGGCGCGGATTGGCTCCTAATTATTAGTATGTGCAGCCATTGGTTAATTTTAGAAACGTTGGAAATTCCACCAATCACGCCAAGGATACTTTCTTTCTAACGCTCCATGGTGCGTCGTAGTTATAGATATGTATAGTGTTTAGCTTGACGTGCTGGCGTCTGTACATATTATAAATTAAAGTAGCTTTCTTGTCTCTCTGTGTGACCGCATTGTTTTCTCCATGTTTGTCAAGTCGTAAAAACCATGCAAAACAGGGGCAGATCGCTAGTTTTTAACCGACTTCTGAAAGGAGTAGGTTATAATTATGTTCGACTTTATGTATGTTCACCGATTTCTCTGTCTCTAGTGGACCGATTTTGAAAATTATTTTTTGTTTGAAAGCTCGAGGTGGTCCCATTGTCACCAAGTCAGATTCTGATGAGAGGATCCCGTGGAAATCGAGGGAAACCCTCAAATTCCATAGATATTTCCGTATTTTTATAGTAACTCATGCAATTTGCTCTCGGAAAGCACCATTTGGTGAAGCAGAACTGACAATGAAGACTAGAGGTGGCCATAGGAACTACTCGATAATTAGTATTTCACGGGTTGCGATTCGATTATTCTGATCCTGTATATTCTATAAACCTGCGATATTCCTGAACTAGAAAATAATTTAATTGCAACCTTTGCTCCGTTTGCTGACGACAGAACTAACATGGCTGTTGGAAATAGTCACGAGGAAAAGGTCCAAGAGTCCATAAATCGTGCCTATGGACTGCAAGATAGCGACTTCATACTTAATGAAAGCAAGTCTATCCATATTGACTTCACCAATAAAAAGCCACAATACTTCCCAGTGTTCTTGAATAATCAACCAACACCTTATACAAATACTGCTAAGTATCTTGGCATGACCCTGGATGCAAATCTGCGATGGAAAGATAATCATAAAGAAAAGTGCCGAATTAAATATTAGATACAACAAAATGTACTGGCTATTCAGTAGACAGTCGCCATTAGCAATATCTAACCAATTGTTGTTATACAGTCGACTCTCGATAATTTGAAACTCAAGGGACCAGAGAAAAAAATCAAATTAGCAGGAGTTCAAAATAACAGGAGTTTTAATAATCAAAAGGGAGGGACGAAAAAATCAAGTTAACAAGCTGACTCACTTTAACGTTCAAAGGTAGACTGGATAGCGAACTGTAAACTCACTCATATCTTAATTATGTAAACCACAGGTCTGTCCATGTGTATAAACAAACGATAGGTGCATGACAAACGTTTCAAATTATAGAGAGTAGGGAAGCCTGGACTTCAAATTATTGCTTGTTGACAGGCAAGATACTATTCCGTCGACAAACAAACGATAGGTGCATGATAAACGCTTCATATTATAGAAGGAGCTCGTGGCTAAGTAATAACAGCCGCACGGGTCGATCCATCAGGTTAAGCTACGCTTTCCGGGGTTGGTCCGTAGATGGGTGACCATCTTTACATATCGAGACTCCTCCGTGCCTCGGAAAGCACGTTAAGCCGTTGGTCCCGGCTGTCATTCGTGGATCTTTGGCAGTCGTTACGGGTCGTCAGAAGCCCGAAAGTCTGGCAACCAGTCTTACCAAAGGGGTATCGTATTACCCAATAACTGGGTTGTGGAGGTCAGATAGGCAGTCGCTCCATGTAAAATACTGGTATTCAGCTGCATCCGGTTAAACTGGAAGCCGACCCCAATATAGTTGGGAAAAGGCTAGGCAGATTGATTATAGAAAGTAGGGAGGCCCGGACTTCAAATTATTGCATGTCGACGAGCAAGATCAACTTCAAATTACCGAGGGGACCAATTAACATTGATTTTATTCAATTTACGGAGTATTATTCAAGGGACCAGAACAAAATTTCAAACTATAGAGAGATTCAAATTATCGAGTGTCAAATTATGGAGAGTTGACTGGACAAACAAGTTTTAAAGCCTGTATGGACCTATGGTATTCAGTTGGAGGGCTGCACCAGCCAAAGCAATTGTGAAATCATACAACAATTCCAAAACAAAGTGCTAGGGAATATAGTCAATGCACCCTGGTACATTAGAAACAGCGACCTCTACCGAGGCCTCAAGATGGATGTCATAAGCATAATAATATAAAAATATTCAGAAGCTCATGAGCACAGACTTCATCATCACGTGAATGTCGAGGCTATCCAACTCAATTAATTAGAACATTCAACTTTGTCGGAACAGTGTTCGAAATTATAAAATAGCTGATGTTTTAAACCTGAGTCTATAGATAAACCTTGTTTTGTAATAAAGCCGAGTTAGTTCAGTGCAGTGTGACTGTGTGAGTGAACTTATGCTGTAGTGCAAGTGCTGACTAAAAAACACGTGAAATAAAGTGTCATCCCCTTAACATACTCGTATAGTAAAGAAGAAATATTAATAAATAATAAAAAAATAGAAATATAGTAAATAAGACATTATTGGACGAATTTCTTAATTTTATAGTTACTTAGTAGTTGTATTTAATAGGCTAGATGGTAATGTGAATAAAGTATCACTAACCGAGATGATTTAATAAATAAAAGAAAAAAATTATCCAATGGTAAGTATTCAGTGATAACTTTTTTCATGTTCTTCAGCCTTAATTGAAGATTCAAACAACATTCAAGTCCTAGGGTATTACGAGGGCGGGTCAATAAGTCCGTGACTTTTTGAATTTCTGACCTCTTTACTGAAAAAGCAACATTACTCCTGTCAACAGGCATCTGTCATTTGACTCCTGTCAAAATTTGAACTTGCTGCGTCAGTTAGTTTGTGTTTGACAGCTATCTTTATCAGACTACCCAGTAATTTGAGGAAAAAATGGAAAAGAGTGAATTTCGTGTGCTTATTAAGCATTATTTTTTGCGAAAAAAAACCATTACCGAGACCAAGGCTAAGCTTGATAAATACTATGGGGACTCTGCACCATCGATTTCAATGGTAAAAAAGTGGTTTACTGAATTTCGTTGTGGCCGTACAAGCACTGAAGATGCCGAACGTCCTGGACGCCCAGTTGAGGTCTCTTCACCCGAAACAATCGAAAAAATTCACGATATGGTGTTGGCCGACCGAAGATTGAAAGTGCAAGAGATTGTGGAAGCCGTAGGGATCTCGCATGGCTCAGTGGTTTCAATTTTGAATGATCACTTGGGCATGAGAAAGCTTTCCGCAAGATGGGTGCCGCGTTTGCTCACAGTCGACCACAAACGCAATCGTGTAACAACTTCACAGGAAGGTTTGGCGTTGTTTAATCGCAATATGGAGGAGTTTTTGCGCCGTTTTGTAACCGTGGATGAAACATGGATCCATCACAACACACCAGAGACCAAACAACAGTCAAAACAGTGGGTTTCTAAGGGTGAATCGGCGCCAAAGAAGGCCAAGGTGGGTTTGTCAGCCAATAAAGTTATGGCGACTGTTTTTTGGGATGCACGCGGGATAATCCACATTGACTACCTTCAAAAGGGAAGAACAATCAATGGGGAATATTATGCCAACTTATTGGACCGATTCAATGACGATTTGAAAAAAAACCGACCTCATTTGGCCAAGAAAAAAGTTCTTTTCCACCAAGACAATGCAAGGGTGCACACATGTGCAGTTGCCATGGCAAAAATCCATGAATTGGGCTATGAATTGCTCCCTCATCCGCCCTATTCTCCAGATTTGGCTCCGAGTGACTACTTCTTGTTCCCAAACCTGAAGAAATGGCTTGGTGGAAAAAGATTTGACTCCAATGATGAAGTCATCTCGCAAACAAAGGCCTATTTTGAGGACCTCGACAAATCATATTTTTTGGAAGGGATAAAAAAATTGGAGAAGCGTTGGACGAAGTGTATAGAGCTCAAGGGAGACTACGTTGAAAAATAAAATGATTTATTTATCAAAAAATCTGTGTTTTATTCCAAAAGTCACGGACTTATTGACCCGCCCTCGTACTTTTAAGCTTGATGATAGAACTTCTGCCATTTATTTATCTATTAAAGCTTAAACAGATTGAATAAAGGCCCATTTGATTGTTATATTATAGAAGAGGTTGTATAACCTACCTTGACCACTTTACCAGGTTGATGTTGCTTCAACAGCTCCGGATCATACGGACACATTGTCTCATCTGTAGTACCTTGCAACATATCTGTGACACGCATCTTAGAGATTGGTTGCAAGGAACATGCATAGATCCACTTCTCTTTAGCTTTATTACCAACTGGAGCTAACGCTAAAAACCTGGTTGCTCCTTCTCTGTAGTCTTGATGTGTGGTAAGGTTCCTGAAGAAAACAGTATTTAAAATAATGAGAAAACTACAAATAAACAATTAAGGCTTGTTGGACACTACAGTGTCTAAATAGGGTTGATTAAAAATTAAACAGAATTCATATGAAATCATCTGCCAGAATAGTTATCTGGAAGGGTAAGGCGCCGTCCTATTGCCATCGCTCGTACGATGGTGCGTGCGTCCGACGAAAATGATCGTGCAACCGTGCGTTCAAACATACTGATATCTATTAATATCCTATTGAAGATATCGCAATCATTCAAAAACTATGCATCTCTGATAAGAGCCATTTCGAGTGTCATCACATCGCTCCAAAACAGGACACACAATTTCTTATTGCACGAGTGGTTTCATCACACAATCGCATCGCATCATCGCATGAGCGATGACAATAGGACAGCGCCTAAGTGGTTAAACAAAACATAAATAAGGAAAAAAATTACGTTAAGTTACCTGTAAGGCTGTCTTTCATAATATTTATCAGGAGATGGCACAACATGATATCTGGGTTTTATATGTATGGCAAGCCATGATAGTAAGTCTGACAAATTCTCCTGTGCTATATCTACCTGAAAAAGAAAGACAGAACCTTGAAATTTCATCACAACAACTAATTATGCTGCATCTGTGTTCCTGACCGCATACAACCCAAATCTCTTCAAAGTTAGAGTGAACAGGCTTCTTCTAGGTAAGCTCACTCCATCGTAGACTTTGTCTCTGTCACCTCTGACCTAGACTAAAGTCAAAAGCAAACCCATCACAAATAAAATAAAAAAATACCATGTGAAGTTAAAGACACAGTGAACACTGAGTTATTAACTTATTACTGATATCTGTCAGTGAAGTCTTCATCAAAATGATGCCACTTCTGGCACATATTTTTAACTCATCTACAATACAGGAAATAATGATACAATTGGCAAATTATGTAAACAAAAACAATGTTTACATACCTTTGTTATTTCATCTTGCTGTATTCCAGCAGGCCATAGTGTTGTTATCAACAGATCCACCCCTCTATACTCGCTCTGGCCTCTTAAACAGGCATCTCTGACAGCACTGCAGTCACTCGGCTCAAATGTACACATTGGAATCTCTTTACCAAGCTCTCTCCTTGATAGACCAGTCAAGTAAGCTATTTTGACATCTGCGCTGGTTGTAAATATTCCTCTTTTCCCTACAAAAAAGAAAATAAAATGTTATATTTCTTGATGTGTAACAGTTATAACAGATACTTTATGAATAGATATGTTTACCCATATAGATAACATTTGGAACAATCTCAGATCCTTCTTCACAATAAAGAGGCACATGTTCACTTTTAGACGGCCCAAACACGTAAGTAGTCACTGGCACTGCAACAACATAATTAATTTAAACTTATAACTACTCTGCTTTAAAATAATCTACATCTTTCTTTAAATCTGTGGTATCTTACCTTTCCGTGTGCCCATTTTATACGCATCCAGTTGTGAATTGTCATCTCCAAAGAAGTTTCCCGCACATAGAAGGACATCGAAAGGTCCAGATTTCTTTACTATTGATTCTACGCGGGAAAACAAGGCTTTGAAGTTTCCATTCACATCTCCGCATATTAACCTGCAATTAGTTTATTAGGATACTAATTAAGGTACTACTGGTTAGGTGGCTCAACTCCAAAGACATTACATTATTTACTTGTATCTTAAGTCTCTTTGCATAAATCAAATATATTATGATTAAAAAGTAAAGAATACTAGTTTTCACGTATCTCTAATGAAGTTCTTTGCAATCAAGGTTAGGAGGCTCATGAATGGCTTATGTGTGTTTTGTCCATCAGAGACATTTCAACGTATTATTCAGTATTCTGGAAAACAACTTACGTTTTTTGTTTATCCATTTTGAATTAACAATTTGAATCATTTGAGGTTGTTTTCATTTTTGACAAAACTGGCTGTGGCGTCATCTGAAATTCTGAATCTGAGTGACAGTTAACATAACACTGACTGACATTGACAATTATTTATTACTTCATTTAATTCTGCAACTATTAGTAAATAGTTGAAATGGGTTGAAAGTTAGTCTATTATCTGATAGGCAAAGCCCTAAAACAAAACCAACAATGGCGCCGATTCTCTTGTTCAATAACTAAAGTTAAAGAATATCTATCTTTTACTAACAGGCAGCACGAGAAAAGGACGGCTATAGATAAGAACTAAGTTAGAGATGTCAAACTAGTTTACGCCTTGCGCTTCACCGTGTTTTTAGTGGAAATGATTTTACGTGTCGTCTGAATTTTTATGGAAATATTAGTTCCCACTAAATTTGACAGCTCTAATTTACGTCCGTCTCTTTCTTGTTTTATTAGAGAGAAAATGATAGCAATAGCCTAAAGTTTAGTTTTTGTACAACAGAATTGGCACCAATATCAGCCAATCAAAGGTAGGCAAGCTGGACGCATCGATCAAATTCGCAAAGATCGCATTGAGGACTGCTGCACATTGGTGCCGATTCTGTTGTACAAAAACTAAACTTAATTTAGGCTATTGCTGACTATTTCTCTCTAATAAAACACGAAAGAGATGGATGTAATAGGTTGGGGAAAAAGTTTCTTCGCATTTTTTTAAGAAAATTCAAAACATTTTTTAATATAGTTTATTTACATTTAACTAAAGTATGTAGGTACAATTTTGTTCGATAACTTTTTCCCATCTTGTAGGTAGGGACATGATCCCATTGCTATAAAAATTTTGGGACTTCTGGTCAAAATACCGTGACAAGTGGTTTTGGCAGTCCTCTCGTGATGTTAACCTGACACTGCCTAAAGAATTCTGAAGAGACCGAAACAGGTGGAAATCTGAAGGTGCAAGGTCAGGACTATACGGCGGATGCATTAACACCTCCCAGCCAAACTCTCTTAATTTTTGCTGAGTGGCTAAAGATGTGTGAGGTCTAGCGTTATCATGATGAAAAACCACACCCCTTCTGTTGATTAATTCCGGCCGCTTTCTCTCAACTTCTTGCTTTAATCTCATCAGTTGTTCGCAGTAGAGTTCAGAATCGATGGTCCTGCCTGGTAGTAACAGCTCATAATGAATAAAGCCCTTCCAATCCCACCACACACACAGCATCACCTTGTTGCGAGTTAACCCGGGTTTCGCCACAGTCTGTGAAGCCTGACCGGCCTTTGACCACGACCTTTTTCGCACGTTCTTGTCATACGTGATCCACTTTTCATCACCAGTTATCAGCTTCTTCAAAAATGGTTCGGTTTCATTACGTCGTAATAAAGAATCACAAATGAGTACACGGTTCATTAGGTTTCTTTCAGTGAGCTCGTGAGGTACCCAAATGTCGAGCTCTTTTGTGTACCCAGTTTTTTTCAAATGCGCGAAAACTGTTTTGTGGTCAATTTCCAGTTCTTCAGCTACGTCGTAACTACTTACATACCGATCTTGCTCCACTTTTTCAAAAATGGCATCCATTTTATCCGTAATAGGGCGACCAGAGCGACGTGCATCTTTGACATCAAAATTTCCGGATTGAAAACGCTTAAACCAAATTTGTGCTACTCTCACAGACACTACACTAGGTCCATAAACATCGCAATTTTTTTTCGCGGCTTGCGTTGCCTTTTTACCTTTTTTGTAGTAAAATTTTAAAATGTATCGAATTTCTTCATTAGATTCACTCATCTTGACGGTACGAAAAACAAATGAAAATCACATATTTTCCTAATTTGAATTTGGAATTAGGTTCTTTAAAATTTAAACTTTCAATGATACCAAAACCAGCCAGATACAAATAGTATAGCCAAAGAGATTTTATTACAAGTTCATACATACTATAATGCGAAAAGACTTTTTCCCCAACCTAATATATTAGAGCTGTCAAATAGTTGGAACTAATATCACTAATATTTACATACAAATTCAGACGACACGTAAAAACTTGTCGACTAAAAATACGGTGAAGCGCAAGACGTAAACTAGTTTGACATATCTAACTTAGTTCATAGCTGTAGCCGTCCTTTTCTCGCGCTGCCTGTTAGTAAAAGATAGCGATTCTCCAATTTTAGTTTAGTTATTGAACAAGAGAATCGACACCAATAGCAAAATAATTTCAGATGTCGTCTCATATCGGCCGTAAATCTACTCAGAAATGAAAAAAGAAATCCATGATCAAGAAAGATATCAATGAAAAAACTTGGTTCATAGCTGTAGCCGTCCTTTTCTCGCGCTGCCGCTGCCTGTTAGTAAAAGATAGCTTTCTCTAACTTTAGTTTAGTCAGTTTAGTTATTGAACAAGAGAATTGGCACCAGAATTGAATCCGTCGAATTCGGCAGTATTTGTTGAACAACAAAGCCGAAGCAATAAATTACTACACATTTCTTTCATTCAGCTTGTGCTGATCGGCAAACTTCTTTCAGCATCTATCCTCGCTTAAACATGTTCAGGTCGAGTTGGCACAACTTGAGCTAAGCCAAGCAGCTTTTTCTCGAAAATATATCTACACATACCTAAATCGATTTTTCTTCCCGGCACGCTCGCTCTTACTTCCGTTTGATTGTCCAACCGACCATGGACCAAATACAGAAGAATCACTATTAATTTTAAAAAAAATCACCTGTGGAATTAAAAACAAATCCATCAGGAGTAACGAGTGAAGATATTCGATTATTTTTAAGGTTTAAAATGGAGGTTGCACATAATGTCACCAACAAAATTATAAATGCAGACTTGGAAGATATCTGTACATACTTTGCACAAATTGCAAAGTAATCCGTTCAGTGTTTATGCTTATTTCTTCAAGCATTTAACTTTATTTTAGCACCCTACCTTATAAGCTTTATAAGGTAGGGTGCTAAAAATAAAGTTTCTTATGACAGAAATGTAAACATTTAATATTATATTTATGTAGCATGCATTACAAAATAAAATTAGACATCAGAAATAGTAAATTAGGTAAGTAATTAGTAAAATAGTAGTAGCTCTCTTATAATCAGTGAACGTGTGTTTGTGATGCGTGTATATGAATGCTTGATATTATTATTAGAGAAGTATTTTTAAAGCGTATTTATTTTTCTCTTTTCTTTGTTATTTCCTGTTTTATTTGTTTTTTTTTCGTTTTCTGTTCTGCCTTTTCCTTATTTCTTCTTCAGGGACTTCAGGGACTTTTTTATCTATAACTAACACACTTCTTCTTGGTAACATTTTTCTTCTTTTGTTTAGCTTCGTCTATTTGGATTATCATTTTCTTTTTATTGCTTTTCGTTGATACCGTTCCTTAGCCAAGTTAAAGGCTATTTGGCGGCTTGAAAACTCTGACAACCAGAACTAATCGGGCTTGCAATCTATCGATTGAACCTACCTACCGACACCATATGCAAACATCAGAAAAATCCTAAAATTGATATTTGCTAGATTAAATAGAACCTATTTCTAATACAAATATCAAAACAAGTAAGTAGCAAACCAGAAAGCCTTTTATGAATTAAATTAAATTAATCTTTATTTAAGAACATGTCCAATAATTACAAGTTGAACACGAATAAATGTTTTCAGGATTTTTGAGTCCTGTCCATAAATTGCGATATTTCATTAACTTTTAATGATCCAAATGCCGCTGAGCGTATTGGACGTAATGGTACGAATTTGATGCGCATCAGTTTGGGAATATAAACAGAAATGTCTTGCTTTTGAATCGTTTTTAGTTAGATCATGGTAGGCCTGCTGTTTATCCGCAATTACTTGTAGGATGCTGTTATTGCTACCGGTGCTTTTTTTTATAGAGGCCGTGACTACTTAACCGGTCAATCCTGTGACTGCCTTAAGAGAACTCAAAGCCTCCAGCCAGGGGCATAAAACTTACAGACTAAGCGACTACACGCTAAGGGCTCCCCTTGTGGGGAACGAACCTCGGCTTAGGTCGTCGCTGGGGGGAGGACAGCAAGATGGGACAGGCTGGATCAAATTAGAGTGATTATTATTGAACGGGGAGTTTAAAGCTACTGGCTCAGCTACGCCACCAGCTGGCACTTCATTTCCGAGCAAGGGATGGGGGGAGGACGATTACTTCGGGGTCATCGCGAGGGACCTCGGCGGCGAGGTCGGAATTTCGATTTGTTTTTGTTCCTTCGGTCCCTACTGCTCTCCTGGAGAAGAGTTATGGGGTCGTCGGGATCTGAGAGGACAAGCCTTGGGCGGCGGACCTTACTAATACGGAAGAGGACATTGCTAGCCGCCTCGACAACCAGAGGGTTGCGATGGTTGGTGGCTGGGTCGAAGACACTTGGAATTGCGTTTCAAGAACTGGGAGATGGTGGGAATGTCGAGATCTACGTGGAGGATTTCGTTCCGAACGAACCAAGGGGCTCCCGTTGTCTTTCGGAGGAAATGGTTTTGGAGGGCCTGCATCCTATTAATGAGGTAGGGTTTTGCGTGCGCAAACACTGAACCCGCATAGGTCATGATGGGGCGAATGCACGCTGTATAAATGCGCAATTTCCACCTAAGTGACAATTTGCTACGTGCATTCAGAACGGAGTGGAGTCTACCGAGAGCGAAAGCGGCGCGCGAACGCACCTGCTTTATGTGCTCAGCGAAGGAAAGGTGGTGGTCGAGGGTCACACCAAGGTATTTGGCTCGCGTCTCCCAAGGGATCGGCATGGCGAACATGGTGATCGGTCGGGGGGGAGTCGAGTGCGACGCGGTCTCAGAAAGAGGACCGCTTGTCTCTTGTCGGGATTGACCTCGATTCTCCACTTCCTAAACGAGGTGCGAGGTTATCGACTGCGGTTTGGAGAGCACGAGATATCGGGAGCTGGTCCCAGCCCGAGTAGTAAATGGCCGTATCGTCTGCGAACAGAGCTAACTGCGCCTTTTTACTTTTTGGGATATCGCTGGTGAACAGCGTGAAGATGAAGGGGGCGAGCACAGAGCCCTGTGGGACTCCAGCACGAATGAGGTGGGGGGAGGACAGCGCTCCTTCTATGTGATAGCGAAAGGTGCGGTTCGACAAAAAGTCCCGTAAGATGAGCACGAGACGGTCCGGCACGCCGAGTTGGTAGAGCTTATATAATAAGCCGTTGTGCCAGACTTTGTCGAACGCTTTATATATCAAAGAAGACAGCACCCGTCATCAAACCACGTTGGAAGCCAACGCTTATGTGTTCGATGATGCGGTGGACCTGATGAACGCAGCAATGCTGCTTTCGGAAACCAAACTGCTCGTTAGGTATGAGACCCTTCGTCGGCATAGTCTCTGAGTCGCTTATAAATAAGCCTCTCATAGCCTCTCATAGATTTTGCCGAGCGCATTGAGCAGACTGATGGGGCGGTAACTAGTGGGCTCAGCCTTAGGCTTACCGGGCTTGGGGATGCCAATGACTGTGTCCTCTTTCCACGCTTGTGGAAAGATGTCGTTGCTCAGGGCACCACTGGAGATGGTGACCATGAGCATTATAAGGTGGGCAGGGAAGAGTTGGATCACCCTATTGGTAATTCCATCTGAGCCGGGGGCTTTACGGGGTTTAAGACCCTTGATTATGTCCTGCACCTCGTCTGGAGTGACGGGGGTAGAGGACAATCAGGGTCTTCAACGGGAGGGAGGGAGGCTCTGCGTTCGACTTCTGCGTCTACCTCAGAGAGGTGAGCTTGGTCTACAGGTTGAGCGCTGGGTGAGCACTGGGCCGGTTAGGGTGGGTCGGCTAGGCATTCAGCCTTGTCGACATCATCGAAAGCGGCTACCGATGCTACCCTTGACTCAGCATAATAACGACGCGAGCCACTTGCGCACGACACGATGGCATGAAAGCCATCTACCCTGTCTGCGCCTTTTATACCGTTAAAGATTATTATCGAGGACAAAAATGCGTGGGATTGAGCTGCTCCAATTTTTTTTTTTTTTTTTGATATTTACAATACCTTGGTTGGTTGGTTTCAATTTACCCTAGATTCCTTTGCAAATAATTTCCTTTATAGTGTTTTCTTCCTTTGCAAATAAAATGACAATACAATGTTTTGTTATTTATAACTAGGTTTTGGCAGCGGCTTCGCCCGCGTGTATGTCGGAAATTATCCCACGGAAACCTTCTACCGGGATGAAAAGTATCCTATGTCTTAATCCAGGTTATAAACTATCAGTATACCAAATTTCATCCAAATCCCTTCAGCCGTTTTTGCGTGATTCAGTAACAAACATCCAAACATACAAACTTTCACATTTATAATATTAATAGGATTGGCACATTACAATAAAAGTATCCTCTGCAGCCACTGCATCACTATATTTTTTGTCATACAGTGTGAGTGAGAGGGTAATGTGCTAATGTACGAGATAGAATGAGACGTACAACTTGCAAATGATATTTAATTTAGACGGATTTGGCGATGTTCGGTCGAATCGGTTACGGTCGCTAATTATATTTGAACTATCATTAAACTTAATGCTGACCTAAAAATTGCAAAAAACGTAAAAATATTTAAATTTCGTGGGCTACCGGAGCGCTTTCCTCTTAAGGCGAAAGCGTCAAGATAGCCCGCGAAATTCAAATTTTCTTACGTTTTTTTGCAATTTATAAATGATAAATGATTTTTATTTCTGTAAGTAGGTTTGTACAAACACTTTTACAAGTCAATGAAGTTTTTTTTTAAACTAGATGAGGTCAGCGTTTCCTATCTGACTACTCTGAGAAGAAAGGCCGAAACAAACTCAGAGGTCACAGTCTCTTATAAAGTGCAGACATAATCTTGGTCACTTCATGTGAAGACCATGTAGATTGCTGTCTGAAATGGTCTTTTGAGGAAAGAACCACACAGATTGAGAGGACCTGTCCAGTCACGCACGCATTTGTGCACGCATTTGTCAGTAATCGCGCAGCTCAACTCAGAACTTAAGAAGCTAAACGATTCGACGAAAATGCCCAAAGAAAGGACGTTTAGGTAGGCCACATAAATTACTCAAACTGCCGGACCATGATTAAAGATAACTAAGAGAAAAAATAAAACAAACAAAAAAAGCAATGACCTACATAGTCTTCACATTCACAATAATGAAAATAATATAATACTTTACAAAGTAAATATTCATGTCAACAATCAGGATGCAAAAATAAAAAGAGAAAAAGAAAATTAGGAGCAGTTCAATCCCAAGCCTTTTTGTCCTCAATATAATCTTTAACGGTATAAAAAGCTTTCTGACACAACTTGCGTTTAATGAATGATTTGAATTTATTAAGGCTTAGATCTTGAACGTGGCTTGGAAGTTTATTATAAAAGCGTATACATTGACACCTGAATGAGCCACCTATTTTCTTGAGCCTTGTTGGAGGTACAACAAATTTGTGTTTGTTCCTAGTATTTATATTGTGGATATCACTGTATTTTTTAAACAATTTAATGTTTTTATGGGCATATAAAAGATTTTCAAAAATGTACTGAGAAGGCAAAGTCATTATATTAATCTCCTTAAATTTCCCTCTGAGAGATTGTCTCGGACTTAATTTATAAATGCATCGAACAGCTCTTTTCTGCAAAACAAAGATAGTCTGAATTTCGGCTGCATTTCCCCACAACAGAATACCGTACGACATTACACTATGAAAATAGCTAAAGTACACTAAACGGGCTCTCTCTATGTTGGTTAAGTTACGAATTTTTCTAACAGCGTATGCTGCGGAGGTTCGATTTTTTGACAATTTATCTATATGTGGGCCCCACTGAAGCTTAGCAGCCAAAGTTAAGCCCAAGAACACTGTGCTATCTTCAGGATTCAATTCTTCGCCCTTTATCAACACGTTAGTTTTCACCTGCCTAACGTGAGCTAGCGTAAACTTAATGCATTTGGTTTTTTTTTTCATTAAGGAGTAAATTATTAACATTGAACCAGTGAACTACTTTTGAGATCGCTCTGTTTACATCGTCAGTAACCAGCTGCTGACGTTTAAGTTTAAACAAAAGTGAAGTATCATCCGCAAACAAAACTATACCATGATTATCCTTTATGAGGTAGGGTAAATCGTTAATATAAATAAAACAAGAAAGGACCAAGAATCGAGCTCTGTGGGACCCCCATTGTTACTATAGATCCGAGCGATCTTTTTCCATTAACGTCAACGCTCTGAATCCTATTACTATCCTATTCCCATCGCAGGCATCGCATTTGTCTTCCCATGCATTATAAATATGTCCTAAAAGTTCAACACAATCAGTAGTCGAACGACCCTTTGTAAAACCGAACTGCTTGTTATGTAATAAATTATGTTTATTAAAAAATCTTTGCAATTGGTCTAAAATTAATTTCTCAAAAATTTTACTAAACGTAGTATACGTAACGTAGTATTTATAAGTCGGTATTAGATTGTACGTTGATAAAAATATAATTTGCGGCGGTAACAAGTATCTATTTACATAATTAGAATCATCAAAGTGATCAATACAACTCTTTAAGACAAGGTAATCCCAATGAATGACTATTTCATGAAATCTTTACATTTCAGGATTATACTAACTTAAGGAGTTGTATTACTGATTCTAATGATTATAATTCTGTAAATACATATTTATTACGGCCGCAAATTATACTTTATTTAACATACAACTGAATACTGACTTGCAAATAGCAAAAAAGGTAAGAAAATTTGAATTTCGCGGGCTACCCTGACGCTTTCCCTTTTCATTGAGCATACACACACACACGCTTCCCCTTAACATTGAACAAACACACACACACTTCACTCGCACATAGAAAAAGAGCAATCACTGCGATCAAGAATCGAAATCCATATGGTCGTGTTTGGAATCCCCAAAGTAAGAGTTATTATTTCTCAGACAGCAGATTCATAAAATGTTTTAACTTAAATGCTATGACCCAAAAAAGGCCCCCAGTAAATTAATTACTCTAAAAAATACCCTAAAAATATGTATACCCTGAAAATTACCCTGCCGAATCATTTATACTCTAAATCTAGGGTAAATTACCCTTAGTTGGCACCAATGACTGAATGTTGTTTTTGTTTTGCTAACTTTTTTTAACACACATTGACATTGATGAATTTTATAAATACCATGACATGAATATTTACTTTGTAAAGTATTATATTATTTTAATTATTACAAATATGAAGACAATGACGATGATGATTATTTTAAGTGACAAACAATGACCCACAGTCATTGTTTGTCACTTAAAATAATAGGGTAAAAAATAATAATAATATCCTGGGACATTTCACACACGGTCATCTGATCCCAAACTAAGCAGAGTTTGTACTGTGGAAACCAGAGTGTTACCTACAATGTTCATGAAGCAGAACGAAATGTACACACGGCTACATATCTAGCTATACATTTCTAGTATATGCTGATCTCCAATTGTATAGGATTTCCGTACAATGAGTGGTCAGCTTATACTGGATATTATAGCCTGCCTTCGAGCCAACAGGCCACACAGAATCGCAAAACAAAATGGCGAGTGCTTACGTTGCACCAATGACCAATACAACTGTGATTGGATGCTGAGCTGGAGGTTGACCCAATAAGCACGCCACAACCATCACAATATGGAACATAGCACCAGTCGTGGAAGTTAGATAAATAAGCACGTACTTAATTGGTATTTATGTTTTGCTGGTGAACAAAAAAAACTCCAGATAGAAAAATCTGCTATTAGGTACAGACGCCAGCATATCAAGCTATAACAATCTGTCAAACTTTAATAGATTTTCAACTTTATCGCTAAAGGTTTTAAAGGTTCAAGGATAAATTTGACAGTTTCGGGTAGCTTATGTATTGTTTTAAAATAGCCTACTAATAATTTATGAATATTTCTTTGTAACAAACTTATTATTAGTCTCAATAAAATTATTATTATAAAAAAAAAAAAATTAGTTTCGGGTAGCTTGACCTGCTGGCGTCTGTACTTTGCTAAACTCAAATGCCATAACGTCAAATGTAATAGAATAGTTATGGCAACCCAGAGTGGTTACCCAGCCCCAGGTTGGCCCGGATAGAGTGTGTTAGGGAAGTATCATGTATCAGATCTCACTCGGTTTCATAACAGAGGGATAGTACGCCTCCTCGTCCCTTAGTTCAAAAACGTCAGAGAGGGCGTCTACGAAAACATATTTGTCCACTTTATTCAGCTTGCTTTGAGCGAGTTCATGAGCGAGGGGCGTTCTGTAGAAGGTTATAAGTTTTATCGTAATCATTAAAACGGAAAAAAGTGGCCACCAGATCCCGTTTTAATGATTACAATAAAACTTAACAATATAAAACTGCTCTTTATAATAATAATAACGTATAGTCTTGTGGAGTACAACTTAACGTGCTTATTTTCTGGTTTTCTTTTTAAATTAAAAGAAATAACAAAACAAACGATGAGGGCGCTGCTGCGCGCTTGGTAGCGTCTTAAGTAAGCTACCCACCAGCGAGCGAAATGCAGGCGCTTTAACTGAAAAGTTCTGCTGAATTGTAATTTGTGTGATCCGAGTGATTAGAGTGTGATCCCTAAGCACCTGCGTTTCTCTTACACCCGTTCCCGGGCTATAATGTTTTATTATTGATCATCCTGCATTCAAAGCTAATTTTTGATAAAAATAGTTGGTTGGATAATCAAGCACTCGGACGACGATAAGTCGACAAAGTATCTCTTTTAAAACCGTATATATTCCAGTATGAATGCTCAAAAACCTTTCCGAGGCGGGTTACTAAAGCTTACGAGCTCGCTTCGCTTGCTCATATATTATTATCATTATCCCACTTCTCATTTTTTTTTTAAACAGGAACATTGCGGCCTCATTTGGTTTTGTCGCATCGGTTCTACGACAGACTTAGTCCACTACTGCTAGAAACATATATAGAAACTGAGCCATGCACAACCGTAATCGCAATGCGCCTTAACGCTACATAATAAGTAAAAAGACATGAGTTTAAACCTTAAAATATTATAAAGTACTTGTCAGTGTCAGTTGTGTTGTCCACAGATAGAAAAGTTGTTCGCGCTAACTGTTTATCAAACAATGTGGAATTATTGAAAACCACTTATTTTTAAATGTTTTAGTATATATTATCGTGAATTTAGAATATGGCTTCATCTAATAAACCTAGCACGGGCTTGGAAGAAGTCGGGGTTGCGGGACAGTCATTTCTTCGAGATGCACTCACTAGTTGTACGGATCCATTGAAAGCTATTGAAGAGTTTCAACTGGAAAATGGCATATTATTACCTTCCCTGAGACCTATGCTGCCTTTGCTCGACCTTCATGGAGTGCGCCGGCTTGATTTCCATACTTCAGTCTTGGAAGAACTGAGAGATAAACTGATTGCCCACATCAATGAACTTGGTTCAAAAGATGGTAAAGAGCATGACAAGAAGCTAAAGGAACTGCTTGCTAAGAGCTTTCCCGTAGTCAGAGTAAAGGCCCTAAGGCCGGTTATAATGAGTATACTGAAAAACATCCCTCATATTGATGACAAATTCCTAAGAGTTTTAGTAAGAGATCGGGAGTTATATAATGACACTGACACAGAAGTAAAGAGGCAAATATGGCAAGATAACCAATCTCTGTTTGGTGATGAAGTGTCACCACTACTCAGTCAATATATCAGAGAGAAGGAAAATGTATTGTTTGACCACGAGAACTTGACTAGCTTATTCTTTTCGCCCTCCCCTAAGGTTAGGAGACAAGGGGCTGTTGTACAGAAACTGGCCCACATGATTGGTAATAGCGTGAAATTATATGACATGGTCTTACAGTTTCTACGAACATTGTTCCTAAGAACAAGAAATGTTCACTATTGTACGCTACGAGCCGAGCTGTTGATGGCATTGCATGACTTGGAAATTCAGGATATTATATCTGTAGACCCTTGCCACAAGTTCACATGGTGCCTAGATGCATGTATTAGAGAGAGAAATGTAGATATAAAGAGGTCAAGAGAACTACAAGGATTTTTGGACAGTATTAAAAGAGGACAGGAACAAGTTCTGGGTGACCTGTCTATGACACTTTGTGACCCCTATGCAATTAACTTTTTGGCAACATCAGCAATTAAAATATTGCAACACTTAATAAACACTGAAGGACTTCCAAGAGATAATACAATATTGATACTTTTATTAAGAATGTTAGCATTAGGCTTGAGTGCCTGGGTGATGATTGATTCTCAAGAGTTTAAAGAGCCTAAGCTGGACAGTCAAGTGGTTACTAAATATTTACCAGCCCTAATGTCATTGATGGTTGATGACCAAGTCAGAGCTCTGCATAATAAGCTACCTCCAGATGAGAGGGAATCTGCTATAACTACTATTGAACATTCAGGCCCACCTCCTGATGCTTGTGAAGCTTACATGAGAGAAAGTTCAGTATGTGGTGTCCTAGCAATGTACTACACACTACATGCAGCTAAATTACGTGACCGGGGAGCTCTACTACGTATCCTAAGCATCCTGGGTAGTTGCAAAGATGGAAGGGCCTATGAAGACCCTTTCTTACATGCACTTGTGGCCCTATTAGTACAACTACCTGATGAATTTCAAGGAGAAGACTTTAGTACTGTATTGTTTGATGAATTCTTTTTTGCTGGACTGTCTAAGGACAATGTCACAAGACATTTACTAAAATTGTTGTGGTACATCCACCCTAAACTACCAGAGACCAGAATACAGACACTAATGAAAGCGCTTCAGCCTGGCACACAACACAATGAATCTGTGCATAAGTTGTACGAGACCTTACAACAAAAGATGACTACTCAGACGGAGCCAGTGCCTAGCACGAGTGAAATGGAATATTTAGACTCTCCACTCATGAGTGTTCCAACACCAGCACCCTATCATATGTAAACATTGGCATTAAGTACTATCAATATTATGTGTATTAATAATAAAACAGACTTAACTATTAACCAACCTTGCAAAATCTTTCATTGAGTAAAGGGGTTTAAACCAAACACAAAAGCACTGTAAAATATTTATTAGTAGCAACTTACAGTAAGTTTCAAATTAATACATAATTATAAAAAAATAAAACGTTAAAAACAAATTATTGTACTTTAATGTTCACAGATCATAATATTGGATGGAATACGACTGAGCATTTATGGCATTAATTACGTATAATAAAAATTACATTGTGTGACTGTTGCAAAATGAGATAATTATACATATCAAAAATGTTTATTATTAATTTTCGAGTTAGATATAATAAAAAAACGATGCGTTAGTGCGTTGACTTGTCGAAGTTACGCGCGGTGGTCACGTCTGTCGGGCTTCATGTCCAAAGAATGGAGCGAGCGGAGAGACCGGGAGCGCTCGAACAGCGAAGGATCCGTGTAGATTGGCTCGCTACCATCATCAAAGGCACTTGCTAGGCGTCCTGAAGAACCTGCTTCTTCCCCCACTTCGGCAAATGTTCTTCCTAATCCACTGAAACAGATAATTTGGGAAAATTTTGTTTAGTAAACTTAATTGGCCTAAGAATTCGTAAATGCTTGTTACATATTTAACTGGTGAATCATGTGATCGACGACTTTTCCGTCAACATAATTTATAATATCCTTATCGGACTTTGTTCATATTTACTGTTTTATAAATTATAACAGTGTTGATTTTCGATTGACGCAATTGCTTGTGTATTCTGACCTTTGGCTAGGTGATTGCACACAGGTGATTGTGTGGTCAATTCTTATTCATTTAACATATTTAGTAAATAAAAATCTCTGTCTTTCTCTTGCGAAATCTACCTATCTCTCAAACACAGCATCCAAGCGGTAGGAAGTTTCTTAATAGTTTTTTCGGAAAAAATACTGAGTTGTTTGTAGAAAATATGCCTGACCCCAGGCTGGTGTTACAAGGCAAAAAGTGAGTGAACTCTGCTCAGTCTCTGCCTGTTAAATAGTTTTCTGCCAGTCTCGTAACAGATAGACTTTATGAGTAGGTATAACTGATCAGTCTTTTTCATAATTTTGGAAAAAATCTGCTGAAGTTACCATAGCCTATCTGCTCTGCCATTACCTGCATGACTTTGTCGTTTAGGTGAAGAGACTGACTGAGAACAAACCGGTCAAGTGCGTGTTGGACCACGCACAATAGATAAAGGCTTCCTTCCGTAGTTGGGGTGAATTTATCCCAAGAACCAACTTAACATTGTATTTGTAAAACATGTTCTCCCATACATTCCAACTGTAAGTTATTTGTAAGTCCATGGACTTACAGGTTTTCCTGTAATCTATAGGTATAGAACCATACTGTATTTTTTTTTAAATTTTAGGCTCATTGTCAGTAGTTTTGGAGATAAGGGGGGGGGGGGGGAATGCTCAAGTTTCGTCTATTTTTTTAAATAACTAAATCAAATTATTTTTAAAATTACCATAAATATGTCACACGGTACCAAAATTTTTTTTTTTTTGATTTCTTATTTGCCCCCCAAAAGTGAACCCATATTCAAAATTCATTTATTTATCTACGTTATCTACACGTCCGTGTTTGGGTTACAGAAATTCGTATGTGTACCAAATCAACTTAATTGGTCTATTAAATTCGGAGCAAATTGGCTGTGACAGACACAAGTGAACCTGTAAGGGTTCAGCCGGTCTATTCTGTACAAAACTCACCGTGAAAACTTAGGTGAAGTGAGCTTGAAGAGAGCTGTCATTCCACCTGATGCTAGGGATTGACAATATTGACAGCTCACTCCACGCTCACCTCACCTAAGTTTTCACGGTGAGATTTGTACAGAATAGCACTGCAGTTTTTCCTTTTGAGGTACGGAACCCTATAAAATGCCATTAATTATTAACCATTAAATTAACAAACATATAGTTATTTATTTTTTTGAATCCTGCTTTAGAATTTAACTTATCCGGTATGTTTCATGTCGATGTACTTACTTATATGGATACCTAGTAGCTTTGTCCATTTTTTTCATTGTAACCAATAATAATTATTCAGAACAATTAATTATTACCTCAATGAGAAGGGTTTATGCAGATGTGAGGCGGAGAAGAGGGATGGTCTCGTAGGCCTGGGCCCCGGGGTCACAGGTCGCAGCGCCGGCGCAGGCGACGATGCCTGGATGTTCTTCCGAAGTACCCGCCAGTAACGCCTGAATAAGGAAAAGTTCAATGTAGGTCAATTAGTTTTTTAATATCAAGGATGGTTTGTTATTACTAACTAGCTGTTGCCCGCGACTTCGTGTGCGATCCAGGATGAAAAGTAGCCTAGTAGTAGTCCTTCTCCAGGTCCAGGTCTACCCATGTGCCCAATTTCATCCAAATCCGTTCAGCCGCTTTATCGTGAGAGATGAGTGCTTTACTATACTTAGAATTCAAGAGTGTTTGTAAATTAGGCATCACTTAGTACTGATGTCACGAAAAGTAGGGTAGGTAATAATAAGATTAAAACAACCTTACTTCAAGTTAAAACAGTAAGCACTTACCCACCGACAATGTTTTTAGAGGTGCATCCACACCGAAGTTACTTTTTGTAGATTAACATTATATAAGTTTTAGTAAGTACACTACTTTTTTTTTTTATTTGTGATGGGTTTGCTCTTGACTCTAGTCTAGGTCAGAGGTGACAGAGACAAAGTCGACGATGGAGTGAGCTTACCCAGAAGAAGCCTGTTCACTCTCACTTTGAAGAGATTAGGGTTGTATACTACTTTGTGTTATCCGCCGTTGCCCATTTACTTGTAAACGTTGTTCCAGAAAAAGTAAGTAAATTCGGTGTGCAATAGGGATGATGCCTGGGTAAAAAAAAAGAAATTCTATTTAGTCCGTCAGTCAGATAATAAAAAAATATTAGATACGTATTTTTTGCTTTATCATATTAATAAAAAATGACTTAGATAACTCGCATTAAAGTTCGGGAGTGGGGGCTTGCTACGTCACTTCTACGTATAAAATCTACGAAGACGTGACGTCATGCCACTTTTTAACTCAATGTATCGCCGTAATCTTTTGATTACGTAGAAAAAGAAAAAATGCGTGTCCAATATATTTTAATAATCTACATGACGGACAAAAAAACATTTTTTAGTCATCATCCCTATTGTGGATGCACCTTAAAAGGTAAAAAAATAAACCTGTTGTAAACATTCATATTAAACAAAATTAATAATAAACAATAAAGCCACACGGCCAGAGCACGTGTCCCCTGCGTGCACTGCATGTGAACGTGTCAAATATACGCATTTATAAATAGACGCCTGTATTATCTATCATAAGTATATGCATCACAATGCATTCTGTTATGGTACTGACACACGTGCTTACAAAAAGCATGCTTACTCGAAATAAGCATGCTCAATAAAAGCATGCTTTCGTGCTACTAGTGAGCATGGTGTCAGTAGCTTTACGTAGGTGAATCAGTTGAGAAGAGCTGAAGAGGTTCACATGAGCTAAACGATGATGTTATGTTTATGTAGGTAAATAATATGGATGCTCCTAATAATTATCAAGACTTGATAAGTAGGTGCATGCAATTAGGTACCTACTAATTGTTTTCATGAGGCACAAATTAGGATAAAAGTAGTACTTTACTAATTCATTCTTACTCCATTGATTCACGAAGTAATTTATGAGCAACGAAACTGGCTTTCTGCCTCGAGGGTTATGGATACGATCAGAGAACGCAACAAATAACGAGGTACCTATCTATTTACATTTTTATGACCTGTCAGTCGGAGTCTGCAACCAAAGCAGCCCATGCATAACCACATCAAATTTAAACTTTAGGCCGTCCAAGCCCAAGCAGTTCCTAGCAACGAATCAGTGGGAATTCGTCTACTATGGTATACATAACTCCCTAGTGCTTGTTACTCACCTGTAGATATATAAGGCAGCAGTAAGCATGGCCAGCAACAGTGACAGCAGGACACAAAGAGCCACTAGTAAAGCTCTGTAGTGATACGGAGGTATGCAAATGCCAGCGGCAGAGACCACGGGCGAAGAATCACTCTCGCCGTTCTCTTCGAGTAACTCGTTGCGGTTGTCAAATACCTGGGGAAGAAATGGATGCTTTGATGTATTTTTGCTTTTGATTTTTGTGGAGGATTTGGCAGAATCTTGGAAATTGCAAAGTTAAGAGCACGTGTAAGGTCCTGATTTCACATGACCACACGTTGGCACTTTGCTGTTATCAGTGTCATAAGACCCACGTGCCCCTGTGCAACCTATAAGTATAGAAATATGTATAGGTTAATAGTAAGTAGGTAGGTACCTCATCTGTATTTTTTTTCAATATTTTAGATTCAGTGTTTTCGGAGAATGGTCAGTTTACATCTTTTTTCTTATTCTTTTTTAATTATAAAAAACATATACATATACATAAACATATAAATGAAAGGGCTTACTGTGAGGGTCTCTAACCCTCACAGTAAGCCCTTTCATTTGATATGTCACACGGTAGGTACCTACAGTTTGCAAAACTATTTTTTTAATTTTCTTATTTGCCTCCCAAAAGCGACCGCCATATTCAAAATTCATTTATTTTCGTTACACGTCCGTATTTGGGTTACAATAATTCATAATGTGTACCTTTCAACCTGTCTATTATAGTAGGAGCAAATTGGCTGTGACAGACGGACAGACAGACACACGAGTGATCCTACTTATTAATAGGGATCCGTTTTTTGATTCGGACGTACGGAACCCTAAACTTAGGTTGGTTTGCTATTGTTAATTACGAACAACATAGCGACCTATCAGCAATGTCAATAGAAGCGGGTTGCTATGCTAGGTAGTTTGGTACCAGTCGTGACTGTGAGGCTTGTTTTTTGTATTTATATCAACAAGCTTAAGTCTTAAGTAGGTAGATAAAAGGTCGCTACATACTATTAATAGTTGTTGGAACAAAAGATAAAGCTGATAATGGGTTAGTTCTAATATTAGTTAGAGTATGTTTGTATTTATGGATAAAAAAACATCGTACCCATAGGTAATTCAACCCTTGTTATTGCAACTGGGTATGTAGTAAATTCTCTATAAGTACCGGATTTATATGTGAAAAGCATCAAGTCCAAAATTGACAAAAATACCATCCTCCCTATTTCCTCTCCTTCTCCTCCACCTCTATCTCCTCCTCCTTTCACTTTCTTCCTGGTCCTTTACCTCTTGTAGCATTGTTCTTTGTCACCATAAAAGACGTTGATACCATTCGAGATAACATTTAGAGTATATTGCAACAACTAAGTAAACAATCTAGTTCCTTACCTCAATCATCTTCCGGACATGACTAGGGGTCTCGACCTCATCCTTCAGATATTTGTCCACCTTCGCCTCTTCGTACGACACTTTGTAGACTGTGCCTGCATTCTTCTCGTCTGGTTTTTCTGTCTTAGTGTCATTGCCGTCGTCGGATTTAGCTTCGGCTGTGTCATTGCCTTCCGCTCCAATTGTGGAGTTCACGTCCCTTCGACGCCGGCCAAATGATGGTTCTGATCGTCCTGTGTGGCTGGGACAGTAGGCCTGGAAATTAAAAATATATATACGTATATATAGGTATCTAGATATGTAGGTAGATATTTAAGTTACAAAAAAAAATCCCTGTTTCAATAAAAGAAATGTAACCCAACCCATTCCTCAAACTTATAACTTCTTCCTTATACTTCTCTAATAATACCTAATATACGAAATTTTTAGGAAAGTTATCGCATTTGTACAAGGTCAAAATTGGATGTTGCTGGACTAGGTAGACATTTCTTTGAAGACTGCCAAAGGTGGTGGTTTTCCTTGTGGCAATAATAAATTGGTACCTACCTAAAAGCGATGGCCCAAAAAAAACCCAGGCCCGGCGCAAAAGTTTTGTATCTCAGATTTTAGAGAATATTTAAAAATAATATTTAAAACTATCACTATCTCTCTAAAGGGTGGCTAACATTCTTTTCTCTTTTGCTCGAAATGTTTTGTAGGCATTCTTATTAAAAACTCATTTACCGACCAAAATATTTATTATGCTATAGTTCGTTAATTGTTTACAAACAAGCATACTGATACAAAACCTATAATAAGCATAGGTACAGGTTATTATTATAATCTAACTCTTTAGTCATAATAGTACATAACGTAAAGTCTTAACCGATGAAGCCTCGGGAACTTGACACGTACAGAATCCGCGCGGTAGGTATTTAATTTTCGTAACGTCATTTTTTACTTTTTTTCAAGTTTGTTTTCTTTTCAGCCACCAATTATTATTAGAGTCGCATGTCGTCAGGGTATATTATTATATGTTCTGTGTCGCAGTCATCCGCTAGCGTTTGATGTATACTTTGCTGTGTATTACAATTTCATCTAATTGATTTTGATCTATTTTGATCAATTTAATACTTACATTACTTTGTTTATGTATGCCTACCCCTGTGGTTTTGAGATAATCTTGAATGCGATTGCGATTACACAATAATTGCAAATAATTATACATATTTTGGTCCACACAAATGAGATTTTAATAGGAACGCCTACAAAACTTCTCGAGCAAAAAAATAATGTTAGCCACCCGATACAGGGATAGTGATATTTTGGAATATTATTTTTAAATATCCTCTAAAATCTGGAACACAAAACTTTTGCGCCGGGCCTGGGTATTTTTTGTATGGGGCTTGGGCCAGCTCCTTTAATTAATGTTTATGAAAGCAACACAGTTTCACAGTTGATCGATTACAGTAGGTAGGTAGGTACCGTAAGGGCGGGTTACTTTGACTCTCGGGCATAACTTTGGCCCAAATCGAGACAATTGTTTAAACTGCCCAAAGTGTCGCGACCACAAAATCGAACGTCGTATGTCTTTCGGTAACTATTAGAATTACAATTTTACTCTTCGAGCCATAAATTAATCAGATGTGCAGTCCGATTTTCGATTGACTTATGCAGAAAAGTTTAACAGCAATTAACACAATCTAGAATGCAATGCAATGCCAGAGCGTGCAAAGTGATAACGAAAGTAGATAATTCTTAAGAGTTAGAAACGTTTTACGAATTAGGAGTTACTAGGCTACAAGAGCGAGCGAAATCTCGAAAATTTTAGCGCTGCCTGAGTTAATAAGTTAGATTTCCTTTTGCGATTTATGAATTAATTTTTTTTTTGAAATTGGGCTTTTGCGTTTTAAGAATTAGAAAAGTTTCTTAAATCGCAAAAGAACTTATCTCAGGCAGAGTGCTAAAATTTGCAAAAGGCTGCAAGAGCGAGCGAAGCGAGTTCTAAAATTTTGGCAACAACATATCGCCGATCTATCGAAATCGTGTCGCCTTTGCACATACTGGCCTCGGAAAGGGCGGAACGGTACCTATGCCTACGCTAATCGGTGACTTCCTCAGTGCGCTACCCTCAGAGAAAGATTATATTTTGACAGGCCAGCTGGCGTGGTTGGTTAAGATACCGCCTATCACGCCGCAGGTCGTGGGTTCGATTCCCATCCAGGACAAACATTTGTGTGCATGAACTTGTCTGTTTGTCCTGGGTCTGGGTGTAATTATATATACAGGGTGTCCAGTAAATAGCACGACATACTGCAGGGGGTGATAGCTTGGGTCACTACCTATCAATACAACACAATATATGTTCAGCAAAATCTTACGGATTTACAGTTTTACAAAATTTTTTTTCAAAAATAGTTCTGTGTAAATTTAAACAAAAAATAGTATTTCTTGAAAACATTCTTGTCTTTGATAGAAAAAAGACTTATCAATGAGTAAAGTAACTATTCACGAATAATTTGATGTAAAAAAAGTACTAGAAAAGGATTTTTTCATTACGAGATGCTTAAAAATCTGTTTCAAGGTAGAGATTTTTCGGTATTTTGGAAAATTTTGTAAAACTGTAATTCCGTAAGATTTTGCGGAACATATATTGTGTTGTATTGATAGGTAGTGACCCTAGCTATCACCCCCTGCAGTATGTCGTGCTATTTACTGGACACCCTGTATAAGTATGTATTTACAAAAAAAAAGTAGTATATGTAGTATATCAGTTATCTGGTTTCCATAGTACAAGCTCTGCTAAGTTTGGGAGCAGATGACCGTGTGTGGAATGTCCCTGGATATTATATTATTATATAAGTGCTGCGCGTCTCATTTATTGCAGTTGAAGTGTGCTGGGTGGTGCGCTTGTCTGCCACGCTAGAATTCTTCGCCCCCTGAAGTTGGCGCCCAGGGCACGGGCTGATATTCATCTTACAACTCACAAAGTACATACGTACCACCTACCTATACTTAGTACTAGAATTCTAGAATGTCATTACAATAGATTATCTAAACCAGTAATCGGTGTTCCTCATCATAAGTCATAATATCCGCAGTAAGCTGATAAGATGATGATAAACTTCTATGCCTGTCTATAAATAGAAACCGGCCAAGTGCGAGTCGGACTCGCGCACGAAGGGTGCCGTACCATTATCTATAAAAACGGCAACAAAATCATGTTTGTTGTATGGGAGCCCCTTAAATATTTATTTCATTATGTTTTTTAGTATTTGCAACAGAAATACATCATCTGTGAAAATTTCAACTAACTATCACGGTTCATGAGATACAGCCTGGTGACAGACGGACAGCGGAGTCTTAGTAATAGGGTCCCTTTTTACCCTTTGGGTACGGAACCCTAAAAATGAAATGCTGTTTGTTAGTAAGCGCATCACTAAGACGGGATTGAGAACGGCTGGATCAATTTGGCTATTATTTGTTTTAAAATGTTCGTAGTAGTCCGAATCAGGTTTTTGATGAATGAAAAATTGGAAAAGCTTGCGGAAAATATTGAAATTCAGGAAAACTGGACGTCTTTTTTGTATGAACTTAAGAGTTCAAGATCATATTAAAACTTTGACAGGACAACGTCTCTCTCTCGGGTCAGTTAGCTAGTTTCTAATTTGTCGTATTATGTCACTTATTTCTTAACAACATACTTTGTGTAGAAAATATGAAAAATAGAAAGATTTAAAATACAAAAAAAAAAAAATTAATAATAGTATTCTCAATTTTTAAACAATAATAAAATTAATAGTCACTTGATTACATTACATTGAATACAATGTCAGTGATAAATTAATAAAAATAGTACCTAATAGCAAATATCGCATAAATACATCATTTGTCAACTAATGATATGTAATGATCATTCACTCGCAACTTGGTGGATTAGGTACCTACTTTGTTCGAGTTTTAATCAAACACTCAGCGAAAATGCATAATTGCCTCGAAAGCAAGTATGCACATTCGCTCGTTCACCAAAACGTGGGCCAGTTCGCGTTCAGCTCTCATTAGAGACACCACGACTCAAAACCATTACCAATACCATTTTTACCATACCTACATTTTACCAATCACTTAGTCATATAGTTGTTCACCATTTTCAAACCAATTCTTGTAACTAAGTTTTATAGTGATTTAATACAGCTATTTGCCTTATAATCCAAGATTTTGACTTTTACCACATTTACCATATCCTATCAATACGAGAAAGGTGTGTTAGGTCACCATAGCGCCGAACACTACTTTCTACATACTTGTTCATTTGAACGGTCCACCTCTTGAAAACCATTGGCGTTTTTACGCTGTTCTATAATCTACTAATCGGTTTAAACTCCCGGGCGGTCTACTACGGTAATCTCCCAGTTACCATTACATAACATGGATGACAGCTACTACCCTAACTATTGAAAAACGAACGCATTCTACCATTTGTTATTCACGTGATACTACTAGATAAGCAAGGTCAGGAGATCGTATAGACGAAGCAGCTAAGTTGCATAACAGCATCTATTTGATGCTCGACCTACATCTTAAGATACAGTATATCTTAAGACGCGATAACCCGGTAACTGGATGAAGCCTGATAAAGTATATTTTTTACATGCATTGACGTAATTGACATCGTGGTTACAGGCAATTATAGGTTTATTTAGATAATGTGCAAAACATGTCTAATCACCAGAGATCGGAATAGGTAGAATATAAATCGATGGTCCCTATTAACAATGTCGGTTCTGCAAAAAGACTACTGTTCAGCCCCTACTGAACAGTGGTCTTTTTGCAGAACTGACATTGTTAATTTCATAAAGATTTTTATTATCGTCAAAGCAAACTTTGAACTGCCCTCAGTTCAAAGTTTGTTTTGACAATGGAGAAAATATTTTTATTGTAATCAGATTTACGTAAAAAAGTGAATATTGGTAAAAATGTATATCCGTCATTGTTAATAGGGTCCATCGAAATACCTATACATCGAGGAGAGAAGTAACAAGAGTGGATAATACCTCCTATAAAATCCCGGAATGATGACCATGACGATTATTCCGGGATTTTATAGGAGGTATTATCCACTCTTGTTACTTCTTTCCTCGAAGTTTAGGTATTTATTTATACTCCACCTATTCCGATCTCTGCTAATCAGGTAAGTAAGTTTACACTGTTTTCGTTACCTAGCAGTATAATTATGGCTTCATTGAATTATTACTTTATATTATGTCACAGCAAGATCGTGAGAACCGTTTATTTATTAACCGACTTCAAAAAAGGAGCAGGTTCTCAGTTCGTCGGAATCTTTTTTTTAATGTAGGTATGTTCCCCGATTACTCGAAGACGGCTGAACCGAATTGGAAAATTCCTTTTTTGTTTGAAAGGCTATTCTTTCTAGTTAGTCCCATTGTCATCAAGCCAGGATCTGATGATGGGATCCCGGAGGAATCGATGGAACTCTTCAAATATTATAGGCACATCTATAGCGGTTTTTTTTTTAAGAGTTTCATCGATTTCTCCGGGAAGCACTATTTAGTGAAGTGGAACTGATGATGAAGATGGCCACACAGATACCTAGTTCCTACTCAATAATAAGTAGGTATTTCACGGGTTGCGATTCGATTAGGTACCTACTTTAGTAATGGTTACTAAGCAGTTTGTGCTCGTCACAATGCATATGGTTAAGTTGAGCTGATGGTGACTTCACCATAAGCTCGAGATCTCCTGGTACTTACCAGAAGAACTCCTTAATTATCAATTAACGTCTCTGCGTCGGGAAAAACAATATTTTGTAAAACGGTGACGAGCAGTTGACATTTGACTATTGTAACTTAGGGCCGGTTTTTTGATCCGTAGTTAACTCAACCAATGGTTAAACATACTAACTAATGGTTGAATTTTGGCTAAATGTGAAAGGCTAAACATGAATGTAGTCATGTTAACTCTTTCAAGTTAAAAATTGTAACTAAGTAATAGCATTTTTAACCGACTTCCAAAAGGAGGAGGTTCTCAATTCGTCTGTATTTTTTTGTTTGATAGGGTATACTTCCGAGGTGGTCCCATATAAATTTTATTAACTTAGCTTGGGGAGTTTTTGAGTTAGCTTCAATAATGCGTATATTTCCCACTTATTTCATGTGGATGATGTGATGGTGTTTCAATAACTTCCTGTCACTGTTATTTACATGGCTATATCTACAATTATTGTGCTCAATTATGTATTCGAATTAGTGTGGGGAAGGTTCCACAACTAAAAAGTGAAAAATAAAAACTTTTTAGCAAAAAATAAAACCGACTTCCAAAACAAAACACTACAAAGTGAAAAATAACTTTAATTTCGGAAGTCGGTGGCAAAAAACGAAAATACAAAACCCAATACACCGACTACCGAAATTAAAGTTATTTTTCACTTTGTAGTGTTTTGTTTTGGAAGTCGGTTTTATTTTTTGCTAAAAAGTTTTTTGGCAAACACATTTAGCCAAAATTCCATCATTAGTTACTATGTTTAATCATTGGTTGAGTTAACTACGGATCGAAAAACCGGCCCTTAGATAAATTCTAGACTCGGAAGCCATAAGTACTTAAGTCAATTCTTTTTGCATGCAAAAATTTTACAGGAGACGGTTTAATTCGATTGGTATGAAAAAAATGTACTACAGTTATTGTTTTTATTATTTATTATTACACAATTATAATCTAGTTACATATCAGAGTATGGCTATTTGGCTTTATTTATTATTTACTGAAATATCTGACTTAAGTTTCTTTGAACATCAAGAAATTGTGACTTAAGTGTTTATTAACGTACTATAATTACTTGGCTTATTTATTTTATTTTATGATTTTAAAACAAAGCATGAATAATTACGATTATTAATTAAAATTTTTATAATATAATGCATGCTATAAAGTCAAAAACTAACAGTCACTCTCTTCAGAATCTCGTATATCTGGATCAACATCCTTGGTATCGTCAGTGGTTACTAAATTTTGGTAAAAATTATGGAAACATTCTGGTATTAAAGACAAAAGTGATATTATATCACGTTTTTTTTCGACACTTATTGGTACTGGCTTGTCAGTAATCTGCATCAAATTAAATTCCTTATCACGCCGCGTGTTCCGTTTGAAATTAATACTTTTAAATGATTCTTTTCTAGAAAGAGATGTTTTGTATTTTATGACGCCGTACTCAGAGTCATAACTCAGCCACTTCACATCATGCCACTTGAAAATATTTCAATAAGCTAGCGAAATCAAAGAAATCATTTTGTCGCATTTCTCTAACGGTAAATTTTTTGCTACTCGATCTTACTAACTGCATCCAATCGTGGGGGTGATAAATTTGTATTTCGGTTTTTTTTTCTTTTTTTTTTCAATAATTGCATGGTCCAAGTCAACCTCCATATGTGTATGACCAGGTATCATAAACTTGTGATGTATTACCTTCATTGAAGGTTTTCTAATCAACAAGTATGTGAACATTGCAGCCACGTGAGTGTTCTTGTTTTGTCCTCCACAAGTGTCAGAGTACAAAATCACTTCTGAGATTTCTTCCGGTTGTTCTCGTAAATATGCAAACAAACAAGAGGCTATTTGATTAGCACCGCGACCCGAAATACCCTCATGCCACATGTGGTGCGTTGACATTCCAGTCGCGTTGTCATGAATTGTAAGGTTGAAGGTCCAAAGTTGTCTTTTATAAAAGGCTACAGATGATTGTAAAGCTGGGGTTGGCAAGCATTGCTGTAGGTCAAAAGTCAGGCATTTGATTTTGTTTTTTGTAATTGCGACATTTTTATCACACTGCTTCTCTTTGTACGCCATATCAGCGGCTAGCAGATCAGAGTCGCGTTCTTTTTCAAGGGCTAATTTTGTGATCTCGTCCGTAGCAATATTTAATTTCATTTTAAACAAGTCGCATGTGTGACAAGTGTCCACTTTTGGTTTTTTGAAACTTAAGTTTAATTTATGAAATTCTTTGCGGTATATCTTATCACTCACAGGATTTTCATGTGATTCTGAATAAAGAGAATACATTTTCGATATAGTCAAATGCGATGGTAAATATTTGCGGGTGCTTCTACGTCTAGTGTAATGACTTTCATATAGCGGAAACGAATTGATATGATTAATCACCTCTTGAATTTTTTGTTCGGAATGTGTGTTTGCTGGTGTATTCTTTCCACGTTTGTCTGTTGGTATAATTCCACTCGAGGTGCCGCGTTTCTTCAAACCGATTAGTTTTACAAAATTGTCACTTATTGATAGGGTTTTTAGAAAGCAGCCTTGACAAACGGATATTTTTTCACTATTGACGTTAAAATGATACGTATAAGTCCACTGTCTAGTTTTTTGTAAACTAGGATCTTCGACCCGACGACGCTCGGTTTTTTTCTCTCGAATGGTAATCAAAGATGAAATGAACGCTGCCCTTAAATCATAAGACCCAAGATTCCAAACCTCTTTGTGAATTATAGCTCGTTGCTCATCACTTATTTTTTGACGACACTTATTTCGACAATTAGGTAGTTCCTTCATTTGACGTTTGCCGATAATTTTTCCAGAAGCTGTTTGATAGGATTGGCCTAAGTTTCTTTTTATTTTGTTATCTTTCTTCCTTCTTCTACAGGGCACTGGTTTGTTTTGTTGTTGTAATGACGTATCTTCAATACTTTCAGGTATTTCATTTTGTGGTGCTAGCTGGACATCTACTGAAGCATCATAAACAGTGGTGTCCATCTCATCTTCATGTTGTGTAAGCAAACTAGGGTTATCTGGAGAGTAGGTAGGATCAGCAACAGAATCGTCACTAGAATAGTCAAAAGCAGCTTCATCAGGAGTAATTTGTTTTTGAGTTCCAGATGTACTTGGTTGCGGATTAGTAAATGGGTCTTCATCGCCTGTAAAAAAGTGAAATGTAATTTTTTTGTTGTTATGGGTTGTAATTGTGTCAACATACATTTGTTTTGCATATTGCATAAAAATGAAAGGAAAATATTAAAAACTTACCTTTATTCTCATTATTTAAGGCGAGATTTACTAATTTTCTGGCTCTTGAATCCATTATAAATACAGTTAATACACAACACCACTACGACCGTCACACCAAAACACTAATGAGGGAATACGTATTTAATTTTACTTCACCCATAACGTTCGTCAACTTTTTATCAAGAACTTCAAAAAAGAGAGTTAAGTGAGGGTAGATACTTGAAAATATTATCGCCAACAAAAACGGATCACTGTTACCAAGTTACATAAGTCAGTCGGTATAAGAGTTGTCATGCCGGGAAAAAAAACTTAAGTCAACTTAAGTGGTTTATGTCGCCGCTTGATTTGTTGATACGACTTAAGTTTTATAGTACAGTCGACTATTACGACTGAATGGAGCGACGTTGACTTACGTGCTTATTCCAGTCAACGGATAATACATAAACATGGGTGATGTGACTTTTTCAAATTTTGAGCTAAAATTGACTTAAGTGCTTTTGGCCGCCGCGTCTAGAATTACAAACTGACCCACTAAAAAGTGAAAAATAAAAACTTTTTTCCAAAAACCAACTAACTTCCAAAAAAACACTACAAAGTCAAAAATAACTAATTCCGGAAGTTGGTGGAAAAAACTAAATACAGATCCAAAGACACAGGCTTCCGAAATTAAAGTTATTTTTCACTTTGTAGTGTTTTTTGGAAGTTGGTTGGTTTTTTTGAAAAAAAGTTTTTATTATCTAAGTATAAGTATGTAAGTTAGATTATAAACTGTCGACAAATTGTGAACTGGGTGAAATGGGTTAGGTTAGGAATGTAAGAATAAAACTGTGAACCAACCACGCGCTAGCCGAGCGAGCTGTAGCGGCCGGCGAGCGCTACTTCCACGTTGCTCGCAGCTAGGCAGGCGATTTAGTATTAGCGCAAGGTGCGTTACATAGCAAGCAAGTTTGATACCAGCCGGGTTTGATTCTGTAAAAATCTCACCGTGAAAACTTAAGTGAAGTGAGCTGTCATTCTTCCCGATGCTAGGGATTGACACTATTGACAGCTCACTCCACGCTCACCTCACCTAAGTTTTCACGGTGAGATTTGTACAGAATAGCACTGCAGTAGTGCTATTCTGTAAAAATCTTACCGTGAAAACTTAGGTGAAGTGAGCTTTAAGTGAGCTGTCTTTCCACCAGATGCCACGGATTGACACCATTGACAGCTCACTTAAAGCTCACTTCACCTAAGTTTTCACGGTGAGATTTTTACAGAATAGCACTACAGTTCACTATTTCTCGGTTTCCCATGGATAGATTATAAACTATCGAAAGATAATACGTTAAATTGTAAATACATCGTTTGTTGCAGTTCACAATTTTTGGACAGTTTAAGTAGGTAGGTATGTCATTCTCCTGTCCTTATCGGAATTTATTTGGATTCGGCGCACATTTATTTTTCTTCCATACTGAGATTATTCGTCATATCGGTACCTACTCACAACGGAAATAAAGTCGATAGATTTTAATACTATAACCTAACCAAGTTCATAATGTACGGTGACATAGGTATAGATACAACAAAGAGCCATGAAGACTGCGTGTTACCTAATACCAAGGACCAACAATGATGTTATTGAAACATAGCCTCTAGTAGGCCGTGGCTATTGTTTTTTAGAACTTGCCGACTCTAGTGCAGTTTTGATGGCCAGACTATTTGAAAACTAAGGAATCTGTGCGTGGCTAAGTAATCAGCCGCACGGGTCGATAGATCAGGCTAAACTAAACTTGTCGCGGTTGGTCCGTGGATGGGTGACCATCTTTACATACCAAGACCCTTCCGCGCCTCGGAATGCACGCTAAGCCGGCTGTCATTCTTGGTTCTTTGACAGTAGTTACGGGTCGTCAACTGTAACAGTAAGTGGGTCGTGGAGGTCAGATAGGCGCATCCGGTGTGACTGGAAGCCAACGCCAACATAGTTGGGAAAAAGCTAGGCAGATGTTAACTATTTGAAAAGTAGGTAACTAATTTCTTCTTTTATAGCAATAGACACCTGGCATGTTCGATACCTAATACCTAAGGAGCTCGTAGCTATGTAATAACAGCCGCACGGGTCGATCCATCAGGTTAAGCTACGCTTGCCGGGGTTGGTCTGTGGATGGGTGACCATCTTTTCATACCGAGACTCCTCCGTGCCTCGGAAAGCACGTTAAACCGTTGGTCCCGGCTGTCATTCGAGGATCTTTGACAGTCGTTACATGTCGTCAGAAGCCCGAAAGTCTGACAACCAGTCTTACCAAGGGGTATCGTATTACCCAGTAACTGGGTTGTGGAGGTCAGATAGGCAGTCGCTCCATGTAAAATACTGGTATTCAGTTGTATCCGGTTAAACTGGAAGCCGACCCCAACATAGTTGGGAAAAGGCTAGGCAGATTGATTGATTGATGTTCGATACCTAATGAGTCATGTGGACGAGTATATTTAAGGAAGGCCCTGATGCCATAAAGCCCTTTATTGGAACAAATTGTTCTAATAAAGAGTTGTTATTTCGCCCCATGTCCTGTTGAGACAGTTATCGACAAACTCTTAATAAACGCTGCTTCGTTCACTGTTATATCATTTCCGACGATTATCTCGTTATACTAAATTTGTTATTAAGTAGATCTCTCTGTGCTCGTCCATAAAAATATTAGGAACTTATTTCTGCCGCCATAGCAGGCTATAGCTGCAATAAATGCAGGCAAATAAGATAATTATCTCACCTTCGTCTCTGGCATGGTAACGTTGGCAATGATTGGCAACTCAACTACAACGCGTCTGGTATTCTAGAGGTCCTTAGGCAGGATCACCACTTACCCCTAACCATCTGGTGGGGTTGTGTCTTAATATTAAGATTACTTAAATGCACTAACCGGCTGGCATCCATCACGACACGTACGAACAGTAGCTTCAAATACTAAGAAGTTAGACTCCGGTATTTTGAAGGCATTGAATCTTGCTTCCAAGGAATCGCCGTTACGGCCTTTGTCTAGTTCAGGGAATACATCAGGATCGACGGGGCATCTGGAAAATTATATCACTTACGTTTGGCTACATCTATGAACAAATGTGAGTTATTACGTACTGTCTAAAATATGGGGCAAAGACTTCTCAGTAATGATTAATTAAAGAATAAGCATGTGACTGACAGTACCCATGAAACATCTGATACATCCAAAGTAAATACTGGATAAAACAAGAGAAGAGAAAATAATAAAAGGCGATCCACTTACCCAACTCGATCAATCAGCTGCACCGATCTTCCCGAATAAGGATCTCTAGCAATCACATTTGTAGCAAATATGTCCGTTGCGTAATTATAGCCATCTTGAGCTTCCAATCTAAACGTTAGAGGATCCCCAACAGCTATGGTAGTAGTTGGCCGGCCTTGATATAGGATCATCAGACGTACTTTGGAATTCAACGAGCTCTCTTCAGGCAGGTATTCGATGGGTATCGGACTGCCAGACCTGTCGACCAAATCATATCCGAGACTACGGTTAGATTCGAAGTTATACTTTCTTGCTAGTTGTTACTGACTTTGAATGAATTTATCAACAAAAAGCAATGACTTTATAGCCTCAAAAGTAATGAAAATCAACGTAAAGAGTTGAATAAATAGACAGATTCATTCAAAGTCGGCCGTTAGTAGCTGTTAGTGATAACAGCACTCAAAACCAACATTCAGCTAACTAAATAAACCATAATGTTAATGTCTACATTCCAGTAATTCCAGTAACTGCAACATCAACACATCGCTTCGGAAAACCCAGAACTAATAATGATTCTACAACTCTCCCAAAATACACCACCATTATAAACAAAAAGTTTCAGCGAAATATATCATGTAACTAATGCAAAATGTAAAGGAAAATTTCAGAAGTGAACTCATGAAAACACTCAAAATCTGTTATAAGTAATGTTAATTTCAGCGATTTGTATCTATTTGATAAAGTTATTTCCAAAAATGTCTTGCACAAGCACTTTAGTTAAATAAACGCTCTAACGATGCTAATCAAACGTCTCTCCATTGATTCCTTCGTGGAAGTAAAAGGAACAATGGCCTTAATTATCAAATAGACACAAATTGGTTATCGGTAACACAATTCTCACCCGGCGCCGATGTAATTGGACGTAACAACAGCTTCTGCTGGGCCCCTGAACAGGCAGGTCAGGTTGAACCGTTTGTCGCGGGAAGTTTGAACGTTGTCACTAAATTGAACCACTACGATGTTCGTCATTGTGTCTCCGTACTGAAAAAGCAACAGTTTTCTATTTATGTTTAAGATTCAGTTTTATATTTTGCATGCAGTTGAACTATAAAACACACCCTTTAAAGAAATGAGTCATACTTACTCGTAAAAGCTGTGTTCAATGCAATGATGCAGACTTTTATGAGACACATTTATCAGAAAAATATGTAGGTACTTATCTTTCTGTACATTGCTAAGCCAAGTCGAATTTAGTCGATTCTTACGAAATATTTTTTTTGGATTTTTGTCCTTCCAAATATCCAAATTTTCACCAATTTTAAAAGATTGATGATAGGGACAGTTTTCAATATTAATAATATACAAACCCGCTGTGTCCCACATTCAGGATACCCGTGAGCTCCAGTGATACGCAGTACATTGACTACTCCGCCATTTCCGCGGAAGAAGCAACGATCATAGAAGCCGTAAGTATACATCCGACCGTAGAACCCTTCAGGAAGCCGAAGAGTGAACTCCATGCCATCTTCGTTGCATACTTGGGATACTGGAAGAAAATAGAATGTATGATAATTTGAAAATAATACCTATACAATACAATCGCAAAACACCCGTAATGGAAGGATTGGTATTGATTGATTTCCATAATTTTTAACCGACTTCAAAAACGGAGGTTCTCTATTCGATCCATATGTATGTATGTATGTTTGTTTGTTTGTATGTCCACGATTTTCTCAAAAACTAATGAACTAATTTTGATGATTCTTTCACTAACGTGATCTATATACTTTCAGGAAGGTTTTAGTATATAATACATTAGATAATTATTCTTATGTACGAAGTTATATGCATAAATGTACTGTATTTCCGGCATTTCTAAGCGGATTTTGATGATTTGTCTTTTCGTTCGTCTTAAGTATTTTGTATATTCAACTAAAAATGGAAAAATAAATATACTTTAAATAAAGTAAAAACCGACTTCTAAAACCTAAAACGAATAAAACCACTTTCATAAAAAAACTTCGAAGTCGGTATCTTCAGTTCTTTAATGCACTAATAGCTTGGCACCGACTTCAGAAGCTGTTTAGTTTTGTATGAAAGTTGTTTTATTCGTTTTAGGTTTTTGAAGTCGGTTTTTACTTTTTTTAAAGTAAATTTTTTGACTGACGTGTTAGTTGTGAGTAACGTAAAAAGAGCAACGGTTTTATTTTTAAATTTTCTTTCTTACCATCCAAGCAATCATCAGCCATCCTTCCAAGAGCTCGTTCATAGAAATCATATTCACTAGCCGTATTATCAAAATGCGCTGGATTAGCAGCGTCCAACTCCCGAGTGTCTCGATCACTCAGTTCACAATTATCGCGAGGTTCCCCTGCGTACGCGCCGTCCACGCCCCTGTCAACGAAATGCGGGTCAGTAATACTGTCGCTATATCTAGCATGATTACATCACGACTTGTTTAGTTCTATTACCGATAGTTGAACGACCGGCAGATGAAGTCTCTGGCCTCTATGCATTCGCGTTGGCAATGAGCCAAGGATTGAGCAGTAGTGAATCGGCGAACATATCGCCTTTGCATTCGCTGTCTGCCAACTTGTCTGAAGCTGTCATCTTCACATCGCGATCCTTGCCACGGTCTCTGTCCTACTGAAGGCCTGCCGAGAGGGCCGCCTATACCGTTGCCGCCAATCGGACCTCCGATTGGGCCACCAATAGGACCGCCAACAGGACCATTTATGGGACCGCCGAGACCGTTAATTGGTGGTCCGACTGGTCCTATTGGACCATCAGGCTCGTATACTGGTGCTCCACCATACGAAGGTCCACCGCCACCATATACAGGTCCATCTAAACAGAAAAGAGAATTTAGTATAATTCTTTCACAGAGAACTATATAACGATGGTCTAGAAGACAAACGTGCTAAACGCAAAATTTTGAATTTTTAACATTTAAATGCCAAACGGTAGAGCAGGCTCACTTAGTACATTTGGCATTTAAATGATAAAAAATCAAAATTTTGCACTTAGCACGTGCGTCTTCTAGACCATCGATAAGGTCTATCTATTCATACACGAAATCTCTTATGGGGTCATTGTACTCATCATTATGAACAACTTTTACTATGGGACCAAACCTGAAATCGCGTAAAAAGAATCAACTGTTCCCTACATTTAGCTGATTTTTTTTTCGTGATCTCAGGTTTGGTCCCATAGTAAAAGTCGTTCATAATGATGAGTACAATGACCCCTTAAGAGATTTCGTGTAGGAATAGATATACCTGATATAGTGGGCACTTTTATTATTCATTTTTCATACTTATGGGCCGTTCTACAGGTCCAGATGGAGGATAGGTTCCGCGGTATCCATTAGGTCTCTCAATAGGTCGTCTTACGCCAAAAGTTGGCCTGGGCTCCACCGGATATCTGCTCAAATAATAAAAACATACGATTATTTTTTACCAAATAATAATGTATTATTAAAAAAAATGTTTTTAAATACAAGCTTTTATTAGTCTGGATATCATCTAGGACCAAAGTCCTTGTCAAGACAAATCAAATGAGCCCAAACTCGATAGGGTTGCATCGTTTTATTACTGAGTTTCCATGGCCACCTTCCGGCTCCATCATCAGATCAGCTCCATGTCATAATAATATTGCATTGTCATCTGATTTACATCTGCATGTAAAATTTCAACTCAATCGGAAACCGGGAAGTGGGTCAAATTTAACTTGCAAGATTCGATTACAAACATCGGGACAGGTGAAAGAAAGTAAATAAAAGCTTGTAAAAATACGAACGCACACTACATGTTTTCCTTTGTTTACCTGTCTGTGCCAGGTCGAACCCCTCTATCCGGGAAGCGCTCAGGTCCTGCATAATCTGGTCCGTAATAGCCACCACGTCCGTAGCCTGCTGTAAAAACCCTCATTCTGTCATTCATGTTATCACGTACAATATTCATATCATTACTTCTAACTACACACGTTAACAATATGGTAATGATGTGCTCACCAGGATATGATGATCCGGTCGGCGGATATTTGTTATACATATCGGGGTACCGGTCACCGCCCAGAGGTACCGGATCTCGGTTCACCCCAACCGGGTACCTACTGAACGGGTACCGTCCCCAATCGTTAGTTCCTGGGTATCGGTCCTGATCGAATCTTTCAGGATAGCGGCTTGGGATCCACCCCGGTCTGGACGGGTATCGCCCACTGCCTCGAACCGGGTATCTTTCTGGGTACCTGTCTTGTGGGTATCGTTCCGGGTAAACGTCGATGGGGTATCGGCTAACAGGATATCTGTCTACTGGATATCTTCCAATGTCGTTAGTAGTGGGATAGTCGTAAAGTGGGTATCGTCCGCCGTCAACTGGGTAGCGATCACCACTGGGTAAGGGATATCTTCCACTGCCTGAGGGGTATCTGTCTACTGCAGGACCAACTCCTGGACCAACCCCAGGTGGGTACCTATCTACTGGCTGTGGGTATCGATCAACGCCTGCAGGATATCGATCGACGCCGCCTGGGAATCGGTCTGCGCCAGCCGGGTATCGGTCTGCTCCAACTGGGTAACGGTCAGGGGCAGCTGGATATCGGTCGGGGCCAGCTGGATACCTGTCGGGGCCAGCTGGATATCGATCAGGACCAGATGGGTACCGATCAATACCAGGTGGGTAGCGGTCGATACCGGGTGGATATCTATCAGAGGGGTATCGGTCTGCAACGCCAGGGGGGTATCGGTCAGACGGGTAGCGGTCTGATCCGACGCCAGATGGGTATCGGTCGTCGGGGTAACGGTCGTCGGGGCCGGCCGGATACCGGTCATCGGGGTACCGGTCCGGTCGACGGTCGCTGTACCGGTCATCGTCAGGGTACCGGTCGTCATCCGGGTAACGGTCTACGCCTGGCGGGTATCGGTCCCGGTCGCCTCCGTTACTACCACCTTGAAATGAAAAGCTGAGATTAGTAAGTTTTTTTTTTTTAAATGAGAGTACAGTCAGCCTCAAAAAAAAGTATAATTCGACAAGAATCATTTGATGGTATACAATTTGTGTTCCAGAATACTCTATCAATGTTTAGCTATTATGTTTTATGACTACACATTGATACAATATTATGGAACAAATATTATAGACAATTAAATGATTTCTTGTCGATGCATAGGTCTTTTTGTGGCTGACTGTGCCTACCCTGGTATAGCATGCGAACAAACACTACTGCTAACTACTTGCACATATTTTTTTATAAATAACTAACTACAATTATTACCTTACAAGTTCAGCATGCTGATAATAAATCAATCGTAGATGTAACACAACAATACTTATAGTAGTTCACCTAACTACGCATACTTAATATCATCTACTCTACTTACAACTATAAACAGCGTGGCACAACCACAACCTGTTATAGTTCCCGGCACGAGTCGTGAGCACAAATTTCAAATTAAATATTGTTGCCATCGTCAACGGGCTCTTATATTCTGTTTTCTACCTGTACATAAATAAACTTGATCTTATATTAACCTGATTGCCCTTACCCGTGTACGAATCGCCGTAATAGGAAAAAAGATTTGTAAGGGTTAAAAGTTGAATTTGTGCTCACGACTCGTGCCGGCTACTATACCATGGATTCAGTACATGATTATGCCCCGACAAGCGTTGAATTTTATTTTACTGAATCCGTAGTAACGGGTTGGGCTTCGATGTCCCCTGCCACCCTGCTCACCTTAAAAACATTTTGTCTAAAAACTACACAAAATAATCTACAAAAACTACAACATATCTACGTTCTCCCATAACTCATAAGACAGATTATTCCAGAACCCGATCATACGTCTTCTACATTTGATTTCCCCAGTGATTGTTGAAAGTTATCAGTCAACGTTTCTATCGTTTTGTAAACAGTAGGAACTCAAGTTGGAAAGATGATTATATAAATCAACCATACATACAGGGTGTTTGGTGCATCGTGTGCCAAATTGAAATGGTCGACTGGGGGGGTCACCTTCTATCCTTTCAGACCCCTAAACACTTCTCATGCCCTGTGGCTTTTTTTTCATCGACTTTTTATTTTTTTATAAAAAAAATACCCAAATTTTGCATTCCATTTCAAAATAAAAAAAAAGTGTAAGTCGTAGACTCTGAATTTTAATTTTATTTAGACGTGTATTGTATTACAGTACTTTTAAATTCAAAATTAGTGACATTAGCCATCCAGTTTTTTTTTAATTTACTCGCAAAGTTTCGGACTTCAATTAAAGCTGTCCATGTTACAGCTATTTACATGGCTATAAAAAAAAAACCAAAAGCGACCGGGATCTTCCAACTCCCTCAAAAACTCTCTAGTCTATCCTCTTGCTAGTGATGTGCCACATGCCATAAAAATCTTTTTACAACTTTGTGAATTCGCTAGAATTGTGAATCGAGTCACAAAATACTAAATTTGAAATTATGATTTAAAAAAATATTTTTACTTAAATTATACCTCAAGAACTCATTTAATCTGTTATCTCACTCTTGTAAGGTAAAATCTGTCTCGTATCTCTCTTTTTTGGGGGGGACGGTTACTAGAAATAAAAAATAATTGCATTTTTAACATTTATTTAATCATTTTTTACATATTCTGCTCAAATTGTTGGCCGCTATTGCGAATGCAGGCCCGACATCTATTTCGTATTTCCACAGTTGTTGTACGAAGTCGTATTTCCTCCTTAATTTGATTAAACGCCGTTTCAATGCGTTGAAGTAGTACCTCCCTAGTCGGAACCTCCGTGGCGTATACCAGCTCTTTGGCACGTCCCCAGACATAAAAATCTAGCGGAGTTAGGTCTGGGGAACGTGCCGGCCATGCAATAGGGCCATCGCGACCAATCCACGCATTGGGGAACACATCGTCAAGATATTCCCTCACAGTCAAACGCCAATGCGCGGGACAGCCGTCATGCTGGAATACTTTGGGAACATTTTCATTAAATACGGGCACCTCGGACACTAATTCGGGCAGGTCATTTTGAAGGAACTCCAAATAGTTATCGCCATTGAGGTTATCGGGCAGGTAATGCGGTCCAACTACCTGATTCCCAATCACTCCTGCCCAAACGTTTACACTAAACCTCCTTTGAAAAGATTTTAACATGTGGGTTTTCCGTTTTGTTTGTCCAGTGATGCAGATTGTGAAGATTGAGGATCCCTTCTTTGGTAAATTTGGATTCATCCGTCCACAATATTCTTTTTAAGAAATTAGGATCATCCACATCCGTGTGTAACATAAACCGACAGAATGCCACTCGTCTGTCAAAGTCGCCACCCTCAAGACCTACAAACAAAGAACTCTTTTAAATTCCTGTTGAGCAGTAAATAATTGCACAATGAGATTTTTAATGACCGGCGGCGTCGGACCGTTTGTATGGGCTGGTTCACTACCTGGAAGTAGTGACGTCATACCCATTACCTGCTAAACAAAGGCATCGTCAAACAAAGTGTGTACGGGTTTAAAATTAGTTCAAAATTACGTACCTTGCACCGGAGTGTAGTGGAATGGATGTTTTTCGTTTTGCTGAAGAACTTTCCACACTTTCCATATTGAAATATCAAGATGTGCTGCCACATTTCTGATGCTTCTTGTAGGGTCTTCCTCAAAAAGTGCCAGTATTCTCTCGTCCACTTCAACATTATGTCGCACAATATGGCCCCTTGGTTCATGAAAAGTGACACTGCCAGTCTCGCGTATGCGTCGGTATGTGTCTTGGAAGACTCTGCGGCCAGGTAGTCGTCTACCAGGAAAACGTTCCTGGTAAATTCGTTGCGCTGCACGAGCGACACCATTGGCGGCTCCATAAGCCATCATGATGTCAGCATATTCCTCGTTAGAGAACGTCGCCATTGCAACAACAAAAAATCAACAAAGTTTAACAATAACACCAAAAGTTAAAACGTAACAAAAACCAACAAAACTCAACAAAACAAAGTAACAAAATGAAAAAATCGCGGAGTACGGTGAACTAACACACACGTCAGGTAGCAGAGGCAGTGATGTCTCGACTGACTGACGAATGACGGATTGACGGCGTCGCCGCGTCGGTGGCAGTTCGTCGTTTGTTCAAACTAGTTTAGGTACGCTATGCAAGAAAGATAGAGATAGAAGATAGATTTTACTTCGCGAGAGTGAGAAAACAAATTTTACCTGTTACTTAAGTAACAATTACGCAAAAAGACTTTTTTCTTTTGAATTTGGAATTTAATATTTTGTGACTCGATTCACAATTATTCTAGCTAATTTACAAAGTTGTAAAAAGATTTTTATGACATGTGGCACATCACTAGCAAGAAGATAGACTAGAGAATTTTTGAGAGAGTTGGAAGATCCCGGTCGCTTTTAGTTTTTTTTTTATAGCCATGTAAATAGCTGTAACATGGACAGCTTTAATTGAAATCCGAAACTTTGCGAGTAAATTAAAAAAAAAACTAGATGGCTAATGTCACTAATTTTTAATTTAAAAGTACTGTAATACAATACACATCTAAATAAAATTAAAATTCAGAGTCTACGACTTACACATTTTTTTTATTTTGTAATTGAATGCAAAATTTGGGTATTTTTTTTATAAAAAAATAAAAAGTCGATGAAAAAAAAGCCACAGGGCATGAGAAGTGTTTAGGGGTCTGAAAGGATAGAAGGTGACCCCCCCAGTCGACCATTTCAATTTGGCACACGATGCACCAAACACCCTGTATATCTAATTATGTGAATAGCAGTCACGAGCTGGTCAATATTTAAAAAACAGTAGGGTTTGCCACATAACAATACTCAGGCTGGAAAGATGATTCATAAATCAACCATATCTATACACATAATTATGTGAATAGCAGTCGTGAGCGCGAAAATTAAAAAAAAAAAAAAAATAGTAGGGTTTGCCACATCAAATTCGATGTTCTTTCAGGACGTAATAAATGTGATGCATCACACCAAAGTACATGAGTTCGAACTTTCAACACATCGTGAGCGTAGGTAGTACCTACCTATATGAAAGGGTAACACTGCTCAATCGATAGTTGATTATACTACACATACAGAAAACTTATAAAACAAACGATCAATTTTCAAACGTTATAATAGTAGGTATAATTTTTATTCATTATTAAATTTCATTATGCATTTTAGTTGCAACATTCATCAATCACTGAGCCCCAACCCCGCTCCTGTCTATCATGCATCGAACCTGTTGAAGTGGCGGGGCGGCCCCCCCAATTGCCCTGTGAACCAGTTCCAGGACTTCCAGCTTCAGTCTCACCGGCAACTAGCTGATCTAAATGTCCAAACCATAGACGTCAATATTTGTATTTTCAAGGAGCTTATTATACTTACGGAGTCTTTATGGAATGTTTGTGGGGAATATTTTTCATGGATTCATTTCATAGCCTAAAGAGTAGCACCGAAAGTAAGTCTAGTAATTCAAGCGCCAATTTTCACTTCACTTCATTTTTGATGATTCGAGAATATTATTTCAGACCACAAAATCATGATCATGAGCAGACAGAGACCATGCTCACTCATGTTAAGCGGGCAAGTCTTTATGGCTGTAACTCTCCCAAAAGCTTAGATAGGAATTGGTTTTTTAGTTGTATGTGTGACCTATATGCGTCGGCCATCCTTGTCGCCATTGAATCATCAGTTTCCATTGTTATTTCTTCTTGTATTTCAATAAACTTAAGATCAGCAGTAGCGAGTCAGAACTACTTACAGAAATTGTATATCTAGCCTGAAATCTGCACTAATAAGTTAGATAAAGAAAATCTATTTATGGGCATAGGAGGGTCAATGTCGGGTGATTCTCAACTGCGTTGTTGAGGCAATTGACTGGCTATTAAAGGATGTCAAGTATGTCAAGAAAAACAGTGCTCATTGCTACATTATGACGAAGAAAGAATTTGTACAGTACCTAAGCATTTCAAATACGCTTTAGTTTATACTTCATGTCTCAAACAAAGCTCAGAACAACAACCTCCGAAAATATGTATATGCAAATTTAGCAATACATATACATAATTCCAGTCAGCGAGTGAACTCCTAAAGAAATTGGACACATTCTAAATTATAATTGACTAGGTATCTAAAAGATTGTCAAGCACAATGCCCACCCACTCGCAACCATAATAGCTTCTAATAATAAACCATACTACGCTGTGCTCGATTGAGCTCCTAAATCTCAATTTGTACTGATACGTTGATTGGTTTCTTCCTTCCAGTCTTTCATAACTGCAATACGTCATCTGTCGTCTAAACATTCTCATGTGCTAGTTCACGAGTACTTCGCTTTGCTTTGTTGCTTACTTGAAATTTTGAAAGATTATTAAATTAACATAATTTGTGCAGACACTTTCATGAAAACGAGAAGGTTGACGACATCCACTGCTATATGTTTGTGCATAAACTTAACATGACCCAAAAGATACAAAATATACCGTTAGGTCTGAAATAATTTCATTAAAATGTCTCCAAACAATCGCAATTCATTCGGAATCATGTTTTTTCGTAAATTCTAACGACTAACCATCAAAAATGCAAACCCAAACGATACTCACGCATCAAATTTTCATAATAATCGAAATCGGGATCGTAAAGCAGTCGCATGCCATCCTTCTGATTGTATCTGCTCAGTCGGCATGTCCTGGCTCGGTCGCTGTATACCGCCGACCTGAACAACAATGCTCAATGTTGCTGAATGTTGTTGAATAGCCCCCACGCACGCAATCGGACAACGAACTTGTCACACCTTATCTCAGCATGTACTTATGACACACAAAGCTAAACAGATAAATAGGCAGTTTTTCGTTTTCCGAAGCCCAAAAGATATGTCTTTGTTTTTATAGGTCAGATTTTGTTATGATTGATTATCTTAGCTATATGTGGGAGTTGTCGTTATTGATGTTTTTAGAATAGATAACTAAGGCATACTCGAAAGTAAGTACTACTTATTAATTTCATCTTTACAGTCAACATTTGGAATGGTGGGACAATATCGGTTGGAGTTACAAAACGGCCTTTTATTGTTATGTATTAGTTATGTAAATATATGGGCGCCAATTGAAAAGAGATGACATGCGCATTTCGAAATCGTGCTCAAACGGCACAGTGACATGTTTCGGTACATTACCTACACTGGAAGCTGGTCTGCCTCAAACATTCGTCCAAACACTCGCTAAGCGAGCGGCCGGTGATCTCTGAGTGGAACTCTCCGGTAATCCGGCTGTTCCGGTATCTCTGGAAGGCCGTGTCCGGCCGGCGTCCGGGCGAAAACAGGTGTGACGTCACACTGTTGTCCGGGTACTCCGTGCCGCGAGCTGTCACCCGATGAGAGACTGATCATAATCGTGAGAAAAACCTTAATGTGGTTTCATGCATCATTAATTCAGGAATTTTAGAATCTTAATTGCCAAGCATTGAACGCTTGAAAAAAAGCGTGTTAAATAAAGATACTACATACAGCTGTTATCAAAGGCAAACAAACGATCACGAGAATACTCACGATTGTCCAGACAGACAAGGTCGTAGAAGTGATGGGTGGGAGATGCGCTGACAGTCACGTCGTCTTTTTGCGAAACCGAATCTTCTTCAGAGAGAACGCACTGACGAGTCATAGCGTCATGCTCGATGGAGCGACAGAAATATCTAGAAAAAATATCTTATGCATATAAGACAGTCCATGTTGCACCAAGAGAAAGTAAAATAAAACTGTCACTTACTTTTCTGCCCGAACACACATTGCCTGGCATTCATCGAGAGTCATATTCGAGAAAACATCAGCTTCGAACGGCCCTCCGAGACGCTTGTTTTCTTCTTTGATGAAAACTGCTAGCCCATCGCAACGGCGTTCAGCTACAAAAACGTCATAGAAAATTGTTAGAGATGAACCTGATAAGAAAGGTGCAGAAAGACTTGTAAATTAATGCTTACCATTCAGGCAAGTATTTTCCAAATAGTCAGCATTATGATCATCTTCCAACAACTCTGGATGTGTCCTCCTTGTAAATCTACTCAGAGAACAAGTCCTCAATGCAGAATCAAATGTAGCAGAACGGCAGACAAAGCTGAACTCTCCCAGGCATTTATCTTCACATTCCGTCCGGTTAGCAACCATGATTTCTTTGAGATCCGAAGGTGGAAGTTTGAGTCGTTTGCGAGCATGGCGTTCAAAAACATACCGGCGTGATGGGCATTCACGCTCCGGACGATTTGCTAAAACAATGATAATGACAATGACTGTTGTGTAGACAGGAAGATAACGATGTAGCAACGATATTGATTACCGATTAAGATACTCACACGTAAGACAGATCTCATTAAAGTGGACGCTATTCGGTACGATCATAAGAGTTCCAATGCCTTCGGGTGCGGCCTGTTCCCGTGTCAAATAGCAAGTAGACTCCTCATATTCTGGTTCAGGACTGAAGGCAGCAATGCGTGCTCCAGGTTGGAAGTCTATGGAGTTGCAAGTCCTAACGAGGCTGTTTCCAGAGCGATCCCGCAAGCATAGGTCCTGGCATTTCTCCAAGACACGAAAAGGTGGCGCCGTCTCGCGTACCTATGTTAATGAGGAATGAATAATGCAAACTTAATGATGTTAAGACTGTAATTTGTGTCACAATATCGACGATTTGTTTGTCAACATCAACATAATAGGTTGGGGAAAAAGTTCCTTCGCATTTTTTAAGAAAATTCAAAACATTTTTTAATATAGTTTATTTACATTTAACTAAAGTATGTAGGTACCATTTTGTTCGATAACTTTTTGTCATCTTGTAGGTAGGGACATAATCCCATTGCTATAGAAATTTTGGGACTTCTGGTCAAAATACCGCGACATGTGGTTTTGGCAGTCCTCTCGTGATGTTAACCTGACACTGCCTAAAGAATTCTGAAGAGACCGAAACAGGTGGAAACCTGAAGGTGCAAGGTCAGGACTATACGGCGGATGCATTAACACCTCCCAGCCAAACTCTCTTAATTTTTGCTGAGCGGCTAAAGATGTGTGAGGTCTAGCGTTATCATGATGAAAAACCATACCCCTTCTGTTGATTAATTCCGGCCGCTTTCTCTCAACTTCTTGCTTTAATCTCATCAGTTGTTCGCAGTAGAGTTCAGAATCGATGGTCCTGCCTGGTGGTAACAGCTCATAATGAATAATGCCCAAATGTCGAGCTTTTTTGTGTACCCAGTTTTTTTCAAATGCGCCAAAACTGTTTTGTGGTCAATTTCCAGTTCTTCAGCTACGTCGTAACTACTGATATGCCGATCTTGCTCCACTTTTTCAAAAATGGCATCCATTTTATCCGAGAGCGACGTGCATCTTTGACATCAAAATTTCCGGATTAAAAACGCTTAAACCAAATTTGTGCTACTCTCACAGACACTACACTAGGTCCATAAACATTGCAATTTTTTTCGCGGCTTGCGTTGCATTTTTACTTTTTTTGTAGTAAAATTTTAAAATGTATCGAATTTCTTCATTAGATTCACTCATCTTGACGGTACGAAAAACAAATGAAAATCACACATTTTCCTAATTTGAATTTGGAATTATGTTCTTTAAAATTTAAACTTTCAATGATACCAAAACCACCCAGATACAAATAGTATAGCCAAAGAGATTTTATTACAAGTTCATATAATGCGAAAAGACTTTTTCCCCAACCTAATATTATAAAAAGTTACGTATATTTGATAAACAAATGTTACGTGTACGATCGAACGATCGACTAACCTAGCCTTGAGGAATTTAAAGCAAATAATCAAATTCAAGGTCCTATTAATCACATAGTTCGCAGTTCTTTTATTTTTTTCTTTTTTATACTTACAACGTCATCATCAAATCCATGTAACTGTTGGTTCGGTAATCTCTCATACATAACTCGTCCCATTCCCTGGTTGCATGTCGTTTGAGCTGAGGACAATGCGGTTTATTTTTAGAGCACACTTCAACATCATGCGTCTGTTGGTCCGAGTTTATAAACAGGGAGTTAATGTTATCTAATGTAACATAAACACTCGTCTTCAAATAGCCGCGTACATGTAATATAGATTTGCATGGTGTTTAATCATAATTATGTTAGTTTAATTTAACATCGGTTTTAGCTGTAGCGGGGCTATTTTATTACAGCACTTAATACATGCAGATTGTTTTTGTATATGTCTGTTTACATAAATACGTAGATGATTCTCATAAGTATATTTCATTCCTCGTCTTCGAGTATCGATCGATTCTTCCATGTTTATTAATTTGTTCAGGAGTACTTCAAGTGATTAATAACAAATACGATATATACGGAAGAGGAAATCATTGATGTGTGTTTCTGTTTCATCTTACCATTAGCCATGGTGAGCATAGTGAGCGCAGTGAAGGCGTGCATGGCACTCGCCCCCCGGGGCTTCATCTTCTATCTTTGTAGTCCCACCGCGTCACCGACCACACATATGGTCACCTGTAGCAATAACATTATTGTTCAAGTTAGGATTACTTATGTATTTGGTTGGCTGAACCAAATAAATACTTAAATAATCCTAACTTAACTATTGATCAATCTTATTGATCAGAATTCAGTATTGATAAGAGTCTTAGTCATCCGTAAAGAATAACTGCTCTGCTCACAGGACATAGGTGTCGAGAAAAGACAAATTGTTTTGTTGTGCTGTTCGCAGCTAAATCTCGTTGCTTTGCTATGTAAAGAACGAAGATATCCCGTATCCTAGAATCAGTAAACATTCCACAGAACTATCTTAGGCATTATAATTATGAAGAAAGCAGATGGTAACAAATTCCAGTACCTAATGTTCCTTCATATTGTTTTGAAGAAAGATTTTGTTGAAGAAATTCGCATTCATTTATCTTTTTTTCCAACAATAATGACTGACTTGTGACTGGTTAACCGCAAGACTTCAACATCATAATTAGCAGCTTCTTAAGCAAAAGCAATTCGCTAATGTGTTCAACATGCTCATTCATTTAGCCATTTGGAAACCGATCATCATTTCGCAAACCGATAATCGTTTGTCATGAAACCATCATGAGACAATCGAGAGCAAGGTTGAACAGAACAAATATCATGTCGAGAGCAATAGGTTCATCGTTTAGTATATAATTACGGCCTTCAGATGGGAAATTATGGTGGTCATCTATATGGGGCCGTGCGTATGATGATTGCAGTGTATATGTGTATAGATCTAAATTATGATGTTTCAGCACGTAAATATATGTGTATCGTTGTACGTATGTATATCGATGTAAGTGCAGACTGGCGCCGTTTTTCTGGATGTTGATTAGAGTTGGAGTGATTAATGAGTCTGTGAAATATAGTAGTAGTGACTGTTGTAATTTAACAATTTCGTATAATCTATAAAATACCATTTCGTGAATGGGAAACTTCTACTACAATTATTATTTAATAGTAAGAACAGTTAAATTCTTAATCATGCTGCAGTCACATCTTACGATACATTTACCCTAAAAACAGTTGTAAATATCACGTACAAAAAAAAACAAAGATTGTCTATTTGAACTCAAGACATACCTGTAGGATAACAATGATGATATTTGTAGAAACAAAGACAAAACATTTGCTCAATATCTCAACTGAATAAATATTATTTCATAACAACAACATGTTTTCAACTCATACATTATTATTACATCATCCGTCATCTATGATTCTGGCCGCAATTTCTATGACCGGCTTTAGGATGCTGCGTGCATCCATATTTATCACTTTATATTTATCTGACATGAAATCCTAACGGATCTAGTACACAATGATGTATGTTAACAACGTTTCAACATAGGTACAATCCCCTTTTTAGGGTTCCGTACATCAAAAGGAAAAAATGGAACCCTTATAGGATCACTCATGTGTCTGTCTGTCTCACAGCCAATTTGCTCCGAATCTAATGGACCGATTAAGTTGAAATTTGGTACACGTATGTATTTCTGTGACCCAAACACGGACGTATAATGTAAATTAATGAATTTTAAATATGGGGGTCAATTTTGGTGGGCAAATAAGTAAAATTAATAAAAAATATTTTGAAACTATTCGACATAATATCATCAAATGAAAGGAAGGCAGGAATGAACATTTCATTCAAATGAAAGGGCTTACTGTGAGGGTCTCAAATATATTTTTTTAAATAATTTTATAATAAACTGTTTTAAATTTATTTAAGAAAATAGACGAAAATTGACCATCCCCCCCTTTATCTCGGAAACTACTGACCTTAAAATTTTGAAAAAAAAAATACAGAAAATAATTCTATAGCTATAGATTACAGGTAAACCTACAAGAAGTCTATGGTCTTAAAATAACATGGTAAATCTCTCAATATTGTGCGTACAAACTTACATTTGCCCATAGTTAAACGAAAAGGATCCTACCCACATTATGTGTAATGTGGGTTGGATCCTTTTCGTTTAACTATGGTCTTTGTAGTTGGAATGTATGGGAGAACATGTTTTTCAACTACAATGTTAAGTTTGTTCTTGGGATAAATTCATCCCAACTACGGAACCCTTCATTGTGCGTGGTCCGACATGCACTTGACCGGTTTTTGGATATCCTTCAACTACGTCGTGTCTCATCTCTCAACCATAAAGAAATATGGTCTCAACTCTCAATCATTTGAGGAGCAAAAAAGCCAAACGTAATTAGTGATAGCCATAAAAAAATAAAAATTTGATTGTATATTATTCTCTAATGTCAACTTGATGCACTTGGCATCACTCATTTCAAGCAACAACTGTTTGCTCCCTAGTAAAAGCTAGTACCTAGTAGGTACCCTACAAGTATTGTTTTAGTAACAAAAAAGAGAAAAAGAGGTTTATTTCTCTTTACTGGTTTTTACATCAGAAGGACAATCACGTTAATATGTTTTTAGGCTCCTCATTTGTGTCCCTTGAGGAGTCGGTACATACCTACATTTTGTCGAAGATTCAGTTTTGTGTTTGCCAGTAAACCCATGGTAAAAAAAAAAATTGATATTTTCTTGGCAATGAGTTTGTACACATACTATCACAGAATCTCATATAAATTATATATTCATATTTATTATACTCGTATATTCGCAGCAGAATTTGCGATCAACGATAGGTCATAACACTCCGTCATATTTCCTAGGTACCTCACTAACACTGGTCATCAACAGCCCTAACAAGCATAAACCCAATACTGTTTCCGAACAATACAGGCTTATTTATAACATTCGCAACTATCGGAGCACGAAGTGTTGGGCTATAACTAGTCATATACAAAACCCATGCATCACTACTCTGGTCTCTTTGTGCTATAACTGTACTGTTCGCTTTATCGATGGCATCCGTATTGAAATGGATACTGACATCGACACCGTTATTTTGCACATACCCGTGAAATAGATGCAATTAAATGTATTCATATAATATGCTGCGAAATATTTCAATTGCAAGTATGTTTTTGCTGGGAGCAGTGGTGGCCCAGTGGTAAAGGCCCCGACTTACGAGTTGTAAGGTCGTGGGTTCGAACCCAGGCAGGCGCTTTACTTTGTGTAAATAATTTCATCAGCACTGCTCTCAAAACGCTGAAAGAAAAACAATTCAGAGAACAGATTTTTGCTAATCATAATACTTTTGCAGGACGAATTCAAAAATTGAGAGCCTGTTTATATTGTAACATTTTCTCTGAAGTGAAGACTAACTACTTACTACTTTTTTTAGGGTTCCGTACCCTAAGGGTCCAAACGGAGCTCTAATGCTGCCACTCACGTGTCCGTCCGTCCGTCGCACAGTGTGTTTTTTGCCCTAAAAATCGGACATGCCCTTTTTATTTCATTAATAGATGCTGAAAACTGTTTGAAATGCGAGAGTAGAACACCCGGAGGTCAAATATACTTAGAACCAAAGTTAGAGCCATTTTGATATTTTTAGGTATTTTGATAAATCTGAAAATATCTCGTCTCAGGAAAAGTTTCTCTTATTTCTGTTACAATACACAACTAACGGTATATTTTAGGCATTTTTTGACTATACTTACAAGACTTTAACTCCGCAAGGAAACCCAGTATCAGCTTTTTTTTTAATTTAAGATTTTATTTTTTTTATGATAAATCCAAACGAATATGGATTTTATTTTAAACTCATTACATTGACTAAGATACAATTAAACCCCAAAAAAATAATCGTGTCCATATCCAGTAGGATCTCGGAGAAACATGCTTCTAAAGTTCTCATAGAATTTCTATGATTTTAGGGTTGCCTCTCTTGGAAAATAAACTTTGTAGAAATATTTTGAGAAATTCGGATTGCATAGGTAGCGATTACCCTAATTTATTGATTGTTACGCTTTTTGCTATGCTACCTATTTATTATTTACCGACTTCAAAAAAGGAGGAGGTTTTGAATTCGGATGTTTACATTATGTTTTTATGTTCGGGCATAACTCCGTCATTTGTAAACGGATTTGCAAAATTCTTTTTTTGTTTGAAAGAAGTTCACTTTGAAATGGTACCACACAAATTTAGTAAAGATCTGATGAAGAGTTTCGGAGACAGACAACGGAACTCTTCAATAACTTACAGCAAATTGCCCGCGATTCCTTTAATCGTACGACTATGCCTTGTTTACACCCTTCCATAAAATAACATAACGCCTGTACACTGTAAATGTTTAAGCAGATGTAACAATAATACAGTAAAGGGTGTAGGTGCTGTATTATTGTTACATCTGCATTTTATTTAATTTTAGTTGTGAGTGTAAATCAATTATTATGATTGTTGTAAATCGAAGATTACTTTTTTTTCGGTACTAAAAATTAAGAAATAATAAAACTTTTATCAAAAAAGTAAAACCGTCTTCAAAAACCCATAAAATAAACTATTATAGTTTAATTGAGGAAAAACTGCCACCGACTTCCTAAACCGTATCTATTATAAGTTTATTTTATGGGTTTTGAAGGCGGTTTTACTTTTTGTTAAAAGTAAATAATTATTATTTGTATTTTAAGAATTATATTTCTAGATCAATGCAATAGATATTGTCTGAGATACAGAAAGGTGTAAAAAAATAAGTGCAAATATCTGATTCTTGTACAGTATCGGACAACCCAGAAGACTACGAATCATCAAAATCCACATCTTCAGATAACATTTCAAAATTATCTGGGAGGTCATTCTCCATAGTGGTTGTATTTTCCTCAGGATCAGCTTCTTCTTCGTCCGTTGGAACTTCAAAAGGCTCTAACAATATGAGGGCTTGGGGTGGAAGAGGTTGACGCTTAAGCTTATTTAATCTTTTATTAAGCCTTATATTCGATATAAAGGGGTCAGAGGATTCAAGTGCTCGATGGAAAAGGTCTAAAATTGTTTTTTCTCTATCTGATTTTCTTGTGTGGTGCTCGCGGTCGTGCCTCCAAAATTTATTACGTGCTTCCCCAGCTTGCTCAGATAACAATCCTATGGGTAGTGCAGAGTTTTTTATGATAGCTTTGCCGTGCACAAGTATTTTATGTAGAGTTACGGTCATTGGATACCACGAATACTCTTCTACGTATTTTTTGGCCAATAATTTACAAAATTCATCAAATTTATCTGCATTAACAGGTAATCCACTTGATAAAACTACTAGTATGACATGTAAGTCATCCAAAAGCCATTGTTGTAGTCCTAAAATTTCAGCAAATACTGTACGACACTTATTAGACAGGGCCATCCTTGCAGTATTTCCGTCATTAGTCGTACCCGTATTAGGCTTAACCACATCTACGAGCAGCCCTAATTTACTGCGGATTTCGTCCTGAATTTTTTTTTTATTCTCATTGACAAGAACACCTTCCGGGGAACTTTTAGGTACTCTCCATTTCTTTACAATAATTTTATAACCTAAATGTAATAAAAATTCCAAAACACGAATCCAGGCGTGCAACGGACTTATGCCATATCTTAAAAGGTTTTGATCGACAGGTTTTAAATACACAGACTCTAAATTATTAAATTCTTTAGAAGTCGCTTTACAAAAAGGGCACCGAAGTTGAGACATTGTATTAGTAATAATATTTAAGACTTTACCATCTATTATTGTCAAATATAGTTTAAACTCTGTAGATATAGTTTGACCACTTAAAGTTTTAGTATCAAATCTGTCTAATTGGTCAATTTGATTTTGTATTAATAGTTTTTCAGCCATTATTAAATCAGTCGTTTCTTTTTTATATTGAATGTGAATTGGGCGACAATATCTATACGATTGTGGAGTAGGGTTACGCCACAGAACTTGTCCACAAGTTGTTTTGATCTGCAACGGTATAAAAGTAGTTGCAAAAAGGCAACTTTCGTCATGTTCATTTTGGGAAAAGTTCTGTTTATATAGTGATTGGCCTGTACTACCGTCAAACCCCCAAGATGCTTCAAAAATACAATTTAATTTATTGGTATCTTTTCGATTACAGTAGTCAGTGAAAGTTGCGTCATACGATTGAACTAGTCTTTCGAAAGAATGAGAAACTAGGCTGGAAACTGGTATAATAGCTTCTGTATCAGATACATGGACTGGATGTAACGGGTAGCATTGTTTTTTGGCTTGGAGCACTTGGCTGTATAGAGGGAAGGCGTTAAATCCACGAGCTTTTAAATCTTGTTGTAAAAATTTGTATGTCTCTACTGAAAACTGTCTGTCAATATAAATAGCTAGTGTTTCATCTGCTGAATAAGGTGTCGGTTGCGTTCTAATTTTTGAAGCAATTTTTGTCGGTCTTGTTGGAGTCTGTACACATGAATCAAAAATAAATTCTAGGTCTTTGGAAACGCTCTTTTTTAATTTTCTACCTCCTACTTCAACAGTGCTCGCAAAGACTGATATTACTTTATTAGGGGACTCATTTTCTAAATAATCCTGCAAGCGTTTTCGAGCTCTGTGTTTCTGTCTTAAGGAAAGATCATCATATCTACTCATCGGTACAGAACCAGGAATCAATGATGAATCAGTAGAGGGGATGGAAACGGAGACAGGATATGAATCAAGGACGTGACTGGGACCAGGTTCAGGGATAGGATAGTTCGAATTGGGAATTGATTGAGATGGAAGGTCTAAGTCAAGGACATGGAAGGGACTAGGTTCAGAAACAGGACATAAATCAATGCTTGAAATGTAATCTGGGATAGAACTGGGACTAGGTTCAAGAATAGGATCATCATATCTACTCATCGGTACAGAACCGGGAATCAAAGATGAATCAGTAGAGGGGATGGAAGCGGAGACAGGATATGAATCAAGGACGTGACTGGGACCAGGTTCAGAATCAGGACATAAATCAAAGCTTGGAATGTAATCTGGGACAGAACTGGGACTAGGTTCAAGAATAGAATTACTAAGAAGAGGTTCGGCTATCACACAAGACCACTGTTTACAAAAATCTTCGTTTAGCCACTTTTTGTGTTTTCTTATAAAAATATTATAATTATAATTACATTTTTTGTATAATGTTTCACATTTAGATGTAAATTTAATGATTAAATTATGCAAGTCTTTATTGGTTTGGTAAGTTAAGGGTAATGACAGAGCTTCTAAAATAATTGAAATGCGATCGCTTATATCTAAATCAGTGGGTCGGACATTTTTTCCAAGTTTTTTAGCAGCGCCGACAAGTATTTGGTACGCTTTTAATTTGGTAAAATTAGTTGTTAAAGGTTCTCCTTGCGCATTTGCGGATACTCTCGGAGACTGAAGAGCACCGGCTGTGGCGGTATCCACAGCTTCATTTGCCACTCGCTGACCAACAAGAGGGTTGGCGCCCTCTTGCTCTCCTTGCATTAAGTCAGCCGGTCGGAGCCCGGACAGACATCCCTCAACAGGTTGGGTCAACTCCTGTTGAGGCGAAGTGGTACCATGGGTCTTTAACGGCTCCATGGTGCCTCACCCCCGTTCCTCCAGAGATTATTTAACAGTAAAGGGTTTTAGTTGAAACCTAACGAGGGCGGACCCCTTCCCTTTACCAAATAATCTCCTTCATCAGATTAAAATCACTTTTAATGTCAATATTTATATTCCGATATATTAAGAAGAAGGAACCTATGCTTAAATACTTACAATTATTGCAAAATAAAAAGAACGTTCATGGTATTGTTGAATTTCTAAGTCTTTCGTATTCATTTATTTAAAACTTTAATCGGTCAGGCCCCGCGCGCATAATGATTAACACGCGCGCGGTACCTGAGCGGTTAATGTAAATGAATTGCTTAAGGTGGACTTAATTTTATAGGCATAAAAGTAATTTTCTACTAGTCAAACTTTGGATGTTGCAGAGAAAAAGTTCAAGTTAATCCCACCCATATTGCACGTAGTACCTACCTATTACAAGAATAGGTTATTTGGTATTGGTTACTACTACCTCAAAAAAAAAAACAATATTTTGAAAAATTACTTCTATTTTAATTAACTTACACTAAAAGCGCAAAACGTTATTATTACGTATGACGATCATCTCTTCACAATTAGGTATTTTTTTAGAAAATATTTTGTCATTTTGGATTTGTGTCAACCCTAGGTCGTCATTTTCAAAATCCGATATCTTCGAGATCCTACTAGATATGGATTAGATATTTTGAATTTAAATGGATAAAGATATAATTAATAACAACATTAGGAAATAAAATCCATATTCGCTAAGATAAAAAAAATAAAAATAAATTACGAAATGAAGCTAAAAAATCCATAACACCCATTTGAATGCAGTTAAAATTACAAGTATTATCTTAAAATAAAGACGAAATGGTGTTTTATAATACTGTACATAAATATATTAGAATTATTCAATAGTTTTTTTTTATATTAATATTTTTGTGGTTTTTCTGGTTTCCATAGAAAAATAATAAAAACGACTTTAACTTTGGTTTTAAATATAATTGAACTCTGGGTGTTCTACTCTCGCATTCCAAACATGTTAGAGCATCTATTATTGGAATAAAAAGGGCATGTCCGATTTTTAGGGTGAAAAACACACTGTGCGTCGTCTGTCACACAGGTTTTACATCCAAACGGTTAAAGCTACAAACTTCAAATTTTCACAGTAATAACCATCTTGTTGACCCAAAGCCATACAAATTTTCAATAAATATTTTTAAATGTGTATAAGGCGGCTCCCATACAGCGAATGGACGGAAAAAAAAGGACCTGCCCCATCGAATACCGCTGTTTAGAGCTTGTTTAGTAGATAAATATTAAAAAATGTTGGAATTTTTTACTTTAAAAAATATTTGAAAACAAAGGAATGCGAAGCCACCAGTCAGATTTTCTTTTACAAATGTTCGAAGAATTTTTTAACTTCCCATTCCCATTGACTTACACATGAGCTTGAAATTTGGTGATAATGTTTATTATTACATGTCCTTTACTAACAAATACCAATATATTGATAAATCAGATTTTATCACATATATTTTTTTTACGATTATAAACTTACATTTGCAGTTGGAGAATTGACCGTGAAGTTTAGCGATGTATAAGAGAACATATTTTTCAACAACAATGTTAAGTTCGTTTTTGGGATAAATTCATCCCAATTACGGAACCCATCGTTGTGCGTGATGCGACACGCACTTGGCTGTTTTTTTAATAATCAATTTAATTGTTATTCTTTACTTGTTGCAGCTATTATTAGAAAAATGATGAAATAGTGACACAAGGTACGTAAACATAACTTATTAAGTACATAATTGTCTAGACAATGTACACAATACATTAGGTATTATCAATTGTTTTGCTTGCATTTAATTAGAACAAGAATATCAGTTTCCTACAATTTTTCCATCTCGTACCAGAGGTAATTAATGAGTAATAATTTCATATAGTACATGCGATTGAAAACAATGTTAACAATATCACATCCAAAAGTTTCGAGTAAAAACAAGATAAGAAAGTTGTTTTAACTGCGCAGTAGCTACATCACCATCGGTGCTTCCCCCAGGTCAAAGAGAGGTCGAAATCCAGCGCAATTTGGACCTTCCATATCCAAAGATCAGAGAAGTTTAGGACTTCAATTGATCGCTAACGGAAGAAGAAGAACGCGGAAGTTTATTCCTTTCAAATATATAGAGACGCTAATCGGGGTATAAAGTGCTTATCGGTCACCAAATTTCACGCTTTCTCTCGCACATCTGCGCAGTAGGTAGAAACCCTCTAAATTCGCTAGTAGGTATCAAATGTAGGTAGTACAGGTAGGTACCATCTGCCAGTTAGTACTAGCAACATAATGAACCTCGAATCTACATGACAATACCAGGCCGAAGGTTTGGACTATGAAAATTTTGGTGTTTCCAAAAAATTGTGCCGATGGAAAGCGGATGCCGGCGTCCGGTTTATTGTATTCCGACCGATGTCCTCGCCGGGCCAATTGGCCAAATGACGTAGCATCCAAATTTTGATACAGTTATCTTTACCATGAAATCACTGTCTGGCTGTTTGCAGAATGGGATCGATGGATTTTGAATAGATTTGGCCTTTTGTTCGTGGTATTAGGTGTAATTTTGTACTTTTACCGATAGGTTCATGTACGTTTGTGAATCAAACAAAGACTTCTATGTTTTTAGGTACAAACACTGGCAAAGTGACGCACGAGTTTCATTTGCGAACTTCACTGATGTATAGCAGTATGGGCCTAACCTAAACCTTGGGGTACTCCATTCAATAAAGTAACCCGGAGAGGTAAAATATTAATTTTACCCATTGTTACTAGTGAAAAATAATATAACGTTTTAATGTATTAAGTAGGATTTCCAGGAATTTCGAAATACTGGGTTGGTCTTTCATTTGAGTTAGCGATTAATATAGTCGTATGTCTTAGAAAGGTCTTAAAAGTGCAAGTTTTGTTAAGTTGGTCCTGTAGGTAATATCCTATTACATTTCGTGACCCTAAAACCCATACCTAGCTAAAAAATTTACTTACGTAAAAATATAATAGATAAGCAATTAACCTATTTTAGTGAAAGTACAATCCTTTGTTCGTAAACGATTCCTCAAATTCAAAGCGTACAATGAAGGACGATCACTGATCAAATAGTACACTTTTCACGGAATCCAATCACGCGCAACGAAATGGTGTGAAAAATGTTCGAGTTGCCATTGTAGGGCCTGGCATGGGCTAGGCTGGGTTAGGATGGGCTCGTGGGAAACTGTGACGCAAGGGCTTTTAACATGGAGACAGCTTCCTGGATTATAAATCCGACATTTCGGAATAGGATATTCGATATCTATCAAAACTTGTATAAACGTGGAGACCACCTAGACACGACTAGCTATTTGACATGTTTTCGTGGGAAAAATTCCGCTCTTTGTCTGCTTTCAAGGCTGAAAAGAATGACATTTTTTTAACAATAAAATAATGACTGCCGCATTGCTATGTAACTACGAGTGTCTACTTGTATTTTAGTTTGTGCGAGTATGTTTATTTTTTAATTATTTTGCTAGATTGTGGTATAACATATTACAGCCTGAAATGGCGGCAGGTCACGGGAACAATCTGTGACTGCCGCATTTATAAAACAATGGTTATTAGACCTGCTGTCTTGTATGGATCAGAATGTTGGGCCACAAATGGAATGAATGAAAGGCGCATGCAGCTGAGATGAGAATACTAAGAGGAATTTGTGGTGTTACGCGAATGGATAGAATAAGAAATTAGTACCTACATAAAAGGAAATCTGAAAGTGACACTGGTGACTGAAAAGTTGTGCGGAAATCGGTTGTCATGGTATGGGCATGTGATGCGGAGGAAAGAGGAAAATGTCGTCAGGAAAGTTTTGAGTATGTGGATGGCTATACGAGTAGTGGAAGATCAAAGAAACGATGGATGGACTGTGTGAAAGATGATATGGCTAGAAAGGGAGTGACGACCGAGATGACGACTAATAGAGAAGTATGGAAGAAAAACACAAGTTGCGCCGACCCCAAATAAATTGGGATAAGGGCAGGAGAATGATGATGAGCCTGAATTCTCACACAAATTGAATTGGCCAGTTTTCCCCTGGACTTATTTATAAGTAGGTACTGACTTATTCATTTATTTATGATTAGTTACTATTACTTTGTTTGCTTCCTTACTTTTATGGCTATCTTTCGTCAAACACTTATGATATGTTAACATATCCGTAAAAGCATGAAAGGCTTTTTATGGGTTTGAATAACTATATCTATAAGTATCTACCTAGGTATATGTAGTTATTGTGATCATTTTCTACCGGTTTTCAAGCTGGCGAGCGACGAGACAGGAAGTCAAAGATCTAGACATACAGCTGCGTAATCATTTTGTAAATGTGAAAAGTGAACCCAATCGTCAGTTGTAGTTTTAACCGACTTCCAACAAGGAGGAGGTTCTCAATTCCGATGTATATATATATATATTTATGTATGTTCGGGCATAACTCCGTCATATAATATCTATGTAGACGGATTTGCAAAATTCTTTTTTGTTTGAAAGGGTAAGCTTGCGAGGTTGTTCCATTGCCACCAAGTCGGAATCTGATGAGGGGATCCTTTGGAAATCGAGGGAAACCCTCAAATTTTATAGGCACACCTATAGGAATTTGGGTATTTTTTGTAGTAACTCGTGCTCTCAGAAAGCACCATTTGGTGAACTGGAAATGATGGCGAAGACCACAGATGGCCATCGGAACTACTCAATTATACCTAAGTATTTCTGTCTTGTTAGACAGTTTGCTTATACCAACCTATAGCAAATCTATAAAATCAGCCTTACATAGTTGTCCTTGCTCAGTTGTTGAGCTGATTAACATTCTATGTTTCTACAATGCCGCCCATGGGCATGTGACCGCCCGTATTTTTCATGAAAATTCAGAAAAATACGGGTGGTCACATGGGCGGCATTGTACACTCCTAGATGTCTTGTTTATATATGTATGATATAGGTATAATTGCCTCACGTGTCCCACCACGCCTTAGCATTATTAGCTAAGCGATATACACATCCACTTAATTGGGGAAAAAAACTGGTTCATAATGTGATGTTTTTATAGGGAGGTAGTTACTATCAAGTTTGGAGGGCAAGAAAATGGGAAAAAATAAAATTTAAACCATCATCATCAAAAAACTTAAACCATAACTTAGGGCCGGTTTTTTGATCCGTAGTTAACTCAACCAATGGTTAAACATAGGCTAAACATGAATGAGTTATGCAATTAGTTACTATTTTTTAATATGAATGAGCTAACGATTGGTTGAGTTAACTACGGATCAAAAAACCGGCCCTTAAGTACTAAAGCATAGGTCTCTAAATGATTTACTTATATCTACTCAAAAGTTCTACATTGATGAAGTATACTATGAATCACTTCTTACTAAGTACTTTATACTTTTTCGTTTTATTATAATACTAGCTTTTGCCCGAGGCTTCGCCCGCGTGGTTTCCGGAAATTATCCCACGGGAACGCACTACCGGGATCAAAAGTATCCTTATGTCTACCCATGTGCCAAATTTCATCGTGAAGCGTAACAAACAACTCACTTTCGCATTTATAGTATTATGAAAACCCGGTCTATCTACACTCTAGACTTACAAAATAACTTACAACTTTAACTTTAAACTTTAGCAGTGTTCTATGAGTTTTTTTTGCTTTTTATTTAAGTACCTAACTTAAATAAAAAGCAAAAAAAACTCATAGAACACTGCTAAAGTTTCTATAATATGTATAATAATATACTTCAATCATGATTCAAAAGACACGTGGCACCATCTATTATCATAAGAATGTTATTGTTGTTTTCCTCAGGAACCGTACTTTTTTGGGCATGAAAGGTACTCTATGTCCGTTTCTGTACATGTGACAACGTATATGCAAAATTTCAGGATGATCAGTTCAGTGGTTTAGGCGTGAAAAGGTAACAAACAAACAAACTTACTTTCGCATTTATAATACACTCTTTTGCAAAAAATAAAACGGACACCTAAGGAAAGGAGATGGCCAAAAATTGGCATAAGCTGTACATAATTGAAACTATTACAATTAGTTAAATTAAAATAAATGAACAATATACATAATAACATTTCATAGCAGTGACTGAATTTTTATTCAGACTCTGCTATGAATAAAATAAAAGAATTATATGCGATTTTATCCGTTCAATTTCACTTTAAAGTATATTCAATGTTGCCATAATGCTGTGAAGAAAAAGATAATGATATTCGTAACAAAATATTTATTTAAATATATTTTTGACTGTGTAATCCATCAAACCAACCTTCTCTTAATTTATAGATCAAAAGTCAAAGTACACTTATGGATAGTATATTGTAATACAGTAATGTCGTGTATAACAATAATTACTTACTAGCAACACTTAATGAATCCGACAAAATGGCAAATGTCAAAACTGTCATTTCAATCACGCTTCGCTCGTGCCAGCTTGTGCTGTTTTACGATATTCGTTTGCTTTGTATTTGTGTTATTATTTTATTTCACCTTTACTTTATATATCGCAGCCCCACGCAAGTGTTCTGCTAATTAAAATACAAATGCTACCGACAAATGGTTTTGCAGTTTGACAGGTCTTATGTTAAAGTAATACCTACCATGTATCATTATTATGGATGAAATTAAAAAAAACGGTGGTAATCACCTAATAGAAAAGAAAAATGGACCTTCTATAATCGTTTGTTAACTGTAGTATCGCTATTAGAGAACGCATCAGGTGGCATGAAACAGCATTTTAAGCGAACGCATTAAATCAAGAAATACTCCTAGACGTGAGTGTTATTTGTACTTAATCTTAGGATATTTGTATAATTGTATAGCTGGAAACCGGTCTGTTGGATGTTGTACATTATAACAATACTTTGGTGCTTGGGATAGGCGAGATACCAAGAAATTTTTGTTCCATCAGCTGCATTTCTGGATAATGTACTAGTAACATTGAATAATTAAATGTATAAAACAATGTATGTGGTTTAATTGTGTTTAATTTACCTACCTATGCTACAAAAAAAAAATTAGTAACTACTGTGCCAGTTTTTCCAAGTTATAACATGATATATACTAATTACCTAAGACAAATATATACACCTCAACCTATTTCACGTTCAGGAATTTATAATTATTTTATGAATGAATTGTGAAATCATGATGAAAACTGAGTGAAAAAATCAACTTTTACAAACCTTCATAACTTTATTCCATGACCGCAGAGTTATATCAATCAATCTGCCTAGCCTTTTCCCAACTATGTTGGGGTCGGCTTTCAGTCTAACCGGATGCAGCTGTATACCAGTATTTTACATGGAGCGACTGCCTATCTGACCTCCACAACCCAGTTAATGGGTAATACGATACCCCTTGGTAAGACTGATTGTCAGACTTTCGGGCTTCTGACGACCCGTAACGACTGTCAAAGATCCACGAATGACAGCCGGGACCAACGGCTTAACGTGCTTTCCGAGGCAAACTTATAATTCTTAATTATTGAAAATCGGTCCTATTGAACGACTTAAATTTCATCTCTGTACCTTCTGGGGTACAGGCCCTAACAACTTTTGGCCATTTCCTTTACGTTCTAAGGTCGGTTTGAGTTAATTAAATGAAATTTAATTGTTTGACGTAGTCTGCATACGATTATAAAATACGATTATAAAATCGTGTAAATTAATACGCGTGAAGTGAATTTTGGCATATTTTTTTTAATTTTCGATGAATTCTTTAAAACCGATTGTATACGGCCAAACAATAAGAAGTGGTCGGCAATAAAGACAAGAAGATTTTTTTTTACTTTTTTTAATTAAATAAAGTTACAAATGTAACAGACCTAATAACGAGTGTGACCAAAATCACACCTTGAATCCATCTAGGCATGCTTTCCACGATGTTTTTAATAAAGTTTTGAGGAATACGTTCCCACTCTTCTGCAATAACTCTTTTTAGCTCCCTGATGTTTTGTGGAGCAGGTTGCACTAATCTTACCCGTCTCTTTAGAACATCCCAGATTGGATTGAGGTCAGGACTTCGAGCTGGCCAATCTAAACGATGAATCCCAACTTCTTGCATGTACGCTTCCACATCGCCAGAACGGTGCGGGCGAGCAATGTCGTCCATAAAACTGGAATCTTTCACAAGTGCAGTCAATGCGGGTTGTGCATATGGAATTAGGACTTCCATTATGTACCGGTGTGCATTTAATGTTCCATTTTTCTATTAAAACTAACTCCGTACGCTCCGTCGAATTAATTGCTGCCCAAAACATTACGGAGCCTCCGCCATAAGGAGTGATTTCTTCGAAACACACTTCCGCATAGCGTTCCCGTGGTCTTCGCAGCACTCGCCGGCGTCGGTCCGCTCCACACAAAGAGATTCTAGCTTCATCAGAAAACAATACTCTATTCCAGTCCTCTAGAGTCCATGAAGCACAGTTTCGAGCAAACTGAAGTCGAGCAACACGGTGCTCACGGAGTAATTTAGGGCCCTGAGCCAGGTGGTAACTCCTGATATTGGCAGCCAAAAGCCTCCTCCTGGCCGTCCACTAGCTAACTTCTACTCCTCTTACTTCTTCAAGGCTCTTCTTCAGGTCCACACTTGACGCCTTACGATTCCGCAAGGCCTGACTCACCAAAAAACGGTCATCTCTTGGTTCTGTGCATCGTTTTCTTCCCGAACCGGGTCGTTTTTTGACCGAACCGGTCTCTTGATACCGTTGCCAAGTCCTCTGGACAGTTGCACGACTCACATTTAGCCGCTGACACTCGTAAGTTTGCGAACAACCTTCAAGTAGGGCTATCATTTTACCGGCCCTTATCGCTTTATCACTCATATCAAAAAGTGGTATTCAATGTAAAAACAAAGATCAAATTGTTTATTTTGCAGAAAATATCCAAAAAGTTTAAAAATTTTAGTAATCAGTAAAAAAATCGTTTTAGCAATTCGCGCCATTAGTGAAGCAATTTTACAATAATCCACAATAATCATTATTTTTCTTTTGTTACTTTCAAAATTTAAATTTGGAACGTAAAGAATCATGCCAGGATGCTTTACTTAACATGCCAATACATCGTCAAATTAATAAAACCTCTTTCTTGTTCTTCTTCATTGAAGTAGAGAAAAAAATCTAAAGTGGCCGTTTTTTTTTGTAGTAATAATATAATATATTACATCAATATGATTTCGAATTGAGAGGTAAAGTGCAGAATTTTGTAACCTAGAGAAATAATCCAAGAATCCTTGGCCTCGAGCTTGTAACGAATGCCATGGCAACATAATTATCAAAGTACTCACAGTTTTCCTTTATTTATTACGTAAGCAATGATAATCAACGTAACAACAGACAAAATACATATACCTATATATACTAGATAAGTTGGTAGGTAAGACTTGTTGCCAACACGTAGACTCAATGTGGACACAACGAACTTTAAATTATTATCAAGGACTAACCCGCCCTAGCTTCACACGGGTAGCCAAATCGTTAAAAAAAAAAAATACTTCACAGAAACATCCGCTGGGCTAATCAGAAGACTGATTTCATCAAAATCGCTCCAGTCGTTTTGGAGATAGATACCTATAGCTAGATTCACCGTGAATCCTTGAATAGGTTCTAAATATTTAAAACTTGTTGGAATCAATTCCATTGGTGGATCAATCACCAATAAGACGTTTTAAAATTGTCAGATGCTTTAAAAACTATTTCAGTTGGACATCTCAAACTGAAATAGTTAAAAAGGAAATTGCGGCTAGGCGAAAATAATAAAGAGAGAGGACGAAAAGAGGTTTCGTTAGTCTAACACAAACGAATGATACAAGTCAACAAAGTAAATATAATATTTAACTAGATAATAAGAAACTAGCTTTCAGCCCGCGGCGAAGCGAGAGTGCATGGGAGGCCGTCACCTCCTTCTGCGAAGCGGTAATGCTCGCGAAGGAGGAGGCGGAACGCGTGAGGGAGAGGCAGTCTCGCGCCCTCAGTCGCCGCAGGAGACGCCCTGGGCGGCGGGAATCGATAGCCGATTCCCGGCCACCGTAGGCGCGGGCTTGCGGACGGTGAGTAGTGGGTAGCTCGCCGTCCGGTGAGGACCAGGCCCAGGTCGACGGCGCGTTGTGTTGCACGCGCGCCTCAAAGAGATGTCAGCAAAAGATGGGGTCCAATAGGGCCGATGCCGCTGGGGTCGCGGGTTGTTTGAAAAAGATACCGTGGCCCTGGCATAGGCAACTGAAGGAACACGGGTGGGTTTTAGTCAGTAAAAGTCTGACACGCCCTTCCGCTCCACCCAGAGCGGGAGAAGTTATTTGATGATTTCCCATCCACAAAAAAAAAAAAAAAAAAAGCCCGCGGCTTCGCCCGCGTGGAGTTCTGAAATTATCCCACGGAAACGTACTACCGGGATAAAAAAAAGTAGCCTATGTCTTAATCCAGGTCATGGTCTACCCATGTGCCAAATTTCATTCAAATCCGTTCAGCCGTTTTAGTGTGAAAGCGTACCACATAAACAAATAAACTCACACTTGCATTTATAATATTAGTTAGAATAAGCAATACTTGTTGCCCGTACAGAACGTGAATCCAACGTATGTTTTAAATGGGTTATTGTACATTGACCACAAATAAATTCGTCACATTTTGTACACTCCATACATTGAAAGAGTATTCGCCACTTGCAAAAAAAATATGTGTAAATTCGTCACAAGTCTTCATAGGTACAGACGCCAGCAGGTCAAGCTGCCCGAAACTGTCAGATTTTCCCAATCAACCTTGAACCTAATGCTTTAGCGATAAAGTTGAAAATCTATTAAAGAAATTTGACAGATTGTAGTAGCTTGATGTGCTGGCGTCTGTACATAATTTTTACATAAAATACTAGTAGCAAGCAAAGTTATTGGTTTTTAGCGCTCGAAATGAATATGATTTCTAAAATTATGAAAGTAAGTACTGATTATTACTGACAGTGTGATTTAATTATTTTTCATACAATTGTAATGTTGTAAGCAAATCAGCCACTTGCAATACATGTTTATAAGGATTAGGCGTGTCACGCAGATCACGCTGTTCTTGACAACGCGGCCTTAAGAACGAACAAAACCAGACAATACATATTAGCGTATATTTTAGTTGTAAGTAGAACTTTAATTTTTACGTGAATTTCTGCGATTATGAAAAATAAATAAATAAGGTTTTATTCTACTTATTGTTTGATTTTTCTGCTGTCTGTGGGGAAATAAACAATATGGCGAATTTTCTTTCATGAAAATAGAGCTGTGACGAGGTTACACATACTTTTTTTCGTGGTGAAGTAACATTGTTGCGAATGTACAGACGCCAGCAGGTCAACCTACCCGAAACTGTCAGATTTTCCCAATCAACCTTGAACCTAATGCCTTAGCAATAAAGTCGAAAATCTATTAAAGAAATCTGACAGATTGTAGTAGCTTGATGTGCTGGCATCTGTACATTACCCTTTTAAATTGACGGGATTATTTTAAACAATATCATTATTTAATTATATATTGAAGTAATATGGACAAGGATTTACCGTGTCAATTGTCACGCAATAAGATATTGTCAAAGGTTCACCATTCAGCAAAGAGTAACAAATCAACGAGAAGTTTGAACGTAATTTTTCTATTCAACATGATGCGACAATCCTGCTTCTGGCGATCAATATAAAGCTATGTTAACAAATCCTTTTCCATCCCCGTGATTGCGGTGACCCACTTTCTTTAGGAGTATTTTGGAAAGGGTTAACGTAAAAATTCGATTCAAGGGTTAAATGTGACAAGGCGTTTACGAGTTCACAAGGCTCGGGAAATTGGGAAACACATATGTACGTGTGACTAATAGTTCGTCTCGTGACCATATGGTTCACTTGCCATAAACGGAATGTCTATAAGAAAATTTACAATGGTAGCCTGCCAAATTCCTTCAATCTTTGCATGCCTAATATACAAGGATCATCCATTTTATTGTTATAAGTAGGTACCTATATACAGTCTAACTAAGTAAAAAAATATTCCATATATTTATTTAATTGTAAGTACTATATAAAAGTAATAAGGAGGGGCTCGTGGCTAAGTAATAACAGCCGCACGGGTCGATCGATCAGGTTAAGCTACGCTTGTCGCGGTCGGTCCGTGGATGGGTGACCATCTTTACATACCGAGACCCCTCCGTGCCTTGGAAAGCACGTTAAGCCGTTGGTCCCGGTTGTCATTCTTGGATCTTTGACAGTCGTTACGGGTCGTCAGAAGCCCGAAAGTCTGACAACCAGTCTTACATTAAAATATTTGCTATAAGTAAACTAGCACACGCCAATATACCAAGTAAAAAAAAAATACAAGAACTATACTCAAACAGAAATAAAAATACAAAACTAAAAATGTAGGTAAGCAGAGCTTTATACCTAAATAAAAGCCTCTAGTAATAAAGGGCGTGCCCACTTACGTATATACAACTTGAAGCCACAAATGATAAACTAGGACCATCGAAATAAAAATAAAAAAGAGTTAATTACTAATAACAAAACAAAACCAAGGTCAGCAAGACAACTAGTCACCACAAGCAGCACCTGTTCACGAGCATAACGCAAAGATCAGCCATTAGCCTAGTCAGTTTAAAAAAGGATACAATAGAAGAAACAATCAAGGTAACTTCAAGATCGTCAGTTGTTTTATTAACACTTTCAACAATAGGTAACCTTAAACCATGACTTCATGGGACAGGGAAACGGTTTAAATGTTTTAGGGTTCCGTTGGCAAGCGTACATCATTGTCGTCATGCAGACAGACAGACGGTAGGTAAACTCAAACTAAAACTAAAACCATTTATTTCCATTAAAAGGTACCATGGAATTGTCAAGGAGTCAGTCAGTCAGAAATACGTATGCAGTTATACGTAGAAGTAAGTTGCACATTCCAAAGCGTAATATGGAGAGAAACGGGCAAGAAACTCCATTGATACTTTTTTAAATTTATTATTCCTAAAATATTAGTTACATCATTATGTAGAATCAATAATAGCCGCAAGGTCGATCGATCAGCTAAGCTACGCTTGCCGCGGTTGGTCCTTGGATGGGTGACCATCTTTACATACCGAGACCCTCCGGAAAGCACGTTAAGCCGTTGGTCCCGGTTGTCATTCGTAGATCTTTGACAGTCGTTACGGGACGTCAGAAGCCCGATAGACTACCAGTCTTACCCAGCAACTGATATCATACTTATTACCCAGCAACTGGGTTGTGGTCAGATATGCAGTCGCTCCATGTAATACAGGAATTTAGCTGCATCCGGCAAGACTGGAAGCCGACCCCAACAAAGTTGAAAAGGCTAGACAGATGATGACATTATGTAGAGTCACACTAATATTATAAAGGCGAAAGTTTGTGAGTGTGTATGTTTGTGACTCTTTCACGCAAAAACTACTGAACGGATTTTGATGAAATTTGCCACACAGATAGTTTATAACCTGGATTAACACATAGGGTACCTTTTGTCTCTATATTCCTACGGGTTCGAGACTTAAGCGGATGACACTGCGGGGGGCTGCTAGTTTATAATTACATGTGAGAACGATATACAAAAGATGTACATGTTAGAAGTGTCTTGAGTAGCAAACATAAACAAAAGAAACACAATTCAAAAATAAAATAATTAAAATAAGCTGTGGCAGCTAATGCTACGGTCCCACGGCCCGCTAGACCGTGCCAGGCCAGGCCGACAGGCCGTAGGAGCATTCGGCCTGCGGTGGCCTGTCGTCGCCCGTCCGATCGAATGTATGGGATGATTCATGGAACGGCACGGGCCGCGATAAGCCTCGACAGGCCGAAGGAACGCGGCATAAGAGATGACCAGTCTCAACTCAATTGACGCCATCCGTTCACCAACACGACCCTACGCGTCAGCAATTCAGCACCATTTAGCTCAGCCATTTTGAAGGGACTTACATGCTCTGTTTGTAACCTACATACTATAAATATAGTTACATATTCATAATGTCACTAAGATTCTTTATCTTGCACTTCATAATGATCACGCGTGTATCATTCATATCACTGACTGATATCATCATATTATCACACTAACCTTTATATCATTTTTGTAAAGATAACGTCGAAAATATCCGATTATATTTACAACTGTAGCTACACATCAAAACAATAATATAATCGTCAAGGGAACTGTCTATTGGAAGTAAATACTTATCTTAACCTTCTACCGTGACTTGACGAGCGCAGAGTGATTAATCGAGTAACAATGGCTTTTTAAAATTAGAACCAAAAGTGAAAAAAGGGGCAATAATGAGTGCAGTAACAAAAGTTTTCTTTAGCACCTTCAACCTAATGTCTTCTTTTGAATGTAGGCAACGAGTTAATATAACAGCTTCTACTAAATTATCTTTACTATTCTAACAGAATATCAAAAAACCAGCATCAATTTACGAACGTAAATTAATATGACTCAGAGCTAACGATAAATATATTTACTTCTGGATTGATAACTCAGCGACTAATGTTGTGGGCACGCCACAATTGCGGCGATAAGTCCCCTCTTTGAGGAGTGGTTGGAGAGGCACCACGGCGTCCTCATCTTCCGCCTGACGCAGGTCCTCACCGGACACGGTTGCTTCGGCAGGTTCCTGTTCCGGATAAGACGGGAGGAAACGCCCGAGTGTTACCATTGTGTGGATCGCCTAGGATAACGTGGACGTCTGCCCGGCTTGGGCGGAGCACCGCCGCATTCTCGCGGAGGCGATCGGCGGCAGCGATCCCTCGCGTCCGGCCCTGGTCCAGGCCATGGTACGGAGCGAGAGTGCGAAGCATTACTCCTTCTGCGAAGCAGTAATGCTCGCGAAGGTGGAGGCAGAACGCGTGAGGGAGAGGCAATCTTTGCGCCCTCACGCCCCTAGTCGCCGCAGGAGACGCCCTGGGCGTTGGGATCGATAGCCGATTCCCGACCATCTTAAGCGCGGGCTTGCGGATGGCGAGCAATGAGTAGCTCGCCGTCCGGTAAGGACCAGGCCCGGGTCGACGGCGCGTTGTGTTCCACGCGCTCCTCAAAGAGATGTCAGCACTAGCTAGGGGTCCGCTAGGGCCGATGCCTGCCAGGGTTGCGGGTGGTTTGAAAGAGTTACCGTGCCGCTGGCACAGGCAACTGAAGGAACACGGGTGGGTTTTAGTCAGTAAAAGTCTGACACGCCCTCCCGCTCCGCCCAGAGCGGGAGAAGTTATTTGATGATTTCCCATCCAAAAAAAAGCGACTAATGTTGTAAGTGGGCTACTTAATATATTTTAGAGACCCAAAATCTGTCTGCTAATAAAATCAAATTCCAGCCTCAAAAACGCTTTTATAGGTGCATTAATTCCATCGAGATAGGATGCAAGAGCGAGTGAATAGCACCCCGAGGTTAGGTTCGGTTAGGTTTCTTTAAGCCCTTTACACAGAAATAGGGAGCCCCGCTTGGCGGGCCTCCGTTGACATAGGATGCAAGAGCGAGCGAAAGGCACCCTGAATTTAGGTTTGGTGACCTTGTTCATATTTACTTCTCATATCAGTTAACTTTATATACAACTTCATTGTATATTAAGAATGCCCATTTTCTACTTTTTATCTGCCGGCTGTAGCTACTGGCTTTAATTATTTTGATAGGTAGCTTTCTTGTCCATTATTTGATGACACTAATAAGGTAATTTTAAATTATAGTAGATTCACTCATCAATTAGTTATACGGGTAAATGAAATATAAAAATTATAGGTAAGTATATGAAAATAGCTTATAATACACGTATTATAAGCTGGCAATGCCAACATATCACAAAAGTTGCTTAAGAATTATCACCCTGTTGTTTTACAATATTATTACCTATATGGTCGCATGAAAAGCATTTATTAGACGCTAAAAGTTCGTTCATTAGACAACTAAATATATTTGAAGACGAGAATAACATTTTAAGGAAGCTGCCTTAATTAGCACCAAAAAAAAAATTAAATTGACTTCAAAAAGAAATTAAAAATAACTTTAATTTCGGAAGTCGGTGTCTTGAGATCTGTATTTTAGTTTTATGCCACCGATTTACACTTTTATTTCGTAATTTTGAGTTTTAAAACTGGAATTTTTGTTTGTAATAAGTAGCTAATAGTTTTTTTAAATATTACACTAGAATTTGACCATGGCTTTGAGATGTTTACCTTTGACACCACACCCGTTGCTCGTATCAATAAGCCAGGCCGTCACACTTACACGTATTAGTCCATATCTTAAAAACTACTGAACCGATTTTGATGAAACTTTCACTGTTCGCTAAGTTGAAGTAAATGAAAGCCAATAAAAAAATATGTCACAATTCGATTAACAGTATCGTAGAAATACGTGGACAAACATACATACATACATCTATAAAAATGGTGTATAGGTACTGGTTTGGAAGCCTTAGATTATCAAACCAATAATTACATACATGTGTCGAATTGATAACCTCCTTTTTTTGAAGTCGTTAAAAAGCGTTGTGCGATTTATAAAAAGGCTCGTTTTGTTTATACAAACGGCTCTTCCCTGGTTGTTAAGGAATTAATTAAGACTACTACCACCTACCTACTATTATATAGGGTGACTGGTAATTAGTGACCGATACTTAAACACATGATTGTACTCATGATAACAAACAACTGTTACTATGGGACCAAACCTGAAATCGCAAAAAATAACAGCTGTTCCCTACATTTTGACGAGTTATGCGAGCATAAATGTAGGGAATAGCTGATTTTTTTTTCGCGATTTAAGGTTTGGTACCATAGCAAAAGTTGTTATAAACACATCTGGCGCAATGCATATTGTGATCACTTTTATGTTCGGTTGGTTTTCTCCATGTCTGTATCCAATGAAAAAACATGTCATTATGCGTTTAGATACCTACCTACTCCTCATTCCTAGGAATATTCAATTTATTTCTGATTGATCGTAATAACGTTTAAAGTTGAGGAAATTAACGATGCATATACAGCATTTACCAACTGCTCAAATTTATGTAAAGTAGTCCTGCCTTGCCCTCGCCATTCTGACATGAATCATCGTCAATACTTACGTTTTATTAAGAAACAGCATACTTTCACAGATTTATAAACTATTCGCAAAAACATGGATAACGTTTAATATTAACAACGACTGTTCCTTTCAATGCACGTGTGGGGCACGCTCGGTGTTGCATAATACGGTCACACAACACTGCGCGGGCGCCGCCCTAAGTTTTTGTCCATGTTTTTGTTATTATTCGTTAAATATTCCAAGCTATGAGTTTTATTGAATTTTTATTGAAAATATTTTTGAATGTAGCTACTGAACGGCTTGAACGATGGTGAGGAACAGAAGATTTTAACATAGAAAATGGATTCTGCTAATTGTTTTTAGCGCTAGAAAAATCGAAAGTTCGGATATATATAGATGGTGGCTGGTAAGTATTATTTAAAAAATAGCTTTTAATAGAGTAAAGTCTGTGGTAACCAAGTTTACATTGCCGATAGGATTCATGTACAAACGAACTAACTAAAGACTTCGATAAAAATAATCCACGTCCACGACTTCTGTAAATGAGGCTTTACACTTGACATTAGGCAAACATTGCTTTGCTTTCAATACACATAGTATCTACCCTGGCATTTTAATCCACTAGTATACAATACCAAAGTAATAATCCATAAATAATCTGCAACAAACATAAGACTGTGTACGAACTACGTGCTACGCTAAGGCGGGAAACTTACTTGAGCTTTTCCGTCAAGGCGCCCTCTACGAGACGTAGCACCACGTCGTAGCACTTCAGTCTTCACTCACAAAGTCCAAGCAATCACGCGACACACGATCGCTAAGTCTTCCCAACACACTGGATCACAGCGCGGGCTAACCACTGGACAGCCAAAACCAAATTGTGGCCATTTCTACTCCATAATTCAGTTAAATCACATTAAGGGGGGGACGACAATGGGAGAGCATCGATGTGAGCGAATCACACCATCGATACGCATCGCTAATTTTCCATAAAGATCCGTATTTACTGGTGCTGGTGGCCGAACAAATATCATTATACTTTGTGGACATGCGTGGGCCATTGTTGCTCTAACAAATTCAGTGCGAGCGACCTGTGTGGTCATTATAACTAATACCTATGCACGAAGGTGTGCTCGTTTAGCTATCAACATAGCATAAAGTATATATGTATTTCAGAGACATAACATGGTACATAGTATGCTCGATAACTGCAAAGAAAGAATGTCACTCTAAGAAATGCTCACCAGAAATCTTTTAAACTTTTAAACTCACCAACGTTTTTCTTTTCGTAGACGCGTAGCGTAAACTTCGTAGACTCGTAGCACTTCGTAGCAAATTATCCAAAAGGTCAATAATTGGGAATTGTATGATAGTAAGATTTCGTTAAACTTAACAAGCGTACACATTCAGTGACCCCAAAGAGTGCGCTTTTCCGGAAGCCACGTAAGTACCTACAATAGCATGAGTCGCCGGCGCGGGCGCTCGCCATCCAATATGGCGGCGACAGTTCGCGCCATCCGCCATCGCATGCCCTCCATATAGATTTTAATCTGCAACAAATAAATAAAATAATGTTTGTCTGTGAATACTTCAATATTAGAAGAAAATGAGTTATTCTTTGAAACAATACTTTGTCCTAGTTGACCAGTTGAGCATTACCAATCATACCTAGCCTTTTCCCAACTATGTTTTGGGGTCGACTTCCAGTCTAAGCGGATGTAGCTGAATTCCAATATTTTACATGGAGCGACTGCCTATTTATCTTTTTCTCTTTTTTTTAACTTCCACAACCCAATAACTGGGTAATACGACACCCCTTGGTAAGACTGGTTGTTAGACTTTCGGGCTTCTGACGACCCGCAACGACTATCAAAGTTCCACGAATGACAGCCGGGACCAAGGGCTTAACGTGCTTTCCGAGGCACGGAAGAGTCTTAGTATGTAAAGATCTCTCATCTCAACCACGGACCAACCCTGGCAAGCGTAGCTTAACCTGATGGATCGACCCGTGTGGCTGTTATTACTTAGCCACGAGCTCCTCAGTAGAGCATTACCATCAGTCCATAAATTAACATGAGTTGTCCAGCTGACCAGGTGACCCCACAGATCGCCAATATAAACGATTGACCAATCTTTTATGCACCAAGCTTAGCAGGAGCTTCCCATAATTGGACCGTATTATGCAGAAAGCAGCCATTTCAGGAAAACTACAAACAGAGTTATAAGCATTTTTCTGTCGATGGTTGCATTAGTGATGTATGAACAAGGCTGCATTTGACGGCTCATATCTCCGTGATAAATAGAGATATCGACATGGTTGTTTTTGCAAAAAATCTTGTATGTCGAAATTAGTATGACTGTGTTTATAACTCATGTTTTGGAAAAAGTGCCAAATGGCTGTTTTCTGCTTAACTAGGTCCAATTAAAATCTACTTAGACCAGTAGAATCATAGAAAAAGGGGCGGCGCCGGCGCTGGTTTGCCGTGGTAAATAAGGGCACAAACTTTTAGCAATCTGAAAGAGTTACATGGCACGGTGCTAGAAAGGCAGTGACTATTTAAGTACCGTATACTTACTTACATAAAGTGCATTTCCTTTCGTCTTTTAACGTAATACCACAGATTAATACAGATGGGACAGTCCGCAAAATCATTTAAATAAAAAGCGACTCTTGCTACAACACAATAAAGTGTAATTTAGGTCGCATAACGCTTATTACCTACCTGCAGTTACATTCACCTACAAGTTGCCTCTCTTTCTATCGCGTAAGTCTTATACCTTCTGACCGCGGCAGTCCTACTGAATTGGCCCAGTGAGATAGGCCCGCCGCGTACTTGTAGCTTCATACCTAAACTGTTAAAAGTTAAAGTCAAGTGACTGTGCTCGTAGAAGTTACCTACGGTTTGGGAGGCGACTCGTGTTTAAAGCACAGTGAATAAGTTATAAGTAGATATATCTATATATCATTTAAAAATTCGTCTTTTACATCTTCTGTGGAACTTTTTTTGTTCCGGTTCATTACAATATCAATAGCGGTATTTCGAAATGCTCTTTCAGATCAATCTACCGATACCAGTTTGTTATTGTCGATTACCGTTATTATCTACCATGTGTCATTTGGTGGCGACTACAGTTATAAACTCGTTCCTATGAACCCCAGGATGTTTATTTTTGAGCTTATACAATACAATGGATATTTTAACTTAGTTTTAGATTAAGGTAGGTACTAGCTAGTTACTTTTACCCTAAGCTTAAATATACCTTTTAAATCACCAAAGTTCTCTCCATTTTGCAACGCGTACAAAATAGAACCAACCGAGACAAAACCACAGTCCCTTACTAGTCGAAAGAGAATTAATTACAATATTGTTTTACACCATGACCTTGAATGCGGACGCACGGTCATCACTCATCATCGCTGATCCAAAATGGTGATTACCGGTCGCCATGATGGTTCACAGGATTTACAAAATGGCCACGATAATGTTGGGCGGATTCGCCACTGTGTTTCAGTATTATCAACCATGTCAATCCGGAGAATATGTTATCTTAGTTAATCTGTACTCGATGCAATATTATTTTTTTGTAAATTACTGGATGACGTAAGCAAGTTTATTTTAACTAAGTAAGTACCAATTTATTTTTTGGTTAGTTAGTCCTTTCTTAGTTAAATACACCACGATGAATGACGATCGAAAGTATTTATTGAGAAGATACTACAACTTCTCAATAAATACTTTATAGGAAATTTTATTCTAGAAGACTATAATGTACCTACTTATCTATTGCCAATTAAAAATCACCTTTATTCCATGTAGCTCGTTCCATTGAACTACTGCAACTCACTAGTTCCGTGTATAGAACTAGTGGGAGTATTCAGTAGTTCCACCTAAAGGCAAAATAAGAATATACACTTTTCATGAAACCTTTTCCTTATTAAAGGGAAGCGCTAAGGTAGCCCGCGAAATTCAAACATTCTTAAGTTTTTTGCAATTTGGAGGTCAGTATTTATAAATATAATTCGCGACCGCAACTAATATTATATTTACAGAATTATAATCATTAGAATCAGTAATACAACTTCATAAGTTAGAAAAGACCTCAAATGTCAAGATTTCATAATATATACATAATAATTAAATAGAGTAATATGAACTTAGAGAATTAATAATAATAATAATAATAATCAAGGAACAAGCATAATCAAGTAGCTAGGATTATCCATCAGCAACTTGCTCTGAAATACGGCCTTGTGGACTCTGAGGTACCGTATTACAGGTATGTGCCCGACCCAGTTCTCGAGAATGACCATGTCACGTTATACTGGGATCGATCTATTATCACTGACAGGACTATTGTAGCCAATTAAATAAGCCTGATATAGTGGTAATAGATCGATCAGTGCGCCGCACAATGATAATCGATGTCACTATCCCGCATGACGAGAACCTCGTGAAGGCTGAGAAGGAGAAACAATTGAAGTATCTCGACTTAGCCCACGAGGTTGTCGCTATGTGGAATGTGGACTCGGCAATCATTGTGCCGATAGTCGTTACGGTCAATGGCCTTATCGCTAAGAGCCTCGACCAACATCTCAAGAGGCTTTCGTTGGGTGGCTGGGTGAAGGGCCTGATTCAGAAGGCAGTCCTCCTTGATACGGCGCGTATTGTGAGGAGGTTCCTGTCTCTGGGACCCTAACCACCGGTAGCTTGGACCCTGTTCCCCATGCCGGTGGATTTCTATTTTTTATATTTTTAAATGTTTTTTTTTTAATTCTAATATTTAAAAATATAACTTATATGTAAAAAAAATGAATAAAGGAGATAATAATAATATCCTGGGACATTTCACACACGGTCATCTGATCCCAAACTAAGCAGAGCTTGTACTATGGAAACCAGATAACTGATATACTACATATACTACTTTTTTTTTGTAAATACATACTTATATAGATAATTACACCCAGACTCAGGACAAACAGACATGTTCATGCACACAAATGTTTGTCCTGGATGGGAATCGAACCCACGACCTGCGACATGATAGGCGGTATCTTAACCAACCACGCCAACTGGCCTGTCAATAATTGTATTGATGACTTTAATTATTATATTACTACTAGCTTTTGCCAGCGGCTTCGCCCGCGTGTATGTCGGAAATGATCCCACGGAAACCTACCGAGATGAAAAGTATCCTATGTCTTAATCCAGGTTATAAACTATCTGTATACCAAATTTCATCCAAATCCGTTTAGCCGTCTTTGCGTGATTGAGTAACAAACATCCAAACATACAAACTTTCACATTTATAATATTAGTAGGATAAATACAGATTTGTTACGGTCGCGAATCAGATTCAAATAAACATACAACCTAATACTGACTTGGTTAGGTTGCTATAGTTCCATGTGGATGGAACTAGCTACATGGAACTACTGGGATTATAGGTAAAATCACGTTTAAAATATTACGCCAACAATTATCATGTCTAAACAAAATAAAAGTAGGTATTAGGTACTCAAGTTAATCTGTGTGTAACTGAAGAATGAAACCCTTTTTTGTGGCACCGGGAACTATGAAAACCGCGTTAAAAATAACGTTGTTTTGTATGTAGGCGAATTCGATATGCACCAATAAACACACACAATACGCAGGTGAAGGTACAATAGTTAAAAATATTCACTTATAAAATAACGCAGTCACCGCTAAATGATAAGAAGTTAAACATGTAAGGCGAAAGCTAGCCCGCGAAATTCAAATTTTCTAACGTTTTTTGCAATTTACATGTCAGTATTAGATTGTACGTTGAACAAAATGTGATTCGCGACCCTTACAAGTATGTATACATAATTATGATCATTATTGTGATCAATAACAACTCTTTAAGACCAGGTAATCCTAATGAATGACTATTTCATGAAGACTTGACATTTGAGGATTATACTAACTTAAGAAGTTGTATTACTAATTCTAATGATTATAATTCTGTAAATACATATTTGTTACGGCCGCGAATCATACTTTATGTAACATACAACTTAATACTGACTTGCAAATTGCAAAAACCGTAAGAAAATTTGAATTTCGCGGGCTACCCTGACGCTGCCCCTTAAGTATGTTTTGTTTAAACAACGAGAAAGGAGAAAACAGTTTTAATAACATAATGTCTTATTGACATCATGATACTTAGTCTGTTATGTATTCAGGCATTTACTGCATGTTGTATCTAGATACAAATATTGTTGTACCTACCTTATAGCTAGTGTTAGTAATTAATATTATTATTAGAGGTATCGTACTTTCGCACAGAAGATGAGTAAGGTAGGTACGTACTCACTTAGCCATTCTTTCCACAAGATGCCTCAAAATGGGATAATTAAAACTCTCTGTCACTGTTTTCAGAATGCTGTTGCTACTGGCCCGAGTTCTAGTTACTAATGATGTAATTTTTGTTCGGATAATCGCATGAAATCCGTCAGTTTGATTCTGTGCAAACATTTCTGGCGCACTACAGAACCGGTACCCGTATTACGTACCTTGCAGAAGCATAGCGATAGCAAAGTTTGCGCAATAATTGCTTTTCAATTGCAAATCGGTATTATGTATCAGCGATACGCCATACTGACTTACGATTGAAAAGCAATTATTGCGCAAATTTTGCTATCACTAGGCTTCTGTAAGATACATAATAAGCCTGCAGGGCAGTCTCAAGAGCATTCTGAAAATATTATTATATTGAATGTGCAAGACATCTAGCGACCTTTTGGTGTAGCTGACCCATAGACCCCCGTATACAGACTCTGTCAATATGCCTTGAATAGTGTAATCTTGATCTGGTCGTACAGCGGGAGAAACAACGTGCCAACATATTACCTCGGACCGCCAATACCCTACGCTCCCTCCCAATATCTACATTATCTTTAAGGTCATCGGTAAGTATACCTATGCCCCAGATATATAAATGTGTTCACTATTTTTATGTTCAGGCTATTTGTATGATTAGGTGCATAGTCCGTACATTTACGCGGCTTTAAAGACCATATACTCACATTTTTTAACGTTGTACACGAGGCCATGTTCAGCAGCATAGTCCTCGCATACTTTTAACATCTCTGCAATAGATCCTGCAGTCGGGTCCAGCAGCACCATGTCGTCCGCATAGCTGATGCTGTTAATATCAACACCACGAACCCGACAACCAACACGCATGCTACTGAGCTCGACTATGAGGTCTTTAATATATAGGTTGAAGAGCCCGGGAGATAGCCCCCCTGTCACCCACCGCACTCCAACCCTTCCGCTTCTGACAGTATATTATAGTGTGTATATAATATACTATATTATATTGGCAATTTTTTATCAGGTGCCATATTTTCACAGGGTGTTCTACCCATGAATAGGAACAACTTTCACTATGGGACCAACTCTGAAATCACGAAAAAAAATCTGCTGTTTCATACAAAAGTTCACCCTACTCGACCTAAATGTACACGTCAATGTTGTGCATGTTTTATTATGTGTAGTGTGGACCTTGAAAGGAATGTCAACATTTTTATCCACTGTTTTACATAATACATCGAGGTAATTATTAGTCATGGACTCATATCATTGTGTTCGCCCTTCCATATTGTATGATTCCATCCTTTAAAAAAAGGGAAATAGGTACTACCTAGATATTATCTGCCGACACAGATAATATCTAGGTAGTACCTCACAATAAAACAATCAGACATTCACACACAGTCTGATTGTTTCACACACACTTCAATGCGCCCAAAATCCCTCTTGTGAATTGAGTTTTGTGTAATGTTTCATACAACCTCTGTAGAGATAGAAACTTTTTAGCAAAATTAAAACCGACTTCCAAAACAAAACACTACAAAGTGAAAAATAACTTTAATATCGGTAGTCGGTGTCTTTGTTTCGTTTTTTGCCACCGACCTCCGAAATTAAAGTTATTTTTCACTAATAATAAGAAAACACGGCCCTCTTTTTTTGGGACATTGAGCACGACCAGATTTTAAACGTTAGTTACTATGAACGTAACACATCTTGTTTAAAATATAATTGGCGACAGATCTTTTTAAGATCTGTGTAGGGAAATAACGACAAAAGTTTGAGGAAAATGTTATTATTATTATTATACAATAGCAGGTAGCTAGGCCGGTAGAAAACCCGCTCATAAGGCCCTCCAGAAGATGTTTGATTGATACTCGAGGGTAAAACGCCACAGGCATGGAACATAACTATGGTGATACTCTGCTTTAATAAAGGCGACAATGCCCTGCTTAAGAATTATAGGCCCATCTTACTTCTGAGCCATGTTTACAAGCTGTTTTCAATAGTTATCACGAACCGTCTCGCGCGCACGTTTGAAGAAGCCGGTTTCCGTAAAAGCTTTAGCAACGTGGACCACATAGCGGCAGGTTATACAGAATACTGAAAAGTATGATCTACCTCTCATCTTAGCGTTTGTGGACTACGAGAAAGCCTTCGATTCAATCGAGACTTCGGCTGTACTGCAGTCTCTTCAACGAAGCCAGATTCACTACCAGTAAATCGAGGTGCTAAAGTGTCTGTATGAGAACACTACCATCTCAGTCTGTCTCCAGGACCAGACCTCGTAACCTATGCTTCTTCAGCGAGGTGTGAGACAAGGATACGTTATCTCTCCGAAACTGTTCACCACTGCATTGGAAGATGTCTTCAAGGATCTCAACTGGAAAGGGGTAGGCACCAAAATCAATGGTGAGTAGTGAGCACGTCGCTCATCTTCGATTTGCCGACAGTACCTATAGCAGTCATGGCTGAGACTATGGAGGACCTCATGACAATGCTCGATGACCTCAGTTGATCTTCCAAAAGAAGTCTTAAAATGAACATGGACAAAACGAAGGTCATGTCAAATGTACATGTAACACCCACTCTCATGAAGATCGGAGACTACACTCGAAGTTGCGGGCCATTATGTTTACCTAGGACAAACTGTCCAGTTATGTATGTCCAACTTCAAGAAAGAGGTTAATCGTCGAATCCGACTCTCGGCTGGGCAGCGTTCGGGAAGCTACGCAATATCTTCTCGTCTCACATACTGCAGTCGTGACCAATGCGTGTTGCCAGTGGTGACCTGTGGTCGCTCACAATGGGCGTCATAAAAAGGCTTGAAAGTCACCCAAAGGGTAATGTATAGGGCTATGCTTGAAGTTTCCCTGACGACGTGATCGAATCAGGAATGAAGAGATCCGCAGAAGAACCAAGGTAACTGACATAACCCGAAGAATTGCAAAACTTAGGTAAGTGACAGTGAGCAGGTCACATTGCTCGCAGAACAAATAGCCGATGGGGCCGAAAGGTTCTTAAGTGGTAACTTTCTTTCTTTGTATTGTATCCATCGATCTCTAATAAACAACTAGATACACAATCAGCGGCAAAAAATGTCCTCACCGAAAGTCCACCAAATTTAACATTTTGGTTTACTTTTACTCTAGTAGCATTTGAACGATCCGACAGTAAGCATGACACAGTGCTCGTTTAAAAAGTGCGAAAATCACACTTCCAGGACGCAAAAAAAAGATGGAGTTTCATATTTTCGGTAACTATTAATATTATCAATATATAATTGTTATCACTGTATTGTAAATACTAATATTTTCTCAGGAAATCGTCGTAAAAACATTTTTTTAATTAAGTCGTAATAAACAGGAGGAGTTATAAAGCATCTCAATTGTAAAGACTCTCAGTAAACGTAGTAATCATACTATCGCATGCCCGCTTAAATTGTTCGGGTTATGTGCGTTGATTCTGTTCCATTTGTAGAGACGCTATTGTTTCTTTTTTTATTATTATTAAAGTTACTTATGATTTTTTTTGTTTTTTTTGTTTAATGAGACTTGTTTACTGTTTCTATAAATATTATAGTAACACAATCCCATGCAAAAGTTCTCGTCGCCAATTGTGTTTACGTAATTGTAGTTGAAATAAATATACGCTAATGTAATTCAAACGTACCCGTCCCGTGGGCATTCATTCGGTAAGGACTTTTTTTGCGCTGATTGTGTATCTAGTTCTTTATTAGTGATCGATCCAATCAGGTAAATTATAATATAATGATTACACATATACACCAAAGAAAAGAATAAAATGTGTTTTATTACGTACACTTTTTTTAACACATTAAGCTTAACAAGCTTTAAAAAAATACCTTTATAATAATATAATAGGTTGGGGAAAAAGTTTCTTCGCATTTTTTTAAGAAAATTCAAAACATTTTTTAATATAGTTTATTTACATTTAACTAAAGTATGTAGGTACCAGTTTGTTCGATAACTTTTTGCCATCTTGTAGGTAGGGACATGATCCCATTGCTATAGAAATTTTGGGACTTCTGGTCAAAATACCGCGACAAGTGGTTTTGGCAGTCCTCTCGTCCTCTCGTTCAGATTTCCACCTGTTTCGAGACCGAAACAGGTGGAAATCTGAAGGTGCAAGGTCAGGACTATACGGCGGATGCATTAACACCTCCCAGCCAAACTCTCTTAATTTTTGCTGAGTGGCTAAAGATGTGTGAGGTCTAGCGTTATCATGATGAAAAACCACACCCCTTCTGTTGATTAATTCCGGCCGCTTTCTCTCAACTTCTTGCTTTAATCTCATCAGTTGTTCGCAGTAGAGTTCAGAATCGATGGTCCTGCCTGGTGGTAACAGCTCATAATGAATAATGCCCTTCCAATCCCACCACACACACAGCATCACCTTGTTGCGAGTTAACCTGGGTTTCGCCACAGTCTGTGAAGCATGACCGGCCTTTGACCACGACCTTTTTCGCACGTTCTTGTCATACGTGATCCACTTTTCATCACCAGTTATCAGCTTCTTCAAAAATGGTTCGGTTTCATTACGTCGTAATAAAGAATCACAAATGAGTACACGGTTCATTAGGTTTCTTTCAGTGAGCTCGTGAGGTACCCAAATGTCGAGATTTTTTGTGTACACAGTTTTTTTCAAATGCGCCAAAACTGTTTTGTGGTCAATTTCCAGTTCTTCAGCTACGTCATAACTACTGATATGCCGATCTTGCTCCACTTTTTCAAAAATGGCATCCATTTTATCCGTAATAGGGCGACCAGAGCGACGTGCATCTTTGACATCAAAATTTCCGGATTGAAAACGCTTAAACCAAAGAACAATGGCAGCTTCCCATACATTGTTTTATTTGAAATTAAAACACTATGTCTTGAAATGAAAAATACCTTATTTAACTCGGCGTCATTTTCTGAGATAGTTTGTGCAACATTTTTTGTTAGAGAAGGGTCAGATTAATAGTTAATCAGTGTTGAACTTTTGAACAACATAGGACAAAGCCACAGCCTACATAGAGATACAGAGCACAAGCATCAGTTGTAAACTGTCAACGGTTGTCAATGTCAATAAATATTTTTTTAAGACTTTGAATACTAGTTGTTTTAGTTCAGAATTGCCATAACATTTGATATATTTCCTACTTTGCTGCAATACTTTTATCTAAGGAAGAACACATTAAACTCAAACATCAACAAAATAAATACATTATTTATTTGAAGTCTTTCAACTTTCTTCTAATGTGTTCTCCATGTTCAGGTAGGCGTGAATTATCGGGTAGGAAGGTCAATAAAATAACACCTGTCACAATCACTCCACTTCTAGTTCTCCATAATTCAATCAAACACTTTGCAAAATAATTATAGATCGCTTAGATTAAGAGGGATGCGATTAAAATATAACGTCCCCGACCACGAGTTTACTGCTCGTTTTACAAGATAGCCGCCTCACCAGTTCTCAATGTTCGTTTTTGAGGTTGACATTTATACAACAAGTCTATTAACAGTCTAGAAAAGCGGAGGCGCCGACCATGTTCAGGTAGGTATGGATTATCGGGTAGAAAGGCAGTATTTAAAAAATAACACCTGTCACAATCACTCCACTTCGAATTCTCGATAATTCAATCAAACACTTCACAAAATAATTATAGATCGCTTAGATTACGAGGGATGCGATTAAAATATTACGTCCACCGACGACATAATTGCGTGCGCACCTTACTGCAATCTGAAGTTCCCTGCTCGTTTTACAAGATGGCCGCCTCACCAGAATAATCGGTGTTCGTTTTTGACGTTGACATTTGTACAACATGTCAATTGACAGCAACAATTTCCTAACCTTTTAGAACGAAGTAGTCAAAAAGCTTTTCATTAAGAATAATTTTTTATTTGGCCTTAATTAGATAATATGAGAGCATGAAAGAACATAGCTAATAAATTGAATTTCATTTGTATAAGTGTCATTTTTAGACGTTCAATTTTATTTCAAATAATAATTAGCCATTGTTCTTTGTGCTACTCTCGCATCATCAAAACATCGCAAATTTTTTTCGCGGCTTGCGTTGCATTTTTACCTTTTTTTGTAGTAAAATTTTAAAATGTATCGAATTTCTTCATTAGATTCACTCATCTTGACGGTACGAAAAACAAATGAAAATCACACATTTTCCTAATTTGAATTTGGAATTATGTTCTTTAAAATTTAAACTTTCAATGATACCAAAACCAGCCAGATACAAACAGTATAGCCAAAGAGATTTTATTACAAGTTCATACATACTATAATGCGAAAAGACTTTTTCCCCAACCTAATATAAACAAAAAAATATTGGACAATTCGACTCTACTCATGCCTTTGTCCTAGCGGTGAGCCTCGGTCGTAAAATCTATTGTTTTTTTTTTCGCACTGTAACTCTGATTTTAAAACATTGTAAGTAAGGTTGAATTTGTTTTGATGTATGCTGACTAGCAAGAACCGGTCGTAACGGCTTTGTGAATACAACTTTAAACATTGCACTTATGGTTGAATTTACATTAACGTGTATTTATTTCAACTAGAAGTAGGTAAAGACAATTGGCGACCGTTTTAAGAGAATTTTTGTATGGCATTGTGCATCTAGTTGTTTATTAGTGATCGATGATTGTATCTATCTTTGTATCTATTGTATCAACACAGCCGTATGTGTGATACCAATTTTTTGCTTCTTTGTTACGCTCTATTGTTACTTTTTGCTACCTGTATTACCTACCAGTTGCAAATTTATTGAATAAAGCAATATTCTAGAAGCTTCGAAAATAGTTTAAGGTTATTTACCAGCAATTGCTTGAACTAAATCGGTCTTGTCTGTGTTGTAATGTTATTGCAGTATGACCTACTCATGGATATTTTTTTATTTATTGGTAGACAAATAGGATTTGTCTGTTGTCTACATTGAGGGCCATTTGAGTATTATTTTCAGAGTTTTATTCAAATTATAGGTTACCTACTTAAGCAGGGTTGTGTTTACATATCGACGCCCCCAAGGAATAAACTTGTATATACTATTACTGACTTTTTACTGTTATACTATATACACTTTAAACTTTATGCGGTAATTTCCATCGGTTTTCATTATAACACTTTTGTTATTTGGAAATTTTTCATTTTTATTTACTAGAAAAATAACGAAAGTATTTTTTTCTGTAAAATTTGATTTTTTCGATTATCGGTTTATTCCCCGAGAACGATATGCGCCAGCAAATCCCGTGCTTTCGCAAAAAGCACGGGATTCGCTGGCGCATACAAGGACTACCTACTGGTTGACTCATGGTAACAGCAGGAATGCCGTGGGGTTTTAGTCGTTGAGACTACGTACTTAGGTTAAAAGCCTGTTCTTCCCAGAAGAACCGAGCTAATTACGAGAAATTACGTGCTCCATTTCACCGGCTTCATAAGGTTCATAACTCATTTGTTGGGCTTGGTATATCTTTGTATAACAAGCTACCCTCTTCTTTGCTAGATTTGCCTTTTAATACATTAGGCGCGGCAGACGCACATGCGCGTTTTCGGACGTTCACCAGGTGCTTGAAGGCGCGTATGCGCGTCCATTACAATTTACATAACTTTCTTCGAGTGCGGCGCGCCGCTCCTGTGCGTTCGTTGGGCATCTCTATTGTTTCGAAAACATAGTAAAATAAGGGTCGGTAAGGGTGTAGCATAAAGAAGCGTTTGCATAAAGAATTAAGCAGATAATGTGTTAATGCGTTCAAAGCTAAAGTAAAATCTAACTTTGTTCAAAGGCATACTATTCTATCAACGATTACTTAAACGATAAGAATAGTTGGTCGCTGTGTTTTATGTTCTTTCTCCAGAATTAGCATACCTACTGACAGGTTATATGAGACTCATATAACCTGTCAGTAGGTATGCTAATTCTAAGAAAATAAATAATTATATGAACTCATATTATGAGTTCATATAATTATTTATTTTCTTCGACTGTCAAGGTCAATTTATTTTAATTTTATTTTTATTTATTATTGACATAATCATTTCAATGTTTATTTTTTATGAGTGGTATTGCAATATGTGGTTAGCTAGTGACCTCGACAATTGATCATAGTTTTTCTTGCCTGAGCAACCGGCAGCAAGTTCGTCATGCTCCCTTAGATGTCACTGCTTGCGGTAGCGTCGGGGGTCGGTTTGTCTCCTTCCCTCAAATATGGCGAGGGGGGTAATGGCTGATCTTTGCGTTATGCTCATGGCTGCTTGTGGTGACAGGTCGTCTTGCTGACCTTGGTTTTGTTTTGTTATTAGTAACTTAACTCGTTGTTTATTTTACTTCGATGGTCCTAGTTTATCATCTGTGACTTCGAGTTACGACTACATGTAGGTAAGTGGGCACGCCCTTTATTACTGGAGGCTTTTATTTAGGTATAAAGTTCTGCTTACGTTTTTAGTTTTGTATTTTGTTTCTGCTCGAGTATAGCTTTCGATTTTTTTTTTTTTTTGGTATATTGGCGTGTGCTAGCTTACTTATAGCAAATAATTTAATTTTATGTTTTGTGTTGCGTAATGTACCTAAATTATTATGCGCAGTGTTATATAGATTCATTTTTTTTTTTAACTGAACAGACAGCTGTGCTGCTGGGGAGTTTGTTGCGTCACTTCTTCTCCCCAGCTAAAGCACTAGGAAGTGGTGAAGGGCGGGCGTTTTGGGGGACTGTCTTATGTAATTTTGACGTTCAAAAAGTGCTGATTCTCAGCCTAGTTTGAATAAATGACTTTTGATTTTGATTTTGATTTCGAGGATGATTTTTCCATGAAAAATTAATGCTGCTGGATATTATTATTATTATCCAAATAAGCTAACCAACAATTACGCATCCCACTTTTGCTAAAACACTGCCGCTCACTGCCGAGAAAAGGCATGCCCATCTTTAGGTACCAACTAAAATTAGCTTACCGCTGGTAATTATCATTAGAACAGCACCCTAATTGCGTAACACACTATCAATCGGTATCTGAATAATTATGTTGAATTGCTAATCCATTGCTTCATATATTATGTTCGAAAATTTTGTCTGCTCGACAACGTAAATAACGCAATGAATGTTGTTGAACTGTCAAAATGAAACCGATTCCGATTGATGGTGTGTTACGCAATTAGGGTGCAGGAGCGTAGGTAAAGGCATACGCTCCTGCATTGCCAAATCCCTGCCTGCTAAATTAAATGTAAACACTACGTAAATACATTCACAATAAATATTTGAAAAAGATTCGCTCATCAACCGTGGCACTTAAATCATTATTTAAACATTGCAAAACACAATTTAAACATTATGTAACCCTACCATGAGTAGGTAGGTATAAACGAGTAATTACCAACCAACAACGTTCTCGTGAGTTCGCAAGACCGGTTTCATTATTAATATAAGTTCGCATTATTATACATTTGTGGTTCGAAACAGTAAACCATGTATTTGTTGCTTGTAAACACAGCAATGAATTGCGTATATTCGCTGCTAAGGCTAGCTATTATAGCATCAGTAAACAATCTTGATCCTAGTTTGGTCTTGAATCGTGAACTTGACCTTTGATCGGTCAGTTCATTCTATTTCATAATTTTTATGCTTTTCCATGGCTTTTCCCGTTTTTGGCTAAGTTAGTTTGGCCTATAAGTTTTGGCTAAATCAAGAAAGACTATTTCATGGTTTTAGATTGATATGTTTAAGGATCATCAAAGGCTTTCAACTGTGGTAATTTGCGTATTCAGTACACGAAGTTCCGTTTATTCATTTTTAGCCACCTTAAACACACCTCTAAATTGTATCAGCCAAGAACTTAAGAGCTTGAAGAAGCAGTTTAGCGATATCATCCATTACTTCTTGATACGTGGAGGTCCGATGGTTTGCGGAAGAACACCACATAACTCCAGGTTGGAATCGAACAATCGAGAACTGTTAGTCAAATGGAGTCATCATTGGTTTATATTTTACTCTTGTTCAAACTGTTCTGTTGCACAGAAGTTGCGAAATCGCCACCGAAACTGGTTACCACACCATCCGAGTCAATTGTAAAGCGTTCTGTTATGAAACCAATAATTTCATTTAAGTTTCCCTTTTTTAATCGCTGAAAAGAAATTTAATAAGCCCTTGTCCTAATTCTCTGAACAAGGTGATTGATAACTTTATTTAATTACCTACCTCCATTTATTTAGTTATAATGTACTTAAACAATTATTTAGCATGCTAGTTTTAGCGAATTGTGTTAGAAACAATTGTAAACCAGACCATCTGAAATGTACTTGCAATTAAATTTCATTTCATTTCATTTCGTTTCATTTCATTTCATTTCATTTCATTTCATTGGGTTCGTTTGTTTTTAATTGGAGGCAGACATTGCGGAATTTTCTCTTGTAGATATTAAACGGATAGATTTCCATTGCCAAAACAAATGCACCTTACCTAACGAAACTTTTATTGTTTACCAAATAATTCTTAAGTAAGTACCTAATATACTTTTGATTATCTTACTTAAATCCAATTTATCTATTTCTAGTTCTGGTTACCTAACAGCCTTACCTTATAATCTAACGGTAGGTATCATCAACAATCGGCATGGTAACTTTGATATAAAAGTAAACGAAACAGTGGAATAATTATTTTCTGATGACCGTTTGATGACCCTTCTAATTAATATGTGTTAAAGTTACTTATACTGCGACTTCTGTTCATATTAATTTATTTAAGACTTCACCTTTTTTCACCCAAAACCAACGTGACTAATGAATTAATTTGCAAACCAATCCATTATGGTTGCCCATCATAATATTATTAGCCTTATACCATTGACCGAGATCTTGACTACATTCTTCCGAAGTGTTGATTTATTATTACCTTATAAAGTTGCGTTAGCCGACCAATGGCAATGCAGAAAAGGCGCATTTATCGGAATAATTTTTGACGCTGATCATGATCACCTTCTCAGCGAGTGTCTTGAGTGTACGTGATCCGAAAGCCGTTCTATCAGAAGTCTGTTGTTGTGCATATTTTGGGTCACGGGCGGTGCGATGGGTGGTGTTGTGAGGAGCGGCGCTTAGCCATGAAGTAAACAGCATCAGAAGCTCTACTCAAAATAATGCGGAACAACAGGCCCAGGCAGAGTTAAGCGCAGTTTTTTTTTAAAAGTATTCTGTACTTGTGCCACCTCCAGCTACAGAACATAGTTTTTCTTCAATCTTATCATCGAGTTATGTGTGAGCTTCTTATCGCCTGTTGTTGGAAGCAGGCCTTCGGTACTTGTTGTTTGGTGGGTTCTGCGCTCCGGTTGCCGTGTGCCTACGTGACGCGGCCCGCGTGGCGAGGTTTGAGGCGAGGGGCGCTGGCCCGTTTGTTTTGTTGCGTGCGCATCGTAGTGATGGGACTTTATTATTATGGTATTATTTACCGGCATTGTTTTTGTCGAAGATTTGGGTAAAATTTCGATAGTTGTATTATTGGCTGCGGAGCTCGTGGCTAAGTAATAACAGCCGCACAGGTGGATCCTTCAGGTTAAGCTACACTTGGCGGGGTTGGTCCGTAGATGGGTGACCATCTTTACATACCGAGACTCCTCCGTGACTCGGAAAGCACGTTAAGCCGTTGGTCCCGGCTGTTATTCGTGGATCTTTGGCAGTCGTTACTGGTCGTCAGAAGCCCGAAAGTCTGACAACCAGTCTTACCAAGGGGTATCGTATTACCCAATAACTGAGTTGTAGAGGTCAGATAGGCAGTCGCTCCATGTAAAATACTGGTATTCAGCTGCATCCGGTTAGACTGGAAGCCGATCCCAACATAGTTGGGAAAAGGCTAGGCAGATTGAGTTGTATTATTGGCTCGTAGTGGTATTTTTTAACGTTGAAGCAGGTAGATTAAAGGTACTGATACACATGCTTATATAAAGCATGCTTACTCGAAATAAGCATGTTCATTAGTAGCTACTAAGTAGCAATTACTCAATAAAAGCATGCTTTCGTGCTGCATGCTAATGAGCATGTGTGTCAGTAGCTTTAAGCAGAATGCGCATGTGCCAAATTATAAAGAGGCATAGACCTTAGTTAAAGCAGGAAAATAGGCAACCAGAAAGAGAAAATTACAGTATTATGTCGAAGTAAGATAAGAATCATGTCGGCATCACGTGCTCATAAAGCTGTTGTGATTAGAATGCCGATATCGATAGAAGTAATGTAAACATTACGAACGTCGCTCGCTAGCATATCACTGGAGCAGGGAGCTCGTAAGGAGGCAAAACACAACAAAGAATCAGTCGGTGTTACAAACCCAACGTGAACAGACGCTACAACTATTAATCAAAAAGAAGAATATTTTAGTGAATTAAACATTTACAAAGTAACAAAAAGAGAAGTTCTTAAAGTTATAAACTTATTTGAAAGAAGAGAACACTACGAGATTTTAAGATGTTTTCGACGAAGAAAAGTTTGGATAGAATCCTGCAGATCTACAAGAAGGAGATTCGTCGGCAAATCAGCAAGACGACTAGTGTCACCAACTCTGATGCCATGGTCCCGAGGCTTGACCAGCCAGCATCCAAGTCACCTCAAAACGACGAGGCTGGTCTACCCAAGAAGCTTCTGAAGTTGCAAAAATATCACAGGTCAGTGAACTCATTTGAACTCTACGACATAAACTTTGCGTAACCGTCGAACTCGAAGCCGTATCATGCATTGAGTTTACATCATTAATGTGGGTACAATAGCTAAAAATAACACAAACAAAGCGAGTACCCATTTGACAATATTACGATTAAAACAGCGAATTTGATCCGGTGATAACTAAAATGCGAAAAAAGCGTGATATATGGCTTCACTTTACCTACTTTTAATAAATTCAACAGTGGAACGCAGGTGTTTTCAAGAAATCGTACATGAGGACTAAATTAAATAAATCTCTTTGTACCTGACACGTTTACCTAAATACAAAAAACAGTATAGCAACAACGAAGGCTTATCTGTTCACCTAATTATTGATTTTATCAAATCCGTGTGCATATTATTCATTACATCACAGATAGATAGCAATAGTAATTAATTAATCACTCGTGATTGAATTTTCTCTTGCTTTCTAATTTCTATAGTAAGTCAGTCAATGAAAATAAGTCATCCGTATCTTTTCTGATGTGTAGATACCTGTCGACCCTGACTACCCAGGAAATGCCGATGGCTACCCGAGGACTGGCCGTGTCGAAGGACCAGTCCCGGGAGTTCATGGCTTGCTTCCCGGACATCGTGAGGGACCTCACTGAGACTGGCAAGCACATTGATGTGCCAGAAGCCAGCAAATGGTTGGCTAAGGTACGTTAGATGTCGCTACGGTCAGTCGTAAGTGAAGTGCGTAGTTCAAACCTGTTATAAAAACTGACTAGAAACTCGTCTGTCCACCGAGTCTGGAAGGACTTTAGACCTAGTCATAAATTACTGTGCTTTTATTGCAATGATTTTATGTATAATTTGCTCAGTACTAGCAGTTTTTATAGCAGCAAATATCTCCACATCTTTCTGGAATTGGTCAATGTATTTTTATGTATAGCGTATTTATTGCTATTCTAAATTTAAACTACCTATCTAAATAAGAACGGATTACAAGGATGCTGAATAGATGATTACTGTCATGTTCTATTTTGCAACGTAACAACAAAGTTGGACTTCATACCTACTAACACGTAGCTCGCTTTTTTTTTTTTTTTTTTTCTTTTTGGCATCGCACCGTTTGTGCATTTAGCCAATGTCAAGTTTATATTAGCTCGATTTAGCTGCACTTAATTTGCACATAAAGTACCTACCTAAACAATTTCAATCACATGCACACGCAACATGTAGCTGACTCTTGACAACATTTATTGCCTTAGGTATGGGCACTTATTACCTTAGGTATGGGTCTTATTACCATAGGTATGGGCACTCATTACCTTAACCTTAGTTAAGGGTACTTATTACCTATAGGTAGTTTATCTTCCATTCGAATTTCAAATGAAGTTCTTTTCATGAACATTATTTAAATTAGAACTAGCAAAAAAAAAACCAGCAAAAGTATCAAAAATATTTAGTCCCGGTACTGTATCGACATTATTCAACTTTTTTTTTAAATCTTAGTCCGTCAGTAAAAAATCTTAATCAACTGCGCTGTTTTTCAAGGCTGACTTACCAAGCAAATTCGACATGGTTGGGTGTGTATTATAAATAGGTAACATAATAATAATCTAAAATACTTATCCACAATTTTTATTATTATCGAGAGGCTCGTGGCTAAATAATAACGACCGCATGGGTCGATCTAAGGTTAAGCTAGGTACGCTTGTCGCAGTCAGTTTGTGGATGGATGACCATCCATATTGTATCCTCCGTACGTTACATAAAAATTATATCCATATACTTAGTAGCTCCGTGCCTCAGAAAGCTCGATAAGCCGTTGGTCCCGACTGTCATTCGTATATCTTTGACAGTCGTTACAGGTCGTCAGAAGCACAAAAGTCTAACAACCACTCGACAACCCAGTTACTGGGTGTGTCACCCAGTAACTGGGTTGCCGAGGTCAGATGATAGGTAGTCGTTCCCTGTAAAATACTGGTGGTTCAGCTGCATCTAGTTAGACTGAAAGCCGATCCCAACATACCTACCTAGTTGGGTGGGCTAGGCAGGTTGATTCACAATTCTTATTATCCAAGTGAATGATATCACGCAATACATTTATTTATAAAACACTACTTAGTTAACTACGCAGTTTCAACTTTCTTAATTGTTTTTTGTGACATTTAAATGGTATTGTTTCGTTACAGCTGTTGCAATACAATGTGCCGAACGGTAAAAAGAATCGAGGTCTAGCGACGATGCTGGCTTACAAAATGTTGGAGAAGAAAGAGAATTTGACGCCAGAGAACATTCATCTAGCGAATATGATGGGATGGACCGTGGAAATGGTAAGTTTGGCAAAATCTCATATTACCTAATCCATTGTTAAGGTTCCGTACCTACCTCTAAAGGAAAAACGGAACCCTTACCCTATAGGATCATTATTTTAATTCTCGGTGGCACTTAATCGAATAAAGGCGCACTTAATGCCATAACATCTAAGGCAATTTTTGTCAGTCTTCCGATAGGCTAAAATTATCTCTAAAGAATTTGTTTGGTGGTAAATCCACTTTTAAACCTTTCTAATAGGTACTACTTTTAAGCCAGTAAGTAATAAAGTATTAATAAATATTAAAAAAAAAATCTGTGGGTACTTACCTATATAAAAAAATGTATATATTTATGGTTATTTATTTATAGAAATTTATAACGATACAATGATAAAATCCATGTCCGTGGCGTTACATACATGTGTATTTAAATTAAACAGAACAAAAACAAGTTCGTTTATCAAGCTCCTCTATGGGTCTGGCTGGCCTTGGGATTATACTTCGGCACTCATACACAGCAGTCCCAGCTAATTAAATAGCAAAACAGCCAACCTTATCTAACCATAGACATTTCGGCAATATTATTATTTTCATCGATGATATTTACTCACATGTAAATTCACGTGTCCAGACATTAGTGTGTATTATGTATTTACATTTGCTTATTAGTATTCATCACACCACTTCCAAAAGATGTAAGTATAATATACTTATATTCAACAGACGAATATTCTTATTAGGTAGGTATCATTTGTTTGTTCATCGATCCATCCTATGTATAAACTTGCGTTATTTGAATAAATAATATGATTGATTAGGTACCTTTGTATAAAATTTTAATGTTAGGTAAGTTTGGCACTACGTTTTTGTTATTTACAAAGACCGTGGCCTCTAAAAGTATGTCGCATTAATGCGACAATAGAGCATATCTGGGACAAGCTTAAAAGAAAAATAAAGTCCTCCTCCAACCCGCCTGAAACTCTGAATCAGCTTCGAAATGCAGCACTGACCGCTTGGGAAAGCATACCACAAGTTGAGATCAGAAACATCATCCAAAGTATGCCAGAACGAATGCAAGCTGTTATCGGGGCTAGGGGAGGAAACACCCGATATTAAAATGCAAACACAACGAAGACTTTTTGGTTATTTTTCATTTTGTGTTCTTTTTATATTGACAGTGTTAAAACCAATATTTTTGTGAAACTGCTTATTTTTTTAAAGATTACTGCTGGTGCATCATTTTTTCAATAACTGAGTTACAAAACCATAAAAAAACCCTAATTTAGTGCATAAACCCATAATATAGTGAAAATTAAATATTTAAATAGAAATTATCGGCAAGTTATTGGTGGCCAAGTTTCCGTGCCGGTGAGTGTAGAAACACTCCTAAGTACAGGCGAGAAAACTTAAATCTACGCGCATTGTTCTATAAATAGGAAACCTGTAATAGTTAGTATCCAGTTGCAACTACCGATCTAAGTATACCTACTTAGATAGGTAGTTGCAGGTACCCCTATATCTATTAATTGGACCGTGTTATGCAGAAAGCAGCCATGTCGGGAAAAGTACAGAGTTATAAGCATTTTTCTGTCGATGGTTGCATTATAGATGTATGATTTCGACATGGCTGTTTTTGCAAAAAATCTAGTATGTCGAAATTAAATTAGTATGACTGTGTTTATAACTCTATTTTGGAAAAGTGCCATATGGCTGCTTTCTTCATAACTAAGTCCAATTAGAGAGACTCTCAGTCGAGACACGTCTAAATTCCTCTAAGAAACTAGAAGGACCCTAGTTTATGATCTGACCACCTGACGCCTATAAAGCCATGTAAATTGTACTTTAGTGTAATCTGTTTTTAACCGACATCTAAAAGGAGGAGGTTCTCAATTCGTTTGTATGCTTTTTTTTGTATGTTTGTTTCGCGATTACTCAAAGGCGGATGGACCGATTTGGATAATTATTTTTTTGTTTGAAATCAATTTTTATTGGACCAACTTTGCTGGATTAACTTTGCTGGGGTAGTTTTTGAGTTAGCTTCAATAATGCATATATTTCCCACTTATTTTATGTGGTTGATGTGATGATGTTTTAATAACTTCCTATCACTGTTATCTACATGGCTATATCTACAATTATTGTGCTCAATTATGTATTCGAATTTGTGTGGGGTAGGTTCCACAACTAAAAAGTGAAAAATAAAAGCTTTTTAGCAAAAAATAAAACCGACTCCCAAAACAAAAAACTACAAAGTGAAACATAACTTTAATTTCGGAAGTCGGTGGCAAAAAACAAAAATACAAAACCAAAAACATCGACTACCGAAATTAAAGTTATTTTTCACTTTGTAGTGTTTTTTTGTTTTGGGAGTCGGTTTTATTTTTTGCTAAAAAGTTTTTTTTTTTCTAGGCACTATTTACCTAGGTCGGCAAAATGTTAGCATTAGATTTATCTAAAAATAAAACTATAAACTACACTACTGAAAGCATTTATCTCTGTACATTGTTAGCACTAACTAACTTTCATAATTTAAACGCGAGACCAAAAATAAACACCTATAAAGTTTTAGTTAGCTATTTATATTTTAAATGATTTATTTCCTTATTTATGTGCCAAATACCGACCGACATGGACTTGTGTGTGGACCGTGTGGGCCCTACTCGTAGCAAGCATGGCAGACAATATCCATGACATAACATCAAAATATTCACTACATAACCATTTTCCATTTTCTAAGTTTCACTTTTAACCTAACCTACGATACCTACCTACCTACCTACCTAATCTGTAGTTTTGCTGTCTCATTTTGTTACCTACCTCTCTCGCTCACACGGGACCATTTTTAAAAAAAATTTAAATGAAAAGATGCTTTTTGAAAAATGTAGGTACCTAATCAATTAGCGAACTAATAAATTATATTAATTGTATAGCTCATTATTAAAAACGCATTTCTATTTTATGATGAAATAAACTCAGTTCAATAAGTATTATGATCTGTTTTTGAGATGAGTTAAATAAATGCCTCAATAAAAATGTGTTTTTAATGATTGATTACCTATTAAATTAATATTATTTATTAGTTCGCCAATTGGTTACATTTTTCAAAAAAGCATATTTTCATTTAACATTCTTAAAAATTTGGTCCCGTGTGAGCGAGAGAGGTGACAAAATAGGACAGCACTCAAACTCATAACACAGAAGACGTAACACCAACTTAGATGATTATTAGCTGTATGATACTAATTAGGTATACACACATTTGTCTCCGAGCTATCCCACAAAACTTCATAAATAAAACATTAATAATACAGGGTGGCGATTATGTCACCTGGATACAGGTGACATAATCGCCACCCATAATCAGGGTGATTCTACCCGTCATACAAAACTACTTTCGCTATGAAACTCATATCCGATTCGTGAAAAACACCCAACTCTGTATAACATCCAACTGTATGCCAATTGTCCTTAATCAAACATTATTATCCACAGTTCCACACCCATCAATTACTGCTCAGTGACATCATGGAGGGCACAGAGATGCGACGCGGAGCTCCCTGCTGGTACAAGCATCCTGAAGTCGGCCTCACAGGAATTAACGATGCTGCCCTAGTCCAAGCCGCCATGTTTTCTACACTCAAACGTCACTTCAACAACAAACTGTATTACAAATCCGTCCTTGAGACGTTCAATGAGGTATGTTGATTGTATAATCGTTGGTTTACGATTTTCCGATTGAGGTTTTTACGATTCGAATTTTGAACTTCTGAAGTTTACTTTTTGAACTAAGTCTGGGTATTTTTTAGAGCTACTGACTTCCTATGTTCTAAGGTCTAGACTTAGGATAATATTTCCCAACTGCTCAACCTGATAAGACACACTTTTTCTTGTTATTTTTACAACAGGATGTTAAATAACGACCTATCTGAGGACTTCTTTAAAATAAAAGAAAAGTCTTAACTTGTTTTTTTTTTTAAGTTGTAACCATTGACTTATACAGGTGTAAGTGTAAACAGTGGCAAACTTTTAAGGGGTCATTGTACACATAATTACTAAGAACTTTTAGGTACTATGGGACGAAACCTGAAATCGCGAAAAAAAAAAATCGGCTGTTCAGTACATTTATGTTCGCATAATTCGTCGAAATGTAGGGAACAGCTGATTTTTTTCGCGATTTCAGGTATGGTCCTATAGTAAAAGCTGTTAATAATGATGAGTATAATGACCCCTTAAAAGGTGACACTGTTTACACTTACATCCTGTATATTACTATCAATGCTTATAAGTGTAACTAATAGATAAGAAGATCTATTTTCGTCTCCAACACGCCACAAACACGTGCTCAACAGACGGCTCAAACAATCAAAATGTGCACGAAACTGACATTATCTCCAATAACAGAAACAATTAAAAATAATTGCGGGATGTGTCAACATCATCCTCACCAACACTAGTTATTTATCAATGAGTTACCTACCTAATAATTTATGACTTCATTCAATGCTTCATTCATTTAACGCATGGTCATAAACGTGACATAAATGATTTAATAAAAAACAATTGCGCAAAGACAACATTATTATGCGAACTATTGTTATCGTTCAGTCAGAAGACAAAATAACTGGGTAGGTACCTACCATAAATATGCATAAATTGTTATTATTGTTATTAGCCGTATTGGTACTGTTTCAATTCAATCTGACAGAAATAATGTGAATCATGATTGACCTTTTTATATTATACAGTATCCATTTTTGAAATATTTCTAATTAGTGTCGTTATATCCATTCACACGTCCACATTGCACACACAAATAGCTTCATTGCCTTTGTTATCGCGTTAATTAAGCCATGCTGTATTTATGAAAACAATATAAGTATTATCTAATCTTAGTTTCGAGTGCAAAGCTACATAGTAGCCTAACTACGTTGGTGGTAAATTATCTAAGACAAGACATATTTATATAAATATATAGAACATAATAACAATTGTACTTACAGGAAAAGTTTTTAAGCAGTGAGCAAATTTTCACATAATGTTCTACCCATGAATATGAACAACTTTCACTATGGGACCAACTCTGAAATAACGAAAGAAATCCAGCTGTTTTGTACAATGTCTACTCGACCAAAATGTATGAAACAGCAGATTTTTTTGTGATTTCAGAGTTGGTCCCATAGTGAAAGTTGTTCATATTCATGGGTAGAACACCCTGTGAAAATTTGCGCACTGCTTAAAAACTTTTACTGTACCTATGTTCTGTGTATCTACTGATGGGTTCACTGAGCCCTTAAACTTTCACACTGTTTCGTGTAACATACTTTTAATCTGAACATGACATTCTAAACTTACTTACCCAAACACATGCAAGCTGAAGCCAAACTCGTTGTAGCCCGTTGCACATTAACTTTCTTTTACTTCGACCATTTATGTACCTACTTATTTTATTTATTAGCTGTTATACCTAACTTAGCAATAGCCTAAAGTAGTTTTAGGGGGAACTGTCAAGTATTTTTTTATGGCATTATCATTGGTCTTCCAACATTTTTTTTCAGCCAGTAACGCGTATCTCTAACAGTAAACCTCTTTTCAGATGCTGTTGAAGTGCTCAATCGGCCATTTCCTAGAGAATCAGATTGCGAAGACGGATAAACCAGACCTTACCCTTTTCACCATGGAAAAGTACGAAGCCATCACAAAGTACAAGACTTCATACTACACGTTCCAGATGCCAGTCACACTGGCTCTGCTCATGACAGGAGTGGAAGACCCTGAAACCCATAGACAAGCCAAAACTATCCTGCTAAAGATGGGAGAGTTCTTCCAAATTCAAGTGAGTTTATGCTCTTTGTTTTATCATCTTGTTTTATTCTTACTCGTTTGACGTCAGCCAGTACTTTTATCATAAAAGTATACAGTGTAGTTATATAAGTCCATACTTATGTGTATAGAAACTGTAAGATAGTATAATTACCGAACGAGATTTTAGAGTCTTGTTTTAATTACTTTATTGAAGCACTACGCCTTTCACACATTCTAAAGAATTTATCGCAAACTGAGTTTTCTTTACTACAAAACAAATCATAACTCATGTTTGAGGAGAGAGGAGCTCGTGGCTAAGTAATAACAGCCGCACGGGTCAATCCATCAGGTTAAGCAAAGCTTGTCGGGGTTGGTCTGTAGATGGGTGACCATCTTCACATACCGAGACTCCTACGTGTCTCGGAAAGCACGTTAAGCCGTTGGTCCCGGCTGTCATTTGTGGATCTTTGACAGTCGTTACGGGTCGTCAGAAGTCCGAAAGTCTGACAACCAGTCTTTGCAAGGGGTATCGTATTACTCAGTTACTGGGTTGTGGAGGTCAGACAGGCAGTCGCTCCATGTAAAATACTGGTATTCAGCTGCATCCGGTTAGACTGGAAGCCGACCCCAACATAGTTGGGAAAAGGCTAGGCAGATTGAAATCATTACTCATGTTTGAAATTGGTTTTAATACTAACTCAAGTGTGTCAAGCGAACAAGAAAGTCACACGAATTTTAAAACAATTACCTTGCAAACGTCACGATTACGATTTTCACTTATCTTTCTCTGTCGTCATCGTCTCCAAAAAAGCAAGGCAGATGATGACATCTGCCTAGCCTTTTCCCTACGATATAGGGGTCGGCTTCCAGTCTAACCGGATGCAGCTGAATACCAGTATTCTTCATGATGCGACTGCCTATCTGACCTACACAACCCAATTACTGGGTAATACGATACCCCTTGGTAAGACTGGTTGTCAAACTTTCTGGCTTCTGACGACCCGTAACGACTCAAACATCCACGACTGACGGGACCAACGGCTTGATGTGCTTTCCGAGGCACGGAAGGGTCTTGGTATGTAAAGATGGTCACCCATCCACGGACCAACCACGGCAAGCGTAGCTTAACCTGATCTTATCATTCTCTTTCGTAATGAATGAAACAAATCTATTATCAAGGCTATGACGGTTGCGGTTGGATAATAACAATTACTTTTCCTTTCAGGATGACTTCTTAGATTGCTTCGGAGACCCAGCTGTCACAGGCCGGAACGGAACTGACATTCAAGATGGAAAGTGTACCTGGCTGGCAGTCGTCGCCTTGCAGAGGGCATCACCAAAACAGAAGCAATTCATGGAAGAAAACTATGGCAGCTCCGACCCAGAGGCAGTCGCCAAAATCAAGCACTTGTATGAAGAACTACAACTCCCCCACACTTACTCTGTCTTCGAAGAAGCCACTTACGATCTCCTTAGGACACAAATCCAGCAAGTCACCAGGGGTCTGCCCCATGAACTTTTCTTCAAAATATTAGATAACATCTTCAGGCGAAGCGTTTAAACTTTAATTCGTAATTATGGGTTAAATTAGTGACTTAGAAAGGTGCAAAAGCCTAGTAGATGTATATTTGTGTAAGGTATACAGAAGTCCTCAATAAAACAGGCGCACATTATGAAGAATAAAGTTATATAGAAGAAGTGCTGTCCAATTTTATGTTTGAGCGCTGGGTGTGAATGCACTGTAATTAAGATTTTATTATAAAATTGAGGGGCTATGAAACTTGTCAGAACTGAGGGCCCTTTGAAGAAGGAACGGAAGAAAGTTGAACATCGGGAGAACGCTAGGATGAAAATCGATTAGAATATCTAGCCAATAATTGTAACCCTAAACACACAAGAAAACATGATGACTTAGATTTACTTTCTGTAGGTATGCGTGGACTGTAGAACCTATATTTAAAACTTTGATATATATATATTTTTTTCCTATACCTACCTAATAAAATTATTATATGATACTATACATAACGTGTTTAATAAGATTTTTTTTAACTGAAAGCTTGTATTTCTCTCGATGATATTAAAATGTTGATGCAAATTTTTACGATTTTAATTTAGGACCCTCATTTTACATTGTTCCAATTTTTTACATGGTTGAGAACGGTTAAGATGTGTCTGTGTGTCGTGATCTATCAGTGCAGGGTTGCTGTTGGCACTAGCAGTGCCATTGGTGTGGCTGACACTGGCATGGCCGTCATCAGGGATTTTAATTTTGATAACACCAACAATTAGTCGCTAATTAGTCGTTGTCGCCAAATATCAGAATTTTGTCGGTCACTGGTTCAAAAGTTATCAAGTGTTTCTAAGTGGCCACGCTGGAAAGGGTCTCCCCAGCTTGGCCCCAAATTTATATCTCAAAAACCAGATGTACATCAGAACGTTCTTCGGCCAATCGAGGTAGAGAGCTGGCTGCTACTCCAGTTTTTTGTGACGCATAAAGATGCCAGCCAAATATAATTTGTGACAGAACAGTTCGAAAGTTAGAAGCATTTATGTGTGGCCGAACGGTCTGATATCAGAACGTTCGGCCAACCTGAATCTCCATAACTGAGGACCTTAAAGAAACTGTTACTGAATAGAGATTTAGTGACGATTTTGTGACAAACAACCACTGCTTTACTTTTACTCGTAATGCCACCGGTTAAAAGTAAAATGAATTTTAGTTCCAGCAGGCCGTTCGGCCAACGTGTTCTCCATTACTGAGGACCTGAGAGAAACCGTCAATGAATAAAGATTTAGTGACAACACTGAAACGAATTTTTACTGCTTTAGTTTTTTTTTGTGACGGCCCCATTAAATGGTAAATTGAAAATTAAACTTATAACCTCAAAACATTGGGATTATTGATTCCTCCTAAACGAAGAAACTTAGAGAAACCGTCAATGAATAAAGATTTAGTGACGACAGTGAAATGAATGTTTATTGCTTTATTTTTATTTGTGACGGCCCCATTCAAAAGTAAATTGAAAATGTAACATATTATAACCTCAAAACATTGGCATTAAGTAGGTATCGATTCCTTCACAACGAAGAAATTAGAAGACTCGAAAACTCCTGTTGCAGTCGTGGAGAATAGGTAACTGCTGTGCAGGTTTCCAGTGCAATAGTGACAATATTTTTATTGATTCAAGATCATCATATGCCACTATGGCGGACGGCGACTGAAATAGGGTGATATTTGGCGTTTGGCACACAGATAGTTTATAACCTGGATTAACACATAGGGTACTTTTAATCCCGGTAGTACATTCCCGTGGGTATATTTTCTGACAACCACGCGGGTCAAAGCCGCGGGAAAAAGCTAGTTATACATGATTCGGGACAAAAAAAAAGTAATTATAAAAATAAATGGATCCGCTTCTTTAATCGTGAACGTGAAGTGAGATGAAATTCTCCTAACGAGAAAGGTAAAATAGGTAGGCACTCGATGGATGAGTACCTAATATTTTTATTTAGCCCTAAACTAGTAGATCAAGTTGTAGTACCTAGAAGTCAAGACCGTAGGTACCTAGCTGTAAGAAAAACTTCTGTCTTTTTCATGATGTTGCAAAAGGCAATATTAAATGTGCATGCACAAATGTACCAATAACCCTGTGTTACAACCACTGCCCAATACACCCAAACATGATGGCTTTTAACACCCTATGCTCAGCAGTCGCGATCAGGAGTCGAGATCACAAGACCGACGAGGCAATCTTCGATAGGCATAATCAGATTAATCAACCTACGTATATAATGTTCCCATTGCTGGGACACGGCCTCCTCTCGGTGGCAGCCACCACGCGGGCCCAGTGCGGGTTGGTAGATGCGTCTTCGAATATTTGGTTCTAGGATATGCCAGTTTCCTTATGATGTTCTGCTTCACCGTTTTGAGAACAATGAAATAATTTACATGGCAATATGGCTTTACAAAAAGTCGTTCGACTACAGATGCGGGTGCTGCTCTGCTGAAACATATATTTAACGCATGGGAGAACTCGCAAAATGCTATTGGAGTTTTCTGTGATCTCTGTGAAACTACATCATTACGGTGACCAAATAGAAGCTCTTAACACATTCTCTGCTGAATTCTTTATGCAAACGCTTCTTTATGCTACACCCTTACCGACCCTTTTTTTACGATGTTTTCGAAACAATAGAGATGCACAACGAACGCACATGTGCGGCGCGCCGCACTCGAAGAAAGTTATGAAAACGCGCATGTGCGTCTGCCGCGCCTAATGTGTTAAAGTAATAAATTCATATTTACATAATAGGTTTCAATGTAAATGGTGTGAAATCTTCCAGACTACCAGTTCAGTTAGGTGTACCTACCTACCTCAAGGCTCAATACGGGGTTCATTCTTTTTTCAGTGTAAATCAATGACTTACCATTCTATTAACCTTTTAATTTATTTTAATTTAAAATTAAAATTTATTTGTGACGTTGTACTGTTTACAGATGACACCTCTCTTATTTTTAAAGTAGACAGGAGTAGACAATATTTTGACGACGTAAACAGTGCACTCTCAATGGTAACGGATTGGTTTATGAGTTTATGACAAAAAACTTATTTCTCAATCCCATGAAAACGAAATGTATAAATTTTGCCTTACGAAATCTTAGAAATCTAGGACCCAACATCGTCCAAAAAGCTTCATACAATTATTTAATTTTCTTTGACTGTAAAAGTCAATTTATTTTTATTTATCATTGACATAATCTACTTATTTAAATGTTTTTAGGGTTCCGTACATCAAAAGGAAAAAACGGAACCCTTATAGGATCACTCGTGTGTCTGTCTGTCCGTCTGTCACAGCCAGTTTGCTCCGAATCTAATAGACCGATTAGGTTGAAATTTGCTACACATATGAATTACTGTGACCCAAACACGAACGTGTAACGTAAATAAATGAATTTTGAATATGGGGTCAATTTTGGGGGCAAATAAGAAATTAAAAACTGTACCATGTGACATATCAAATGAAAGGGCTTACTTCACAGGGTCTAAAATATATATTTTTTTTAATAATTTTAGAATATTTTAAAAAATATTGAAAAAATAAATACATCTATGGTCTTAAAATAACATGGTAAATCTCTCAATATTGTGCGTACAAACATACATTTGCAGTTGAAAAATATGTTCTCCCATACATTCCGTATGGGAGAACATCTCTTTCAACTACAATATTAAGTTTGTTCTTGGGATAAATTAATCCCAACTACGAAACCCTTCATTGTGCGTGGTCCGACACGCACTTGGCCGGTTTTTTTTTTGAGTGGTATTGCACTATGTGGTTAGCTAGTGACCTCGACAATTAATCACATTATTCTTGCCTGAGCAACCGGCAGCAAGTTCGTCATGCTCCCGTAGATTTCACTGCTTGCGGTAGCGTCAGAGGTCAGGTTGCCTCCTACCCTCAAATATGGCGAGGGGGGTAATGGCTGATTTTTGCGTTATGCTTGTGGACGGGTGCTACTTGTGGTGACTGGTCGTCTTGCTGACCTTGGTTTTGTTATTGTTATTAGTAATTAACTCTTTATCTTAATTTACTTCGATGGCCCCAGTTTATATTTTTATCAACTGCTTGAGTATAGTTTTTTTTTTTTTTTGTTTTTTTTTATTGGCGTGTGCTAGCTGACTTATGGCAAATAATTTAATTTGATTTAAGATTTTGTGTTGCACAATGTATGTACTTAAATTGTTTTGTGCACTGTTGTATAAAATCAATTTTTTAACTGAACAGACAGCTGTGCTGCTGGGGAGTTTGTGCGCCACTTCTTCTTTCCAGCTAAACCTCTAGGAAGTGGTTAAGGGCGGGCGTTTTGGGGGACTGTCTTATGTAATTTTGACGTTCGAAACGTGCTGATTCTCAGCCTATTTTGAATAAATGACTTTTGATTTCGATTTTACACAAAGTAAACCGCATGTGTATTCGATCCTACACCCACTGCCTACTTACCTTCGATAGTAGATCATCAAAATAAAATAACATGAATAAGGATCATTGTGCATTATCTGGTTCTATTTCTATCTACCCTAGTTTCTAACCATATCGCCATACACAAAGGTAGGTGAAGGTGGATTGACGTTAGTTCTTCGGCTTTTCGGGCCTAAATCGCATACACTCTTTGTTATGCAAAACTGAATTATAATAATAGAAGCAGACGTCTATTTTTTCCCAAGACAACAAAGCCGGTTTCAATCAGATAAAAATGTTCCGCTTAATATAAACGTTCTGGTTGGCTGCTGGGAGCATTTCTGTGACAATCATCGTTGAGTTTGCTAGTGAAAACATTTTAGTGATGAATCTTTTTAAGAGGATGGTTACGTCCAATAGTTTGATGGTTGGGAAAAGTATAGCGACTGTGATTACAAAGGAGTTATATGAAAGGTAGGAATGAAATTTTAAAGTACTTATTTGTACTGAAATTGAAATGGTTTTTTCTGTAAATAAGACATCGGAATCAATTTTACACTAGATAGAGTCGACATTTCCTATCTGACTACCACTGAGAAGAAATGCTGAAACCAACTCGACATAATCTTGGTCAGATCATGTGAGGACTATTTACAGCACCACTACACAGATTGGCGTGGATCAAGCATTTGTCAGAAATCGTGTAGCTCAACTTAAGAAATAAGAAGCAACTATTCGGTGAACATTGAAGAAAGGACATTTGGGTAGGCCGCATAAAGTACCTACTCAAACTGCCAGACCATCATTAAAAGTAACTGAGACCATACCAACCCACATAACATTCACGATAATTAAAGTAGTACTTTACAAAGTAAATAGGTATTCATGTAATTTTCAACTGATTTAGTATGTACCTAGCCCATTGGTTTGGTGTTTATTTTCATTTGGTAGCAATACTGTTCCAATACGAACAGTAGCACCGCTTTGGTAAAGTGCAAAGGATGCTCAAAAAATCCCATAAGCTGGACTCATAGAATATCTAATAGCAATCATCAATATCTACTTTTGCTTAGCAAGTGCTTACGTGATGACAACACAATTTCTCGCTCCAGATTTTTCTGGTTTCCGTTGAAATTCCAACTATTAAACCTGCCTGATAATCACGTATCCAAACTAATAAAAAACTATCTATAGTTATCTGGTTTCCATAGTACAAGCTCTGCTTAGTTTGGGGTCAGATGACCGTGTGTGAATATTATATTATATTATGTCGTGTGTGTGAATGAAAACGTACCTACTGCGCCTAGTAGTAACTTTGCAAGCTGTTCAAATGCTATAGGCGCTGAATAATTTTCGCATTTTACTTCCAGCACTACTCAGAGGTTCTGCAGTTCCGTCTCAACTAGCCAAAATAAGTTTGACTTGAAGAAGGAAATGAAGGAACTCCATAATGCTCTGCCAGAAGTCATTGATGTCCTTTCTAAGCATGAAAAGTTTCAAAAAATTCCAGCAGCTGAAAAGTGGATGAGAAATGTGAGTGTGGGAAACTTGAGAATGTTTTCTGACGACGTACCTATATGAGAGACTCATAATATATAGTAGTGCCCCCTGCGTGATATACCTAAGTTTTTCAGAATCTTAACAGTCTGTTCCTGACGTCAAAACAGATTCGGATCTAGTCCTCTGGCACCAGTAGGTACACGGACGCTTTATTAAATCTGATGGTAGTGGAATATTATTGACTTAGAACAAAACTTATTATATACTTCATGTGCTAATACCATGCTAATACATAGCATAAATACACACCCGTCTACCAAATAGGATCTACAAAAAATACCTTGGAAAACTTTTGTGCAGAGTGATAATTTCTTCAATTATTATCATTTTTTAGTTCACGAAAAATTTGCACTTAACACACCCGCGCAGTTTATGTGGAAATGTTCATCTGTCCCTACGTCAAAAAGTATATTTATGATATGTGTAGGTGGGTATTGTTATCAGACGAGATAGCCAGACCCCCAAGCAATGACGCTGCCCGCTTCACCGTACTTTCACGGAGATTGCCCAGTCCACTTGGTGACTTTGACGCTATGGCCATGCTCTGAAGAGAATCCTACGCTATGTTCGTTCAGCAGGGCTTTTAAATCGCACTGGCTTTCATCCAAATAGCTACTGAATTTGTAAAGCAAATTGAATGCAGCAATAGCAAATGGATTCGGACAATAGATTCTGCGCTATTGTAGGTGAAAATCTTTATGATGATCACAGCTCATGATTTTATATTCAATTCTAGGTTTTAAATGGCAATATAATCGGTGGCAAGAATATGAGAGGGCTGACAACGGTAATGACGTACAAAATGATTGAGAAGCCAGAGAACATCACAGAAGAAACGTTGCGACTGGCGAGAACTTTGGGATGGTGTGCTGAAATTGTAAGACTATTTTTTTTATACTTACGTAGTACTTTGTCGTAAACACAACGAAGACCGATTTTAGGATATCCTAGAATCCTACTAATATTATTAGGTTGTCCAAATATGAATCCGCCATCTCGCAAAATATTTTTATTGTTACTTATGAATGGAAAGATCGATTATTTATCGATAATATATTTTACGTCAGAATTTACGACTTGTTGCCAACGCTTAGCCAAAGTGCGAAAGCCTCGCTCATAAAACTCTTTTGGTTTTTTACTGAAGAAATTTTTCAGTTCCATTTTAAGAACTGCCACATCATCAAATACTTTTTTCTTCCAAATGATGAGCCAATGATCTGAATCTGATCTGATAGGTGGTAATCTGTTGGCGCAAAATCTGGCGAATACGGAGTATGTGCGAGTATTTTCCAGCCAAGCTTCAATTGGTTTGTTTAGCAACAAGTGATCTTACATTATCATGTAAAAAATAAATTTTGTCTTAATTCCAATTAAGACAAAATAATGTTAGTTAGTTTGACAAGGTACTTTGCCACTCGCTCAAGTTGCGAACAGTATAATTTGAGCTGTCACTTTACAATCAGTGGGTAGAAGTTCCCAATGTATTACGCCACTAATTCCCCACCATACACTTAACATTATCTTTTTCTATTCAGTTTGGGTTTTGGTGTCACTATAGGTTTTTGTCCAGGACAAGCCATTGTTGTTTCCGTGTAAGGTTTACGTAGCATACCCACTTCTCATCGCATGTAATAAGGTAGCGAAGCCAATCAAAGTTCCTATGTAATGAACAGTTTTGTATGTATAAATCAACCTTAAGTTTTCGTCGATAAGTCATGTGGTACCCACATTCCATTTTTCCAAGATTTTCCCGATTCGTGCAGATGGATAGCTACCGTACTACGGGAGCATCCGAGCTGACCCGCAAGATCACGTGCGGTAGAATGTGGATTGTCTTCTATTCGATTTTTTTTTTAAATTTCTGAATAGATTACTGATGCTCTCCTCTGGTGTGATTCATCTTCAAGGCCGAAATTGTTTTTATTAAATCGCTGGAACCAACGCTTTGCAGTGTCATAGGAGAGCGTATTCTCGCCCATCGAAATACTACACTGGACAGCAAATAAACCGAGCCACCCGCTACCTAGGCACTCTAATTCGATTTTCTCAAAAACTAAAAAACCTACAATTATCAAAGTTGTACCTACAGAAAGTGCGTTTCATGGTGATTAAAATGAAAGGAAACTCATTGGGTTTAATCAATATTTCAGTGTTTATTAAAGATTTTACAAAGAAGAGTCGTTTTCCAGTCATGACAACCGTTAGTAATGATAAAGTGAAAAAAAAAAATTAAAGCCAAAAACAAAGATAAAATCAAAAAAATGTTTTTGATCAATATTCCGTATTCCCTCCCCTTGCTCGGATAACTGCCAGCATCCTTGTATTCATCGACCTTACGAGCCTGACGATAAAATCTTGAGGAACCACTCCTCTTCAATTGCGATTCGCAGCTCTGGAAGCCTTGTTGGAGCAGGTACCCGGGCATGCATGGCGGATACATAATATATCCTACTATAATATTATAAACGAGAAATTTTGAATGTTTGTTACTCAATCACGCAAAAACGGCTCAACGGATCTGGATGAAATTCGGCATATAACCTAGATAGTTAGATAGTTTACCTAGATAGTTTATAACCTAGATTAACACATATGATACTTTTTATCCCGGTAGTACGTTCCCGTGGGATAATTACCGACCTCCAAGCGGGCGAATCCGCGGGCAAAAGCTAGTGTAAAATAAGGTTGGTTCGAGGCATTCCACAATAAAATTGAGCTCTCACTCTCTTGACACAAGTCTCCACCCTTGGGGTTGAAGTCTCAAAATCATTAAGGTGATAGCAACTTCATTCCTTTCTATACTAGAGATCCTGTAGTAAATTATTGATACAATAGTTACAGGCATACTGCTTAGTGCTGGACGACATAGCTGATGGGTCTATAACTCGTCGAGGCATGCCTTGCTGGTACCGACGTGAGGAAGTTGGCATCGCAAACGCAGTCAATGATGCTACGCTTATCCACTATTGTCTGCTGCAAATATTAAGAGCTAACTTCGAGAAATCGCCGAACTACGTGAACATTTTTCATAATTTCAATGAGGTAACTAGTAGGTATTTTTATATGTAGGTACATGTTTTCAAAACAGGTCTTTGATCATACGTGTACTTAGGAAACAGATTGCGCTTTGCAGAGCCATCTAATCCTAATGCCTGCTTCGTTGATTTTACAGACGCTCTTCTACACAAGTCTTGGACAATATCTGGATATCATGACAGGACTGAACAAAAAGAATTACAATTTATTTACTATGGACCATTACAATGCTATTGTCGAGCACAAGTCTGCTTACTACACGTTCAAACTGCCCATAACTCTTGGATTGATGTTGGCTAATCAATTTAACGAAGAAGCTCATAATAATGCGGATGACATTTCTATGCAGTTAGGAAGACTGTTTCAAATGCAGGTGAGCAGGTTGAAAAACAAGCAAAACTAAGCATAAAATGCGAATATATATCGAATTACACTTCGCTGCATCTTCGAGATTTACATGATTCACTAGGTAGTACACTTTTCAATGTAGGTACATACTAGGCATCGCACAATTTTTAGATAAAAACTAAATAATAAAATTACATACGTGAACGTTCACTTGTCATTCTTCAAAGAAGCTCTAAAGTAATAAGTTTGTAGGAAGTGGGTCAGATATAATTTAATGATAGGCTGAATATAGATTGAACTATTCCTTTTATTATTATAATAATTAACAATTTTTATAGCTAGTCACTAATTGTGGGAATTACCAATTGCACTATCTTATTTTGTTATTACAAATAATAATCATTAATTGATCATAAATCATACGATGACAATGGTAACTGAAGTTATAATTAATTCGAATCCTCTAATTAATTATCTAGAGTCAAGGATCAGCTAAGTACAACTTGTGCACCATCCTACGCCAGAGCCAAGACTCCCTTGTTATTTTTTTTTAAATTTTTATATAAATGGCATCTCGTAGTTGGCCTAGAGAGGCCGTGACTACGTAACCCTTTTATTTTTTTATTTTTTATATATGGCATCTCGTAGTTGGCCTAGAGAGGCCGTGACTACTTAACCGGACTATCCTGTGGCTGCCTTAAGCGAACTCAAAGCCTCCAGCCAGGGGCATAAAACTTACAGACTAAGCGACTACACGCTAAGGGCTCCCCCTGTGATGAACGAACCTCGGCTTAGGGCGTCGCTGGGGGGAGGACAGCAAGATGGGACAGGCTGGATCAAATTTGAGTGATTATTATTGTCAGGGGAGTTTAAAGCTACTGGCTCAGCTACGCCACCAGCTGGCATTTCATACCCGAGCAAGGGACGGGGGCGGAGGACAATTAATGCGGGGTCGTCGCGAGGGACCTCGGCGGCGAGGTCGGAATGTCGATTTGTGTTTGTTCCTACGGTCCCTACTGCTCTCCTGGAGAAGAGTTATGGGGTCGTCGGGGTCTGAGAGGACAAGCCTCGGGCGGCGGACCTTACTAATACGAGAGGGGACATAGCTAGCCGCCTCGACAACCAGGGGGTTGCTATGGTTGGTGGCTGAGACGAAGAAACGCTTGGAATTGCGTTTCAAGAACTGGGAGATGGTGGGAATATCGAGATCTACATGGAGGATTTCGTTCCGAACGAACCAAGGGGCTCCCGTTGCCTTTCGGAGGATACGGTTTTGGAGGACCTGCATCCTATGAATGAGGTGGGGTTTTGCGTGCGCAAACACTGAACCCGCATAGGTCATGATGGGGCGAATGCACGCTGTATAAATGCGCATTTTGCACCTAAGTGACAATTTGCTACGTGCATTCAGAACGGAGTGGAGTCTACCGAGAGTGAAAGCGGCGCGCGAACGCACCTGCTTCATGTGCTCAGCGAAGGAGAGGACCTCTCCCTTGGGTGGCTCGCATCTCCCAAGGGATCGGCTTGCCGAACATGGTAATCGGTCCGGGGGGGGGGGGGGGGGGGGGGGAGTCGAGTGCGACGCGATCTCAGAAAGAGGACCGCTTGACTCTTGTCGGGATTGACCTCGATTCTCCACTTCCTAAACCAGGCGCCGAAGTTATCGACTGCAGTTTGGAGAGTGCGAGATATCGTGGTCCCTGCCCGCGTAGTAAATGGCCGTGTCGTCTCCGAACAGAGCTAACTGCGCCCTTTTACTTTTCGGGATATCGCTGGTGAACAGCGTGAAGATGAGGGGGGCGAGCACCGAGCCCTGTGGGACTCCTGCACGAATGGGGTGGGGGAAGGATAGCGCTCCTTCTATGCGATAGCGAAAGGTGCGGTTCGACAAAAAGTCCCGTAAGATGAGCACGAGACGGTCCGGCACGCCGAGTTGGTAGAGCTTATATAATAAGCCGTTGTGCCAGACTTTGTCGAACGCTTTCGCTATATCAAAAAAGACAGCACCCGTCATCATACCGCGTTGGAAGCCAACGCTAAGGTGTTCGATGATGCGGTGGATGGACCTGATGAACGCAGGAATGCTGCGTTCGGAAGCCGCACTGCTCGTTAGGGATGAGACCCTTTGTCTCGGCATAGACTCTAAGTCGTTTATAAATAAGCCTCTTATGGATTTTGCCGAGCACATTGAGAAGACTGATGGGGCGGTAACTAGTGGGCTCTTGTTATACAGCTGCGCGCTCTTTTATACTGGTATCAAAACAAGTCGAGTACTGGGGTGGTAGGAGAAGTCTAGTGACGTACTTGTCGATGGCGTGATCGGTGCACGTGTTGTTTACAGCTTAGAGAAATGACTTACGACGACGCCGCCGTCAAATTCATATTTACATTTAAATAGGTTTCAATGTGTAGATGTAAATGGTGTGAAATCTTCCAGTTCAGTTAGGTGTACCTCAACGCTCAATACTGGGTCCATTCTTGTTCTTAGTGTATATCAATGACTTACCATTCTGTTTAAAGGGTATGTGTGACGTTGTATTGTTTGCAGATATGACACCTCTCTTATTTTTAAGTAGACAGGAATAGACAAGATTTTGACGACGTAAACAGTGCACTCTCAATGGTTACGGATTGGTTTACGACAAATAACTTAGTTCTCAATGCTAAAAATCGAAAAGTATAAAGTTTGCCTTCCCGAATGTTACAAATCAAGGACCCAACATCGTTTTAGATAAAGTGGTGCTTGAAACTGTAGACTCGGCAGTTTTTCTGGGTAGGTATAATAATAGATGCCAAATTTCAGTGGGGCCCACATACGTATATCAAGCCTAGCGGGAAGGCTCAATTCAGCCGCCTACGCCGTCAGGAAAGTAAGACAATACACTGACGTTGATACAGCTTGGTTAGTCTATTTTAGTTATTTTCTTAGCGTTATGTCTGGGGCAAAGACGCTGACATTCAAAATATATTTGTTCTTCAGAAACGAGCTGTTCGAGCAATTTACCAGCTCGGTGCCAGAGTTTCTCTGAGATTTTTTTAAACATATTGGTATTCTCACGATCGCATCACAATTCATCTTCGCCAACATCTTATATATTAGACAAAATATACATTTATACACTAAAAACAGTGTTATTCACAATGTTAAGAACAAATTACGTGCTCCATTTCACTGGCTTCATAAGGTTCATAACTCATTTGTTGGGATTGGTATATCCTTTTATAACAAGCTACCCTCTTCTTTGCTAGATTTGCCCTTCAATGCGTTTAAAGCTAAAGTAAAATCTAACCTTTGTTCAAAGGCATACTATTCTATCAACGATTACTTAAACGATAAGAATAGTTGGTCGCTGTGTTTAAGACAATGTTTATGTTCTTTCTCCAGAATTAGCTTACCTACTGACAGGTTATAATAAATGAGCTGTGCATATAATTGTTTATTTTCTTTGACTGTGTAAAGGTCAATTTATTTTAATTTTATTTTTATTTATCATGATATAATCTACTCAATTCAATGTTTTTTTTTTATGAGTAGTATTGCAAATTGCAATATGTGTGCTAGTTATCTCGACAATTGATCATAGTTTTCTTGCCTGAGCAACCGGCAGCAAGTCCGTCATGCTCCCTTGGATCTCATGGTTTTTGAGGGTGCTAAAGCCGATAGTCAAAATGAAAATCTAAGATGGCGGCTGCGAAAAAGACCCATAACGAATAATTTGACAAAAATTACAGCTGCCATCTTGGGTTTTCATTTTGACCTCACCATCGACTAGATACTTAAATACTAGCTTTGAAATAATATACAATGATCAATAGAATAGCATAAAAAATATTATTAAAATAGGTATCGATTCTGATTGCATAAATGTGCTTGGTCCATCCCTAGAATCAGGTTCATGCAAATATTTTTTGTATACCTAATGACTTCGTTGATATAATTTAATAACACCAAATAAAACAATATAAGTAGATGCATTTATTTTCTTCACCATTAATGTATCTGTTTGCCGCTGCATCCGAAGAGATTTACAAACCCGCCCAACCCTTATTTGCAAGTAATCCCGATGATAAAAATAAGTAGGTAGTAAGTATAAGCGCCCTCTTAAATGAATAACAAGTGAGAGATCATAATAGATGACCGGGCGTGGCGCCCCACCGCTGCAGGCATGTACAGACGCCAGCACATCAAGCTACTAAATCTGTCAGATTTCTTTAATAGATTTTCGACTTTATTGCCAAAGCATTAGGTTCAAGGTTGATCGGGAAAATTTGACAGTTTCGGATAGGTTGACCTGCTGGCGTCTGTACTACGATAGTCGTTTAATGTCTCATTTATTTATTTAATTTTTTATGTAAAACTTGTGCGATGCCTAGTACATTGAGGAGAACGGATGCAGAAACTCGTGTAATTGCGGTCAAACTTCTCTTCAGGTAACTTTGTTTATTCATTACCTATATAAACCTACCCGTCATAGTATTCTGCCCGTCATTCGCATTCAATTAACATTTTTTTTTTGTCAACAGGACGACTACCTCGACTGTTTTGGAGATGAAAAAATGACCGGGAAAATGGGCACTGATATTCAGGAAGGCAAATGTTCGTGGTTAGCAGTAAAAGCGCTGGAGCAGTGCCAATCCAGCCATCGTTCTGTATTCACAGTTTGTTACGGTAGTAAGGAACCGGCACACGTCGAGCGCATCAAGGTGCTTTACGCACAGCTCAAAATTCCACAGCTTTACAAAGAAGAAGAAAACGAAATTTACAACAATATTGTTCAGAGAATACAAGCCGTATCTTCAGATGCTGAACGCGAGTTATATCTACAAGTTTTAGATGGCTATTATGGTAGAAAGCATTGATTTAAACTTTTAAAGTTAAAAAATACAGTGCAGCAGGTAAATGTGTTTTTCTAAGAAAAAAATGGGAGGGCTAAAAGTATTAAACAAAAACTATAAATTATTTCACAAAGATGTTGTTGTTTTATTTCTCTTTATTTTTTTTTTGACGTCGTAAAAGACTAGTTGCTAAAAAGTAGTTGTTCTGTTTATTGTCCTCTTGCAGCACAAGGCAATTGTCCCACGGCCGGCGAGAAAGCGACTAACTATCGGTTACTTTCTCGCTCAAGAAACGTGCAACAGATATACATTCCGTGTAAACAAAAGAGATGCATATATTATATAAAGTTGATTGCTGACTGTTTACCGCGCGCGAGTACTCGTTTGTCACAGTGACAATAGCTATCAAAGAGAGTACTCGCTCAGCGATGCTCGCTTGGCGGACAGAGCACGTTTGGTACATACGCATATTCATATTCATTTATTTGCATACCATAATGTGTTTATAAGATGTTACATAAGGCTTAAAGCTAAAGTACAGACGCCAGCACATCAAGCTACTACAATCTGTCTTTCTTTAATAAGTTTTCCACTTTATCGCTAAAATATTAAGTTCAAGGTTGATTGGGAAAATTTGACAGTTTCGGGTAGCCTTGACCTGCTGGCGTCTGTACATTATGGACCCTGTTAGGGCATAGCAACATAGCAACTTACAATTAAAATTCTAAAATTTAAAAAAATTAGAAAATTACAATTCTTTTATATTTAGGTATGTAACTTTCTCAGGACCCTGGGGTCCCGGACGTTTGGAAGGCGTACGAGGAGCTGAAGCCAACTCGCAGAGGCTCCTTAAATAATTTTAAATGATGAGGAGGCACTAACCGACCATTATCCCTGTATGCACTATGCAAGTGCACCCAAGGACAACCCCCGGTTGGTGCAGGACTATTGTTGTACCTACGTGGAAACAAAACATATTGGGCTATGGGTCTGGGTGGCTCCGAGCACGTTTGCTCTTGCGAATCTCCACTCAAGCTGGCCAATAAAGGCAAGTAAGAGGTGGGAGCTCTGTTCCTCGTCAGTGTTCACTCCAGCCGGCTAATAAAGGCGAGCCAGAGATGAGGACAAGAATTCTCCCGGGAGATAGGGTCCGTGGGGTCGCTACTGCCCAACAGCTCGCCACATGCTGCCCTGCGGGTTTCTGTAACTCTCTTGGTCTGGCTCCTCATCCGAGACCCGTTCCGGCAAAGTAAACTCTACCAGCACAGACCTTAAGTTCGGAGCGCACAAGCACCATTACGACGTCAACGTAAAAATATAATAAAAAAATTGAATTAAATAGAAACGCTAAAGTTAAAATTAAAATGGCAAAAAAATGGCATACCAGCGAGTAATCGCTTGTCGCCGATTGCCGTCATTCACACGCTACTCGTTGCTCACCAACTCGTTTCTAGTTTCTAGCTCTACTCGCTTCTCGCTCATCGTTGACTGACGGTGGGACAAGTGCCTTTAATAAAGATAAGTTTGTGTCTTGCAGTCATCTATCACTGCTGCCACCTTGTGGCCTGTCACGCACGGTGATAGCATTCAAGCCACAGAATACTAATACCATCCAAGCACTCTTTGCATTTTGCATTCAAGTCATTTCAAGTTGAAGTGAAGGAAGTTCCTGTCAGTAGTGTCAGTGTCAAAGTATCGTCAACGTTGGTGGACGTTGCCGTTGCGGCTGTCAATTCTAAATATCGTGTGCATTTAATTCCAGTTTTAGTTTAATAAATAAACTGTAAATAACGAATATTATAACACAAACATTCTATGTATTATAGTGGACATTTAAAATTCTCCCTTTAGTGTGTATTAAAGTATATTCGCCAGGAATTCGATCAGAGAAAGTTGGGCACGTAACGATTATTTAATTAAAGATGATTAACATAAAATTCCTTCATCTTTTAAGTAGAACACGAACATTATGCGTTGGCGTTGTTAAACATCCGGGGTAAGTTGACCAAATGATACTATATATCAAGATATTAAACTAAAAATTAAATGCTATAGTTTAGCTTTCCTATTAGAATCTTATGTAAACAAACTATCTTTTGGTTAGATGTCCATCGTTTGATGAATTTAAAGGCGTTCGTTGAAAATATTAGGCACTAACATTTGAAAGCCATAGCAGTATGGCACAGAATTTAAACATTTAAATAAAAAGAGCAGTTCTATGCTAAACAATCAACTCTTTATTATATACTCAAGTAGTTAGAGTTAACGGAGTACAGTTATCTGTGTCACAAACCTTGGTCTATGTTATTAGTGGTTATTTAATCATATGATAAAACTCACACAGAACTGACCGGTCTTCTAAGTCCTGTGCACTATATTAATAAATGCGAAAAGCAATAAAATAATCATTTGTGACCTAGTGAAGACCGCATAAATCTGCTGGGTGTTAGAAGCACCAAACCAGTTGAAGTGGTGATGTTTGGGGGAGGCCTATGTCCAGAAGTGGATGTCTTTCAGCTGAAATGACGATGATGAACATTTGTGACAAGCAAGCTAAGTATTTGAATGCCTGCCAAATATTAAAAAAAGTTCAATTGTTTCATTTAACTTTTTTGTTACACTCAAATGTTGACTTATCTTCTTTAGGTACTCAGCCTTTAAAAAACTTAGGTTTCTTGAGTAAACTATTGAAGATCTATTGCATACCTACTCCAATATTAGAAAGTCTGTACATGTATGACAACTGACCCCAAAATTTCATAGGTGACTAAGCTGATTTTAGAGTCACTTGGGTCAGCTAAAAAACTATTTTTAAGTTTTATTTGAAGTGGGTCAGTCAAAATGACTAAATTTTGACTGACCCACTTTCATGCGTTTTGGTGGAGCAACAACATTAACTTACTCAAATAAATCATAGTATTGACATTTTTATATTTACAGTTTTCTACAGCAGTCGGTGAAGAGAGATAAGCAAACCAGTGTGACTATATCTCAAATTATGAAGGAAAAAGAGGTGTTCCATGATGTGTTGCCGGGAATCATAGACAACCTACAGGCCAGTTCTAAGATATCTCAAGTGCCTGAGCTGGCGAGATGGGTCAGAAAGGTAGGTCATATTTATTTTAGATTAGGACTTTATCTGCTTGGTATAAATAATTTATAAATATTGTAGACTGAGAATTAGCACTTTTTGACAATCAAAGACTACAAAAGAAATCCCCCAATTTAAACCACCCTTCACAACTTTCCCTTCCCCACTTTTAGCCCGTTTTTTAACCTGTTTTATTGCTTTCATACCTCAAATATTGCAGTTTTAGGGTTCCATACCTCAAAAGGAAAAACGGAACCCTTATAGGATCACTTGTGTGTCTGTCTGTCTGTCCGTCCGTCCGTCCGTCCGTCTCTCACAGCCAATTTGCTCCGAATCTAATGGACCGACGTGTAATGTAAATAAATGAATTTTGAATATGGGGTCAATTTTGGGGAACAAATAAGAAAATTTAAAAAAAAAGTTTCACAAACTATATCATGTGATATATCAAATGAAAGGGCTTAATGTGAGAGTCTCAAATATATATACTTATTTTATTATAATTTTAAAATAAACTGTTTTAAAGTCATTTAAGAAAATAGACGAAATTGACCTTCCGGGGTGGAAGGTCAATTTCGTCTATTTTCTTATCTCAGAAACTACTGAGCCTAAAATTTTGAAAAAAAAAATACAGAAAATAGTTCTATAAGTACCTTTATATTACAGGAAAACTTATAAGAAGTCTTAAAATTACATGGTAAAAACTCTCAATATGTTGCATACAAATTTACATTTGAAGTTGGGAATGTATAGGAGAACATGTTTTACAACTACAATGTTAAGTTTGGTCTTGGGACAAATTCAACTATGGAACCCCTCATTGTGCGTAGTCCGACATGCACTCGGCCGGTTTTTTCGTTTCATGCTAAGTAGTATGCCACAAAATATTCTCCTAAACCATATTGTTTCCTCAATAATGTAATGTAAACAAAACTGTGGGTTTGAATTATTTTTAATTCAAACTCACAGTTTAGGACTATGGAAACTCATAGTTTGGTGTCCACAACTCTGCCGTTGAATTACATAACAAAGGTCCTGGAATTTACTTTACACATTACTTGGCTAAAAATATTTAAAATAATGTGCAACCAATTTGGCCTTGTGTTATATTATAATTTGTAAGTTATTTCATACAAAAGATAATATACAGCCTTGACCAAGGTATTACATAGGTAAACAATCATATAAATGACTAAGTCTTAACTTACTTACCTACAGTAATTTACTAAAAATATTTTTATTTCCTGGAAAAGTTATCATACCTAAATTCATGTGGTACTTATCATTTAACAGCTTAATTTACAAAATTTAAGCAATTTTCGTAAAAAATGCTGTACAGTGCATTATTGCAATTACGATAATGGATATTATATTTCGATTGATGATAATTTGTACCAAGCGCACGGCATTTTTTATTGGCAACGTAATTATTAGACGCCATTTTATCGGCCGCCGTCTTTTGCTGTCGTTATATATTAATAATAATAATAAAACTAATAACTTTAAAATGATTTTTTTTTAAATTATTAAAATAAATATATTTGTGACCCACACTGTAAGCCCTTTCATTTGATATGTCACATGGTACAATTTGTAAAACTTTTTTTAAATTTTCTTATTTGGCCCCCAAAATTAAAATTCATTTATTTACGTTAGGTACACGTCCGTGTTTGGGTCACAGAAATGCATACGTGTCTTTCTTTCTTTCTTTCTTCTATATAAGGGTTCCGTTTTTTTCCTTTTGAGGTACGGAACCCTAAAAAGCATTAGAATTGAAGATATCGCTGTTGGTTGCATTAGCCCCATAGTTGCAATAGCCTCCACTGACCTTGCGCTTGATAGTTTTTGCGTTTTTATTCTCAGTTTTTTATCTGCGTTAGACATCAATTTACAAATTAATTAGACTATATAATATAAACATAACCTATAATATTCTCGTATTAAGTTATTAAGAAAATGCCCTAATTTAACATATATTTTTTCCAAATCAATAACACTAGGTAGTGTAGTGTTTGAAAAAAAAAAATCAATTTACACCACTTTAAAACACGTATAATTTTATAGTACAAAAAATAGAAAATGGTTTATAATAAAAAAAAATATTCCCTACATGATTTTTGATTACCAATTATCCGTTAGATTTTATTTTAAATTAACTGACTGTTTATAAGTTTGTCACCATTTTTATCCTAACTCCAGATGCGATTTTTTAATTTGAATTTAGAAATATTACGACCTAATTAGCAACATTGCGATCTCCTCCTTAGGCCGTTTTACCAAATTAAATATATCAGGTTGGCACAAAAGTAATGAGACACTTGGTTTACGTTTTATATTTTTTATTTTATTTGCATCTAAGACTTCTTGCCAACGATCCGGCCAAGTTTGGATGCCTTTCGCTCAGAACTCTGATGGCTGTGCCTCGAAAAAGTTGTTCAACTCCGCCTCTAAATCAGAGAAATCATTAATTTTTTTACCCTGCAAATGTTGTTTCAGGGCTCTAAACAAATGATAGTCTGATGGGGCGAGGTCTGGGGAATAATGTGGGTGGGGTATCGTTTCCCAGCCCAAGTTCTCCAACTGTTGGCGAACGGCAGATGCGACATGAGGTCGAGCGTTATCGTGTAGTAAAACTACATTGACTCGTCTTCGTCGTTTTTTCTTGATAGCAGCAGATAGTTTGGTGAGCTGGGTTGAATATTTGTCAGCGTTTATAGTTTCATTGTGTAATAGTTCATAAAACAGCATGGACAGCAGAAACAGCAAAGCAGAACTTTTAAGCGGTTCTTTTGACTCAGCTTCGGTTGAGTTGATGGCGTTTCTTCTGGAGGCAGCCAAAAAGCACGTGTACCGTTCTCGTAATGAATCCACTCCAGTAACCACATCTGACAAAAACTCTACGTCGGGGTAGCAGTAAAGTGATTGGCAGATAGCGACACGGATTGCACTATGGCGTCTGTAAGGATGTGCGGGACCCACCCAGCCAAAACTTTTCGATACCCAAGCTCATGCAGATGGTTTTCCACGGCGTGGTGACTGCAGTTAACTAACTATTATTCTTCAAACTGACTAAATCGATCGCGAGGGCGGCCTTCCTTACATCACACGTACCTAGAATGTTATACAACATTCTAGAATATTATCGAAAACAATTAACTTGAAAAGGAAATGTATAGAATTTTGTAGCGTCTCATTACTTTTGTACCAACCCAATATATTGTTACTATATACGCGGCTCAAAGTTTAAAAAGGAATAATTGAAGTGTTGCTTATGGAAAATCATTTACAATATTGATACGTATCATATATATATAAGTAATAAAAGTACAAAAGAGATCATACGGAATAATTTAACGAGTAAATAAGAAAATATAATATATAAAGTTTTCTAGTTATCTGGTAAAATCCTCGATGAGCGAAGCACAGGCGATTGAGGCACTCCCTGAGACGAAGATATAGATGGATGGATCTTCTTCTGTCAAACCTGGCTGGTTGGCCTCAGGGGTCGGGCCAAAACTCTGGCCTGATATTTCTCCGTTTCTAAGACTCCACGTTGATCGTTAAACACGTTGATTGTAATACGGAAATCGACATAGCATTAGCTTTTCTTCATGGTAGAATTCCCATTAAATTGTTTAAATCCTCTTATATTGAGTAGAAGAACATCATGGCGATATCGAACGATTAAAATAAAAATCATATTATAGATAGATACTTTAAATTTTAGTGTTCGTATTCACGAAAAAAAAAATGAAAACATGACTTTATTGTTTGAAGCAAAAATCGGTAATCGTCGTGTGAAAAAAATCTGACAAACGGCAAAAAGATCTGTTATAAGAAAATTGTAAAATAGAGGAGAAACGAAAGTGGGAGTTTTTATACCTAAACAAAACGAATGAGTTTTTAATGCAAAACAATCTTTAAAAAGATATAGTAGAATGCATAATTTTATTGTAGGTACTCGCTTAGACGTGATCTTCAGTTTAAAATGATTAAGTCGTTTATCGTCGCCATAACTGGAAATAATATCAAATGGAAGAAACAAGGATTTTAATAGACTTTACCCACTTACTATATTTTTTCTTAGAATAATACCACTCTAAACACGTTCAAAATCACGCTATTATTGTACCTACAACTAGCAACAACAGGCAAGGATCTCCCCATAGCCACCCACACAGACTCAAAGTGACAGAAATTTAAATGTATTTTTGAATATTTTTGCAGGTCCTAGAACACAATTTGAGCGGCGGCAAACATTCAAGAGGATTGATTACAATATTATCATACGAAATGCTTGAGAAACCTGACCATTTAACTGACGAAAAACTCAAACTGTGCAGAGTTCTAGGGTGGTGTGTTGAAATGGTAACTAAAATATTTTTTTTGAATAAAAACTCGTCCACTTTATGGAAATTGTCATAACTGGCAAAATGTGAGTGAAGGTCTCCCGAACCCGTCGAGGAATACTTTCGATATTATGTATGTACAGATTAGGAAAAATCTCGGAAAATTTTAAATAAAAATAAACTCTTTCCTTAATTATCGTGAGAGCTTTCAGCACACAAGAAGGAATACTACAGCTGCCGTTAACACAAACACTCCATTTATTTATAACCCATTAGAGAGATTGTAAAACAACATTTTATTGTCGACAGTTTACTCTCGATTGTTCCTTGTGAACATATACTACTAGCTGCACTGATCTGAGCTTCATTTATGGAGTTATCTAATTATTATGCAAATGGTATGAGAGCCCATGACCAAAATTTTTGTCTTATCGTTTTACGACCAAACCGTATAAAATCGATAGATTTGGTTATTCTGAATCCAAGAATCCTAATTTCAGAAATTTTCCATTTCACGTCTGACCTGACCACATTTTCAAATATTTCTAAGAAAATTACCGCACTGTTTCATAGCGATCTGTCGATTTTCGGAATGTAATTGAACGATAGATTTTAGATACCGAAAACACAATTTTCAGACACCAGGCACACGACACACGTACCGAGGAGACCATTTGAGATAATTAAAAAAAAAATGAGGCAAAAAAACCCATGGCAAACCGTCTGAAAATCTTGTTTTCAAGTGAATATTGGTCAGTTGATGCGAAGAAATCAGTTTTCAGAAGAAAGTGTGAGCATCGTAAGTGTTGAAACCATTTTGAACGTGTTGAAAAATTTTTACCGATCGGTATCATAGCATTCTGTCTGAAAACTGTTGGGCATGGTGAAAAAGGTTTCCCAGACGTAGAAAAAATTATATCAGACAAATTAAATAATCAGACAACTTTTCGATAGGCAAAATTATTAAAACATTGTTTTGCGGCGTATTTTCGTCTATCAAATTAATAAGTTGCAATTCTGAAATTCTTAGATAACCATTAAAAAGAGCTTACCCGAAACTATCGAACTAAAATTGAAGGACTTTTGTTTAGTAAATTGGACAAAAAGAAACTGGGTTATCGTTTGAAAAATACTGTAAATTTCACCGTTTTTTACACTGTCGGACTCATCAAGCCATTATTGTTGTTGTCATCATCAAAAACACTCTCCAATACAATATCTTCAATGTCTTATTGTTGTTTTGCAACTCCGGTAACTATACAAAATATTTAAAAAAATAACCAGATTGCTATTGAGACAGGTCGGTTTTTATTGACATAAAAAAAATATAAAGTGTGACCGCCTCAGTTTTTTTAAAACTTGTGGGCAGCGATTTTATATTTAATTTATAAGATTGTTTATCTGATCCTGCGGCAATCGCTCCCAATGGAATTTTAACAAGTCTTACAGTTGTTGGGTTGTCGACACTCCATCCAGGTTCTCTAGAGCACGTCTCTGGAGTTATGACCCATGCGTGCTCGATGGAATTGAGGTCTGGCGATTGTACAGGCCACGTCAATTCCCGGATGCTTCCATTGCCAAGTACTCTCTGGTTCTCCGAGCTGTGTGCAAACGCGCATTGTCATGCATCAGCGTGAAATCTGAGCCAAGACTGTGCAAATGGGTGAACATAAGGCCCGGGACATCTTCAACGTAACTTTCAGCGTTCATATTGCCATCTACAAAAACGAGCTCAGTTCGTCTGTTCTTCATAATACCCGCCCATAACATCACTGTAAGGGCGCACTTCCTGGACGCATCTCAGCCGTCGATACACTCTTACCCTTCTCGTATCAGGCCTAAATCCAAACCGGGACTCATCGCATAATAAAATTTCAACTCATTGCTCCTGGGTCCATGTCAAGTGTTCCCTACACCATTCGTTTAGACGGGCGCGATTCCCATGGCGTATAGGTGGGCACCTAATTAGGCATCGTGCTTGTAGGCCGTATTCATGGTTTAGTGGTTTAGTGGCTAACTACAACACCGCTTGAGAATTGTAGCTTTAAACCTATCTCCCGGGCGGTTAACATCGACTGACGTCTTGCAGTCAGTTGTATGTATCAGTCCTGTTGAGCAGTTGTACTCCTTCCACGTCCTGGGTGTTGCTCAGCAGGATCCCCTGTATTAACGTAGCGCTGCCAAAGACGACAAATCACGCTCCTATTGACACCGATATGGCTAGATAACTGGGACTGATTTCTTCCCGCTTGTAGCATTCCTACAGCTCTCTGCATTTCATCAGCAGTCAAATGTTGTCGCTCCATGACATAAAAAAATTACTCGCCTTTAAATTTTTTCAAAAACTGTATATCTCAAAATGATAAAATTGAGATAAATACCAAATTTATCACGCAACGAAAACACTCGAAATCGGGAAAAAATAATTAGCTTTTAATTTAATGAAAACATAACACAATCGAAATGTTTCTATTTTTAAAATCAGCCAGTAAGTACTTATATATTTCCGAGAACAAAAAGATTGTATACCAATCTCGTTGTTAAGAAAAAATAAAGTATCAATTAATAAAACATGCAGTTTCTGTAAATGATGTATGTTTATGATACCTAGCGACCGCCCATGCTTCGCAAGTTTTTTACGACTTCGCAGAACATGGAGCTTTCTTTATTGTAAGTACCTAAGTTTAATATAATTTTGTATTATACACATAAACCTTCCCGAATAAAGTTTCTAAATGATGGTGAACCGCATCAAAATCCGTTAAGGAGTTGAACATCGCGGTCACAGACAGACACGAAAATCGACTTTAATTTATAGTATAGCAGTAGCGAAAGCACCTTATAACACAATTCCTACCGGCTTCCATTCGGAAGTTCGGATCAGCAACTCTACCGTTATTGAAAAATGCCACAGTCAACAGTGTCTAGTATTGCCAAAAATATAGTTACACTATGGGTATTTAATTAACCTAATAACAATGTAATAATTAATAAATAACATTCAAATTATAAAAATGCCTATTATTAGCTTTGAATTACAACAACAAAACAAAAAGGTCTGAAATAACCCGGCGCCAAAACGTCATAATCGGGAACTAAAAATTCATTCAATAACGATCCCGTTATGACGTGACGTTAGTTCACGTGGCACCGCTTGAGACGGACGAGATCGAGCTGCTGTACAATAGATTATGATAGAAAAAATGCTTCAGCGAAAACGAGATGGAGGAATATTGCATATTTTATTTAGTTTTCACTTGTTCAACTGTATTGTATTCGATTCTGTATATTCCTATAAAAATTTTAGAATGATAGTCCTAAATTTAATTGACTTTATTTCTCTAAAACATGAAAAGTTTTGTTTGTGTAGTAATAACGTCTTTTTGGTTTTGCTTTTTGACGATAGATGGTGTTAAATGAAGGAAAGAAAAGACTTTTTTAAAGTTAATAGATTGATTTTTACTTTATTGATACGAGTAAGTAAGTACTTCTCTCTTACAAAAAAAAAAAATCACACCTCGCCGCTGATGTATAAATATTATTATTAAGCGTTTATTATTACTTACTATCCACAGCTTCAAGCCTACTTCATAGTGGTGGACGATATAATGGACAGTTCGACGACTCGTCGCGGCGTACCTTGCTGGTACCGGATGCCCAACGTCGGCCTCGGCGCCATCAACGACTCCATACTCATCCACTGCGCTATTATGGAAACAATTGAGACCTACTTCAGAAAGACGCAACACTATGTGGATATTGTTCGGCTTTTCAATGAGGTGTGTCATTATAACTGTCATTATGTGTTTATTAGCTTTGTGTACTTACTGTTTGACAATAAGACATCATTGATTGTATCTTTCGGGCGCTTTTCGCACGCTGATATAGTTAGCGAATGTTTTGATGATGATAGATTCAACATTATGGCTGGCTGACGGCCCGAATATGTTTTTAAGATTTCAATGTACCTCAATGATAATCTAAGATACCACTGACTTACCTACGCCATGAATAAAATATTCGTGATAAGACCTGGGCCTATACTATGACGTGTTCAAGGCAAGCTGTCATTGTGCCCCTGGAAACTAGTTTCATCTGTGTGTGACTGTAAGTGGTTTGAATGAAATGAATGCTTTTTCGCTTAGTGTGAGAGTTTTGGAATAGCACTATCCCTTTTTCACAACAGAACAATGATGTGGTGAATGAGAATTTAACACATCATAGTAAGCCACCTGGTTTGAAACGTTAAAACTGCCTCTGCTAACGTCGTAAATATATCGCAGCGGGATTTTCTCGCACACTGGACTTTCAACTCTCGGTATTGAGCCGAGCATTGTGAATCCAACAGAATGCATCCCAGCGCGTCGAAAAAACACCGTTGGATTTCAACTCTCGCTGGCACTAAGCAGAGCGTTGAAAATCCAAGGCGCAAAAAAAAATTGCTCGTACGTAGTATTATATTATCTGTGCTCGTGCGTAGCTGGGCTTATTAAGGCGAATGCGTAAAAAGTAGCCCGCGAAATCCAAATTTTCTTACGTTTTTAGCCATTTACAAGTTAGTATTAGGTTGTACGTTGATCAAATTGTAATTTGCGGTCGTAACAAGTATGTATTTACATAATTATAATCATTAAAGTGATCAATACAACTCTTTAAGACCACATAATCCTAATGAATGACTATTTCATGAAATCTTGACATTTGAGGATTATACTAACTTATAGAGTTGTATTACTGGTTTTAATGATTATAATTCTGTAAATACATATTTGCTACGGCCGCAAATCATACTTTATATAACATACATCTTAATCCTGACTTCCAAATTGCAAAAAACGTAAGAAAATTTGAATTTAGCGAGCTACCCTGACGCTTCCCCCTTAAAACACAGACATAATTAGCTCGCGTGTTCTGTGACTGAGCTCACGCAACGCATCGTACGTCCAGCCAGCAATAGGACCACACATCAAGGAGCGCTGTCCCAAATTAGACGCATTGTTAATGTATTATACATAAAACAAAAGGTATTTTAATAAAACTCGTATGCAAAAAGATAAATAATTAAATTATATTTAAAATAGTGAAGGTTTAAAAAAATACGCTTGATAGTTTACATAACATGACTTGACATAACTTTACAAATTAATTACACTACTTATGTAATATAAAAATAATGTATAATATTCACATATTAAGTTATTAGGATAATGCTTTAATTGAACATATATTTTTTTTCAAAATACTAACTCGCTTACTAATACTAACTCTCTTTCTAATACTCGTTTAAACGTGATAAACGTATAAAATCTTTAAGAGTCGGTTATCGTCGCCTTAACACTAAATGCGTTTTTTACATTACTAAACGCATTAAACGCTAAATGAATTTAAAACATCGCTCCGCTTCTTTCATTCGTTTGAAGATGACAGAGACAGAATGATGTTTTAACTGTGTTTAGTGATGTGTGGTAGAAGTAAGCTTTAATAACCTATGTACCGTCGTATTTTCAGGCGCTACTCTACACCTCAATGGGCCAGCACCTAGACTTCACTACAGCACAGCAACTAAAAAACTACAGTCTGTTCACAATAGACCGGTACGAGTCTATTGTGAAGTACAAGACTAGCTGCTACACCTTCCGGTTGCCTGTCCTACTAGGATTGACTCTGGTCAACGATGTGGATGAGAGAATGTACGGTCACGTTAATGATATTTGTATGAAGCTGGGACATCTATTTCAAATGCAGGTAAGATATTAGCTGTTTATAAAATATTCTGATTTTCTTTCTTTCTGGTGTTGTAAAATAGAAGGCGGCCCACTCTCTTTCCGTTGAGGTTGGAAAACGACTTAAAAATTAAATAGATAGGTTCAAAGATATGGTCTGCTGATAGTCAGCAGCTGATTACTGTTCAGAGTATTGGCGCAATTGACGGTTTACGGCTAACGTTTTACGAACGTCTTTTGTCAGGTTTGTCCCACTATTATTTTTTTCTTTTCATGACCATTATTTGGAGCTCACAAATTGGGGCCATGTTCGGCACTGAAATAGAAAAAAACCATAAGTATATTCTTCTGGTTAAGGTTGGTGTTTGCTTTTTCCCGCGTACCGCCTTCACAAAACCCGGCTTCTTTCGAGTCTGATTTTCTTCAGCCGTACGTTAAGAATATGTGCTGTTTTTTTTTTCTATAAGCACGCAGTCCTAGGTCTTCATTTAACACCCTTTTAACAGTAGTTCTACTTAGTCCCATCTGCAGAGCCAACATTTTTTGCTTGCGGACAGGATTTCGTTAGATTCGCACCTTCACTGCTTTGATGACCGCTGGAGTCCAAACAGTACGAGGTCGACCGCTCCTTTGTTTATCTTCTAATCTTAAATCTTCCTTGAATCGTTGATAGTACGATAAACAAATCTCAGTGGAATTTTCAAATTTTTCAGCAGTTTGAAAATCTCAGTTGGCGCGTGACCGCAACGATGCATTGCAATTACTGCGACTCTGTCTTCTTTGCGCGTCTACTCCATTTTAGAAAATGAACAAAATTCCAGAAACCCTTTGTTTTTATTTTCTTTAAATATTCAGTAGTAGTGTAAAGTTTGTTTCTGTTCTTTCGGTGTTATCTTTACTAATTGTTGATGAGTTTCCCTGAACGTTGTACAATATTGTTCTATACATCTGAAACTGCCCCAGCGTAACCTTTTATCAACCTGGTTTTAGGACATTTCTTCAAATTTTCTTGTGTTCTTTTTTTTTAATAATGCAGCTGTGTCTTCTAAAACGTTAATTAACTCCGCTCTCCGCAGTTGTACTAATCTCACCTTTTGTTTTTTGCTAATATTTACTAATCTCCTCTGGAATGCGGAATGCTATTCTGCAGCCGCGCGCCGTAAGGCAAAAAAAAGGACGTATCTACAGAAATATTGAAATGGAGAAAAAAATATATTTTGTCTTGTTTAAAATACAAGATACAAAGGCAGATGCGTCTTTTGATAGTAACAATAAAATTATTAGGTTTATGTTAAGTTTACGCCAATATAAAAATACTGGCAGATTCGTCTTCTCTTGCTGATTCCGAGCATGTAACTCTATTTCGAAAAAAAATGTCAGATACGCATTTTTTCCTTACGTCAGCAGTATTGTTCGCGCCGGACACCCAGTATTTTCGATAACTTGTTTTTTTCGTTAATTAGTCCGGCTCGATTTTGACCACTACCTATGTTCTTCTGTTTAAGGTTGATGTTTGCTTAGCAGGAATTTGGTAATTCAAAATGAGTGTTTGCTTCAAGATGGTTTAATTGCGACTCACTGTGGTGGAGGTATACAGACGTTTATTCATATACATGTAGATGTGAGGGGTCGCAGCAAATAAATCACGTGCTTGTAAACTAACGGTGTTTTTATTTCAATCTTAGCACTTTACACCAAATAGCACTGGTTCTAGATTATTTCCTCTTAATCTAAATTATACAACTCGTCTTTCGTCTTTCACACACCACGCTCACGGCGCCATTTTTCCATTCTCTCTCCTTTTCCTCGCTTCCCCTCTCACTCGCACCTTAACATTCCATTTCCTGCATTCTTACTTTACATTACATTATCCTTACGTTCCATGTCCGCACATCCTACATTCGGCCGTCCCGTCCTGCACTCATATCTGCCCTCAGATATACCTCCTTTTTATACCCCATACATGCATACAATGACTTACAATCTTAGCTTAGACTAAGCAGAATTACTTATTTACTAAGACAACATTGTACAACTATTTAACACTCTTTGAATAGGAAAGTAAACATCAGTTTTAAATCTTACAACTAAACATCTAGATTTCTTTATTTAGAACTTAAGACACAGGTTACTATGGAAACTAATTATTAACTAATTAATAGGTACATACTTGTTTACATTATCTTAAACAACATGGCATAACACATAGTTTGTTATAACTTAATCAACATAATTTTATTTTTAAACATTAAAAATAACTATGTCCTAACAAAATAGTCTATAACAACAACGCGGTAATTGAAACACCTAACTTAGTAGTTGCAAGAATACTGAGCAGTATTATTACCCACGCCATCATACACACACAACATCAAACATTCAGTCATCCTTACCTGGCCACCTCTTCATATTGTCTGCAGAACTGGATGTCTTATTTGGCCCTTCCGTGGTGTCATACACCTTCTGAACCTCATACCTATCATTTCTTTTAACTTTGATAATCCTATACGGTCCCAAATACTTAGGTTTAACTTTAAGTCCTGGGCCAAACTGAGTTCGCTTGATGACAACTAAGTCATCCAACTCATAGGTGGAACTAGGTTTCCTCTTTTCATTAAATGTTTTCTTATTTTCATCTTGCACCTTCTGAATCTGCTGTTTAGCCTTTAATCTTAAATTTTCTCTATCTTCGTCATATGTATTAATAATTTCTTGATGCAAAAGATTCATTACCTCTACATCTTCTTTACATCTCATCTTTGTACCGGTGAGTAATTGAAATGGTGAAGCATCTATTGATCTTTGGTACGTACTGTTTAGTGCTCGCTGGACCCGCCCAACATGTCTATACCACTGTGATTGGTCTTCTATACATAGCTTGGTTAGCATTGGGATCAAGATGCGATGAACTCTCTCCACTTGTCCGTTTCCACGAGGCACACCTGTTGTAATCTTGACATGCTGAATAAATTCTTCTTTACAGTACTCTCCAAAATCTCCACTAGTAAATGCGGTACCTCTGTCCGTTACGATTCTGGTTGGGTTACCAAAGGTTTGTTGGTGAATCCTCAATTTGTTTAGTACTTCTGCACTTGATGTGGACTTGGTAGGAAATAGCCATGTAAACTTGGTAAATGCATCTATTACTGTAAGTATATAGTTATACTGCTTCCTTGTTACTGTAAATGGTCCTATATGATCCAAGTGTAAAGTATGCAGTGGAATTCCTTCTTTATCTATAGGATTCAGGTAACCCTCTTGCTTCCCTTCTTTCCGTGTTGCTAATAAGCAGGGTGTACAGCTATGAACTACTTCTTCAATTCTTTTATCTAAGTTTTTGATATAGTAATCTCTTCCTATTGCTTCTTTCATTTTTCTTATTGAAAAGTGACCATTTTGATGAACCTTCTTTATAATTTCTTTTTCCATCATCCTTGGAACTACTAATTGCTTTTCTTCGCCCTTGTATAGTATTCCATTGTCAATCCAGAAGTCATTATATTGTCCCTCTTTCAATATCAGCTGTCTAATAGCATTGAGTTCTTCGTCTGACTCCTGACCACGTCTTATTTCTTCCTGTAGGCTGACCACCGCAGCCACATAAGGGTTTCTACTAAGAGCGTCGGCATGTTGCATTCTACTACCTACTCGGTGCTCAATGTCATAATCATACTCACTCAGCATAAACGCCCATCTGGCTACCTTTGGTGTCAAGTCTTTCTTCTTCAATGTTTGTTCAAAAGCTTTACAATCTGTGACAATCTTGAAATGTATTCCATATAAATAATGTCTGAACTTCTTTACAGCTTCCACTACTGCAAGTGCCTCCAGTTCATAGCTTGAGTATTTGCTTTCAACCCCAGTCGTCTTATGACTCATGTAGTGCACTGGATGTAACTCACCATCTGAATGTAATTGTAGTAGTATCGCCGCCAAAGCATGACATGATGCATCCGTGTGTAACTCTGTTGGTAGATTGGGGTTGTATATTTTCAATACAGGATCACTGGTCAGCTTTTGCTTCAATGTATTGAAAGCACATCTTTGCTCTTCTTCAAATATAAATGGGACATCCTTCCTTAGCAAGTTTGATAATGGTCTTGCAATCTTGGCATAATCTTTGATATATTTTCTGAAATAAGATGATAAACCTATAAAACTCATGACTTGTTTAATAGTTTTAGGTTCAGGATACCTTACCACTGCCTGAACTTTCTCTGGGCTCGGCCTAACCTCCCCATCCTTGATCAAATGACCTAAATATTCTATCTCACGACTAATAAGTTTCGCCTTTTTCCAATTTACCTCAAGCCCATACTGTGCAGCTACTGCTAAAACTTGACCAAGCCTTTCCAGAGCTTGAGTCTCACAATCTGCTATGATAACAATGTCGTCAACAAAGATGACCATGATGCCACTCGCTATCAACTCTCTGAAAATAATGGTGACAAATCTCATAAAATATTTAGGCGAGATAGACAACCCAAAAGGAGCACGTAAAAACTCAAACTGTCCATGATGAGTAATAAAAGAAGTATAGGGTACAGATTCTTCACTTATTTTAAGATGAAAAAATCCATTTTTGAGGTCTAAAACACTGAATACCTTCGCATCCCTCAACTTATCAATTAAGTCATCGATAATGGGTAATGGAAATTCATCTTTTACTATCTTTTTATTCAATAATCGGTAGTCTACACAAATGCGGGTCGATCCATCCTTTTTCTTAATTAACACCAGAGGGCTAGAATATTCAGAAAAACTAACCTGTACTATTCCCGTCCGCAACCACTCGTCTACCTGTTCCTCTACTATCCTTTGTTCCATGTGTGATATCCTTCGGGGCCGCTGAGCTATGGGTACCTCGTCTTTTAAAACAATCTTCATTTTAATAGGAGCTTCTTTCATCTGAAGGGGCTTGTACTCTTGAACCAGCTGCCTTACTTTCGCTTTAATCTCAGGATTGGAGATGTGGCCTGTAACATCAACATCAGTCACACAACAGTTCACCCGCGACAACCATTCATCACCTTGTGTAAAGCATAACACAGAACCCTCACGGATTACCATGACAACTTTCTGTAGGAACTCTTGTCCTATAATCAACCTATAGGGCATTGACCCATTTGGTACTATGTGAAACACCACATTGCAATAACACTGTTCATCAATAACAATACAAACAACAATTTTTCCGTATGACATTACTTTAGTAAGTCCAAGTCCAGATAATACCGTATTATCCACGTTACACGGCAAGTTTAACTCCTTCCACAAGTCTTCCGCTATTAAGTTGACATCACTACCCGTATCTATGAGCGCACTAATTGTTTTATCACCAATTTTCACCGATTTTACAGCTTTATTTTGGTTATTTTGTTGCCGGTTACATTGTTGATTTACTTGCATGACGTCGCTGTCACGCCTGTCACTTTCCGACTTGACATCTACATCATGGCCGCCGCATGCGCCGCTCTGATTGGCCGCTGATGTTGCTCCGAACATAGCCGAGTGTTTCGTTGGGCCTGCGTCGGACTGTTTTACCGACGCCGACGGGCGCGATTGAGCCCGCTGATTGGCCGCTCCGTGCGACTGTTTTACCGACGTAGTCCTCGTACCACCCGAAGTTCCGCTGCTCCCTGCGCTGGGATTGGTACACTTGGAGCTGATATGGCCGAATTCGTTACACCGAAAGCACTTCACCCCGTTCCGGCATGCACTAGATATATGATCTTTCCCTCCACAATTATAGCAAAACTGCCCGGTTCCTGATGTGGAGTCTTTGGGCGAAACAGCCGCCGTTCTTTTTATAGGTCTTTCCCCGTTCTGCTTGTCAACCTTCTTCTTAATCGCCTCGTATAATAATAATTTCTCTTTCAGCGCCGGGTAGGTGACAGCGCCGTACAAAATCACCTTGTTCGTTTCTAGGTCCGGTATGCCGTCTATAATGTACTGAATGGTGACGTAATCTGGAAATTTTGCCCGTTTTCCCATTTCTTTCATTATGAGCATGTACTGATAGTAGGATTCGTCTTTGCGTTTCTTTCGTGTCGCCATAAGTTCATGCATCTCCTTATTATTCGTAACGTCAGGAAACTCCTTCAGCACCGTCGCCTTTAGGTCTTCATACGTCTTATGCACCTTTTCCGTCTTGAGCCACAACTCTGCCGTTCCCGTCAAGGACCTACGGGCTATAATGAGGCGCTGCTGAGGCGTCCATCCAAAAATTTCAGCGTTGTCGTCGAGGTCTTGTGCCCATTTCGCAGAAGTATACGTGTGGTCATCACCGCTAAATTTCGCCATATCGACGATGCTAAACGCTGCCTCTTTATTTTCCGTCATCTTCAGTCGTCGTGTGTGCGTCTTCCGTCTTTCGTCTTCAATTCTATTCAAATCGTCTTGATATTATATTCGTCGTTTGCTTTTTGAATTTTTTTTTTACCGCAAGCACGTGGCCGCGATCCCGGACGAGCCCCCAAAATGTAGATGTGAGGGGTCGCAGCAAATAAATCACGTGCTTGTAAACTAACGGTGTTTTTATTTCAATCTTAGCACTTTACACCAAATAGAGATTATTTCCTCTTAATCTAAATTATACAACTCGTCTTTCGTCTTTCACACACCACGCTCACGGCGCCATTTTTCCATTCTCTCTCCTTTTCCTCGCTTCCCCTCTCACTCGCACCTTAACATTCCATTTCCTGCATTCTTACTTTACATTACATTATCCTTACGTTCCATGTCCGCACATCCTACATACATATTCATATATTTGCGTTCCACAAGGTAAAACAAGATGTTAACAAAAGGCTTACAGCTAAGAGCCGTTGTAGACCCTGTCAGGGCACAGCAAAAGTTATTGGTTGATACATAGCTACTATTATTTAAAGTTCAAAATCTAAATCGTTATTAATAAACACAACAATCACATAATATAGACATAACACCATATTTTCTATGGGTCTTCGATAAATAGGTAAACAAGTTTCTGTAAATCTTCGGGGATAGTGCAAATCCGCGAATCTGCCATACGTAAAGTGCGCGTATCTGCTCTACGTGGGAAGGTTATAAGTTGTTTTTTTTATTTCAACGGCTTTTGGCCTCATTTTTACATGGAGAGTAATAATTCACGTGTTCATCCATGAAAATCACTTCAAAGAGATATCTGCTAATTAGGGTCTTAAGTGCATTGCTCGCGATATTTGAAATTGGCTACATTTGTCAGTTACGCGGAATTATCCTGCTAGTTCCGCAGATTTGCACTATCCCCGACGAAATGTAACTTGCACAATTTTTAAGAGAAAGATACGACCCCATACCGAACAAAATAAAAACTTACGCAATACCGACATTACTTCTTTATTTCAGACGACACCTTGTAACTGTCGCACTTAAGCCAATTGAATGTGCTAAAAATACATTCATGACCACTATGCTTTTACGACTTGTTGATCCATTTTATCAAACAACCTTAGTAACTTCAAAACATTAAGACATTTCTATTGCTTTTTCAGGATGACTATATAGACTGTTACGGCGACGAATCAGTAACAGGCAAAGCTGGTACAGACATTCAGGAAGGTAAGTGCTCCTGGTTAGCGGTCACCGCTTTAGAGCGCTGCAACGACTCACAGAAGTCTGTCTTCACTCAATACTACGGCAGCAAGGAACCAGCGCATGTTGAAATTATAAAGCGGCTTTATGATGACCTGAGGCTATCAGAAGTATATAGGCAGGAAGAGACAGACGTTTATAATGATATTATCCTAAAAGTGCGTGCGTTACCTTCAGAAACCGCTCCGACGTTCTTCTTCAAACTTGTAGATAGAATTTATAAGAGGAAGCATTAATTGTGACGGTTATTGCGATTGGGTGAAATAGAGTGTATATTTTTTCTAATCTTGAACGACTTTGAATGTTATTGAAAGTCCTACTCACTGATTCAAAGGCTGATTGAACGGTTTAGAATTTCAAAATAGATTAAGTTTTGAATCGCTCCAATAAACCAATCTATGCTCGATTCCGAAAATGTATCGATAAAGTTTATATTGAAAAATAAGATTAAGTCAGTCTGAGGACTAATAATAATAGGTTGGGGAAAAAGTTTCTTCGCATTTTTTAAGAAAATTCAAAACATTTTTAATGTAGTTTATTTACATTTAACTAAAGTATGTAGGTACCATTTTGTTCGATAACTTTTTGCCATCTTGTAGGTAGGGACATGATCCCATTGCTATAGAAATTTTGGGACTTCTGGTCAAAATACCGCGACAAGTGGTTTTGGCAGTCCTCTCGTGATGTTAACCTGACACTGCCTAAAGAATTCTGAAGAGACCGAAACAGGTGGAAATCTGAAGGTGCAAGGTCAGGACTATACGGCGGATGCATTAACACCTCCCAGCCAAACTCTCTTAATTTTTGCTGAGTGGCTAAAGATGTGTGAGGTCTAGCGTTATCATGATGAAAAACCACACCGCTTCTGTTGATTAATTCCGGCCGCTTCCTCTCAACTTCTTGCTTTAATCTCATCAGTTGTTCGCAGTAGAGTTCAGAATCGATGGTCCTGCCTGGTGGTAACAGCTCATAATGAATAATGCCGTTCCAATCCCACCACACACACAGCATCACGTTGTTGCGAGTTAACCCGGGTTTCGCCACAGTCTATGAAGCCTGACCGGCCTTTGACGACGACCTTTTTCTGACGACGAGCTTTTTTGTGTACCCAGTTTTTTTCAAATGCGCCAAAACTGTTTTGTGGTCAATTTCCAGTTCTTCAGCTACGTCATAACTACTGATATGCCGATCTTGCTCCACTTTTTCAAAAATGGCATCCATTTTATCCGTAATAGGGGAACCAGAGCGACGTGCATCTTTGACATCAAAATTTCCGGATTGAAAACGCTTAAACCAAATTTGTGCTACTCTCACAGACACTACACTAGGTCCATAAACATCTCAATTTTTTTTCGCGGCTTGTGTTGCATTTTTACCTTTTTTGTAGTAAAATTTTAAAATGTATCGAATTTCTTCATTAGATTCACTCATCCTGACGGTACGAAAAACAAATGAAAATCACACATTTTCCTAATTTGAATTTGGAATTATGTTCTTTAAAATTTAAACTTTCAATGATACCAAAACCAGCCAGATACAAATAGTATAGCCAAAGAGATTTTATTACAAGTTCATACATACATTATAGTATGTATGAACTTGTAATAAAATCTCTTTGGCGAAAAGACTTTTTCCCCAACCTAATATATTATCTGTATTAATTACTGTTTCGGGTTTATACCATGACAATAATAATTAAATGTGTTCTATTAATTAAACTGATTACCACTGGCAACTTTGGGCATTGCCTTCTTATAAGAGGGTTTTTTTTGCAATATACTGTTTATTTCGTTAATAAAAAAGGATAAAAAAAACATGTAAAAATATAAAAAATTGTGGCCCGCCAGTGTCGGGAGCAGGGTCCAAGCTACCGGTGGTTAGGGCTGCAGAGACAGGAACCTCCTCACGATGCGAGCCGTATCAAGGAGTACTGCCTTGATCCAACCACCTAGCGTTGGTCGAGGCTTTCGGCCATCAGGTCATTGGCCGTTACGACAATCGGCACAATTACAGCCGAGTTCACATTCCACATGTCAACAATCTCGTGTGCTAAGTCGAGATATTTCATGTGTTTCTCTTTCACAGCTTTCACGAGATTCGTGTCATGTGGAATGGTAATGGACAATCATTGCCCGGCGCGCTAGATACAAGATATATTTATTTTGTAAAACATGAGTACAGTATGCAGGTCTTATAATTAATATGAGGTAGCTACATATTTTGCCATTTATGGCGTACAAAATTAGTCGCACTAGCTAGACAAACAATTAAAGCTAATCGATCTATTGGTGACAATAGTCTTTTCAGTAATGATAGACCGTCCCAGTACAACGTGACATGGTAATTTTTGAGAACTGGGTCGGGCACATACCTACTTGTAATACGGTACCTCAGTGTCAAGTTTATCAATATATGTTAAGTATTATGCTAAGTCACAAAATATATTGAGTTACGTACCTGTTCATAGTATTTTTAAGGTTTCGTACACGCCATGCGTCAGTCGAATTATAAGATACTAGCGTCTAATTTAACCGAAAAGTATATTCGGTTCGCAATGGCGGAATGTGTACCGAGTCTATTATGCCACCTGATAAACCGTCGATTTCGCTAAATACGTCCATTTGTCCACGAGAGTATCAAATCGGACAAACGCTCATGGCTAAGTTTATTTATTTCCGACTTCATTTCATAGTGCGCAATGTTGCTATTTGTTTGTAAGTGAAAACTTCGCTGCTACCACAAAATTTTACAAGTAAATCTTACAAATACCACAAAATTGTCAGCCACACTAAACTGAAAAACCTTACAAATATTTAAATTGTAGTGACAAGTCTACAATATTGTAACTCATACATATTTGTAATTTATGTGTTACGCAATTTTTTCAGCTTGTAAAGTTTTGTGGTATAGGGCCGTGCACCCTAATTGCGTAACACACTACCAATCGGAATCGGTTTCATTTTGACAGTTCAACAATATTCATTGCGTGATTTATATTGTCCAGCAGACAAATTCGAACATATTATGAAGCAATGGATAAGCAATTTGTTTCAAAATTATCAGATTCCGACTGATAGTGTGTTACGCAATTAGGGAGCTGGTCTTCGCCGACCCTTAGTTGTTAGTTGTTCATATTTCGGGTCATTTTCACCACACTTCACTAAACGCGTTAAACGCTAAACAAGTTCAAAACATCATACTGTTTCTGTCATTTTCAAGCGATTGAAAGAAACGAGGGATGTTTTAAACTCGTTTTGCGTTAAATGCTTTTAGTGATGTGTGGTGAAAATGAGCCTTAGTGATCCAGTCTACTAATTTTACATAGTTTATCGAAGTTATTTTAAATTAGACGACTGTGAGTTTGTATTTTTTGTTACATTATTGACTGAAATATTAACTAAGTAATTAATGTTACCGTTTCTTTTGTACTTGTATTACGACGAAATACTATTTCATGCAGTGATATCGACTGGAGCGCCTCTGTCGTCGATATAAGAGGTAACAATGGGTTGATGGCCAGGCTATGTAAACTAATATATCATATAATTAATATCTTATGTTTTAAAAAACGTAAAATTATAACCACAGAGCTCAAAATGTCTTCTTAAATAATAATAATTATGTATAGTTTAACGGATAAACAAGTTTACATCTCATTTATATTTAAGTTTTTTTTTTCAAGTGTCAAATAATAATGTGCCAACTAAAATACACTAACCCGAGGGCCACGAAAGTAACGGTTATAGCGTTTTCGCTCTGCTCTTCAAAAGTTGGCTTCGAGCGACAAAAACAAAATGAGTTTTAAATCGAAACCTAATTTACACAAGACTAAAAGTTGATATTTGTTTAGGTGGAATTTATAGTCTATTCAAATAATTTTGGAAAAAAAAAACGTTCTAAGCGGTATTTTCATGGTCATGGGGTTCGCATAGACAGATCGTGTCAACGGGGATGAAAACTATCACTTGCTCACTTCAGATGTCACCACAGTCGATTAGAAAACATATAAGAGTCTTAAAATAACATGGTTAATCTCTCAACATTGTGCATACAAAGTTACTTTTGGAATGTATGAGAGAATACGTTTTTCAACTGCAATGTTAAGTTTGTTCTTGGGATAAATTCATCCCATCTACGGAATCCTTCATTGTGCGTGGTCCGACGCGCACTCCAGTTTTTGTAAACAGACTACTTCTAATCATAATGAATTAATACGACCCTTTGCGCAGCTGTCATTAAAATCCAAACAGAAACACAATAAACTCAACATCCCTGTCATCTCATTGCGCTCGCGTAATTTTATGCGTGGTGTATATTGTATTTAAAAATGTTTGTTTATGCGCATTCTCTGGCCTTTTTTTACGAATAAAACAGCAATAAAATTGTGTATAAAATTAAAATAGGCCTAATAACCTATAATAACCTATGGTGCTTAACCTAACAATAATTAGACTAATAGGACTTATTTTGGATACCTATATAAAAGAGACTTCTTTAAATTTTGTTCCGTGTCATTGACTTGGGCACACTCCTTGTCTTATAAATAATGTACCTCGAATAAAATACTTGGCGCCCTTTTATTATGTGTTATATACTTTAAAATGTTTTGAAAGACATTATAATAAAACTTTTGTGTAATACTACGTTAAGGCCTTGCAGGTTTTAGAAAAATAGTGTAAAATATTTGGAGATTCCGTAGGTACCCTTCTTTGATTATCGCAGTAACACACAATTTAAATTTCATCCAAAAACCAAAAATAAAACTAAAATGACTAATCTCCTTGAAAATATTTACACTAATTTTGTAATACGTTATAAATATACACGCTGCTTTCTTATTGGCTAGGCAGCTGCCACGATAGTGTTGTACTCATCATTAAGAACAACTTTTACTATGGGATCAAACCTGAAATCGTAAAAAAATCGGCTGTTCTCTACATTTATGTTCGCATAACTCGTAAAAATATAGGGAACGGCAATTTTTTTTTTGCGATTTCAGTTTCGGTCCCATAGTAAAATTTGTTCATAATGATTAGTACAACACTATCGTGGCAGCTTCCTAGCCAATAAAAAAGCAGCGTGTAAATGATTTAATATATTATGTTAATGTTTAAAAAAAATGTAATTTTTGTTGAGAGTGGCAGCTTTCGTGAAATAACTTCATTGTTCTTACATAAGGTATGACGTTTCGTAAGCAGTTTTTGTTGAAGTAGATTGGAATCTACGATTGATTTACAACAGGATTTTTTCAGCCAGTCTTATAAATAGGGTAAATGTAATGTAAACCGGCTTCATATTTTACGTATTTTTTTAGGTTTATTATTTTGACAGAGACTTAAAGATTTAAATTATTATTTTACCCAAAATTAATATTTATTGTATCATCTAGGTCAACCGCACGTCAATGAGGAGCTCGTGGCTAAGTAATAATAGCCGCATGGGTCGATCCAGGTAAAGCTACGCTTGCCGGGGTTGGTCCGTGGATGAAAGGCCATCTTTACATATCGAGACTTCTCCGTGCCTCGGAAATTGGTCTTGGCTGTCATTCGTGGATCTTTGACAGTCGTTACGGGTCGTCAGAAGCCCGAAAGTCTGACAACCAGTCTTACCAAGGGGTATCGTATTACCCAGTAACTGGGTTGTGGAGGTCAGATAGACAGTCGCTCCATGTAAAATACTGGTATTCAGCTGCATCCGGTTAGACTGGAAGCCGACCCCAACATAGTTGGGAAAAGGCAAGGCAGATTGTATTGTATCTAGGCGTGTGGTCAACCGCACGTCAATGTTAACACAACTAAAAACACCCTTGTTGCTACGAAATAAAGGTGCTTCACAGTAAAATTGCTGTGCAAAATCGTACACACAACCAGTTCTTTGAGAACCTCCTGGGTCGAGGGCCATTGGCTCCATCCAACAACAGTTGGATCGTTCTGTAAAATTGTGTTCACAGAAAGTCATATCTTTAGAACTATGTACGAGTATGAGCCGCGAAGTTATTTACAGAGAATTAAGTACATTTATATGCGTATAGTCATATGAGTAGGTATAAGGAATTATAAATAAATAAATGATTTTATTATTTAAATTGCATTTTCATTTTTAGGGTTCCGTACCCCAAAAGGAAAAAAAACGGAACCCATATACACACACTTCGTTGTCCGTCGTGTCTGTCTGTGAGCCTGTCTAGACCCTTTTTCTCAGGAACTCGTGGAGGTATCCAGTTGAAATTAATATCAAATATGGTTATGGTCCCTTGAAGCTCTAAAAAATCGAGTGTCAACGCAATATGTAAAAAAATACGGGCTTCATGTGACAAATTTTGATACTCGCAAGTAAATCAAAATCTAGGGTACCAACTTACCGTTGAGCTAGAATCATGAAATTTGGCAAGAAGCAAGGTCTCACAGCACAAGTAAAGGAAAAAGACCGAAAATCGCTAATTTGTAATTTTATCACATAAAAAAATATTATATTTGGGATTACAAGCTAAAATTGCAGTTGGAGTATTGACCGTGACATAACAATATATGAAACCAATACAACAATATATGAACATGTTTTTCAACTACAATGTTAAGTTTGTTTTTGGGATAAATTCATCCCAACTTCGGGACCCTTCATTGTGCGTAAGCAGCGTTGCAAAAGTTCCCGATTTCTCGGAAGATCTACTGATTTTAGTCATTGTTATGGTAATTATCTATATAAGTATGTATTTACAAAAAAAAGTAGTATATGTAGTATATCAGTTATCTGGTTTCCATAGTACAAGCTCTGCTTAGTTTGGGACCAGATGACCGTGTGTGAAAATGTCCCAGGATATTATTATTATTATTATTATCTCCTTTATTTATTTTTTAAACTTATTTTATTACTTTTTTAAATATTTTTATAAAAAGATAAAAAATATTATTATTTAAAAAATTTATTATTATTATTATTATTGTCTCCCGATATCCCGATTTAGCAATCATGTCTCCCGAATTTTTGAATTTTCAATTAATGTAAAATAATATTCATAAATAGAAACGCAAAATGATATTCTTAATACGTCAACACTAAAAGAAACCTGTAACACAAAATCATCAGTATGGGGACTTTCCAAAATTCCCCGCACCACGTCGAATACGGCAATTCAACTTCGCTCAATGAAAAAACAGAAGAATTTTAGACAAGCGAGAGTTGCATGAAATGTGATGGATCACGCATGTTTGAAAACGTGTGTTGTTTTGTTTTCAATCTTTTGAGTTTGCCATACTCATCTGCAAATGTGTGTTTTAATTAAGTCGTAAAAAACAGGAGGAGTTATAAAGCATCTCAATTGTAAAGACTCTCAGTAAACGTAGTCATCATACTATCGCATGCCCGCTTAAATTGTTCGGGTTATGTGCGTTGATTCTGTTCCATTTGTGGAGACGCTATTGTTTCTTTTTTTATTATTATTAAAGTTACTTATGATTTTTTATTTTTTTTGTTTAATGAGACTTTTTTACTGTTTCTATAAATATTATAGTAACACAATCCCATGCAAAAGTTCTCGTCTCCAATTGTGTTTACGTAATTGTAGTTGAAATAAATATACGTTAATTTAATTCAAACATACCCGTCCAAGTGAGCACTCATTCGGTAAGGACCTTTTTTGCGCTGATTGTGTATCTAGTTCTTTATTAGTGATCGATCCATTCAGGTAAATTATAATATAATGATTACACATATACACCAAAGAAGAGAATAAAATGTGTTTTATTACGTACATTTTTTTTAATACATTAAGCTTACCAAGCTTTAAAAAAATACCTTTATAATAATATATAAACAAAAAAATATTGTACAATTTGACTCCACTCATTCCTTTGTCCTAGCGGTGAGCCTCGGTCGTAAAATCTATTGTTTTTTTTTTCGCACTATAATTCTGATTTTAAAACATTGTAAGGTTGAATTTGTTTTGATGTATGTTGACTAGCGAGCACCGGTCGTAACGGCTTTGTGAATACAACTTTAAACATTGCACTTATGGTTGAATTTACATTAACGTATATTTATTTCTACTAGAAGTAGTGTAAAGACAATTAGCGACCGTTTTAAGAGAATTTTTGTATGGCATTGTGTATCTAGTTGTTTATTAGTGATCGATGACTAATATATATAAAATGAGAGTCTGAACATAGGCACTACGAACTTTCGCGCAAGTTCTCTCACTCACGCTCGCCTCATGTCACTGTCATTTGGTTCCTAAAAAAATGTTACTGCGCAGCCTTCTGCGCGAAGTTCGGACTCGCCAGGATATTTCGTATGCCTGTCACTTTGTCACTAATATTATTTCTACGCGAAAGAAATGCGCGCAATAACTTGGCAGTTGAGTTGATTGACATGACATGACAAGGATTAGGGATGCCCTTAAATTAGATTCGTATCGATATATTTTGAGGCGAAAGCTCCAGGTAGCCCGCGAAATTCAATTTTTTTTACGTTTGTTGCAATTTGTAGGTGAGTAATTTGTAGGTTGTATGTTGATCTGAATATGATTTGCGACTGTAGAAAATCTGTATTTATAGAATTATAATCATTAAATTTATCAATACAATTCTAAGTTCATATTATATTCCTAATGAATGACTATTTCATGAAATCTTGACATTTAGGTTTATACTCACTTATGGAGTTGTATTACTGATTCTAATGATTATAATTTTGTAAATACATCTACGTGACCGTAAAGTCGCGAATCATACTTTAATCAACATTACAACCATTAGGTTGTAATGTTGATTAAAGTATGATTCGCGCGAAAGAGTTTTTTGCAATTTGCAAGTCAGTATTAACTGACTTGCAAATTGCAAAAAACTCTTTCACCTTCAACATTGCGTCTTGTTTAGAGAATAGAGTAAGTGAGTTAATTTTATTATAGGTAGATAAAGGTTCTTCTATGAAATGTCAAGCAATTTTGAACCATGTGCAATGAGGTAGAACTGTTGATATCAACTTGACCCGCCCTGCAAAAGATTATGGTACGAGCCCTGAAGATACGAGGTCTGCATGTTGGTAACTGCTGCACGCTCAGGAGAGAACCTAAAACAATAGCTGATCATAGTAAGTTGGTAGTATCTCAGCTACATACATACAACTGAGGCTTTTAGTATGCTAATAGGTAATGTTCCATACCATGATAATATACGGTCCAAAGAATAGGGTCTTATAGGTATTTAATCCTTTGAGCGGCAAGCGCTACCTACCGAACGCGATGTTTCCTCCAGCGCTAAGCTATAAATGTATAACGTATCTATAGTAAACAGTAGTGAGTAATTCGACCGTCCCTATTAACAATGGCGGTTATACATTTTTACCAATATTCACTTTTTTACATAAATCGAATTACAATTAAAAAAAAAAAAAACTTCACTGTCAAAACAAACTTTGAACTGAGGGCAGTTCAAAGTTTGCCCTAACGATAAAAAAAGAATCTTTATGATATTAACAATGTCAGTTCTGCGAAAAACACCACTGTTCAGTAGGGACTAAACAGTAGTCTCCCTGCAGAACCGACATTGTTAATAGGGACGGTCGAATTGTATTATCGATAAATGTTACTTATAAGTTTTTATGGTTCCGTACCCCAAAAGGAAAAAACGGAACTTTTATAGGATCACTCCTAAGTCTGTCACAGCCACTTTGCTCCGGATCTAATGGACCGATTAAGTTAAAATTTGGTACACGTATGAATTTCTGTGACCCTAACACGGACGTATAACGTAAATAAATGAACTTTGAATATGAGGGGCAATTTTGGGAGGCAAATAAGAAAATTAAAAAATAAAGTTTTGAAACTGCACCGTGTGACATATCAAATGAAAGGGCTTGCTGTAAGGGTCTCAAATATATTTTTGTTTATAATTTTCAAATAAACTGTTTTAAAGTTATTTAAGAAATTGGACGAAAATTGACCATGTCCCCACCCTTATTTCCGAAACTACTGAGCTTAAAATTTTAAAGATAACTTGGAAAATCTCTCAATATTGTGCGTACAAACTTACGTATACCTTTGCAGTTGGAATGTATGGGGAGAACATGTTTTTCAACTACAATGTTAAGTTTGTTCTTGGGATAAATTCATTACAACTACGGAACCCTTCATTGTGCGTGATCCGACACGCAATTGGCCGGTTTTTTAGGGTTCCGATTTCCGATTCCGGTTATCAAATAAGGCACATTGCCAGACTCTAAACAATCAACCTTATAAAATCTATGTATCATATTTGCCGCACCGCCAGGCTTTTAACGAGTTATAAAAAATATTTTAACAAAACAAAAAAATACATTCTAACGTGAAATAACATAAAATTTAACATCTAATTACTTTGTACTTTTCCATATATAATTTAAAAAACAGAACCTCCCGTTTAGTCGGTTAAAAATCAACAATGTAGGTAGTTACAACACAGCCTTTGAACCTTATAATATCAGAATCTAACTTATTATTAGAATGAGATCAATAACTATCAATCTTACAAATTCTTCTTTAATTTAAGAGCTCAGCTCTTGTCGATGAAGAAATTGCCTCTGTTCTCTATCCTCTGCCTTCTGCTTAACTCCTTGATACGGCATGGTTCCCACTTTCTCCTTCACTTGTTCTATGGAACTTCGTCTAGGTCTTCCCCTTTCTTGCTTTCCTTCAGATTTACCTTCTTGTATAGTTTTAAAGAAGTCGTCATGTCGTATCAAATAGCCAATCATCTTTTCTCTTACAAATTACTATTTCTTATTGTAGTATTCTATGAAACAATTTCGTTCTGGCAATAGGCACAGCCTAATTTTACATTTTTCGTAGAACAATTTGGTCTGACCTTTTGTGCAATACATGCACCTTCCTGTAATGGTTGTTATAGTAGGATAGTGAGCCACTTGGTCGTATCGAACAGCATCTGGGGGTCTTTCAGCTACCGGCTTCTGTACAGTTTTGACGGAGCTGACGCTAGTTCTACTGATGTTACGTCTTTCAAATCTGCGAAGGCTTTCAAAAATTTCAATTCTAAATGTCTTCAGCGATTTGAGTTTGTTGACTTCATGTCTTGCTTCTCTATCACGCCGATAGAGAAGCCAAGCATTGTTTACACAAATATCAAGCATTTGCGAAAAAATTGGCAAATACCAGCGATGGCCTCTGAATGGTGTACGATATAGAGCAATCAACATATTTGCTAGATCAACTCCTCCCATGTTGGTGTTATACTCTTTTATCAAATTTGGACATGTTACTGGCATTTTTCTTCCTTGGTCTTTCTTGTAACGAACCACATTCTGGATGGGATGCGCGTGTACAAATGTGCTTGCAGCTGTAACACATTTGTTATCGTACCATTTTACGACAACGATCTTATTTTTGTTACATACGACTTGTGCGTGAGATCATCTGCCTCTTTTTTTTAGATTTTTATCCGTGGGTAATTTTTTCTCCGCTCCTCGGAGCCTGTTTGATCGGATTGTTCCCAGTGCGAAAATTCCATATTCATTACGCAAATATTGCAGGAGCTCAATAGATGTAAAAAAGTTATCAAAACATAAGACTGCATGCAGGTTGGTGAATAGATTTCGCCAAAGCTATAACAACTTTTGATCCTAGGCCCATACCATTTTCTTCATCCGTGAATTTGTGAAATCTAAATGTGTCGTCTCATCCGTAAATCAGGAAGTCGTATACGATTCCAGAGACACCAGCGCGAACAAATATTTTGAAGCCCCATTTCTTTGGTTTATTCTTTATATATTGTTTGCGACTGCCTGCTCTAGTTCCTTTATGTGGTACCATCATTTCATCAATACTGAAACGCGTCTCTTCTTCTACTTTTAGACAGTTCTCACGGATTCTTTGAAGAAGTGGTCTCACTTTATAATATCTATCGCCATCGTCAGTAAAATTATCACTAAAATGTAAATATCGCCTCAGTAACTGGAACTTCTTCAGAGTCATTATATCAGCTACTTTGTCGTATCGTAGAATTTTGAACCAATAATCTGTATAGGCGTGCATTTTAACAACCCCTATAAATAAAAGGATCGCCAGAAAATCTTTGACGTCATCTTCTGTGATATTGATTGAGCTGCCATTTCTCTGTGTGCTATAGATATTTGTTTGTTGCACTATGAGAGAGATGATGTCATCTGAAAAGAACAGCTTGAAATATTCAATGGCACTCTTCTCTTCACGTGGCTCAAACGAGTTATCTTCAACGTCTGCAGAACCGGTAAACTTTGAGCATTCGGTTGTAATTTTTTAGCGGGTATTACTTTACACTTTATCGCTACAACTCTAGGTCTTTTCGAACGAGTAGCCGCTGAAGGAGAAGGTGCAAACAATGGAGACGGCGCCTGGTTATAGTGTGTCAAGTTGCTGGCTCGTGGTGGTAGTTGTGAGGAGGTTGCTAGCGGTGATGGTACTTGTGAGTAGGTTGCCAGTGGAGATGGTAAACTTACTTAATGTAATAACGGTTCTACCGGAGTTAATGGACTAGCGTCAACAGCATGAAGCTGCCTTATTAGAGATGGATTGGATGATAACATTGATGGTGAACCAGGGTTGGTTGACGGCGATGACTGTGGGTATAGTACCAAAGATGTTGAAGCAACCACTTGATTTACCTCATTATCATCATCTGATAAAAGATTGAGGTTTTCTATCGAAGATGGCAATGATGGAGGCGGTGAACTGCTGTCGGAGTGTGTTGGGCGAAAGCAGTACTGGAGTTCATCCTTAGCAGATGAATCACTATCGTCCAAATCAGATTTTGCCCCTGGCTTTGGAACAAGAGCCACAAGATGCCGAGCTCTTGTTTGTTGTTGCATACTAAGGTATCCACCTGGTAGGTAACCACCTGTAACAGAATATTACGAATAAACAAACTAATAACAACTAATTAATATTATAGCTAACAATTAATTAGGTAGGTATAATTATTATTATTATATTAAAATTTATAAATAAATAGTATCTGTGCAAATCAAGCAATGTCACATATTTGATACATAACAAAAAATATCGAGAATGTTGGCTAACTGGCAATGTATCATATCTGATACACTCGAAAAAAACAGTGAATTGCATAAGTTTTAAATCCAGTTCAGTTCACAAAAATAGCGTTTTCGGCTAGCAAATATTGTAACCTATTCAAATTAAGCCAATTATAAAAACAATTTGACCAAAATATATATTTTTTTTTTTACCTTGCGACGCCCATACGCGTTTGATCGGTTTGCCATCTTGCGGTCTACTGCATTCTCGGTGTTTCAAGTAATTGAATAGTAATTTTTAGTAGAATTGGGATTATATTTTGTAGCATAAAAAAATATAAAAGTTAAATAAATACATTTCGTAACGTCTCTAGAATTTCAAAAAGTACAATGTATCAAATTATCCACCGTGCCAAGAATAGGGAGTAAAACAAGCACAGTTGTTAATGTGCACGTACTGTGTATAGCCAATAATATAGTGCGCAAAAAGATCTATTCCCGCTGTCCCCATTATGAGGACAGCGGAAAGTCATAAAATTTCTTTCCCGTTGTCTCTATTGACGCTTTCCTGTTAGGCTCGGCGCAAACGGGCCAACAACCACAGCTACCGGTGGCTGTCGTGCGCTACCGCCACATTTGTAACAGTAGCAGAAGAGCGCGACAGCCACCGGTGTTCGGTAGCCGCCAAATTTTATAACCCGTGACTAGGTGGAGCAGCGCGGCGGGTGTCGGTGTCTTGTGTGGCTCGCAGCGACCACAAGCGGCGAGTCCCGGACACTGCTGTAGCGAGTGGACGCCACCGGCTACACGTGTGCGGTGCGTCTATACAAAATATATGAAAAAGTGTGTTAAGTCGCTGTCGCTGGCCACCAGTGGCTGCGGTCGGTGGCCCGTTTGTGCCGGGCTTTATGGGGACAACGGGAACTTATAAAATATCCTTCCTTGAACTATGCTTACGTCAATGGGGACACCATTGACGTAAGCATAGTTTATATACATACACATGAAACAAATTATTTAAGCATAATAGGGTTTTAATCAAATGTGAAAAATCTAATAAAAAACCTTACAGAAATAATACAACCTCAACGTTTTAGAAGAGTAAAAAAAACACAATCATTTATTTGGATCATAGAACCAACATTGTATATTTACAAAAAATATCACAATCATAATATTTGGATCATAGAATCAACATTGTACCTATATTTACAAAACACTAACACGATATTCATGTATACCTATCACACAATCAGCATTGTCCCTAGGTATGTAGATATGTCGTAAATACAGATAGGTATTACCTATATGTATAGTAAACACCGCGCCGTGGGTCTAGTCCCATTTTTTTAAAATTTCCTCATAAACATAACATCACGCCTGTAATCCCCGAAGGGTAAGGCAGAGGTGTACCTACTATTCTTCGCCATGTAACGTTACACGTTATTTTTATCGTTTGGTGTCGGTGCGTCTACGCATTTTCGTTAATGAATAATAAATGATTGAAATTCGATGGTAAGAAAGGTAAGAAATGCATATGTAAATAACTTCAATTGTGCAGACTAAACCGCTGGACCTAGACACATGATATTTACTGTCATAATTATTTTGTTTTATTGTTATTATGGAACATTTTTTGTTTTCTCGGTATGTTTACCATTTGTTATTCCATGAAGGTATTTAGTCTGTGGGGCGAGTTTGATTGCGGGCACGGGGATACATTGATTAAAGTGACCCCTTTGGGGATCATAATACTATTTTAATGGATTTTGTGTTGATTATCAATTTCACCCCTGTTTTTTTTTTTTTAGGTTGTAGACAAAGATGGTACGGAACTACAAAAAGGTACAGTCGCGACCAAAAGTCGATAAGCAAACTCACAAAGCAATAGCATGGCGTTTAGTTTGAGTTAAGACCTTCTATTTCCAAGAACATAAACATGCAAAATTATTGTCGTCAACAACTGATTGTAGTTCATAATTTCAAAGTTATAACATGTGTAAAGATGACCTAGCGGTTAAGCGCGTGCAGATAGATGCGTGAATCAGTGAGCCGTGAGTCCAAATCTCACGCAGTACTTGACTTTTTGTAAGTTTTTACTTGATTGGAAGTAATGGGACAGAAATATAATATTCTTTATCTTGTTCGCTTGGTCACTCATTTCGTAAAGTTAGAAAGGTAGATCATAGAAAACTAAATAGGTATCGACAATTATATATGTGTTATTAGAATATCCTTTCTTTGTTATGTTATTATGAATTGACTAAGTGGGTATACAACAAAAAATCCTATGAACGGTTACAAAAAAACTTCTTTTATCTAGTAGGAATGTAACGTCACAATTCTCTTAAGTTTGTTAATTTTATAAATAAGTAAATAAAACGAATTAACATTTTTGTTACCATTCATCACGACTTTTTTATTTAAACCTTCCAACACCGAAAAGATAAATTAAAAATCACAAAAATAGTTAAATAATAATACAATAACTAATATTTAACTTCTTATAAAAATAAATAATAAATGAACATAAACATCTAACAAGTTTTTGCTTAAAATAGAAATATATTATTATGGTTCCAAAGAAACAAAAAACAGTCCAGCATTGTGATTAAGATTCGAACTCAGACTTCATTGATCGTGAAACCATTGCTTAGCCCAAACAGCTACCAGCACATGTTATGTTTATGCGAATTTTAGCAATGCAATGGTAAGAACAGGTCGCCACTATGACAAGTTATTCTAAATTCAACAGAAATATAATGTTATTTCGCGTAGTACGACGACATGCGACAATTCATTAGTGTGTGTTATCTGCGGATTGTTGGCTCATACGCGCACACGTACTGGTTCGTGCTCGCACAGTTCATAGCAATTTAATCCTTAGCATGCTTATGGACTTTTGAGCGTTTACTGTACGTACCCGAAATTATAAAAACTACTCGGACGAGACGCTCAGGAAGCCCTTCAGAAGATGACCGATGGTGTTATGTCAATGAATGCTGCTTATATTGCCTACAAAATTTTTATTTTTTTTTATTTTTCATTAGTTTAGATTTTCTTGATTACATAATTTCATGTCAGTAAAGAAATATGTCGAAACGTACTATAAAACTTTATTTTCTTGCCCTTTTCTAAAAATCATACCTAATGCATTATCAAACTAACCCCTTTAATCAAACTTACTCCGAAATCGAAAAAATAATAATAATAATAACCTGGGACATTATTCACACACGGTCATCTGATCCCAAACTAAGCAGAGCTTGTACTATGGAAACCAGATAACTGATATACTACATATACTACTTTTTTTTTTGTAAATACATACTTATGTAGATAATGACACCCAGACTCAGAACAAACAGACATGTTCATGCACACAAATGTTTGTCCTGGATGGGAATCGAACCCATGACCTGCGGCATCTTAACCAATATAATATATAATAAATAATACCAATAAATATCCATAGCTTGGAAGTTATATGGCGGAACGATTTTTTATTTCATAATTTAAATCGTTAATAGGGGGACTTTCCCATAAAACATTAAAAATTAGACCTATCAAAGTGACCTCACTTAGTATAAAGTTATCTACTTTATACTAAGCGACAGGCCAGATGGCGTGGTTGGTTAAGATACCACCTGCCATGCCGCTGGTCGTGGGTTCGATTCCCATCCAGGACAAACATTTGTGTGCATGAACATGTCTGTTTGTCCTGAGTCTGGGTGTAATTATCTATATAAGTATGTATTTACAAAAAAAAAAAGTAGTGTATGTAGTATATCAGTTATCTGGTTTCCATAGTACAAGCTCTGCTTAGTTTGGGATCAGACGACCGTGTGTAAACAATGTCCTAGGATATTATTATTATATTATATTATTATATACTATGTGAGGTCACTGTGATAGGTCTAATTTTTAAAGGCGCAGTTTTTTGTTAGTTTTTGCTTGAAATCTAATATGTACCTGATCGGCTTGAGCTCCTAGGCATCGAGTTGACATATGGTCTCAACTTCGGCGCCACCATCGAGTACAAGGCCCAAACTGCGGCCAAGAAACTGGGCATACTAAATAGGGTGAAGCGATACTTTACGCCTGGACAGCTATTAACCCTTTACAAAGCGCAAGTCCGATCCTGCATGGATCCATCTCTAATAAAAAAAAATATATAATAAGTCTAAATTTTTGAACTTCGAGATTTCTATTCTATAGCATTTTCCCACTGATAGGGATTTTTTTTTAAATTTTTCAGTCATCTTCAACGGTTTTAATACAGCTTGTTCCCAAAAACTTAATCAATTTCACACCAGTTGACGTACGGCGTACCCCAGGGAAGTAATTTTGGTGTTTGTTTTTTTTTTTTCTATCTTATCTTTTCATACTCTGACTATAGGTAGGTATATCAGAATATAGGTACCTACTTACTGGTTTACAGAAAGCAATGCCAATGCAAAACCGATAACACTCGTCTATTTTCTTTATAGTTGTGGTCCCTTCCCATCTTGGTATAATATAAGGTCTATTTATTCATATATTAGTTTCGTATTTTCAGTATCTCGGACCTCAATTAAGAGTGGAACCTGTCTCCACAATAATAGGTGTATTATGTTGGTCTTGGTTTTTTCAACGCACTCTGTAGATGTCCTTTATGTCATATCTGTTTATATTACAGGTTAAGTTTCGGCAAAGACACATGATCATTTCTATAAGATCCTCTTTGGTTTCATGACTTTTTCTTGGTACATTCTTCACAACAAAATTCGTTTTCCATCCCCGCATTTGCAATCAATCTCAATCATCTCAATCTTATTCTCCAAAATAGTGATGAGCTTTTTGTCTTCTATAGCTTTGTCTTCCAACTTGTTGATTTTCTTTGTAAGATCATCATTTTGCGCGGGTAGGTATGCAATCGAGCTCTCTATTTTGATATTAGACTGTTGAATTTCTTTTAGAGTTGAGTTGATATGCTGTGTCTCATTGCCATATTTTTCTGAGAAAAAGGTCATCATTCTCCTCATTTCCTCTTTGAAATCATCCAGATGTTTACTGATTGTATCGTCCATATCTCCTCTGCATCTCTTCATTGGACGATGACATACGTAGTTTGGTGGTGTTGAGAGATCTTGCTGACATCCGTTTCCGACTTATCCATATTTGAGAAGTCCAGTAGATGAGTATAGGTAAAATGCGGCCAGCTAATGGTTTGTTGTTATTATTAGCCGTTTCGAGCTGCGCAGACGACGGGGGTATGATTTCACTAATTACTTAATGAGGTAATCACCTCAGCTCGTACGTATTTGTATACTGTTTAATAAATTATTCATTATAATTAATTTATAATTATCCACTCATATATGTGAAGATAAAGTTAAACTATGACACTGGTAACTACATGATAGCTGAACCCATAGTTTTTTTAAGAATTTCACTAATAAATTTTACAAAAAAAGAAAGGGTATTGATACAATGAAATAAATATAAATCATACAACTGTGTAGTGTATGATTTATATAGCAATCGTGCCTTTAATAGAATTTTCAAAATCGGATCAGTAGTTTTTGAGAAAATCGCGAACATACCTACATATATTTGGTTCGAATAAAAAACCTCCTTTTTGAAGTCGGTTAAAAAAACGTCAACTTGTTGTTGCTGATCAATTCGTCTCGCAAGGTTTGACCCTTATAAACATACAGATATGTAGGTATACATAATTTATATAGATGATACGTATACTTTCTTACATACAAGCAAAAAGTTCTTACATAGTAGAAAAAATACTAGCGATATCTCTAAAATAGTTATGGTTTCAAAACCAATAAACTATCATGGATAGCTTGTTTCTTTTTTCTTAGTGTATCAGTAAAAAAATAAACGTAAAAACTAAAATTTTCGGTTGGATATTGTAGATAAGCATAAAAACTATCACCCTGCAGACCGCAATTTTATCCTACTAAGCAATTATATTAGTAAAAGTTGTTTTCTGTTTATACGTTTCTTGCCCAATGGTGCCGGCAACTTTGGAAACATTCCCGGCAGTTTTGGCAACTTTGGCAATATTGCCGGAAAATTTCATGGCTAGTATCAATAGACAGACCTCATATATAAATGATAAATAATACCTAGGTATAAATTAATAATCGGTCTGCTTAGCCTTTTCCCAATTATATTGTTGGGGTCACCTTCCAGTCTAACAGGATTCAGCTGAATACCAGTATTTTACATGGAGCGACCGTCTGTCTGACCTCCACAACCCAATACTGGGTAACACGATACCCCTTGGTAAGGCTGGTTGTCAGAATATTGGGCTCCTGACGACCCGTAACGACTGTCAAAGATCTATGAATGACATCCGGGACCAACGGCTTGACGTGCTTTCTGAAGCACGGACGGGCTCGATATGTATTGGATGGTCACCCATCAACGAATCGACCGCAGCAAGCTTAAATGATAAATATTGGCGCAAACAACATAATTAGGTACATGTACAGACGCCAGTAGGTCAACCTACCCGAAACTGTCAGATTTTCCCTATCAACCTTGAACCTAATTCTTTAGCAATAAAGTCGAAATTCTATTAAAGAAATCTGACAGATTGTAGTAGCTTGATGTGCTGGCGTCTGTACTTGTTCCACATAATCAATTTTTCAAAAAGTGACTTTTTTGCGACATCTAGACGCATTGACAGTTACCATCCCTCCCTACCTGGTTGCTATTCGCACTAAGCGCTTCCAAATGTCTTTTATAATGCGCACAGCAAAGGAGTGGAACTCACTACCTGCGTCAGTGTTTCCGAACACATACAACCCTAATCTCTTCAAAGTGAGAGTGAACAGGCTTCTTCTGGGTAAGCTCACTCCATCGTCGACTTTGTCTGTGTCACCTCTGACCTAGACTAGAGTCAAGAGCAAACCCATCACAAATAAGAAAAAAAAATATTTTACTATATTTTTGCTATATTATTATATATTATTGTAAACCAGATAGTTTTAGACAAATATGTAACCTCTTGAAAAACACAATGTATTACGTATTGCTGTTGTATGCTTATGCACTTATAAATTTCAGTCTATTACTGCACGTGAAGACTTGTAATTGGCTTCCTGTTGATTATTGTTTCCTTTTAATTAAGTTTTTTTTAGCTGTAAGTCTTCTATGTTTCAATAAATAAATAAATATAAATGCACTTTTTGTGTGTCTTCTCAAATAAATCCAATTTTGTTGTCCTAAAATACTAGAACAACTTGGAAGTAGCGCTTGCTCGGCTAGCGCGCGGTTAGTCACATTTCTAACCAAACCAAACCCATTTCGGAGTGCCCTAGCTTACTTAGTTCGACCAACTTTTGAGAAAAGTCCGGAAAGTTAAATAGAGGCACATTTAAGTTAAAAAAAAAAGCGTAAGTACAACCTACATCATTAGAAGCACAAACAGCGTACGTCATTAGAAGATCAATAAGTTTTATTGGATCAATTAAATATTTGCCTAGTAAATCATCGTCCAGACCATGGTCCAGACCAGTCCAGACCATGACAGTGATATTATTATATAATGTCTGATAACCTATACATATAATTAAAATAAACACCAATTGTTGCGGTATGGAGTCGTTTTCCAAAATCCAAGCGAGCAAAACCAAAGTCTAAATAAGTATGAGGTAGATTTAAATACCCACGTGTTATCAATAATGGATGTTTCTACCTAACAAATGACTGAGAAGCTTCCAGCAGCTATATTATATAAGAAACATTTTTTGTATCCTCATTTATTGAATGTGACTTTACCTGAATAGTCAGAGCAATGGCTGCGTTATTCCGTCGTAATACATTGTTTTACAACCAGTTAAGACATAGGAGTACATATGGATCTAGTGTACCAACTTTTGACATGAACACCGAAAGGAGAGCATTTCTAGAGGTCCTGCCTGAAGTCATTAACTCCGTAGTGACCAGTTCTAGGATAACTGAACTGCCTGAAGTTGGAAGCTGGATGAAAAAGGTTAGTCAATTAACCACATTTTTTTAAATCGACGGCAAAATTAAGGATCAATGTTGGTTGCAGGTAAGCGACTCCCGCAATTTTCTCAATTCTGTGTTTCCTTAAATGGTGGTGCCAGCTCCAGGATTCAGGATCATCACAAAGGAACTATGCGATACGTGCTATGCAGACTGCAGACGTTAATGCGGTTATGCAGCGTTTCCTGTGTGTCCAACCGTATGTCCGGCGGGTATAAATATTTCTCCGTAAAGCTGCCAGCAGATTTCTTGATTAAATCCAATCTTTTTGTTACAGCTATTAGAATACACGTTGGGTGGAGGGAAACTAGGCAGAGGATTGATGGTGTCCATTGGATACAGAATGTTTGAAGAACCTGATAACTTCTCGGAAGAAACGCAGCATTCTGCTCGCGTTCTAGGCTGGTGTTCAGAAATGGTAAACCATTATTTATGACCTTTACATTTATTTGTCAGGCAATATGTTCGCCCCTAACGCATGGAACTTATGCGCCACTGCCAAACCCGCGGGGCGAAATCCTATATCGTAATAGCGCGGTCATTTTATAATGCATCAATATGTTTTCCTCTAACCGGGACGCGACGCGTTGAGGATTTGTAAAAGATGTACTTACATTCGTGCAAGTGATGCTAATGTTTGTGGCGGCGGCTGTGAGTTTATTTACCTAGATTCTGCACTGAATCTGCATCTCTCTGGGAAAACATTGAAAACAGATTTAGTTATCTTGACTTCCGTTAGATTAAATCTTATTTCAACAGTTTCAGGTACAATTTGTGATATTGGACGATATAGCAGATCATGCAACCAGTCGACGTGGCAAGCCGTGCTGGCACCTCCAACCAAATGTCGGTGTCACCGGTATCAAGGACGCTTTACTCTTGTATCAGTCCATGTTGGATGTACTGGATATTTACTTCGGGCGAACTCCTTTTTACAGTGACTTGTTAAAATATTTTAATGAGGTAAGTTATTATCCACAGAAATCTAAACAATTATTATTTAGATTACTGTGTTGTCACGTAGTAAATAGACATATGTAGTATGGAAATCTTTTTGGTATGGCACATACCTAAATACTACTTCTGTCGACAAGGCCTCTTTAACATAAAAAAAAAAAAAACTTACGGGAAACTAACGAACGCGTATTTAAATAATCAACAAAAATTCCATCGGAAACAACAAATAATAATTAAAAAATAAATGCAAAAAATTCTTTGATTTTTTTTGAAGATGCATCATCCTGTTTTTTCATTCAATTAGTAATTAGCGTTAACGGGCTGTCTGCCCCGCGTCCTGTCGTCGTTTTTGTGCTTTTTAGGTTTCCGTACCAAAATGGTAAAAAGGAACCCTTATGGTACGACTCTGTCTGTCTGTCTGTCACAGCTAGATATCTCAAAAACTACTAATGCTGTCAACTTAAATTTTGGAATAGTTTTAGATGACGTTTGCCCAACTATTTTACAAATAAGAAAGAAATAAAAATGTATATTTCTTTTGCAACAGGGACTGAAAGGGGGTCTTAAAAATTCGAAGTGGGGTTACTAGAGCATATGAAAGAGCGGGGTGTTCTCAAACATTTTCATTTCTTTTTTTTAGGCCGCATAGTTTTCGACTTTTGATGAAAAATGTAAATAAAAATACCGTCCCCCTCCCTTATCTCCGAAGTTTGCATAGGGAAAAATCTGAAATTAATCTGAAAATATTACAGGAAAAATAAAACAATGTCTGTAAATAGCACACTTTTTTTATATATGACTAGCAGTGCCCCGCGGTTTCACCCGCGTAAGTATCGAACCCGTAAGAATATCGGGTTAAAAAGTATTCTATGTATTAATCCAGGTTATAAACTATCTGTGCGCCAAATTTCATGAATATGCGTTCAGTAGTTTTGGTGTGAAAGTGTAACAAACACCCATCCATCCTCACAAACTTTCGCATTTAAAATATTATAGTAGGATAGGAAGTAAGATGGTACGGAACCCTCGGTGCGCGAGTCCGACTAGCTCTTGACCGGTTTTTTAGTTGTCATTTACGAGCTACCACAATGTTTTGTAAACTATGTTTTAACCTTATTCAGATTGCTTAAAAGTGATTCAACATCCGGACAAACCTATTGACGTTTTTGTGATGTTTCTGTTTATACATACTTTGTTTTGTTCCTTAAGTAATAAACAATAAAAAAAAAACAAAATAAAAAAAATTTGCCCGTTGACGTCGATGTAAAGCTAATTCCACAGAAGTACTTATTTTATATCCCAAGTAGTGTGCGAACAGCCTATAAATCCTACTTTGGTAGAGATAATCGTATTGTGGGTTTCCTTATTATGAATCCATTATGTTAGAAAAAGAATCCGTATTTTCTTTCGGTTTCTTAATAAAACCTTTTTTTTAAAACAATCGGTTCTAAGTTGGTTCAAAGTAGGTATCCTACTTTTCTGTGTTATACCTTTTAATCTCGTGCAGACAATCTCAATAGTTATGGAAAATAGGTCCTAAATCACAATCATTGCTACGTTGTGTCTCGTGGTTCAGTTGGTAAATGATATATCCATATCCATACTAATTTTATATATTAATATTACAAATGCGACAGTCTGTCTGTATGTTACTTTTCACGATGTAACGGCTGAACGGATTTGGATGAAAGCCACACGGACAGACCATGATCTGGGTTTGGACATAGGATAGGTACTTTTTATCCTGGTAGTACGTTCCCGTTGGATAATGTCCGAACTCCATGCGAGCAAAGTCTAGAGCTAGTAAGAAATCATTTGATTTTTCTTTTTCAGTCTGCGTATAGAACGACTGTGGGTGAACATTTGGATTTTTGGTCAACTTACAGCAAAGAAAAGAACAATCTAGATGTATTCAACATGAAGCTAATCAATACTATTGCTGTAAACAAATTAGCATACTATACCTTCAAATTGCCGATATTTGTACCTTTGCTGTTCGTAAAAAATGGAAAAAATAAAGCCACTGAAGAATTAAGTAATATTTGTATGCAATTTGGGAGACTGGTGCAATGTCAGGTAAAAATATAAACCTATTTGACTACCCTCACAATAACACATATGTTTAGGCCCATTGTAGGTACCTACCTACAATGGGCCTAAACATATGTGTTTTTGTGAGGCTAGTCAAATAAATTCTTAAATTCTTTACCACGAAATCTCCGATCTACATCGGAGATTTCATGGTAAAGAATTTATAATTATAAGCCATTAAAGATACTGAGGTGGCCTATCAACCTAATCAATCACTTTTAAATATTCACTCACACGAACAATGGAAAGATTTCGTACCGTAAAGTTGCAGGATCTTAAAAAAAAATTGGTGACCTACGTAAATTCGAACCTAGGTTAGGAGAAATATAACGTTTCGATACATACTTTGTTTTTCTTTTAAGGATGATTATATGGACGTCTACGTCAACGATAGCGTGACAGGAAAGACAGGCAGAGATATCCAAGAAGGCAAATGTACCTGGGTGGCCGTAACAGCGCTGCAGCACTGCAACGACGCACAACGTGCTATCTTCAAAGAATACTACGGTAGCCAAGACCCAGAGCATGTGAAGCGAATCAAGCAGCTTTACGACGAATTACACCTACCTCAATTGTATGAACAGTATGAACGTACGATATATGATGATTTAATACACCGAATTCACGCCTTACCATCTGAAGGGGATCGAAATTTCCTCTTTGAAGTTTTAAACGCCGTCTTTAAACGGGTTTGTTAATTTGACGTACTTATTCTTTTAATTTTTCGTATAATTTTATTAGGTTTATACACACATGTGTGTGTGTGTGTGTGTTTCTTGTGTCAAAATAATAACTTTTAGTGTAACTTTCCAAACGAATATAAATTACGTATATGTCAACATCTCGTTTTTCTCATTGTTGTGTGTAAAATATGTTGCGACATGAACCCAGAAACAGACTCAAATATTCTTATAAGAAAACAGGTTTACCTGCTTCCACAAATTGTGTTCACAGAAAATAATTATGAGCAATTAATTGATTGATAAAGAAATCAGTGAATTTATTTGCGTTTAAAATAAGGTGAATTGTATAAATAAATACTTTTTTATTTGAATGGGTACTTCTTAGTTAGAAATTTTATTTATTTTACGTCATCAACTTGGCGAATCCTCAAGTTAGCAGCTTGCCAGTGCTTAAGCAAGCATATCAGCCTAAAACAATCCTACTCTGCTGGGACACAGACCCCATTAGAGAGGACTCTGTGAGAGGGAGTGGACCATAAAGCTTCACGTGGGCCCAGTGCATGTTTTAGCTAGAACATGCCGTTGCATGCCATGCATTTAATTTGTTTCTCTTTCTCAGCTTGCACAAAGTTCTCGTCATGTGGAATGCTAACAACGATAATCATTGCGCGGCGCGCTAATCAATCTATCACCACTATATCAGGCTTATTGGCGACAATAGTCCTGTCAGTAATGAATTGATAGACTGATCCCAGTACAACGTGACATGGTCATTTTCGAGAACTGGGTCGGGCACCTATTTGTAATATGGGACCTCAGAATCCACAAGTTTACATTTCAAAGCAAGTTTACATACTTTTCGTAATTAGGTTTTGAAAAAATGGTTGATATCGCACAGAGACGTGCACTCCATACATGCAAATAAGCGCTGCATATCCTGTAGCGCCATACATACATGCCCCTCTAATTGTAAATGATAAATACTATAGTTCAAAAAAAAATAAAATATTAATCTAACTTATTCGCCATTCACACGAACCCACATTCGCTACCAGTGTTTACAGCACGATTTACGCGCCATCTATCGCAAGCGCAGTGAATGAGTGAGCAAACGCATTATTACGTCGTGCTTATTTTTCATACAACGCATGATTTCGCATCTCGTGTAGTACACAGCAAAAGTGTGTCTGTGTGCGTGTGTTCGAGTTTTGGAAGCACAGCTTATATTGCAAACCGTCCAAATTGAGAAGCTGTAAAAGAACCGCCTAATTGTTGATTGCAGAGGGTTGACATTTTTTAGTCGGATTGGCCAAATGACCGATTAATTCATTCGTTCGTATTAGTTCGGAACGTAATTGCAAAGTTTTTTCGCCATATTGTTATTATTTGTTATTCAAGTGATTGACTGTCTAAGTGATTATTTAGTAAGTTTATTGTAAAAAATGGAAAATTATACCTGTGAGTCCTGTGCTGGCGAAGTGTGTTTAAATTAATTACAATCTGTCGCGTTTTCGACGTTATCTTTTGAGGAAAAATTTAAATTGATTTCAAAGGGAAGGTGTGTGGGTTATATTGAACTAAAAAAAAAGTAATGCTGCTACTCGTTACTTTCTTGAAAAGTTTTATGATAATTATTACTGGCTAACAGGTTGTGTATGTACTCACAAACATATTGTACAAACGCCAGCAGGTCAAGCTACCCGAAACTGTCAAATTTTCCCAATCAACCTTGAACCTAATGCTTTAATGATAAAATTGGAACTCTATTGCGGAAATTTTACATAATATTGTAGTAGCCTGATGTGCTGGCGTCTGTACCTACTGTTTCCCTTGCATTTTTTTTACAAACCAAAATAAAAAGAATGTTTGAACCTATAACGGATATTCAGATCTAAATAATTTTCACAAAGCGGCTGCTATGTTTAGCAGCCGCGATCCTTCAGAAAAACATCTGGAATCCTGCTTGAAGTTCCAAACTTTTGGTAAAGGTAGAATAGAGACTAGTTTGAATAGTCAGTTTAAGTTAGATATTGAAAGGCACAACGCGAAAGTTAAGAGAAATAGAAATATTTTCAAACGGTTAATTGATGTAGTTTGTTTTCTTGGTAAACCAGAATTAGCATTCCGTGGTCATGACAAATCCAGCTTGTCTTAAGAAGGAAGCCTCAGGGTAGCCCGCGAAATTCAAATTTTCTTACGTTTTTTGCAATTTGCTAGTCAGTATTAAGTTGTATGTTAAATAAAGTATGATTTGCGGCCGTAACAAATATTTTTTTACAGAATTATATACAATAGAATCAGTAATACAGTTGTATTAAGTTAGTATAATCCTAAAATGTCAAGATTTCATGAAATAGTATTTTTTTAGGATTACCTGGTCTTATAGAGTTGTATTCATCACTTTAATGATTCTAATTATGTAAATAGATACTTGTTACGATCGCAAATTATAATTTGATCAACGTACAATATAATACAGACTTGTAAATTGCAAAAAACGTAAGAAAATTTGAATTTCACGGGCTACCCTGACGCTTCCCCCTTAAATACAATTAATAAAGGCAATTTTCTAGAAATTGTAGCTAAATATGATGGAAATTTGGAAACCCACTTACAATCAACATCGGGTAGCTCATTCACGGGGTTATCGATTAGGACCCAAAATGATTTAATTTCTAGTGTGCGTCGGTAATTAAAATAAAAAAATAACAACAATATTAATAATATAATAAAACCTCAAAGAACGAAAATGAATGGATTGAAAGTTTGAAACCTTAACTGCTGTATGGCATTCACTGGCTGCGGGTGATCAAGCTTCACTGACTGCGGGTGTTTGGTCTGCACAGTAAGATTTATTATTGATTAAAGCAAGGTGATTAGGAATTAGACTGTTATTGATATTAAGGAAAAATGGGTACAGGTATGTAGAGACTATGTAATCAGTATAAGAATAACGTTGCTTAAAAAAAAAATGGTGACAGGGTGCTGACCGTTGTTATTTTGTCCTCTTAATGTGATGAGTTGGACTATAACAATGAATAAAATGTATTAGCATTAAGTTTCCTTACAAAAATGTATTTATTTATGATTAGTATTAGGTTTTTATTTTATGTAGTCCGAGAGCGAACTACTTGTCAGTCTGGCCGTGTTGGATAATTAATTTTGATATTATTATAAATATTATAATACTGTTTGTTGGATAATGATATCTGTCACACGAAGCTTGGGACCAATGTAGAAGTACATAATTTGACTAGCTATTGTGTTGACAAAAAAATACCAATCTTATCTTGTAAAAATCATATGGATGTTATTACTATAAATGATTCCGTAATATTGAAATATACTTGTACTATGTCTTAGAATTTAAATTGCTATTTTAATCAAATAAGTTGTTTCAAACGATTGGTACAATACTGTCAGTACATGTTGATATTCTATTGAATTGTATCTAAGAATTAGGTACCAATCAGATCTTATTAAATGGCTTAATTACCTTTAAATGTTTTAAAACGGTTTCACTACATAAGATTTGTTTATTATTACCTGTATTAGAAGTTATTAAGAAAAAGAATAATTTATTGCTTCAGAAATTGCATTCAAAGACGTTGAATCCTGGAACTCACACTAGGATTCCCTGTATCGTGAGATCCAGGCTTCTTCGTTCCGTTTACATTTTTACGCATACATGTTATTACATATATTATACGTTACAGTAAATTCCTTAATTTTATCAAATCCACTCGCAATACGAGAAAAAGAATATGCAATAAAATCGAATACATTATGAAAACTAATAGTAATACCAAAAACAGTAGATAGCCTAATATGGTATGCATGTATGTTGTGTGTAATTGTGATAGTGTGTGTGTGTATGTGTGAGTTGGTGTGTTTGTACTAAGGTAGTTGTGTATGTATTGTATGTAATGAGACAGTGTGTCTGAATGTTATGCCTGAGGACGTATATAATTATGTGATAGTTTATGATAAAAAGGAACAAATATAAATATAGAGATCTGTATTTGTACCTATCACAGTACAAGTACAAGTATTAAGCCAAAATGTATAGGTAATGATCTGTCATTGGATAAAAATGGCGGTTGACGTTTGTCATTAAGTGACGTTGGTAGGAGGTAGAAAGGGTGGTAATGATGTTATCGAGACAATTGCTTGGCGGATATTCAGCAGGTTAGTTCTAGTGCTGTTGTGGTGTGAAATAAATTGACCCGGTGTCACGTAAGTTAAGCAATTTGATATTATATCTCAATTATTGCTTATTATGACCATATTGTTGTTGTAGTTATATTATTGCTAATGTGTCAAACCGTATAATGGAATATTCATGTTCTTTTCCTAGCTAATGTTATTATGTTGCTATTATTCTGGGTTCTCTTGGACCAAGAGATAGAATTAACAGTTTTTAAGAAAACGATAATTTTAAAGAAATATAAATAATATGTTGATGTAATACTTTATACCGTTTCCATGGAGTTTCTTGTCCGCTCTTCTCCATGATGACCTAGTTTTGCGAACGGACGACTAGCTTTCTGATTAACTACTGACAAGCCTAATTGAAATAATAAGTGCCTAGTCTTGTTTTTCTGTGCCTTTGTTATGAAACCCTTTCCTTACACACCATGTTCATAGTACTTTCATACACAGTAAATGACCGATAAACATACTGATATTTAATGCTTGCTGTTTGGATAAGGTCTATATATACACTTTTAATGTCTTATTGCAAAATTCTCTAACACGTGCGGCTGACCGACGCAAAGTACCAGTCTTGGTTTTTATGTCATCAAGCACTCTTATGCGTCCATCTCTGCCTGGCATTACTGCCTGCACGAGACCGCGCGGCCAAACATTGCGCGGAGAATCAGGATCAACGATAAACACCAGGTCATCCACTTTCAAGGGCGTTTGTTCCTAATGCCATTTAGTTCTAGGTCGCATATCTGGTAGTACCTCCCTCACTCAACGCTTCCAAAACAAATCTGCGAGTCTTTGGGAGATGCGCCATTGTTTTCGTAGGTACGTATCTGACTCATCGTATGTACCGATTGTAGGTAGGTTAGATGAAGAGCCAAGAAGAAAATGATTAGGCGTCAGTGACTCATCGGAATGCGGTACGACACTTACGTGGGTCAGCGGACGGCTGTTCACAATGTGTTCCACCTCTGCCAGCAGGGTATATAGAACCTCATCGCGGGGTGCTTGTTCCTTCAGAACAACCTTCAGTGAATTTTTTACACATCGTTTTAGGCATTCCCACGTCCCACCCCAATGTGGGCTGGAAGGTGGAGAAAAAGTCCATGTAGTGCTGTAGTTAGCAGCTTCTCCTTTTAACGTCTTTACATCAAGTTCGCTTATCGACTTTGTTATATCATTTAGACCACCTCTCAGATTTGTCCCGTTATCTGAGTACATATGTTGTGGCCAACCTCTCCTCGCGGCCATGCGACGTAAAGCCATAATAAATGCGTCAGAGGTAAGTTTCGATACTACTTCAATATCTATAGCTCTTACTGTCGGGCAAGTGAATAGAACGCCATATCTTTTCCTTGTCACCTGTACTGTACTGTCACCTCCATGGGCCCAAAAAGATCGACTGCACAGAACGTGAACGGGCGTTGATTATAAGCCATTCTGGCGTCGGGTAAGTTCCCCATTCTGGGTGGTTGTGGCTGTGCTTTTCTTATTCTCCAGAACATGCATTTTGAGGTCACATGTTTAATTGTAGGTCTCAAACGTATAATCCAGTAATGTTGTTTCAGATTATTGACGAGAACTTTCTGGTGTCCGTTGGCGGCCTTCACGTGGTGGTGCTTGACTATCAACTGAGCGACGTAGTTGCGGCCGTCAAGTATTACTGGATATTTGGTTTCAGGTGGAATTCCAGGTGCCTGGTCGAGCTTCCAACGCGTAAAACTCCGTACTTGTCAATCACAGGAGTTAAGGTGAGTAGCTTACTTTTCCGATCTAATGGTTTTTTTTTCTGTTTCAGGTCTTCGGCGAATTTCAGGTCTTCGTTAGGGCAAACTTTGAACTGAGGGCAGTTCAAAGTTTGCCCTAACGATAAAAATGAATCTTTATGATATTAACAATGTCAGTTCTGCGAAAAAGACCACTGTTCAGTAGGAACGAATGTTAGAAATCTAGGACCCAACATCGTTTTAGATAAAGAGATGCTTAAAACTGTAGACTCGGCAGTTTTTCTGGGTATAACAGTAGATGCCAAACTTCAGTGGGGCCCACATATATCAAGCCTAGCGGGAAGGCTCAGTTCAGCCGCCTACGCCGTCAGGAAAGTAAGACAATACACTGACGTTGATACAGCTCGGTTAGTCTATTTTAGTTATTTTCATAGCGTTATGTCATACGGTATTCTGCTCTGGGACAAAGCCGCTGACATTCAGAATATATTTGTTCTTCAGAAACGAGCTGTTCGAGCAATTTACCAGCTCGGTGCCAGAGTTTCTTTGAGAGATTTTTTTAAACAGATTGGTATTCTCACGGTGGCATCACAATTCATCTTCCCCAACATCTTATATATTAGACAAAATATACATTTATACACTAAAAACAGTTCTATTCACAATGTTAACACCAGAAATAAGGACAAATTACGTGCTTCATTTCACCGGCTTCATAAGGTTCATAACTCATTTGTTAGGCTTGGTGTATATCTTTTTATAACAAGCTACCCTCTTCTTTGCTAAATTTGCCCTTTAATGCGTTCAAAGCTAAAGTAAAATCTAAGCTTTGTTCAAAGGCATACTATTCTATCAACGATTACTTAAACGATAAGAATAGTTGGTCGCTGTGTTTAATTTAACAATGTTTATGTTCTTTCTCTAGAATTAGCATACCTACTGACAGGTTATATGAGTTCATATAATTATTTATTTTCTTTGACTCTCAAGGTCAATTTATTTTTATTTATTATTGACATAATCTACTCATTTCAATGTTTATTTTTTTTATGAGTGGTTTTGCAATATGTGGTTAGCTAGTGACCTCGACAATTGATCATAGTTTTTCTTGCCTGAGCAACCGGCAGCAAGTTCGTCATGCTCCCTTAGATGTCACTGCTTGCGGTAGCGTCGGGGGTCGGATTGTCTCCTTCCCTCAAATATGGCGAGGGGGGTAATGGCTGATCTTTGCGTTATGCTCGTGAACGGATGCTGCTTGTGGTGACAGGTCGTCTTGCTGACCTTGGTTTTGTTTTGTTATTAGTAACTTAACTCGTTGTTGATTTTACTCCGATGGTGCTAGTTTATCATGTGTGACTTCGAGTTACGACTACATGTACGGCTATATGCAAGTGGGCACGCCCTTTATTACTGGAGGCTTTTATTTAGGTATAAAGTTCTGCTTACGTTTTTAGTTTTGTGTTTTGTTTCTGCTTGAGTATAGTTTTCGATATATTTTTTTTTTTGGTATATTGACGTGTGCTAGCTTACTTATAGCAAATAATTTAATTTAATGTTTTGTGTTGCGTAATGCACCTAAATTATTATGCGCAGTGTTATATAGAATCATTTTTTTTTAACTGAACAGACAGCTGTGCTGCTGGGGAGTTTGTTGCGCCACTTCTTCTCCCCAGCTAAAGCACTAGGAAGTGGTGAAGGGCGGGCGTTTTGGGGGACTGTCTTATGTAATTTTGACGTTCAAAAAGTGCTGATTCCCAGCCTAGTTTGAATAAATGACTTTTGATTTTGATTTTTGAACTAAACAGTAGTCTCCGTGCAGAACCGACATTGTTAATAGGGACGGTCGATATGTAGCTGTAGGTTTGTATAACTTAATCTCGTAGCGGCGGCAAGCGCGCGTGATTCATTTGTAATAACAGGCTGCCGCTGCGCGTGTGCGGACGACCCGCTATCAGGTGCATTCGGTGCAACTATCACCGTCTCGCTCTTACGTACGCTCGCATGATAACGAGGTAATCGAATACAACCAACGTGTTTTAGGAGTTTTAGCCAGTTCAACCAATTATCATTTACGTTGTCCGGTATTTCGTCGTCCCAGCATAAAATAATCTTCCACGGAGGCCGATGTACCTGTTACCGTCCTTCAGGATAGAAGTTCTTTCTAGGTGGGCTATTGCTCGTACATCCTCTGAGTTTAGACGAGGCTTTCCTGATATAGCTTCTATTGAAAATGGGCGGCGGACTTCCTCATGTAAGTCGTCCAATATGCATTTAGTTTCTATTTGCGATTCATCGGCTTCAGTTTAAAACAAAGTTGAATGCTTGCTGTTCACGTTCAAGGACGTGCGACTATGTAAACATCAATCCAGCGGAGTACGAGTTAAATACGGGTCGGTAGGACTGCCTCGAATAACTTCCAGAGGCAATAACAAATGGTAGTTGTCTTGCCCTATTAGTATCTCTGGTTTGCATTGTCCACAATATAATTTGTGTTTTATATTATTGATTACATCACTGCACTTTAGTTTGTCGAGCGATATAAATTGCATAGGTAAGTCCTCTGGCAGTACGTGATTGCATTGTAAACATCGTACCGTCACTGTTCGACACGCTTAAGTCCACTATTTCACTATCACACATGAGTTCACTACCGTCACATGCGCCACGCACTTTTAATGATTGTGTATGTCCGCGTATACCTAACTTCACCATCAGTTCGTCACTAACTATCGTCACAGTGGAACCATCGTCCAGTAAGGCCACCGTGCTCAATGTTCCGTAAGGTCCGTGTATATTTATAGACACAGTCTTTAGCAACACTTGACTATAACTGTCTTCGTTAATGTGGGCGACAGCCTCGCTAGGCAGCACAGAGGCCGAGGCCGAGGCCGACGCCGGTGCCGCGGGAGTTGCCGTAGGAGTTGCCGCAACGGACGGTTGACATTGCTCATTACCGCGCCTATCAGGGAAATGCAGAAGTTGATGGTGCGATTGTCCACAATTGTCCTTATCACACACGGGTGCTGAGCAAACGTCACGGTTATGACGCGACACCAGACACTTATAACTGAGCTGAGCTGAGCCGTATTTTGTCCCCCCCCCGCGATAACTGGGCAGGGGACCTAGACGGTTTAGTGGCTATCATTGGCGGGACTCTTGTCAGTCCCTCCCGAGGACACGGCTGGGTCGCCGCTCTTTCGGGGGGAATCGTCACGATTGGTGCGTACTTCTCGCCCAACAAGAGTCTTGCTGACTTCGAGGGGTTCCTTGTCGAGTTGGGTGCCGTCGTGGGCCAGTTCCACCCTCGTCCGGTGCTGTTGCTCGGGGATCTAAACGCTAAGTCTACGGCGTGGAGATCCCCGGTCACCGATCCTAAGGGCGAGGTGTTGGAAGAGTGGGCAATCGCGACCGGCCTGACCGTCCTGAATCAGGGCTCGGTCTACACGTGCGTGCGGCAGCGGGGTGGGTCTATAGTGGACGTCTCGTTTGCCAGCTCCGCTGTTGCGGGCCGTGTCCGCGACTGGCGAGTTGCCGTAGAGGTGGAGACGTTGTCGGATCATCGGTACATTCGTTTCGACGTCTCCACCCAGAGTGCGGGCGGCGGTCACCCGTCTGCTTCGCAAATGGATGGTCCTCGCTGGTCGTACAAGCGAATCGACAGGGAGCTTCTCGAGGAAGCTGCTATTATCCAGGCCTGGGTCCGGGAGTCACCGACGAACGAACCCGTCGACGTCGAAGGGGAAGCGCAGTGGTTCCGCAGGACGATGACGCAAATCTGCGACGCGTCCATGCCCCGTGTCCGCACAGAGCTCACAAGGCGCCAGGTGTACTGGTGGTCCGCCGCAATCGCGCAGATGCGTGTGACTTGCGTGGAGGTTCGGCGCCAGTACACTCGATACCGGAGGAGACGTCGTCGGGTTCCGGAAGAAGAAGCCGCGCTGTATGAGGTGTACCGCGCGGCAAAGAAGGCTCTGTGGCTGGCCATCGACGAGTCGAAGACTCGAGCCAGGGAAGAGATGCTGGCGACCCTAGACGGGGATCCGTGGGGACGTCCATATCGTGCGGTTCGAGGGAAACTTCGTGCCTGGGCGCCCCCACTCACTGAGAGTCTAGAGCCTCAGTTACTAGAGGAAGTGGTCGCAGCCCTTTTCCCTGCTAGAGAAGAGCATGTGCCGCCGCCGATGGCTTTGCCCACAGCCGCAGATTCGGAGGATGAGGAGGTCCCTGAGGTGACACAGCCGGAGATGACGGCGGCCATAACGCGGCTCCGGGCTAAAACAGTTGCCCCGGGGCCCGATGGAGTTCCCGGCCGCGCGCTCGTTCTCGCTTTAAAGGAGCTAGAGCCCCAGCTGAGAGGACTCTATTCAGCTTGCCTTGAGCAGGGCCGGTTCCCTACTCAGTGGAAAACAGGTCGTCTGGTCCTGCTCAGGAAAGTGGGGCGCCCAGCAGACTCGCCGTCCGCATACCGGCCTATAGTGCTGCTAGACGAGGTGGGTAAGCTTTTTGAGCGGCTAATTGCAGCCCGCCTCGTCGGCCACTTGTGCAGAGAGGGGCCGGATCTGGACGACAGTCAGTTCGGTTTTCGGCATGGGCGCTCCACTATCGACGCGATAATGCGGGTGAGAGTCCTGGCGGAGGAAGCGGTGTCCCGGGGCGGGGTGATGCTGGCGGTGTCCTTGGACATTTCCAATGCGTTCAATACCCTGCCCTGGAGTTGTATTCGGGAGGCACTGCGTTACCATAGGGTGCCTCGCTACCTCCGCCACATCGTTGGGGCTTACTTGGCAGAAAGGTGTGTCACCTACAGGGGACGCGACGGCGGGCGCCAGCGCGATATGTCGTGCGGTGTTCCACAGGGTTCGGTTGTAGGTCCTCTCCTGTGGAACATCGGATACGACTGGGTGCTGCGGGGCGAGCTCCAGCCGGGAGTGGACCTGACGTGTTACGCGGACGACACGCTGGTCACGGCCCGGGGGAGTTCGTTCAGGGAGGCAGCGTTGCTGGCTACGGCTGCGGTCTCGCAGGTCGTGAGTCGCATCCGACGCCTGGGCCTGGAGGTGGCCCTCAACAAGTCGGAGGCCATTGCATTCCATGGCCCCCGACGGGTGCCGCCGCCGGGATCACACATTGTGGTCGGAGGGGCTCGAATTGCTGTCGAGTCAACCATGAAGTACTTAGGACTGGTGCTCGACAGCCGGTGGGACTTCGGCCCCCACTTTCGGCGGCTGACGCCCAAGTTGAAGGGCGCGGCGGGCGCGCTCGCAACGCTGCTTCCCAACCTGGGGGGCCCGAGCACCGCCTGTAGGCGGTTGTACTTGGGGATCGTGCGATCCATGGCCCTGTACGGGGCCCCGGTGTGGGCTTCTGACCTGACGGCTGGCTGCATCGCAATACTGCGTAAACCACAGAGGGCGATGGCCGTCAGAGCTATCAGGGGGTATCGCACGATCTCCTACGAGGCGGCTTGTGCACTGGCCGGATCCCCGCCCTGGGACCTAGAGGCGAGAGCCCTCGCGTCTCTTTACCGATGGCGCGAGGAAGTGCGAACGCGGGGCGGTGAACCGATGCAGCGAGAGTTCGAGCATCGTCGGTCACAGCTCCGCGAGGTCCTGGTGACGGAATGGCAGAACAGGCTTCTGTGCCCTACTGCCGGACTCGCTACCGTCGAGGCGATCCGACCAGTGCTCGGCGAATGGCTCGGGAGGAGGCATGGCTCTCTGTCGTTTCGGGCGACGCAGGTGCTTTCGGGGCATGGCTGCTTCGGGAAGTACCTGTGTCGCATAGTCAGGGAGCCGGACGCTCAGTGCCATCACTGCGTCCACTGTCGGGAGGACACGGGGTGGCACACACTGGCAGAGTGTGTCGCATGGGAGGAGCCGCGCCGTGCTCTCGTATCAGTAGTCGGAGCCGACTTGTCGCTACCGGCCATCGCTCGTTCTATGGCCGGGGGCGCCGAGTCGTGGGATGCGGTGATCTCCTTCTGTGAAACGGTGATTTCGCAGAAGGAGGCTGCGGAAAGGGAGAGGGAGATTAAAACCACACTCCCGATCCGCAGCAGGCGAACTAGGCGTCGGCGGAGGGCGGACAACGCCCTCTTCCAGCCCCCGTAAATAGGTCCGGAGGGACGGCGGACTCGGGGACGTCCGCCGCCCCTCATCCAGCAGGACCCGAGGCGGCGGCACGTAGTGTTCCACGCGCGCCCCTAATGGACGTCGCGGGGAGAGTTTCACACCTCACTCCCCCCGCGGGCCTGAGGTGGCCCGCAAAGGCAGGCCGGCACTAGCCGGGGATCGTGGAAGGCGCACAAGTTCCCATGATCCCCGGTCCAAGTGTGGGAAGGGAACACCGGGGTGGTTTTTAGTCAGTAAGAGTCTGACAGACCCCTCCGCCCGCCCCAGGGCGGAGGACATCCATGAGGATTTTCCACCCCGGAACAAAAAAAAAAAAAAAAAAAAGGAGTTGCCGCAACGGACGGTTGACATTGCTCATTACTGCGCCTATCAGGGAAATGCAGAAGTTGATGGTGCGATTTTCCACAATTGTCCTTATCACACACGGGTGCTGAGCAAACGTCACGGTTATGACGCGACACCAGACACTTATAACATAAACCGTTACGTTTTATCAACTTCCATCTGTCCTTACGTAACGCTTTTTTAAACTTTTCACAGTCTATTATTTTGTGTTTATTTATTTTACAAAAACGGCACTTATCGTCACTAATGTTACTGTCCGAAGCTTTGCACTAGCACCGTATGAGTTCTGTTTACGTTATCACTTTGTTTACGTTGGTTGTCACTGGGATTGAATAATTTTATTTTATTTTATTTTATTTTATTTTATTCAGGAACAAACAGTTATTTACAAAGAACTTGACACTTAACTGAGTAGTTTTTATAAACCTATAGCTCCCTATCTTAGCATAAAACTAGGTAAGTAGGTACTTAACAAAACATTTTATAGTTCAACAAGTCTTACGAATAGCACTTTTAAAACAATTAAGACTTAAGCTAAAGATGTCCACATTCAAATATTTATCATTATAAAGTTTACAACTTCGTCTCAAAAAACTATTAGCCACATAACAAGTGTTACTTTTTGCAATAGCAAATAATGGTTTTTTATTACAACTGCGTTCGAGCCTGCGAGGTACACGGAAAGATATGTCTTGAAGTAATGCAGGGGCGTCAACTTGATTATTTATCAATTTGTATAAGTAAATTAGATCCGAATGAGCTCGTCGATCACATAGAGTAGTCATTTTATGATCAGAAAGTGATGTTTTATAATCTGAGTAAATTCTTCCACACCTATATTCTAAACATTTTACAAATTTTCTTTGCAGTTTCTCCAATCTATCAACATGCTTTTTATAAAATGGATGCCAAACTATATTTGCAAATTCTAAAAGACTTCGAACATAACTGTTGTACAAAAGTTTATATGTCAAGGCTTTTTTAAAAGGTTTTCCAACTCGAAGGATAAAACCTAACTGTTTAAAGGCCTTTCCTAGAACTCTGTCTATGTGTGGTACAAAGGATAATTCCGAATCCATAATTACTCCTAGGTCACGGGTTTCTTTAACACGATTAAGTTTACCATTGCACAACGTATATTCGTATTCTAGGGGTTTTTTATTTCTAGTGAAACTAATAATTTGACATTTGTCCGAATTTAAAAATAAGTGGTTTGAACGACAAAAATCTTCAAAACTCTTTAGGTCTTCTTGTAATAGTCTACAGTCATCATCACTACGTACAGCTCTAAATATTTTAGTATCATCTGCATAGAACAATGTTTCGGAATTACGAATACTATCACATAAATCATTAATATATAGGCTAAACAGAAGGGGACCGAGGTGAGACCCTTGTGGGACACCTGAGCTGATAAATTTGTATTGCGAACAGTAACCTCCTAGAACAACTGCCTGGCATCTATTTTCAACATAGGACTTGATCCACCTGAAAAGGTCACCGTGTATACCGAGGTTCCAAAGTTTAACCAGAAGTGTATGATGAGAAATTTTATCAAATGCTTTGGCAAAGTCGGTATACACGGCGTCTACCTGTAGTTTTTTATTCATGGCATTTAGAATAAACTCCGTGAAATTAAGCAGGTTTGATTCAACACTTCTACCGCTATAAAAACCATGTTGTGAGGGTACGATGTGCCGCCGAACAGCAGAAGACAGCTGGGCAGTGACGATCAATTCAAATATTTTACTAAACTGACACAACTTAGAAATGGGCCTATATTTCTCTATATCCTGACTAACAATTCCTTTGGGGATAGGGGTAATCCACGCGCATTTCCAGATGTTAGGTATACAACCAGTCTTAAGAGAGAGTAGGTAAATGAAACACAGCGGAAATGCTAGGGCGGAACTACACTTTTTTATTAATAACGGATGGATTCCATCGGGACCGGCCCCTTTATGCACATTAACAGAGTTCAACTGTTTTAAGACTATTTCTTTAGTTATTTCGATTGATTTAATATCAATTAAAGTAGCTTGAGATGGTGGTAAGTTGTCAAGATCAATGTTACTTGTGTCTGGAGGTTTTTCAAAAACGGAATAAAAATGTTCATTGAATAAATTACTTATATGTTGACCATCAGAAGTAGATATTCCTCTGTAGTGCATAGTTTGGGGCAGACCACTATTTTTCAAAATAGATTTAATGTAAGTCCAAAAATACTTAGGGTGGGATTTTATTTTAGCTTCGGAAAGAGCAACAAATCTATTGTAACATTCCGACTCCATTTTTATCGCTCTCTTTCTTAGAATTCTATAACTTTCAATGTCTAAAGGATTACCATAACGCTTTTTTAAAGAATGAAATTTACGTTTTTCCTTCAATAACTTCTTTAGCGGTCTGCTATACCAAATTGGGCACGAATTGGATGTACTCTTTAGGCGTCGCGGAATGTATTTTAGCATGAGATGGTTTAACACATCATAGAATATTTTAGTACAATTCTCGACGTCTTGGTTAGAAAACTTACTAATCCAATCGTTACTCAGCAATTCACTATTTATTTGGTCGTAGTCTCCTTGTATGAAATTAAAAACGTACGAGGAGGCTGCTTGCAAAGGGGGTGTATATGTCAATTCAAAATTAAATGAAATAGCCTTATGATGGAAATCCTCAGGGGTAAGGGGGCAGTCAGAACTTGATACGGAACACTTTAAATCACTGATAATTAGGTCCAGGATTCGTCCATTTATATTAACAAGGTTATTAAATTGATTAAAGTTTGTATACGATAAAAAGTCATTCAATATTTGGACCGACTGAACACTGCTTCGCATTAATAACAAATTATCAGGTAATTGAGTCCATTGCGCGTCGGTTATATTAAAGTCGCCAAGTAAGATTATAATATGTAGATTCACAGATGTTTTCGATATTTTTATAGCTTCTTGGTTCAAAAACTCGGATAGTAGTATCACAAGTTTAAGCTTATCCCCGCTGCTGATGATTGGATAACTGTAGTCGGCCCATTTTGAGATAAGCACTGTAGGTAATTTAGACAGGATAATTGACATAACGTTTGTTCCTTTCAGGTACTCATGTTGACAAATAGCGAGCACAGCGGCGACACAGTTTTTTACTTTCATAGAGAACGTTACTATTTCTTTGTGATATTCCTGGGCCATCGGTTGAAGCTTGTTGATCTCGTCCACAATTTTAGCTATGATAATATCTGGATTTCCAAACTGTAGCTCCAGGTAGACATCACAATATCCGGTGACGTAGCAATAATTAACGGTGCTGTTACAGCATTTTTGGCTGCTCTATATAAATATTTCCGTAGTCTCCATAAGTTTTCCTGATTGCTGAAGTTACGCACTTTTGTTGAATCTTCGTATGCTTGCTTGAACACCAGCCAATCCAACGGGTCAGCTCCAAAACCAGGTAAGTCTTTAGGTGTACTCAATCGGCTCAGCATTTGAGCATGCGAACCGTTAGCTGTGGTAGCAGCGGCCAGATCTTTGAGAGCGCTTGCCAACATGTGAACTGTTCCATCAGTGCCACCTCTGGCAGCTGTTTGCTGCGGCGGTAGCGGAAGGTCAAGGTCGCCCAGTTGTGTATCCTGCGGCTGGGCAGCCTCTGCCTCCAGTTCGCGATGACTTCGTTCTAGCCACTTCTCCACTTCAACTTTACTATGATCTCCTTCTTCTCTTCCTTCCGACTGTGGACTGTATTCTTCATTTTCTAGCTCAGCCAACTCGGCCGCCCACTTTTTATCGATCATTTCCATTTGTATTTTGGCCTATATCGCAATCGCAAGAAAGAAATTAATATCATTACACCCTAATCAATTACTGATCTTCACGCTAAACATACGCAGCATAAGCTGTACCATACCAGGGCTTGAAGTTTTATTAACAAGAATGAAGTTAAAATGTGACATAATTATACTGACCGAATGCTGGCTCTCAAGTTCTTCAGTTACACCAATTCTTGCAGGTTATTCTCATGTCGGGCAGCAAGTTCGTCATGCTGCCTTAGAAGGGAGCATGACGACACTGCTTGCGGTAGTGTCGGGGATCTGTTCCCACAAATATAGCGCGAGGGGTAATGGCTGATCTTTACGTTATGCTCGTGACCGGGTGCTGCTTGTGGTGACTGGTCGTCTTGCTGAACATGGTTTTATAATTATTATTATTAGTAATTAACTGTTTATTTATTTTACTTCGAAGGTCCTGGTTTATCATTTGTGGCTTTGAGTTACAGCTATCAATTCCCAGCCTGAACAGTCAGTCAACATCTACTGCAAGCCGCGTTAAAGAACTTCGTTCCAAAACAAGGAAAGGAAGATAATTTAAAAAAAAAACGTGTTTTTTCCAAGCACCATGTATTGAAGTTGCGATTTTAATAAACCCGTTTATAGTTGACATTTAAAACTTCTAAGAGGAAAATTCTATCCCTTTCGTTTGGTAAGGCGTGTATTTGGCGCGTTAAATCATCATACATCGTGCGTTCATACTGTTCATACAATTGAGGTAGGTGTAATTCGTCGTAAAGCTGCTTGATTCGCTTCACATGCTCTGGGTCTTGGCTACCGTAGTATTCTTTGAAGATAGCACGTTGTGCGTCGTTGCAGTGCTGCAGCGCTGTTACAGCCACCCAGGTACATGTGCCTTCTTGGATATCTCTGCCTGTCTTTCCTGTCACGCTATCGTTTACGTAGACGTCCATATAATCATCCTTGAAAGAAAAACAAAGCATTTATCGAAACTTTATATTTCTCCTACCTTATCTAGCTTTTATCTAGGTTCAAATTTCTGTAGGCCACCTTTTTTTTATTATCCTGCAACTTTATGAAATCTTTCCATTTCTATTCGTGTGATTGATTTAGTTGATCGGCCATCTAAGTATAACTCGGTAATTGCTTATGATTTTAAACTCTTTACCATGAAATCTCCGATGTACCTACAATGAGAGGGTAGTCAAATAGGTTTATATTGTTACCTGACATAGCAGCAGTCTCCCAAATTGCATACAAATATTACTTAATTCTTCAGTAGCTTTATTTTTTCCATTCTTTACTAACAGCAGAGTTACAAATATCGGCAATTTGAAGGAATAGTATGCGAATTTGTTTATAGCAATAGTATCGATGAGCTTCATGTCGAATACATCTAGATTGTTCTTTTCTTTGCTGTAGGTTGACCATAAATCTAAATGTTCACCCACAGTCGCTCTGTATGCAGCCTGCAAAAAAAAATCTAATTATTTCTTAACCTTTTCGACGCCCATCTATATAATACGCGATGTGTCCTCCAGCGCCGCGCTACAAATGTATAACGTATCTATAGTAAAACGTAGGGATGGGATTAATGTCCTATCGACAAATAATATTATAAGTTGAAATTAATGTTTATTCACCAATTTACGAAGCTAAATAAAAACTGATAACGTATTTTCATATTTTGTTTTATTTCATAAAAAAATCAATATGAAAACCTGGATATATTTCCCATAATAAAAGAAAAGAATTGTAAATTTATTAGACGTGTGTTCTAGAACGCACATCCCTATTTGTCTCCAAATATAATCCTTCTACTTCATATAAAGTCGTTGGCGCTCGAGGCACGTCAAAATCCTTTCTGATATAAGGATGTCTAGATGTCGATGTCTATGGTATTTTTCTTTTTTCTATTCACTGTGGTCGAGTTACACGTGCATAACCTCAACCGATTCAAGCATAATTTATTTCGTTTACTTACAACAAATAGTACCAAATACAATCAATAGAAACTAGATACGTGGTTTTCTACGTGTTTTTTTTTAAATTAATAAAGGAGGGTAAATGACTATTTTATGCAGATATTACAGATCTTTTTTTAATGGTAGGTATAGGTTTCGCAAAATACTAGCAATGATTTTTCTTGTTTTTAGAAACTAATAGAAAACGGAAGTACATTCCTGAAACGGAAGTTGACGACTTAACGGAATGTCAAGACGACGAACTATTTCAAAATTCTGATTATTCACAAACTTTTTCTTATGATGAATCTACTCAAAAAGAAACAAAATTCAAGGAAAGTGGTACATGCACAGAAGCAGTAGAAATGAAAAAGGATCCAAAACCCACTGTCATAGATGTGCATGGATGCAATTATTTCGGACAGTTGGTATCGAATGAATTATTAAGGTTCGATGTTGATCAAAGATGTAATCATGCAAAAATTTCTCGAGGTACCTACTGAAAAATAAGGGAGAATAAAGCTTGCCATATTTTAGCCAGTGCACATATTTTAAGATGATTAGCTAATTAGCTGCTAGTGTGTTATACCAGGTGTCCAAAAATAACATTTGTCTATATCACAAGTTGATTTTATCCTTTTATTTGTGATCGTCTTAGGGAATGCTGTGGCCTTCAGCATACTACAATTAGGGGTTCATAAAGGCCTCTACACACCAAAGCCGCCGGTAATTATATTCCTCTGTAATTACATCAAATTCTGATTCAGACTCCACACCTTGTAAAACTCGCAATAATTCGTCATATTCACCGTCACTTATTTTTTTGTAAGAGCACGTGCGGCAACGCAAGATGTAAACATTGCACTACACTAAAATGCACAGTCACTCTGACCTTGAAACCCGTCCGCTTATGACGACACAGATTTACTTCTATACAAGTTCGTGGCGTTGTGCGCACTGACAACTAGCCACTTTGTAAGGATGGGTTTTTCAAACGGTGTTTCACTATCGACAATGATTAGAAAACCTATTTATTCTTGAATAAGATGAATAAAACGTAGTTTATAGTTTACAATATTTATAAAATATTATTTATTCACGTCATTTTCTTGCAATAATAGTATTTATGATCGTTTCGACGAGATGAAATATAGCGAGGTCTTCATCGTGTCCCATCACTGGCTTACTTTATATCAAGTGATTGGCGTTCAAAAGGTTAATGGATTTTGCTCGCGGCTTTGCCCGCATGGAGTTAAAAATTATCCAACAGGGACGTACTATCAGTATAAAAAGTACCTATCCTATGTCCTAACCCGCATCATGGTGTCCTTGTGACACATCCAAATCCGTTCAACTGTTAAGGCGTGAAAGGTAACAGACAGACAGACTTTTGCATTTATAATATTATTAGCTTTTGCCCGCGGCTTCGCCCGCGTGGATGTCGGAAAATATCCTACGGAAAGATACTACTGACATAAAAAGTATCCTATGTCCTAACCTAGGTTATGGTCTACGTATGTGCCAAATTTCATCCAAATCCCTTTCAGTTGTTTTAGCGTGAAAGCGTAATACACAAACTCACTTTCGCATTTATAATATAAAAGTTTTTATAATATTAGTTAGATAATGGCGCCGATTCCCTTGTTCACAAACTAAACTAATTTTAAGTTCAGTGCATCTTTTTCTTTCTATTTCATTAAGAAAAGGAAAGAAGATAAATATTAGTTTAGTCCTGTCAAATTAGTCAGCGCCTGACGTGAATTAACGTATTTTTAGTAGCCAAATTTTTAATCACGTCTAAACTTGTTTAGGGAGTATCTTAATTTGACAGGACTTAACTAATATTTATCATCTGTCCTTTTCCTAATGAAAAAGAAAGAAAAATATGCACTGAACTTAAATTAAGCTTAGTTTGTGAACAAGGGAATCGGCGCCAATATAAAATTTGTATGGATGAATGGGCTCAATCGGACTTTATAATAAAATAAGTAGTCGACTGTATTAAATAGGTTTAATACCACAATTAACATGAACAACATATGTATAGATAGAACCATACAATGAAACGCCCGTGGTGGCGCGTGTCTGAGCTGCGTGGCGTGGAGGGCGTGCAGCGGCCGTCGCGTACCGGGTTCGGTACCCCGACACACCGCGCCATCCCCGCGTCAATCACGCGCGTATGTGATGCGCCGACAACAGATATCGTCCGTGAACTTCTGATATCTTCTATCTACCTACAACAAATTTTACAGGAGGACCATAAAACTAATTTATTAACTTTTCGTGGAGAATTTTGGTAAACCAAAAAGTAGTTGGTTAGTTTTTATGTCTTTTATAAAATCATAATTAAATGCAGTTAGTATTGTGTCGTTTTTATTTTAATCGTAAATAGGAGTTGGCATTATAAAAAAAGTTTTGCGCAAAAATACTAGTTAGGAGGTATCAGAAGTTCACGGTCGATATGGAAGTATGGATTTCCCAACTGAACCGCGAGACACAACGTAGCAATGATTGTGATTTAGGACCTACTTACCATAACCATTGAGACTGTCTGCACGAGATTAACAGGTATAAGGTCATTCTCACATTACGATACTTACAGACGACTAGTATCGTAAGTGAGTCTCGAAGATGTCACACCGAGGGGTACCTGCTAAACAAAAGCCTCCAGGCATAACGGGCGTGGCCACTTACATATTTTAATGATAGTTCGCACACTACTTGGGATTTTAAATAAGTGCTTGTCTAGTATTAGCCCATTTACAAGGGGTCGTGTTTGTGTGCCATACCGAAAAGATCTCCATACTATCTGTATCAACTACCTATTTAAGTATATAATAACTTACCTCGTTAAAATATTTTAACAAGTCACCGTAAATAGGCGTTCGCCCGAAGTAAATATCCAGTACATCCAACGTGGATTGGTACAGGAGTAAAGCGTCCTTGATACCGGTGAGACCAACATTTGGCTGGAGGTGCCAGCACGGCTTGCCGCGTCGACTGGTTCCACGATCTACTATATCGTCCATTATCAGAAATTTTGCCTGCAACTGTTGAATTAAGATTTAATCTAACTTTGCAATCGTCGGATAACTTATATTTATGGAATAAATACGGGGTTTGACAGCTTGTTAACAGACGAAAAAAAAGGAGGAGGTTCTTAAGTCGATACTTATATACCGGATGTCTGAGAAAGGGTGTCGCCAACTTGAGGGTGTGCTACTGACCATGAAACTGAACAACTTTTTCCCGGGGACCAACATCGTAATCGTAAAAAAAAAATCAGTCGTCCCATACAAAAATTCAATACCTAAGTACTTGACTAAATGTATGGGACGACTGATTTATTTTGACGATTACGATGTTGGTCCCCGGGAAAAAGTTGTTTAGTTTGATGGTCTGTTAGTACCACACCCTTAAGTTGGCGACACCTGTATATATATTTTTTATGTATGACAATGCATAACTTTTACAGAGTAGTCTGGTTTAAAAGATTCCATGTAAAATTTATTAAACTTTGCTTGGGCAGTTTTTGAGTTAGCTTCAATAATACGTGTTTTTTTCCCACTTTTTATGTGGATGATGTTCCAATTTCTTTTGCAGGTGGTATTCGAATTTGTGTGGGGTAGGTAACCACAACTAAAAATTGAAAAATATTAACATTTTTACAAAAAAAAAACAACCGTCTTCCAAAAAAACACAAACGAAAAACGCTAAAAAAAATATTCAAATAAATAATTTGATTTGATTTCAAACAGTAACACTTGCACGAATGTACAATTTTTACAAATTCTCTACGCGATTGTCGTGAGAGACTTCAACTTAGCCTTTCGCAGGCTACTGCTGGACTTGCTCGCTTTGCTAGGCCTCGTCGGTCCATCTAGTGGAGGGGCCGGGCGTCCCACGCTACATGTCTCTAATACATTATAACTTACCAGCAAACAGCCGAGACTGTACTCATCGAAACCTGACACAAACCGGTTGCAGGAAAACAAATATTGATGCATTACACAAAAACCGGTCAAGTGAGTGTCAGACTACGCACAACGAAGGGTTCCGTAGTTATTTGGGATGAATTTATCCCAAGAACAAGAACAAAACAAAAACATGTTGAAAAACATGTTCTCTCATACATTCCAACTGCAAATGTAAGTTTGTACGCACAATATTGAGAGATTTGCCATGTTATTTTAAGACCATAGACTTCTTATAGGTTTTCCTGTAATCTATAGGTATAGAACTGTTTTCTGTATTTTTTTCAAAATTTTAGGCTCTGCAGTTTCGGAAATAAGGGGGCGGAATGGTCAATTTTCGTATATTTTCTTGAATAACTTTAAAACAGTTTCTTTTAAAATTATAAAAATATGTATATTTGAGACCCTTACAGTAAGCCCTTTCATTTGATATGTCACACGGTACAGTTTGCAAATCTTTTTTTTAAATTTGTTATTTGCCCCCAAAATTGACCCCCATATTCAAAATTCATTTATTTACTTACACGTCATTTCATACGTGTAACAATTTTCAACTTAATCGGTCGATTAGATTCGGAGCAAATTGGCTGTGATAGACGGACAGACAGACAGACAGCCAGACACACGAGTGATCCTATAAGGGCTCCGTTTTTTTCCTTTTGAGGTACGGAACCCTAATAAAATGGTCATGCTACTACGACAAGACAATGTCTTGTCGTAATACGCCGCAAAGGGTTTGGCAGTGGCGCATAAGTTCCATGCGTTAGGGGCGAACATATTGCCTGACGAATAAATGGTTAAGGTTATAAATAATGGTTTACCATTTCTGAACACCAGCCTAGAACGCGAGCAGAATGCTGCGTTTCTTCCGAGAAGTTATCAGGTTCTTCAAACATTCTGTATCCAATGGACACCATCAATCCTCTGCCTAGTTTCCCTCCACCCAACGTGTATTCTAATAGCTGTAACAAAAAGATAGGAACGTCTAATCAGGAAAGCTGCTGGCAGCTTTACGGAGAAATATTTATACCCGCAGGACATACTGTAGGACACGTTGCAAACAGTGCATGACCGCATTAGCGCCTGCAGTCTGCATAGCACGTATCACATAGTTCCTTTGTGATTCTGAATTCTGGAGCTGGTACCACCAGTAAGGAAACATAAATTTGAGAACATTGTGACAGCCGCGGGCCCGTAACCAACTTTGATCCTTAATTTGGCTGCCCATTTTGAAAAAATAGGGATAATTTACTAACCTTTTTCATCCAGCTTCCAACTTCAGGAAGTTCAGTTATCCTAGGACTGGTCACTACGGAGTTAATGACTTCAGGCAGGACCTCTAGAAATGCTTTCCTTTCAGTGTTCATGTCAATAGTTGGTGCACTAGATCCATATGTACTCCTATGTCTTAACTGGTTGTAAAACAATGTATTACGACGGAATAAAGTAGCCATTGCTCTGACTAGTCAGGACCAGTCACAAAAAATGAGGATACAAAAAATAGTTTCTGATATATATACTGCCGTCCTAAAGAAAAAAAAAAGACCTAGGTATCTAACATTTTTTTCGAAATAGAGTTATTTACATATTCGGAATCAGCAAAACCGATCTACCGATATTTTTTTATATTGGCGTAAACTTAACGAAATGTTACTATTAAAAGATGCATCTGCCTTTGTATCTTGTATTTTAAACAAGACAAAATATTTTTTTCTCTATTTCAATATTTCTGTAGATACGAGTACGTCCTTTTTCCTTACGGCTGCAGTATAGCTACTGGAAGTTTCTCACCGCCATTTCTTATGTAGGTAGAAACATGCATTATTAATTAGGTATACGTGGGTATAATCTATAGTCTGTTTTTTATTCTCGTAGACTAAACTGACATTACGAGTGTTGTCAGTTTATTGCAATTCTTAAATAGTGATGTGGCACAACCGAAACTTAGCGTTAATAAAATCAAGTATCGATTTTTTATTATAAGTTATCCTGAAATAATGTGTAGGTACTTATTTAAAACGTAATAATACAAAATTAATAATGTAAAACACATATTTTTAATTACTTAATTAATTACAGGTATTCGTTAATCTGATTCGGACAATGACCTGAAATAATGTCTAATTACATAATTAAACCGTAATAATACAAAATTAATAATGTAAAACATTTATTTTTAATTACATAACTTAATTACAGGTATTCGCGTTAATCTGATTCAGATAATGACTCCATATCTGAGGAATATTCTGAATCATCAGAATCGCCACCTACTTCTATGATAAACCTATAAGTAATGTCGTCGGTTATATGGCTCAGATGACACATTTCATCTTCAATTTTAATAACATGACCTACACAGTCTTTCCACCGCTGCGGGGTCACTTGACGAAGCCCTTCTTCAAAAAGGCTTCATACTTCATTCATTTTGAATGTTTTATTATTTTTAGCGCCATGCCCCTTTACTTGAGCCCAGACCAACTCAATCGGGTTTAGCTCGCAGTGGTAAGGGGGCAGTCGCAAAATAGTGACACCCCGTTCAGCAGCCATCTCGTCGACGACATACCTTCGGCTTCGTGCTTTCGGGCAATTTCATTTAATTCGGGCTTTAACATTGTCTTGTCATATGAAATATTTTTTTATTTTATCCAATCTTGGTTTGCCCTTGTCGCCAACTAGAAGTAGGTAACGATTCCAGTTTCCTGGTGTGATATAGAGCATTATCTATTACAAGTACTGCGTTTTCTTTTAATTTCGGAAAAATATTTTTTAACCAGTTTTCGTATATAGGTATATCAGAAGTCATCCCCTTGTGGTAACCATCTAGCCCCTTTTTCGCTTCGAATATTAATAGACCATCATCCACGAAACCCTCTTCGCTTCCAACATGGGACACTACAAGTCGTCTCCCCTTGCCTGAAGGCCCTTTTAACCCAGTGGTTAACCCTTCTAAGAAAGCCTGACGTGATGATTTCACACTGGTGTCCACCCAGTGCTTATTCTCAGTATGGCCTAAAATGATTATTAGTATGTGGGTGAACAAAATAATAAAAAACATAAATACTTAATAACATAATAAAAACGACAGTATCGAGAAACAAGTAAAATTAAATGCTAATGTTAGTACCAACCTTCCAATGAAGGTTGGTACTAACATTAGCATTCATCTTGATAATATCCACGTTTCATCTTGATAATGTATAGATCGACCTTCCCTACGATACTGGTTTATTTTTTGCAAATAACGATGCCGCCATAAAGTTATGTCATCTCGGTCAATGACATAACTTTATGTCTCGGTCAAACGCCGCAGTGTATTAACTGCGGCGTGTTCTGGTCATGAACTTAAATCGAAGGTGTTTTATAATTGTATGTAAGTACTTCTTGAAAATGACTGAAGTTCTGGGTCATCATTTACGACTTGAAGAACCTAAAAATTAAATAATTGTGTAGGTAACTATGAACATAAATTATAACCACAGTTTGCAAGCATCATTGCAATACCTGCCAAAATTAAAAATATTTAATAAACAGAATTAGCATTACCTTGTTCCATGATGGTGATTCGTTTCTATAAAAGAATTGGTGGACTTTTCGACGTATAGCCGAAAGAGTGAAACCGTCCAATTTGTTTTTGAAATCTATTATAGGGCCAGGTATTTTCGGAGAGTTAAAATTTTCATTTTCTTTGTGCTCCTTCAGCACGTGGTAGATTGAAGCTCTGGATATGTTTAATATTTCGGCAGTTTTTAAAACACTTTCGTTTTTTTTTTCGGCGTCTCGGTTGGAGACTCGGTTTTCTTTTCAGAATATACATATTTGTAAGCGTTCATGATCATTTATTTTTCGGTTTGGCTAAATGATTTGAGCTTTCGTTATTTTCTTGGCGATAGAGTTTCTTCATTACGCCTACGCGACGAAGTTGAAGGCTGAGCGTCCATCATAAATGGTTCAGCGAAAACAAACGTAACGTAACAAGCGTTTGGTAACGTAACAAAACCACAAAACTTAACAAAAAAACCAGCAAAAACAGACAAACAGAAACAAACTCAACGAAAATATAACAAATAGTACTTGAAATTGTATCAAGACACAACGGACGCATTCAAACACTTCAGAGGTTGAAGGACGAATAAGGTAAACAAAGTGGCGTCCAGTGTTGTTCCTGTGAAATTTAGGGTTGCCGTAATCAAAATCTAACATTTTTAAAACTACCGTATTATCATAATTATTTTAAAAATTGCAGTTGTTTGTATGGTGTCAAGTTCCATGATTGCCGTATTTTTTAAGTTCTGCCGTTTCGTAAGAGAAAAGAGTTAAGATTGCCGTTTTAACGCGTACGGGAACAACACTGATGGCGTCTATCATTATTTTTTTTTTTTTGTTTAATTTTAAGGCATCGAAACATGGTCGGATTACGCATGGCGTTGCGTGGTCAGATTTCCCTGGCATCTTGTAGCACGTCGTGCGGCCGTGTGTACGTACGTGAATTTTAAATATAAAACTTTGAATGAAAATAAAATTCGTTTAATAAAGATAAAAAGTTACGATTCAACAAACCGGTATCGTAGGTACAACACTGCACAAAAGAGCTGGCAACATTATTTGTAAATTTGACATTTGCATGTGTCAATTTAGTTTACGAGATTAAAAAACAGACCTTACCTAATACCTATTTAGACTTTAGCTTTGCTCGCTTGGATTTCGGAAAACGGCCCCATACCGCAATAATTGGGTGTTTGTTATAATAAAAAAATTTCAAGTGAACTGTGGACATATCACAGATTACCAGACCGTACTGTCACGGTATTCACTGTCACGGTCTGGATGGTCTGGACGGTGATTTATTAGGCAAATATTAAATTGATCCACTAAAAACGTATTACCGTAAACGTAGTACCTTTTATAATAGTAGTTTGTAGTCTCATGTTGGAGCGCATACAAAATAAATTTACGAGATACATATACCTAAGGCGGTATGGAGTATATCCTTTCTATCCCTTGATGTATCCCACCTTGTTTGTGTTAGGCATGGTGGGATACAACAAGTTGGAAACAAGGAGGGATCTAGCAATGACGCCGTATATCCTTGGAGTGTTCCGATAAACAATCCGGGTTGTTGTGCTTCACGGGATAGGCTTGTGTGTGCCCGATGGGTACGTGCCACGGAACATAAAAAAACAGTGGAAGTGCAAAGCAGGCGTGGCACGCGTGTCACAAATAAGCGCTGTAACGCTTGCTTGGTCCCCACAGATCTTAAACTATGGTCCCAGTAGAGTTCTAATATCGCGTCGAGTTGCAGTCTCGCGACAAATTTATTTTTCCGTAGCTATGCCGTTTTGTTCCATTTTGGAGTGTAAAAATGATAGTAGAAGAAAAACTCTTTAAAACGTTTTCTAATAAAATCTTAGTTAGTCTCTAGTTAAAATCAACCTTATACGATTAAAATACAGTTTCTTTTGGATTGATTGTATTCACTGGTATTCCCTATTTCGTTCTCGACAGTACTTCTTTACTCAATTAGTGATGTGGTCGGGTCAGATGTTAGTTTTACCGATAAAAGAAAATGATGTCGATTCTCTTGTCACAAATGTCTCTAAACTAGACTAAAAATCACCTAAATTTAGTATGTTCCTGTCAAACGACGATGGGCTAAAGTGACACAACTTAATTATTTTATAGTTTGACAGCACTAAGTTGGCACTAAGCTATTCAATTTAGTGAAAATGGAAATTTAGCTATTCTGAATTTGATGTGTTTCACCTAAAGTTTTGATTATCAAACTAAATATATTTTTTAATCGCGATTAAAAGTTTTCATTATTTTTTCGATTAGGACACACCGTTTTCGAGATATAAGCAAAAGCCACAAAAATAAATAGGTGTCATTTATTTTTGTGGCTTTTGCTTATATCTCGAAAACGAAACTGGAGGAACTTTTTACTTTTTGTATGGAAATTATGAAAAATTCAAAAATTTCTGTTATTGAGTATTACCAACATGTAGAGTTTTAGGGAGTTATGGATTGCAAAGGGGTGCAAAATTTTAATTATTTTTTCGATAGGACACCGTTTTCGAGATATAAGCAAAACAAAAAAAATTCTACTTCATTCTTCCTACAGATTTACTTAACTCTCAACAAGACTTATTTTTACGAATCAAAATCAAAAAAAAATCAAAATCAAAAGTCATTTATTCAAACTAGGCTGAGAATCAGCACTTTTTGAACGTCAAAATTACATAAGACAGTCCCCCAAAACGCCCGCCCTTCACCACTTCCTAGTGCTTTAGCTGGGGAGAAGAAGTGGCGCAACAAACTCCCCAGCAGCACAGCTGACTGTTCAGTTAAAAAAAAAAATGATTTTATATAACACTGCGCATAATAATTTAGGTACATTACGCAATACAAAACATTAAATTAAATTATTTGCTATAAGTAAGCTAGCACACGCCAATATACCAAAAAAAAAATCGAAAACTATACTCAAGCAGAAACAAAATACAAAACTAAAAACGTAAGCAGAACTTTATACCCAAATAAAAGCCGAAAGCCCAATAATAAAGGGCGTGCCCATTTACATATAGCCGTACATGTAGTCGTGACTCAAAGTCACAGATGATAAACTAGGACCATCGAAGTAAAATCAACAACGAGTTAAGTTACTAATAACAAAACAAAACCAAGGTCAGCAAGACGACCTGTCACCACAAGCAGCACCCGTTCACGAGTATAACGCAAAGATCAGCCATTACCCCCCTCGCCATATTTGAGGGAAGGAGACAACCCGACCCCCGACGCTACCGCAAGCAGTGACATCTAAGGGAGCATGACGAACTTGCTGCCGGTTGCTCGGGCAAGAAAAACTATGATAAATTGTCGAGGTCACTAGCTAACCACATATTGCAATACCACTCATAAAAATAAATAAACATTGAAATGAGTAGATTATGTCAATAATAAATAAAAATAAAATTAAAATAAATTGACCTTGAGAGTCAAACAAAATAAATAATTATATGAACTCATATAACCTTATACAAGAAGTCGGGTATCTATCGATATCGATAATGTAAATCAAAATTCAATGTGTTATTGCACTGATGTGGCCTTGGTCGAGTAGTTATAGATATCGACATATAACGCGAATGTCAACCTTATGGTTAACGCAATTAGACTTATAATTGCGACCACTGAGTATACTGCCATCTATGGTCGAGTAGCGGAATTTACTCGTCAATCGAATCTAGTTTGACTTGAGATTACAAAACGTTGTAAATACTTTCTGGACTAAAGCAAAATAAATCCTATTCATAGAGCATGTAAGTTTATTTCTGGTTGTAAGGTCTGTGACTTACGCTAGTTTTGACTAAAATGAAAACGACAAATCAGACGAATTGTTTGTTTGTAGTGTATTAAACAGCGTGAAATTTCAATGGTTGTTTTCCTGCGGCGGAACGATTTGCACTCAGTAGAGCTACCGATTCATGGAGTTAAAGGAGAAGTTGCAACTTCCATAGAAAATTACCCCACGTCCGACAGATGAGAAAAATATCTCAAAAAATAGATAAAAATAAGTATTAATAAATTGCATACCTTCTATTGTCATCGTTACTGGCTATCACATTTAAAAATTGCTCCAAATATTATTTCAGGCGCAGTATTACTTATATTAAAAATATTTTACTTTCAATCATGCAATAACTCTAACGACCATAAAAAAGTGAAATAAAGATGACATAAAGATTAAAGAAAGCAACATCTGTGACATTCTTAATTCATTTGTTACAAGGAAGGTGTGAAGAAAAAAATTAAAATACAAATAGAAAAAAATTAAAAACTTATTTAATGCGCTGGGTGGCTAAAAACATCTTCATATCTCGCCCAACCAAGACAATACGAAATAGTCACTACATGGGCGCAGACTCCCAGTGTCCTGCGCCCATGTATACATGTACAACAATATTCTTTTATCGCATATCGGGAGATATGCGATAAAAGAATATTGTTCAACTCTGCAATTATATAATATATCCGTCCGGTATATTTTACACCGGACATGTGGTGACTGAATCTTACATCTAATGAGGGCGTTATTTTCTTCGTTGTTAATATTTATTTCTTCTGGATGTCTGTAAAATTCAATTTTAAACACACCAGTTCTATTAATATGTTCAGAGCAGTATGACCGTGCTATTTTCGGATTAGAGGAACCAACTGATTTTTATTTTATTTTTTTTATTTGTGATGGGTTTGCTCTTGACTCTAGTCTAGGTCAGAGGTGACAGAGACAAAGTCGACGATGGAGTGAGCTTACCCAGAAGAAGCCTGTTCACTCTAACTTTGAAGAGATTAGGGTTGTATGCGTTCGGAAACACAGACGCAGGTAGTGAGTTCCACTCCTTTGCTGTGCGCATTATAAAAGACATTTGGAAGCGCTTAGTGCGAATTAGTGGAATAGCAACTAGGTAGGGATGGTCACTGGCAGTGCGTCTACATAACCGATGGTAGAAGGGGGCCGATGGAATGAGGTCGTGGAGTTCTCGGGCACGCTCTCCGAAGTACAATCTGTAGAAGACCGACAAGCAGGCAACCTTGCGGCGATGAGTCAAGCTATGAAGCTTGGCATCCACCAGTTTTACGTCGCCAATAAGTATATACTATGTCTTAATATACTAGCTGTTGCCAAATGTATGTCGGAAATTATCCCACGGGAACCTTCTACCGGGATGAAAAGTATCATATGTCTTAATATACTAGCTGTTGCCAGCGTGAATGTCGGAAATTATCCCACGGGAACCTTCTACCGGGATGAAAAGTATCCTATGTCTTAATATACTAGCTGTTGCCCGCGTATATGTCGGAAATTATCCCACGGGAACCTTCTACCGGGATGAAAAGTATCCTATGTCTTAATATACTAGCTGTTGCCCGCGTGTATGTCGGAAATTATCCCACGGGAACCTTCTACCGGGATGAAAAGTATCCTATGTCTTAATATACTAGCTGTTGCCCGCGTGTATGTCGGAAATTATCCCACGGGAACCTTCTACCGGGATGAAAAGTATCCTATGTCTTAATATACTAGCTGTTGCCAGCGCCTATGTTGGAAATTATCCCACGGGAACCTTCTACCGGGATGAAAAGTATCCTATGTCTTAATATACTAGCTGTTGCCAGCGGCTTCGCCCGCGTGTATGTCGGAAATTATCCCACGGGAACCTTCTACCGGGATGAAAAGTATCCTATGTCTTAATATACTAGCTGTTGTTCGCGGCTATGTCGGAAATTATCCCACGGGAACCTTCTACCGGGATAAAAAGTATCCTATGTCTTAATATACTAGCTGTTGCCCGCGTGTATGTCGGAAATTATCCCACGGGAACCTTCTACCGGGATGAAAAGTATCCTATGTCTTAATATACTAGCTGTTGCCCGCGTGTATGTCGAAAATTATCCCACGGGAACCTTCTACCGGGATGAAAAGTATCCTATGTCTTAATATACTAGCTGTTGCCAGCGCCTATGTTGGAAATTATCCCACGGGAACCTTCTACCGGGATGAAAAGTATCCTAGGTCTTAATATACTAGCTGTTGCCAGCGGCTTCGCCTGCGTGTATGTCGGAAATTATCCCACGGGAACCTTCTACCGGGATAAAAAGTATCCTATGTCTTAATATACTAGCTGCTGCCCGCGTGTATGTCGGAAATTATCCCACGGGAACCTTCTACCGGGATGAAAAGTATCCTATGTCTTAATATACTAGATGTTGCCCGCGGCTATGTCGGAAATTATCCCACGGGAACCTTCTACCGGGATGAAAAGTATCCTATGTCTTAATATACTAGCTGTTGCCCGCGTATATGTCGGAAATTATCCCACGGGAACCTTCTACCGGGATGAAAAGTATCCTATGTCTTAATATACTAGCTGTTGCCCGCGTGTATGTCGGAAATTATCCCACGGGAACCTTCTACCGGGATGAAAAGTATCCTATGTCTTAATATACTAGCTGTTGGCCGCGTGTATGTCGGAAATTATCCCACGGGAACCTTCTACCGGGATGAAAAGTATCCTATGTCTTAATATACTAGCTGTTTCCCGCGGCTTCTCCCGCGTGTATGTCGGAAATTATCCCACGGGAACCTTCTACCGGGATGAAAAGTATCCTATGTCTTAATATACTAGCTGTTGCCCGCGTGTATGTCGGAAATTATCCCACGGGAACCTTCTACCGGGATGAAAAGTATCCTATGTCTTAATATAATAGCTGTTTCCCGCGGCTTCTCCCGCGTGTATGTCGGAAATTATCCCACGGGAACCTTCTACCGGGATGAAAAGTATCCTATGTCTTAATATACTAGCTGTTGCCCGCGTGTATGTCGGAAATTATCCCACGTATACCTTCTACCGGGATGAAAAGTATCCTATGTCTTAATATACTAGCTGTTGCCAGCGTGTATGTCGGAAATTGTCCCACGGGAACCTTCTACCGGGATGAAAAGTATCTTATTTCTTAATATACTAGCTGTTGCCCGCGGCTATGTCGGAAATTATCGCACGGGAACCTTCTACCGGGATGAAAAGTATCCTATGTCTTAATATACTAGCTGTTGCCCGCGTGTATGTCGGAAATTATCCCACGGGAACCTTCTACCGGGATGAAAAGTATCCTATGTCTTAATATACTAGCTGTTGCCAGCGCCTATGTTGGAAATTATCCCACGGGAACCTTCTACCGGGATGAAAAGTATCCTATGTCTTAATATACTAGCTGTTGCCAGCGGCTTCGCCCGCGTGTATGTCGGAAATTATCCCACGGGAACCTTCTACCGGGATGAAAAGTATCCTATGTCTTAATATACTAGCTGTTGTTCGCGGCTATGTCGGAAATTATCCCACGGGAACCTTCTACCGGGATGAAAAGTATCCTATGTCTTAATATACTAGCTGTTGCCAGCGGCTTCGCCCGCGTGTATGTCGGAAATTATCCCACGGGAACCTTCTACCGGGATGAAAAGTATCATATGTCTTAATATACTAGCTGTTGCCAGCGTGTTTGTCGGAAATTATCCCACGGGAACCTTCTACCGGGATAAAAAGTATCCTATGTCTTAATATACTAGCTGTTGCCCGGCTGCATGTCGGAAATTATCCCACGGGAACCTTCTACTGGGATGAAAAGTATCCTATGTCTTAATATACTAGCTGTTGCCAGCGGCTTCGCCCGCGTGTATGTCGGAAATTATCCCACGGGAACCTTCTACCGGGATGAAAAGTATCCTATGTCTTAATATACTAGCTGTTGCCCGCGTGTATGTCGGAAATTATCCCACGGGAACCTTCTACCGGGATGAAAAGTATCCTATGTCTTAATATAATAGCTGTTTCCCGCGGCTTCTCCCGCGTGTATGTCGGAAATTATCCCAAGGGAACCTTCTACCGGGATGAAAAGTATCCTATGTCTTAATATACTAGCTGTTGCCCGCGTGTATGTCGGAAATTATCCCACGTATACCTTCTACCGGGATGAAAAGTATCCTATGTCTTAATATACTAGCTGTTGCCAGCGTGTATGTCGGAAATTATCCCACGGGAACCTTCTACCGGGATGAAAAGTATCTTATTTCTTAATATACTAGCTGTTGCCCGCGGCTATGTCGGAAATTATCGCACGGGAACCTTCTACCGGGATGAAAAGTATCCTATGTCTTAATATACTAGCTGTTGCCCGCGTGTATGTCGGAAATTATCCCACGGGAACCTTCTACCGGGATGAAAAGTATCCTATGTCTTAATATACTAGCTGTTGCCCGCGTGTATGTCGGAAATTATCCCACGGGAACCTTCTACCGGGATGAAAAGTATCCTATGTCTTAATATACTAGCTGTTGCCAGCGGCTTCGCCCGCGTGTATGTCGGAAATTATCCCACGGGAACCTTCTACCGGGATGAAAAGTATCCTATGTCTTAATATACTAGCTGTTGCCCGCGTGTATGTCGGAAATTATCCCACGGGAACCTTCTACCGGGATGAAAAGTATCCTATGTCTTAATATACTAGCTGTTGCCAGCGGCTTCGCCCGCGTGTATGTCGGAAATTATCCCACGGGAACCTTCTACCGGGATGAAAAGTATCCTATGTCTTAATATACTAGCTGTTGTTCGCGGCTATGTCGGAAATTATCCCACGGGAACCTTCTACCGGGATAAAAAGTATCCTATGTCTTAATATACTAGCTGTTGCCCGCGTGTATGTCGGAAATTATCCCACGGGAACCTTCTACCGGGATGAAAAGTATCCTATGTCTTAATATACTAGCTGTTGCCCGCGTGTATGTCGGAAATTATCCCACGGGAACCTTCTACCGGGATGAAAAGTATCCTATGTCTTAATATACTAGCTGTTGCCAGCGGCTTCGCCCGCGTGTATGTCGGAAATTATCCCACGGGAACCTTCTACCGGGATGAAAAGTATCCTATGTCTTAATATACTAGCTGTTGCCAGCGTGTATGTCGGAAATTATCCCACGGGAACCTTCTACCGGGATGAAAAGTATCCTATGTCTTAATATACTTGCTGTTGCCCGCGTGTATGTCGGAAATTATCCCACGGGAACCTTCTACCGGGATGAAAAGTATCCTGTCTTAATATACTAGCTGTTGCCAGCGGCTTCGCCCGCGTGTATGTCGGAAATTATCCCACGGGAACCTTCTACCGGGATGAAAAGTATCCTATGTCTTAATATACTAGCTGTTGCCCGCGTGTATGTCGGAAATTATCCCACGGGAACCTTCTACCGGGATAAAAAGTATCCTATGTCTTAATATACTAGCTGTTGCCCGCGTGTATGTCGGAAATTATCCCACGGGAACCTTCTACCGGGATGAAAAGTATCCTATGTCTTAATATACTAGCTGTTGCCAGCGGCTTCGCTCGCGTGTATGTCGGAAATTATCCCACGGGAACCTTCTACCGGGATGAAAAGTATCCTATGTCTTAATATACTAGCTGTTGCCAGCGTGTTTGTCGGAAATTATCCCACGGGAACCTTCTACCGGGATGAAAAGTATCCTATGTCTTAATATACTAGCTGTTGCCCGCGTGCATGTCGGAAATTATCCCACGGGAACCTTCTACCGGGATGAAAAGTATCCTATGTCTTAATATACTAGCTGTTGCCAGCGGCTTCGCCCGCGTGTATGTCGGAAATTATCCCACGGGAACCTTCTACCGGGATGAAAAGTATCCTATGTCTTAATATACTAGCTGTTGCCCGCGTGTATGTCGGAAATTATCCCACGGGAACCTTCTACCGGGATGAAAAGTATCCTATGTCTTAATATAATAGCTGTTTCCCGCGGCTTCTCCCGCGTGTATGTCGGAAATTATCCCACGGGAACCTTCTACCGGGATGAAAAGTATCCTATGTCTTAATATACTAGCTGTTGCCCGCGTGTATGTCGGAAATTATCCCACGTATACCTTCTACCGGGATGAAAAGTATCCTATGTCTTAATATACTAGCTGTTGCCAGCGTGTATGTCGGAAATTATCCCACGGGAACCTTCTACCGGGATGAAAAGTGTCTTATTTCTTAATATACTAGCTGTTGCCCGCGGCTATGTCGGAAATTATCGCACGGGAACCTTCTACCGGGATGAAAAGTATCCTATGTCTTAATATACTAGCTGTTGCCCGCGTGTATGTCGGAAATTATCCCACGGGAACCTTCTACCGGGATGAAAAGTATCCTATGTCTTAATATACTAGCTGTTGCCAGCGGCTTCGCCCGCGTGTATGTCGGAAATTATCCCACGGGAACCTTCTACCGGGATGAAAAGTATCATATGTCTTAATATACTAGCTGTTGCCCGCGTGTATGTCGGAAATTATCCCACAGGAACCTTCTACCGGGATGAAAAGTATCCTATGTCTTAATATACTAGCTGTTGCCAGCGGCTTCGCCCGCGTGTATGTCGGAAATTATCCCACGGGAACCTTCTACCGGGATGAAAAGTATCCTATGTCTTAATATACTAGCTGTTGTTCGCGGCTATGTCGGAAATTATCCCACGGGAACCTTCTACCGGGATTAAAAGTATCCTATGTCTTAATATACTAGCTGTTGCCCGCGTGTATGTCGGAAATTATCCCACGGGAACCTTCTACCGGGATGAAAAGTATCCTATGTCTTAATATACTAGCTGTTGCCCGCGTGTATGTCGGAAATTATCCCACGGGAACCTTCTACCGGGATGAAAAGTATCCTATGTCTTAATATACTAGCTGTTGCCAGCGGCTTCGCCCGCGTGTATGTCGGAAATTATCCCACGGGAACCTTCTACCGGGATGAAAAGTATCCTATGTCTTAATATACTAGCTGTTGCCAGCGTGTATGTCGGAAATTATCCCACGGGAACCTTCTACCGGGATGAAAAGTATCCTATGTCTTAATATACTAGCTGTTGTTCGCGGCTATGTCGGAAATTATCCCACGGGAACCTTCTACCGGGATAAAAAGTATCCTATGTCTTAATATACTAGCTGTTGCCCGCGTGTATGTCGGAAATTATCCCACGGGAACCTTCTACCGGGATGAAAAGTATCCTTATCTTAATATACTAGCTGTTGCCCGCGTGTAAGTCGGAAATTATCCCACGGGAACCTTCTACCGGGATGAAAAGTATCCTATGTCTTAATATACTAGCTGTTGCCAGCGGCTTCGTCCGCGTGTATGTCGGAAATTATCCCACGGGAACCTTCTACCGGGATGAAAAGTATCCTATGTCTTAATATACTAGCTGTTGCCCGCGTGTATGTCGGAAATTATCCCACGGGAACCTTCTACCGGGATGAAAAGTATCCTATGTCTTAATATACTAGCTGTTGTTCGCGGCTATGTCGGAAATTATCCCACGGGAACCTTCTACCGGGATAAAAAGTATCCTATGTCTTAATATACTAGCTGTTGCCCGCGTGTATGTCGGAAATTATCCCACGGGAACCTTCTACCGGGATGAAAAGTATCCTATGTCTTAATATACTAGCTGTTGCCCGCGTGTATGTCGGAAATTATCCCACGGGAACCTTCTACCGGGATGAAAAGTATCCTATGTCTTAATATAATAGCTGTTTCCCGCGGCTTCTCCCGCGTGTATGTCGGAAATTATCCCACGGGAACCTTCTACCGGGATGAAAAGTATCCTATGTCTTAATATACTAGCTGTTGCCCGCGTGTATGTCGAAAATTATCCCACGTATACCTTCTACCGGGATGAAAAGTATCCTATGTCTTAATATACTAGCTGTTGCCAGCGTGTATGTCGGAAATTATCCCACGGGAACCTTCTACCGGGATGAAAAGTGTCTTATTTCTTAATATACTAGCTGTTGCCCGCGGCTAAGTCGGAAATTATCGCACGGCAACCTTCTACCGGGATGAAAAGTATCCTATGTCTTAATATACTAGCTGTTGCCCGCGTGTATGTCGGAAATTATCCCACGGGAACCTTCTACCGGGATGAAAAGTATCCTATGTCTTAATATACTAGCTGTTGCCAGCGGCTTCGCCCGCGTGTATGTCGGAAATTATCCCACGGGAACCTTCTACCGGGATGAAAAGTATCATATGTCTTAATATACTAGCTGTTGCCCGCGTGTATGTCGGAAATTATCCCACAGGAACCTTCTACCGGGATGAAAAGTATCCTATGTCTTAATATACTAGCTGTTGCCAGCGGCTTCGCCCGCGTGTATGTCGGAAATTATCCCACGGGAACCTTCTACCGGGATGAAAAGTATCCTATGTCTTAATATACTAGCTGTTGCCAGCGTGTATGTCGGAAATTATCCCACGGGAACCTTCTACCGGGATGAAAAGTATCCTATGTCTTAATATACTTGCTGTTGCCCGCGTGTATGTCGGAAATTATCCCACGGGAACCTTCTACCGGGATGAAAAGTATCCTGTCTTAATATACTAGCTGTTGCCAGCGGCTTCGCCCGCGTGTATGTCGGAAATTATCCCACGGGAACCTTCTACCGGGATGAAAAGTATCCTATGTCTTAATATACTAGCTGTTGCCCGCGTGTATGTCGGAAATTATCCCACGGGAACCTTCTACCGGGATAAAAAGTATCCTATGTCTTAATATACTAGCTGTTGCCCGCGTGTATGTCGGAAATTATCCCACGGGAACCTTCTACCGGGATGAAAAGTATCCTATGTCTTAATATACTAGCTGTTGCCAGCGGCTTCGCTCGCGTGTATGTCGGAAATTATCCCACGGGAACCTTCTACCGGGATGAAAAGTATCCTATGTCTTAATATACTAGCTGTTGCCAGCGTGTTTGTCGGAAATTATCCCACGGGAACCTTCTACCGGGATGAAAAGTATCCTATGTCTTAATATACTAGCTGTTGCCCGCGTGCATGTCGGAAATTATCCCACGGGAACCTTCTACCGGGATGAAAAGTATCCTATGTCTTAATATACTAGCTGTTGCCAGCGGCTTCGCCCGCGTGTATGTCGGAAATTATCCCACGGGAACCTTCTACCGGGATGAAAAGTATCCTATGTCTTAATATACTAGCTGTTGCCCGCGTGTATGTCGGAAATTATCCCACGGGAACCTTCTACCGGGATGAAAAGTATCCTATGTCTTAATATAATAGCTGTTTCCCGCGGCTTCTCCCGCGTGTATGTCGGAAATTATCCCACGGGAACCTTCTACCGGGATGAAAAGTATCCTATGTCTTAATATACTAGCTGTTGCCCGCGTGTATGTCGGAAATTATCCCACGTATACCTTCTACCGGGATGAAAAGTATCCTATGTCTTAATATACTAGCTGTTGCCAGCGTGTATGTCGGAAATTATCCCACGGGAACCTTCTACCGGGATGAAAAGTGTCTTATTTCTTAATATACTAGCTGTTGCCCGCGGCTATGTCGGAAATTATCGCACGGGAACCTTCTACCGGGATGAAAAGTATCCTATGTCTTAATATACTAGCTGTTGCCCGCGTGTATGTCGGAAATTATCCCACGGGAACCTTCTACCGGGATGAAAAGTATCCTATGTCTTAATATACTAGCTGTTGCCAGCGGCTTCGCCCGCGTGTATGTCGGAAATTATCCCACGGGAACCTTCTACCGGGATGAAAAGTATCATATGTCTTAATATACTAGCTGTTGCCCGCGTGTATGTCGGAAATTATCCCACAGGAACCTTCTACCGGGATGAAAAGTATCCTATGTCTTAATATACTAGCTGTTGCCAGCGGCTTCGCCCGCGTGTATGTCGGAAATTATCCCACGGGAACCTTCTACCGGGATGAAAAGTATCCTATGTCTTAATATACTAGCTGTTGTTCGCGGCTATGTCGGAAATTATCCCACGGGAACCTTCTACCGGGATTAAAAGTATCCTATGTCTTAATATACTAGCTGTTGCCCGCGTGTATGTCGGAAATTATCCCACGGGAACCTTCTACCGGGATGAAAAGTATCCTATGTCTTAATATACTAGCTGTTGCCCGCGTGTATGTCGGAAATTATCCCACGGGAACCTTCTACCGGGATGAAAAGTATCCTATGTCTTAATATACTAGCTGTTGCCAGCGGCTTCGCCCGCGTGTATGTCGGAAATTATCCCACGGGAACCTTCTACCGGGATGAAAAGTATCCTATGTCTTAATATACTAGCTGTTGCCAGCGTGTATGTCGGAAATTATCCCACGGGAACCTTCTACCGGGATGAAAAGTATCCTATGTCTTAATATACTAGCTGTTGTTCGCGGCTATGTCGGAAATTATCCCACGGGAACCTTCTACCGGGATAAAAAGTATCCTATGTCTTAATATACTAGCTGTTGCCCGCGTGTATGTCGGAAATTATCCCACGGGAACCTTCTACCGGGATGAAAAGTATCCTTATCTTAATATACTAGCTGTTGCCCGCGTGTAAGTCGGAAATTATCCCACGGGAACCTTCTACCGGGATGAAAAGTATCCTATGTCTTAATATACTAGCTGTTGCCAGCGGCTTCGTCCGCGTGTATGTCGGAAATTATCCCACGGGAACCTTCTACCGGGATGAAAAGTATCCTATGTCTTAATATACTAGCTGTTGCCCGCGTGTATGTCGGAAATTATCCCACGGGAACCTTCTACCGGGATGAAAAGTATCCTATGTCTTAATATACTAGCTGTTGTTCGCGGCTATGTCGGAAATTATCCCACGGGAACCTTCTACCGGGATAAAAAGTATCCTATGTCTTAATATACTAGCTGTTGCCCGCGTGTATGTCGGAAATTATCCCACGGGAACCTTCTACCGGGATGAAAAGTATCCTATGTCTTAATATACTAGCTGTTGCCCGCGTGTATGTCGGAAATTATCCCACGGGAACCTTCTACCGGGATGAAAAGTATCCTATGTCTTAATATAATAGCTGTTTCCCGCGGCTTCTCCCGCGTGTATGTCGGAAATTATCCCACGGGAACCTTCTACCGGGATGAAAAGTATCCTATGTCTTAATATACTAGCTGTTGCCCGCGTGTATGTCGAAAATTATCCCACGTATACCTTCTACCGGGATGAAAAGTATCCTATGTCTTAATATACTAGCTGTTGCCAGCGTGTATGTCGGAAATTATCCCACGGGAACCTTCTACCGGGATGAAAAGTGTCTTATTTCTTAATATACTAGCTGTTGCCCGCGGCTAAGTCGGAAATTATCGCACGGGAACCTTCTACCGGGATGAAAAGTATCCTATGTCTTAATATACTAGCTGTTGCCCGCGTGTATGTCGGAAATTATCCCACGGGAACCTTCTACCGGGATGAAAAGTATCCTATGTCTTAATATACTAGCTGTTGCCAGCGGCTTCGCCCGCGTGTATGTCGGAAATTATCCCACGGGAACCTTCTACCGGGATGAAAAGTATCATATGTCTTAATATACTAGCTGTTGCCCGCGTGTATGTCGGAAATTATCCCACAGGAACCTTCTACCGGGATGAAAAGTATCCTATGTCTTAATATACTAGCTGTTGCCAGCGGCTTCGCCCGCGTGTATGTCGGAAATTATCCCACGGGAACCTTCTACCGGGATGAAAAGTATCCTATGTCTTAATATACTAGCTGTTGTTCGCGGCTATGTCGGAAATTATCCCACGGGAACCTTCTACCGGGATAAAAAGTATCCTATGTCTTAACATACTAGCTGTTGCCCGCGTGTATGTCGGAAATTATCCCACGGGAACCTTCTACCGGGATGAAAAGTATCCTATGTCTTAATATACTAGCTGTTGCCCGCGTGTATGTCGGAAATTATCCCACGGGAACCTTCTACCGGGATGAAAAGTATCCTATGTCTTAATATACTAGCTGTTGCCAGCGGCTTCGCCCGCGTGTATGTCGGAAATTATCCCACGGGAACCTTCTACCGGGATGAAAAGTATCCTATGTCTTAATATACTAGCTGTTGCCCGCGTGTATGTCGGAAATTATCCCACGGGAACCTTCTACCGGGATGAAAAGTATCCTATGTCTTAATATAATAGCTGTTTCCCGCGGCTTCTCCCGCGTGTATGTCGGAAATTATCCCACGGGAACCTTCTACCGGGATGAAAAGTATCCTATGTCTTAATATACTAGCTGTTGCCCGCGTGTATGTCGGAAATTATCCCACGTATACCTTCTACCGGGATGAAAAGTATCCTATGTCTTAATATACTAGCTGTTGCCAGCGTGTATGTCGGAAATTATCCCACGGGAACCTTCTACCGGGATGAAAAGTATCTTATTTCTTAATATACTAGCTGTTGCCCGCGGCTATGTCGGAAATTATCGCACGGGAACCTTCTACCGGGATGAAAAGTATCCTATGTCTTAATATACTAGCTGTTGCCCGCGTGTATGTCGGAAATTATCCCACGGGAACCTTCTACCGGGATGAAAAGTATCCTATGTCTTAATATACTAGCTGTTGCCCGCGTGTATGTCGGAAATTATCCCACGGGAACCTTCTACCGGGATGAAAAGTATCCTATGTCTTAATATACTAGCTGTTGCCAGCGGCTTCGCCCGCGTGTATGTCGGAAATTATCCCACGGGAACCTTCTACCGGGATGAAAAGTATCCTATGTCTTAATATACTAGCTGTTGCCCGCGTGTATGTCGGAAATTATCCCACGGGAACCTTCTACCGGGATGAAAAGTATCCTATGTCTTAATATACTAGCTGTTGCCAGCGGCTTCGCCCGCGTGTATGTCGGAAATTATCCCACGGGAACCTTCTACCGGGATGAAAAGTATCCTATGTCTTAATATACTAGCTGTTGTTCGCGGCTATGTCGGAAATTATCCCACGGGAACCTTCTACCGGGATAAAAAGTATCCTATGTCTTAATATACTAGCTGTTGCCCGCGTGTATGTCGGAAATTATCCCACGGGAACCTTCTACCGGGATGAAAAGTATCCTATGTCTTAATATACTAGCTGTTGCCCGCGTGTATGTCGGAAATTATCCCACGGGAACCTTCTACCGGGATGAAAAGTATCCTATGTCTTAATATACTAGCTGTTGCCAGCGGCTTCGCCCGCGTGTATGTCGGAAATTATCCCACGGGAACCTTCTACCGGGATGAAAAGTATCCTATGTCTTAATATACTAGCTGTTGCCAGCGTGTATGTCGGAAATTATCCCACGGGAACCTTCTACCGGGATGAAAAGTATCCTATGTCTTAATATACTAGCTGTTGCCAGCGGCTTCTCCCGCGTGTATGTCCGAAATTATCCCACGGGAACCTTCTACCGGGATGAAAAGTATCCTATGTCTTAATATACTAGCTGTTGCCAGCGACTTCTCCCGCGTGTATGTTGGAAATTATCCCACGGGAACCTTCTACCGGGATGAAAAGTATCCTATGTCTTAATATACTAGCTGTTGCCAGCGATTTCTCCCGCGTGTATGTCGGAAATTATCCCACGGGAACCTTCTACCGGGATGAAAAGTATCCTATGTCTTAATATACTAGCTGTTGCCCGCGTGTATGTCGGAAATTATCCCACGGGAACCTTCTACCGGGATGAAAAGTATCCTATGTCTTAATATACTAGCTGTTGCCAGCGTGTATGTCGGATATTATCCCACGGGAACCTTCTACCGGGATGAAAAGTATCCTATGTCTTAATATACTAGCTGTTGCCAGCGCCTATGTTGGAAATTATCCCACGGGAACCTTCTACCGGGATGAAAAGTATCCTATGTCTTAATATACTAGCTGTTGCCCGCGGCTATGTCGGAAATTATCCCACGGGAACCTTCTACCGGGATGAAAAGTATCCTATGTCTTAATATACTAGCTGTTGCCCGCGTGTATGTCGGAAATTATCCCACGGGAACCTTCTACCGGGATGAAAAGTATCCTATGTCTTAATATACTAGCTGTTGCCCGCGTGTATGTCGGAAATTATCCCACGGGAACCTTCTACCGGGATGAAAAGTATCCTATGTCTTAATATAATAGCTGTTTCCCGCGGCTTCTCCCGCGTGTATGTCGGAAATTATCCCACGGGAACCTTCTACCGGGATGAAAAGTATCCTATGTCTTAATATACTAGCTGTTGCCCGCGTGTATGTCGGAAATTATCCCACGTATACCTTCTACCGGGATGAAAAGTATCCTTTGTCTTAATATACTAGCTGTTGCCAGCGTGTATGTCGGAAATTGTCCCACGGGAACCTTCTACCGGGATGAAAAGTATCTTATTTCTTAATATACTAGCTGTTGCCCGCGGCTATGTCGGAAATTATCGCACGGGAACCTTCTACCGGGATGAAAAGTATCCTATGTCTTAATATACTTGCTGTTGCCCGCGTGTATGTCGGAAATTATCCCACGGGAACCTTCTACCGGGATGAAAAGTATCCTGTCTTAATATACTAGCTGTTGCCAGCGGCTTCGCCCGCGTGTATGTCGGAAATTATCCCACGGGAACCTTCTACCGGGATGAAAAGTATCCTATGTCTTAATATACTAGCTGTTGCCCGCGTGTATGTCGGAAATTATCCCACGGGAACCTTCTACCGGGATAAAAAGTATCCTATGTCTTAATATACTAGCTGTTGCCCGCGTGTATGTCGGAAATTATCCCACGGGAACCTTCTACCGGGATGAAAAGTATCCTATGTCTTAATATACTAGCTGTTGCCAGCGGCTTCGCCCGCGTGTATGTCGGAAATTATCCCACGGGAACCTTCTACCGGGATGAAAAGTATCCTATGTCTTAATATACTAGCTGTTGCCAGCGTGTTTGTCGGAAATTATCCCACGGGAACCTTCTACCGGGATGAAAAGTATCCTATGTCTTAATATACTAGCTGTTGCCCGCGTGCATGTCGGAAATTATCCCACGGGAACCTTCTACCGGGATGAAAAGTATCCTATGTCTTAATATACTAGCTGTTGCCAGCGGCTTCGCCCGCGTGTATGTCGGAAATTATCCCACGGGAACCTTCTACCGGGATGAAAAGTATCCTATGTCTTAATATACTAGCTGTTGCCCGCGTGTATGTCGGAAATTATCCCACGGGAACCTTCTACCGGGATGAAAAGTATCCTATGTCTTAATATAATAGCTGTTTCCCGCGGCTTCTCCCGCGTGTATGTCGGAAATTATCCCACGGGAACCTTCTACCGGGATGAAAAGTATCCTATGTCTTAATATACTAGCTGTTGCCCGCGTGTATGTCGGAAATTATCCCACGTATACCTTCTACCGGGATGAAAAGTATCCTATGTCTTAATATACTAGCTGTTGCCAGCGTGTATGTCGGAAATTATCCCACGGGAACCTTCTACCGGGATGAAAAGTGTCTTATTTCTTAATATACTAGCTGTTGCCCGCGGCTATGTCGGAAATTATCGCACGGGAACCTTCTACCGGGATGAAAAGTATCCTATGTCTTAATATACTAGCTGTTGCCCGCGTGTATGTCGGAAATTATCCCACGGGAACCTTCTACCGGGATGAAAAGTATCCTATGTCTTAATATACTAGCTGTTGCCAGCGGCTTCGCCCGCGTGTATGTCGGAAATTATCCCACGGGAACCTTCTACCGGGATGAAAAGTATCATATGTCTTAATATACTAGCTGTTGCCCGCGTGTATGTCGGAAATTATCCCACAGGAACCTTCTACCGGGATGAAAAGTATCCTATGTCTTAATATACTAGCTGTTGCCAGCGGCTTCGCCCGCGTGTATGTCGGAAATTATCCCACGGGAACCTTCTACCGGGATGAAAAGTATCCTATGTCTTAATATACTAGCTGTTGTTCGCGGCTATGTCGGAAATTATCCCACGGGAACCTTCTACCGGGATTAAAAGTATCCTATGTCTTAATATACTAGCTGTTGCCCGCGTGTATGTCGGAAATTATCCCACGGGAACCTTCTACCGGGATGAAAAGTATCCTATGTCTTAATATACTAGCTGTTGCCCGCGTGTATGTCGGAAATTATCCCACGGGAACCTTCTACCGGGATGAAAAGTATCCTATGTCTTAATATACTAGCTGTTGCCAGCGGCTTCGCCCGCGTGTATGTCGGAAATTATCCCACGGGAACCTTCTACCGGGATGAAAAGTATCCTATGTCTTAATATACTAGCTGTTGCCAGCGTGTATGTCGGAAATTATCCCACGGGAACCTTCTACCGGGATGAAAAGTATCCTATGTCTTAATATACTAGCTGTTGTTCGCGGCTATGTCGGAAATTATCCCACGGGAACCTTCTACCGGGATAAAAAGTATCCTATGTCTTAATATACTAGCTGTTGCCCGCGTGTATGTCGGAAATTATCCCACGGGAACCTTCTACCGGGATGAAAAGTATCCTTATCTTAATATACTAGCTGTTGCCCGCGTGTAAGTCGGAAATTATCCCACGGGAACCTTCTACCGGGATGAAAAGTATCCTATGTCTTAATATACTAGCTGTTGCCAGCGGCTTCGTCCGCGTGTATGTCGGAAATTATCCCACGGGAACCTTCTACCGGGATGAAAAGTATCCTATGTCTTAATATACTAGCTGTTGCCCGCGTGTATGTCGGAAATTATCCCACGGGAACCTTCTACCGGGATGAAAAGTATCCTATGTCTTAATATACTAGCTGTTGTTCGCGGCTATGTCGGAAATTATCCCACGGGAACCTTCTACCGGGATAAAAAGTATCCTATGTCTTAATATACTAGCTGTTGCCCGCGTGTATGTCGGAAATTATCCCACGGGAACCTTCTACCGGGATGAAAAGTATCCTATGTCTTAATATACTAGCTGTTGCCCGCGTGTATGTCGGAAATTATCCCACGGGAACCTTCTACCGGGATGAAAAGTATCCTATGTCTTAATATAATAGCTGTTTCCCGCGGCTTCTCCCGCGTGTATGTCGGAAATTATCCCACGGGAACCTTCTACCGGGATGAAAAGTATCCTATGTCTTAATATACTAGCTGTTGCCCGCGTGTATGTCGAAAATTATCCCACGTATACCTTCTACCGGGATGAAAAGTATCCTATGTCTTAATATACTAGCTGTTGCCAGCGTGTATGTCGGAAATTATCCCACGGGAACCTTCTACCGGGATGAAAAGTGTCTTATTTCTTAATATACTAGCTGTTGCCCGCGGCTAAGTCGGAAATTATCGCACGGGAACCTTCTACCGGGATGAAAAGTATCCTATGTCTTAATATACTAGCTGTTGCCCGCGTGTATGTCGGAAATTATCCCACGGGAACCTTCTACCGGGATGAAAAGTATCCTATGTCTTAATATACTAGCTGTTGCCAGCGGCTTCGCCCGCGTGTATGTCGGAAATTATCCCACGGGAACCTTCTACCGGGATGAAAAGTATCATATGTCTTAATATACTAGCTGTTGCCCGCGTGTATGTCGGAAATTATCCCACAGGAACCTTCTACCGGGATGAAAAGTATCCTATGTCTTAATATACTAGCTGTTGCCAGCGGCTTCGCCCGCGTGTATGTCGGAAATTATCCCACGGGAACCTTCTACCGGGATGAAAAGTATCCTATGTCTTAATATACTAGCTGTTGTTCGCGGCTATGTCGGAAATTATCCCACGGGAACCTTCTACCGGGATAAAAAGTATCCTATGTCTTAACATACTAGCTGTTGCCCGCGTGTATGTCGGAAATTATCCCACGGGAACCTTCTACCGGGATGAAAAGTATCCTATGTCTTAATATACTAGCTGTTGCCCGCGTGTATGTCGGAAATTATCCCACGGGAACCTTCTACCGGGATGAAAAGTATCCTATGTCTTAATATACTAGCTGTTGCCAGCGGCTTCGCCCGCGTGTATGTCGGAAATTATCCCACGGGAACCTTCTACCGGGATGAAAAGTATCCTATGTCTTAATATACTAGCTGTTGCCAGCGTGTATGTCGGAAATTATCCCACGGGAACCTTCTACCGGGATGAAAAGTATCCTATGTCTTAATATACTAGCTGTTGTTCGCGGCTATGTCGGAAATTATCCCACGGGAACCTTCTACCGGGATAAAAAGTATCCTATGTCTTAATATATTAGCTGTTGCCCGCGTGTATGTCGGAAATTATCCCACGGGAACCTTCTACCGGGATGAAAAGTATCCTATGTCTTAATATACTAGCTGTTGCCCGCGTGTAAGTCGGAAATTATCCCACGGGAACCTTCTACCGGGATGAAAAGTATCCTATGTCTTAATATACTAGCTGTTGCCAGCGGCTTCGTCCGCGTGTATGTCGGAAATTATCCCACGGGAACCTTCTACCGGGATGAAAAGTATCCTATGTCTTAATATACTAGCTGTTGCCCGCGTGTATGTCGGAAATTATCCCACGGGAACCTTCTACCGGGATGAAAAGTATCCTATGTCTTAATATACTAGCTGATGTTCGCGGCTATGTCGGAAATTATCCCACGGGAACCTTCTACCGGGATAAAAAGTATCCTATGTCTTAATATACTAGCTGTTGCCCGCGTGTATGTCGGAAATTATCCCACGGGAACCTTCTACCGGGATGAAAAGTATCCTATGTCTTAATATACTAGCTGTTGCCCGCGTGTATGTCGGAAATTATCTCACGGGAACCTTCTACCGGGATGAAAAGTATCCTAGGTCTTAATATAATAGCTGTTTCCCGCGGCTTCTCCCGCGTGTATGTCGGAAATTATCCCACGGGAACCTTCTACCGGGATGAAAAGTATCCTATGTCTTAATATACTAGCTGTTGCCCGCGTGTATGTCGGAAATTATCCCACGTATACCTTCTACCGGGATGAAAAGTATCCTATGTCTTAATATACTAGCTGTTGCCAGCGTGTATGTCGGAAATTATCCCACGGGAACCTTCTACCGGGATGAAAAGTATCTTATTTCTTAATATACTAGCTGTTGCCCGCGGCTATGTCGGAAATTATCGCACGGGAACCTTCTACCGGGATGAAAAGTATCCTATGTCTTAATATACTAGCTGTTGCCCGCGTGTATGTCGGAAATTATCCCACGGGAACCTTCTACCGGGATGAAAAGTATCCTATGTCTTAATATACTAGCTGTTGCCAGCGGCTTCGCCCGCGTGTATGTCGGAAATTATCCCACGGGAACCTTCTACCGGGATGAAAAGTATCATATGTCTTAATATACTAGCTGTTGCCCGCGTGTATGTCGGAAATTATCCTACAGGAACCTTCTACCGGGATGAAAAGTATCCTATGTCTTAATATACTAGCTGTTGCCAGCGGCTTCGCCCGCGTGTATGTCGGAAATTATCCCACGGGAACCTTCTACCGGGATGAAAAGTATCCTATGTCTTAATATACTAGCTGTTGTTCGCGGCTATGTCGGAAATTATCCCACGGGAACCTTCTACCGGGATAAAAAGTATCCTATGTCTTAATATACTAGCTGTTGCCCGCGTGTATGTCGGAAATTATCCCACGGGAACCTTCTACCGGGATGAAAAGTATCCTATGTCTTAATATACTAGCTGTTGCCCGCGTGTATGTCGGAAATTATCCCACGGGAACCTTCTACCGGGATGAAAAGTATCCTATGTCTGAATATACTAGCTGTTGCCAGCGGCTTCGCCCGCGTGTATGTCGGAAATTATCCCACGGGAACCTTCTACCGGGATGAAAAGTATCCTATGTCTTAATATACTAGCTGTTGCCAGCGTGTATGTCGGAAATTATCCCACGGGAACCTTCTACCGGGATGAAAAGTATCCTATGTCTTAATATACTAGCTGTGGTTCGCGGCTATGTCGGAAATTATCCCACGGGAACCTTCTACCGGGATAAAAAGTATCCTATGTCTTAATATACTAGCTGTTGCCCGCGTGTATGTCGGAAATTATCCCACGGGAACCTTCTACCGGGATGAAAAGTATCCTATGTCTTAAAATACTAGCTGTTGCCCGCGTGTAAGTCGGAAATTATCCCACGGGAACCTTCTACCGGGATGAAAAGTATCCTATGTCTTAATATACTAGCTGTTGCCAGCGGCTTCGTCCGCGTGTATGTCGGAAATTATCCCACGGGAACCTTCTACCGGGATGAAAAGTATCCTATGTCTTAATATACTAGCTGTTGCCCGCGTGTATGTCGGAAATTATCCCACGGGAACCTTCTACCGGGATGAAAAGTATCCTATGTCTTAATATACTAGCTGTTGCCAGCGGCTTCGCCCGCGTGTATGTCGGAAATTATCCCACGGGAACCTTCTACCGGGATGAAAAGTATCCTATGTCTTAAAATACTAGCTGTTGTTCGCGGCTATGTCGGAATGTATCCCACGGGAACCTTCTACCGGGATAAAAAGTATCCTATGTCTTAATATACTAGCTGTTGCCCGCGTGTATGTCGGAAATTATCCCACGGGAACCTTCTACCGGGATGAAAAGTATCCTATGTCTTAATATACTAGCTGTTGCCCGCGTGTATGTCGGAAATTATCCCACGGGAACCTTCTACCGGGATGAAAAGTATCCTATGTCTTAATATACTAGCTGTTGCCAGCGGCTTCGCCCGCGTGTATGTCGGAAATTATCCCACGGGAACCTTCTACCGGGATGAAAAGTATCCTATGTCTTAATATACTAGCTGTTGCCAGCGTGTATGTCGGAAATTATCCCACGGGAACCTTCTACCGGGATGAAAAGTATCCTATGTCTTAATATACTAGCTGTTGCCAGCGGCTTCTCCCGCGTGTATGTCCGAAATTATCCCACGGGAACCTTCTACCGGG